>CAKLNU010000932.1:0-1330000 GCA_922788865.1 Poeciliopsis turneri
CCAGTGTTTCAGGAAATCCCAAGCTGAGAGACCAAAAAAGCTTTATCTCAGTGAGAAAATGCAAAATTGACACACTTTGTGTATTCAGTATTACATTCATTTTTATATTTTTATACTATATTTATAATTTTTCTAATTGTCTACAAGGATTATAATAATTTATCATTTTGATATTTCCATTATTTGCCCAAATTTCTACAGTTCTAGGTCTGTTAATATTTGAAGCTGAATAAGTTTTATGTTTTCTTTTATAAATATAGCACATCCTCCTCCATTCCCATTTATTCTATTTTTACGTAAAACTGAGTAACCATGAATACTAAATTGCAATGATGATTTAAGCCATGTTTCTTGAATACATATTATGTCTGGTTTTGTATTTAATTTGTTAATGAAGCCTTTAAATTCCTGACCATTAGCTATTATACTTGGAGTGTTCCATCTTAGTATTAGAATTATGTAACAATTTGAGAAGCCTCATTTTCAGATGCTCCTTCTCCATGCCTAAGTTCATCATGAATTTTTCCCCATGACAGATATTTGAAATTAAAAAACTTTGTAGCTGCTTTTACTATAATTTTTATTTTTTTTAGTTTTAGTTCTTGCTTGTTCTGAGCAATTAATGATATATGCAAGAAAAGGAATCAGTATTTCTAACGTGACATTTCCTTTCAGAAATTGTTTTTGGATCATTTCCAATACTTTTCACCTCTTTCACAGCTTCAGCATAAGTAATTCTCTTATCAGTTTTAACTTTCTGAATTTCAGCTGCTTCTTTTTTTTTACCATGTACCCTGCATATGATTTCTTCCACAGTTACAACATTTAACTGGATTATTTCCACACTCACCATAAGGATGTTCACCTCCACATCTATAACATCTCTGTTTCCCTTTACATTCGCAGTATGTCCATATCTTTGACACTTATAATATCTGAGAGGTGGTGGAATATAAGCTCTTACATTAAAGCTCATGTAACCAATCATTACCTTATCAGGCAGAATTTTATCTTTGAAATCCAGTAGTACAGATGTGCTGTCCATTTTCTCCCCACTCCTAAAAGCCTGTTTGATGCCTGTAATTTCTCCTCCTTTAATTATTTTCTTTAGCTCTTCCAAGTTTTCTCCAACAGGGATCCCTGAAATCACCCCTTTTACTTCTCCTTCTTCCCCCACTACCTTTCTTTCCAACACTTCTTTTTTACATAGCATTTATAGTTTTAATGCCTTACTCTTTTGCTCAGCATTCTTACAAATAATAAGAAGGTTCCCATCCCTTAAAACTTTAGCTCATATATTATATTTTAGTTATCTCCAATAACTTTCTTGAATCCATTTGACAGATAGGACTTACCGCAATCATATCCTGTCCAGTCTTAAATTGTAATATAACTTTAAAGTCTTCCATCATTATTTTCTTTTTTATTTCAACTCTTTCTTCCTCGTCTTCAAGAGACCTTTTACCAGCATTTTGTCGCCTTTTAACCTTATCTTTTCCCTCTCCCCCTCTTCTGTTTTCTACCATAGACCATCCTGTGTTCATATTTTCATCTTCTGAACAACCCCCACTACAACTAGCTATCTTGATCCACTCACAGTCCAGATTATGCCAAAAACCAACATAGAAATCCGGATATTGCGGCTTTGATGGGTAAAACGGGAAAAAGGATTCGGTTAACGGCCCCTAAAGGGTGTTGCCAGTAATTACATCCCAGAAATTGAGCCAATGATAGATCTTTTGCATTGTTTTCCATCCATCCATCCATCCATCCATTTTCTGATCACCCTTCTCCCTAACGAGGTCAGGAGTTGCTGGTGCCTATCTCCAGCTGTGTTCCGGGCTAGAGGCGGGGTACACCCTGGACAGGTTGCCAGTCTGTTGCAGGGCAACACAGAGACAAACAACCATGCACACACACACTCACAGCTAAGGAGAATTTAGAAAGACCAGTTAACCTGACAGTCATGTTTTTGGACTGTGGGAAGAAGCCGGAGAACCCAGAGAAAACCCACGCATGCACAGGGAGAACATGCAAACTCTGTGCAGAAAGACCCCGGGCCGGGAATCGAATCCAGGACCTTCTTGCTGCAAGGCAACAGTGCTACCAACTGCGCCATCGTGCAGCCCCCTTGCATTGTTTGCCAATCTCCAAAATACAACACTACATACAGCACTGCTTTAATAAACGTTGAGTTCTTGGTTACCTTTTTTACTTCTTCTCTGATTACCCCTGACCAGATATAGGGAGCCAAACATACCTGTTTTGGTCATATAAAATGCATTCTGGGATGTTTCATGGATGTCTTCATTGCAATGTTTCTGCTCTTATACACACTACAAGCTCAGCTGCATTTAACACAGGTGGACTTCAGTCAAGTTGTACTGGTATCTGAAAAATAATCAGTGAAAATCAGACGCACTTGATCTCAAGCTTGAGTATCAAACGCAAAGCTATAAATACAAATCAAGAAAATTATGGACAACCCTGAGCATCTTCTTAATGAGACTGACATAAATATCATTCCCAACCTTGTCTAGGATAAACTTTGCGAGTCTTCACTTGTAAAGTTGTGCTACCTTGTAAAATTTTTGAAAGCTCATCAACAGATATGTTCCAGCCATTGTAATATTCAACATTAAGTATTTAACCTATTTAACCCATTAAGATTGGACTGCAGGATTCCTATATATTTTTTAAGTAAGTTTATTGAATACTTGTATAAGGTTTTAAATGGAAAAATAACAACAAAAAAATAAATGCAGTGGAAAATCTGCAGTATGCCACGACACGACTTTACAGTAGGGGGCAGCAAACACAAGCTGTAAAACAGTAACAGTCAAAAAACATAAACTGCAGCTCCATAAAGACTCAGTTATTAGTTCCTATAAGTTTCTCGATAAATAAATATGAATTATAGACCAATATATAGACAGCAACTCAATGTGACTTTTAGTTGCACACATCTATTTCATATGCAGCATTTGTGATTCCAGAGTGAGTGAATGTTTTGTGTTTAAAGCACAAAGCAATATGAAATATTCTGTTATTCAGAACTTCACTTTTACATGACCCTGTTGCACTCCCTAGAGTACATACAAGCATTCAAAAAAAGTCTTAAAGCATGTGTTGAGCGAGAAAAGTGATTTAAGTACAACATTATTTATAGTAAATGTGTATCAGATGTTCCCGTGGTCTTAAGAGTTATAAAAGAAAATGCAGATTTGGACACATGGTGTGCACATATTGTAAAGCTCTTCAGCAAAACATCCCAGAGAAACCATCAGCAGCAACAGAAGCATTCCCAGCCTTCCCTGCTTTGGGTCTGCAAAAACAGGCCACTGATATATTCCACATCGCAAGCTTGGGTCATTTGATCGAAGAAATTTAGATTCTCTATGGGTGACAAACAGATCGGACAGTAATAAAGATAGATAATACTTTTCTTTGAATTTGAAATTTTTTGCTGTCAGTATGTGCGGCAGGTTTATGAAGCGTCTGCTCCATGAGCCAAACCACATCTCTTCTGGATCATATCCACAGAAGGGGAGAGGCACTCTGAAAAATTATAGGACGGCAGTTAGCATTCTTTCCCGTTATCCTCCCTCCTTCTTTGGTAAAGCACGTGTGGTGCAGGGCTGCTACAACTGGAAACCATATCCCAAAGCATCTGAGAGGAGAAACAGAAACATTTACAACCGATTGGAATCATATTTAAATGCCACGTGTATAAAAAACAAACAATGCTATAGAGTATTGTTTGCTCTACTGCATCTATCTATCTCCCCTTGATATTTCAAATAATCGTCAAAGGAAAAAACCAATTCTTATATACATATATATATATATATATGTATATATATATATATATATATAAATTTCCTTCTCACCCACCGCGGGTATATATATATATATATATATATATATATATATATATATATATATATACAGCTCAAAAAATGAAGGGAACACTCAAAAAACACAATATAACTCCAAGTACATCAAACTCCTGTGAAATCAAACTGTCCACTTAGGAAGCAACACTGATTGACAATCAACAATGATTTTGTTGTCAGCACATTCAACTTTGTACCGGACAAAGCATTCAATGAGAATATTTCATTCATTCAGATCCAGGATGTGTTATTTGAGTGTTCCCTTTATTTTTTTGAGCAGTGTGTATATATATATATATATGAGGTACCAGAGATACCGTCATGGGAGGACAAACCCCTATATGGGACGTACGACCAGCAAATAACCGAAGTGGCTGATATCAGTAAATCCTACCAATGGCTGGAAAAAGCTGGACTCAAGGACAGCACAGAGGCCCTCATCCTGACCGCCCAGGAACAGGCCCTAAACACCAGAGCAATAGAGGCCAAGATCTACCACACCAGACAAGACCCAAGGTGTAGGTTGTGCAAGGAGGCCCCTGAGACAGTCCAGCACATTACAGCAGGGTGCAAGATACTGGCAGGGAAAGCGTACATGGAACAACATAATCACGTGGCAGGCATAGTGTACAGAAACATCTGTGCAGAATATGGACTGGAAACCCCGAGATCAAAGTGGGAAACACCCCCAAAGGTGGTGGAGAATGCCAGAGCTAAGATCCTGTGGGACTTCCAGATCCAGACAGACAAAATGGTAATGGCGAACCAACCAGACATAAACAACAGAGGAAAGCCATTGTGGTAGATGTAGCTATACCAAGCGACTCAACCACCCGCGGTGGGTGAGAAGGGAATTATTTTTATTATTCATATAAAATTCCCTTCTCACCCACCGTGGGTGGTTTTTATCCTCTGAGCTCGGGTCCTCTACCAGAGGCCTGGGAGCTTGAGGGCCCTGCGCAGTATCTTGGCTGTGCCAAGGACTGCACATTTCTGTACTGAGATGTTTGATGTTGTTCCTGGGATCTGTTGTAGCCATTGCTCCAGTTTGGGGGTTACTGCCCTGAGGGCCCCAATGACCACAGGCACCACTGTGGTCTTCACCTTCCAGGCCCTCTCCAGTTCCTCCCTGAGGCCCTGGTATTTCTCCAGTTTCTCATGCTCCTTTTTCCTGATGTTGTAGTCACTTGGTATTGCTACATCCACCACAACGGCTTTCCTCTGTTGTTTATCCACCACGACAATGTCCGGTTGGTTTGCCATTACCATTTTGACTGTCTGGATCTGGAAGTCCCATAGGATCTTAGCTCTGGCGTTCTCCATCACCTCTGGGGGTGTTTCCCACTTTGATCTCGGGATTTCCAGTCCATATTCTGCACAGATGTTTCTGTACACTATGCCTGCCACTTGGTTATGTCGTTCCATGTACGCTTTCCCTGCCAGTGTCTTGCACCCTGCTGTGATAAGCTGGACTGTCTCAGGGGCCTCCTTGCACAACCTGCACCTTGGGTCTTGTCTGGTGTGGTAGATCTGGGCCTCTATTGCTCTGGTGTTCCTGGGCAGCCAGGATGAGGGCCTCTGTGCTGTCCTACCAATGGCTTTTTCCAGCCATTGGTAGGATTTACTGATATCAGCCACTAGTTATTTGCTGGTGGTACATCCCATGTAGGGGCTTGTCCTCCCATGATGGTATCTCTGGTACCTCAACCTCTGTTCCCTGTTGTCTGAGACATTCACTGAGCACATTGTCTGTTGAGGCTTTGTCCCTGATGTATCTATGGATCTTAGATGTTTTGTCCTGGAAAGTGGTTCTCACACTCACTAGTCCTCTGCCTCCTTCCTTGCGGCTCGTGTACAGTCTGAGGGTGCTGGATTTGGGGTGGAACCCTCCATGCATTGTTAGTAGTTTTCGAGTCTTAATATCTGTGGCTTTTATCTCCTCCTTTGGCCAGCTAATTATTCCTGCAGGGAATCTGATTACTGGCAAGGCATAGCTGTTTATCGCACGGATTTTGTTCTTGCCATTGAGCTGGCTTCTCAGGACTTGCCTTATTTGTTGGAGGTATTTAGCTGTGGCTCCCTTCCTTGTGACCTCATCAAGGTTGCCATTTGCTTGTGATATCCCTACGTACTTGTAATTGTCCTCTATGTCTGCTATTGTTCCTTCTGGGAGTGAGCTTTCTTGTAATCAATCCAAGCCATGCTCAGGTTGGTGTGTCGGGTTTTGCACTCTCGGGCAACTGTGTGGTCTACGAGGAGATGGTGTTTGGCACCTCTACTATTTACACCGATACCCTTCTGTGCCGTGCTCATGTGTTTATCCATGTGTTTGCTTATCTTGGCCGCTATGATGCCTGACATGAGCTTCCAGGTTGTGGAGAGGCAGGTTATTGGTCGGTAGTTGGGTGGGACTGGACCCTGTGATGGGTCCTTCTGGATTAGGATTGTCCGCCCTTCAGTTAACCATTCAGGGTGAGTTCAGCTGGTTCATTTGGGCTGCCAGTCGCTCATGGAGGGCAGTGCGTTTCTTTAGCCAGTAGGCATGGATCATATCAGGCCCTGGTGTTGTCCAGTTTTTCATACCTGAGACTCTTTCTTGGACATCTGTCACAGTGATGGTTACCGGGACTTGCTCAGGGAGGTTGCTATGGTCCTCTCGTAGAGAGATCAACCACTGTGCATTGCTGTTGTGGGACGCCTCCCTTTCCCATATGCCTTTCCAGTATTGTTCAGTCTCCATGCTTGGTGGGTCTGCTCTGTTGTTATTACCCTGCCATTGAGAGTACACCTTAGCTTGTTGAGTGGAGCAGAGCCGGTTAATCCTTCTGGATTCATTCTCCCTTGTGTATTTCTTTAGGCGGCTGGCCAAGGCTTGTAGCCTCTGTTTGGCAGTTTCGAGTGCTGACTGGATAGCTCAATAGATAAGGCATCAGTATATCACCCGAGAGGGCGGGGTTCGAATCCAGTCTCTTGCCTTAGGCAAGACCCTTCAAGCTACTGCCTACCTCATATACCATGAGAGACACTAAGATGCGTAACATGCCGGTTCAGGTGCTGGGGAACCAGAGCACCTTGATGACAAATGGGCTACTGGAACAAGACGGAAATGGGCAAGAGGTGAAAATGTGGATTTGTTGGAATGCTACTACTCAAGTAACCCTAATCAGAGAGGTTACATGCAAATACTGGGGAAGGAATGGTTACTTCAACATCCCCAGTCAACACTAAACGCTAAACAACTAGTAGCTCAGTGTACCAACAAACGGCAGCTGCTATCACAACTTGAGATTGACGAGATACAACACAAATGCTACGGCAAAAAGGAGGAACCTGGATGTCAGAACTGTGGGGACTTAACTACAAGTCTCCACCCAGTGAGGGGCCCCAATGAGCGAGTCAGAGCTGAACGAGACAGCTGCTGACCTGAGAGAGAATCATGACCCGACCTCCTCGGCGCCAATTACAACGGCTATCTATCTCTAGATAGAAATTTCTATCTATCTAGAGATAGATCTGTTTATTTTTATTATCATTATTTTGCTTCCACTTCACAATCTTTCACACTTGCTACATTGCTAATTTCATAACCCAATTGACCCTTGTCTTTCTGGACTCACCTGAGTGAAACTGTGCTGTGCAACACAGTCCGTCCCCCCTCGCCGTTCGGTAAATGGGAGACACACAAACTCTGGCATAAGGGGGGAGGTGTGTGAGGCGTGTTGACAGAGAATTGGGTGGAAGATAGAGGGAGGACCGTTGGTTGGCTGCTGAGCTTTGCTGCCCCTCCCAGGTGAGCCAGTAGCCCCTGAGACCAACTGCGCTGCCCCTCCAGTCCACCTGCACTGAAGCACTTCCCACGGTGGTGAGCTGGAGGTCGTCCAGGGCCGGAGTCACTGCACACAGAAAGCTCAGAGCAGTTAGTCAGGATTTATACCAAAAAGATTGGTGAAGTTCGAAAAACAGAAGGCAACAATTTTGAGACTGAACTTGAGACTATAGTATGAGGATAGTCTGAACTAAATTTGATGAAATAGAAATTTCTATTCATCAAACTATTATTAATAATAGGCAAAGCTATTATTAATAATTTGTACCAGAGATCATAAGAAAACTCAATCCCAAACTCAAACTCTTCTCAATGCTCACCTTCTTGAGTGCAAACTTTAACTGACATCGATTTCTGCTTTCCTGAGGCATGCAGGGCTGTCACTGTGACCAGGTATGTTGTCCCTGGCTGGAGGTTTCTCAGCAGGGTGTAGTTCTGTGTTCGGCCCACTATGACGGTCTGGAGATTGCCCCTGGGCAGGGTGGAGTACTCAATGTAGTAACTCGTGACAGTGTCTGGCTGAAGAGGGCCCCAGCTCACCCGAACATTGGTTTCCCCAGACTCAGAAACTGTTACAACAGCTGGACTCTCAACCACTACAGAAATAAAATTAAAAAATGACCACAGTAGACAAATTTTTTTCAAAGGTAAAAAATACTGATTGATGTCCAAAAAAAAAAAAACATTCTAAGGATGTTTTCACACCAGATAGTCCAGAAGACTCGGTTCTATTGAGGTCAAAAATCACAATATTTTACATTTTTAGCTGATTTGGGGTTTTTTTCACATAGCACTAAGTCAAACGATCCGAACCTTTGCAAAACTTGTTGCCCTTGTCTGTGGGGGTACTGCTCCAAGAATCAAAGAAGGAAATGACTCAGAGATCTCAGACAAAGACATGAGCTCAACTTCCTTCTTCACAAAATTTAAACAAAAATAGAACAGCGTCAGATTTTAGCAGTTGAAGGACTTCTCTTTAGAAAAAAGACAATGAATATTTCTTCCTCTAGCAATTGTTTTGGTTATATTTACCCAGAATACCCTACAATATAATTCGCTTCCTGCTTTTGGAGCTGTTTGAGTAGACCAACGTTTTTAGGCAGACCAGAATCCACTTTTTTGGTCCGTGTTAAGAGTTCGATTGCACAGTTGGTTCCCCAAACAAACAGTTTGGGCAAACGAGAAAGAGTTAAGTTAAAGCAGACTAAACAGAGCTGGTGTGGAGGCACCCTTAGCTCAACAGTAGCAGAAAATAACAGTGCAGGTTTCTGGACAGTCTGGGAAACAATCTAACCTGGCTTTGTTGTGAAGGTAGTTGAGAGTGTGTTAAATGTTATTTTGTTGGACTCTGGAATGAGGCTGACAGAATAGGTGGTATCTGGCTTTAGGTCAGTCAGTATGATGCTATTCAGCTGCGCAGACTGCATCAGTCTCTGGTATTGGCTTCCACCGGTGCTCGGACTGGTCCCTGATCCACCGTCGCCACTACTGCCTCCAGTTGAAACTTCACCAAAGCGAATCTCGTAGTGGCCCGACAGACCAGACAGAACGGGCCTCCAGTGGAGAGAGGCTGAGTTGGTGGACACATCTCGTACATGAAGGCGCTCAGCTTTAATTATCTCTGTTTGGGACAAAACCAGGAGATTTTATTGGTACTGCAGATCAGTTTAGGGGCCAGGAGTAATTTGGTCAAGTATCACAAGTGTCAACAGGGAAGGTGGCAAAACAGATAGCTAAATATGTCCAGACTTCAGACAGCCTCCCACAGACACAGGCTCTGCTTTCTAATTGCATTCTTAACTCCTGCAAAAAGACAACTTGAAATAACTAACCTAAAAAGTGTCTGCAATGAAACAGCTACAGAGAGCATAAACATGTGCTTAGATCTTTGGGTGCCAATTAAGGACTACTGTATTTCGCCTACATATACATAGGTTTTATTTATGCTGTGCATCAAATCCTCTGTATGCAACATAAACTGTTATGAAGTGGGCTCTGCAAAGTAATATGTCAGTTACCTAATGCAGTCTGAGAATTGGGCAGACTCCCTACTCTGTATTTATGTATGTCTGACATAGTGTTGGCGAATGTAGGAAGGAAAGTTGAATCAGTAATCCATTAATAGATCAGCTGGTCACATTTCAGATAGCCTCAAACCTGCAGGAGTCTCATAGTGTCCTGGCATCCTTTCTAGACTTACACTGGAGGAGCACCATGCCTTACTGGCAACCCATTGCACTTTCTGCAGGTCCAACAATAAAAGGTCTGTCTACAACAGTTAATGTTTTTTTTAAAGGATACTTTTGATAAGTATCCTTTAGATGTTTTCTGTATGATTTCAACCACAACCTCAGTACAGTACGTCAGTACAGTGGATTTTAATGAAATCTCAGTGCACTTAAAGTAATTTCTTTTTACATAACTTAGTCAATATTTTCAAAAGTCTATGTTTCAATGAATTAGAGAAAATTATTAGTGGTGAACCGATTGCAGTTTTCTGGTTGATCGCAGATTACTGATTGTTTTTAAAGTCCTGACCTGCTGATTCTGATTTTGGCCGATACCAGTTTCTTTTGTCTGAAATGTTGGAAAACATAGCAGGGAAGTTGCTGAGTTGGCAACAGCGGGGTTAACTCCTAAAAAGCAAACACTTCCTGTTTGGCCTTTATTTTTTTTGTGTTAAATTTTGGAATAAAAATAAGACTTAAAACAAATTGTGACATTTGCAAAATCTTATAGTTTTCACCTGAAATGAGAAATTATGTAAAGTTCTTAATTATTACATTTTATAACAGTTTTCTGTGAGTCCTAAATATGTTTGTTCTTCCAGCAAAACAGTAGGCAGCTTAGAAACTGCCGTTGTAAGAAGTTAGAGGAAATATTTTTGTTATATTTGGTCCTCAATGGAGACTTCAAATAAAATATTTGAGAAAAAAAGTTGTGAGTCAGAAAGTCGCATTTCCATTAATGACAAACAGGGGGCGACACTTTTGTTTTCAAACAGCAAAATTTATACAAATGTCAAATAGAAAATGAGCCTATATTTAACTTATTGATTAGTGATGATCTTGTAATTGATCAATAACAACGAAGGGCCTGTCTGCTGAGGCTCCTCTGTCTGCTTCAGCCACCTGGCTCCAACATTAGCTAATCTGCAGGACTCAGTAGAGCCTGACTGTATGCTAGTGAGGCAGGTTAACCATATAATTATTGTCTGTAGGACAAGAGACACCTCTGAAAGTTGCAGGACTCTGGCCCTCAAAGAATGCAGTTTGAGACCAGTTTAGGAGCATGGCAGCCAGTGCTGCAACAGCTTACATAATCATAAAAGAAAATCAAAAAGCCACAAGCCAAAGAGCTGAATTTGAAGCTTTTAGAGTAGAAGAGCACCTTTCAGTAGCAATCTCACCAATGATGGAATCGCGCAGGTCTTTGGTGATGATGCTCATGTCGTCAATGTCCACAAAGTGCAGGTGGTTTTCCACAGGAGGGGTCACGACCTCCCTCAATACCTTGTAATTGCTGTGCCCTGTTGAGACCACCAGCAACGCCACGCCCTCCTCCCGCAGCTCAGCCATCGGTCCAATCACGTCCCCTGGCTTTACCCCATCAGTCAACCACACTAGTACTCTGGGCAGCCCTTTCCTCGCCCCATCGGATGTCCCGGGGCGTAGCACCCACTCCTTAGCCATTTTGAGAGCATCCACAGTGTTGGTGTCGCCCCTCAGGGGTTGGATGTTTGTCAAAGCCCCCTGAAGGCCACTTTGGGTACTGAATCTGTTGAAGCCAAACTCTAGGCGTGGCTTGGTACCCACCTGCAGCAGCCCCACTCTCACTTGATCCCTTCCCAAAGAAAAGGGGAGCAGGAGCTCCGACAGGAAGGAGAGCATGCGGGCGTGCTCATAGGACGTCACGCTCCCTGAGGAGTCCAGCAGAAAGAGAACGTCACCCTCGCAGCAGTTCAGCACTGTGGAGGAAAAAAATTATGTATATAGTCATAAACCTCCACTGAGATTCCTTTTCACGCCCACAATTTTTTCCATGATCGGCTGCCACAGAACACCCTCCCTTTCACAATCCAAGCTCTTTGGAAAAACGCAATCTATTACAGTGATCACAGTTTATGGGGAATATTTTCATCAGCAACACCACAGCGGCACAAATCCGGCCAATTAATGTGCAGATAAGCAGCACTTAAAACAAACAAAGCAGCCAGTAAGAACTTCACAGGCACCGATGGATGAAAGGCAGCTAAGGAATGAGCCAAAAGGTGATTTTTTTTTTTTTTTTTTTTTTTTCAAAACAAGTTGACATAAACAGTGAACAGAACACTGTTCACTGTGTGAACAGTGTAGTTATAGTTTCCATAACTCCATAACAGTGTAGTTATAGTTTCCATAACTCCCTTTTCCATATAGTTATGGAAAAGGGAGTGAAGAAAAAAAAACAAACTGTAAGGGAAAAAAAGACATGAAATGGAGTGAAGTGCAGAGGGAAGCGGGCAGGTCCACGTGAGTGACAGAGAGGAATGCTGGGTAGACATATATATACATACATATATGTCACACATATATAGGGTACTGTATCTGAACCCCATATCTGAACATTTGCAGCCAGATGTTGAGGATCTGAACAACTGGCTGCAAATGTTCAGAATGGTCATTAATCCAAAGAAAAACAGCCAGACCAGTGGTTCAGAAAAACAAATCCTGTGAGAGAAACAGCAATTACATTTAATTAGATTTCATAAGAAAGCTCAGATAAAAATCTTCAAAGGTTTTGTTTTCTTTGGATTTACTTTCGAGCTGAAGGCCAAGAGAGCAGCACAGCTCCAGCTTTTCCTCTCCCACGTGCCCTCCATCCACACCCACACCTTTACTCCTCCAAACAGCTCAGGAAGTCTTTCTGTCTCTCTTCTTGTTTGGGCTTTGGAATCTGTGTGCTGGTCCTTACCAACCCGCACAGCCTCCGCTTTAATGCATGTGTGGGTTTATCTGCTGAAGTCAATATTGTTTTTAGACCCTTTACTGTCTATTGCTGATGCAGGTAGCAGTTATCACATAACCACAAGACATATCAGTGGACTTTTAATTAGTACTGGCCAATAAGTTCATTTTTATTGATTAATAGAATTTATGTTTTTTGAAGACTTAATCTTTGGAAAATCTTTTTTTCCATCAATGCATTTCTTAGGTTTTCATAGTTCAAAGCGATGCTGCCATCTTGGTTTACAGGCATGCTGCTCAGCTATTTTGAACACAGGTCAACTCTGCGAGGGAAAATTAGAGCCGAGCTATGATTTATTTACTTATTCATGAGAATAAAGTCATAATATTATCAGAAAAAAGTAGAAATATTAGAAGAATAAAATAGTAATTTTATGAGATCTCCAACATAAAAAAAGAAACTTAAAATTAGGAATTTTGAGCATCTTGAAAAGTTATCTATTGATATAAGTTTTCTAGATGATTTTTAATAAAAAATAAATTTTTAACACATCAGCATTGCATTATTATCAATAGCAGGACTTTGAAAAAAATTAGGCAAACAACTGTGACCTGGGGTGGTCAGGTCAGATTTGCAGAACTATATTGAAGTGTTATTCTCATTAAAATTATTTTTTTCTTATATTTTATATGATTTTATATTATATCTATGAATGGAAATATGAAAAGCAAAACGTATGACCCATAGACAATAAGGGTACTGTGAATTTCATAAACGAAACAAACATAATCCAATTCTAGATTTCTTTTTCTCAACAAACAAAAATAAGGAAAAGTGTTTCCTGTGTTGTTAGTCCCCATTTCGTCTAATATCCCTAAATAAAACTGACAAGAGTCCACCTGTGTTTAATAGGAATTAACTATATAATCGGCAAAGACATCGGTATCGGCCGATATTAGTTCTATTTTAACATATCGGTCCAATGAGTAAAACTGGGCTGATATGAAGAGCTGATATTTATTTCCAGCATGTTGCTGTTTGTGTTTCTGAAGCAGTCTGGTGATGTTTATCATTTCTGGTCATGTCACTGTGATGCAGCGTGGAGTTTGAAGAGTTTAACTGAAGCAGAGAAGCAATGTAAACAGCGTGGCTATTTTTTTAAACAGATTTGACAGGATATGGAAATATATACATGAAATGTATAAATAATTTTGGTAAAGGTCAGTCATCGACTATAACTGAGATATTAATATAAACATATTAATATTCCAATAAGAGCGACCCTGAACGGCAGCCAGAGCTCCAAAGTAATGGTTTAAATTCATGCATGTGTTTCTAGCGGTTCAGACATAAACCCATTCTGTTTATAGATACCATTATCCAATCTGACTCAGCTTATGCTACATTAAGAAAAATCCCATTAGAATAGATTAATTTATGTGATTGTTATGAGAACAAGTTTTTATATATATAGTACAACTATACACTGATGAAGTGTAATTACTGTAAGCTTGTTAGCTCATCTGGTTTCTATTAATGGCAGCAGCAAAGTATCAGATCCTACTCACGAATACCTTAGTTATAAAAATCCAGTCTCTATAAGAAAGCCAGAGTCACAGCCACTAAGTTTCGCCACTAATGGTTGTAGCACCACAGCACAGCCTTTGCCAGTGAATTATGCTTGTTTTGATCTTGGTTTAGAAATTAAAAGTTGTCAAGCTGTGGGCAATTCCAACTGGCGAGGAAAGAAAAGACGAGCATTAAAACTACTAAAAATCAAAGTAGAGTCCTCATTTTTGCTTGTATTTAGAAAACATGAAGGGATGGATGGAAAGAGTTGATTAAATCCTGTAATTTATTTGACTTATTGAGTTAATTTCTCCCACAGGACTGTTTTATCCTCCCCTGCTGTAAGGCTGAGAAATGTACATATGATTCCTGTCAGGGCCCCTGAGGCCATCCGTTGCATGTCTGTGTGGTCCCTGGATGCCCTCTGGTTTGGAAACCCCCTCCTGCCTGAGGCAGTGGGATTTCATCAACTCTCAATCTTGTACCTGGAGCCATGCCATGTTAGTGAGAACAGTGGAGTAATATCAACCCCACCCTGATCCACAGAGCAGAGTGTTTCCATTTAGTGGAGTGCTTTACTTACTAATGATAGGAGTCACAGACAACATTGTGTCATTAATGCATTTAAACTCAACTTATGTTCACTGACTAAAAGTTACAAATCACTGATTACTTTATTTTAAATTAAACACGAAAGTGAAATCTAAGTAGGCCTATTCAGCTAAGTCTATTTATTTATTTATTTATTTTTACTCATTCAGGAATAATAAAGTCAACATTATAAACGAGAACAATGACATATATTTTTTAAAATAATCAAACTTGGGTTTGAGTTTCGTTACCTCCTTCAGGTGCGGAATTCTGCGTACACACCACCACCACCATCATCATCATCATCATCATCCACGTTAACATGTGGCTATCCATCACAACGGTTGTGAATCGGTTTCCCTCGAGTAGAATATATCAAAGACCTTCTGTCTTCCACGCTCAACCATACATTGGCCGGAGGCGCACACTTCCCTGTCAGTAAATCACTGCCAGGCGCATAATTTACGGGAGTCACATCCAGCGCGCCTTTACCTTTTCTTCTTATCGGTCCTCTTAGCTGCGCATGATCAGTTAGCTCCGGAGGTGAAATTAAAAAAAAACTGAAGGCAAAATTTCAGACCATGCGTGTGCGCAAAAAGTTTAGATCCAAATGCCCGTCTCTCTCTCCTTCTCTCTTTCTTACTGAAGACACAGCTGTAGAGCGCGAAGAGGTAAGCAGGAGCTCCCCAGAAACAACTTTCAAAATAAAATATATACAGGATGTCTTTCAAATTGGTCCAAAGAATGTATATTTTGTAGTCTAAATATTGTTACTTACAATCACACTGACTGTGAAACAACAATGGCAAGAAGGAGATCAGGTTAAAGTAATTTTCACTAACATGTTTCTTTTGGGTGAAAGTAATATTAACATTTTTGGGTTCCGCTGAGGGCTGCACAGTGGCGCAGTTGGTAGCACTGTTGCCTTAGAGCAAGAAGGTCCTGGGTTCGATTACATGTTCTCCCTGTGCATGCGTGGGTTCTCTCCGGGTACTCTGGCTTCCTCCCACAGTCCAAAAACATGACTGTTTCTATGTTGCCCTGCGACAGACTGGCGACTGTCCAGGGTGTACTCTGCCTCTCGCCCAGAACACAGCTGGAGATAGGCACCAGCAACTCCCAACCCCAATAGGGATAAGGGGGTTGGGTTCAGCTGGATCAATGAATCCTTCATCGATTCAAGGTGGCAGCTCTGTTAATTTTATTCAGATTTTTTTTATTTGTAAAAGTTTTATTCCCTCATTTCTAGCAGAAACAATTGTTTTTTTAAACTATTTTCTGGTTTTGGATGCTGTGCAGATGGAAGAATTTTTTCTGATACCTTTCTTACTTTTGGCTATTTGTTAAGATGCATTACCATAGCAACAAAGTGGTTTGTAACAGGGAGCAGCTGATTAACAGTACCTCACCTGCATCCCTAAAGCCCAAATGAGTTTTGATCTCAATGTGACCTGGATGCTGTGGAATCTCTGGAGATTATTGTGCAGAGAATATTCCTCATAAAATTAATTCAGAGTATTATCTTCATCAGAGTGTCATACAACACAGGCACCTTCAGTCAGAGGTTTTTCAGATTTACAACAATACAGGGTTCATCCCTGCCCACAGCAGGAGAACTTATAAGTTCTTGTCAACATGACAATAAAATCTAAATAAACAGACCATCTTTCTCCACAATTATGAAACTTTTTATATTTTTGTATACTTCATGAGAGACCTGTCTCATTTCCTGCTAGAAGCAACTCATTGGCTCAATGACAAAATTGTAAATCTGAAGAAAACCTGCTTGAGATGCAAATAATTAACATTTATATAGTAAAAGACTTTTTCTAGGACTTTCTATTAGTAACAATTGCTCAACGTGTAAAAATTTAGCATAGTTAGCTAACTTAGCATGCAGAAAGCTAAAGCAAACTTAAATTAATCCATGTGTTTTCTAGTGTGAATTAAAGCCACAAACACAACCTATACTTTATTATTAGTGTAGATATACTATATACTATGTTAGTATAGCATAGTATAGGTTTCATTCTGTGGAACAGATTCAGTAAAGTCTGAAAGATCAGACTGTTCAAAGTTCAAAATTTTGGTCTGAGAAAAGTAATAAAGATCCTTCTGATCTGTTCTCTAATTTAAAAAATATATATATTCAGTCACAGTTTTGATAATGCTGTCCAAAATGATTTTAAAAAAAAATAAGGGGGGAAAAGTTTCTAATAAGGCTTTGTAAAGTTTGTTAAGGTGAGACAAATTTGAGTGCAACCACTGAACTGTCTGGTCAAAGGCTTTTATTTTGAAAGTTGAGTTGATTTAATTCCTGTTAGTAGAGAACTAACAGGTTAACCTGAGGAGCTTCTCTCTCCTCCTCCCGTTTTCCCTGAAAATGCTCAGTCAGATCAGGATCTGAGATGTTTCCTGTTCAGAAGTCAAATAACTTTTGATATTCCAGTCTTTTAGCCACTTCATTTTCACTTTTTTATTATGGCATGTTGCTCTGCCATGCTGGAAACCACTTTATCAACAAACTGCACAAATTTCTGAAAGAAGTTGCTCGTTCTGCTGGTTTTTATCTCCTTCTTTAATTATGGGAGAATTCTTGGGCAGAATTATGCAAATACACTTCGCTGCAGCCTGCGGAAAGGGGCGGGGACGGACCACTGTCAGTCTCATACCTTATATGGAAATGGGACTATTACATTCCGGAAATGAAGGGGGCGCCAGTGACACCATTTCCTGTACCAGTCGTGTTTTAATCATTATAATAATAATAACGCATTTTATTTGACAACGTCTTTCAAAACACCCAAAAACACTTTTAATATTTAAAATTAATTACAAATTAACTACAAATTAAACAGTGAGGAAATGACATACCACGTGTTACGTCAGTCACGTGGTATGTCTGTCACGTGGTATGTCCCCTTTTTTTAAAATCTTTATTAAATCTTTTTTTTTCGGATGTCAAAATTACATTAGTAATAAACAATCTACAATAAGCAATAATAAGGAAATGAAGGGTGTGCCGTGTTTTCATAATTATAATAATAACGCATTTTATTTGACTACCCCTTTCAAAACTTAAACTTTCAAAACTTCTTTTCAAAACACCCAATAACACTTTTAACATTTAAAATTAATATAACTCGGATGTTAAAATTATATTATTAACAAACAATCTAAAAGAAGGAATTATTATGGAGATTATTTATCTATCCTTACACCCTAACTATCCCAAACAAAAGTCATAAAACATAAATTAAATTAAGATTTTAGAGACAAATGTACATTACACATTAAGAACACATCTATCCATCCATTAATTATTATTGTATTAAATCTTATCCATATAGCGGAGTGGTGAGAGCTGCTGCTGATCCTGGACAGATCGCCAGTCCATCGCAGATTAAGAAAACAGACAGAAACAAATACTTTCTGGTGTTGAAATTCAAATAATAGATTTTGATGTTGTGAACAGTATTCTTAAAATAAATAAGTTAAAATCTAAAATACAATATCCTTTTCATTAGTAAGGACTAGATTGAAAAGAGGTTTGGTCAACAATTTTGGCCAACCTGGTCCATCCATTCACAGTGCACTTTTGTTCTGATATTTGCCAAATATTTTTCTTATTATTCATATTGTGAATATAATTTACAAACAAATTAAATGACTTTTGAACTTCTAACAAGCTCAACTGTTATCATTGTTTACCATAATGTGTTAACCAGTAAACTGGTTGGTGTCCCATTATTCCGTTTAGAAATTATAAATCTATTCTAATTGCAATCGATTCATAAACTGCGCTCCAAAGACCTTAAATATGTAATTGTTGCAAAACCCAAAGTGATTAATTTAAAACTTTAAATTTAGCTTCAACCTGGAAAGACTCACACAGAAAGTAGGTTTTAGAAAGTTTATGTGATAAGAAATAATCTTCGGGCCCGGCAGCAGACACAGCGCTGGTCACTGTCAGAGAGAATGATCTGCTGTTCAGGAGTTATGTTTTTTCTATATGAAAACCTTTTTTAATAAATTCACTGGATACATAAATTAAACCTATGTGTAAATTCTAACTATAAGTGTCTTCATCTCATCCGATCACGGCGCCGGTCTCATCTCCTCCACCCTTCAGAAACTCCGGCTTGATGTGCAACTGCTCCTCACCTGATCTTCCATCACCTCCACCTGGTCTCCACCTTCTCTCAGCTCACCTTTAACCTTATGTTTGTATTATGACTTTAAACTAAACAATGTTTCTGTATGTGCTTGCTTTATCATAAAACAACAGTTGATTCTGACTGTTAAAACTCAAACAACTTAGCCGTATGTCAGGTTTGTAAAAAAAATTTGTATTGATTCCAGTCATTGTTTAAAACGTATAGGAAACATTGCATTTACACATATAAAATATTGCAAGTTATTAACTTAGCATGTATTTCAAATTTTTAAAACAAGGTTATCCAATTGCTAAACAACATTGTTACAATATATTTACAACTAGTTCTACTTTCTCTCCAACAAAATGCAGCCACAATGTAACTCTGTGTGGAAATGACACCATTTCTGTAAAAACTAATAACGTAAATCAACTGAGCTACAACAAAAGGAACATTCAAAAATGTACATAATATTGGAATAACACATTACGAAAACGAATGACTGAACAAGTCAAAAGGCAAATGTGCTTCAGCATAAAAGATTTAAAATGGCATTTCACACACAAAAAAAAAAAAAAAAAAAACGAACAATGTGTGACAACTGAAATGTGTGAAAGACTATAGAAAACAACTAATATTGTCCTAGCATTCAGTACTGGCATTCTGGGCAGTGTCCAGGTATGTCATCAGAGTCGTAACAAGGGAACTCTCCTTATCTTCCATTTCCGGTGAAGCCCACATAGTCTTTATATTGCCGGTTGCAGGAAGAACATCTGCCTTGAATGATTGTGAAAATGTAGCCCAGCTGATCTCACCTGTTAATGAAAAACAGATTTTATGTAGTTGAAATCTAATTTCACATGTTTTAGGTGAAAAAAGTCAAAGGTCCTTACCATCTAGCCAAGCAAAGTGACTCTTCTTCCTGAACACTGGGTCAGACACAATGGCTTCAAAGCACTTGCAGGTCAATGCCAAGGTGAGGTAAGATGTGTCTCCCTGTGCCAGAATCACCTCCTGGATAACAAGGTGACAAGACTCATACAGGATCAATCAAAGGCATCTGAAAATAATGATAATAAAAAAAACAGGTGCATTGCAAGACTCATACAGGAAGAATGGCTATGACATGATTATGAATGAATATTAAAAAAAGAAATGAATAAAATTAAAAAACATGTATATACATTGCAGATCTGTTTAAACAAGACGTGATTCATTCTCCCTCAGAACAGAGCAAGGACACAGCCTGATAGCTACTAAGATAAAAGAAAAAGCTTATTACACACCAGGAAATATACAAATGATTGGTAGAACAAAAGGCATGTTTGAATTAATCACTGTAGATTCTTTAACATTGTTGTTACTGTTTTGTAGGATTTAACAATTAATTATAGAAATCACAATGGCTTCCAGATAACAAATGTATATTCTGCAAAAAATGAATTGAAATTGTAGAAGTGATATTGCTCAAACAGCCAAGGGCAGGTATTAACTAATTAGATTTACTCAATTACTCTGTAACTTTGACAAAAAAATAAATAATTAGGACAATTTTCCAAATGTTATGCTCTTTGAGTTAATTTTGTTGATACACAACATAATGCGAGTAACTTAACTGAATGAAGACATTTTAATCCATTAAAAAATTAAAACACGATACACAGATAAAAGTTGTTTATGTTAGGTTTCTTCTAACCTTAATTTGTTGTCTTGTATTAAAATGTTTCCTTTTTGGTTTTAAAATACCTAACAGTGCACATAACATCATTTTTATTAATCTCTGCTGAAATAAATGGGTAATATTACATTGCATATTATAATCAGTAAAACAGTACTTAATAATAGCCATTTCACCAAATACTTTGTTACTTTTAAATGTGTAGTTTGCTGCACAGTTACTAAAAATACATTGATGGGTACCTATGTACCCATCTCTGGGTACTACACCCACTTATGATGGCAGCTGTTAGCTTATAAAAAATATTAAGACTTTCCAGAAATTTAACATTGGTGTACAAAAAAATTATTAACCTTTAAAAATAAAATAAAAACACTAGAGAACTGATAAGTATGTAAAAAAACATTCATTAGTGTAGTTCTGCATACCGTTATGTTGAACCATAGCAGTTCTTGCTATGTGGTTCTGAACCTTGTTGGACTCATCGGCTCTGAATGAGCAAAGCGGACAGCAACACGTTCATACAGGACGGAAGAATTTCCTCTCCGTTCCGACTGTTGCAAAGACACGTGCATCTGTATAACGAAAATAGAAAAACAAATTTTGAGCATAAAATACATTTTTCAATTATACATTTTTCTACTTTTAGGTTTTTATCTAATGGTGGCCTGCACGGAAATAATTAGCTATGCTACATGCTAAAATTAACCTTCCCGAACTACGAATTTCACTCGTTTACAGCCGTCAATTATATTTTCAACCTAATCTAGAAAAGCGTATTGATTTACTCTGTAGAAAAGGTTTTAATAAGGTAGAAAATACCTTTTGCTGACTTCGTGGTTGTTCCATTGTGAATCGCGTGCCGATCGTCAGTGGGGAAACCTCTCAAACTTCTTCCAGTCAACCTCTTAGCCCCGCTTCTTTAAGGTATTTATACTAGTGATTGTGAAAATAGCGCCCCCTTCATTTCCGGAATGTAATAGTCCCATTTCCATATAAGGTATGAGACTGACAGTGGCCCGTCCCCGCCCCTTTCTGCAGGCTGCAGCGAAGACCCTCTCGAATTATGATGAAACCCAAATTCCTGGATGAGAAACAATCCTGGAAAGGCAATATCCAAATTGGACTGGATCATCTTTGGCATGACACAGAAAAGCTCTCAAACCCTTTTACCAAGCAAACGATTTGGTCTATTTTCCTCCTTCTGACAAAACAGAAAGGAGGAAACAGTACGACGGGGAAAAATGACTTTGTACCTCACTGATGCTGTCAGTCCTTCTACCTCAAGGAGGATTTTCATTTGTGGTTGATGTTTGCTCAATGTTTTTTTCCGTCTCCACCAAGGTATACAGATGTACTAATGTGCTGCCACTGTGGAGAAAGCCACACTGGCAGCACTGCGTTGGCGGGAACCTGAAAGGTAGACACATTTGTTAAGAAGAAAAACATGTCCAGTATGCTTCCTGGACAAGTTATGAATTATTTTTACCTCTTGCTGAAACTCTTATATTCTTCTCTCTGTAGTCCCAAAAACTGTTGCTTCTGTTACAATTTTCTTTTCACCCATTTCCAAATATGCAAGACAATGTTAGTGCAAAGCAGTGAGTGCACTTTTCTCCTGAGGTAACAGAAACAGAAATAGTTTCGGTCGTCTAATTAGACTGAAGAAGTGATTTCAGCCGGACACATTCATCAGTTTTACCTTTTATTTTTTTATGTCTAGATTAAATTTGATCGTCATTATGGGCTAAGGAGAAAATGTGAAAATGGATTTCTTTATTTTATATGCGTCTAATCTCTCTGGTCTATAATCTAAACCAAAAGTTGAACAAAATGAAGCCATAAGGTTAGCAAAACATATTACATTATCATCGCCAAAGGTTTTGGCTAAACACTCATCATGACAGAAACAAACAAAAACCACAAAGATTTATGAAGTTTCAACACTTGAGAGAGAAAGTCTGCAAAGCAGCACACTATTCAAATTTTTTCAACCACTTGCAGAAGACATCACGATGCATTCAGTTGGGATGATTCAACGTGGAAACTATTAATATTGTTTGATCTGCATTGTGCGTGTCTGGAGGCTTCATGCTAACAAAATGTTGGAGGGAAGAGATAGTTAGTAGGGAGAGGATGGAGGAATCCTTGTGAGAAATTTAAAAGTCTGGGCTTCTCTTATCCAAATACTTCCATTATTCTTGTGAGATGTTGAGAGTAAACACACCTTTCAAACAGATTTGATTTGGGAGCTTTATCTGAGTTTTATTCTAATCCTTTGCTGTGGGATACCACAGGAGACAAGTACAAGCATGTAATTATAATTGTTGGTGGTGACTCACCTTTTGTTCAGTGTTTGTACTTACAAAAGAAAGATTTAGTTGCCCATGAAAATGTATGTGCTATGGTGGCGCAGGGGTTAGTGCGCCCCACGTTTGGAGGCCTCAGTCCTCGACGTGAACGTTGCGGGTTCAACTCTGGGTCCCGGCGACCTTTGCCCCATGTCTTCCCCCCTCTCCTCGCTCTCTTTCCTGTCTGCCTACTGTCGAAAATACGAGCCACTAGCGCCGCAAAAACTCTTCGGAGAAAAAAATGATAAAAAAAGAAAATGTATGTCTGTGAACAATCACTGAAACACCATGCTCCACTAGAATCCATTCACACCCTGCTGCTACGGACATGCAGCATCTATTATTGTTTGTTTGTTTTTCTGCACGTCCTCTTTAGATGAACAAACTTTTCATATGCTTTATTTTTCACTGTATCAATGGGAGTTCTCTTCCTGATTTTTTTGACAGTCTGTTGACAGATGCTTAATCCATCTGTATATAAACAAGAAAAATAGCTCCGGATGCACAGTGCCTCACTAAATTATTTATGCAATTATATCACATTTTTTATCTTAAAAATAAACTTTACATTGTTTTTACAATTTGAAATAAAAATTATTTTATTTCAATCTGACACTCCTAAACTGGTAAATTTAGTACCAACCAGAGGCGGGCGGATCTGTCCAAAATATTACCATCAAGTTGGTATTAGTATTGGTTCGATATCACCGATAAGATCGATACTTTAGTTTCAGATTTAATCTTGAAATTGTATTTTATTTTGTACTGTGGAAAGGTTGGGGGTGTGATGACTTTCACAAGGCATCTCTGTTCCTCCCTGCCAGGCATTGCATTAGCTATGAAATTACTGACTAACTGGCAGCAAGTAGCTGAACTGCAGCTCCTCATGTTATCATTTGACATAGCACTGAAATCCAGACATTTCCAGCTGTTTCCACCAGGCACAGCCTCATGTCAGCAACTTGTCTCCACTGTCACAAAAACTGAGAAGCATTATGCAACTGAGCGGTGACCTGCAGCAGCGCCTTTCAGCTGGGGCTCCGAGAAATGATGGAAACTAAAACTCTTTCAAGAATGGGAAAAGAAAGCTAAGAGGGCGAAATGGAAGCGTTAACATTTTATTCATCCTAACATTGGGGGTGAGATAACACGGACAGTGAAAAATAAAACACACCTTGTGGACGAGTTAAAGCATGAAACGGTCCTTATAAGCAGCTCAATTTATGGCCTGTTAATTTTGACCCATAATAGCAGCCCAGTTGTAATTACCAATTTAAACTTTGACTACATAGAGGAATGCCACTGCTGGTAGTTAAGTGAATTCCTCAGCCCTATATTTGCCAGCGTTTCACAAGCTTGTGGGATTTAAGGATGTTTGTTTGTGCTGATTTGAGGAAGAACAGAACAAAGACATAAAGGGCTTTGAAGTTGGTCTACACTTAGTCATATCGCAACCACAAACTTCACTTATGGTACATCAACAGAAAAAAAACTTATCAAAAACTGTCCACAGAATAACTATTTATAAGAAGGCGTGATGAGATGAAAGTCATAGTTGAAGAAAGGGCATAAATAGTCCCATATGTAGTTTGACACAAGCCATGAAAGCTAGGCAAGTTTATTTGGTTATTCATGCACAGAGTAATATTAAATGCTTTAGAGGAAAACAAAGAAAAACACATTCAAAGGAAAACAGCAAACATGTACTCTTGTCAGATGAGACCATTATTCTACTTCCTCTCTTCAATCAAAAACCATATTCATCCTGAACACCACATTCCCATGGTGGTGGCAGTATTATGCTGTGGGAAGACATTTATTCAGAAAGCTGATGGAGGTTGACTTTTCAATGGCCCTACACTTTCAGCCCAGCATTAATGGGATAGTTTGGATTACAGCAAATCCATGTGCTAAAATGGCCCAGTCATAGTCCAGGCCTAAATGCAATAGAGAATCTGGGATAGGACTATAAATTGTTCATGATTGTATCTGCCCTAACTGAGCTTGAGGTATTTTGTAAAAAACACAACTTTGAGTGTGTAGATGTAGATGCATATTTCCAAATCTCTCAGTGTTGACAAATGCATGTCACATTTTTCAGGTAAAATCCTCCCCACTTCACATTTATGTTTCTCGCTGAGTTGGGCCCATGACATAAAATTCTGAGAAAAAAGACTAAAGTTTGGGCTGTACAGTGGCACAGTTAGTAGCACTGTCCAGTTTGTACCCCGAAATGTCTCACTGGAGATAGGCACCAGCACCCCACCGGATCCCACTAGGGACAGAGGTGTACAGAAAATAAATGGATGGAAGACTAAAGTTTGTGTTTGTAAGAGGACAAAATGTGTCAAGGTTTGAGGGATGTGAATATGTTTGAGAAACTCTGTGATTACACCCTGAATGTAAGAGATGAGGGAGAGGAGCAGGAGCAGTGGAAGTGGGAGACGAATGGGTAACCGAGCCAGGTCCAAGTTATGCTGACTGGGAGCCAAGAGAGCCACACATTTTGCATACAAATGAAAGCGGATCAAGTTCGCTGCGAAGCTGAGAAGGATTCTTTGCCTTGTTGCCTGGGGTGTGAACACATCCAGCAGAGCTAACTATACAGGCTGGGAAGGAAATCCCATCATTAGAATGTGCAAAACCCACAAATACCGAAAGTACCCACGGTTTTCCTGAGCATCTCCCCATCCTGTGCCACTTTCCTGTCTTTGCCGAACAGCATCCTGTGGGCTCTTCTCCTCCAGCAGCAGTAGGTATTTTCTAAAGTTCCAAAGTTGTCATTTCCATTTTATTAACAGTTGTTTATTAACAACTATGCTCACAAATGGTTCCATAGAATTTTCTGGCATCTTTTTCGAGAATCCAGGACATAGCCGTCTTTGATGAAATTCTATCGCTGCTTTTCCTAATCACACATGACAAGTTACATTAAACACAAGAAAATTAACTGGATCAAGGCACCAATGAGTAGCTCAGCAGAATAAATCAGAGCGTGTGTTCAGCTTGAACAGAAGCTGAGATATCTCAAGGAAGCTGAGATAACTCCCTATCTCAGGGCAGAACTGGAGGAATTGCTCTGGTTAGCACATCTGTTTTGGAAGATTGGACAGCCAGCGACTCTCCACACTGGCCAGGCCAACACCCACAGAGAGTTTCCACAGTAAAATGTCACAGGTTGCCCCTGGTCCTGCCAAGATGGATCAATGGACATTTTTCATTGTATGGTTGACTTTTGCTCTACTTGAGAGATCTGCTCGAACAATGCAGGTATTGTCCCGTAGACTCAAAAGGAGGTTTTATTTACAAATGGAGGAAAAGGTACTCATGTTTTGGCAGGGAGTTTAATGTACAATGTTCAGGATAAGAAGGATGTCGTTTCCTAAGATGATTGTACAGCATATGTCACGCCAACCATTTCAGGTAGGCCAAACCACCCCCCCTCAAAAAAACATATGAGGAGCTATAAAGAAGCTGGCTGAAAGAGAAATTCACTGTTAAGTTTAGCAGTCAGAAAGAGTCTGAATACGGAGCCCCTGATGGGCCTTAGGGTGTCTCAAGACCTTGAAATCTTTTAAAGAGAAGGGTTAGGAGCTAAAACTGTGCTTTGTTGTTTAAAGTTCAGCATACCATTCCTTTCAGAGCTTCAGCTCACCCCCATCCACTTCCTTGAGCGTGTGTGTGAAGGACTTTCATTCCAGCGGCACAAAATGCTCCAAAGAGCCTCGATTGTCTACTGCAGTGAACCAAGAAACACTGAAACCCCACTTATTACAAAACCACATGAGAAAGGTCAGCGGCTGTGACTCATTCATGTCAGAGTCCTCTGAGCGTTGGCTCCACTCATGCAGCCTGTGGGAAGCAGAAACGCTGTATACGACAGGCAATTCTCACACAACCCGACGCTGTGTTGAAGACTGTCGTTTGGTGTCACTTTTATAAATCCATTCATAGCCTCATCTTCTTCTAGCTTCATATTGCACACATACCATTATTACTTTCTCTTTTGCACCACACAGTGTATTTCTTTGAATGAATACACCAAAGTCTTTTGGCCATAGCACACAGCAGCTGGGTATTCATTTCTCTCCTCCCTTAAGTGATTTCTCGCATTTTTATGGATTCTCTTTCTCTTTAGCAATCCCAGCTGCCTTCCACGCTTAGTAATGCGCCTGTACACAACATAGACCTCGCACTTGCACCGGACACCAGCACAGAAGAGTATCTGAAGTCACTATTTTGGTATGTCTGGAGGTTTAAAGAAAGCAGGGAAGTGTTAATTACAAGCACATCGGCAACAGAATCTGTCGGGGCAGGTTGTATTCAGGGAGGTTCTGGCAACCTATCAAATGAGAAAACCTAAGCCGCTCTCTTGTATGTGCTTGTTCACAGACTTTAAGAGAACAAACACAAAGTCTTTAATGCTCAGGATATTTTGTTCCATCGTTACTTAGCACCCTCAACACTCACTAGCCCCACACAGCAAAAATGTGGGAAGAAACATTAAAATTTCTGTTACTACCAAAGCATTTAAAACAACAAAAGTCACTGGTAAGAATGCTGACACCCCTAAAAATGTATATAACTGCTTATTACCTACTGCTCAAAATGGAAAAGGCTCAAAAAGTCATTAAAGTAAAGCAGCTGTGTATTGTCAAGATGGATTGTTCACAAATGAGCAGGCACTAAGTGAAACAAATTTTACCCAGCCCTGGAAACAATCTTTGCTGGTGGGAATAATACGCAAAGGCAAACTGAGGAAATGAGCAAACACCTAAATTGAAGCAGCGCCCGGTTGTACTTCAATAAATTTTTAAATATGTGATGTAAACAGTACGGTTAGACTCACAATCACAACCCGGAGAAAGATAGACACGTTTCATTGATAAATAGGATGATGTAGAAGACGGACAGCAACTGCACAGCACAGTTTTCGTGTGAAGTTGAAAGGTGAATGAAATGATTTAATAATATAGTAGAAGTACTGCATATTCAGGAAGCTACCCAAGAGAGGGGGTTTCCAAGGCGATCCTTTCTGGAGATTCAGACTTTAATTGACTTAAATCCTCTGTGATAAAACAACAGAAGAATGGAGAATGTCCTTTAACTAGGGATTGTTTCACCTACAGAACAACGTAGAAGGAACTCCTCTATACACTGGAAATTAGGGACGATAATGTCAACTCGTGTAGAAACTCCGGTAGCAGGATGACTTAGATTACTGATCTAATGATCAGAGCATACCATGGGAAGGCAATAGCTATGATCCAGTACTCAAAGGTCCAGGTGAGAAAGGTTCAGAACCAGAAAGAGCGTCACTCACAGTTCAAGCTGGGATCAGGCAAAAGCCATGGTCAGGAGGGCGATTTGATTGGCAGCAGACTGCGTTAATTGATTGATCCCTGACTGAGAGCACATGCAGCATTAACTGGATGGGGCAATTTGCAAAAGACAAAAATACCAAAATGTCAACCACAGCTCCTGCGTGCTCACATTCCTGCCCAAGTTCCTGTCCAGTAAGAGGAACACACTGCCAATGGAGATACACCCAACTGGGCTGGAACCACACTGTAAAATGTAGTAAGTTCACTTTACTTAAAAAAAGTTAGGAAACCAATTGCCTCAAAATCTCCAAATAAAGTAGCTAATTCATTTTAAGGTGTTATAGCTATAAATAACTATGTTTAGACCACTCAGATAATGGCAGTAAACCTGAGTGCTGTTAACTCAAAATCTTTAGTAAGGTTGACTATAGAATGTCAATTATGACTACTTCAATTTGTGAGTTATGTCAACTCATAAAAATAAGTTATGCTCACACATTTAAGCGTTCACATTACTTGCAAAATATCAGGAAACCAATTGCCTTAATATGTTCAAGTAAGATAAACCTAAAGTGTTAAGTTATTGAAACAAAGAGCCAACAGACAACAGTTTGAATGGAAAAAAATGTTTAATAATTAAACAAGTCTACCTTAAATACAGGGTTCGCAAGTGTGGTAACATACACACTAACCTGGAAACAAACTTTTCCATATACTTTTTTAGACAAAAAAAATGACATGACTTTTTTTCTAGGGCAGTCTTCAGTCTAATATTAAATCCTCCAAATGGCCCTCAGTCTTTAAAACTTTGAGAATCCTTGCTTAAATGTCTGTTGATTGGTGTGAAACAAAAACTCAATTCTCAATAATAGAGCCTAACATTTATTATAACATCGATAAAGTGAATAGTGAAGTGAAGTAATGTTTCTCCTCATAAAACCATTTAGTAGTCTTCAAGTGCAATGAGGCTCCCTCCAACAAAAAATAATGAAACAAGAAATAAAAATCACTTTCCCAATAAGGGTAAGGGTATCAACGTTGATCCGTAATGTCACATCACATTCACTCATTTCATCAGAAGATTTTTGAGTGATTGTATTTTTGGTTTTAGGGATTTATGTCCAAGTGAGAGAAGCACCCTTTGGATGAAGTCAAAGGTGTACTTGTTGAGTGTACTCCAAATTCAGAGCATAAATAAGTCCAAAGAGCAAGCACATGGCATGTGGAAGATTTCCAAGGTCATTCATGACAAGACTTCCTTCCAAAATGATGGCAGGACCTGAAGACTCAAGGTGCAGGGAGTCAGTGGAGGCCTGCCTGTCCCGCCAACATCCTTATATTTATCCCTTTTCCTTTCCGGACAGCTGTTTTCTCTGCCGCTCCATCTTGTTGCTACTAAATAAACATGATATTTTCGATTAACGTTAGTCCCAGGCATCGCTAAATTATTACACATAAAGTTAACCTCAAAACCTGGACTTACGGATGAATTGTACGGCCGAGATCATGAATATAAGTTTGCTAAAAACCAGTGGAACTTACCGTGTCAAAACTTAGCTGCAGCAACCGCCATATTGTTGACATTTTGGTGCTTCTGTCAAACACGTTGTCACTCGTCAGTGGCCAACTGCACATGTGCTTTCAACGAGAGCTGCCGAATGATGCCGAGTTTTCTGCTGGTTATGCAGATGCGTCTTGCTCACTCATAACTCCAAGTTCGGGTTACTTGCTGCTGATGAGTTTAATTACTTGCCTCAGTAGAAAGTTGTCTTTACTAAGTTTAAGTTAGTATAGTCAACAAATTAAGCTGGAATGAGTTAAGGTCACTTTTCTTTTCGAGTAAGATATACTATTACATTTTACAGTGCAGTTGCCCAGTTGGCAAATGGGCAACTGTGAGACTTCATAATGGAGAAGAGGTTTTAGTGAAGAACAATTTGGAGAAGCTGAACTTCTGTGTGTGATCTGAGTTAGGAAACTGCAACTGGCCCAATTCTACATTAAACAGTTTAAACACTATAAAATGTAACATACAAGGCTGGATGGGGACCCAAATTTATCTTCCCACTATTGGTTCAAAAGATTTTGTGTGTTACATTATGTTAGTGTAATCAGTGGACTTTTTCTTAGATGGGTGATTTGGTTTTCTGCCAAGGGCGTCCTGCCTTGGGGAGTGTTTTAGTGGCAGGTTTGCATGTTGAACCAATGGAAATGGGTGCCTCTGCCCTCTTATGTTCATGCTGCATAAGAGTTTCTACTTGCTTCAGCAAACCAGTGTTATGTCTATACACAGCAGCTTAGAACCAATTTGTACTTTCTTAGCTAAATATATGAATAATACCAACGACAATACAGCTGGACAGACAGAACCCTAAAACAGGATTACACTTCTTGATAAAATGAAGGGTGATGCAGGCTGCCTCTTGAATGATTTTTCTTACTTCTTAAATACAAGACATTGGCACTGATTCCATGGTAATACCTTTTTAGGCAGGTCATTTCTAATTTTGTCCCCCATTGGTCCACTTTTCATATTTTTACAAACACTCTTCACAATCTGTATTGGTAAAGTACAGGAACCAGAAGAAAATACTGAAGAAGAACCCAAAGTCCAAAGAAAGATTTTATCCAAAAACCTTTCACTCTAGAAACAGCTTCATGTAAGTCAAAGGGTCCATGGGAACACTGGTCTCATCATGAAAGATGTTAGAAGGTGCCTGCCCAAAGGTCTGGCTTCTCTCAGCTAGGCACAAAAGAGTTAGCATGACGCATAAGCTGAGACAGATGTTTAAACCTGTGGTGAGGTTTACTCAAGCAATCCACCAGGTGTGATGACAAACCCACAGACAGAAAGATGACAGGCTTGGAGCCCGGCCCATCCTGCCTGCTAAACGCAATCAACTGTCATCTCCATCCGTCTGCCCGCCTCCCCACTTGCACTTGCAGGCATTGTTGTTTCTTCTGTGGGTACCTCGGCACTTCCTGCTTCATTTTGATGAATGTAAATACACGCACACACCCTCTGCAGAGGTCATACAGTCCACTCATGTTTCACTCAGCTCTTCTGCTGGAACAGAAACAAGAAGTCTGACATGCTCTACTAGCGACATGGTATCAGAATAGACATGAGGGGAGGTGTGTTTGAACTTGTCTGGCGTGAAGTTTTTCTTTTGTGTGTTAAGTATGTGTGTTAAGTATGACTTTAACACACACCCAGATACACATTTACACACGCACACACGCATTACACACACTATCCCTCTAGTGGTTCAGGCACTAGAGGGATTCCTGGCCCAGGGGTGATGGATGGGTGGCAGGGGAGACTTGATGGCTGTTTGCTAGGTTGAAGAAGTTTCTCTTCTTATAAAAGTGGTAAAAATATCTCAGGTTGGAAAAAAGTATCAATATTAGTAGAACTCCCTGAATATCTGCTATTACCTTTCATTAGTCACACTTGTTGGAACTGTAGCAAAGTTCAGTGTGTCACTTTGGTCAAAATGAAATAAAGTAAAGTCCCAGAGAATACAGTTCCTCAAAAGTATCTAATTTTATACATGTTGTCACATTGCAAAGTTCAATATTTTCAATATTTTAGCCCCAATGCAAAAAAAGTGCATAACTGTGAAAGGGAAAGAACATGATACTTGATTTTGAAATAATAAAAAAAACTAACCAAAGTTGTGTTCATCTCCTGGAATAAAATCCAGTGCTAATTAGAAGCCCCCTAATTAGCAAGGAGAGTTAATTGATATGTAATTTAATCATAATCTAATTTAATTGGATTTTATTTTGGGATGTTATAGTTAAGGGGGCTTCATACAATTCCACTACATATTGAATGAATTGCTGAAACTCCCCATTTGACGGATAAAATTAATTATTACATGCTTTCTTTGACAGTCAAATTGCAAAGTCTGGAGTAATCAAAATGACACATGTGAGTTACATTTTGTAATAGATTTTATTGCATCACTGTTTGGATAACTTCTTTCATACAACCAGATGTGCTCATGATTATAAACAGAGTTGTCTTTCTGCTTCTTCATGTAAAGATTCAGGCTCTAAGATAAAGTACAACCAGTAGGTTCTGACAGTTTTTAAGTTAATCATTTACAACCACCACAGAAAATACAACAGCAGGGAGGAACTGTTTTCTGTCACACTCCCAGACTGTTTTGTGTAAAGTTCAACATATGATTTTGCTGAGGTTCTTGGTAGCCCTTACCTCCATACTTCATTTACAGATATTTCAGAAATCCCAGAAAGTCCAGAATATAAATGCAAGAAGCGAAATGTGAAATCTTCATTCCCTGCATAACTTAAGGATGTGTGATGACATGGAATGAAACATCTCAGAAGTTTGTTAGAGACAAATGTTTAGAAGAGGTAAATAATTAATAGTTTTACTTTAGAAAGTGCATTCTTTTCAAATCACATAAGTCTAAATGACTTGCTCCAGTAAGGTGACAGGAGCAGGACGCTGTGCACAGGTGTGCAAATATGCACAGCCTGGATTTTATGAACAGCACAGCAAGAGTTCACTTCATATCAACCTTCCCATTTCTATGTTTTCAACAGTAAGGATTTTTTCTAAGTTTCCACTGTGGGTGTCCTCTTTTCCTGACTAAATGAGGTGAGATGGCTAAATCTGTCAAAGCAGAACCGAAGAACTAATTATCTAATTCTTCAAAATATATACTCTCCTGATTGTATGTGTACAATAAACATTTGTTCATTTTCCGTTTATTACAGCAACAAAGTCAGATGCATAAAGGAGATGTCTTTTTTTATTATTACTATGCTGTTGTTTTGCCACTTGTAAGGATTTGCTTGAATCCGGCTAGCAAATCGTGTAAACAGGATGGAGACAGACATGGCTCCTCGGAGACAAATCCAGGATATTATTTTGACAAAACAGCAGCATTGTAAAAATCTTTCTTCCCCATGGGGGTCCTGGCTGGAAGTTTAACCCACTCTCACACTTTTCCAGTGTTTGCCTTTGTCTCCGAGTCACTGCTCAGAATTCAGTCTGGAAAACACGACATGCGTCAAACATACTGAGCTGAAGAGGAGACGAGCAAATGCCACAAAGCCTGAAGAGGAAACATCCAGGAGAGCTGCATTCTGAAGTAACACCACATTAAGGCAGTTATTTTTTTATTCTATTGATTTGGGATATTAATCAATTCATCAAATGAATTCCACAGATTTTTCATTTAACCACTTAAGTCTTTTTTTTTTTTATATTAGGAATAAAATACATAATTAAATTATTTAATTCAATTTTTAAATCAGAAAATATACATACTATTTTTAAATGTGCAGTAACAGAGCATTCCTTTAGTGAACTGAACCTGGTGAAACTAAAACTTTTCTGCTTGAAGAGTTTTGACTAAAACATACTTGCAGACAAGGTATTTTTATCTTAAATGCAAATTTAATATATATGTTCTACAGTTTGTCTTAATTATTGCTCTGAATATGTTGTTTTTTTAATTAGATTGCGTTTTTAGCGTTTGTATTCTCCAGAAAACAATTACTTAATTTCTAAATTAGAATATTATTTCAGTAACTGATTTATTACAATTAATCTGATTAGTCATTTCAGCCACATAGCATATTACTATCATAATGTTATGCACACTTTTTAAGGCTCTCTAGAGATTTTTTGTACTTTCTCTTAGCATTGCACAATATGACTTTAGGGTGTGTTTAGTAGCATGTCAACTCTGGGGAAATCTGTGAACTCTCTGCAATGTTTTCCACCTGTGAAATAACTTCCATTTGTCTGGAAATTGCCCTACTCTTCCCAGATTGATGAACAGCAGGAATTGTTTCTCTTAGTTCCCTGCTGATGGCTGTTATCCCTGCTGATGTTGACACACATCTTTATGTTCCAGACCAGCACAATATAACAATACAGACTCCTGCTGAATAGTGGTTGCCACAGTAACAGTTATGAGTTCATCAAGTACATTTAATTAACAGCATCTGGCCAATAGTTTTCTATTACATGTGATAAAACTCCAATCACATCTATTCTCCCTTCCATTTCACAGCTAGTTTGTATTACTCTTTTAAAACGTTTTGTTGGCTCTAGTGGCCTTTATTTGAAACTAGTTTGGCAGGAAACAGGTAATGCGAGAGGGGGAAGACATGCAGCAAATGTCACCAATCCGGGAATAAAACTTGTAACTGTTACGCCCCTATAAAGGGGAATAATGAAAAAACGGACACAATGTTACTCTTTTCGTATCCAGTGTTATAATGGAGCAGAACCGTTACGTTCCCCGACATTCCATCAGACAAAAACAATCGAGACTCGAACGATTAACAAACTCTCAAAACTTACAATTTAAAAGGTTGAACTTTTCAAGAATTATAAACAAACATAGCCGGAAAAGTAACAAAGAAAAGTAACATTAACGAAAAATAGATTTCTTTTAACTTCATTAAACTTAGGCTGCCTTTTACCGTATCTGTTTGTACCGTATCTGTGTGTAGCGCTGAACTTGAAAGACCAAAATAATCGATCGCAGATCACTAGATCTCGTTTCGTTGTTTCGTTGTTTTCGTTGTTTAAAATAGTTTTATAACCACTACATAACCACCACCATCAGGACTAAGGCCTTAAAAAATGGGTTGTGTTTTGCCCCTGCGCCACCACAGCACCCCTGTAATACGCTTACTAGCCAAAGAGTGAGACAACATGTAATTTTTGATTAATATCTACTATAGGATTTTAAAAAACATAGTTTTTTCTGTTCTTACGGTATAAAATGTAAAAAAAAAAAAAAAAAGTAAATGGATATATTTTCTACATTTTCTTCTTGACCGAGAAATGAAGTAGTAAAAAGCTAATACTTTCTAACGTCCATCCATCCATCCATTTTCCGTCACCCTTCTCCCTAAGGGTCGGGAACTTTCTAACGTAATGACAAGAAAAATATATCTAATCTTACTAAATATTACCCATTTTACTTTACTGTCCAGTAGTACTTTACTCCATAAAAACACTGAAAACAAAACAAATAAAACTGCATTTATTCTTAAGATCAATCATTTTATTACAATTTTAAGGAAATTATTAAAAGTAAGTGTGCTCCAGCAGAACCCAGGTCCATTACAGAAAATCACCTTAAAACGCATTGACAGAAAGTGAACATGTTAAGTGGCTATAAATACATAAGTCATGTATTGAGCAAAATATGTCATTCTGACAACATGTATACTCTACATAGTCATGAATCTTTATCATTATCCTTAATTACCAGACCTTAATATAAACATCCTATTTATTCTATGACATCCATAAACTTATTGAATCCTTGTATTATTAAACGTGCAAAAATAAACAGTGCCGCATAAATATCTAAAGGCTGGATCTATTCCAGTGACATCAATGTGCTTAACTGAAGCAGATTTCTTCACTGCTTGGCAGGAAACCTGTCGGATATATCTCCATCAAAGCGTCTCGTGAAAATGGAAAGCCTTTTCATTCGACAAACCACTCTGAGCAAGAAATATTTAAATATATCTGGTGAATACATTTTCACCATTATGAGTTTAGTAAAAGTAGAGGGAAAATTAACAAACATAATGACCGATGGAAGAGTGTTACGAAAGAAAAAAAAGCTATACTTACACCTACTGGCCACAGACGGGTAACACTGATCAGCTGCCTTTCATTTGTTTCTCTCCAAATTGTAGTCGGTTACTCACTATAGTGCTGCCGACTGCTTCACTTTGGGAATCAATGGTAAATAACTAATATTTATTCCCCAATGCAACAATATTATTATAGCAGACATATGGTTTATTATATTTTAGGGCTATTATCGTGAGAAAACCTCTACCCTTGTTCGAGAGTACGTGGAAGTTACGTCACTTTTAACTTGACAAGGTTGCGGTGCATTTGGGGATGGTGGTAAATATTTCATTTGCTAACCTTAAAAGATTGTTTCACCTATTAACATCTAGTATTGTCAACGCTCGTGATTATATTGTATCAGTTATATCTGAACTTACCTGTGCAAAAAATATATGCTCTAAATAATATATGAACCTAGCAATAATACGTTTCTAATTTTAATTTTCCTTTCAGCATTTTCATGATTGAGCTTAGAATAGCACCCTAACTACACAATTAAAGCAAAAACATTGACTAAAATCAGCTGTTTTCCTTCCTACCTCTGCAGTAGCCTGAGTGGGTGTCGTTAAAGCTGTAATGTCAGAGCTCGGAGTGGAAACATGAATGCAACAAAAGTTCGGTCTTCAGAGTTGTGACAGCTACCATCATGGAGGAAAAACAAAGCAACGCCGACTTCTCACCAGGTCCAGCTGAATGCCTTTACTGGTTTCATTAACATAGTGTTAAAATAAGGAAGTAAACTGTGTTTCACCAAGTACCGTTAGCTTATTTAATTATTAAGGAAAGACAAGATAAGACAGCAGTCTCAGCTAATGCTGTTTTACTTTCGCTAAAATACAGCTACTCTTACATCATCCTCCATAGTGGATAGAGTATGTAGGGTGATGTGTGTGTTTTCTCTCATGTTTGTTGTTGTAGTTTTCATGAGCCAATTTCTCTTCTCAGACCCTGGAGGAGCAGCAGCAGCAGCAGCAACAGCAACAGATCATGAGCCGGAGAAAATAACCAGCCGCCAGCTGACCGAACAGAGCCGCTTCGTTTTTGCTGCTTTGTGTGCCGTTTCCTTAGGCCAGCTGTTTCCTGCGTCTGAAAACCGGTGGGGAGGAGATGCTTTCTGAGCATGACAGTCCTGTTTACTGAAATGAGAGTTTCTTCTTTATCTGTAGTGCGTTTAGGGAGCAGTACCTGCAGGACTTGGTCCAATGGCTGGGTCTGGACCAGTCGGTGATGCCAGTCATGGGGGCTTTCCTGTCTGGACTGGGCTCTGAGGGCACAGACACCTTCCTCTCCATTCTACAGGCAGATCCGCTGGTGGCAGCAGGAGACACACCCATCATACAGGTGCTTGACTGTCAAATAAGTAAGAATCCTTTGCTATATTGAAAGAGTCTCACAGTGGAAAAGCATTTCGGCAATAGTTTCTGCGGTATTTAAAGATTTCCTTACAGTTCTGCTCAGTGTATGTGTTAGCAGCAGAAACTTGGCTGTTCGTCCAGCTTTGTTGGTCACAGTTCCAATTATTTAAATGTTTTTTTTAATCAATGCTCTTCCTTGGCAGACTTTGGTAATAGATGCCTTGATTTTAAAAATACAACAAAAAATGTGTAATAACTGTTCATTGCTTTTATTCTAAAACAGAAAGAAACAGTTATTCCTTCTCCTGCTATAATAATATGACCCAAAAACAATCAATTTATGTAAAAAAAAAAAAGGCAAGGTTTCTGAAAATTAGCACAAACACAGCAGCTGATTAATAATGTAATAAAAACATTGTGTTAATGAGCCTCAGCGATGGAAACCATGGCTACTAACGGTTATTTTAGTTATCTGATGATTAATTATGTAAAAAATTAGCACATTCTGTAGACCTTTCATTTAAGATTCTTTTATACAACATTAGAAATACATAAAAAAATTCAAATAGACAAATACTGCTTTTTAAAGTAAGAAAAAAAGGATTTATTGCTTAAAATGCAATAACAGTTTTCCTTTAGCGTATAGTTGATCATTTGTAGCAACTGGATGGATCTGCAGCTAAAACAATTCTTCATCCATCCATCCATCCATCCATCTTCTGCCGCTTATCCGGAGTCGGGTCGCGGGGGTAGCAGCTTTAGAAGGGAGGCCCAGACTTCCCTCTGCCCAGCCACTTCCTCCAGCTCCTCTGGGGGAATCCCAAGGCGTTCCGAAGCCAGCCGAGAGACGTAGTCCCTCCAGCGTGTCCTGGGTCTTCCCCGGGGCCTCCTCCTGGTGGGACGTGCCCGAAAAACCTCACCAGGGAGGCGTCCAGGAGGCATCCTGACCAGATGCCCGAGCCACCTCAACTGGCTCCTCTCGATGTGGAGGAGCAGCGGCTCTACTCTGAGTCCCTCCCGGATGTCCGAGCTTCTCACCCTATCTCTAAGGGAGAGCCCAGCCACCCTACGGAGAAAACTCATTTCGGCCGCTTGTATTCGCGATCTCGTTCTTTCGGTCATTACCCAAAGTTCATGACCATAGATGAGGGTAGGAACGTAGATCGACCGGTAAATTGAGAGCTTCGCTTTTTGACTCAGCTCTCTCTTCACCACGACGGACCGGTACAGCGCCCGTTTCACGGCGGACGCTGCACCAATCCACCTGTCGATCTCACGCTCCCTTCTTCCCTCATTCTTGAACAAGATCCCGAGATACTTGAACTCCTCCACTTGGGGCAGGACATCTCCCTCGACCCGGAGAAGGCACTCTACCCTTTTCCGGCTCAGGACCATGGTCTCAGACTTGGAGGCACTGATCCTCATCCCGGCCGCTTCACACTCGGCTGCGAACCGCTCCAGCGAGAGCTGCAGATCACGTCCCGATGAAGCCAATAGGACCACATCATCCGCAAAAAGCAGAGATGCAATCCTAAGGCCACCAAAACATATCCCCTCAACACCTTGGCTGCGCCTAGAAATTCTGTCCATAAAAGTAATGAACAGAATCGGTGACAAAGGGCAGCCCTGGCGGAGTCCAACCCTCACTGGGAACGAGCCCGACTTATTGCCGGCAATGCGGACCAGACTCTGACACCGGTCATACAGGGACCTGACAGCCCGTATCAAAGGGCCCGGTACTCCGTACTCCCGGAGAACCCCCCACAGGGCACCCCAAGGGACACGGTCGAACGCCTTCTCCAAGTCCACAAAACACATGTTGGTTGGGCGAACTCCCATGCGCCCTCCAGGACCCTGCTGAGGGTGTAGAGCTGGTCCAGTGTTCCACGACCAGGACGAAAACCACACTGCTCTTCCAAAATCCGAGGTTCGACTATCCGACGGACCCTCCTCTCCAGTACCCCCGAATAGACCTTGCCAGGGAGGCTTAAGAGTGTGATCCCTCTATAATTGGAGCACACTCTCCGATCCCCCTTTTTAAACAGTGGGACCACCAACCAAGTCTGCCAATCCAGGGGAACTGCCCCCGATGTCCATGCGATACTGCAGAGTCGCGTTAACCAACACAACCCTACAACATCCAGAGCCTTGAGATACTCCGGGCGAATCTCATCCACCCCCGGGGCCCGGCCACCGAGGAGCTTTTTAACTACCTCGGCGACCTCGTCCCCAGAGATTGGAGAGCCCAACCCAAAGTCCTCAGGCTCAGCTTCCTCAGTGGAAGGCATGTTGGTGGGATTGAAGAGGTCTTCGAAGTACTCCGCCCACCGACCCACAACGTCCCGAGTCGAGGTCAGCAGCACACCACCCCCACTGTAAACAGTGTTGGTGGTACACTGCTTCCCCCTCCTGAGACGCCGGATGGTGGACCAGAATCGCCTCGAAGCCATATGGAAGTCTTTCTCCATGGTCTCTCCGAACTCCTCCCACGCCCGAGTTTTTGCCTCAGCAACCACCTGAGCCGCACGCCGCTTCGCCCACCAGTACCCATCAGCTGCTTCCGGAGTCCCACAGGCCAAAAAGGCCCGATAGGACTCCTTCTTCAGCCTGACAGCATCCATCACCGAAGGTGTCCACCAACGGGTTCGAGGGTTGCCACCACGACAGGCACCAACAACCTTGCGACCACAGCTCCGATGAGCCGCCTCGACAATGGAGGCACGGAACATGGTCCACTCAGACTCAATGTCCCCCGCCTCCCCCGGGACGTGTTTGAAGCTCTGCCGGAGATGGGAGTTAAAGCTCTGTCTCACAGGGGACTCCGCCAGACGTTCCCAGCAGACCCTCACAACACGTTTGGACCTGCCAGGTCTGACCGGCATCCTCCCCCACCACCGGAGCCAACTCACCACCAGGTAGTGGTCAGTGGACAACTCCGCACCTCTCTTCACCCGAGTGTCCAAGACATACTGCCGCAGATCCGACGAAACGATGACAAAATCGATCATCGAACTGCGGCCTAGGGTGTCCTGGTGCCAAGTGCACATATGGACACCCTTATGCCTGAACATGGTGTTCGTTATGGACAATCCGTGACGAGCACAGAAGTCCAGCAACAGAACACCACACGAGTTCAGATCGGAGGGAGTATTCCTCCCAACCACGCCCCTCCAGGTCTCATTGTCATTGCCCACGTGAGCGTTGAAGTCCCCCAGCAAAACGAGGGAGTCCCGGGAGGGGCACTCTCCAGTACCCCCTCTAAGGACTCCAAAAAGGGTGGGTAAGCTGAACTGTCATTTGGCCCGTAAGCACAAACAACAGTCAGAACCCGTCCCCCCACCCGTAGGCGGAGGGAGGCTATCCTCCCTCCGCCCTTGACCGGGGTGAACCCCAACGTACAGGCCCAAGATGGGGAAAACCCCCCCTGCTCGACGCCTATCACCGTGGGCAACTCCAGAGTGGAAGTACATCCAGCCCCTCTCAAGGAGACTGGTTCCAGAACCAGAGCCATGCGTCGAGGTGAGACCGACTATTTCTAGCCGGAACCTCTCAGCCTCACACACCAGCTCCGGCTCCTTCCCCACCAGAGAGGTGACATTCCACGTCCCAAGAGCCAGTTTCTGCAACCGAGGATCGGACCGCCAGGACCCCCTCCCTCGGCCACCACCCATCACACAATGCACCCGACCCCTGTGGCCCTTCCCATAGGTGGTGAGCCCATTGGAAGAGGGACCCATGTTTCCTCTTCGGGCTGAGCCCAGGGGTAAAAGCCCGGCCACCAGGCGCTCGCCAACGTGCCCCACCTCCAGGCCTGGCTCCAGAGTGGGGCCCCGGTGACCCGTGTCCGGGCGTCCAAAGTTTGTGGTCATCATAGGGGTCTTCGGGCTGCGCTTTGTCTCGGGCTGCCACCTTATCGTGGTGGAGGGGTTTGAGTACCCCAATGATCCTAAGAGCTATGCTGTTGGGGGCTTCATGCCCCTGGTAGGGTCACCCAAGGCAGACAGGTCTTAGGGGAGGGACCAGACTCCTAAAACAATTCTTCTAACATCAAAAAGCTCAGTCATTTCTGCTTCACCCAGCATCTGTACAGTGCAGGGCTGATCTGATGATTAGCAGATAAAAGCTGCTAAATAAGAGATTTTATTCTACAGAATTTGAACCGACTGAAGCTAAAACTTCAACTTGAGACATTTTGGGAAGAACACCTTACAGTTCTTTCTCTTAAGTAGAAAACAAATGTTTTTGTGCAGTTTTGGCTTAATCGGTGAACCTTTTGATTCTAAAGAATCCAATTAACAATTTATCAATTAATAAATTAGTCAACAATAATTTCAATACTCGATTAATCTGATGCATCGTTACAGACCTCATAGAGTCTATTTTTAAAAAATAATATTTTTAAGCTGGTGAAGGTCTTGTGAAGTTGCACAATTCAGAGACTGATATCTAGTCCAAATTAGGGAGCAAAAACAATCTTTAATACATCTGCAGACAGAGAGCAAAAAATACACTGCATTAAGCGAAAATCAAAATCTGCTCTAACAAACTCAGAGTTACATAGTTGCTTTATTCACCTCTCTCTCAGAGGTGGAGATTTAATCTTCAAGGACCAAACAAAGGAAAACAGACAGACGGAACAGTTCAACATTTTACGCTCATTCACTATTATGTATGCGAGATGCGAAAACTAAACACTATAGGGAAGGCCACGGGAAAAACAGAAAGTTCCCAGACGTCTCGTCTGGGACACTTCAGCAGACACATCTTGTTCAATTAGTTTGTACACCCTCTGCAGCTGCACGGAAAGACATCTTGACTGTGATACAATTACATTTATGCAATACATAAATTAACACTGTACGATGCAAATCAAACATTTTCTCTTTAAAGAAAAATCTACTTCACAGTCTCCAGTCTTTTTGCTCTGTTAACAGGTCTGTCATGATGATGAATTTAGTTGGATGATAAACTGCCCCAGAAATTACTGCAATAGGGGGATGCTGTGGTGGCGCAGGGGTTAAGCACAACCCTCATAATGAGACTTTAGTCATTGATGTGGCCACCACAGGTTTGATTCCTGGCCTTCAACACTTGCTGCATGCCTTCCCACTTCTCTCATTGCCCCCTTTCCTGTCTTAGCACTTTCAAATAAAGGCCACTACAACCAAAGAAAAAAAAGAAATGACTGCAATAAATTATAATGTCGTTTTGAGATCATTTTCAACTCATCAAATGGTACAAAACAATCCTAGAACACCCTTTCAAAAATCAAAGAACTTTAATTTGTAAAGAAAGTTTAACACTGGAACTAGAAAACATTTTAAATATCCAAAATAAATAAACAAAACAACAGAAACAACAAATACGAGAAGGTACGAGTACATCTGAACCAAGACGGTCAGGGTTCTTTGGAGACTTAGGGAAGGTCTTCTCTGTGCAGCTGTAGTCAAGTGAATGCAAACCTTTGGGTTTAGGCGGAATTGCAATCTGTCGACGCGAGAGTTTCTTCTTGGCCTTCTCCAAGGTGCTCAGAATCCTGTTGTCAGAGTCTGGACGCGTTTCTGGTGAAGGAGGGGAGACTATGAATTCAGGACTGGAGCCGCCTGGTTTCCTTTAACTCACGTAGTTCGTCTGTCTGATTCCAACCAGAGAGGAGTCGTTCCGCCACTGGAGGAAAGAACAAGGACGAAAGCTGAGACTGAACTTCAGGAACAGATTGTAGTTGAGACCAAAACAGCAGACTGAAACATTTAACTTTTGGTAGAAAAAGAGAAAAGAGGAAAACAATAAATCATGCAAATGGAAATTATTGAGTTTTTTTTAAAATTATTTTATCATGCAATCAATTGACATTGTTTATTGCAAGCAGAGAACAGATGGCGGTTGCATTCATCCCTCCATCTGTTCTAACCAGCACTGTCTTTCCTCTCCAGGATCTGGTGTCTTTGTCTGTCAAAGATGGTAAGGATCAGATAAAACATCATGTTGACAGTATTGTATTTTTTTATATCTTTAAATGGATGACTTGTGCCTGTCAGGTCAATATGATGCCAGAGCGAGAGTCCTGATCCGTCATGTGAGCTGTTTGCTGCGAGTGTCTCCTCAGCAGCTGGAAGAGTTTGAGGAGACACTGGGAGAGAGGCTGAGGGAGGCAGGAGAGGAGAGCGAGTAAGCTTCATAGAAACATTCCACTCAAAGTTGTTTTCATTTCCAAACACACATCCACACATCGTATTTATTTCTGATGGCAGTAAGATAGCACTGTGGTGTAACCAGGGAGATGTTATCTCGGAGACTACCGGAGCCACCTGGTTTCCTTTAACTCACACAGCTCGTCTGTCTGATTCCAACCAGAGAGGAGTCATCCCGTCGCCGGAGGAGAGAACGAGGACGAAAGCTAAGACGCTACCTCCTGATTGGCTTGGCCACTGTGGGGGCAGGGACCATGATCGGTGATTACTTCTGTTCTTCAGAGAAGTAACCAGGCTTTTAGGAAAATAAAGCTGATGTTTTGTGTAACTTTTTCTTCCAGGCGTGACAGGTGGACTGGCGGCTCCGCTGGTGGCAGCTGGGGCCGGCTCTGTGCTGGGGGCAGGTGGGGCCGCAGCTCTGGGCTCAGCCGCTGGTATTGCTATAATGGCCTCTCTGTTTGGAGCTGCTGGAGCTGGACTGACTGGTAACTGACTGGGCTCGTCTCGCTTTTTCCATCTTCAGCATGATTTATATTAGTTTCTATCCTGATTTCCATGTGTCCTCTCTGCAGGATATAAAATGAATAAGTGTATTGGGGCCATAGAAGAGTTTGAATTTCGACCAATGAGCTCTGGGAAGCATCTGCACCTGACCATAGCTGTGACCGGTTGGCTCTCCAGTGGGAAATACAGTGAGTGAGCCTCCAGTCAAGTTTGATTTCCCATCAGTCTGCACTTCACATCTTTACAGATTAGAGCCAGACTGCAGTACTGTAGATGCTTACTAACCCCCTCATATGTTTATGTTTTTATTTGATGAAAGCCAGACTTTCTTCAGATGTTTTAAAGAAAGTATTTTGTTTTTCAGCAGTTTCTTTGGACTTCTTTATTTGGACCTTTGTGATTCATTTTGAGGTCCAGTTCTTGGATGTGATCGTTTATTGATCAACTTGATGAAACTGAGATGTCTATTAAAGCACAACTCTTAATATGTACATTAGGGCTGAAAGTAACAATTAGTTTAGTTAGATAAAAAAAAAAGTATTCTGATGATTATTCAATTAATCAGATTAAAACAGGCACATTCTGCAGGTTTTTCATTTGAGCCTTTTTAATATTAGAAATGGACTAAAAGATGAAAATGAACACATAATTCAATTCCTTTTGTTAGTTTGTTTTTTTTTTGTACAGAATTTAAACAAAGTGAAGCTAAACTATACCGTTTGAGGAGTTTTTGGTGGAACATATTTACAGACAAATTTTTCTTTTAATTTGAAATGTAAAATGTATATACTTTTGTAAGGTTCTGGCTTAATTTCTGCTGATTAAGTTCTTTCATGTTTTTTTATTGATTCATTTTTACCTTGATCTTAAAAGCTCATTGTTGTCGATTACATTGTTCTAGAAAGTTCCAAGAAGAAAGATTTTGCATTAATAATAGAGGCATTAAATGCACAAAATGTTTTGAACTGGATCAACAGCTATTATTGTATGTGTAACTAAGCAGAAAACACTGAATAAATTCCTCTCTTACATAAAAGCGAGCAGCACTAAAAAGCACTCAGTCACAAGCTAATTGTCCCTTCTCACACAATGGCTGCAAAAACACTCAGCACTGAAGAGCCACTCAGACATTCCCTAAAGCCAACCCGCACCTGCTGCGTTCAGGCTCGTTCCAGGCCCCGTGGTCCAGCCTTGGGGAGTGTGGCGAGCAATACTGCCTGGTGTGGGAGTCGCGCTTCCTCCGGGACCTGGGCTCCGCCATGACCTCTCTACTGGATGGGTTGGTCAGCATGGTGGCTCAGGAAGCCCTGAAGTACACCGTGCTCTCAGGTATCACCAGATCTCCAGTCAGTTCAGAAGAAAACTTGCTCCTGATTTGGTCCTGGATCCATTTGGAACATATTTGTGACTGTCTCTTCGTCAAGGCATCGTGACGGCTCTGACATGGCCTGCATCTTTGCTAGCAGCAGCCAGCGTCATCGACAACCCCTGGTGTGTTTCTCTGAACCGCTCGGCAGAGGTGGGCAAACACCTGGCTCAGGTGCTGAGGAGCAGGCAGCAGGTAGGACCGTCATCCTCTAACCCAGTCTAAGCAGCCGTATATACCTGTGATATAATTGTTTTAGTTGGCGAATTTAACATTGCTGTTTCTGTCCTTAGTTTAAAAAAATGCTTAAGTGCTGAAAAAGCGATTAAATAAAATTATTCAATTTGTTTCTCGAAACCTGATTGTTGTTAAATTACTGCATCTATCTTCCATTGACTTTGTCATTTATTTTTTAATCTGATGTCTTTTGACATTTGATTCTTCAAATCTTTGGCAGTTCATTTTGGTTTGCTTTTCATAACATATTTCTAATGTTTGGTAAATATAATAAAACATTTGACAGCTCTGTGATCAGCTCTAACCCTGAATGACTTTTTTTTTACAAATTATTACTGTTTGAAATCCGTTAAATCTTTTTTTCCCTTCAAAAACGGTTTTACCAAGTATTTTTGTCTAGTTTCTGGTGAAAATATTTTTGTACATTAGAAATAAGACAAACCTATTTTGTCTTATTTTTTTAACTATTTTCCATCCATTTCGTCTTTTCCATCAGTTTGTTTTTAAATCGAATTAATGTTCACTGGGCTGAAAGAGGCAGCTTTTTCATCCATCTCTGTTGATGGTGGATGTTGCTCGAGTGCCATTTTTACCATAATATACAAATACAAAGGGTCTGACTGGAAACATTATAGGCTTTAAAAAAAAAAAAAAAAGGTGATTAGCTGCGTTAAAAAAATTAACACATTGATATCTATGCATTTGGAAATTATGCATAACAACTTAGATAAAAATACTCATGAATTGTTCATATAAAATAATTACTTTGAGAATGAAACTGTCTTTTCTGGCTGTATTTAAAGGGGAAGCGGCCCGTCAGCCTCATAGGTTTCAGTCTTGGAGCCCGAGTCATCTACTACTGTCTGCAGGAGCTTGCTAGTGATAAAGGTACCGTATAAGGATATGTCATTTGATCAACTGCAGTGCTACTGTTTAAAGTGGAAGCAGAGGTAAAAGCAGAGCATTTCTACAATTCCCAGGTAGTGAAGGAGTGGTAGAGGATGTGGTCCTCCTCGGGGCTCCTGTTGACGGCTCTGAGAAGTCCTGGGAGAGATTGGTCAGGGTGGTGGCAGGAAGAATAGTCAACGGGTACTGCAGGTAAACTCATGATGTCTAATGATTAGGGACCTCTTGTACACACAAAAAATGTGCAGTGTCATATTTTATCCACAAATTGGCATGTTTAAATATGAATGTAAAAATATACACAAACTTTTGACCTGCTGTAAAAATGTGCGCCAGCCACGCAAACCTTTTCTGTGGGCAATATCAAACTACAAGCACCAAAACTCACCTGAATGCACTGAAATCTGACTACATTCAATGTTATTTAGACCAAGAAGCATCAAACCCGATGTTTTTTCATGATTTTACTATTTTATTGTTTAAACTTAAATGATGAAACTGAACATTTATCCTCAGACAATAACCAAACACGCACACAAAATGAAGAAAATAAAAATGAAAGGATGTGAAAACCTCACTCGAATGTAAATAGTGCTTTTCCTCAGTTTTTGCGTCAAAGCACATGAAATGCATCTTGCGGGGTAAATTTCATGCTCACTAACAAAGAAAATAGGTTTGAATGAACAGATTAACTCCAAACAGGTTTGATTATGTTTAAGGTGATCAGGTGATCACAGGTGTATTAGTATCTGCCCAAAGGTGAGCCGCATAATTGTGGAGCACTTGGCTGCTATTTTTTTGAGTTCTGTTTGTTGTCAATGGAAGGTTTCAGAGGAAACGAGTGATTATAGGTCATATCGATCTGCTGGAAATTGTTGATGATGGTTTATTATCATTTAGATTAATCTAGACTAATCATCCTGGAGCTCTTCGCAAAACGTAAAAGAGCATCCGTGCATTATCAGTGCAAATGCAGTCATTTACTTTGTGAATGAGCCTTTATTGACAGAAAACACCTCTATTCTGTAAATGTACAAATTATGCACATGGGTTCTCTATTTAGGTTAAAATATTCCTCACTCACCGTACAGGACTCTCTGACATGCTGTCTGTCTTTGCTCTCCTTTTCAAACAGGCATTTGCACTTCTGTCCTTAGTTTAATAAAATGCTTAAGTGCTGAAAAAGCGATTAAATAAAATTATTCAATTTGTTTCTCGAAACCTGATTGTTGTTAAATTACTGAATCCATTTTCCATTGACTTTGTCATTTATTTTTTAATCTGATGTCTTTTGACATTTGATTCTTCAAATCTTTGGCAGTTCATTTTGGTTTGCTTTTCATAACATATTTCTAATGTTTGGTAAATATAATAAAACATTTGACAGCTCTGTGATTAATTTATTTTATTTGGAATTTTTTCTTTAAAAATTATTTTTATTTTTTGTGAAGTGGCCTCATGTACCCTGAAAGCACATTTTAAATAAAAATATATCATTGTTATCATAAATACTTATAATGCTGCAAGCAAGGGCCGTTGCTATGGTTATAGCTTCATGTGGTGGCTGACTTCCGGGTGTTTATACTAATCTACATTTGTATTTATGGGAGGAGTCAGGGCATGCCAGCAGCTGTGCTCAATTTCCCGCAAATTGGGATTTATAGATTTATACATGCGCACGGCTTTATACATCCCAATTTTTGCATGGCTTTATACATCCAAATTTTTTTTGTGTGCCACACTTTTCTCCTAAAAATCTGTGGCAGTGGATCAGTAAATGACTTTCTGAATCCTCCGCCTGTCAGAGGTGACTGGCTCCTGGGGTTCCTGTACCGAAGCTCAGCTGCACAGCTGTCTGTCGCTGGACTGCACCCAATCAACATCCAGGACCGCCGCATAATTAATGTGGATCTCTCATCTGTGGTAAGCCCTCATGCCGTGAGAATAGCTAAATGGAAAACAGTGCTCAAATTACATAACAGTCTGACATAATTTCTTTTTTATTTAATGAAACATTTTTAGACTACTTGAGAGTTCTTCGTAGATTGTAAATCAGTTTTATCATTAGATTATAAACTAATCATAACTCACTTCATTTTTAGATTGAAGTGTGTCTTTAGATGAGGCATCTTGCATGTCAGAGAAACAGTGAGAGCAGTTTTAATAAAAAAGAGAGACTGTTCATGGAGTTCTAACAAACATTAATCTTCTGGTTTGAACCAAACATGACATGATGAGTGTGAAGACTTTAACATTTATATATAAGAAATAAAACTATGTACAACTAATAGTTTTGACCTTTTATACACTGAGCACAGAGAATTACAAGTACATCCCCAGATGATTAAATAAGCACAGAACTCAACAAGACAGCAGCTTATTCTATCTTTATGCAATACAACACCCAAAACAGACAATGCAAAACAGATTAAAATTTAAACTCATACTTCATATACGTCACAGGACTGATAAAAATCCATTTTCTTTCTTTACTTTTACACCCACAGACGACACATTTGTACAAACATACAACAGAAACAGTGTGACAGCAGCTTCATGAAAAGTTTCACCAAATATTAGTCTTATTGGTTTGAACCCAGCATAAGTAGTCCTACCACACATTTAATTAACCTTATAAATTATATAAATAAACTCTCTATTCTGGGATCAAAAGTAGAAATCATGATATAACGATTACTAAGCTAAACAGGTTAGTTTATTTTAGTAAACTAACCTAAGGTTTGGTGTCCAAACCTTTTGGACCAGGGGCAAAACTGGCAAATTTAAACTACCAGTGGGCCACAAAATGTATTAAATTAAAACTACAAAATAGTTTACTGTGATTTTTTTTGTTTGGTCATCAATTGTTTTCTGAGTTTTTGGTCAAATTTTTACCATTCGTGACTTGCGGATGGGGGCCGAATAAAATCCTTTTAAGGGCCACAAATAACCCCTCGCCATACTTTGGCGGAGTATGATAAAAACCTGACTTTTTAAACAGTTTGTGTAAGTATCTGGTTTCAGCTGCATATGCATGTAAATAATTTGTGCCAAAGTCAAAACTAAGAAAACATATGCATGATGTCTGCCAGGTGAAAGGCCACTTGGACTACATGCGTCAGATGGACACCATCTTGGTGGCAGTGGGAGTTCCCACCAGAGAAGTGGCAGGAGCTTCATTTGTTCTTCCTCAGTCTGTAAGAGCCGCTCAGAAGACCGTGGACAATCTGAACCGGGCAAAAGAGCAGCATCGAGCGAGCAAGACTCAAAATCCTGCTAAGAAAGACAAAACGTCGTCACAAGAGAACGCAGACTGGAGGGACGAGACAGAGGACATGGCCGATGGCTGGGACATTCCTGACATCACAGATCTGCTAGATTTGCTGAATGAGACGGAACCAAACGACGGAGTCTGTGTTCTAAACAATGTTTCTCCTAATGACCCCACATCCTCTAATTTCATTGCTTAGAACAGCAGAGAGGTGACCCCAATGAAATATACTGAAATATTAAAGTTCAAGGGATGTGAATACTTTTGCAAACCACTGTATGTTAGTTTGGTAAAATTCAGCTCTTAGTTCAACGCATTGCTCCATCCAGAGGGTCTGCACCCTCGGGTAAATAATTACTTCCTGGAGGTGTGGCCTCTGTTGAGGTTTTTATTTCTACACAACTGACGTAATGTGCCAGTTGGATGCTATGAAGCTTACTGGACATTGTTTGCACTATAAACAATTACCCTCCCAAAAGCCAGCTTCTGCAACTGAGGATCGGACTGCCAGGGGCCCCTCCCTTGGCCGCCACCCATCTCACTTCGCACCCGACCCCTTTGGCCCCTCTCACAGGTGGTGTGCCCATGGGAGTGGGGACCCATGTCTCCTCCTCAGGCTCAGCCCGAGGAGGAGACATGGGTAAAACCCCATGGGTAAAACCCCGGCCACCAGGCGCTCGTCATCGTGCCCCACCTCTAGGCCTGGCTCCAGAGTGGGGCCCCGGTGACCCACGTCCGGGAGAGGGAACACGGAATCCAAAGGTCTTCTTCATCATTGGGGTCTTCAAGCTGCACTTTTTCTTGTCCCTTACCTAGGACCTGTTTGCCTTGGATGACCCTACCAGAGGCATGAAGCCCCAGACAGCATAGTTCCTAGGATCATTGGGACACTCAAACCCCTCCACCATGATAAGGTGGCAGCCCAAGGAGAAATAGTCTGTCTCACCTTGAGGCATGGCTCAGGTTCTGGAACCAGTCTCCTTGAGAGGGGTTGGGCGTACTTCCACTCCGGAGTTGCCAGCGGTGAGAGGTGTCGGGCATGAGTGGGCATATTTGTTGCTCCCCATCTCAGCGCCTGTACGGTGGGGTTTACCCCGGTGGACGAGCGGTCCCCCTCCGCCTACGGGTAGGGGGATGGGTGCTGACCGTTGTTTGTGCTTATGGGCCGAACAACAGTTCAGATTACCCACCCTTCTTGGAGTCCTTAGAGGGGATACTGAAGAGTGCCCCTCCTGGGGACTCCCTTGTTCTGCTGGGGGACTTCAACGCTCAGGTGGGCAATGACAGTGACACCTGGAGGGGTGTGGTTGGGAGGAACACTCCCCCTGATCTGAACTCGAGTGTTGTTTTGTTGTTGGACTTCTCTGCTCGTCACGCATTGTGTATAACGAACACCATGTTCAGGCATAAGGGTGTCCATATGTGCACTTGGCACCAGGACACCCTAGGCCGCAGTTCGATGATCGATTTTGTCATCATTTCATCGGATCTGCGGCCATATGTCTTGGACACTCCGGTGAAGAGAGGTGCGGAGTTGTCCACTGACCACTACCTGGTGGTGAGTTGGCTCCGGTGCAGGGGGAGGATTCCGGTCAGACCTGGCAGGCCCAAACGTGTTGTGAGGGTCTGCTGGGAACGTCTGGCGGGGTCCCCTGTGAGATGGAGCTTTAACTCCCATCTCCGGCAGAGCTTCGAACACGTCCCAGGGAAGTTGGGGGACATTGAGTCTGAGTGGACCATGTTCCGTGCCTCCATTGTCGAGGCGGCTCACCAGAGCTGTGGCCACAAGGTTGTCTGTGCCTGTTGCAGCAGCAACAGGCACAGAACCCGTTGGTGGACACCTACGGCGAGGGATGCTGTCAGGCTGAAGAAGGAGTCCTATCAGGCCTTTTTGGCCTCTGGAACTCTGGAAGCAGCTGGGTACCGGCGGGTGAAGCGGCATGCGGCTAGGGAGGTTGCTGAGGTGAAAACTCGGGTGTGGGAGGAGTTTGGAGAGGCAATGGGAAAAGACTTCCGCACAGCTTCGAGGCTCTTCTGGTCCACCATCTGGCATCTCAGGAGGGGGAAGCAGTGCAGCACCAACACTGTTTATAGTGGGGATGGTGTGCTGCTGACCTCATCTTGGAGAAAGCGTTCGACTGTGCCCTGTGGGTGGTTCTCAGGGAGTGTGGGGTACCGGGCCCTTTGATACAGGCTGTCAGGTCCCTGTATGACCGGTGTCGGAGTCTGGTCTGCATTGCCGGCAATAAGTCGGGCTTGTTTCCGGTGAGGTTGGACTCCGCCAGGGCTGCCCTTTGTCACCGATTCTGTTCATTACTTTCATGGACAGAATTTCTAGGCGCAGCCGAGGTGTTGAGGGGATTCGTTTTAGAAGCCTTAGGATTGTATCTCTGCTTTTTGCGGATGATGTGGTCCTGTTGGCTTCATCAGGACGTGATCTGCAGCTCTTGCTGGAGCGGTTCGCAGCCAAGTGTGAAGCGGCTGGGATGAGGATCAGTGCCTCCAAATCCGAGGCCATAGTCTTGAGCCGGAAAAGGGTAGAGTGCCTTCTCCGGGTCGGGGAGGACGTCCTGCCTTAATTAGAGGAGTTCAAGTATTTCGGGATCTTGTTCACGGATGAGGGAAGAATGGAGCGGGAGATCGACAGGCGGATTGGCGCAGTGTCCGCCGTGAAGCGGGCGCTGTACCGGTCCGGTGTGGTGAAGAGAGAGCTGAGTCAAAAAGCAAAGCTCTCGATTTACCAGTCCATCTACGTTCCTACCCTCATCTATGGTCATGAGCTTTGGATCATGACAAACAGAACGAGATCGTGGATACAAGTGGCTGAAATGGGTTTTCTCCATAGGGTGGCTGGGCTCTCCCTTAGAGATAGGATGAGACGCTCAGTCATCCGGGAGGGATTCAAAGTGGAGCCGCTGCTCCTTCACGTCGAGAAGAGCCAGCTGAGGTGGCTCGGGCATCTGGTCAGGATGCTTCCTGGACACCTCCCTGGCGAGGTGTTCTGGGCACGTCCCAGGGCACGCTGGAGGGACTATGTCTCTCAGCTGGCCTGGGAACGCCTTGGGGTTCTCCCGGAAGAGCTGGAAGAAGTGGCTGGGGAGAGGGAAGTCTGGGCCTCCCTTCTGAAGCTGCTACCCCCATGACCTGACCCCGTATTTTCACGACTATAAGGCGCACATAAAAGTCTTAGATTTTCTTCAAGATGTGCGGCGCGCCCTAAGAGTGCAGTGCGCCCTGTGTGTGTTGTTGTAAGGCAGACGTAGTAGAGAATACCATGAGAACGTTAAAGGGGGAAGTGTTGGCGTTGATTGTATATAAAAGAACTTGGATGTGCATTATGCAGAACATCGTTGTTTTAACAACCCTGAAAATGGCAAAGAGACACGCTTATGAAGCACAGTTTAAACTGAAGGCCATCAGCTACGCGGAGGAACATGGAAATCGAGCAGCCGCGAGAGAATTTAAGATTAATGAATCGATGATTCGCAAGTGAAGGAAGCTGGAAAATGAGCTCCGACAGGTCAAGAAGACGCAGCTGAGTTTCCGCGGACATAAGGCGAGGTGGCCCAAGTTGGAGGAAAGACTCGAGCAGTGGATCATCGAGCAAAGAACTAGTGGGAGAAGCGTTTCGACGGTAACCATTCGACTAAAAGCAGTAATGCTAGCAGAAAAAATGAAAATTGAACATTTACAATATTTCCGTTTCATAAAACGGTGCCATTTTTCCATCCGGACCAGGACGAAGGTAGCGCAGCAACTTACAGCGGATTATAATGAAAAGCTAGCCATCTTCCACTCCTACTGCAGTGCAGCAAACACATCGCCGACAAACACATCCAGCCCAGCCACATCACTAGCATGGACGAGGTGCTGCACGGTAGCGATACGCACAACACCATGATAACGTTAAAGGGGGAAGTCTGGGCGTGGATTAGATAAACCCTCGAGGGTTTATAGGGCGAGGATAAAACCCTCGCCCTATAATCAGGTGCGCCTTATGTGTGTGTTAAATACAGTAATGGCATACAGAACTGAGACTGTGCCTTTTAGTACGATGAGCTTCATGGTCGTGAAAATACCGTATGTTAAATATTTGAAGGTTCATCACCAACTGAATGGCTTCCTTCACTTCCTCTGCTGCCATTGCTGAACCTACAGGCAGTATACAATCTAAATCAGAGCAGCAGATCAACAGCATCATTTTCAAAAATGTTGTATACAAAACATAGAGCCGGGAAAGCTGAAATTTTAATAGAGAAAATCTTTAACTAAATGTTAAGCAATGTTTTGCTTCTTCTGTTCTTGCAACAAACACTCTCAGGAAGTTGTGTTCATGTATTAAATCTGATTTTCTCCATTTAGTCAAATATAAAATATTACTGAGCATCAGTACTTACTAATGGCTCGTACTCCCTCAGTCACTAACTGGCTGTGCTTCCACAGTGATTCAGTCCAGGTTGTCCACCTGGTTGGGAAGAAGCAGAGGCAACTCGACCCCAGCATGTTCGGCGTTCAGCAGGTTGACGCTGTCTGTGGCAGTGGCTGCTGGGTGTGCGGGGTCGGAGGCCAGAGGCGAGGTCGGGTTGCTGGCCATGTTGGGCTCCCCTGAGTTGTGCAAAGAGATGGAGAGAGCCGGCGAGGGTCTCCGGGGTGACCGCGATGAACAGCAGGGCAGGACCTTTGCCAGAGCTCGCTTGAAGTCCCTCATGAACAGCGGGTAGATGATTGGGTTTATGGTGCTGTTACAGTAGCCCAGCCAGGTGATGGCATCAAACAATGCAAGTGGGACACACTCACACACTGCCTGGAGGAAGACACAGGATTTTCTGGCACTGTAACGTAGCAATAGCATAAGTTTCTTTACAGAATATGTAGGAGATATGAAAAATTCATACAAAAAATGATAAAAACACATTTTTCTCATGGAGAAGAAACCATAATTTGTGTTCCAAAATGTTACAAACTGAAGTTGATCATACTAATTTTTTTTAAAACTGACAGTTTGTAAACCAAATTTGTCAGAAACAAGATCACAGCTTATTAGCTCTTAGCTCCATATCATTTAACAAGTGATTACTTGGTGATTTTGAAGGTTTAGGTAGAAACAATGAAGAAGGAGACAGCTGTTAGAGGAGAGCTTCCAATACTATCAAGATGAGACAAGGAGGCAGTGGGAATAAGACAGAAGGATGTGTGTGTTTCACACACCACATTGAGTGTGAAAAGAAAGGAGAGTGCAGACACAGTCAAGTCTCTTCAGCTCTATGTTACTCAGAGGGAGAGGCAAGAGGGCACAGATGGTAAATCAAAATGACAGGATCAGCTTGAAAAACAGAACAGGTGTCATTACTAATTTAGATTAAGCTGCATATTCACATTTATTCTGTCTCAAAGAGCATTTCATGCCACTTCCTTGTTTGTCTAATCAAAATGATTTGTTTCAACAATTTGAAAATTGTAAATGGTCCTTTAGTTGGCTGCTATCTTAACTTTAAATGAGTCAGACATACTGAGTTGAAATGCCAATCTATTTCCTTGTTGGCTTGGCAAGGCTGTGACGCCAAGGTTAGCCAACACAAAAATAGACCAGTATCCAAGGGTTCTTTCATTCTGTTTGTCTAGTGCATTTATTTTTCATACTTGTCATGCTTGCAAAATAATTGGTGAGAAGAATCACTGAATCATACGAAGAGTCATTCCAAAAGACGAAAGTGTTGCATATGTTTGTAGCAAAACCATTAAAGTCCTGCATGTGCATGGGAGAGAACTAAAGCTATAGCAGATTGCTGTAGCTTTAGTCTATACTGTGTCGGGTACTGGCTGACACAGTACCTGATCACCGTGTCAGTCAGTGGTCAGGTACTCATACTGACCTGAGCCATGTTTGTGATAAAAAAGGGTAACCAGGCGCTGAAGAAAAGTCCCAGAAGGACTCCTAATGTGAGGCTGGCCTTCAGTGCCCTCCGACCCTGCTTGTGAGCAAGACGGCGCTCACTGGTCACAGACAGCTAAGGACAGCAAGGAGTGACAGAAATACAGAAGATAAAAAGGTACAAATACAATTCACATCTACTTTTACTGCTGCCATCATGGATGAATAAATAACACAGATTAGCTTACAAGTCTCGCATGCCATAGAAGAATACACCAGTTAGCTAAAATAACAAAAGAATCAACAACAGAACTGGTACCCATATTTATTGTACAAAATAACTTATTTGGGTGTCTTTGGTATAATTCTGACTGATTCTAATTATTTTAACTATTCATTTTTGTGCTATGGTATTTAAGCTGTACCAATTATATAAGTTGTAATCAACGTTTCTTAGACTTGTTCAAAGTCAGTCTTGTTCATAAACATGAATTACAATTTGAATACTTAGTGAGGTACTCTACAGCGAAAAGAAAAGTGTTGCAGTTTTTTTTAAACTCAGAAAAGAACAAATAACGTCTTTAGTACCTCCTTCAAAGCTGGACAGACCAGTCTTACACTTCCACAGGATGGAGCTGTGACATTAAAATAAGAGTCTTTAAAAGCAACACAGTGAGTCTCTGGGTGAAGCTACTGTACACATTTTTCCCTCTAGCTATTTCAAAAAAGGAGAATTATTCAACAAGTTATTTTTAAATGTTCAATGTTGCAGTGCAACCAAGCAACTTCTTGTCCTTTCTTAATTTTTTTGCCTCTATAAATGTCAAGAACTTCAGTTAGGAAACATTTGCACTACATAACCAGCTCCTATTGTAAGGTCGGGTGCCTTTTCCTTTAAACTTCAACAAACCGTCTTGCAGTATACACCTTGGCAGAGTTTCAGTTTCTCTGTTCTCTTACCAGTGCATTTTGAGACATGGCAGGTCCTTGATGACCGCAGTCACATCCATCTTCCTGAGCTGACCCGGCAGCAACTCCGTGCGAAGGAGGCCGGGAAGGTTCTCCAAAGGACGGATGAGGGTGAGGAGGGTGACTCAATGCCGCAACTCTCTTTGCTTGTCTCCGTGCTGCCAGAAGGATCCGGCAATAGGTGAAGCAAATGGCGCTGGAGGGCAAAAAGAAGGTAAGCACGGACGCCACCAAGGCAAAGGGCAGGGTCACCCGCAGGCGGCACTGAAAGGACGCACCTCCCGTTGGTGACTGCTGGAAGTAGGAGTCTGGGTATTGCGTTTCATGGAAGGAACTGATGTTACCAAGGCTGACTTGAGGAATTAGCGAGTATTCATCCCCATGACCCAAACTGTGCCAGTTCATCTTAATGGGAAGGAAGGAGGCCAGGGCTGCCAGACTCCAAGCGGCCCCAACCAGAAGTAGAACCCAGGGTGGGGTCATCCTCTGCTCGTAGCGTAGCGGTGAAATGATGAAGAGATAGCGGTCCAAGCTAATCACACACAAGTTCAGGATGGACGCGCTGCAGCACATGACGTCAAAGCAAAGCCAAACTGGGCAAAAGGCAGGCCACAGCACCCAAGAGCCGCACAGCACGTTGAGCATGGCTGGAGGCATGACCACCAATGCCACCATCAGGTCGGAGAAGAACAGAGACACTAGGAAGCAGTTGGAGGTGCAGCGCAAAGAGCGGTGGGCAAACACCAAAGAGATGAGCAGGATGTTACCACAGACGGTCATAAAGATGATGGCAGTCAACATGAAGGCCAACAACCAAGGGCCGCTGCCCGTGACGTTCCAGTCACTGGAAACAAGAGAGCTGCCCTTGGAACTACCCACAGAGGCAGATGGATGAGAGTCGGTCATGGTGGATGCAGTAATCCAGGAATCAGCCTCTCCGGGTCACTCCCCCAGGGACTCCTCAAAGTTCCCAACTGAATCTAATTCCTGGCCAAAGCTCACACCTCAAAGCTTTACCAGAGATCTTGCTATCAAAATCCACCCAACTCCTCATCTCTATGGGTTAGCATCTCCACATTGCAGGAATCCCTCGTAGTGGAGAGGGATCACTCTGCAGAGACTAAACTGAAATCTCCCAAACTGTTTGCCTCATCTCTCCATCCTGGCCATCATGTCCTTCCTTCATCCACAGCTGAGAGCCAGAATGAGCTCTTCAGTAGTTGACAGAGAAACCCTCTGCATGTCACAATGATGACAGGTGCTGGAGGAGGGCACAAAGAGAGATAAGCCTTTACTTTGCACATAAAAGCAGTGCCAGAGACATGACCCACTGAGGATGGAGAGAGATCCTCATAAACGCACCTCGGAGAAAAAGACTCAGCCAGCTTTTGTAAGTCTTTAACTGAGCAGAAGCGCTTTCTCAATCACAAGTCCTTTTTTTCTTGGAAACAGAGACATAAAAATCTGACACAAAATAGACACAAAAAAGCTGCAACAGTCATTACCAAGCAAGGCTGTTTTCAGAAGTGCTCTACAGGTATCATGGTCCTTGTAAAAGCGCTGCATCCCTTTGCCTCCGTTAGTCCCTGAGGCGGCCACTTCATTGTGTTTCCCAGCCGTGGCGCATGACTACTGAGAGTGAGCGTGTCCAACATGGAGCTCTTAATGCGTAACTATGCACAATCACAGCCTAGATATGCTAATTCTGCATCATAGGAACTGTGTGGGTGGTCTTTCTCCTTGTTTGGTTGTGGAGTTTTTATCTGTTTCAATAAAAATATGCACATTTTTGTAAATCCTTATTAAAATTGATATGTTCTCTTAAGGTTGCTGCAACAGGTTTTTGTTCTGGCTTTCTGGATTTAGTTTCTATATGGAAACATTTTAAAAATACTTGAACAGAATCAGATACTTTTTTTTTTTGCTTTGTTTTATTGTTGTTATTTACACCAATAGTAGCCAATATACCAATAGTATATTCTTCTTTGTGTGCTTTTTGGAGCTAAAAGTGATTAAAAAGTGATTTTTCAGCTTGAATATTTTTTTAGATCTGTAATTTTTTTCCAGATACTTTGATTTTAATCGTTATACTCTGAACTAAAACATTCTGGTTATAAGCTTAGACTCCTTGTTGGGCTGGAAGAGGAATCTCTGCCCTATTCTTAATTATTTTCTTTCCTCAAACATGTTTTCTTCACAGAATATTCTTGTATTTAGTTCCAACTCTTAATTCTTTCTCCCTGACATGTCTGCTGTGTTCCTTGGTTTTCACGCTGATGTTTGTTCACTAATTTTCCCTAACCTTCAGGCTTTCACAGGCTGAATTGTGGGAATGTTAACTCACAAACTGTTTACTGACTTCTAAAATCAACTGGTGGAACTGGTGCATACAGAAATATCTGAGAGGGATTCCAAATACCTGCCACACTTTTCAGATTTTTTAAAAATTGTAAAACATTTGAAACACCAATTTTTTTTTCTACTTTGTGATTTTCAACTTTGTGATTGTCTACCATAAAATCCCAACAAAATACACTTGAAATTTGTTACATGGCAAAATGTGTAAAAGGTCACAGGGTGTGTTTTCGAAAGGTGTTTTACTTCACTCTCTACAAGTTAAATATTTATTTCTAGATAAATAATTGCCTGTTTTAAATATTTGCTCAATGTTATATAAAATGTTCCAATCGTCCATAATTTATTTAAATGTACATTATTTAAAATGATCTTACACAAAATGGAGTGTTGTAATCTTAATTGAATACATTTTCACCTTTACAAATGCTGTTACTGAACTTCAAAACTACACAAAACATAGTGCAGTCTTGATATTTTGGCCACTTTAATTTTGGTGACCTTTTCGATTTTATTTAGCATAAGTTTTATGACTGGTGAGCATCTTTGGATACTCTCAGAGCAGCTATGCTGTGGCTCCACATCCTGTCTTCAGGTTTTTGCAGACGCTCCTACCATGGCCTTCTTCTGTGAGCGTTTTTTTTTAGAAACATTCTGTGATTCTGCTAATCACAATGTATTTATTCACATACACTTTCTACATTAATGTTCTTCTAAGCAAAGCAAGAATCTCCAAACGTAAACATTTTCGATAAGGAAATGAAGTGAATTTTGTAACTATTGATAATTGAACATTTTATATTTTAGACATACATTTTTACTTTCCAGTGATTAACTTTTTTTTTCTTGCTTCCTTACAAAATTGCAATAATGCTTACACTTAATTATTATTGGATATCATTCCAGTCGTTAACACACAAGATAATGCTAGATCCTCGACTGTAATGGCAACTTGAAACTGACTGATCAACACTATTCAGCTGCTGCTGGGCTTTGATGGAAGGCGGCCCCCCTTCAAAGCCCACTGTCTTACGGGACAACGGTTTCGAAAGTAAAAACTTTAAAATATATATATATAAAACAGAGAAATTTAACTTCCACCTGTTATTAACCTTGTTTTACTGAACAAAAACACAACCAATCAAAAATTTTTCTTTTGAATATACTACTTTAACATTTTCTCAAGTAAAATATAATATCACAGATTAAATGTCAAACCACCCTATAAAGAATCACTCCACAAGAAATGTTTCTATAATTAATGATTATTTTTATTAAATTCATACATATAGCACTCATTAGGCAGAAATAAGTCTTACAATCATTATTGGGACGGTTTATATGGAGGAAGACACAATTTTAAATGTAGCGAAGTGCAAACCGTGACGCTCGAAAAACATAAACAACATCAATGCAAAAATAACGATAAAAAATACATTGATGGTGTTATCAGTGGTTGAAGTCACTGCTTCTGCTGAGAAAAAAAAACAGAAAAAAAAAATACATATTAAATTCATACAAAATTTGAATTTTGATTGACAAACTGCCACTTTAACATAGAAATAAGACTTTCCTTTTTTTTTTTCAATTGTTACTTTTGTTTCATTGGTGTTTCAAAACTATTTTAACCTAATTCAAACTTCAAAAGAAAAGAATAAATTATAAATCTCCATGAAGTCAAGTTAAGATTTCAGCACAAAGCTTAGCAATTTTTGTTTGTTCTTGCCTTCTTCAAACGACAAAGTAAGACACTAACAAGAAGACTGGTATCAAAGACTTGTATCTAAAGATCTCTACAGAACCTATTAAAGGCCCAATAAAACCCAAACTAACCTGTTCACTTGTGTGCAGCAGATAATGTGACCTCAGGTCATGCTGACAGTTGGCATACGCCATGCCAAGTCCAGCTCCAGAGAATAATGTAATAGGCCACGTACGTCCTACAAAGGACAAAGACGCACTGACATTGTTGGCAGGGATAAAACAAACACTGCCCTAAATACTGGCGTCTATGTCTGCAGCAGAAGGACATGAGTGCCAGCAGAAGAGCATGATGCTAGTTGTGCTGCCAGGTATTCTTAATGGTGTCTGAGCTAAATTAAAGTTTTAAGATAAAGAACAACTTCAAATCCACTGAAACGGCTTACTTTTGAAGAACAGGACAGAAAACACAATTCCTAACCCCAGACCAGTACCTGGAACACAGAATGAAGAGGCAAACGTTAGATACAGGGAGGAAATAATTTGTAATATTCACCCTGCATGTCAAGTGTCTGACCTACACAGAATAACGTAACGCAAGGTGTTGTTTTTTTTATTGTTAGTAAGAAAGCCTGTCACAATAAGCATTAAATCAATTAATCAATTAATGACTGTGGCCATTTCCCTTTGGACAGCCATTTAAGAGATACTCCCCTTTAACTGAAAAGCCCCCATTTCGAAAAATCCTGCAAACATTTGACATTTGCACTACCTGCCACTTCTGCCCATAGAGTTAACCATTATTGAAACCAATAATGGTTAAAAATTAACCATTATTAATTTTTTAAATGCGAGTTTGGTTATCGAGTCATCATAATCCATCTTAACTGGTGTTGCTTTGATTGTTTTGTTTTATTATTTTGGATCATTTAAATGTTTCCCAGTTCCAGTGTTAAATGTTCTTTAGAAATTAAAGTTTTTCTGTGCTTTGAGAACATATACTTGCATCAATAAATCATTTCAGTTGAAAATGGTCTCAAATTGACAATATCATTTATCCCATTAATTTCTGAGACCATTTATTGAACTGCAAAACTTATAATGATAAGTTTTTGTTTCTATTTGTTTCTAGACTAGAGAAAAAAATTGTCTATCAGCACCAACATAGTGATTCCTAAAGAGTTGGTCAATGAAAACTTGCTAAACAGCATCTGACAGACAAGTTAGCAGGGTTTAATTTGGGTCCAAATGTCTGAAACACTTTCTTCTCCCCAACCTTAGACCTTTCTATCCCCGCAAAATAAAACAGAAAGACTGATTATTAGTTGAGTGTACAAGCATCACTAGTAAGACAAACATACCAAATGGCATTGATAACCAATATATCCTACTTTTACACTGTTGTAAAGAACATGGTTGTGAGCATATCAATATTAATATTGCTTTTATGGCCAGTTACTAATAGTATATATTTTGTTATCCTTTGTGGCAGAATGGTAATATGTGGGTATGGATCCTGGAAGAATAAGTGAGGGGCGTTGTTTTAAAAAAATAATAATTTTGTAACCTTTATAACCATATATAAATGTTTATGAAGAGGATCTTAAAACCCGTATCTGCCCATTGGTGAAACCCAGAAGATTCCTGACTCCAACTGTGTAAACCACTGGTCTACATTATGACTAACTGATAACTGAGCTGATTTAACCTGCCATCTGCTAAATAAATAAGCGATAAATCTCTGACCTCATAAAAGTTGAACAGGCACCAAATAGGATTGAAATAAATGAGGTTCGCGTTCTGTGAGCGCAAGGAAAGGTGGACAACAGTTTGGAGTTGTAGTTTAAAGTCAACTGCTACTTATAATAATCAAATGCTACTTCGAATAATGAAATGGTCTCCCTCTGCTCTGGTTTTCTTTCATTTTCTTTCAGTAAGCGTTACATTAAAAAACGGCTCTAGAATAAATCTCTGTTTACTTCCGTTAACATTTCACTGCTCATTTAGTTGTCCTTTAACAGCCCTTTGCGGCTAGCTTGTTAGCCTCTCGTGCAGTCAATGACAGATGTGAACTACAATAAAAGCTACAGCCTAATGCTTCTGTATCCACCTATTTTACAGTAACATTAGTACCTGAAGGCAGAGGAATATTTACCCAGCTTAACGACACCGTCTGCCAGGCAGCGGTCCAACTTTTCCCCGATCTCCTTCTCAGACATTCTGACTTAGCTCACTCCAGGCTCAAGGTTTCAACCTGCAGCTCTTCGTGCTGCCTTCGAGCGCTGTCGGAAGTTTGACGGACTAATGCATTGTGTAACGAAGTTAACGTAGATCGACGACAAAAATTAATAAATGAGGGCATTTATTGAAATCGTTATCCATTTTACTACACAAAGATTTAATACCTCAACAAAATGTTTTTTGTTGATAAACTTAGCACAGAAGACAGTTCAATTATGCGTCTTGAAGTGAATGTAGCACGGAGCTAGTTTTTGGAAAAACCCTGCCACCTTGCATCACACAATACATAAAACGCCACAATAAGCCACACATATCAAACTGACTGCAATGCCTTCTGAAAGTATTCATATCCCTTAAACCAGGAATATTTGTAGTTATCAGTAATAATTTAACATGCCAGCTATGGTTAATTGCTATTATGTGATCAGAAGTTCTTAGCTCACATAGTTTTAAGTTTGATTCCCTTTTGGAGCTTTTCTCTGTGATTCTAAACTGGCCACAAGTGACTGAAATAAACAAAAGCAAACTGACGGATTGTTGCAGTAACACCTGCAGCTGTACAGGTGAAATTTGAAATTTTCCTTTAAATAAAAAAAAAAAGAATAGTTATTGTTTTATTATCTAGCCATCTGTTCTATTAGCAAAATTGTGGAAAATAAAAGATCTTTTGTGTAAAAAGATATTATACACACACAGCTGTGTCAGTCTGAGGGGTGAGGTGGGGAACGCCAAAGCCTAAGTCTTACTGGTTACTGGCCTGAGCTTCGTAGAGTGCGGGTTGCCTCTTTATTAGCTTTTTTGTGGTTTCGCGAACTGAACAGCTGACGGGTCACCCGCTGGCTGACACCAGCAGATGTGAAAAAATAAAGGTTCGACAGATCGGAGGGTACACAAAACTATCACTGCACCTGACCTGCAAAAGCACAACCACCTCTCCAATGCGCAAAAATCAGCACAAACCTAAACCACAAGAGCAGTGGACATTTTCCCCAGACGATGCTAAATAATAAAGACATGGAAGCGAAGCCTCTCCAGGTGGTTCACGGAAAGAGGTTGGTGTTGATTCCCAGGTTCAGGTGGTGTCAGACGTCCAGAGAACGAGAAGGTGAAACAACAATGTTTGCTTTATTTCTACTCTACTATGGCTAGCTTAAATTGTTTAACCCACAGTCTTAGCAGCAGGTATCAGCCGTCAGGTGACCCATCAGCTCTCTAGTTCGGGAAACATCAAAGCTCATAAACCGACGACCCGCCAGAACCGAACACGGTAAAAAGCTCCGCCTGGATCCAAACGACCGCTCTTAGAACTGTGGGAGGTTCAAACTCCTGTCATTCCTTTTTGCCTTACAGAAAAAGCACCACGCCGCCAAATAAACAAAAAGTAATTTAACAAAAAGATTTCGGCTTTGGGTGCTCACCCTCAGAGACTCAGACAGATGTGCGCTACGTATAAGATGTTTTGGCACAAAATATCTTTTTTTTTTCTTCACAATTTTGTTAATAGTAATTAGAGTTTAATAATAAAAATTCCAGAAATTATTCTTTTCTTTCTTAAAGGAAAATGTCAAGGTACGCAGAGTACAGCTGCAGGCGCTGCTGCCCTCCGATAATATCCTGTAGGCGCTTGCGCGTAGTTCTGAACTTTAACAGCAGGAAAGAGTTTTATACGTAAAGCAATTTATTTTAAACTTTTGATCATTTCCTTCTTTTGAACTCTAAATATAAACAAACGTTATTACTTAAATGTAAAAACATTTAATTAAATAATAAAGTGCTCCCTAATGACAATGGCTATTTTTAGAAGTAGCTCCGCGGGCGACTGACAAGGTCCCTTCGGGCGACCGGGTGCCCGCGGGCAACTGATGACCCCTGCCTTAAACTTTTTCTATCATTTTTTCCCCTCATTGCAACAACAAATTACGGCGTACTTACTAGTGCGTAAATGACTGCGATGTGGAAGGAAAAGTAAAAATTTTTTAGCACAAAGATTTGAAAAAAAAAAAAAAAAAAAGTGGCATTAATTTATTTTCCTTCAAGTTGATACCACCGACACTAATATCACCCTGATCACACCTAGCTCGATACAACGGAGCTAGGTGTTGGCAGTGTCATGCTGGGCACGTACATGCCTGTTAAACCAATAGGTACAGACTGAAAATCATACGTGATTTTCCATTCACTTCTCAACTGTAAGCTACTTTGAGTTTTGTCTACTGTGCATATTTCTTTTAAATTGCAGTGAAGTTTGTGGTAGTATGTGACAAAATATGAAAAAGACATATTTCTTGGCCAATTAAAACAAATGATCCAACAAAATGTAAAGTTCACATTTTATTTGACACACTCCTGTACATCGTTATGAAGTCTAAACTGATTCCTGAGATGACAATTTACAGTTTTTAACAACAAACATTTAATTACAACAAAAGTTGGCATATTTTAAAATCTTTTACTTTGTACAAAGATGTGTCATGAGCTGGTTTGGTACATTTCCTCTGCTTCCAAATCTGGAAACTGAGACTAGTACCTTCAACATGAGAATCCACTCTATGTGACAAACATATTACATGTTATGTATTACATTATGTGCAGCAGGTGAAACTTTGTGAAAGGTTATTTTCACAAAGTTATTGTCGATTTTCTTATTCATGTGGAAGTAGATGAGAACGTGAATCTAGCAAATGTAAACTCAAGAGGTAGAAACTGCAGAACAGAAGCTAAAAGAGCTTGGAAATAAATTCATAGCCACCATCTTGTTCAAAGGAGAAAAAAATTGTTTTAACCAGGTAAAAGAAAATTGTTGTCATGGGATTTATACCTCACTAAAACCAAAACATATTCTCTTTTCAAAAATAAAGATTGTAACAGTGAAAGCTCTTGGAATTTTCATCCAGAGTTGTCTGGATGAAACAGGATGAGAAGAAGGAGGGTCATAGCAAGCAACTTTATGGCTTTTTGAGCAAGGTGGCATCTGTCCGAGGAAACTTCCTCATTGTAGTGAGACATAGAAATGCTCGTTTTGTTAAAACAAGAAAGTTTATCCTTTTAACAAAATAAAACTCCTCTTATTATAAAGACAAACCTTGTTTGAGTTTCATTTCTTATTATAACGAGGAATTCTGTTGTTACAATGACATATTGCTCCTGAATTTGTTTCCACTGCCTAGCAGTTGAACGTTTTCTGTTCTGTATCTGAGAGTAACTGTGTCTTTATTCCAAAATACAAAACAAATCTCCTTTGCTGCTTCTACTATCTTAGTGACAAACCAAACATTTAATCAGTGTCACAGGTTATGATAAATCCACTCTAACATGACAGCAGTGACCATACAATTACTGTACAAAGTGATGCTTTACAAGAGCTTTCACAACTCACACACAGGTAAATGTTTATGAAAGCTAAAATGCTGTGTTCAAGTGACCTTCACCAGAAAATCCACAACCCTGTTTCCTGCCTTGTTTGGGTTCTTTTCTTTTTCTCAGCCACAATTCAGGCAGAAGCTGCTCTGCTCACTCATCAGAAGCCACCAGTGGGGAATGCTCCCACTGGGCTGCTGGTGGGGGTGATGGCAGCTGGACGCCATCATCTCCCGTCATCTTCACCGACCCTTTGCTGATGTTCAAAAGGTCCCGAAGCTCCTTGTTCTCAATCTGAACAAGACTCAGAGAACAACACATACAAGATGGATGGATGGATACAACTACAGGATTAGACTGACATCTTTTGAGTCGTATAAAAGCTGCACTAAAATACATTCAAATAGAAAAAACCCTTAATGCTAATAATTTTGTCTTCAGAAAAGCGATGATGGTTGTAAAGGTCACAATCACTGACACTTTCAGGACAAACTTTTTAAAAATGACAGCAGCAGTACACATAAGGCAACCAAATATTAGTGGTGCACCAATAACAGGTTTCTGGCAACATTTAAAGCTAAATAAAGACAAATAATTTGCTTCCGATCTGAAGCGACTGAGTCCCAACGCTGCTCACCTCTAGCTGAGTCAGCTGCTCCCGGACGGAGCAGTAGTGCTCATCGTCCACCTGCAAGGCTCTTCTCATTACCTGGCCCATCTCACAGATCCGCTCCACCTGGCTCTGTACTTCCTGTAGAAAAAACAGCCAACTATTGAACTTTACATAAAACAAGGAGCATCTCAGCCATGTAAAAATAACTCTCATCTGGGGACATAAACAAAACTTACTTTGGCGTGGTCCTGATGAAGGCTGAGCACCGGTTTGGTGTCCAGCTCCTTCTTTGCCATCATCAGCTGGAGCATCTGCTTACGGTACCGACCCATGATTAGCTCCAGGGTGTATTGGTGTTCTTCAAGAGACAGCCACAGTTCTGCAGAGGCCGTAAATTGTGTTAGTGCAACTTAAACCATCAACTGAAACAAATCGTCTCGAGTGAGCATTACCTTTATTTTCCTGTTGCAGCTCCTTAATTTGAGTGTTCTCCTGAGTCAGAAGGACATGGGGCTTGTACTTCGTCAGCTCTTGAATCTCTGTATTGTCTCCTGTGTGCTGAGGGAGACGATGACGAGTCACAGAGAGAGGGGAAGAGTATTTGAAGGTTTAGAATTTAAAATGATCGCACATCCAATGAATCCTCATGAATCACCTCTCTGGCAGGATGCACCTTGTTTTGTTGTGTTTTTTCCTTAAAAAGTCATGTACATTAACTAATACTGCTTGATGTTCTGGTTAAATACTGCAAATTCTTACATGGTTTTCAAAGCTTTTTGAAAGGACAAATCTGAAAAGTGTGACATGCTTATTTATGTAGGCCTCAGAGCCTCAACTGCATCCTGGTTGGAAATTTGATTGCCACCAGTACATTAAATAAATATAATAACGTTTTTTGGGTTGCCTTGTATTTAACTCAGTATATCTTCCCTGACCCCACAGAAAAAAGTTTGCACACATCACGATGCGGCCACCACTGTGCGCATGGTCGGTTCAATGCAGCTGCACAAAATACTCTTATATAATTGTTCCACAAGTGTCTATATTTATTATTTTCCTTTAACTTCACTGCTATGCATTATACTGAATTTGTCTGCCGCGTTTATACTGTCAGAGTGAAGCCGGACAGACGATCCTACCTTGTCTGGGAGAGCATTCCCCACCTCCTTCATGCTCTGCACCCTCTGTTCAAGGGCCCCGGTTTGGTCTATTAGTCCCTCGGCGGCCGTGTCATGCTCCTTCAGTCTGTCCAGAAGGGTCCGAGCATCGCATAACACTTTCTCTAAAGTGCACGCCATTGACGGAAAACTGACAAATTGGATCTGTGACGTAGGAGAGCGGCTTGAACCTTCGGGTGAAAGTACCTCTAAATGGAGGCTTGTGAAGGCAAAAAGCCCGAGATTTTTTATAGGAACGTCGTCATAGCAATGCAGAACGTACTGTGAGACTGTGAAGGTGAACAGAAGAAAAACTGCACACAGACACGCAAAATAACTATTTTTGTTGTCAACGCCTTCGGTGGTGTAGGAGAAAATGCCACGTCACTTCCGCATCCCTTTGCCTTTTTTGTGCTGCATTCAAGCACACATGAGAGCTCCGGAATGCCTCAATTAGGTTATAAGGAGAAGTTTTACTCATTTACTCACATTTTACATTGTGCAGACCAAGCAGAATGGCGCTAACTACCTTTCAGCTCTGTTAGTTCGGGTGCGTCTTGAGTACTGCTGCTCTTAAAAACCTGTTGATGTTATGGTGCAAATTCCGACTTACAGAAATGCAGCAGTAATCTTGACAATTTTCTTGTCAAGTGTCATATTTCATTTTGCTTGCCGCATTACTGCCATCCACTGGCATATTCAAAATTTGATTTTATCAAGAATTAAATTGAAAATTATTTTCTATACAGAATTCCAATATTTTTTGTCATACTTTTGATTTTTTAAATATTTATAAAATTGGCAATAAAGCTACAATTGAATTCAAAATCTATTGAAAAATATTTTTTTAGATTTAATGTGTCTTTTTGTGTATAATCCAAATGGATGAAAGGGAAATGTAGCTGTCATACTGCAAAAATTATAATAAAACTACTGTTATAATTAGCATATAGCATATTATTTTTCACTTCTTTCACTGAGAAAAAGCATTTTTGGTCCCTCACCCTTGGCACTCATAAAACATAAGATTTACACTTGTTTCCACTTTCAATCAACCAGAACTAATGCTTTTAAGCATTTCTGTGCTGTTCCAAAACTAATAAAGCTGAAAATTTAATGTAAAGCTGAGAAGCGTTGCCCTTGGACGGAGGGTGAAGAGCATGAAGGAGGTGGGGAATTCACACTGCTTCTCAGCATTTCTATGCTGTTTCAAAGATAATAAGGGAGAAAATTTCATGTAGTGCTGAAAATTCACAGTTTGTCCATTTTTCACTTCTTTCGCTGAGATAAAGCTTTTTTTGTCTCTGACTCTCAGCTTTCATGAAAAACATTTATACTTGTTCCCAGATTCAGCTAACCAGAATTACAACTTCTCAGCATTTCTGCTATTTCAAAGATAATAACCCCGAAAACTGAATGTAATGCTGAAACTTAACAAATTGTCAATATTTCACTTCTTTCGCTGAGCTAAAGCTTTTTTTTTTGACACCCAGTCTGAGAAATTCTGAAACACAAGATTTTGACATGGTTCCTATTTCAAACAACCAGAATGACTGCTTCTCAGCATTTCTATGCTGTTTCAAAGAAAATAAGGCTGAAAATTGAATATAGTGCTGAAAATTCACATTTTCACTTCTTTTGCTGAAATACAGCCTTTTTTGACACCCATTCTCAGAACTTCTGAAACACATATGGGATGATTTAACATGGAACATAAGGGAGGGTTTAAAATGGGACATATGGGAGGATTTGACATCAAGGTGAAAATAAATGGGGCATATGTGTGAACTTAACATGGGACATATAGGTGGATTTAATATAAGACATATGTGAGAACTTAACATGGGTGATATGGCTGGATTTAACATGGGATATATGGGAGGAAATAACATGGAGACAATCAGGAGAACCTATTATGGGACATATTGGAGGATTTAAAATGGGACATATGGGAGGATTTACTAATGTTTATTTTGAGGGATGTGTTATTTATTTTAGGGGGGCACATCTTGTCACCGGAAATTAAAAGCAATTAACGATAAGGGTCATCGATCATTCCATTGATTATATTTTGACATAAGGGTGTATAGATATCTCTCTCATGAACAACGTCTGAATCCTGTATTTCACAAAAAAAATGAGTGTCAGAGACCAAAAACGCTTTATCTCAGTGAGGAAGTGAAAAATGTACAAATGTCAAATTCTCATCACGACAGTCAACTTTCAGCTTTATAATCTTTGTTCATGCTTCAAACCACAAAAACTACTGCTTCTCAGCATTTTTATGCTGTTTCAAAGTATAATTTCTGCGTTTTAGTTTAAAAAAAAAAGACTGTCAGAGACTCAAAATGCGTTAGGGGGAGAAGTTCAACTTTCAGCTTTATAATCTTTGAAACAGCATAGAAATGCTGATAAGCAGTAGTTATTGAGGTCTGAAGCATGAAAAAGTCTAATTTCTGTGCTTTACAAAAAAGTGACTGTCAGGGACCAAAAACGCTTTATCTCAGTGAGAGAAGTGAAAAATGTACAAATGTGAATGGATGGAACAATAGAAGGAGAAACATGAAGCAGATCAAGCACAATTACAGTCTCTTCCTGGTTTGGTGGTACCACAGAACCAGCATCCAAAGATTATTTCACCTGGATGCACTTTGGATGCTCCTCAGCTATGGTCTCTGTTGGTTCATAGACCAGATTCTCAGCTTTTTCACCAGCCCACTGCTCTTTGGGTGAAAAAAAAAACTCCTGTTCCATGGAGGTGTGGGGCTGCACTGATACAGACATGCCTAGGAAAGACATAATTTTACAGAAAACAGAAATAAATATTTACAGACACATATCTTGCTCACTCTCTGTGGACTTGATATAACGCCCTCTCACACACATACATGCATTACCTAAAGAGAGGAGAAATTCATAAGCCCTCTGCATCTTCTCAGGAAAATTAGTAGCAGTGGGCTCCAAATGTGTAATCACGTCTACTACCCACTTGCTTGAAGACTTTTCTTCCTTAGCAAAAAATAAAATAGGCTTATAGCCTAAAGCATGGGTGTCCAACAGCCCGCGGGCCAACTGCGGCCTGCAGCAAATTCTGAAAATATAATTGAATATGGCCCGCACAAAAAGCTTGAGCTCAACTCTTTGCACTTCTCAGTTTCAACACTAGATGGAGCCAGCCACAGAAACGAAATTAAGCGAAGGAAAACTTATACCGTGAGTCACCAGAAATGGCAACACCGAAGAAACGCAAAATAGCAAGTGAGTGTAGGAGATTTCAAACAGGGTGGGAAAGATGAGTACTTTTTCAAAGAAATCAACGGAATATGTGTCTTCTTAATTTGTAATGAAGATGTTGCTGTAATGAAGTGCTTCAGCAGTAATGTGATAAATTAGTTGCTGGAATTTTAAATTATGTTGAGATCTCTTTTGTATGTATCATTAGAGTTGAATTCAAACATTAATATATGTTGATAAGTGGAAATTTCAACTATTTGAAGCTTCAATAAATTTGGTCATTTCAATTTAAGGCAATTTACAATTTACTGTAAATGTTTGACTGTGATTAAACTTTGACTGACTCCAAATTCTGATGGCCAAGTTTGTTTGTGTCTGTTTCATGTTGGAGTGAATATTTGTTATATGTCTTGTGTTAGAGTGAATGTTTGATTGTATGTTTTGTGTTACTAAACACTGTTTACTAGACTATAATAATTAGTAACTGATTGATTGAGAAATTCAAGTTGTTAAAGGAATTTTTGGCATGAAATGATTTGAAATCTTAGTTTATTTTCGAGATGGTGATTTGAATGCAGATGTGGATAAGTCTCCTGTTTTTTCTATTTCTAGCAAAGAAGAGCTGCTTGCTGACAGTGGTTCATTTGACAAAAATTGTAAATGCCATCTCTGACTTAGAGGAGAAATTTGGATCGTAAAAACAAACTTATGTTCATTTCGCATCTACAAAGCCTTCCCTAGTTTTGATTTGACTATTTCAGGAGTGTCCTTTATGGTTGACTTGGAGCACTTTCTTTTATTGTGGAAAAAAAAAAAAAGGGCATTTAATATTTCTTTTGTTTTTTGTTGATAATGTGCCCAGTAAATCTTATAGGGTGAGATCTAATGTGCGACTAGAGATTGATCTTATCTCAACAATGTGTAAAAGTTACATCACATTCCTATTGGACTCACAGCTGTGCAATATGACTTGTCTGCTCTAAACTATGCATAAGAATGGAAGCTTCCAAAATTTGACTCTTTTACAACAACTTCTTGCAGAAGTCAAAACTTTAATCTCTCCTTTTCCCGATATTAAATATTATAATGAATTAACTGTGTTTCATAGGGAGCTAATTGTGATTATGAGAAGCGTTGGTTCTGTGCCCCTGAGAAACTGTCAACATCTGTTTTGTTTTGGAACATAGACAGAGCAGGTTGGACTGTCTCTCTTTCGGCTGAGCAGAGACAATTTTCATTTTGGGTTCCTGACTTTTACCCACAAATACCTTTGGCAAAATTACATAAATTGTCATGGAGTAATTGGGATTTCTTCATGCATGTAAAATTGAAACTGATTGGATCATTTCACCTGTTGACCCAAATGTAATGTTTCTGAACAAATATTGGCATTCAAAAGAAAAAATTTTTCAATATTCAGTGCACTTTTAGTGGAATTGGTTCCAATCACAGACCTAAATTTTGAAGCATGCTCTTTTATCTCAAACAGATCTGTCTCCACTATCAATACCGCTATCTCAGGAGTGTCCAGACTTTTTTTAGTGAGAGCCAAAAATAGACAAATAAACAAAGGGCTGGACCACACACAAGAGGTGACATATGTGCCTCAAATAGGCGGAGCGTTACGCAGAAGGCTTTCATGTGCGCATACAGCTGTTCTTTTCCTTGTGTTCTTGTTCAGTGTATCCAGATGATGCGTAAGATCAACTAAAAATGCTAGGTCTACCAGCCACAGAGGGTCACTTAGTTCATGAGTCATGAAAAAATCAAAAGCACTCTTCTCTTTTAAAACTGGTCGATTTCTGATCTCAGTGAATAAAACCGCTGCAGCAGCGCACATCATAGTGGTAGAGTACATCCCTGTATTTAGCGTCCACGTCAGATTGGAAAACCTGAAAATCTTTGTGGTTCATTCCTCTAGCTTGAATTATGTTGACTGTTTTAATAACAGTTCATCACATCGCTCAGCTGGACAGTCTTGGCACACAGCGCTTCTTGGTGGATTATACAGTTCATCCTAACAGCCTCTCCTCCGCTCTCTTTTACCTTTGCGTACATCAACGATGCCATTCCTTTGCGCTCGCCCGTCATAACAGGCCTGCCCTATCGGGACACATTTTTATAATAGGTCCCCCCTGATCACAACCAAAACACTTCATGCTAGACGTTGTCGCAAACAAGATGTAATCAAAGTCGTCTAGTCCAACATGGAATCTCAAATTCAGTTCCTCATTACATTTGTTCAACAACATGAACAGTTGTCTCCTGTGCGAGAAAACATGTTTCAATAAAAGCAACTTACAGCCAGATGGAACTTTCTTTATCGGTGACACCACCTTACCATGCCTAGACAACTCTTTTATCAAAAAATCATCACTGATGAATGGAGGCATGTTCGACAGTGTTACCTTTGCTGCAGGTAAAGTCAAAAGCGAAACCTGTAAGAACAATCCGCTGACAGAGATGCCAGCTTCCATCAGTTGTTGAGCTTGCTCAACCTTCTCCACAAACAAAACTACCGTTCCATTCATTCGAACAGACGGCCTAATAGACCCGTACCCGATCACCTCACCCACAGCCAAACAAACTTCCTCCACGCTGCACGGAGAACCAGCACCCACCTTGATGCCGTTCTTCCATGTCAACGTGGAGAAAGACCCACGACCAACAAGAAGAAGAAATAATATCCGAGCATTGGGATGACAACCAAGGTAGATGGGGGTGGTGATGATGATGATCTGGATTTTGATGAATGAATACCAGTAGGTAGAGGAAGAGGTAGAGCTAAGTAAAAAATTTTGAATGACGACAGAGAGAGTGGTAGCCAAAATAGTACGAGAAGTTTAGAAGAGTGTAGTTCAGATGAAGAAAACAGAGAGGTTAGGAGGAAAGTGATAAGTGAAGAATTTAAGGTAATATTTAAATTCAGGAACGAAGATGTGAACATAAATCTAAGTCCGATAGCAGTCTCCAGAGAAATAAAAAAGAAACTAGGGGAGGTGGAGTTTGTAAAAATCTTGCAAGATGGAGACATGTTGATCAAATGTAAATCTGAAGAACAAAAGAATAAAAGCATGGAGATTGATAACATTTGCAAAAAGGTTGTAAGTGAAAGGAAAATTGTTGGAGAAAACAAAGTATCTTGTGGTGTAATCACTGATATTCCGCTCAAGGAAGATTTTGAAAAAAATTAAAAGAAATATACATGGTAAGGAAGTGTGGAGATTGAAAAGGTTGTTAAAATCTGTAGATGGAGAGAAAAAAAAGAGAGTCTTTCTATACTTCTGGAGTTTCAAGGTGATGTTCTTCCTAATAAGGAGAAAATTGGTTTCATGAGTTTTCCTGTTAGACCTCCTTTGCGCTGTTACAAATGCCAAAGGTATGGTCACATTGCATCAGTATGTAAAGGGAAGCAAATATGTCCTAAATGTGGTGGAGATCATTGATATGATGAATGTGGTGCAGATTTACAGTACAGTTGAAATGTTGAACTGTGGTGGGCAGCATGACGCAGCATATGAAGGATGCGAGGCAAGGAAAAGGGCAGCAGAAATACAACAGCTGAAAATAGTTAAAAACATTACTTATGCAGAGATAGCAAAAAGGGTTAAAGAAAAAGAACGTGTATATTTCTTTTTTATCAGAAAAATCAACAAGGGTCTTCAAATCAAAGTCCTGGGCCCAGTCAAAGAACAATGTCAGGAATGGAAATCACAATGGATAAATTAATTTTATTCATGGATATGTTATTAACTGTACTGATCAAGTGAAGCAGAAAACTGAAAAAAATCAAGATTAGAGTGAAAGGTGCTGAAAAAGTTTTAGCTGTGAAGGATTTATCTTGGCAGTTAATGAATAAAAGGCTTGAAATAGATGGGAAACAAGGTGGAGGAAGGCTTTAATGTTCATTTTACAATGGAACGCAAGAAGTTTATTAGTAAATGGTCATGAGTTTAAAGGATATTTAAATTATTTGGAAAGTAAACCAGATATTATTTAAACATGGCTTAAACCAGAGTTAGATTTTGTGATAGCAAATCTATGATATGATAGTGTTAGAAGAGACAGAAAGAAAGAATGTATTCCTTATAAAACAAGGAATACAGTATAGATTTTTAGGAAAAGGAACAACACTAGAATGGTTATCTGTGGAAAATTGGGTTAATACAGAAAGTATTAAAATAATACATTTTTATAATTCGTGTAAAAATCTGAATATAGATGAAATGGAGGAAATGTTTAAAAGTACAGGAAAAAAATTTATTTGTTGTGGAGATTTGAATGCGTTTAGCACTTTGTGGGGTAATAGGAATGATGCCAATGGAGAGGTGATGGAAGAAAGATTGGATAGAAAACAATTGGTATGCCTTAATAATGGAGAAGGGACAAGGATTATATTAGAAATGGAAATGAATCAGCGTTAGATTTAACTTTAGCTTCAGAGAACTTTGCTGGGATTAGTAATTGGAAAATATTAAGAGAATCAACTATAGGAAGTGATCATTATCCTATACTCATTGAAATTGGTCTACAAATAGAAAAAAATTTATCATACAAGGACCATAAATGGACCGAGTTAAAAACAAGAGGAGTCACAGGATATATTTAGAAAAATAGTTTTTTTTTTTATTGTAACCCAAAAATCATAAATGACAAAAGATAAACTGAGCTCATAAAAGAGGTAAAAACAAAACAAAACTAAACTCAGGCAAAAAGTGTAAGCAAACTAGCTGCACAAACAAACATACATGACCTCACAAAGAAATTACACACAGGGATTAATATACTGGCTGATCAGATCAAGACACAATATGAGTAACTAGAATACAAATAACACAAAACAAATAGTACAGCTAAGTTTGGCTAAACTAAAGACCCAAAAATGAAAATCAAAAATAAACTTTAAATACTTAAATACAAAATTTATCTAAACAAAAAAAAAAAACTGCCAGCAGGAACGAGTGGTGAAATCCAATCAGCACTTAAGCATGCTGAGCCCCCATCTTTTGTCGACATCAGGGTGTGGCCATGGATTTGGCCATCACAAAAGCATAGAAAGATGAATATTTGGAAATGTTGATTGGGAAATATATAAAATATTAAGTGATGAAGAAATGCAAAAGGTTAATATAGATTTGGACGTTGATAACGTACATTTTTTTTGTTTGTGAAGCTATTTTAGGTGCTGCACGGGAAACAATCCAAAGGAAAAGAGCTAAATATAAGAAGAAAAAAGTACCATGGTGGACAAAGGAATGTGATCTTGTAATTAAATCTTAAAGCTTCAGAATTTTCAAAATTTATTGAATATAAAAGGTTACAAGCTCTTGTTAAAAGAACTGTGAAAAATGCAAAAAAAAAAAAAAAAAAAAGGTTTATTGGAGAAACTTTTGTGGTCCGGTTGGTAGGGAAACAAAAATTTCAAAAGTTTGGGGAGTGATAAAGTGAATGAATGGAATTAGAAGTGAATATGGATATCCAGTTCTGAAAGATGAATATATTATTGCTCTGACGGAGGAGGAGAAAGCAAACATGCTTTAAAACATTTGTTAAAGTTCATAGTTGTAATAATTTAAGTATAGAAGAAGAACAAAGAAGAGTTTGTACAATTAATGAGAATGTTAATTTATTAGAAGAAAATGTAAGATTGAATGACATATTAAACAGTCCTTTTTCTTTATTTGTATTAAATAATGCCTTAGGAAATCAAAAAATTCATCTCCAGGAAAAGATAACATTACGTATATTATGGTTCACAAGCTTAGTAATTCAGCTAAGAAGGTTTTATTGGAATTCCATAATAAAATATGGGAAGTGTTTTTTTTTTACCTGTGGCATGGAAAGAAGCAATTGTAGTTCTAATTTTAAAGCCAGGTAAAGAGCGGTAAAATCCAGCAAGTTATAGACCTATTGCTTTAACTTCACATTTAGGTAAAATAATGGAGAGAATGATAAATGAAAGATTGAGATACTTTGTTGAAAAAAAGGAATATTTATAAAAATGTCTAAGTGGATTTAGAAAAGGTAGGAGCACTATGGATCCTATTTTATGTTTAGAACATGAAATCAGAAAAGGGCAAGTTAATAAGGAGAGTGTGGTGGTTGTTTTTTGATATAGAGAAAGCTTATAATATGATGTGGAAGGAAGGTTTTTTGATTAAATTGAAAAAAAAATAGTGGATCAATGTTTTATTGGATAAAAGATTTTTTACAAGATGGATCAATACAAGTAAGAATAGGACAACAATTGTCAGAAAAGTTTTTTGGAGAGAATGGTACACCTCAGGGAAGTATAGTAAGTCCTTTGTTTTTTTTCTATTATGATCAATGATAGTCTGCGACAGACTGGCAACCTGTCCAGGGTGTACCCCGCCTCTCGCCCGGAACGCAGCTGGAGATAGGCACCAGCAACTCCCGACCCCGTTAAGGAGAAGGGTGACGGAAAATGGATGGATGGATGGATGGATGATCAATGATATGTTTGACAATTTGGAGAGTGGAATGGGGTTTTCTTTATTTGCTGATGATGGAGTAATCTGGAAGAAGGGTACAAATTTAAAATTCATAGTTAAAAATATACAAGAAGCTATTAATAACATAGAAGAATGGTCTTTTAAATGGGGATTTAAATTTTCTATAGACAAAACAAAGACTTTATTTTTTACAAGGAGGAAAGTATCTAAAAATTTAAAACTGCAAATATATAATCATGAGAAAGGGTTAAGGAATTTAAGTTTTTGGGTTTATGGTTGGATGAAAAACTTACTTGGTAAGTTCATACTCAAAAAGTAGTGGATAAATGTCAGCGAGTTTTAAATGTAATGAGGTGTTAGGTGGGGAGAGAATGGGGTGCTGAGAGGAAAAGCATTGAAAGCAATATATATTGGTTTAATAACGTCAGTATTTGATTATGGCAGTATAGCTTTTGGGTCAGCATCAGAAACACTACTCAAAAAATTAGATAATATTCAGTATCAAGCCTTGAGGTTATGTACAGGAGCCATCAGAACAACTCCAACATCAGCTCTGCTAGTAGAAACGGGAGAGATGCCTCTTCATCTCAGAAGAGTACAGTTAAAGACTAGTTATTTGTGTCATGTAAAGGGATATAATGGAAATCATCCATGTCAACAAATTTTAAAACCTAGTTGGGAAAAGAGAAAAAAGAATTTAAATTCTTTTGGTTGGGAGATAGAAAACATTATAAAAGACTTTGGTTTATCTTATATAATTATTAATCCAACAGTTCCTCTATCACCAGTTTCTTCGTCTCTATTTCATAATAGTGTTGTTGATTTGACTTTGTTGGAGAAAAGAAAAAAAGAAAACCTTTCAGATTTATTTTCAGTACTTATTTTCTAAATATAGTACATATTTAGATATGGATATGTCCAAATTTATCCAGATGCTTCAAAAAAACTCAAATAGCAATAATGGGGTGTCATTCATTGTTCCAGAATTCAATATTAAAAAATGTAAGAATTACTGATGGAATATCAGTTTACACAGGAGAGATGATGGGAATCATTTTAGCTTTAGGATGGATTGAGGACGTTCATCCATTAAGAAGTATATTATGTTCTGATTCAAGTTCATCATTATATTCATTATAAAATAATCATGCTCTTAGTAGACCAGACCTTTTATTAGAGATTCAGTTATTAATTTATAGAATTCAGGCAATGGGGATATAGTTGTATTTACATGGATACCGTCACATGTAGAAATAATAGATAATGAGTTAGCAGATAATATGCAGAAGAGGCTACAAAAAATAGTTATGTTGAGATATTGGTTCCATAAAGTAAAGAAGAAATCAAATCTATTGTTGAACAAAATATTAAGGAAAGATGGCAGAAGCAGTGGGAAGAAGACACAACTGGCAGGTGGCTTTACAATATTCAAAGAAAAGTTGGAGAACAGGACGAAGTAGAAAATAGGAAACCGTTATATCCAGATTATGTTTTGATCATACAAGGTTAAATAATACATCATTTAAAAAGGGGAAACATCCAACAGGAAATTGTGATTTTTGTCTTCAAGAAGAGACAGTAAAACATGTTTTGTTGTTTTGTTCTAAATATTCTGTTGAAATAAGGGAATTAGTATGTCAGTTACAAGAAAACAAATTACAGTTGAAAAATCCTACTTCTGAATATTTTTGTTATTTAATAAGTTACCTTAAGAAAACGAAATTGATAGAAAGGATATAAGTTTTATTTATTATTGTTATATTATTATTAGTTTTTTTGGGAGGGGGTTGAATTTATATGTAGAATCCGATCTACACTCCATTCCAGTAGATGGCGGTAATGCACATCAATAAGTTGCTTCCCAACAGCCACAAAAAAAGAAGAAGAATATCCGAGCCCTGACATTGCGAAGATGGAGGCTGTTATGGTTTAGAGCAGGGCGCTACACGGAAAGCACAGACAGCGAGTTTCTGAGGCCTGTTATGACAACGTCCCCAACTGGTCCAGGTAAAACAGACAACAATTACTCAGTTAATGAGCAAACGTTAGCACCATTTCAAAGTTAGCTTGCAGAAACGATAGCTAACGAAGCTAATGTCGACGAAGAGGCGAACGTTATCAAGGCTAGCTTCGGACATCAACAACGTAGTTTCAATTTAGTGGTATGTTTGTAACAAGAACTGCTGGACTTTGATGTTGATACTGTTTTAATACATTCTTGTGACATTTAAGCAAAGCACATCCATGCTAACTTCAGCTAAAGCCATTTGTAAGATGAGGAAGATTTTTTGATGCTGGGCTAAGCTAACAAGCTGCTCTGTGGAAGATCCGTTTCCTGGTTGTGATTTCTGTGCTTGGTAACTATCCTGGGTTTTTGACAGTGATCATTTGATCACTGTTCTTCCTAAAGTAAACAGGCGCGTTTTTTTTCTTTATAGGTGCTAAACTATTTTAGTAGAAAGTGAGAAGTAAAGTTACAGCATTAATCATCCGGACTGACTGATGGGTCATGTTCACAGGGAAGGGAGACATGAATGAGTGATTATAGATTTTTACACACATCCTTGGTGCTTTGCATTTGGTTAGGGCGTGCCAAAGACTTTGGTTTTTAGGAAGCCGCTCTTTCTTCATATCTTATGCCATAAGTTTTGATCCTGCTTGTTTTCATCCAGTTTTGCTCAATCCTAAATTTTCTAATTTAAGAGTGATATCAACTCAGAGAAAAGTATTATTTAAACTGCTGTGGTGAGCGGCTTAAATAATAAGCCTGGTAATGTGTCTGCTACAGCTGGCCTGTGTGTCTGCTACAGCTGGCCTGTGTGTCTGCAGGCGGGAGGCAGGAGGTGTGAGGCAAGAGGACCAGACGCCAGCAGCATGTACTCCGAGTGGCGCTCGCTGCAGCTGGTGGTGCAGAGCGACCAGGGTCACCTCAGCGTCCTGCACACCTACCCTCCCAGTGTGGGCACAGAGGTGGCAAATGCAGTGGTCAAACCTCTGGGCACAGCAGTGAGCCCTGTGGCCACAGAAAACATCCTCAAATCAGACAAAGAGGTGAGAAACTGGCAGCTCTGGGAAACACTCAGCAGTCACTCATGGCCTTTTATTTCTAAACGTATGCTCACCTTTTAAATTCTCATTTTCTCTTTCTCTCTCTCTTTGTCTCTCTCTCTATTTCTCTCTCTCTCTCTCTCTCTCTCTCTCTCTCTCTCTCTCATAAATGCATGTTTTGTGGTTCAGTAGGAATCTCTACAAGAAACTTCTTAAACAATACAACTTAAAGTGAAATTAGAAAAATACTGATAGTCTTTTTTTGCTTTCCAAACTGAAAAAAAATAGTTTTCTTACATCAGCCTGTCTGTGTCGTAACTTTATTATAATTAGACAAATCAGACAAACAGGAAAATTTTCCTTGCTCATTTCTGGGAGGGGATCAGTAGGTCAAAAAAACAAAAAAAAAAAGAAAGGAAAACAATGCTAATCAAACTGCATTGTCTTTGATATATTTTGTTTTGAGTTTAGTTAAAATCAGATAATTGTTAGTATTAGGACTTGATCTGTTTATCTAGTTTTAATCTTAAAATTTGTCCAGATTTCTAAGATTGTTCTGAGGCTTCATAAATACCTTAGGTTATTGTTTTTATTTTATGTTGCACTTCAGTATTTTTTTTTATCCAGTTGGAGCAACAAAGTTACAGGGATGCAAGAAAAATCTAATTTAATAAGGATGTCAAACTAATTTCTTCTGATCCTGATGTATCCTTTACATTGGTTCCCTTCATTCAGAGAGCGCATAACTTACTTCTGGGACAATCAGCTGTAATTTGTTAGGTTTTTTTAAAATTATTTTTCATAATGTCATTGATGAGATAATAGTGTGTGCATAAAAACTGAGGTGATATTGTTTCTCTCCTGATCTTACAGACCATTTAAACTCCATTTTCTCAAATCATCTCAGACTCTTATGCCTTTAATTTGGAGATACTTTCCTAGCAGTTATTCATATGAGTCATGCTATGTGTAGCATGTCTCTTCTGTATCGCCAGAAGGGAACTGTTTGTGAGTCAGTGTTTGTTTAATTAAAATGCCTCTCAACTGCTTGCATTATCATTGTTTTTCTGAAGGATATCTTTGACTTGGGCCAATCTTGGAAATCTTGAAACTGCTTCTCAAATATTCAATTCAAATCGATAACGTTTTCAAGATTAATTTTTCCTTGATAGTACCAGCTGTCAGTTCCTTTCATTACCAGAAAGTCATCTATGAATCAAGCAAAATATGCAATGTAGGAAATGACAAAAAAAGCAAAATAATCAATACCTCTGAAGTCAGGCCTCTTTTGTTGCAGATAAATAACAGGTTGCATTGCCTTGTAGAAAAGAGCTTCCCTTTAAATAATTCCTGTGACTTCTCATATTGGCTTTTATTATGTCAGAAGCATTAATCAGAGAAATGAACAGATTTTGTTCTGTCTTCTAATGATTTGTTCTGTCTTCTAATGATAGAACAAAATCTGGAGTCAAGTTGATTTGTGAAGAACATCTGAGCAACAAGCCAGTTCAAAGTGCTTTAAACCATAAAAATAAACAGGAACTAATTATGAAACAAACGGATTTAGTTAAATGCCACCATCAAAATCATTGAGTGACTGTACATCAAATATATTGATCAATGTTGCAAATATTATAAAACAAATGCAACTAAGCAGCTGGGTTTTGATTTAAAGGCACTTGGTGCTTCAGCTGTTTTTCAGTTTTCTGAAAGTTTGTTCCAGAACTAGGGTGCATAGAAGCTGAATGCTGCTTTTCTATTTTTTTGTTCTGGTTCTGAGGCAGAGCAGAATCAGAAGACCTGATTGGTCTGGATGGTGGTATGACTAAACACGTTTAATGTATTGTGGTGCTAAGCCACAGCGATTTAGTGATTTAAAAACTAACAAAAGTATTTTAAAGACTAGTTGGAAAAGCCCCATGTGGCTGATATCTGGAAATCCTGTTTCCCAGGTGAAGTGGACCATGGAGGTGCTGTGTTACGGCCTGACCCTGCCCTTAGAGGGCGACACTGTCAAGCTGTGTGTAGACGTGTACACAGACTGGATGATGGCGTTAGTGTCACCCAGGGACTCCATGCCCCAGTCTGTGGTGAAAGAACCCAATATGTACGTCCAGACCATCCTGCGACATCTCTACAATGTATTTGTCCCAAGGTAAGCACCCTCCTCTGTTTCCCTCATTTAATGTAATTATTTAATCTTTGCCCAGTAACAACTGTCTTTACCTGGATTATTGAGCTTTATTAATTACCTCATTTTTTGCACCGATCTGATATCTATGTCTGTACTGGTGCCGATTTTGAAAACAGTTCTAGATGGGATATCAGTTGCACTGTGTCTGACCCGTAATGTTGATCTAATTGATCTAGCTCTATGCTCTGTGTGATGTCATGCTTTATTATTTATTTTACTTTATGTTTAGAATTCCTAATTGGTTATTCTGAACCATTTGAAGATTTGTTGCAGTTTATTTTTACATGTTTGACTAAGATAATAAATCTATTGTTTTAGTCAGTTTTATTTTCTCTATCATTTATTTTCCATTGGCTGTTTTACTCCTAATTGCAGCTACTGAACAGTTGTTGTTTTTCCATGTTATCTTGTGAAGCTGTTGGTGTGTTTCAATGTGCCATATTGGTGCAGAGTTATTAAATTAATTAGTAATTCAATGCATTCATTCATTTAAGTCACTTCACTTGTTTCTCTGTATTGGACCGGTATCGGCCGATACTAAACCTCAGGTATTGGTATCGGAAGGGGATCGGTGCTTCCTTGCTAATAACTTGATTTGTGTGTTTCTGCCTGCAGGCCTGAGCAGCACAGTCTGAACCACATCAGGCTCTGCCAGCAGGTTCTGACGGCGGTCCAGAAGCTTGCACGAGAGTCTGTCTCCATGGTGAGGGAAACGTGGGAGGTGCTGCTGCTCTTCCTGCTACGTATCAACGACACCTTGCTTGCTCCTCCATCGGTTGGTGGTAAGCCGCACTCCAGCATCTTCATTCATTTGTTCCTTGTGAGCACAAACTGCAACCTAGCTTTGCTTCTTCCTTTTAGTGGGCGTAGCAGAGAAACTGGCAGAAAAGCTGATGGCAGTTCTGTTTGAGGTGTGGCTTCTTGCATGCGCCCGCTGCTTTCCCACGCCGCCATATTGGAAGACCGCAAGGGAAATGCTGTCCAACTGGAGACATCATCCTCCAGTTGTAGAGCAGTGGAGCAGAGTAACTTGCGCTCTGACTTCAAGGTAGGACTGAGAGGCAAGCAATAGAATGAGTTTGTGTAGTTTATTATTATTTATCTACTGTTAAAAAAATACATATTTTTATTTCACAATCCAGGCTGCTGCGCTTTACTCACGGACCATCCTTCCCACCTTTTAAAGTTCCAGATGAAGATGCCAACTTGATTCCTGTAGAGATGGACAACGACTGTGTGGCACAGACGTGGTATCGCTTTCTCCACATGATCGGGTGCATTTGACCTCTTCTGTTTATTTTCATTCATCTAGAAAAATGACAGCTCTTCCTGATCTGGATGTTAGTCTGTTTTTAAGGGGAAGTGAAAGTTAGTTCCTCTAAAAATGTTTCAACTTTAACTATAAGAATAATTTAACCTTTTAGCTCTGAGTGAATCCAACTGTATTCTTGCCTGCTGATTCTTTCCTCCTCATACAGTCATTGTCTCACTTGTTACATGTTCAGTTGTGTTTTTTTTTTTTTGTATTGGGATCGATAAATTGTGTACCTAATCTTGAGTATGCCTCACATCTTGTTTGTTTCCAGCAACCCAGTGGATTTGAGCAATCCGGCCATAGTGAGCACCACTCCAAAGTTTCAAGAGCAGTTTTTGATCTCCAGTGGGATTCCTCATGAAGTAGTTCTGCACCCGTGTTTGAAACAGCTACCCCAGATCTTCTTCAGGGCTATGAGGGGCATCAGCTGCCTCGTGGATGCATTCTTAGGTAAGAGGATGCACAGACAAATGGCTCACATTGAAGCAGATCTGACATCAACAAAGGCCAAAAAAATGTCAGCTAAATGCTATAAAGGAACACAGTTCTTAACAGTGGAAATGTGTGGCTAATTCTTTATTAGTGTAAGATGTGGCTGTCATTACACACAGATTCTCACAAATCATATTGCACTAGAAACTTACATTAGTATTTTTAGTAAACCCTCAATATGTTGACACTAGTTGCAATGGATAAGGGACAGCATTATTAAAATAAACAGAAGAAAAATTGGTGAGATGTTACCATAGTAACTTGCAGTGTTAACTGAAGAGTCAGTTGTTCCAACCCTAAAGCACTAATCATGAACATACGTTCTGCAACGCTGATCAATACACCAATACACTATTTAGTAGAAGCTAATGCTAAAAGTTTAAATTAAATTATATCTGCCCTTGAAAAACTGCAACCCCTAAAGCAATTTAATTTGACATAAAAATTGACATGAAAGTTAGTTCCTTTAAACTAATAACCTTAGGCATTGTATTTATGACATTCAGTTCTTCACTGTCTTTTATTTTGTTTCTTGTTTGAAATAAAATTATTGGGGAAAAAGAGGGAATGGTCTTTAGTTGAGAAGCAGAAAGTTTGCCCAGCAGTGGTAACTTGCCATTTTTTCCCCCCAAAAGCATAATGGTCTTTAAACCACTTTGAAAAATTTAATTTCTTTTATACCAAGATGTTTTAAAATTCAAAGTTATATTGAACAGAATAGCAAAAACTACGTTACACCGAACAAGTGGTTTTATAGGAAGCTAAGCATGGAAACAACAAACAGACTAAAACATTGACTTTATTTTGATCATGAAAGTAAATCTGACCATTGTATTTTTTTGCCCCTTTCTTTTTCTGATTTTGTCACAACCTCTCAGTGAACTGAAGATGGAGGGTTCTAAACAATGTCAGCCACATTTCAGGAGAAACATGTCAGCATGTACTTTTCTCTTCACACTGTAGGTGTCTCTGTTGAAAAGAGAGATGTACGCGAGAGGGCGTTCTCTTTTTGTCCCCTGCCGCTCTCTCATGGTACACTCATCAGCTGACGCATCATTTAACGAGACATGATGGACATGTGGTTTGTTTTTTGCAGTGATAGTGTTAAAGGTCCAGTGTGTCGGATGTAGCAATAAAAATAAATGAATAAAATGATCAACAAAATGAAATATAGCTGCTCGGGAGCTTAGAGCTTTCTTGGCTGTTCTAGTACAAAAGAGAATGATTTGATTATTTTATTTTAAAGCAAAAATATTGACCTTCATGTTCATTTCTATAACATATATTGCATTTTTGCACCTAGATTGGCCTTAAAGTTGCACACTGGAACTTTAAGAACTGTAGGTTTTACTGCTAAGCAAACGGTAGCTCACAGATGGACTAAACTACCAGATCATCAACAGGGGACTATTACGGTCTCAAAGTGCTAATCATTATCAGTGCATTTCCAATCTTGGTGATTCTCATCTAATCCTTCTAACGCATGTCTACCAATGAAAATGGGCTTTGATTAAATCTTTTACCCCAAATCATTTTCTCTTTTCTCATCATTTGCCTGGATGCTGATTAGAGAGTGAACAAATTTTGCCTCCATGGTGACGCTGCCTTTTTATTTACAGGTATATCACGACCCCGGGCGGACAGTGCCCCGCCCACCCCAGTGAACAGATTGAGTATGTCTCCGCCCCCTTCCATCGCCAACACGACACCCCCACACAACCGCAAACAGCGGCATGCGGTGGTCACAAAAACCACCAGCAAGAGCTCAACTGTAAGTCTGACTGTTACATATGGCCCTAACGTATAGTTGAGTTACTTTAGGGGAGTCCCAAATAATTTGACCTTTTCTCACTGCCATTACAACAGGAGACTGGAAGATGCTAGACAAAAGCTAGAAACAGGAGAAGATGCACTGCTTACTCAAATAGTCTAAAAATAGAGGTAGTAGAATCACAAGTAAAATATGTTGGGTTGCTTTAGGCTATGAATAAAGTTAATTAGCCTGTTCAGGATCAGGCCGGGTCAGATTGGGTCTTTTTTTGTAGATCCAATCTAAATTCTAACTAGAGGAGGCCTCATGACAAGCTGATCATTTGGTTCAAGTTTGTTGGAGAAACTGCAACACTTTTTGGTTACAGTTTAGAAATCAAGGTTTGGAGTTTCATATGAGAGCACGTCTTGCATGTTTTAATTAGCATGTGACTGTTGGTGTCTTACAAGTGTTTTAGTTCAAGTACCATAAAGTTGTTTTTATCATTTATCTGTATACAAGTTTGTATTTTAAAGGATTCAGAGGGCAAACTTGATAGGATGATGGATAGAGCTTCTGTTAAGCCCCAAATTATTCATACCCTTTGCAGAATTGGTTGTGAATATTTTAATTTCATTTCTCCAACACGTTTCCTCTGATTTGAAGTAGTATTAATGTCTTTGAGTTCCCAGTTTTTGAGTTTCTACTTGAATCTGAAGGAGAAACTGTGAAGGGAGCTAAATGTTAGAAAGGAATGCATCAACAAACACACTTCACCAAAAACCTGGTCAGCAAAATAAGTCACTCATAGCAGACTAACTTTGTACATATATGAATAAAACTAGATTTAAATAACAAAAAAATTATGAAATTCTTTTCCTCTCTGAAACAGCCATCTAATTCTGAAGTCACTTAACGTGTAAATAATTTAGAATTATAAAAACTGTCCTGGAAAAAAGTTGTTAGAGGTTGCATTATATTCAAGATTTGAGCGGGATATAACCGTGAACAATGAGCCAGAGTTTCAATAGAAAGGTTTATCCTGAAACTTCAAGTTCAAAGGTCAAAACCTGACTACTTAAAAGGTAAAAGTGTGAAGCAATAAGCAGTGGCTATCTTTAAAGTTTGTGATCCCTTGTGTCTCTGATTTCTGACATTAAACTGTATGAGTACTATTCATCTTTCAATAAGCTAAATTTTATTCTTACGAGCTTTTTAATTTGGAACAGATGAAGTCCAATTTCTTTATACAATAAAGCAGGGGTCACCAACCTGGTGCCCGCGGGCACCCGGTCGCCCGCAGGGACCTTTTCAGTCGCCCGCGACTCTTAAAAATAGCCATTATTATTAGGGAGCACTACCAAAAAATAATTTAATTAAATGTTTTTACATTGAAGTAATAACGTTTGACGTTTATATTTAGAGTTCAAACGAGGGAAATGATAAAAACGTTTAAAATAAATTGCTTTATGTATAAAACTCTTTCATGCTGTTAAAGTTCAGAACTGCGCGCAGGCGCCTGCAGGAAACTATCGGAGCGCAGCAGCGCCTGCAGCTGCACTCTGCCTTGACATTTTTCCTAAAGTAAAGAAAGAAAAGAATAACTTCTGGAGTTTTTATTATTTAACCCTATTAACAAAACTGTGAAGAAAAAATAAATAAATTGTGCCAAAACATCTTATTCGTAGCGCACATCGCAACACCTGAACCTGGGAATCAACACCGTCCACTGGAGAGGCTTCGCTTCCATGTCTTTATTATTTAGCATCGTCTGGGAAAAAAAGTCCGCTGCTCTTGTGGTTTAGGTTTGTGCTGATGTTTGCGCATTGGAGAGGTGCTCGTGCTCTTGCAGGTCAGGTGTAGTGATAGTTTTGTGTCGGACCTTTATTTTTTTACATCGGCTGGTGTCATCCAGCGGGTGACCCGTCAGCTGTTCGGTTCGCGAAACCAAGAAAAAAAAGCTAATAAACCGGCGACCCGCCAGAACCGCGCAGACTGTCAGAAGCTCAGGCTGATCTTAGAACAACGGGAGGTTCAAACCCAACTCGTTCATTTTTAGCTGACAGAAAAACGCAAAGCTGGAAAATAAACAAAAGCAAACTGACCAATAAGACTTGGGCTTTGGGGTTCCCCACCTCACCCATCAGACTGACACAGCTGTGTGTGTATAATATCTTTTGACGCAAAAGATATTTTATTTACCAAAATTTTGCTAATAGAACAGATGGTTAGATAATAAAACTATAACTCTTTTTTTCTTTTTTATTTAAAGGAAAATTTACTGCAACAATCCATCAGTTTGCTTTTGTTTATTTCAGTCACTTGTGGCCAGTTTAGAATCACAGAGAAAAACTCCAAAAGGGAATCAAAGTTAAAACTCTGAGCTAAGAACTTCTGATCACATAATAGCAATTAACCATAGCCATGGTAAATTATTACTGATAACTATTGTGAGTGGTCCTGACATTAATATGATCAGGCAGTATTGTCATATATATATATATATATATATATATGTATATATATACTTATAAATACTGTATCAAACAACTGCTCTTCCTGTTGCTCTGTACCTGTGAAGTTGCTCCCAGTCTCAAAAAGATTGGTGACCCCTGCAATAAAGTGAAACAGCTGAGGAAAAAATCACAGATTAACCAAAAAGATTCTTGCACATCAGTGAGCTCTGTAAACCTACGGCCCTGTGATTTATTCATTTCAATTCTATGTTTTACAAAATTAACAGATTATAGATTCTCAAAAAGAATATATTTGTGATAGTTTGTTGGAATCAATATAATACATTTTAATTTGACATGAATGTTAAGAAACAAAAACTCTTCAGATAAGTTGCAAAATCTATTTAATCACACAGTCTGCAATATTCTCTTTATTTGGTGTGTGTTGGAGTTGGTACGTTGCTCAGAGGGTTTTATAAAGATGCTAGAATGGTGGAGCAATGGTTCTTCTAAAATGTTAGTCTCCTAGATATGTGCTTGCTGAATATTAAATGAGTGGATGAACAGAAATTCACGCCAGATTTCAGTCTTGGATCTAATTTTACTTCATCTTCACAGTAGGAAGACTCCTTGTCCATATTACAAAATCACAATCTGAAGTTTTTGCTTGTGACCTTAAAGGTGAAAAGTTGAAAGTCTATGGTAACTTTTGTCTGGAGTTTTTGGGAATAAATTAACTTTTTTTTTTTTTTTTTAATCAACAATGACCCTATACTGTTGTATTAATAAGACTATGTGTATCCTGCTTGTTCTTTTAATCTAGAGAATTGTATGTTTTAAAAATGAATGAGACGTCCTTCTGTGCGGTCTGCCCCTTGCAGAGCAGCAGCAGTCAGCCATTCAAAGTGTCCCAGCAGCAGCAGCCGTCATCCTCTCCCACTCTGCTGTCCAGCCCCAACCAGAGCAGCTGGGAGGCCCGGCCCCTGCCGGCCCCGGCGAGGCCAAAGGTCAACAGCATCCTCAACCTGTTTGGCCAGTGGCTTTTTGACGCCGCTCTTGTTCACTGCAAGCTGCACAGTGGCATGAGCCGGGACCCCAGCATGACCGGTAAGCAGAGATCAGGCGGGCCGTGGAACTGTCAGCTGATTGCATGGTACCAGTCTGCGTGTTATGTTGCTGTTCATTAGTGCATTTATTTTTTCTGTTGTGGTGGTGTTCTGTTTTTATTGTGAGTTGTTGGGGTTTGTTTTCTTTCATTCTTTCTTTCTTTCTCTCTTTCTCTCTTTCTTTCTTCCCTTTCTTTCACCGTGTCTCTGAATTTTTGTTGTTTCTGTGTTTGGAGGGCTTGGTTAGAAGCGGCCACAGATGAGATTTCTATCTGAGCCTGATCCATTTTGTATCGGACAACTAATCTAAACCTGGCTAATGCTACAACTGTATTCTGCGAATTTGGTTTACAGTGATGTTCTCTGTTAAAAATCCTCAAAAGCACTTATTGCTTTTAATTTTACTAAGTAATTTGGCTCATCATTGGTTCTCCTTATAGCTTCATTTTGGTGTAATGTCCTGCACGTGTCTACCATGTCTGATATACTGTCCAATACTTTCAGTGGGTCAAAAGTCATGTATCAAACACAACAACTAAAAAATACAATGAATTGATCCCAAAATATTGGCTCTGCTTTGATTTTTGTGTCTCTTCACTATTTCTGTTATCTTGCAGCCTCTTTTATCCAAATTCTCCTTTCTTATAAATCTTGTAAGTAGGAACGGCAGCTTCTTTTTCTCACTTAATTTGCGTTTCTTGACAAATCTTCCTGCTTTTCAGTTGAATTTTTCATGACCATTGTCATTACCACCATGGCTATATGCTCCCTACTCCTTGTCATTATATATATATATACAGTCATATGAAAATGTTTGGGCACCCCTATTAATCTTAATTATTTTTATTTCTAAATATTTGGGTGTTTGCAACAGCGATCTCAGTTTGATATATCTAATAACTGATGTACACAGTGACATGTCAGTATTGAAATGAGGTTTATTGGACTAAAAGAAAATGTGCAATACACATAAACACAAAATTTGACAGGTGCAAAAATATGGGCACCTCAACAGAAAAGTGACATTAATATTTAGTAGATCCTCCTTTTGCAAAAATAACAGCCTCTAGTTGCTTTCTGTAGCTTCTAATGAGTTCCTGGATCCTGGATGAAGGTATTCTTGACCATTCTTCTTTGCAAAACAATTCCAATTCAGTTAAGTTTGATGGTCGCCAAGCATGGACAGCCTGCTTCAAATTATCCCACAGATGTTCAATGATATTCAGGTCTGGGGATTGGGATGGCCATTCCAGAACATTGTAATTGTTCCTCTGCATGAATGCCTGAGTAGATTTGGAGCGGTGTTTTGGATCATTGTCTTGCTGAAATAACCATCCCCGGCGTAGCTTCAACTTCGTAACTGATTCTTGAACATTAGTCTCAAGAATCTGTTGCTATTGAGTGGAATCCATGCGACCCTCAACTTTAACAATATTCCCAGTGCCGGCATCGGCCACACAGCCCCAAAGCATGATGGAACCTCCACCAAATTTCACAGTGGGTAGCAAGTGGGTAGCAAGTGCTTTTCTTGGAAAGCTGTGTTTTTTGGCCGCCATGCATAACGCCTTTTTTTTATGACCAAACAACTCAATCTTTGTTTCATCAGTCCACAGGACCTTATTCCAAAATGAAGCTGGCTTGTCCAAATGTGCTTTTGCATACCTCAAGCGACTCTGTTTATGGCGTGCTTGCAGAAAAGGCTTCCGTCGCATCACTCTCCCATACAGCTTCTCCTTGTGCAAAGTGCGCTGAATTGTTGAATGATGCACAGTGACACCATCTGCAGCAAGATGATGCTGCAGGTCTTTGGAGGTGGTCTGTGGGTTGTCCTTCACAGTTCTCACCATTCTTCTTTTCTGTCTCGCTGATATTTTTCTTAGCCTGCCACTTCTGGGTTTTACATGAACAGTCCCAGTGGTCTTCCATTTCCTTACTATGTTCCTCACAGTGAAAACTGACAGTTTAAATCTCTGAGATAACTTTTTGTATCCTTCCCCTAAACAACTATGTTGAACAATCTTTGTTTTCAGATCATTTGAGAGTTGTTTTGATGTGCCCATGATGCCACTCTTCATAGGAGATCCAGATTGGAGAACAACTTGCAATCGGCCACCTTAAATACCTTTTCTCATGATTGGATACACCTGGCTATGAAGTTCAAAGCTAATGAGGTTGCCAAACTAATTTTGTGTTTCAGTAAGTCAGTGAAAAGTAGTTAGGAGTATTCAAATAAATTAAATAATAAGGGTACCCAAATTTTTGCACCTGTCAAATTTTGTTTCAATGCATATTGCCCATTTTCTGTTGATACAATAAACCTCATTTCAATACTGACATGTCACTGTGTACATCAGTTATTAGATATATCAAACTGAGATCACTGTTGCAAACACCCAAATATTTAGAAATAAAAATAATTAAGATTAATAGGGGTGCCCAAACTTTTTCATATGACTGTGTGTGTATATATATATATATATATATATATATATATATACATATATATATATATATATATATATATATATATATATGAACCACCAGCGTTCATTCAGCGCTTTTCCAAAGGTGATTAAATAGATTTCACCTACTGACCATTTGTCTCAACCATAATGTTGCCAGTTTGTTGACACCATTTCCTCATTTCAGTTTTTTCTCTGTTTGAGTCATGCTAATCTATTATTGCGTTTCAGACCCTCCCTCTATTTCTGCGTTAATGTTTTAGTTTGTGTAATGTTTGTTTTAAATGTGTTCAGTTTGAGTTGTGATTTATTGGCTTGATGCCTTGGTGCATGAAGTGAATGATCTCTACTTCAGGTGACCGCCATGTTAACTGTGACATCACAAAAAGCTGACACAGGGATTTTGCTTTGCCACTTTGAATGACCCAGTTTAGCACGACTTACAGTACATGTAACACACAGAGGTGCAGCTTGTATGGCAAACTCTTTGTGTCAGGTTTTCCTTCTTGAATGCTTTTAAAGAGGAGTGTCTGTTTGGAGTCAGTGTAGTCTGGTTTTCCTTCTCTTATCTCATTAAATGTCTTCTTTTTATTTGCTTTGATGTGTTGGATTTCTACGGATTGCTTTTTCCATTCACCTTTAGTAGATCTGTTTCTGTTTGCCTGTCTCTAATAGCTGCATGCTTTTAAGAATGAGGCATTGCCCTGGTTCTCTTATTCCCTGTCCTCCTGCTCGCCGCAGCGATAGCCACTCAGATGGGCCTGGAGCTGAGGAGGAAGGGTTCCCAGATGTCCACAGACTCCATGGTGCCCAACCCACTGTTCGACATCAACGAGTTCCCCGAGAGCTACGAGGCAGGACGAGCCGAGGCCTGCGGGACGCTGTGCCGCATCTTTTGTAGCAAAAAAACCGGAGAGGATATTCTTCCTGTTTACCTGTCGAGGTGAGGAAACGCCTCAGCCTGAATGTGTGCTGCATTCATATACAGTCTGTTCAAGTTGGAAAGATTATGGAGGATTTTACTTTGGTTTGTATAAGTGTGGTTTGATGGAATGTTTGGGCCAGATAAGGAGATTTTATTTAAATTACAAGAACATAATATTTTCAGAAGAACATCATAAAATCACTGTTTTAAGTTAAATTTTGTTTTGTGCAAGTGTTATCAAATTACGACTTTAGTCTTCTAATATTACAACTTTATTCTGGTAACATTTATTCTTGTAGTATTTCTACTTTATTGTCATATGACTGTTTTGTCGTATGATTATGACTTTATTTGGTATTCCTGTGAGTTTTTCTTTATTCCTGTGATATTGTGACTTTATTCTCATAATTAAATTTTTTAGTGTGGTAAAGAAATATGAGGATTTCTGTGTTTTATCCTTCTCTCTAAAAGACAAAAAAAATCAATTGACTTAATAAATGGAGCCACATCATATCTTATCTCAAAAAATTAAACTAAGTTTTGGTTTATGGACTAAATTATAAAAGCTCTGCCTCACTAGCCTTTTTGCATCCTGGTCTACTTAACACTTTGGTTGAACTGGATCAGAATGTGGTGGTAAATAAATCACTAAAACTGTTATTTTTCAGTTTTTACCAAGAAAAAAAAGACCTAAGATTAGAAACTAAACCTTAGAAATGAGGCATTTAATCTAAGATGCCTCCTTTCTAGTTAATGCTTCTGACAACATTATATGTTATGGATTTTAATCTAAAACATATTTAATTTCGTTCAGATGTCCTAAAATATTTACATGCATTTGGATATTGATTCCACCCCCTTAATGGAGGATGTTCTGCTGTTCTTCACTTCTTTGTTCAGGTTCTACATGGTTCTGATTCAGGGTCTCCAGATTTCTGATTTTATTTGTAGACCCGTTCTGGCTTCTATCATCCTCAACTCTTCGTCTCTTTTCTGTACTGACCTGAAGGGCATCAATGTGGTGGTGCCCTATTTCATTGCTGCTCTGGAAACTATTGTACCAGACAGGTCAGACTCTACACCAGAAAATATTTGCTGTTTGTATCTACCTTTGATCTTACTCTAAATGTTGCTATGGGATATTTTATATTCTCATCCTGTTTTTTTTTTTTTTTAGGGAGCTGTCAAAATTCAAACTGTATGTAAATCCTACAGACTTGAGGAGAGCTTCCATTAATATCCTTCTTGCCATGCTGCCTCTGCCACATCACTTTGGCAACATAAAATCTGAGGTAAACCCTCCACACTCTGACCTCTGCTCTCTCTGGCACAATTTTTTTTAGTCATTGGAAATATATATTATTTTTTGACTTAATTATTGCTTTAAACACACTTTTTCAGCAGTTGGCCTTTTTTGAATCTGAATACCCAGGTTAACAATTACTCAATTAGTTGAAGATTATTTCAGTAATCAATTCATAACAATTAATAATTTCAGCCCTAGTTTTCATACAAGCTAGCAAAAATCGCTCTTCAACATGTGCATATAAGGTCTTTAATGCCGTTTCGTGTCCTTTAGGTTCTGTTGGAGGGAAAGTTCAACGAGGAGGACGGCTGGCCTCATGACCAGCCCGTCTCCTTCCTGTCTCTGAGGCTGCGTCTCGTTAACGTCCTCATTGGAGCTCTGCAGACCGAGACCGATCCCACCAACACGCAACTAATCCTCGGTATCACCTCCTTCCTATTTCTATGTACATGGCTGACCTACACAATTATCTCTTGTTGACATTTTTATTTGTGTGTTGATTATTATTATTTTTCCATCCTTCTCAGGTGCGATGCTAAACATCGTCCAAGACTCTGCACTGCTAGAGGCCATAGGAGCCCAGACCGAAACGGTAAGGCTCAGATGTGACCCGTTCTTTTTCTTTTCAACAACTGGTCTACTGCGTTCGTCAAGATGGCCGCTGTCCCCCATTTTTCAGGGCAGCATAGATGGAAGCCATGTGACGCTGAGAAGTCAGAGTCACAGTCGCACCAACAGTGGCATCAGCTTTAACAGCGGCGGAAGCGCGGAGGCCACCAGCCCAGACTGTGAGCGTCCGGCACAGGCACTGCTCCGAGACTATGGTGAGACATGCATCCACGCCACTGATCAGCCAGCTAACACACTGATGCTGCTCTTCATCAATGATGGTCACTGAGGCTCGCAGCAACACCGAACTAACATATCTGTTGTTTGTAGCTAACGTGGTTAAGGTGGTGTGCAGAGTTAAGAAGCGCTGGGTAAAATGTCTTTGTAGGTGATTCATTTGTTTGCTGTGATCCAACATATTGAGACGATTTTTCCAACTGTTTTTCTTTTTTTAATTTTTTTTTTCTAAAAAAAAATAGCTTCTATTTTAATAGCTTCTAATCAGACCAGATTACTGCCTGGAGTAATCTGGTCTGATTAAAAGTAGGACTGCAACTAACGATTATCTTCGTGATCAATTCTTCTGTCTTCTGTTAACCAACTAAGCTTAGTTTATGCAATATTAGAAATACATGGAAAAAAAATACTAATTCAGTTTATTTAAAAAAAAAATTGTCTCCCTGAAATTTGGGCCATAACTAATGATTATTTTAGTAATCGATTATTCTGAAGATTAATCAATTCATTGGATTAAAAGGTTTTCACCGTCTGCAGATTTTTCATTTAACCAATTAAGTTTATTATGTACAATACTAGAAGTACATAATGAAACACAAATAAACCAGTAGTTTCTTTTCTAAAATTAGAAAATAAAAATTTTATTGTCTAAATTACAAAAACAGCATTTCCTTAGTGTATAGTTGATCATTTGTAGCAAACGATGCATCTGCAGCTAACACATAATTCTAATGTGTGAAAAGCTTGGCCCCTTCTGCTCAACTCACCATGAATATAGTGTAGGATGGGTCTTTTGGCTATTTTTTGGAGTAACCACTTAATATTTGTGTAGCAAAAATGCCTGATGGATTTCTTTTATAAATTTGAACCAGATGAAGTTAAAACTTTGCCACTTGAGATTTTTGCAATTTTTTTTTTTTAATATTGTGTGTAAAATGTACATATGTATTTGTTTGGCTTAATTTCTGTTCTATGTTCTTTAACAAAACTAAATTAGTTGACAATTATTTCAATAATCGATCGAGTACGATTAATCCAATTTGTTGTTTCAGCCCTCATTAAAGGTTATTTAGAGATGACCTTTCTCTCACATAGCTGAATGGACATTTTTACTGGCTAGATGAATCTAACTGGTGTATTTGTAAATGCTTTAGATATTAACTAACTTATTTTACATTAACCAATAACAAATCTGCTCCCATAGCTCAGCTCTGTCTCTTTCTGTGTGTATTTTCTTGTAACGAATGCTATGCAGTATTGAGATGTTGCATGATGTTTTTCTTTTTGCTAAATGGGCCCTGAGTGTTTCTCCTGTCGGACCTAGTGGCTGTGTGGCTTTAATCCTTCATTGTTTCTGTTTCGCGGTGTTTGGTTTTTCGGGGTGTTTTATGGTCTAGCTCTTCCAGATACGGCTGCAGGCCTGCTGGTGCGCAGCATCCACCTGGTCACACAGAGGCTCAATTCTCAATGGAGACAAGACATGAGCATTTCTCTGGCTGCGCTGGAGCTGCTGGCAGGACTGGCCAAGGTAAGCACAAGCTTTTAATACATGTTACTGCTGATCAGTCTTTCTGTTTCAGTAGCAGATTAACTTTTGTTCACACCTCTGTGTGAGAACTTTAACTGAGGGCTTTGATGGTTCCTCCGCAGAGCTATGCATGTTTATTTAAAAACAACTATTGGACAGTATTTCCAGCCTAACCAGTTGTTTGAGAGGCTTGCAGGACAATGGCATTTTCCACTATCACAAACATAAAAATGGTGGGATGTCTGAAACTACAGCTGCTTTGCTTTACGGCAACAAATAATGAGACCAAGAGGTTGGATCCGAAATAAAAGATTGAAGAGTGGGAAAGTACCTCATGGCAACGATTAAGTATAGGAATGCTTTCTCTGCTAAAGACCAGTCGTAGCCTTGTTAGTGTCTAAGGCATCGTGAGTCCTGAAATATTGGAGTGTTTTGAATTTAAAGACTGGGAGTTTCTTTCAGAAAACTAAAAATAACAATCGTATAATGCAAAATCAAGCTGTACCTCATCCCCAAAGTCTATAGTCAGTTACTGGGCTGCTTCATGACTCTGTTTCTTCATCAGGTGAAGGTGGGAGTTGACTCTTCGGAGCGTAAACGTGCCGTCAGCTCCATCTGCGGTTACATTGTGTACCAGTGCAGCCGGCCGGCCCCTCTGCAGTCCAGAGACCTGCACTCCATGATCGTAGCTGCCTTCCAGTTTCTCTGTGTGTGGCTCACAGAGCACCCTGGCATGTTGGATGAGAAGGTGCGTTTAAAGACCCACGAAAAAAGTTTTCATCTTTGCTTTGATAGTTGGTATTGAAAGTTTCTTGGACTCAAACACATTTCTGTTTATCCGCCAGGATTGTTTGATGGAAGTGTTGGAGATCGTGGAACTGGGAATCTCTGGGAGCAAGTCTCGCCATGAACAGGAAGTGCGTCACAAAGTGGAGAAGGAGCACAATCCAGCTTCAATGAGGGTGAAGGATGCTGCTGAGGCCACATTATCATGGTGAGATTCAGTGTTTGTGCTGTTTTTAAACGCTCTACAGTTAACTAACCCTACCCTGGAAGTGAAATAATGAAAATGAAATGATGCATTGCTGTTGTCTCTTTCAGCTGATTGTGATAGATTTTATGTGTACCATAACTGTCATTTCAGAAATGTTGTAAAGAACAGACCATAGAACAACTCATCAGGTTGACTTTGTAATAGGCTTAAAAAAGGACAATAAAACTTTTTTGTTGTTTTTTTTTTTAATCAAAGTTTTTTTTGTCTTAATTCCCCAACACCAGCATCATGCAGGTGTTGGGGGCTTTCCCTTCTCCCAGTGGACCTGCGTCCACCTGCAGCCTGCTGAACGAAGACACTCTGATACGCTACGCCAGACTGAGTGCCACAGGAGCCACTAACTTCCGCTACTTCGTCCTGGACAACTCTGTGATCCTTGCCATGCTGGAGCAACCTCTCGGCAATGAGCAGAGTCAGTGTCGCAGCATCATCCCCTGTCGTGTTATTATTATGATTTGACCTGCTTCTATTTTAAAACATTATCGCTGAGATTAAAATATTAGAGACTCACTGAGAATGAAACAAGTTTCAGTTAGATCATCCCTGATTGTTTTATGGCAGGATGAAAACTCAGAAATTCAATTTCTTTTTTTGTTTAGTAAAGCCACCTTCTCTAAGCTAGTCAGATGGAGGTGTTGAAACTGTAGTGAAATCTGATTATAATTATTGACCATTACAGTTGTATTTATCAGATATTGATATTAATATTGATATCAGTACACAGGGTTTCCCATAGAAAACTAGCTAAGAATTTGAATGGGGTTCTCCTTAAGTGATAAACCTGTTTTATTTTATTCACCTACTAAATCATTTCTATCCCTGTAGACCCCAGTCCGTCTGTGACCGTTTTGATCCGAGGAACAGCAGGACGACACGCCTGGACGATGCAGCTCTTCCATCAGCCAAGAGGGGCTCGTGCCAATCAAAGGGTTAGATCTCATCAGAAATGACTGTCAAACATCGGTGTCCATAGTAACGCCAACAACTCCAGTCTGAATCTTTCCACATTTCTTCTCCAATGGCAGATGTTTGTTCCTGAGAGCCGCCCGATGCCAAACGACGATGTGGGCATCAAGTACAACATAAAGCAGAGGCCCTTTCCAGAGGAGGTGGATAAGATCCCTCTGGTCAAAGCCGATGTCAGCATTCCAGACCTGGATGACATTGTTAGTAAGGAGGTACGTTATTTGGATTACTTCCTGTTTACAGTTTCATGCAAACTCTGTAGATCTGAAGGATAACTCTGACTGAAAACCAGCATGAAGCTGATTCTTGATGTTTGTTACTGTACAAAATCAGGTGGGTTGTTTGGGCTATGAGGATGATTCAGCAGCCACAAGTTCACTGATCTGTAAATACGTAAGTTGTTGAAGAGAAACAAAATTTATTTTGGTGAAAACAAGCGGGTAAAGATAATTGGGTTGGTGTAACTGGTTTCTATGGTAATCCAGTTCTTCTTTAGCTTTCTGCAAGTCCATAATCAGTTGGCATGTTACCATTTTGAGATGATGTCAATAGAGAAAGCTTCACAAGACCTGATGAAGATTCATTTCACTGGATTTCTGAACCACTTATTCTATTCATTATACTGTGATATAGATGATGAAGGTTTTCATGCATATTAACCTGAGGATGAGGTTCCTGTCCTGGTTATGGGAGTCTTACGGTGAAGGTTTAACCATGAATCCATCCAATCAGCTGCCAGTTGTTCAACTCCTGTTTTTTTTTTTTTTTTGTTTATTTGTTTTACCACATCTTCTCATTTCCAGCTGGAAATTCAGCACAGTAAGCTTCGTAGTCTGATGGCCAAGCAGATTGACTACGAGAACACTTTGGAGTGGCGCAGCGAGGAACTCCTAAAGTCCAAGTCCTTCCCAGACCCTCAGACAGAGTGCAAACCTCCTCCGCCCTCGCAGGAGTTCCAGACAGCACGCCTCTTCCTCTCTCACTTTGGTTTTCTGTCTCTGGAAGCGCTAAAGGTCCATACAAACACGTTTCCCCTCCCTCTTTTGTACACTCTGCTGTTACTAAACCAGGTTAGCTGTATGCCTTCATGTCGCTTCTTTCAGGAACCCAACAACAGTCGTCTACCTCCTCATCTGATCGGCCTGGACTCATCCTTGCCAGGGTTTTTTGATGACGTCAGCTATCTGGATCTGCTTCCCTGCCGACCGTTTGACACTGTCTTTATTTTCTATGTGAGGGCAGGACAGAAAAGCAGCACTGAGGTAAGAAACAGACTTCCAGACTCTGCAGGTATTTTACTGACATCTTGAAGATGTGCAGTTTGAAATTGTCTAAATAGGTTTTGACTTTAGTTGAAAATAAAATGGTGAACAACTTAAAGTTTGTTCTGGAATGAACTTCCAGAAAACTGCAAAACTCCAGAAACACAGAGGGACTAAAAACCCACCTGATCAGATCTGCCTTTGATTCTTCATAACTGGAACTTTAGTGAATATATTTGATAAATACTCGTTTGATAATTTTGTTGATGACATTTGACAAATTGTAATGTTTGTTGCTTGGTTTATGATTGTTGACTGTATTATGTTTTAATGATGTTAAGGTCTTTGTTTATTGTATTATTTAACATGATCAAATTCTTATCGTAAGCAGTTTGATTTACTGTTGTCAAAATAAATTCCAGTTAATGATGTTTAAAATTTCCAAAACTGATCATAATGTTGGTTAGTTTTATTATTTTCTCTTCCCACTCGTCAAATACCAGTAAATATGATTGAATACAGTTAATGTGTGTGTTAGTGAAATAAATCACACTTCTTTATAAATGTGTGTGTTTATCAAGATCAGTGTTAGAACTTTACGTCCATGTCGCCCAGGCTTGTTGCTGAAAATATGAAACACAAATGATCTAGACTTGAAAAGGGAGTTTAACTCCTCACTGTGGTTCTAGTTGGGCAGACAAATTTTTCTATTTAGTCAGAACACCGTTGCCGTTTTTTACTCGGTTTGCAAAATGATTTTCTGGTATATTAATGGGCATCTCCTTGGTGCTCAGATTTTGAGGAACGTGGAGTCGTCAGCTACTGTCCAGCCCCAATTCCTGGAGTTCTTGTTGTCTCTGGGCTGGCCTGTGGATGTGGGCCACCATCCAGGGTGGACGGGCCATCTGGATACCAGCTGGTCCCTGAACTCCTGCTTTGACAGCACTGATCTGCAGACAGGTTAGCTTACGACCAGTTCCAAATGCAGAAACTGATGCTGTTATCTTCACCAAATGTTTTTGTTTTCATCAGAGGAAGCAGCGAGCCCCGAGGACACGGGAGGTTCTGTGTTCAATGGAGAGAAGAAAGTTTTGTACTACGCTGACGCTCTCACAGAGATTGCCTTTGTTGTTCCCTCTTTAACAGAAAATTCAGGTTTGTGATTAAATCACTTTGCAAGTTAATGTAGGTATGAAAAAAATCTCATTTACTTTGAGAACTTTACAATTTCATTGTCTGAGATCAAATCTACTCATTCCTAAAAAATAGATTTATTTTTAGAGAATTACCTTTATGATTAGATTGTCACATCACAGCTGCAATTTCCATACAAATCATTGAACATTGTGATTTTTGAATTACTGAGAGAACAATATACACTCATTGACAGACTAAAAATGGCCATTTGGCCTCCAGATCTCTTCATTTTAGTATTTTAAATTGGATCTAAATTTGGTTCAGATGCCAAACAATCCACAGAAATTTCTGTTTTCTGGAATTTTGTAAAACACACTAAAAAAGATCTGCATTCAATTTTCTATTTTGGCTGACGTTTGCCTAAAAACTAAAATAATAATATTTTGTCACACTGCGTGTAGTTTGTGGGAGAGAGACAAAAGAAAAGTTGAGTTTTTTTTTCTACTCAAAGGTTCATAAATTGTTTAAGATGAAGTCTGGAAAGGTTCAAAATCACAATTTAAAAATGATTAGGAACCAGGACCATTACATGTGAAGTAATGAAAAACCAAGGTTGTTCAACTTGCCTGGGTTTTAATGTTCCAGAAGAGTCATCTGTGCACAGTGACTCCACAGTGGAGGCAGACACCAACACAGATCTCATACCTAGAAAGCAATCTAATCTCACACTGGAACTGTTCCCCAACCACTCTGAGAGCCTTGAGTCTGCTAAAAAGGTAACTTTGCATTTTGTCTGACTAAACAGAACCTCTATGACAATGTCACAGAATATAATTTAGCTTTTTTTTTTATTTTTTTTTTTTTAGTATACTCATTGCCTAAACTTGCAAAGTTGTATTCCTGTTGCAGCTGAGTCCTTTGGAGAAGACAAAGAGGTCATCGACTGGAAAGTCTTACCCCCAGCTGGGCCCTGAGACCAAAGTGTTTGTGGTCTGGGTGGAGCGCTTTGATGATATCGGTATGCACACACAACTTCTAATTATAAAACTGTTTCATGTGGCCATACAAATTTTTGGATAAAACTGTTCAGGGTTCAGCAAAAATACCTAAAAGTGTTAAATACGACATGACTGTTGATGAACGCTTTGGGTTTGTGATCTGCAGAGAACTTCCCGTTATCTGATCTGTTGGCGGAAACCAGCACAGGCCTGGAGGCTAGCATGAGCAACAGCACTTCCTGCAGGTATTCTGAGGTTACCACTGAAAGCACTCTGCTTTCCACCACGCACAACTCATCATCTTGTGATTTGGTTCAGATCAGGTGCAGAAAGGAAGGAAGAAAATATAGAAACACTTGTTTTGCAAAATGGTACTTTAAACCTGCTGTGCAAAACAGGAAATGTTCATATGATGTTTGTCCAAAGGTTGGCAGAGAAAAAAGAAGTGGGGCAGAGCAGTTTGTTGTGACAGAACAATGTTATCTATCGATTTTAGTGAACTTCAGGTTTGACTTTACTTTATTTTAAAGAACAGTGTCAGAACATGCATCTTACTTTAGTTTTTTTCATCATGTTTAATGTGAGTTTAGAATCAATTCTGCTTTGAATTTTGTGCATAAAATCAAAACAAAAAAGATAAAAAAAATAAATGAATCTGTCATATTTGAAGAGGATAACTCTTTAAATATGACACATTTTTATAATCTTAATGCATTAATTTTAGATAAATGAATTTAAAACTTTTTTATATCCATTAAAAAAAATTGACCTTAAACACATTAATCACAGGTCTTAAATTTTGTCATGGCAAAAATATTTAATCACATATTCTGTAATTATTTTTTTTTCTTCGAAGATTTTTCAGTCAAAGGTTTGAGTTCCACCCTTGTCTGAATTGTGTTCTGTGACTCAAGGCTGTTGAGGCTACCACTGGGTGCTAATGTACTAGCTAGCACGTTTAGCAAGTATGGCAATATGGAGGTTGAAGCTGTAGAGAACATAGCAATATATGTGTTTTTTTTCTTTCCATTTCTGTCATAATAGAGGTCTTAAATTTCATTCATAATGGTCTTTAAAAGTCTTAAATTTGAGTTGGTGGAACCTGCATGAACTCTGTAGTAGAGAAGAACATCGGTCTGAAAACAGGTGAACGAGTCAAAAATTACACATTTAAACATATATTTCAACACGCTTTCTGGTGAACCTGGAACATGTTGGTGCAAACAAGCCAAATGTAAAAAGGCTTTATAATACAAGCAACAGTGTCAACAAAATAATCTTTTGATTATTTTTTTTGTCCTTCATCCTTATTTCATAGGCATTTTGTCTTTTAGTTGAAATAGTCCTCATTCTCAATAGATAAGCTTGTTCTGCATTAGGTTTTTGTGTTAGATTGCAATAATGGTCTCTTGGAAATTATTTGTTTTGTTGTATGAACTTTGTGTTCTTCATGGAGACACAACTCATGGATTCCTGTTCTAATATCATTATGAAGAGGCCACCTTAAACCAACTTCCCTGCCGTTTTTTTACTCATTTTGCCCATTTTAGAATTAAGCTAAGACATTTTAAATATATTTTACAAATAAATAATCAAAGATGACCATTGCAAGTGTATTTTTTAAACATACTCCTTCCTGGTCTTTGCTCCAGGTCAGGGCTGTTGGAAAAGGACGTTCCTCTGATCTTCATTCAACCGTTAAAGACGGGACTCTTCCGGATCCGGCTGCATGGAGCTGTGGGCAAATTTGGCATGGTGATCCCCCTAGTGGATGGCATGGTGGTCAGCCGCCGGGCTCTAGGTAACACTGTGGCAAGGGGCTGTGACCGGCCAACATGTGATAGCTGACTACTGGAAACTGTATGTTTAGTTGTTGTTATTTAGTTTTTTCCATGAAAAGGTTAGGGCAGTTCTATGGTTCTATGGGCCTTTCAACACATGTTCACTACATTGTTCTTGCTCCAAATCATTCTTAGATAATGAGACTTTGGTTTATTCTGAGCTGTTTTAGAGTCTCCTGTCACTTTAAATCTGCTGGCCACGCCCCCTCAACTCAGCATTTCCACTTAAGTGTGAAAACTGTTGCAAACAGATGTACAATTACGGAATACGGCTGTACATCTTTGGCAAGCAGAGGTGGACAACTGACAAGAATGCAGACAGTGATTTCTGAAAAGTAATTCAACAACCAGCTTGGACGTGGTTGCTAGGTAACGGTGCAGTGTTACTCAACAATCAGGAGGTTTTTAGAATGGATAATTTTCCAGACACCAAAAGAAGTAAGTTTATTTCGCAAAAAACATTTGGGTGGTGTTTTTTTTCTTGTTTGTTTTTGAAAGCAGTTGAGACCCAAATGGAAGTGTAAGAAATAAAAATAACAGGTGCCCCTTAAACATTGATGACATAAATTTGTGGATATATTTGACTTTAAAAGTTGGATTTTAAGTTTAACTTTCAATTGCATTTGTCCCACCTGAGCTGTTGTGGTGTCTACAGTTTCCTCAGATGTGTATAAAACTTTAAAAGCTAATAGAAAAATAGAATTTTGATGTGACAAAATTGTGACTTAGTTTTTCTTTCCTCTGGGTCTGCCTTTCAGGGTTTGTCGTGCGTCAGACGGTGATCAACGTGTGCCGACGGAAGCGCCTGGAGAGCGACTTGTACAACCCGCCACATGTGAGGAGAAAACAGAAAATCACTGAAATTGTGCAGCGCTATCGCAACAAACAACTGGAGCCTGAGTTCTACACCTCCCTCTTCTATGAGGTTGGAGATGGAAAGGCTCATCTCTAACCCCACTCCCTCCATCCTGTCCTAACACTGGCTCACACACACTCTTACCCTGAACCTCTACACAACATACAGTTGCGTTCACACATACATCCACAAACACACACACAAAAATCTTTATATTTATACTGTACTATTTTGTTATTTATGAATACATATATCAACACTGTTTGCCTTTGACTCCGAGATCAAAGTGTCAGAAACCATGCCAAGGTGAGGGAGAAACACCAACATTTCTATATTCCAGCCGCTCACCCTGGCTCTGAATGATGGAGAGTCTAATAGTCACTGTCTCTGTTCGTGTTTAGGTTCAGGCTTTGCAGCAAAGAAAAGATTTGCTTGGTCTTCAATGCAATACGTCACTAACAATGTTGGCCTTTCTGAACTTGTAAAAAACGTTCTTTACACCTCTGTGATTATTACATAATTTCATGGAGTTTAGTAACATGAAATTGTGCACAAATTTGTTTTTATCATCAATCAAAACAGATTTCTGTTTGGACATTTGCCAAGGATAAAAACGTTTAATTGACATGACTGTGTTTTTGCAAGACAAAGAAGATAAGGTTGACCCATAATCTTATCTCACCACTTAACTATCCACATCTTATTTCTTGCTAGCGCCAGTTACAGTCTTCCTCATGCAAACCTCACGTTTGGCCTTTGGTCAGTCCATCAGTTTCCTCCCATTTCCTTGTCATCTTTTAGTGGATGCGAATGTCATTTTTCATGCCCCCGGTGCTTCAAGAATGGCTCTCCTATCACACAGCTGCCAGTACTGTGTGTTTCTTATTTTGCTTGTTCAGCCAGTCAGTCGACACTACATGAGGTCAGGGCGGTTTTAAGAGTTCTGAACGTGGCATTAAAAACTGAAAGTTGTCACTTTAAATGAATGAAATTTCAAGACTACATTTTATTTTAAATTATCATTTCTTTTTTTTCCCTTCAGAATCTATCAACAAAATGCCATTAGTTTCTCAGTAGTACTTTAGTTTACTGATGGTGGTTCTGGGTTTGGCCTTAATGTTTGCAGGGCTAAGCTTAGACCAAACTCAGGTCCTGTTTAGGTGTGAAGCCGCTGCAGATACCAAACTGAAACATTGCACAGTGTGTCTCTTCTAAACAACATCCGTAAGATGGTTTCTTCAGCCAAAGCACTAGCCATAGCTCACAGTTTGATGACTAACAGTGCACACATCTTGAGTCAGCCCATGTGTGTAAAGGCTTAAGATTTCTGCACCATGCTGTATAAACTTCGTCAGATTTGCTGATTTAAGCTGTATTTCTTTGAAAACCCTGAAAAAAATTGAACTTCTGTTAAGTTTGAAGTTTTGGCCTCCACAAATGTACGTTGAACTTTCATTTTTGCTTTATATTTCACTGTATCTTAGTTTTGATTAATGTCCTCTGACTGTCTGCCTGTAATAATGTGACTTTTATTTATCACAAAGATGGAACAGGGCAAAACACCTCTTAGTTTCTTTTTGATATATTGGATATTGGAAAGTCTTAATGCACTGAGCACATTTTAACAATTTTTTTTGCTACCTTACATGTCTTTTTGTACTTCTTTGCATTTTGAAAGAAAATACCTGCTGAAGGAAGAGTTTTATCTTGTGAAATATGAATGAAGAGGCTTTGTGGAATTTTTAACCTATCATGTCTAATTGTGACTCACTTTTTATGACAGTGCTGTATGCACACGCCTTTTCTGGAAGGAAAGTTCATTAAATATGCTTTGAAGAAATTGCATACAATCAGTCACACATTGTTCCTGTTACTCCTGCAACTGCATTTAAGGACTTGCTATGTATAGAAGTGGAAGATTTGTAAATATATGATAGCCTAAGGCATTCGCAAGTTGTCTGTAGTGTTTCTCAGCTGAGGCGATGGAGAAAAACAATGTATGTACGTCTGCAGTTATGTGTGGGAGGAACGCAATGGGTTTGAATGTAACATGCATCAATTAAAACTATTATTGACCTTTTAATTTCGCCCAGTCCTAATGTTGGATTCTGTTCTTGTGTGATTGAAGAAAAGTCATTTTTGTTTTAGTCTTCACTTGTTGCTCAATACTGCCAGACAGCTGGCTGAAAGAAGGCTTTGACACTTTCTGCTATTCTATGAAACAAATTACACAAAAAAATATGTTTGGTCATAAAAAAGAAGTCGTATAGTTTTCATGGTTATAAGCGAGCAGATTACCAAAAAAGCATTTTAAAACTGTTAGCCAATTATTTGGGTCTTTATTCCAGTTTTATTCTGTATCAAAATCTAAATGTTATAGATGACAATAAATGTAACTGTATTCGTCAACATTTTTAAAGGCCCTTTCAAGACCTACTATATATCTATGGGATTGAGGTCTGGGCTTTGATTAGGCCACTCCACAACACCCAACTTGTTGTCTTTAGACAAGTTGGGTGTAGACAAGTTACTTACTCTTTGCCAAAAAAAAAAAAACTCATGCTTAGTTTCATTAGAAGTTGAGTTGGCCCATAAAGCCCTAATGAGCTTCCACAAGGGAGGAGAATAAAGAACTCGCAGGTAGGCTAACTTTCAAGCCTGGAAGGCTTACTGGGGAAAAGTTTAGTTTTGAGAACAATGCAGTCTTTCCATGTACGTTCAACTGCATTCGGGTCTGGACTTTGACTGGGCCACTAAAACATGGATAGCCTTTGATCTATATCATTCCATTGCAACTCAGGTTGGATGGTTAGAGATTCTGCTTAGGTTTTTACAGTTACAGACCTATGTAAATACCACGTGATATGGACTCTTTGCATGTGAGAAAAATGCAGCTTTCTTGTTTCCGCTTTGAGTTAACAAAGCGGAAATATAAGATATTTCAGATGCAAATAAAGCAATACTATGAACATTGTTGTCTTCCTAATATAATGGGCTTTTAAGTTTTCATGGATCTCCAAACGATCCTGAATTAAGAAGAAGGTGGCTTGTTAATATTCGTCGCTACCACATGAAGCTAACGCCGCACAGCAAAGTTAGCAGCCTTCACTCCGGAACAGCTTATTCTGCCTAAAACTACCGGGGTGAGATGGATGGTAAATAAAGGAGCCGTTTCTGTTATTCCCATGGAACAACTTCTGTATTCAGCCGGAAAGAGCAAATGTATGGGAATGAGTGAACAGACCAGAGCCAGACAGCCGAGCAACTGTTCCGCCTGTACTGCTGTAAACACTGTCCTATTTGAGCTCTTCACAAGAAGCATGCAAAAGTAATAAAACGAAATGACACGGAGACCTTAAGGAACACGGCCATACGTTTCTAAAAGCAACAACTTTGAACCTGAACAGTCAGCTGAACCAGAACTCTTGACACCTACTGTTGGCCCAGTAGGAAGCTAGTCCTATTGTTAAGCTGGAGCCCATTGGAGACCTTGACCTTTTTTATTGTACAAGTTATTTGAGACTCAAAATATATAATAGTAGAAAAAAATACAGTGTAATATGACCACTGCGAGGGGGTTACAAACATTGAGACAATGCATCATAATAACGTTACATAAATACAGTGAAAAATGGCACATAATGTAAACTAGCTGTTATCTGGAGATAGTTTACAAGTCATGTCTAATACGCATGCGCCTATGGTCACGTCATAATGGAATAAGACGTGAACCAGTATCAAAGGCAGCTTGCTGCTACGGTTTAGTTTTAAGTCAACTTAATTCCAAGAAGAGAAGTCGTAGTGAGCAGAACGTCGTGTCTTGACGGAAAACTTTGAAGAAGAAAAAAAAATCCTGAAAAATGGAAGAGTCAAACGGACAAATGAACAGAAGCATCCACATTTCCATTGACAACCTGGAGGACATTATATTGCCCCGCCTGAACACTTTAACACCAGCACAGTGGACCTTGCTTTCACAGGGTCTGAGGGATTCACATATAACAGCTGTCATGGCTGACATACTTACTAACATTTTTCAACAATGTGTGGAAAATTCACTGACTGTCCTTGTGCCAATATTGGAAGATTGTATGACGAAATGCATGAAGACTAAAATGCCAGATGAAAACATCAGTGTGCATTTGACCAACATGATTTCAACAGAAATGGCCATTGTCCTCGAGGTGTCTCCACCAGAAGAAGTCTGTGAGAGCAGTATGGAGTTGAACTCATTGATGGAACAGGAGGTCTCTGAAAAAGTAACGTCCATTGCAAATGGCATCAAGAGGACCGCTAGTTTTCCTGCAGAACCAGCAGTGTTTGCAAGTGGTTGCATTTCTAATTTGAAAAATTTCAACAAAATGGTTTCCAATGCAGTTCAGTGTCTTCGCAAACACATAAACAGAGTCAGCTCAAGATGCATCGAAAGATATTGGAGTGCGTTCACAAAAAAACGAACATCAGGCGTGTCTCCAGCAGAAGCAGAGACTGCCTTTGACCTCACAGAGAGAAGCGTTTCTCCTAGTGTGAAATCTCTCTATTCTGTGGCCTCAGTTAGCGAGAGCATTGCTGAAATCATAGAGAAATATTCCGATGACGCAGGCAATTTGAAAGGTGCAGAAGATGATGCAGATTTTTGCCCAGATCATTTCAAAGTAAACGAGGTTGCAGATGGAATTAGTAAAACGATTATTGACGACCTTCATTACTGTAAGGCTGAAGGTTCGGTTGGACAGAAAGATCCAAGTTGTTCATGTGCTCCTCATTTTAATTTGAAAAAGATCGTTGGTGATATCAGAAACCTTTTCCGGTCAAAGGGCAAAGCTGATCCTGTTGGAAAAGAAGAAATGGTCAAAAAAGCACAATTTTCCAAATTTGCAAAGGATCAGTTCGCCACCATGGCGTCTTCTTTGGAGATCTCATTCAAGGACTCAAGTGACACAAATGTGGTGAAACTGAAACAAGATGTATATATGTCAAACACATTGGCTCGGCTCATGTTTCCTGGATGTGTCCCTGAAGATTCATTAGAGATGAAAACTGACCAAATTTCTAAGCTGGATTTTCAGTCCATCAAACCTCAAATTGACAGACTGTGTGCAGAATTCATGAAAAACCCACAGTTGAATGACAAGATCAAGCAGTTTTCCAAGGAACTGACGGATAAATTGTATACTGATATCACCAGTAGCCATTATTGTAATCTTCCTGTTCCTCCTGAAAACCTTTCAGAGTCTGTCCTCTCTAGTGAGAAAATAAGTGACATTTCTGGCCAAACAGAAATTTGCCCTGAAATCTTCTATGCCAGAACAGAAGACGAGGTGAGGAGATTTCTTCAAAACATTTTTCTTTGGCTCAAAAATGAGGAAATAAATTGCATAAGTGAGAGTGACAGGGTGTCCAATGTGCCCTCAGAGATCAATGATCTCATTGGACAAACACATGAGACCCAAATCCCCAAACCCATGTCTCCAGGAACTGAGAAGGACTCTATCCCAACCATTGGAAGAGAATTCAAAGAGCAGCCTGTATATCCTGTAAAAGCTGAAACTGACTCCTTGATTGATTCATCACTTACAGCACCAGGGACTAGGTATGTCAGATTTGTTGAAGAAATCACTATCATTCCAATTCCAGTAATAAATGAAACCACAGAACAAAAGAAGAACGATCTGGAGGAATGTATGAAATGCTTTGCGATGAGAGCATTTTTGAACTGCTGGGAGAGAAACGGTGGGCCAGTGAGCACTACAGACATGAAGAGAATCTTGTCTTATCTGTCAGTGGAGATCATACAGGAAATTGCAGACTTTGAAGTCAGTAAGGACAATGACAAGGTTAATGTCTTTGTTACAGACCTCTACCGCGATCTGAAAAATCAGTTTGGCTCGACTAGAGATCTGTGGAAGGCTGCAACATCACTAGATGGCCATCCTTTGCAGGATGCCATTTTGAAATATTTAAGAAAGCACTTTCCCATGACACGCAAAATGAGTACAACTGAGAAGATCACTTCAACACTCACACACATTTTTTGCTTCCTAAAATAGATAATCTTGACCTGTCATTAGATCACAGACCACAAACACAATCTCACAATCACAAAATTCTGAAATAATACAAGTATAGAGCACTTGGATTGAAGATTACAGTTTTCATTTTTGTTTATTATTTATGTTAGTTTCAAACTCATTCCTTTATTTATCTCCATTGCTGTTCATTTGTCTTCCATATGTTCCCTTCATTCTTTCAGCAACAGGTGTTTGAAAGTAGTCCAGCCCAAAGTGGAGGAGTTTCAGGAGTTTCCTGGAAAAGCAGAAGAAGATGAATGGATGGAAGAATGGAAGGATCAAGCTAAATTTAGAAAGGTCAGGGCATCAAAGTCAAAATCTGGAGTCTTACAGGTTAGGTTTTCGTCGGGTTCTCCGGTTTTTCCTTTAAAAAAAACCATTCATGTATTCCAATTCAGTATGCTAAATACCCAATTTACATTTTCTGTAGACAGAAATGTGAAGAGAATGGCCCCTGTCTCCAGCTGCAGTCCTCGAGGACTGCAGCCTTCAGATGATCAAATTATAAGGTCATCAGCAGGACTCTGGATGCACATGATACATACATTGATTAATCAAAAGTATGTATCAAATGTTGAGTGATATTCTTAAACCTAGACATATAGGTTTCTCTGGACCTTTATAGATTTATTTATATTTATATGAACATATCTCCATGTCCATGCTTGTCATTTTAATTATTTATTTAAAAATAATAGTCATATGTAAATTGCTTGCAACATCACATTCACACACATACACGCACACACACACGCACACACACACACACACACACATACACACACGTGTGACCCAAGTTTGGGGATTTGGGTCACACACGTGTGTGTGCGTATATATATATATCCATCCATCCGTCCATCCATTTTCCGTCACCCTTCTCCCTAATGGGGTCGGGAGTTGCTGGTGCCTATCTCCAGCTGCGTTCCGGGCGGGAGGCGGGGTACACCCTGGACAGGTCGCCAGTCTGTCGCAGGGCAACAGAGAGAGACAAACAGGACAAACAACCATGCACACACACACACACTCACACCTAGGGAGAATTTGGGAAGACCAATTAACCTGACAGTCATGTTTTTGGACTGTGGGAGGAAGCCGGAGAACCCGGAGAGAACCCACGCATGCACAGGGAGAACATGCAAAACCCAGGACCTTCTTGCTGCAAGGCAACAGCGCTACCCACTGCGCCACTGTGCAGCCGCGTATATATATATATATATATATACTGCTAAAAAAAAATAAAGGGAACACTCAAACAACACAATATAAGTCCGAGTACATCAAACTTCTGTGAAATCAAACTGTCCACTTAGGAAGCAAAACTGATTGACAATCAACAATGACTTTGTTGTCAGCACATTCAACAAAGTATTCAATGAGAATATTTTATTCATTCAGATCTAGGATGTGTTATTTGAGTGTTCCCTTTATTTTTTTTGAGCAGGGTATATATATACCTTTTTAAAATGATAAATAAGTAAATTTTTGCCAAAAGTATTTTTTTGTCTACATCTTGTGGAAAAATTAAAAATTCCTTTTTTGTTAAGGTTAGGGAGTAGTGTGAAAGGACGTTTTTGGTCAAGTACTGCCACTAGATGGGCCTTTTACACAAAACATTAAAAAAAAGAATCTTTTAAATAAGCAAAAGGCATACACAATAATACACAATGCTACAAACTGTCCTTTCTGGCTCTTAACCCGGACGTGTTAAGTAAATGATGCATTTATCAAATGAAAGTTAGAATATGTTGATTAAAATATAATTAATAATAAAACCTTGTATGCATTGAATAAACCCAGAATATATTACAAATTTTCTTGTCAACTACAATTGGGAAATCAATGACAAGAAACAATAAAATTCACATTTATTTTCTTTAGTGTAATTTGTTGACACACCATGTCATTGTGATACAATAAGCAGAACACAAATAAAAAAATGGGTGCATGAGACCATCTCCTAAAGTAAAAACTATGACAAAACAGCAGTCTTTATATGTTTTCCATCTCCCTGCTGAGAAAAATAAATCCTTAATGGTGTGAAGTAATGGAGAGCAGGGTGAGAGGAAGTCCATCAGCAGCCTATTGTGGGTTGTAAATCATATCCTGATGAAGACGAAGGAGTGGTGGAAACTGACATATCCTCTGTCTCCTTTGCCTCTTCTTCTGTTCTGACCCCGTCCAAATCTTCATCCTTCCATTGACAGAAATGCAATGTTCTTGATGGTTGAAGAGATTTAACTTTGAGCTATTTCAGTGGTTGAGCTGATGCTTCATACATTTACCTACATTGGAGAAAGTTGAGATTCACCTGACAGATTTAGAAAATGGTCTCTGAAATTCCATCCATCCATCCATCCATCCATCCATCCATCCATCCATCCATCCATCCATCCATCCATCCATCCATCCATCCATCCATCCATCCATCCATCCATCCATCCATCCATCCATCCATCTGTGTCCTGGGTCTTCCCCGGGGTCTCCTCCCGATCCTGACCAGATGCCGAGCCACCTCAACTGGCTCCTCTCGATGTGAGGAGCACCGGCTCTACTCTGAGTCCGGATGACCGAGCTTATCACCCTATCTCTAAGGAAGAGCCCAGCCACCTTACGGAGAAAACACATTTCGGCCGCTTGTATCTGAGATCTTGTTCTTTCGGTCATGACCCAAAACTCAAGACCATAGATGAGGGTAGGAACGTAGATCGACCGGTAAATTAAGAGCTTCACTTTTTGACTCAGCTCGCTCTTCACCACGACGGACCGGTACAGCGCCCCCTTCACGGCGGACGCTACACCAATCCGCCTGTCGATCTCCTGCTCCTTTCTTCCCCCATTTGTTAACAAGATCCCAAGATACTTGAACTCCTCCACTTGGGGCAGGACATCCCCCTCGACCTGGAGAAGGCACTCTACCCTCTTCCGGTTCAAGACCATGGCCTCGGACTTGGAGGCACTGATCCTCATCCCGGCCGCGTCACACTCGGCTGCGAACCGCTCCAGCGAGAGCTGCAGATCACATCCCGATGAAGCCAATAGGACCACATCCTCCGCAAAAAGCAGAGATGCAATCCTAAGGCCATCCCCTCAACACCTTGGGTGCGCCTAGAAATTCTGTCCATAAAAGTAATGAACAGAATCGGTGACCGGAAACGAGCCCGACTTATTGCCGGCAATGCGGACCAGACTCTGACACCGGTCATACCGGGACCTGACAGCCTGTATCAAAGGGCCCAGTACCCCATACTCCTGGAGAACCCCGAGGGACACGGTTGAACGCCTTCTCCAAGTCCACAAAGCACATGTAGGTTGGTTGGGCGAACTCCCATGCACCCTCCAGGATCCTGCTGAGGGTGTAGAGCTGGTCCAGTGTTCCACGACCAGGACGAAAACCACACTGCTCTTCCAGAATTCGAGGTTCAACTATCCGACGGACCCTCCTCTCCAGGACCCCCGAATAGACCTTGCCAGGGAGGCTTAAGAGTGTGATCCCTCTATAATTGGAGCACACCCTCCGATCCCCCTTTTTAAACAGGGGGACCACCACCCGAATCTGCCAATCCAGGAGTTCTGCCCCAGATGTCTAGGCCTGTCACGATACCAAATTTTGCCGAGCAATTAATTGTCTCAAAAATTATTGCGATAAACGATAATATTGTTTGAAGACCTTTTTACACTGATTTAATGGAAATGGTGTAATAATGCATGCCAAAAATAGATACACTTTATTTTCAAAAGAACACAACACTGGAACTGATAAAACAACCAAAAACAAAAATAAAATGGATTCTCAGTCTCTATCAACAAAAAATGTACTTCGATAAAAACTCAACAATATAAAGCCAAAGTGGAAATAAATACTGCATTCAACCAAAATTGTGCAGATTATAAAATCTGTATACTATATCGCCTGGTAAACCCGGTAACTTTTCAGCTGTTCTTTGTTAACGTGACATAAATAGGTTATCATGATTTTCATTCAGTCAGGACTGACACTAGCCACATGCATTGCAGTAAAGCATTGATTAATGCCTGGTTTTAAAATTAGTTAACTGGACTTGTAGCCATTATTTACACCATGTAACAGTCATTATACTGCTTGGTTCTTAGAGATGAGCAGGTATCACCACAAGGGGGCGCCTATACCCTTTTTCCTTTGTGCTGAGTGAGAACTCTTGTAGAGGAGAGGATCAGTGATGATGAGGAGCAGAGCGGTAAAGTGTCGTTACTTTTCTCATGTATGAGACTATTCTCTTAGTACCATGGAGATCTGGCTTTAAATGGGCGAAGCGAAATAAAGTGAAAGTGTGGCATACTTCAACAGTGCGTCCTGCTGTTTTGGGTTAGAGTGGCTAACCGCCATTGCTAACTCCTTCTCCAACCTCTCTCCACACCATCACAACCACACGATCGAACCATTATACCTAGGATTTCTGTCGGCTAATGTGTGGGCTCTCAGGTTTTGAAAATGGGCCGACAATCGGCTGATAGCTTTAAGATCGTTAATGTGCCCTGGGCATTAAGGACATGATGAAGGGAGGGTCAGTGGAGAGCACCGGCGTTTAGGCTTTTTTATTCAGAGTCATCAACAGAAAGAAAAAAAGGCTGGAAGAAATGATATAGCCGATAATTAAAATGAGGTCGATAGATTTAATTTATTGTACGATTAATTGATTTATTGTTTATCGCGACATGCCTACCGATGACCATGCGACATTGCAGAGTCACGTCAACCAACGCAACCCTACAATATCCAGAGCCTTAAGAAACTTAATGCTGCGGAGTGTGGATGGGGCAGCAGGCAGATCGCGCTGTTTTTTCCTTCTCAAATGCAACCAGGAAAAAATTTTGAGATTTTAACTTTTCTTCAGAAGAGTACATTAAGAAAAGAAGGTCTGTTTGCAGGTTGCCAAAATATTGCTTAGAAGACGCAGCTGATGTGAAGCAAGGTGCTCTGGTCAGATGACACCAAACTGTACATTCAGACTGACATCCAGTTTGAGACACGGTGTGGTCAGCATCATGCTCTGGGAATGCTTCTTCTCATCAGATTCGATTGCAGGGAAGATTGATGGAGTGAATGTTCACCTTTCACCTAAAACATGCAGTCAGAGTAACAGCTGTTTGGTTTAAAACAACCAATATTCATGTGTTGGAATGGCCTTGTCAAATCTCATCCACCCCCGGGGGCCTGCCACGGAGGAGCTTTTTAACCACCTCGGTGACCTCGTCCCCAAAGATTGGAGAGCCCAACCTAGAGTCCCCAGACTCAACTTCCTCAATGGAAGGCATGTCGGTGGGATTGAGGAGGTCTTCGAAGTACTCTGCCCACCGGCCCACAACGTCCTGAGTCGAGGTCAGCAGCACACCACCCCCACTGTGTTGGTGCTACACTGCATCCCCCTCCTGCGACTGCGGAAGGTGGACCAGAATCGCCTCGAAGCCATGCGGAAGTCTTTCTCCATGGCCTCTCCGAACTCCTCCCACGCCCGAATTTTTGCCTCAGCAACCACCCGAGTGGTGTCCACCAACGGGTTCGAGGGTTGCCGCCACAACAGGCACCGATAACCTTGCGACCACAGCTCTGATAAGCCGCCTCAACAATAGAGGCACGGAACATGGTCCACTCAGACTCAATGTCCCCCACTTCCCCGTGTTCGAAGCTCTGCTGGAGATGGAAGTTAAAGCTCCGTCTCACAGGGGACCCCGCCAGACATTCCCAGCAGATCCTCACAACACGTTTGGGCCTGCCAGGTCTGACCGGAATCCTCCCCCTCCACCGGAGCCAACTCACCACCAGGTAGTGGTCAATGGACAACTCCGCACCTCTCTTCACCCAAGTGTCCAAGACATATGGCCGCATATCCAATGAAATGATGACAAAATCGATCATCGAACTGCGGCCTAGGGTGTCCTGGTGCCAAGTGCACATATGGACACCCTTATGCCTGAACATTGTGTTCGATATGGACAATCCGTGACGAGCACAGAAGTCCAAAAACAGAACACCACTCGAGTTCAGATCGGGGGGAGCGTTCCTCCCAACCACACCCCACCAGGTCTCACTGTCATTTCCCACGTGAGCGTTGACGTCCCCCAGACGAACGAGGGAGTCCCCAGGTGGGGCACTCTCCAGTACCCCCTCTACGGGCTCCCAAAAGGGTGGGTAGACTGAACTGTCATTTTGCCCGTAAGCACAAACGACAGTCAGAACCCGTCCCCCCACCCGTAGGCGGAGGAGGCTACCCTCTTGTTCACCGGGGTAAAACCCAGCGTACAGGCGCCGAGATGGGGAGCAACAAATTTGCCCACCCCTGCCCGACGCCTCTCACCGTGGGCAACTCCAGAGTGGAAGTACATCAATCCTCTCAAGGAGACTGGATCCAGAACCAGAGCCATGCGTCGAGGTCAGACAGACTATTTCTAGCCGGAACCTCTCAGCCTCACACACCAGCTCCGGCTCCTTCCCCACCAGAGAGGTGACATTCCACGTCCAAAGAGCCAGCTTCTACAACCGAGGATTGGACCGCCAGAACCCCCTCCCTCGGCCACCACCCATCACACACTGCACCCGACCTTTTTGGACCTTCTCATAGGTGGTGGGCCCGTGGGAGGGGGGACCCATTTTCAATTGCTTAATTGAAAATGTAGGAAAAAGCAGAGATTGATGCATCACTTTCTACGAACGCATTTGCAATGTGTTTGTAGAAATGAGAAATTGCTTTTTTCTTTCTTTATTTTTTATCGCATAAACCACATTGATTTGCGTTGTTGCTGAAATGTGCTATGCAAATGTAGCTGAGTTAATTTTATTTATTTATTTTTCTTTTTCTTGTGAACTTTTTCAGAACACCTTTTTGTTGAATTGATATGTTCCTGTAAGAAACATGCAGCAGGCTATTTCTGTTTTATACTGTTTTATTTTATTTTTGGTTCCTAAATATTGTTCTGGTAGGACGGTTATTAATGTTGCACAAAGCAACATAGCTGCAGCAGCGAGACAGGAGCTGCCCGCTGCCTAACTGAGCTGCTGGTAAAATGTGTGCTAAAGATGTGCTAATGCTACCGCTCACTCTCAGCAACGTTTATAATATTAAAAATAGTTCTCACAGTTTTGTGTTGCATAAAAATATAATTTTAACTGTCTTTAAGTGTGGGTTTGGTTAAAATTAAATTGTTACTTATAAAGGTTGTCTGTTTGTTTTCCCTCCAAAATGTGTTTGTTGGTCTGTAGTGATCTGACTTTGTGTACCATACCCCCGATGGTTGAGTGTGTCCCACACTGTGTTTTATAGGAATAAACTGAAGCAGATTCTAATTACAGTGTCCAGATTCGTGATCCTGTTTTACAAATGTTACACAAATATATTTGCATTGCCTTGCCGTATTTATGTACTGCATCAGCCTAAAACAAATGCACCTTCAGTTAAATCCACCAGAGGGCGATTTTCTCCTAAATTTGGTAGGCCAGGCGGCCATCCCAAACGAAAAGAAACGCTAAAGATTTACAATTTACACAGTAATTTAAAAAGAATCAACACGTCTTAGCATTTTCTCCATAAATTTTAAATATAATGACATACTAAATCGTATATTTAAGTCTCTGCTAAACAATTAATGTTTGCCTTAACATGGTAGCAAAAATCGGATCTTAATTCTTGCTAAGGGTTCAGTAACTTTTTTTTTTCTTCAACATGTTAGTAAATATTTAGGTATTCTCCCTTGGGGTTGTTACACTTTTGTTTCGGTTGTTGTTAAAGTTAACTAATAATTTGTTTCACCAGGGTAAGCACACGGTGAATTTGTTGTTTTAATGTTGAGGTACCATGGTGTGACGCTAGTTTATTTACTCTATTGTTTCTCAGGCTGCCTCAGAGGTAGAAGTTAAGGTGCAGCAGCAGACATACAGCTATGTGTTTGTTGAGAGCTCATAGCGGTGGCTCCCCCTCTCTTTCTCTTTCTCGCCATTAGGCGCTCTCTCTCTTTCTGCTTCTGGTTTGCTTACTTTTCGCCTGAACTTTACTTGCAGTGCGTATGTTGCCTCGAGCATCACAGCTCTACGAGAGGTTTTGGAGAACTTCCTTCGGCGAGATGGACTGAACCAGGTTTCCTGTCAGGAGTGCGGATACTTCAAACAGAAGACGCGTGTTTTGAATTTTAACTATTTTTTTCTTTTATTTTACTGAGAGATTTATTCCTGTTTTCTCCATCATGGAAGAGAACGAGGGGCATCGTGAGAACGGGGTTCACGTCGTGAAGGACTCGGACAGACAGCAGCGGCTCCGGCTCTGCGTTTTGAACGAAATACTCAACACAGAACGGGAGTATGTCCGGACACTGCTCTTCCTTCAGTCGGTAAGTTTGACATTTATCCCTCTCTCTGTATATCTGTCGCGCTGCGTGCTGATATCCAATTTCCTCTGTCTGCAACACAAAGCGGCACAAATTACTACCGACTTGGGGTGCAGCACTGACTACTCTGGTGTCTGCCACTCCAGTCTGACAGATGTGAATCCATGTTAATGTTTGTAGTCCGACACAGGTTATGATTGTTTTGATTCGTTAGATATCCACCCATCACGTCGTTTAAGGACCTGACCTCCCGATTAAAAATTTGTAAGATAATTTTTTTTTCTAAGCGCTATGATATAGGGCTGGACATTTATAGTATCGTTTATCATTTACTGTGATAAATTTCCTATCATGATAAGAATTTTGATATCAATATCAAAATAAGATTCAATTAACAATGTTTAAAATCCCTAAAGCTGCCAATTGCTGGAATTTTTAATTTTGTATTTTTTCATAAAGATTATCAATAAAATCCCATACATTTGAAATACTGCTTACATGCAGTTACTGTGACCAGTTAGTGATACAAATCACACTTTTTAATGTGACTGCTGTCAAAAGGAGGCATATTACACATTTTTTCCAAGAGCAATACTTGTGTGCCATTCAGTCACCTAAAGGAGTAATAAAGTTCATATCAACACTTTTATGATTATCACAATAGTACTATAAAATACTGTGATAAGTCCATATCGCCCAGCCCACAATGAAACTCATGAATGAGAAAAGTGCTTAAGTTAAACACATTGTCTTAAAGCATGTGTCTCTGTAATGTTAATGAAGCTAAACAGAGAATCATATTCTCTGGTTGGCTGGCTTTTTGTGCATTTAGTTAATCAGGAGGGGAAAAAAATCAGATTCTTTTACAATTGAACCAATCAGAAAATTTCTGATTTGGATGTTTAGTTCACTAATGTTATGAGCAAGACTGCTAAATTCACCTCTAATTTGTGTGCTAAAGCTCATGTCTGACACGCTGAAAGGTGGCATGAATTCAAAGGAGCTTTGCAAAAACACAAAGATAATCACAATCATTGAACTGCAGCTCCACGCCTTCCCCAGACTTAGATAAGAAACTATTTTTTTTAGCAATTTCTTATTCAGTCATTGTTCAGGATCTCCTTTCTGAATTAACTTATTGGTCATTTTTTTTATTTTTTATTTTTGCACGTTCCTATCAGCCTTACGTAGTAGTTTGCTTCCCACCTGCAGGTGACTATTCAGCTCATCGCTTTTTGCTGTCGACTTGCAAAGCCTATGTCACCTCAGTTACTTGTTCATTGTAGGTGGCGCCTGCCTCCAGCTGTGACCAGATTATGGATGTGTGGGCTGCATAAGACATCTTTATTATAGTACAATGCTAATTGCTGAGGGGAAATTCCCCTCTTTTACTGCCCCCCCCTTCCCTCTCTGTAGAAGAAAAGTCAGAGGTCAGGCTCAAATGCAAAGGCTCACCCTGGAGCAAATGGCCTATTCAGTTTCTGTCCTTTGGCTCCCTGCTAGTTTAGGTCAAAGACTGGTTGTTACCATTCTTACCCATAGAGACGTATTTATTAGCATCCAGATGATACCTGGCTTTTTCCTGTTTTCATTGTCTGGTAGATATTTGTGAAGCTTGTCGTTGGTTCAGTCTTTCCTCTGTGCATGTTAAGGACTTCCTTAAAGTTCTGCTTGCCTGCAGAGCCGCATCCTGTCACTCAGAACATGCATGATCAAATAAAAAAAACAGCCATGTGACGAAAACTTTATTATCCCACTTTTACTTTTATAGCACTCAGGTCATGTTTTGGAAATTTATGTTGGATGTTTTCTCTGGATGGACTCATCACCAGTGTAGACCCAGATCTGAACCTCATTGTAGCATAACACAGAATGAGGTTCAGTGTTACACCATATAAAACCCACTGGGTATTAGTAAAGTGGCTGGTGGGTTTCGTATGGCAGTGGCAGTGATAGGGGGATGACAACAAACTGATTACACCTTCGTGACAGTAGAATGGGAATTTTCAGTGTGTTTTTTTAAGTGAAACAGTTTCACTGACACACTAAGTGGACAGTTATCCAGCTTGGGGCTCTCAGCTGTTCTGCATGTCTCTCATCCCCTGGCACTTACCAATTCCAACAACCTCATCCAAATGTGCATGCAGGGATGTTGTGAGGTGAAGAAGGGGAAGGAAGGATGGAGCCAATGGGGATTAAAATGACTGTGTTTGCTCAGCATTATTGCTTAAAAATCTATTTCAGTCGTAGAGCAGAGTGGAGGATGTCTGATTTGAACATTTCCAAGTTCTTGCTGATAACTGCTGCTTTACTGCGCTATGTGCTCTAATGCTGATGTGTGAATTCAGCTAGATTGTGTTTTGGTGTGTGACTGTTGAGGTTGAGGACTGTTGAAACCATTCTTGCAGTTTAAAGTGTGTTTAATAAGAGATCTCTGTTTGTCCACTTTAATTGAACTTTTGTTTGCCTGGAAAGTGATTTGTTTGGGGGAGATGTGAATGCTCAGACGAGCTCTCCTTAAGAAATAAACTTTGGTTCTACAAACCTCGATTGAGTTTGGTTGAAGAGAACTCTGGTGCAGTTTGGATGTGTGTGTGAACACCAAGCAAACAGTAGACTAGGGATGCAGAAAAAAATGATTGTGTAATTATATTCCTTGTCCTGAAAATCAATTCAGTGCTCAAACATTGATTCAAGTTTGCTTAATTTTTCGGAAAATTTTGTTTTGAATAATTCTTTGATATGTTTTATTTCATATAAAGCCAGACAGCTAAGCTAACTTAAAGCTCATTTAAGATGCAGAATTATATGCAAAAGGTATTTTTGTGGTTTTTACCAACAAAAAGAGAAATCCTACAAACTAAAATCTGACGCTTCTCCAGTTTTGTTTGCATTGGGTGAAGAAGGAAGCTTTAACTTAATGTCTTGTTCAGAAGTTTTTATGTTGTTTCCTTCAGTGGTTCTTGGTGCAGCGCCCCCATAGGCGAGAAGAGGAACAGTTTTTTTCAATTAGTTTGGTTTGTTTGGCACAAAGTGTGAAAGTGAACTGCAGCAGCTGAAAATTTAACAAATGTTCCCAATCAATCAAACTGAGTCTACAATAGATTTTAGAAGTATCATGAGTTTGTTAAACTGTTTTTCCATAGAATCTCATACCTGCTCACATCCAGTGACTGCATATCTGCTGAAATGTTTTTTTCATCTACCTCTTGATGCGTTTCTTGCTGTTGTTTGGACAAGCAAACAGGATGACACATGCCCAGGTCCGCACGCAAACACAAAGAGCCATTGGGCTGAAGCTAGAGGCATACAGGAAGTGGCTCTGAGCTTCCTCCACTAGCTGAAGCATGTGTCTGCCTCTTTCTCTTTTGTTTTCTTTTTTTTAAACCCCTTCTCTGTTTGACCACTCCTGCCCTCCCCACTCTGTGGGAAAGACCAGCATCAAATTTCTCTTGGCTGGAGAGTATAAATAGCGAAAGATTCTAACTCTCATCTTTGCCACAACCCTGGTGGTTTCAGCTCACTGCAGCCCGGCTGCAGTCAGATAAACACTGACGCATTCAGCGGGATAGAAAAGTGACCTGTTGAGATTTAGCAGCAGGTACAGCAGCTACTTGGGCTTTGTGACTTTTTATTTTAATAAGGCTTTAAACTCTGCTTCTGAGCATTTCCTGCAAATCAAACTGATTAATGGTTCAGCAAAACAACTCTTAGCTTGGGACAATTCTGGTGCCTTGGAGTGAAAGTATTGCACCAGTCAAAGTCACTATAAAGGAGCGGGGATAATTGTCTGTTACTGCTTTATCTGGCTGTGCTTTTTATAGTCATGTGTGTTGATAAGCCATTTCTTTAAGTCATGAGACTGCAGAAGGAATTTTAAGAATTCAAGTTAACAAGTCTGAGCCACTGTTAGCCCCTAAGATATAATCTACAAGCAAAAAAAAAAAAGAAAAAGAAAAGAAAAACCCACTCAGCCTTTTCTTCAAGAGACTGTTGCAGATTCTTCCTGTGGTACAGTAGAAAGCCACCATTGGTTAGCCATACTTTGCCTACCGGTGTCTCGGGATGGCCATCCGGCTTCTCATGGAGCTGGAGTATTGGTCAGCTCACCTCCATCAGCTGGGTCTGGTGGAGCTGCAGCGGGAGGCAGAGTGGGAGCGTGAGGCCGCTTATGCCGTCATGGCCGGCAACCCTCTGCCTCCCAAGCCGGACTTCCGCTCCACCAGCCTGGCTCCAGCCGCTCCAGCTCCAGCCCCAGCTCCACGTGCCGCTCCGCCAGCGTCTGTTGCTGCTCCGCCGGTCGCAGCGCCGGCCTCCGTGCCTGCTCTGCCGGTCCCAGCGCCGGCCTCCGTGCCTGCTCTGCCGGACTCCGTTCCGGCCTCCATGCCTGCTTCCGTGGATCCAGAGTCTCCTTGTGTTCTGCCGGACTCCGTCCGGCCTCGTGGATCCTGTTCCTCGGCCTCCGAGCCGGCCTCCGCCCTCAGCTCCTGCTCAGCCCCTGCTCCGCCATCAGCTCCTGCTCCGCCGGACTCCAAGGTTCCGGCCTCCCGAGTTCCCTAGTGCTCCTCCCGAGTTCCCTAGCGTTCCTTGGCACCATGGGCGCCCTCCTGACCTCCTCCGTGGGGTCTTCTGCTGACCTCCCTCGACGCCTCTGCCCACGTTGGGGGTAGTTTTCTGTTTAGTTTTGGACTCTTAGCCCCTCCATGTTTCCGCCCACCTTTTATGGGTAGTTTTCTGTTTACTGGACTCTGGCCCTCCTTCCGTCGCCCCTCCGCCCACCCTGGTTTTTGTGGTTTTGGGCGTCTGGTAGCCGCCCTTTGAAGGGGGGGTACTGTCATGTTCTGTGTTTTTCTGTTGTGTTTATTTGAGTTTTCTGTGTCCTAAGTCTCCTCGTTGTCCTGTCTTCCCCTTGATTGCTCCCAGGTATGTCTTGTTCCTTTGATTACCCTCAGTGTATTTAGTCCCTGCTGTGTCCTTTGTTCCTCGTCGGGTCTGTCGTAAGTTGTCGTTTGTCTTTTGAGCCGCCTGTATGACCAGTTGCTACCGGTGTTGAGCCCTGGCTTCCGCTCAGCCGTGCTGCCTGGCCGCGGACTGTTGTTGTTGTTTTTTGGACTGCTTTTGTTAATAAATTAATCACCGATTCACCTACCTGGGTCTCCAGCGTCTGCATCACTACTTCATGACAGGCTCCAGTAATGCTGCGGAGTGTGGATGGAGCAGCAGGCAGACGGCGCTGTTTTTTCCTTCTCAAATGCAACCAGGAAAAAAATTTTGAGATTTTAACTTTTCTTCAGAAGAGTACATTAAGAAAAGAAGGTCTGTTTGCAGGTTGCCAAAATATTGCTTAGAAGACGCAGCTGACGTGAAGCAAGGCGCTCTGGTCAGATGACACTAAACTGTACATTCAGACTGACATCCAGTTTGAGACACGGTGTGGTCAGCATCATGCTCTGGGAATGCTTATCAGATTCGATTGCAGGGCAGATGGATGGAGTGAATGTTCACCTTAAACATGCAGTCAGAGTAACAGCTGTTTGGTTTAAAACAACCAATATTCATGTGTTGGATTGGCCTTGTCAAAGTCCTTTTCACTTCTTAGTTTTACCTCATCAGCTGAATGAGAAGTAGATTTATCTAATTAAGTCCTGATGAGGTTGGAATGTAAGTTTTTATGATGTATTTGTCTAATCTATGATAACATGTAATAAATCTGAACATCAGTTGTTTTCCTCTGGTAATTAGTTTTGTATGTAGACAGACTCTTAATTATTAGTTTCAATTTTACTGTCTCTGATTTCATTATTCATGATGGCTACTGATGTTTTCTGGAGCTTATTTGCACCAGAACTTTTATTATGAAGTTCTGGTGCAAATAAGTGCAAACGCTCTCGCTCATAAAGTTTTGTGTGACACAAATACTTTAACTATTTCTGTAAAAGCCTCCCACATATTTATGGAGACTACAGTTTTATCCCCACATCCAGTAATGACCAGTATTGTAATGTGTATTTTTATTCTACTTGCCTTATATCAAGCCTCTGCATGTGATTCATTATAATCTCTAAGCTCTTTTGTACCTGTGGCTCCAGAGGAGGTAGAATACCAAATGACACGAGAAACATTTCAGTGGAAACTTAAACTGTCTCGTTTGCAACAATAGCTGCCCAGATCAGAAGCTGTGATAGTATTTGGGTCAGCTGCTTCAGCATTTTCAAAGCTATAAAAACCTTTATTTTTCCACAACATAAAGAGGTTTAACCTGCTGCTTTTTGACTTTTACTGATCAGAGAACTCTCTGTAATAGCTGCCCACATGCTTTCCCAAATTACCATTTTTGTGTTGTCCTGGGCCCTAATTCATCTCTTTGCTTCTACCTAATCTTCATGGTTGTGCAGACTATTTGTCTACCTGGTTGAATACCAGGCTGGCCTTGTTTTGTTCATTGATCTATTGACATTAATCTTTTAAAACATGATCCCGTGTCTTTTCCACCCTGTGGGGGTCTGGTGTCGATGCACGGTTCTCTGACAGCTCACTCACCGCCACGCTGTGATTCAGTCCGTCAACCTTACGTCTGTCTGCACCAAAAACACACTTCCAAATGTCCAGATGGCCTTTGCAATCTGGTCCATGATATCTTCGAATCACCAAGTCACCTGTCAACAGGAAGCCACTTAGAGACTAAGGCAAACTAGAGTCAAGCCTTTCCTGTTGACACAATATGTCAATTATAGCTTAAAGCAAATGGTAGAGTTTTAAAACCTGACATCAACAAATGAGTTCTCTTAACTCTGAATGCTACCCAAACACCTGACATATAGATATTAACATCATCAGCATATTGAAAGAGCCTCCCTGGTTTTGCATCAACACCATCATATGATGTTGCTGTGGGCTCGGCGAGGCATCGGCCTCAGACAGGAACTCCCTGACTCAGTGTTCCTGTCCTTCCTCTTCGTCGTTTCCGGTCCCTGCAACCCCCAGTGGAGTTTAGTTTCTGCCCATATGAGCCCTCAAAGAACCTTGAAGCTTATAGTCCTTCAAAGCGGAAGTGAGCAAGATGAGGAGCAGAAAAGGGAAGAAAAAACCTGAATGAGGCTCAAAGACGACTTTGTGTTTTGGCAATTGGGTCTGCCAAAAAGAGTTTCTCTTGGAAGACAGCTAGAGACTGGCTGGTGGATGAAGGAGGAGCGATGGGATCTTGTTTTTTCCTTGGGAGGGGGAGCTGAAGAGAGATGTAAATTACAGCTTCTGGGAGAAAGAGAAGTCTGCCATGGTTTGCCTGGGTCCCTCATTGTGGCAACGCCACGGGCCTTTCTCGGGCTCCGCTGGTCTCTGACTACAAAGGGGGATTTCTTCAGTTATTTATTGGATTTCATGCCATGTTGGCCCCAAAATGGCCCCATCCCCTCTGCAGAACTGCCCTGTGGTTGGTTACCCCAATCCTCCTCCTTTTAAAAGAGAGATGCTTAATGGGTCATTGTTCTTGGCCTGTTGTTGTTTTCTCTTGCTTGAGGAAGGGAAGAGAAGAGAGTTTCAGACTGGTGACTTGAGAACCACATAGAAAAGTCCTGGATCTGGGATTCAGTCGGAGGGCGGTTACTGAAGGAGTGGGAACCGCAACAAATTGAAAAGGGGGCTCTCAGGGCCCGCGTGAAAAAAAAAAAACCCTGACAAGTGTTGGAGCTTGCTCTTGATATACAGGGTTAGGTATGTGAATTGAACGATGGCTGAGCATTGTTGCTGAATGCTGATCTAGCTGCAGGTGAAAGGACTGGAAACATGGCCAAGGTTTATTCCTGTTGCCACCGTCTCCCCTCTCATCACACAGAACCAGAAAAATGGGAGAGAAAAAAAACAGCCAGCTTTTCTATTCAGAAAGTAAAGTAATAATGGAGAATTGTTTTGCATTATGAACAAAATTCTCCTGATCAGTCTTTTGGGATTCATTGTTCCATCAGATAAAAAAAAACATACATTGCTAAATTAAATTAATTATTGACATGATAAATTAAAACAAGCTCAATAATTTCCATTTGTATGATTTATCGTTTTTTTCTTTTCTCTCTTTCTACCAAAAAACTGGATGATGAAAGTCTTCCGTCTGATGCTTTGAGCAATTTTAGTTTACGGAGACTTGCATTATTATGTCATTATTGTTATATTACTTGAAAACAGCAATGTTATTATTCATAATAACTTCTGGGATAATTTATTGTCCAGCTAAATGTGTTATTGTGACAGGCATAATTACATTAAAGCTTCCAAAAGGCTTGGTTGAAATTTATTGCCAGATTCTTTTGAAAAATGTCACAATATAATGACATGATTTCAGAAAACCTTGTGCTGGAAATATAAAGACTGAGGAATATTGCATTGGCAGTATGAGATATGAAACCTGTGCTTACAACACTGATTTCTTTACAATTACACCATTAAAAGCTACCTTGTTTAATCAGTATTACACACATGTATTAGTGTGTTACGCACACTAATGTTGCGCTCTGTGTTGTCCAGGTCTGGGTCAGATGGTATAAACAGGGAGAATATATCTGACGCTGTGTGATCACCAGTCGAGTGACCTTCAAATATTCACTGTAGATTAACAATGAATGCTCTGCTTCTACCTGAGACCTGACTCTTCATAAACATCCCCTCCATTTTCCGTACCGTGAACTCCAACAGCATAAGCTCTGTCTGAATCTGAGTCCCATGTTGCAGCTTGATCCACTTTGACATTTCTTCACTTCTCTCTAGTTATTTCCCTCCTGGTTTCTGTTTTTTTTGTAATTATGACAGTGTAGAGTTTCTTGGGTTATGAAATCCATTGCAGTAATTAGGACTGAGGCTTATATGAAGCCTTCTGAGAAGTTAACGTTTATTTTTAAGCATGTGTCTGTGTCTTTGGGTTTGTGGCTCCAATCCAAATTGAGGTCGCTGGCCTGCCTGCAGGTGGACTGACAGACAGACAGTCAGTCAGGACAGAGGCAGACAGGAAGCCAGCAGGGCTCCTCCTCTTCCCTGCCCGGTGAAGCGGACAGTATACCACATCAGCATATGGTCCATCTCTGTCTTCACACTTTATCGTCTAGCTTCCCTTGCTCGTAATGACACTCTGGGTGCTCCTTAAATGAGAAAAAGCTTGAGATCACGTATGCCTCAGGTTCAGTTGTGACTAGAGACCCACCAATCAGAGATTTGTGGTATCAAGTTTGTATAGCTTTACAAATGTTTAACCATTTTTCTTGCCTTCTTGCTGTTTAGCAGTCAGTAACTTACAAAAGTAGCTTTTCAGACAGCTTTAGGAGCTTGTTTTAAGTCAGTAATTCTTGAATATTGATTGAAAAAAGTTATTGTTCCACTAACAGATTATTTCCCCTGTAGAAAAAAAAATTCCCATGTTGTCAGTAGAATAATCTGCAAGTGGAATTACGACTTTTTCATTAATATTTAGGAAATATAATTTAAGAATTATAACAAGTTCATATATCTTACTGAAAAGCTACTTGTAAGTTATTTTTGTCTTATTTCAAGTGTAGTAAGATATTTCCACTGGAAATCAGACCAAAATACTTTCTAAGATTTAGTGTTTTTTTTGTCTTTGTTAACAAAGGTAGATAACCATTTAAACAGTCTTTGAGTTCCTAACTACTTAGCATGATTAGCTTGGTTAGTCTTCTTAGCTTAGTTAATCTTAGCTCTGATATTTGTTGTACTCTATACATTCTGGAATCTGCTGAAGTTTGCTTTGGCTAACTTTTCTTCCTGAACGTCAAATTAACATCTTTGGGTGACTTCCTCTAGTTGTATGTAGAAAAAGCTAAGTGCTGTAGAATCTGAATTAATATCCAGAATAATTGTATGGAAAACAGTTTTCTTTAAATAGCTTCTCATATCTTTGTTCTTCCTCTGACTTCATTTTTAAATGCCCTACATACATGAGCTAACGCTGAGTCTTCCCTCAGCAAGAGCATTCACACCACAGAGTGTTGTGGTTGGAGGAATCTGGTAGCAGTAGGCATGCTGCCTTCACTCCCATGTTACCTGTGAGGTAGAGCACTTCCTGATCGTTGGTTAATTCCTCAAAAAAAGACGTTAGAGCTCAAACCTGCTTTCGATTGAATGCAATCGAGTTAGAAGCCAGCCATATGTACTTCCTTTTAAGAAAAAGCCACACATCCTGTCCAAAAATGACATCTGGTTCTTTTGTGTTGTGAGGCAGTGCTTTGTTCTGCTGGCTATTTGTCCTTCTTTCCCTGCCAAGTCAAACGGCTGATTCTTCACCCGAAAACCTCTTGTAATTGACTTGCTCTCTTAATTTCATTTTAAACATCGACTTTTGTTCTTTGTGATTGCAATGTTTTCACTTCCTTGTTTGCATGCCGCACAAAAGGAGAGAAGTGTTCAAACCTCGTCTTTTGCATAATTCTTTTTTTTCTTTCAGCATTTGTTGCTCTAAAATTGTTCCAGGATCCTGTAGGAAATCCCGACCTTGGTTCATCCAGCTCAGATGACTCGGCAGCGAATACCACCAGTCAGCTTCCACATAGCTCTGGAGACTGGTGGAGTTTTTGACATGCATCCGATACCACTGCACATGAAGTGTTTTAATCTATTCCATTTAAAGAGTTGGTTCCCAGAAAGTGTCTTGCATGATGCTGGGGATCATCGAAAGGCAGACTTTAAAATTGCAGAAGCAGCTTCAATTGACCTCAGTTGTGCAAACTCTAACCACACAAATGTGCCTCTCTTTGGTTTTAGTCCTTAATCTGCTGTGAGCCAGCTGATCATTGCCATTTATATTTCCTGTGGGCCTCACAGTGACTTTTTGCCAACCTTCTTCTGACCTGCACCTGATTGTTGACTGGATGTTTTCCTCTTGCAGAATTGTAAACTGCAAGAGGAAAGCCTACTGGCTTCAGGAAAACCCATTTTTCTTAGATAAAATGTGAAAACACCCTTGTACAACAGTTTGTTCAGAAGGGGTGTGTGGGTTGTAAAAGGGTAACAAAAGTTTATGTGCTGCACAAAGGCAGAAAGGTTGCTACAGGAAACTTGGAGTTGATTGGAACTGCACTTTGCTGTAATGCATTTTTATATATCGATATGTTTCCATTTTCTTCTCATTCTGACCTTTTACAACCACAGGGGTGTGTAGTTGTGAAGTAGAGGAAAAACATCTGTTGTTTTGGGATTATGTTCTTTTTCGCAAATCAAAATCTTAAAAGATTCATTGTCAAGGGACTTCTCAAAACTATTTGATATAAATTATGGGCCACTAAATTTGAAAATAAAATCAGATCTACATAGATGGAACGTTATTCCCTTTTTAAGTTTAAGCTCCCGGATAGAATCCATCAGGATGAATATCCTCCCACAGTTGCTGTATTTATTTCAATGTTTACCTGTCAGAATCCCACCTAAACAATTTTTAGAATGGGATAGATTAATAGCGAGGTATTTATGGCAGGGTAAAAAGGCCAGAATTAAGTTTAGAACTCTGCAGTTAAAAAAAGAAAAGGGTGGAATGGGCCTTCCCAGCCTACAGGAATATTACCATGCAGTCCAATTAAGACCTTTAGTCTGTTTGTGCTCACCTTCATACACTGCAGCATGGAAGAAATTAGAAGGCACCACAATAAAGGGAACCCCAATAACAGCCCTACTTAGTGATTATAAATTACAGGAAGAACAGCAGATCCCAGAAGACTCCATAACAGGTAGCTTTTTTAAGTCCTGGCAGGAATTGGTTAACATTTGTAGAATCGGAGACGTATCTAAAATTATGAGGTGGTGTGCCTATGACTCGGATTGTGCACCAAATAGAACTGATAACAGATTTAAACTATAGACCTCAGGATTAACTACATACTATTCATTTTCCCACAAAGGAAAATTTCAGAGTTTTGAAACCTTACAGAAGGATCACGGACTGGGAAAAGATGATTTCTTTAGGTACCTGCAGGTGAGACATTATTTTAATATAAATTTTAAAGAGCGGTTGAAAGAAAGTGATTCAAGTCTCATGGGTGTATTTCTATCACTAATTAAGCCTGGGTCAGATAACAGAATTATCTCCAAATTATATAACGTTATACAGCTATCTAAACAGGAGAATACAGAATACATAAAGAGGAAATGGGAGAAAGAAATGAAGGCAACAATCTCACAAGAGGACTGGGAGGAAATATGTCAACTGCAGTGGACCTCGACCGGCTCAAATACATGGCGGGAGTTTTGCTGGAAAAACGTTGCACGATTTTTTGTTACACCCATTCAGAGAAGATATCAAAGCAACGGGGACGCCTGCTGGAGACTTTGTGGGTTTAATGGTGCCAATCACTTCCATATTTTTTGGGACTGCCAGGTAATAAGACCATATTGGGAAGAGCTCCATAAACACATTGAAAATATATTTAATGTGAATATTCCATTTAAATGTGAAACGGTGTATTTGGGCAACTTGCGGTTGGACAATTGGACCAATTCAGACAAAAAGCTGCTAGCAAACCTAATGGCAGCCAGTAAGAAATCCATCACCAGAAAATGGCTGAAACCAGACCCACCTACTATTGATGAATGGATTGAAATTGTTTATCGGATTTATGCTATGGAAAGGATTTCTTTCTCCCTCCAACTTGAAAAAGGTAAATTTGATAAGATCTGGACCAAATGGACTGAGTATGTAAAACCAATTAGATCAGACTTCACTTGATTGTTCTTGTGAATTATATGTACTGCCCTTCTATATTCTTGTGATCTTCTATTGCTTGAAATGGTGCGATCCCCATTTATTTATTTATTTTTGTTTTTTATTTATTTATTATTTTAATTTTATTTAGTTTATTTGGGTTTGTTTTTTGTTTGTTTGTTGTGTTCAATTTTGTTCAAATTTGTTATCATTTATAACTAAGACTGTTAAAAAAAAAAACCCAGAAAGGCGATATGGACAAAACCACCTGGATTCCATGCTTTCACCTCATGTACGACCTCAAATGAGTAACGCTATAATTATTGTATGTGATGGAGATTTCAGGAGGATTTCAGAGCTGGTAGATGCGAGTGTGCTCCATGTCAGTTTGAAGTGTCAGCTTCTGCTGCAGAGGATGCTGTACTTTCCTGGGTTCACCACAGTGACAGTCCTTGGTGTATTCTGTGTATTTGCCTTGTAATTGGCAGCTGCTCTGCGGTCTAATAAGGAGCTTCACGGTTTTGTTACTCGTCTCCGGTGGGATTGCATCATGAACAGTAGTTTCCCCTCCCAACAGCACAATGTCCCTTCCTGGCAAGAGACCATCATGTGCAATATCTCTGTTTTGCTGCAGCTGAGCCCCATCTGCACTCATCTGACTCATTAGTGTGAATCCCAGGGAATCAAAAAATACATTTTTTGATTCTGACAAACTATTATTATCGCACTGAGATACCTTTTCTTTTTTTAGTTTCTGGTAACAAGGTACCGTAGACATGCAATGTGAGCAGCAGGGGAGAAATGGCTTTAACACACAAAGGTGCTACCAGAAAAAGTGTGGATGCAGGAAAAAATATAAATAAAGCACAAAGAAACAATATATATATTAGCTGATTATAAATCAGCTAATATTGTTCTTTTTACCTCAAAAAGAAAAACTTGTTTGTTCTTTTTGAGGTAAAGTCTACCAAATAACATCTCCAAACATTAATATTTCCTATTTAAAAAAAATTATTACTTCATCTGCCCTGCATCCAAATGAGATTTTAGTCACCTCTACCCGTGTTAACTGAGGAGATGGACCTCATTCAGAAGTAATTCAGGATCATGTGATTATTGAGAATGTTGTGGCTCGCTTTCTGTACTGATGACGGCATGCTGATGTCAGAAAGGATGAAGAAAAGGTGATTGCTTCAGGTATGAAAGTAAACCATGGTCAATAAGTGCTGCCTCTAGAATGTTGATTAAACAGTAATTTTCTGTAGAAGGGCATCCAGAGGTTATATGTCTGTTATTCATGACCATCCTCATCCCTAATAACTGCATTTTGATTTATATCGCTGTGTGTTTGCAGCATGGAGTTGTTCTTTCCATCCCAGTGATGCATAATTTAAGTTGAAAGCTCAATCACATCTGGTTGAGAGGGACTGGCAGAAAAACTTGCTTTGTTTTAGCTCTTCACCTTGACAGCCAATTTGCCAAGCCAGTCACACCTGGTTAAAAAAAGTCGCACCAAATTTACGCTGCGGTGGGTTGTTACTGACAACTCGTCATACGTCCAGCTGCAGATTTAGATGGTAGAGAAAGTCAGAAGAAATCAGGTTCCTGTCTCACTTCTTCAAAACATGACTGGCTTTCCTGTTATCTCGGCAGGAAGTTGGCCTCTCTGCCGGTTATTACGCTCAAAAATAGATGAATATGAAAATGTGTTCTGACTGCAGTTTGACAGATTCTAGGTACTGGCCAAGTGTCCATCAGATGTCACCGCCTTCCCAATTAAACCCAAAATGGCCTCTCTTGGGCCAGTTCAATGTTGTTTATCACAACTGTTTTCTCAAAATAGTCACCTCTGCCCGTGTTAACTGGCAGTTCAGACTCTAGGAGTTAGTTTTTTATTTCCTAGCTCAAGCTGTCCTCTCTTGCTTGACTGAGTTTACAGTCTGGGTGAGCAGTAAAACCCTCCCCGCTTTCTCTCCAAACCAACCTGTGTGCTTTGTGATGGGACAATGAAGATAGCCAACACAACCCGGGGTTAAATAAGGAACTCCCTGTTACTCTTTCCAACCGGCCTTCCTTCTGATCGCCACATCTGCATGACACATTTTCTTAAATTGTGACTCAAGAGATGCTTCACCTTTTGTTCCAGTCTTGAGTTTTTTTCTCCTCATCCTGTGGGTCTCATACTTTCTTCTGCTCTCACCGCTATGTCTGTCCTCTGTTTCTGACTGAATTCAAAGCTTGTGTCTTGCATCTTCTCATCTCCTCTTTCACACCACTGACTCCACCATATGGAAGTTGCCATATGGGAGATTTAATTAGCATATGCCACAAGCACAATCAGCTCCCTCTCGAAGCCAGTCAAGAACACGACAAACTCTGCTTCCCTTTAATACTGCTCTTAATTAGTGGTCGCAGCTCATAGCTAAAGACACTTGCTTTTTATACACGAGAAACCTATGCAAAAGCTAGTAAAGGCAGGAAAGGAGTGAAACAAACCTTCCTTGAACTGCCCAGACTGAGAGTAAATTATACAGTTGATGCCTGACAGTCTGGTTTGCAGGATTCTATGTTTAGAGCAAATGTGTGATTACAAGAGTTGGTCTTTCATTACAGACGGTGACTTACTGGAACTTAGTAAGCAGGCTTTTAAGACGGAGTCTTGCAAAAAATTTTATCAGTACTTCTTTTTTCATACTTCACACTCAGCAGAGGTTCAGGGGGTGGCTGAACTTCATCCAAATGAATTTTCTTGTAGATTTGTTTTGCAGAGATTTGTTCTCAAATCACTCTGCAAAGTTCTTTGCTGTCTGCACTAAACTCAACATAAAATCTTCTTGTAGTCGAGTTTATGGACAGTCAGAGATGATTTCTACCCTCTTAAAACATCCAACAATGAGAGAAAAATCCATACTGATTCATAAATGGGTATCAGAATCAGCTTTAATTGTCGAATTATGAGCATAATCTGAACTGAATTTATGTTTCACATTCCTACAGTGTGTAGACGTTTAATATAAATGTATAAACTTTAGAGAATGTTATAAAACTAAAAGTACAATATGTACATATATTTATATGTAGAGCCAATATATTTGTATATTGTTTTACTTATTAACCTTTTACATCTCCCTCACTTTTCCATTTGATAATTATTTTTTATAAATTTCTCTGACCATATTTGGCTCATTACTTTTAATATCAGAAATACAGGTTGCAAAGCAAAACTCAAAAGACCAACATAACCGAATACCTCCACCAAAAATAGAATAACAGTGTATGGAAAACATAAAAGCGATTGCTTAGATGTCCACAGTGTTTTATTTTTTGGTTTACACAGTATTGATCAGAGTTATTAATGCATTGTTCTGGATTTCTCTGGTTATTGGGTTTATGAAACACCATCACACTTTTTAGCAAATGTTTTGAAATAATATATTTATTTAAAATTGTGAAGCGCTCAAACAGATGTACCAAGATTTAAAAATCATGAGTCCCTGTGGTTTATTGTTCTTTAATGTCGGAGTAACCAGAGGTTTCGTCTGGCTGTGTTGAGCAAAACATTACACCGCACTGTCCCTCCCTTGCCTGTTGCTGCGTACTGCTAGTCAGCTGGCTGATGCACTTTTCTCTTACTTATAGGAAATACTAAGGTTTCTGTTTAGGAGTATTTTTTATTCAGAAGGAGCTATGGTCAGCATCACTTGTCAGTTGCAGTGTTAGGAATAATGTCCAATAAACAAATCTGGCTTTTAGTTCCCACATATTGCATATTTCATATTTTATAGGCTAAAAAGTGTAAGCCCATACCAAGTGGCCCATGGTGGTGGTGGGGTGATGGTATGGGCAGGCAGCTGTTATGGACGAAGAACGCAGGTGCATCTTATTGATGGCATTTTGAATGCACAGAGATACCGTGATGAGATCTTGAGGCCCATTGTTGTGCCATACATCCATGAACATCACCTCATGTTTCAGCAAGATAATGCATGGCCCCATGTTGCCAGGATCTGTACACAATTCTTGGAAGCTAAAAATGTCCCAGTCCTTGCATGGCCAGCATACTCACTGGACATGTCACCCATTTAGCATATTTGGGATATGCTTGACCGGCGTATCCGAAAGCGTGTACCAGTTCCCACTAATATCCAGCAACTTCACACAGCCATTGAAGAGGAGTGGACCAACATTCCACAGGCCACAATTGACAAGCTGATAAACTCTATGCAAAGAAGATGTGTTGCACTGCATGGGACAAATAGTGGTCTGGTTCTGAGGCCCCAGACCCCCAATAAAGCAAAAACAAAAATGCACATTTCAGAGTGGCCTTTTATTGTGGGCAGTATAAGGTACACCTGTGCACTAATCATGATGTCAGATCAGCATCTTGATGTGGCACACCTATGATGTGGAATGGATTATCTCAGCAAAGCAGAAGTGCTCACTATCAAACATTTAGACAGATTTGTGGACAATATTTGAAAGAAATGGTAATATTATTTATCTGGAATGAATTTTAGATTTTTGAGTCCATCTCATGAAAAAACAAAAGTGTTGCGTTTATATTTTTGTTGAGTGTATATAAATAATAATAATTAATTCCCTTCTCACCCACCGCGGGTGGTTCTTATCCTCTGAGCTCGAGTCCTCTACCAGAGGCCTGGGAGACTCAGGGTCCTGCGCAGTATCTTGGCTGTGCCAAGGACTGCACATTTCTGGACTGAGGTGCCTGAATGTTGTTCCTGGGATCTGTTGTAGCCATTGATCCAGTTTGGGGGTTACTGCTCCGAGGGCCCCGATGACCATGGGCACCACTGTGGTCTTCACCTTCCAGGCCCTCTCCAGTTCCACTGGAGAAACTGGTATTTCTCCAGTTTCTCGTGCTCCTTTTTCCTGATGTTGCAATCGCTTGGTATTGCTACATCTATCACAACGGCTTTCCTCTGTTGTTTATCCACTACGACAATGTCTGGTTGTTTCGCCATTACCATTCTGTCTGTCTGGATCTGGAAGTCCCACAGGATCTCAGCTCTGGCATTCTCCACCACCTTTGGGGGTGTTTCCCACTTTGATCTCGGGGTTTCCAGTCCATATTCTGCACAGATGTTTCTGTACACTATGCCTGCCACTTGGTTATGTCGTTCCATGTACGCTTTCCCTGCCAGTATGTTGCACCCTGCAGTTATGTGCTGGACTGTCTCAGGGGCCTCCTTACACAACCTACACCTTGGGTCTTGTCTGGTGTGGTAGATCTGGGCCTCTATTGCTCTGGTGTTTAGGGCCTGTTCCTCGGCGGCCATGATGAGGGCCTCTGTGCTGTCCTTGAGTCCAGCTTTTGAGCACATTGTCTGTTGAGGCTTTGTCCCTGATGTATTTATGGATCTTAGTTGTTTCGTCCTGGACAGTGGTTCGCACACTCACTAGTCCTCTGCCTCCTTCCTTGCGGCTTGTGTACAGTCTCAGGGTGCTGGATTTGGGATGGACCCTCCATGCATTGTTAGTAGTTTTGTAGTCTTAATATCTGTGGCTTTTATCTCCTCCTTTGGCCAGCTAATTAGTCCAGCAGGGTATCTGATTACTGGCAAGGCATAGCTGTTTATCGCACGGATTTTGTTCTTGCCTTTGAGCTGGCTTCTCAGGACTTGCCTTATTCGTTGGAGGTATTTAGCTGTGGCTCCTTTCCTTGTGACCTCATCGAGGTTGCCATTTGCTTGTCCTCTCTGTCTGCTATTGTTCCTTCTGGGAGTGAGACCCCTTCTGTGCGGATGACCTTCCCCCTCTTTGTGACCAGCCGACCACACTTCTCTAGTCCGAATGACATCCCAATGTCTGTGCTGTAGATCCTGGTGGTGTGGATCAGTGAGTCGATGTCTCGCTCCCTCTTGGCGTACAGCTTGATGTCATCCATGTAGAGAAGGTGACTGACATTGGCCCCATTTTTGAGTCTGTAACCGTAACCAGTCTTGTTGATAATTTGGCTGAGGGGGTTCAGGCCTATGCAGAACAGTAGCGGGGACAGAGCATCTCCTTGGTATATGCCACATTTGATGGACACTTGTGCAAGTGGTTTGGCTTCAAGGGTGGTTTTCCACAGCCTCATCGAGTTTGCAATGAAGGCTCTCAGAGTCCTGTTGATGTTATACATCTCTAAGCATTCAATGATCCAAGTATGCGGCATTGAGTCATAGGCTTTCTTGTAATCAATCCAAGCCATGCACAGATTGGTGTGTCGGGTTTTGCAATCTCGGGCAACTGTGTGGTGTACGAGGAGTTGGTGTTTGGCTCCTTTGCTATTTACACCGATACCCTTCTGTGCCGTGCTCATGTGTTTATCCATGTGTTTGCTTATCTTGGCCGCTATGATGCCTGACATGAGCTTCCAGGTTGTGGAGAGGCAGGTTATTGGTCGGTAGTTGGGTGGGACTGGGCCCTTTGATGGGTCCTTCTGGATTAGGATTGTCCGCCCTTCAGTTAACAATTCAGGGTGAGTCCCATTTGTAGCAGCTGGTTCATTTGGGCTGCCAGTCGCTCATGGAGGGCAGTGAGTTTCTTTAGCCAGTAGGCATGGATCATATCAGGCCCTGGTGCTGTCCAGTTTTTCATACCTGAGACTCTTTCTTGAACATCTGTCACAGTGGTGGTTACCAGGGCTTGCTCAGGGAGGTTGCTATGGTCCTCTCAATGAGAGATCAACCACTGTGCATTGCTGTTGTGGGACGCCTCCCTTTCCCATATGCCTTTCCAGTATTGTTCAGTCTCAAGCCTTCGTGGGTCTGCTCTGTTGTTATTACCCTGCCATTGAGAGTACACCTTAGCTGGTTGAGTGGAGAAGAGCCGGTTAATCCTTCTGGATTCATTCTCCCTTGTGTATCTCTTTAGGCGACTGGCCAAGGCTTGGAGCCTCTGTTTTTCAGTTTCGAGTGCTTCAGGTATGGGTATCTGCCTGTACTTTCTGGGTATTGGTCTTTTCATTGTACCCTTGTGGAGCTCGGATAGTTGGCTCACTTCCCTCCTTGTTACCTTGATTTTAGCCTCTAATCGTCTTTTCCATGGTGGGTATTGGGTCTCATGGTTGCTCTTATAGCCAACCATGGATATCTCAAGGATCACTGATGCTGAGTTGTAGATCAGCTCATTGGTTTCTGCTGTGGTGTTGGTAAGGATCGTTCTCAATGCTGCATTCACATTCTCAATGAGGCTTTCTGATGGTACTTCATTCAGCCGTTGTAATTGGCGCCGAGGAGGTCTGGTTGTCATTCGGGTCATGATTCTCTCTCTCAGTTCAGCAGCTGTCTCGTTCAGCTCTGATTCGCTCATTGGGGCCGTGTATCCCCTCAGTTCTGACATCCAGGTTCCTCCTTTTTGCTGTAGCATTTGTGTTGTATCTCGTCAATCTCAAGTTGTGATAGCACTTGAGATAGCACCCTCTCGGGTGATATACTAATGCCTTTTATATATATATATATATATACTTATATATATATATATATATATATATATAATCAGAGCTGAACGAGACAGCTGCTGACCTGAGAGAGAGAATCATGACCCGAATGACAACCCAGGCCTCCCCGGCGCCAATTACAACGGCTGAGTGAAGTACCATCAGAAAGTCTCATTGAGAATGTGAATGCAGCATTGAGAACGATCCCTACCAATACCATAACAGAAACCAATGAGCTGATCTACAACTCAGCATCAGTGATCCTTGAGATACTTGGCTATAAGAGCAACCATGAGACCCAATACCCTACCATGGAAAAGACGGTTAGAGGCTAAAAATCAAGTTAACAAGGAGGAAGTGAGCCAACTATCAGAGCTCCACAAGGGTACAATGAAAAGACAAGTACCCAGAAAGTACAGGCAGATGCCCATACCTGAAGCACTCGAAACTGCCAAACAGAGGCTTCAAGCCTTGGCCAGCCGCCTAAAGAGATACACAAGGGAGAATGAATCCAGAAGGATTAACCGGCTCTTCTCCACTCAACCAGCTAAGGTGTACTCTCAATGGCAGGGTAATAACAACAGAGCAGACCCACCAAGGCTGGAGACTGAACAATACTGGAAAGGCACATGGGAAAGGGAGGCGTCCCACAACAGCAATGCACAGTGGTTGATCTCTCTACGAGAGGACCATAGCAACCTCCCTGAGCAAGCCCCGGTAACCATCACTGTGACAGATGTCCAAGAAAGAGTCTCAGGTATGAAAAACTGGACAGCACCAGGGCCTGACACGATCCATGCCTACTGGCTAAAGAAACTCACTGCCCTCCATGAGCGACTGGCAGGCCAAATGAACCAGCTGCTACAAAGTGGGACTCACCCTGAATGGTTAACTGAAGGGCGGACAATCCTAATCCAGAAGGATCCATCAAAGGGTCCAGTCCCACCCAACTACCGACCAATAACCTGCCTCTCCACAACCTGGAAGCTCATGTCAGGCATCATAGCGGCCAAGATAAGCAAACACATGGATAAGCACATGAGCATGGCACAGAAAGGTATCGGTGTAAATAGCAGAGGAGCCAAACACCAACTCCTCGTAGACCGCACAGTTGCCCGAGACTGCAAAACCCGACACACCAACCTGTGCATGGCTTGGATTGATTACAAGAAAGCCTATGACTCAATGCCGCATACTTGGATCATTGAATGCTTAGAGATGTATAACATCAACAGGACTCTGAGAGCCTTCATTGCAAACTCAATGAGGCTGTGGAAAACCACCCTTGAAGCCAACTGCAAACCACTTGCACAAGTGTCCATCAAATGTGGCATATACCAAGGAAATGCTCTGTCCCCGCTACTGTTCTGCATAGGCCTGAACCCCCTAAGCCAAATTATCAACAAGACTGGCTACGGATACCGACTCAAAAATGGGGCCAACATCAGTCACCTTCTCTACATGGATGACATCAAGCTGTACGCCAAGAGTGAGCGAGACATCGACTCACTGATCCACACCACCAGGATCTACAGCACAGACATTGGGATGTCATTCGGACTAGAGAAGTGTGGTCGGCTGATTACAAAGAGGGGGAAGGTGATCCGCACAGAAGGGGTCTCACTCCCAGAAGGAACAATAGCAGACATAGAGGACAGTTACAAGTACCTAGGTATACCACAAGCAAATGGCAACCTCGATGAGGCCACAAGGAAAGGAGCCACAGCTAAATACCTCCAACGAATAAGGCAAGTCCTGAGAAGCCAGCTCAATGGCAAGAACAAAATCCGTGCGATAAACAGCTATGCCCTGCCAGTAATCAGATACCCTGCTGGAATAATTAGCTGGCCAAAGGAGGAGATAAAAAGCCACAGATATTAAGACTAGAAAGCTACTAACAATGCATGGAGGGTTCCATCCCAAATCCAGCACCCTGAGACTGTACACGAGCCGCAAAGAAGGAGGCAGAGGACTAGGGAGGGTGAGAACCACTGTCCAGGGCGAAACAACTAAGATCCATAAATACATCAGAGACAAAGCCTCAACAGACAATGTGCTCAGTGAATGTCTCAGACAACAGGGAACGGAGGTTGAAGTGCCAGAGATACCATCATGGGAGGACAAGCCCCTACATGGGATGTACCACCAGCAAATAACCCAAGTGGCTGATATCAGTAAATCCTACCAATGGCTGGAAAAAGCTGGGCTCAAGGACAGCACAGAGGCCCTCATCATGGCCGCCCAGGAACAGGCCCTAAACACCAGAGCAATAGAGGCCCAGATCTACCACACCAGACAAGACCCAAGGTGTAGGTTGTGTAAGGAGGCCCCTGAGACAGTCCAGCACATAACAGCAGGGTGCAAGATACTGGCAGGGAAAGCATACATGGAACGACATAACCAAGTGGCAGGCATAGTGTACAGAAACATCTGTGCAGAATATGGACTGGAAACCCCGAGATCAAAGTGGGAAACACCCCCAAAGGTGGTGGAGAATGCCAGAGCTAAGATCCTGTGGGACTTCCAGATCCAGACAAACAGAATGGTAATGGCGAACCAACCAGACATTGTCATAGTGGATAAACAACAGAGGAAAGCCGTTGTGGTAGATGTAGCAATACCAAGCGATTGCAACATCAGGAAAAAGGAGCACGAGAAACTGGAGAAATACCAGGGCCTCAGGGAGGAACTGGAGAGGGCCTGGAAGGTGAAGACCACAGTGGTGCCTGTGGTCATCGGGGCCCTCGGGGCAGTCACCCCCAAACCTGGAGCAGTGGCTACAACAGATCCCAGGAACAACATCAGACATCTCAGTCCAGAAATGTGCAGTCCTTGGCACAGCCAAGATACTGCGCAGGACCCTCAAGTCTCCCAGGCCTCTGGTAGAGGACCCGAGCTCAGAGGATAAGAACCACCAGCGGTGGGTGAGAAGGAATTTTATATATATATATATATATATATATATATATATATATATATATATATATATATATATGAGAGGGTGGGGTTCGAATCCAGTCTGTTTAGTTATATTTATTTATTTATATTTAATGTGAATTCTTTGTATGCCTCAAATAAGAGGTAAAAAGGTCAATAACCTTGAGCTTCACTTCTACCATTCATCTATGGAGCCATTGCCTTCAGGTTCATCAGCTCCCTTTATGCACCTGACAGGATATTGATTTTCAGCCTTGAGGCTTTGAAAGCTGGAGACAAAACAGGAAGAAGAAGTGGGTTTGGGGTGAAGGGGTTCATGGGTTGGTTATGGGATCCATGCCGTCTCCTTTTTAAGATCCGATTAGTGTCTGGAGATGAAACACATTAAGGGAAGGTTCAGCCTGTCAAACTGTGATGATGGGGAGAGAAATGAGGAAGATGGAAAAAAAGAAACTGTTGGCAGATTCACTTCCTTTCTCTCCTTTTTTTTGTCACGTCCTAATTGGAAGGTGTCAATACATATGCCTGCACAAGTAAAGGTCACCTTGATGTGATTCTATTGCAGCATCTTTCTGTAGAGATGCTGTAACAGAAGCATTAATTTTGGTCTGACTGATACTACTGCTAGTAGGAATCTGAGGAAAGGTGTTGAACATATTTTTATTAAAAATAACAATAGGAAAACAACTGAGAGATGACTTTCTGCAGATAAGCCTGTGTGTGTGTGTATCTTTCTGCAGAGCCTTTGACAGAATCTGTTTGCATAGTATCCATTAACTTAAAGAAGAAAAGACATGCGCCTTACATCTGAAACAAGGAGTTGGCCCACTTGGACTTCCTGACCGCAGGAAGTTTGTCTTGTTCCATTTTACTGACCCAGACGCCTCTGAGACCCCCCACGTTTCTTCATTCACATTAAATTAAATGTTCTGTTTTTAAGTATCTGTTTCTGTTTTCTCTTCAGGCATTTCTTCAGAGAATCAGGCAAATTCCAGATGACCAACAGTGTCTTTCACCTGAACACGTCAAGGTAAGCCCCCAAAAGCCCAACGCAAACATACAATGCTTGAGATCTACCAATCGATTGGCCAGAAATCGGACTTAACCAATTTTTCATTGATCACCTGTGATTAGTAACCAGCCGGCCAAACTTAGATAATTAGATAATTTCTTATCTTATTCAAAGAATCATCCAAGCTAAGAAGTCCTACTATTTTCTATTATATGTACATATACTTATATATAAATATAAATATATGCAAATGATAAATATTAATCATCTGCATACGCAATGATGCACTTTTTTGAATTTCTGAAACTTGAGATAAAGTGGAATAAACAGGCATAATATTGTAATGTCTTCATGTTCTACCTGGTTTAAAACTCTAATGTGTCTACGCACCTGCAGTACATTTTCCCAGATATTATAGTTCTTAAAAAAAGGGAATCAGTTTAAATAATGGGCAGGTTAGCTGATCGGTATCAGTCATAAAAAGCTTAGTTGGTACACATCTTAAAAAATATATCACGGTTCCCTTTAGGCTTATTGTAATAAGTAATAAATCAATTAATCACATAATAAATTATAACAGGCTCAATAATTTCCATTGACGTGATTAATTGATTTTCTCTTTTCTCTCTTTCTGGCAAAAACTGAATGATAAAAATCTTCAGTTTGGTGCTTTGGGCTCAAGTATCTATTTTCTGGAACAAAAAGTTTTTTGTTTTTTTTTCTTTTATATTTAAAGACTTAATTAATTTTATTTGTTGTTTCTGTAATTTTGTTTATTTGTTTTGGATATGTAAAATGCCTTAAAGTTCCAGTATTAAATGTTTGTTAGAATTTAAAGTTTATTGGGCTTTAACAATGTAATCTTGCATTATTACCATTATATTACTTGAAAATGGTCTCAAAACAACATAGCCTAATATTGTTTATCTCAATAATTTCTGAGGGAATTTATCTAGTAACGTTTGTCATTGTGACAGGCCTCATTCTCACACATAAATCCTTGGATGAAACATTTAATATAGTCTATCTTATCTCCCTCTGTTCATCTCCCTTTCTTCACATCATTTTTTTTCCACACACAGATTCTGTTTTCCAACATCGAAGACATCCTGGAGTTGCACAGAAAGGTGCTCTCTGCTGTGGAGGCCGGCTTGCAGCCTGAACCTCACCCTAACCATTCGCTGGGCCACTTGTTCCTGCAGTTCGTAAGTCCACACAGAAAGCAGAGGACAGCAGAAGGCCATATGGATTGACCTTGCATACATGAACTCTATATTCAAAAGCACAGACATAAAACACAAACTTGCTTTCACCCTTAACCATAGATGCAGGGAAAATGTCTTTTTCCTTATCTCATAGCCCCACAAACCAAATCAGTTGCACAGATTCTTCATCATTTGGTGATTCTGTCTTCCTCTTTTGCCATTCCATCACTATCTGAAAGTCCAACACACATTAGCTCACCCCACCCTTGCTGCTCCCCTCTGGATGAACTCGTTTGGCCCCCAGCAACAAACAAAGAAGGGTCTGTGTCCACGAAGGAAGACATGGTGTGTCACTCAGCCAGGGGGACAATGTTCCTGCTGGTAGCACTCAGGCTCCAGCTCCTTCTTTCTCCCCTTCATTTGTCCCTCTGATAATTTGTCTTCACTTTCACTGAGGGACAAAATATGCCAGCATCAATATTTTCTGCCCAGGCAACAGGAGCACAGACACAGCCTGAGTTTCACTTTTTTAGATACAGCACGCTGAATCACAGGGTGGCCTTAGCTTCTTCTGGAACGCTCAAACATTGTTGTGGAGTAATTTCACCGTCAGACACAATCTGTCTGGTACCCGCTTGTGACACAGATGACATTTAATATCTGTCACAGAATTAGCTCATCACAATGCACCTGCACACGTGTCAGGGTGCAAGACCAAGTGTCAGGGTGGAGAAATGATTAACGCATGCTGTTTTCCATCTCTCTGTTCTCCGACTGACAATGGAAAGGGAAAAACTGAAAGATGAGAATTTATTTTGGTTTACCTGAAATAGAATTGATCTTTACAGCAGAGCTTTTAATTCATTTGACTGGTGTTAGACACATCTACAGTAGTTCAGGATGTTGATTCAGGGTTATGAAATGAGCTTGTGTTGGGCTGGGCTTAGATCGTCGTGAGACGAATAGTTTTACCCTACTGATAATGTGTTTTGCAATAGTAATCCTATTGCAACATTCAGGTCACACGATAGACCACTAAACAAAAATTTAACAGTATTCTCGGAAAAAACCTGTCAATCCAAATAGAGTATATGTTTGATTAAAGAGCCTGCCTTCTCCAAATATAAAATTTTTTGTTTGTTTAATTTTAAGATGCTGGAAAACATAATAAAAATTTGTAAATCTTGACCTTTGCTTTAGTGGAACTCAGGTAAATCTCATATTATCTCTGTAGCAAAATATAGCCATTGACTGCCTCCCAGATCGCTTGAAAAACATAAAAGGTCTTTATGTTTCGTCAAGATGCGATATTGTGAAGCAGATGTCAGTTTTATCACCATTATCAGCTAATGACTAGCAGAGCTGTTTGTTTTTTACTCGCGGTTCAGTATTCACAGATTCACCTCTTCACTGATTTTCATTTCTAAAATATTCAAAAGAAAAACTTGACATATATATTAGTTTCTGCGTTAGCTCCCAGACGGTTTCTGCTTTTTGAGGCATATTTAGTGTTTAATTAAACTATGAAAATATGCAGCTAAGCATTTTTATGGTAGGTAGCAAGTAGTGTAGCGATCTTAAACCCAGTAAATACAGAGTCCAATGCACATCCCAGAAGATTTTAAAATGGAAGAGGCTTCTTTATCAGCCAACTTGACATGGAACTTCTAGCTTGTCACACAAGCTCACAGCGACTCAATAACCACTTCCTCTCTTACTTCAAAATGAGTACCATTAGCTTTGACTAGAACAACAACCAGATTGCAATTCAGGGAACAAACCTCATTTTGAGGACAAATATTTTTATTTTAATATTGATTTCAATCCACAAGCTCTTCTTACTTTTCTGGGTTATGAGCAGGTGAAGGTCCTGCAGTCTGAAGCTGATGGTTAGATATAAAACCAGAGCTGACCTTTATCTTCATAAAACAATTTATATCTCAGGAAAAAGCCCTGGCACCTTATGAAATACCAACTAATGTGGATCTACACTAGCAAGAGATCAGAAAAGCTTTCTGACAGGATAGAAATTTCCTGTTTGAATGTTCAAATGTGGTACAAATGTTCTTTATTCAGTGAAATATAATTGTGTTTGAGAAAAATCCACGTTGCTGCATAGTAAGCTAAAGGGATTTTGTGCGTCACAGGTCAAGGTGAGCATCTCTGAACTTCCACAGACTCTGAATATGTTATCTTAGAAACACCTGGAGGAAATTTTGTTACATCTGACACGAATGTCTGCTTTGACTCTACGAAGAACTGATTATATTTCTGGGGACAAAGGTCAGTCAGTTGTCACAAAAGACATTTTTTGGCTGGAACTCAAGATTTCAAACCCTCATTCGGTGAAATTTTAAACAATCAAGAAGCAGAACGACATTCTATATGCTAATCATCCATCCATCCATCCATCCATTTTCCGTTACCCTTCTCCCTAACGGGGTCGGGAGTTGCTGGTGCCTATCTCCAGCTGCGTTCCGGGCGAGAGGCGGGGTATATGCTAATCAGTCTTTTTACACTCCTTTTTTGGTTTTACTATGTGGAAATTATTACAGATTTTGTGGCTTTGCCACAAATGGCATTGTCCAGATTTTCACTTTTTCCATTCAAAATTGTAGCTTTCGCCAGAGCAGCTCTGTTCACATATTCATTACACCAGAGGTGCTCAATACGTTGATCGCGATCTACCAGTCGATTGCGGGAAGGTTTTGAGTTGATCTTGGCAGCAGGTGACAAACTGAACACGACCAGGTCGCTGAAACCAGCACTTCCTCTTCTGACAGGCTTATCAAAATATTCACTAAGGTCCTAAACGTTTGTAGCTTCATTAAAGACTAATAAAAAAATCAACAAAACGTGTTAAAATTAATATTCTCAGTAATTATTGTTAGGTTGCGTTCCAGAATCAATTAACAAATAAAAAAGCGACTCAAAGACCGACTGACAAGCAGAGCAGGAGTTCAAATGAGCTACTCAGCTCAGGGGAGGCTCATTAATAATCGATAACTAAATATCAAGCCTGGAAACCTGATATCGAAACGGACTGAATGTTTTTAACGGAATCTTTGCGCGGCTTGCAGGGCACAGGCGGTTGCCACGGCAACGAGTGTACTTAACGATAAAGAGAGAATGAGAGTAACAAGGTGCGAGTGGTTCTGAGTTGATCACCTGTTCGGATTGTTTACCTTTGTTTATCTTTGCTGTGGTTCATCACAGCCGTTGTAGTTTCTGAACGTTCAATAAATGACAAACTTGGACTAATTACCTCGTTCGTTTGCAGTAAAGATCACAACAAACATCAAATAGGACAAATATATTTGATTAAGTTTTAACAAACAAATGGCTTCGACCACGATTATTATGTGAAATTAAATTAATTATATCCCAAATTCAGAAGATTTGCCTTTGCCTTTGCAGAGCTCTTTGGTTCCTCCTATCAGTCTGTAGTTTCTCATATTGACATCATCAAACCAAATTTCAGATCAACCATAACTCACTGACACCTGCTGGACTCAGGTTTACAACTAGCTTGTGACTGAAAAGCCAGTAACCTGCTCCCAGGGTCAGAATTTCACTAAGGAAGAAACTGCATTAGGTTTTCTATCACTTTATTATTCCTGATATTACTGACGTATATTTGTATAGAAAATGAGTCAATAGGGTTTAATTTACGATTTTTATGTCTTCGTGTCATGAGGTAGATCTCAGCCGGCTGTTGAGAAAAAATGTAGATCTTGGTCTCAAAAAGTTTGAGCACCCCTGCATTACACTTCCATGAGCCTCATCTCCTTCAATGCTGAGTCCTCTTGGCCAGTCACTCAGCCCGTCTGGTACCCTTCGACCGTGGCCCTTGACCTCCACCAAAGGTCAACACCATGACTGGGATTAACCTCCGGCATTGTTCAACAGCACCACAGTGAGGGAAGAGAATCAGGAAGATTCAAAGTCAGATGCTGGTGAGATGGCTCAGAAGGAGGTAAATTTATTTATTTATTTCAGCTTAAAACTCTTAACAATTTTCTTTTTAGCAAGGACTTTTTTTTACTTTATTTGTAAATACTTAGATGTAAAAACCCTTGCTTATGGCTTGCATTCACTCCAGGATTACAGAACCGCCCAGTTACACGCACAATTATGAAAAAGATGATTCATGTCGAAGAGGTTTTTCAGCATTGTTTGCTCCATTTTGGGCCATGTATATATAGTGAGGCTGAAAGAGGCAAACAGTCATGTCAGTCTACATTATCTAAATTCCCCCAACTTTGCCCACTACACTCTGACTCGACACGTTTCCCTCTGTGAGATCCCACGCTCCCATCTGAGTCTTCAGAAAAACATTCCAGTGACTAAGAATTTAAATACAGATTGTTTATCAAAGGAACAGCCGAAGCCTTTGAGTTATTTTGGCATAAGTGATGTCTTTCACACTGCCCCTGGACTTCAGGAAGAACTGCAGAAATATTTTTTTTGACCCCAGTTTCATAAATAAGCTACTTTAAGGGCTTCTGAATCGAGTGTGTAGTTGTCCTGATGCATGGAAGAGAAATACCTCGTAGAGGTTCTGTTTTACTCAGGAACAAACCAATGAGCCTGATCAAAAACAAGATTTGAAGGTTGATTAAGTCTGGACTGGGTTATTACAAGTTTAGCAAGTCAAGATAGCTGTAATCACAGATTGGGTTTACATGCCTATGCATCATCATAATCATTATTATTATTATGATTATTATTAATTTATTTTCTTCATGTAGCAACCACCATTTTTTTTCATTTTCTTATTTTTGGGGGATTTTATGTTTTTTGAGCAACACTATGTATTGCCATACAATACTGATGACTGATGTTAAAAATCTCTCAGTATGAAAGTGGTTTCTACTGAGTTTATTCTGGCTTTGTGTTTTAGTTGTGAATTGTAAATAAAACTGTACATAATTTTTAAAAATATTTTTTAAAATAAAAATTCGAATTGTGTGGCTCTTCTGATGTCCTTCACTCAAATACCTCTAAATAAGACAAACAAATGGTGCTTTGCTCAGATGAGACTGAAAATAAACTTTTTGGTAATCCTGGAGGAAAACCATTGAATATTTGTGCATTCACTCATCTACTTTGTGTTTGTCTGTCACATAAAATCCCAGGAAAGAACTTTTGGATGTAACTTGTCAAAATGTGAAATGCTTAAAGGAATAAGAATAGTTTTGTAAATCAGTGTATATTACTGACATTTTGAGAGACATACTCTGGACTTCAAAAGTAAGTAATGTGAAACCAATCCAGTATTTATTTACAGCTTATTTGATCACACTTCGGTTGGCCAATCTTCCATTGGCAAACAGTCATCTAAACAGGAGATGATGGCATTTTTTCCTTCCAATATTCACCTTATAAAGCTCAGAATGAATATATTTGGCTCTTTGTTTCCAGGACATTTTTTGGCTGGAACTCAAGATTTCAAACCCTCATTCGGTGAAATTTTAAACAATCAAGAAGCAGAACGACATTCTATATGCTAATCATCCATCCATCCATCCATCCATTTTCCGTCACCCTTCTCCCTAATGGGGTCGGGAGTTGCTGGTGCCTATCTCCAGCTGCGTTCCGGGCGAGAGGCGGGGTACACCCTGGACAGGTCGCCAGTCTGTCGCAGGTTTCCAGGAATGTGAAGCGCTCATTCCAGTTCAGGCTTTAGCAACCTTTTATCGATCACACAAAGTATAGAAATACAGGCATGCATGAAAGCTGAAACATGAAACTTTATTGTACCAACATTCATAGACGTCCTCTCTCCCACTTCTCCTTTTCTGTTTGCTGTACGTCATAGTGGAAATGAATAAACAACATCCCAAGATGTAGCACTTCCTCATTTTCATGTTAGGTGATGCATCATGCTATGCAACAAACCACCAACTGCAACTTATGCAGAACCTTTTGTCAGGCTGGCATTTAGATCCAGTTACAAGAAGAAATGCAACACCTGGTCCTGTGAAAACACGCTGCAGCTTTAGATGTATTATTCATGCAGCGCAGTACAGTACAGGCTGAAGCTGAATAAACAGCCTGTTGCTGGTTAGAGCCCATTAAGTATAGGTAGCTAGTAGGATGTGAAACCATGTGCAGAGTGGAGCCTAATCTTGACATGTAGAAACTGAAACTGTCATCTGAAACAGCCTTGTAAGTGAAATCTAAAATTACAGGATCTTGGTTGCTGCTCTAAGCTTCAGCTGCATACTCTGTCCTGAAGAGTCTGATGGACACAATTTAAAAGCCACTATTTGCGCTTACATTACAAATGTCCGCATATCTTTATCTATATTTTGCTAATATAGAAAAAACAAAACTATTTTGTGGCGTTTCCATTAAATAAGAAATTAAATTGATATCACATGTGAATAAGCTTGTTCTCATGATAAGTCATTAAAAACACTGGATTTAAACAGTTACATGAGATATATTCTTAAATAAGCCATGGTGGTGCTAGTGCTGATCATCTATCAGCCATTCAGAGGAGTCATCAGCGTCTTATTCAGGCATTAGAGTAATAAGCCCCACCCACTTGGGAGCGGCTACATATGCAGCGTTTTGGGGAAATATTAGTCGGTAATTTTGCAGAAGGATTATGGATTCAACTTGTTGGAATTACAAACAAAACTTTTAATGAACTGTGATGCTGAAAACTGTGGTGGATTCAGCTGCACATTGTCTGAAAAAAATCAAAACTACAAAACACAAAATGGACTACCAAGGTTTTTTTTTTGTTTTTTTTTGTATTGCCATGTTTCCATAAAGCAAATTTATTTTTTGTTATTTCAATTTGCACAACTCTGGTCAAATGCAAGCACAGATACAGTCAAACATCTGAAGTGCAAAGATTGGAATATTTTTATGAAAAAGGGTAACTTCTGTTTAACAGCAATTTTTGATTTTATTTAGGTTTCTTCCTACAGAAAACATCTCATTAAGACTTTCTTATTTAAAATGCATATTTTCAAAATGATGCAATCACAGTCCAATGTGAAGGGCAAACATTGTTTACTGCACACTGACAGCGTCTGCCTGAAGATTCTGATCCAAAACGGCACCGAGAGCATCAGCTGTTATAATATACACATGATCTCTGACTGCCTTTATTCAAACATTGATGAATCATTCGTTCCTGTTTGTAACAAATACATGTAACAGCGTCAGCACACGCATACACACACACACTGTTTATTAACCTGATGTCGAACTTTGATAAATGTTAATGGCAGTCTGGATTGAGGGAACTCTCACTATGTGTTTTAAAAAGAAACCTGTATTCAGCCAATCAGAAAACCACAACAACAAATTTAGAGCTGCGTCTGCCAACCCACAGCGACATGGCAAAATGCTCCACATCTTGTAAACATGCATAAATGCATGACTTGCATTAAGAGTGTGTAAATTTTGCATTCTGAGGTTTCCCAGTGTATTTTGTTCAAAAGCCTATGTTAACATTTGGTGGTACACTTCAAAAAGTAAAAAAAAAAACAACAACAAAAAACCCCCAAAAACAACATAACTAGTCAGAGTGCAGACATAAATCCAATTGAGGATTTCTAGAAAAACTTTAAGAAACTGCCATCAGCATATGCTCTCCATCCAAGAGCATATGCTGTGTTCTCAGACAAGAACACACAGCTGGTAGATATACTGTACATGTTCGAAGACTTGCAGCTGTAATTGCAGCTAATGGTGGCTGACTCACTTTTCATATTCTGATTTGTAAAACACTTTGAAAGCCTCAGCTCCTTTTCAGCCATTTACAGTTTGATTCTTTGAGTTATAAACTAGCAGGTGAAATGTGTTGGGCAGCCGTTTGAAAAGCTGCTTTTCTGCTGTTTTCAGAAGCAGAGCTTCTCAGTTTACGGCGAGTACTGCAGTAACCATGAGAAGGCTTTGCGACTTCTGATGGAGCTCAACAAGATTCCCAACATACGGACCTTTCTACTGGTAAGATAAAATATATATCCCTTATTTTCTCCAAAGAGTTTTTGCGGCACTAGTGGCTCGTATTTTATACGGTAGACAGACAGGAAAGAGGGCGAGGAGAGGGGGTGAAGACATGTGGCACAGGGTCTCCGGGACCGGGAATCGAACCCGCGACGTCTGCGTCGAGGACTGAGGCCTTCAAACGTGGGGCATGCTAACCCCCTGTGCCACCACAGCACGCCCCACAGCCCTTATTTTAAAATCTTTTTCTTTGTTTGTTTATTCAGGGGTCAAACTGAGGTTTCTTTTTTGCATGTTTTTTGTCCGTTATAAAAATACATTAAAATTTGGGGTTGTAACCTCAGAGAAACTGTGAACTAACAAAAGTGTGAATACTTTTGTTAGACTCTGAATGACTTCAGAGCTGATTTTCCTCTGGGTAACTGAAAAATTCTTAAATATTTTTTAGTTCTATTTTTCCTTTGACCTACATTTGCTTAATATCCTGACTCCTTTCCGTGATCTTGCCTCGTTTTCACCACTCCTATCACCTCCATTTCCATGTTAACACTTGAATAAAGGCCAGATACCATAACAAGGTCAGGAGGTTCTTCCTGCCTGGACAGGAAGCAACCGTCGTCAAGGTCACTTTTGTGTATTGTTACACTTGTAGTGCTTCCTCTGCCAGCTGCTTCCATGTTTTGATACCCAAATCTTTCGGGCACTGGACAATGAAGTTAAAATGGCGACAGGGGGTCCAGAGTGGGGGGTCCCCGGCTCCCAGGTAGTGAAGTCATCCTGGGATCAGCCAGCTGTGGATTGTTGTTAGTCGTTTCTGGACGGGACGTGAGCTCTGAGCCCCCCAAGTCAGTTGCAGTCCGACTGCTTCCATGACATCCAGGGGATCAAGGCTGATGCATCCGCTGGATTTTTAAAAATATTTCTTTTTGCTTCTCCTGGGTGTACATTACCAGATGTGAACCGGTGCATGATTTTGCAGGGATCCAAAATAAAACCATTACTCAACATCTGCCTGTGCATCAAAACGATTATTAGATATGTTTTTGTGTAGCAGAATTCTGTCAAATAAAATAAAACTGAAATCACAAAATAAACTCCATGTTGACCTGGCAGGGATCTTTGTAGTAGTACAGGAAGAAATACGTATTTTAACTTTAATTACCCACCAAAAATGTGTCATCAGTGTCTCTTTTTGAATATTTCTGTAAATTGTCTTACAATTTGAATTTCTTTCAATAGTGAATTTCTTTTTTCAACTGTGATGGGAGCTTGTGAAATTGTACATCGAACTGAGAAGCTAATGGCATTGTGAGCTAAGAGAGAAGTGAAGTTGAAAGAAAATTAGGTCAGAAGGATGAGTGGAGCGACTGGTGGCTTCAGGCTGGTGGATTACAAATACAAAGGCAAAAGGAAGTTTGTAGAAATTGAAGTAGGAATCGGGGTGTGAAAGGGAACAATTTAAAACAGCAGACGTCTGAGATATTGAAAGGGTTAGTTTGACTTTTTTCTTTAAGAAATGCTTTTACAAGTCCATTCAGCCTTCCAGCTGTGTTTGAAAGAAATTGCCATGTGATCACAATGCTTCAAAATGATTTCCAGGCTTTCTTTCCTCTGGAGAACGCTTCAGTGGTTTATCTGATTTGCCTTTTGATCGTCTTCTGCTTCACTGGCTGGTAGCACACCAACCAAGGCCATCGAAGTTCTGACCTTCATCCACTTTCAAAGAAGCAGAAGCTTCAGCCGGTTCTGAGGAAGAGTTTATTATTGCTCTGAGAAAAAAATTTATTTCATAGGTTACCATTTTGTTAAATGGTTCTGAGATTTTGTAAAAGTATTTTTCATCACTTTTGACAGAAGACAAGATTTTCTGAAGTTTAAATTTATATCGTAATTGTCACCATTTTTACTAAGTTTTGATAATAGCAGTGTCAGTAGTTATTGTGTTTGTGAAAATGGCCAAAGATTTGTTTCTAATTTAAGAAAAGGCATTAAAGTGCAATAAAATACCAGACCACAGTTCCACTTGGCTCACTATCCAGTTTTCTACAGAACAGCTTATGCTTGACTTTCCCACACAGCCACAATTAAATCCTGTAGTGCAGTGTGAGGCTATTGCTAGCATGTTTGCTCTTTGTTTTGACAATTGGGTTAATATTGTCAAATAATATTTACAATTGTAAATGCACTTACATTTACAATTTTAAGTGCACATTAATTATTATATTCTGCTCCAACAAAACTTACATTGTGGTTTTCCTGCTTCATAAACTCTTTGTTTTAAACATCATAACAGCTAATCATTAATGTTTCAGGTGCTCTTTGCACAGCTTTCTTGTGCCCAGACAACTGTTGCTGACAGAGCAGGTCACGTGACACAAACAAGAAGTGAATGTCATTGTAAAAAGTGAAAAATAATATGACAGAAGAACCCCAGACTGATTAGTTCAGCTGCATAATGCCACTATCCTGTCATCAGGTTCTGCAAGCTGCACACATAAATATAGAAAGTTAAAATAAAGTGTCTGGGTTTAGCTCAGCTTAGTCCGGCAATCAAAATAGCAATCATTTCAAAATGCCTTGATCAGAACCTAAGTACAGTTTTAATGACTGGATCAAGTTTAGCTAGCAGGAGTTCTGATCATGGCTGACAAAGTGTGACTATCTTGCTGAAAGAATCAAAACTCCAGGAGAAATTAACTAAGAAGTCAGTTTGATTTGTATAAAAATATGAGTTATATCTTATGATGTGGGTAAGTCTCAAAAATTTAGTTTATATTTGCTGAAAATAAAAAATGTATTAACATTTAATTGTATGGTAACGACAGAGGTTATTTCTAATTTTACAAAAAAACTAAAAGTTGTGATATTATAGAATTGCTTTATGATGCAGAAAGAAAACAATAAACATATTCAACATAATTTCACAATAACAACAGCAGTTGACTTTTGGTTCTAAAATCACACTTTACCTTTAGGTGTGAAAAGCATGTCTCATAAAACAACATCCTTATGAATAAAAACATATTTAAATCTTTTCTCAGTCTTTGATCTGCTAAAGACTGGCTTCCTGACTGACTGATGCAAATGGCGTCTATAGCCAACTGAAACATAACAGCAACAGCTAATTAATGTCAACAACTATAACTAATTAAAGCCTACGTACCCATGACAATTTCAAAGCACATCCATAGAATCTTTAAATGCTATAAAACTTATATTAGATCAGTGAGTCATCTCTAATTTCTTTTTCTGAAGGTTTGAAAGTGTAAAGAAAATCTTAGAAAAATGTAAAACAAATCACTTTAAAGAACAGTTTTTTACTTTTTACAGAGTACTGTGTCTTAGAAAGATGGAAATTTCAGTCTTCTCACTTTTAGTCACATTTTAAGCATGAAACTGCAATTGTTTTTAATTGGGATTCTATAAGAGAGACCAACACAAAGTAGCACTTAATTGCTATGTGTCAGGAAGATATTTTTTAATAAAAGTTCTGCAGCTTTAAATAATCTTTAAATTCACGAGAGCCATAAATTAGTCACAGCTAGTCCATGGTCTTTAAGCACTATGCAGCAGACATTAGATTGTCGTGATCTGTATTTCTCGCATCTGTCCCTGTCAAATAAACAATAAAATAATAATAGAAGTATAGCTGTTTTTTATGAGTATGCTCACCAGGCGATATATTTTCAGCCTTAACCTTAAACTCCCACCAGCAACTTCCCCTGCCCTGGCAGAGATTTGTTTAAAATCGACACAGGAAGGAACCAAGTTAGACTTTTACATCCTATACGCAGGACTGGACTACTTTCCAGCGCTCTTCTTCTCCTCTCACGTCTTTTGTTTATTCACATTAAATAATTATCTCATTGCTTTAATGCAAATCCAGAAAACAGAAGTCTGAAACGTGTTTCTGCTTCTGTTTCTTGTATAGCACTGCATGCTGTTGGGAGGAAAGAAGAGCACAGACATTCCCCTGGAGGGTTACCTTCTCACTCCCATCCAAAGGATCTGCAAGTATCCTCTGCTGCTCAAGGTACGTCTGCAGCTGCTGCAACAGTGATGCACCACAGTCATCACAGTCTGAAAACCAAAGGGTTATGTTTGAGTTCCAGTCATGACTCATTTGTAAACTTGGTTAGATGGGCACATTTCTACCTATGCCGTTGGTGGTAGTTTTGGAGCTGAGGCTGGTAAAGGTCATGCTCCTAAAAAACCTCCCTGAAACTCTGTTGTGTGCTTTTTTTTAGTGGATCTACTTAATTCTCTGAACTTCCTCTGTCTGTGTTATAGGAACTACTTAAAAGGACTCCTAAGAAGCATGCAGACTACCCTGCCGTGGAGGAGGCTCTGCAGGCCATGAAGGCTGTCTGCTCCAACATCAACGAGACCAAGAGGCAGATGGAGAAACTGGAAGCTCTGGAGCAGCTGCAGTCCCACATTGAAGGCTGGGAGGTGAGAACAAAAGTGGGCCAAACCACCACATCCGGAGAGCAAGGTCTGGACTGGAAGGGAATCTGAGATCTTTGAGATTTCAGACTCAGAGGCCGGTCATAAATGCAACATGCGTGTTTTTTTTAATGGAAACTGAAAAGAGAAATTGATTTTTAATAAAACCACAGCAAAGACAGCAACAGTTAAAAGACATTAACTACCACATCACTCCTCCACCTTTATAGCCTTTATAGCTTTCTATCGGTACACTGTAGGCCTAAATGATTTACTAATTTTCAATTAACTGATTAATAACTGGACAGTTAAACATGCTTAATGAGAGATTATTTTTACACTGTTTGAACTAGTTGAAACTAAATTAAATGTTAAATTTAATTTAGTTAAATTAAATTAAATTAAAATTAATTAATTTTATTAAATTTAATTAAACCTTCTTTATTTTCAGATAAAGAAGGTTTTTCATCTTAATTTACGTTATGTGCAGTGTTAACTCCTGCTCTGAGTGTGTAGCTCTTTCATCAAAATGCCTTTATGAGTCTCTATAATCCAGATAACAATTAATTGATGACTCTTTCAATAATCAATTAATCAGATTAATTGGTGTGAAATACACTGCCTGGCCAAAATAAAAGTCGCCACCAAAAAATGGTCACACTCTCTAGTATTTTGTTGGACCGCCTTTAGCTTTGATTACAGCATCACTTCACCTGCCTCTTTTCTTTCCCTGATGCGCCCATCACTCTGGAACAGGGTAAATCTGGACTCATCAGACCACATGACCCTCTTCCATTCCTCCAGACTCCAATCTTTATGCTCCCTAGCAAACTGAACATGGCAATGATTTGACCCTTCTTGAACAGACTAACATCTTTTCCACGACCACAGGATGTGTCTTTTGCCATGGTTGTTTAAGAAATGAGGAGTTACTCATTGCATCAGCTGGGGTTAAATAACTTGTTGCCAGCTGAAAGATAATCGCCTATGCAGTAATTATCCAATAGGAGGGTGGTACCTAGTTGCTTAGTTAAATCCAGGTGGCGACTTTTATTTTGGCCAGGCAGTGTATATCATTGTATTGTAGGTACAGTATTTGCTAACCTACAGACTGGTAATAAAGAACAATGCTGTTCCTGAACCCAAAGAGCAGCTGAAGCATCAAGTTACATCAGGTTTATACAGAGAAGAGCCTCAGATAAACTCTAGATGTTCAGATTTTTGATTTCTTTTCAACAGCAAAGAGGAACCTTTGCCAGGCATTTTACTCCGACCCGACAGCCAGTCCCTGACCTACCTGCATTAGCCATGCTTTCCTCTCCCCTCCGCAGTCTCTCTGGGAGCTCCGTCATCTCCAGCCATAATGGAGGACCAGTGATGCTGATCAGGCCTCGGATGTGATGTGTATGAACACACGCAGCTTTACGGCCATCCGCTTTCCATCTTAATGGGCCTAATCAAAGGAGTGGCTGCAGAATGCAAGACATGCATTCTTCTGTGCAAACGCATGCAGTTCCTTATTAAAGGGCCTGGAGATCAATCCATTTGATTGATCTCCAGGGATGACTAAAGGTGCTTAATGGAAGAGTAATCAATTAAACTCAATTAATTAATTTTATCGATTAACTGAATTTATTTGATGTGACGATTTAATTAGAGGAAAATCTTTTCGGTATTTCAGAGTGATGTCAGCACTCCCGTGGTGCACCATCTTGTTTGACAAGTGTGTTTAACAGATTTCAGTGTTATTTGTAATTTTGTTTTAAGAAATGAAAGCCAAAAATTATTTTGACTAAAATTGTAAATTGAATTTGATATGAAAAAATTTTAAATTTCTTTTTAAGACCTATCGCCTAGCACATTAATATCTGGACGTAATGTGGTTAGACCTGAATTTGAATTGTTTTTCTGAGATGAAACCCCTTCCCCGCACCCCACTTAGTGTTGACCTCAAAATCAGAGAGAAAAAGGAAGATTTGTTTTCTTAAAATAAAGGCTTAAAAAACTCAATCTGTCTGGAGAACAGACTAGAGTTATGGAGGCTGCAGGTATAAGTGACATGGTGGGGGTTAAATCTGCCAGGAACAAGGCCGAACTGGGTGGGTGGGTGATGGTGTGCTACAGAGTCCACACATGGAGGTGTTTAGTTCCAGATGAACTGTAGGGAAATGGGACATTTAACCATGAGTAATGACTTGCTTTTTATCCTGATTGTCCAACTGATTGGCAGCCTGGTTTTGACACCTTCAGTCGTTAGTTTGCACTTTTATGTGTTGAGCTAAATGCCTTCTGGTTTTGTTGACTTTTCAGTTCTGCAAGACAAAGTTTTGTCATTCACATCTTTGGAGGGAACATGTTAATGAAGGCACTGTTCAGGCTTTTGATGTGTGAAATCCATTTTCAGTCCACAGCTGAACATGTGGAATTGCTGAAAATGGCTTTCTAAAAATAATTTTCTCGCCTATTAACAGTAAACAGCTTTGCAGTTCAGCCTCTTTTATTCAACCTTTCTTTTTTTAAACACCAAGCTATAGTGATCTGGAGACTAAGAGTAACTTTATACCTTTAATTAAGGTAAATATGTTTGTCAAACCTCTCTTTCATGAAGTTTATGCAAATAATTTTATTCTAAAATGTTTTAGGAGCAATCTCTCTCCACCCATTTGGTCTGGGTTTGATGATGGTAACAGACTGCTGCCCTGCCTTTAACAGCTTGTGGTTAATTCAATAGTTTACAAGAAAAGGCTTTTATCTGAGTCAATCACATCCGGTGAAGGTGTGAGGCTGCAGACTAGATTGTAGCTGCTGAGAGGCTTTAGCTACATCTTTTCAGTTTTCCTTTTTGCATGACAGAAGCAGAAAGCATTTAACCCCAAATTCACCTGCAGAAATTAGAGTCAGAAACATGCACTTCTGCTCAGTTTGCAGCATCATCTGTAAAGTTTCCTGACATTTTGGCGATCGGTCGATACTCAGAGGAGAAACTGGTCTTATCTAAAAGCGACTAAAATCAGCCACTGTATTTGGTCTGCTGTGAGAGAAGCTTGACACCAGGTCATGCCTGAACGTGTGCAATTAACAAGTTAACAATAATTTAATTTATTTGGGAGGGAGAGTGCACGTTAATTTTTTTTTTTTTAATGTGCCAGAAGTTTTTATCTTTCATTCCTGGAAATCAGTAATTTGTGTTGCTTAAAACAAACAAAGATTCTACAAGCAAGATTAAAATGACTCAACTACTAACTAATTTTATAAATAAAAAACAGTAAATACCAAACAAGAAAACTACAACTCAATTATATATAAAAAGTACAAAAAGTAGTTAAAGCTCAATAACAGTCACCCCCATGTTTGCCACTTTAGCAACTTTTCAGACAAAAAAAATTGGTTATTGGCTAAAATATGAATCGACAGGCTTTTAAAGATCAGTAATCAGCCTGAAAACTGCAATCCACAGAATGTCACAGAATACTCTTTACATCATCTTCTGATAACAAATAGAGGATGGAGGAAACTACCAAGAAATGATCATCCACCTTCAATCCATCATGCCAACTCTTGAGGAGCTGCAGAGATACAGAACTCCAGTGGAAGAATTTGCCACAACCCACAGAGAAGACTCTGTGCAAATTTTAAATTTTAAAAAGGTTTTCTGGTAAAATGAGATTGAACTCCATTCTGGTAAGATGAGATTGAACTCCAGTCTGGACTAAAGACTAAAAATAACATCAACCACAACAGGATTTAGATTGTTTTTGTGAAGTGAGTAAATCTAAAATGTTGAAGTTTGTTTGACTCGTTCTGTAAGGTTCGGCTCTCAAAACGAACAGTTCTTCTCTGGACTTCAACTCTTTTTAATGTTTCAGCTCTTCTGCTGTTATTTTTTTGGTTTGATTTTTTCTAATAAGAATTCACATGTCCTGAAGTAGAATAGTCAACATCTTAATTTTGTCTATAAAAGCCAACAAATGTTTTTGGTGGGGTCAGTTGTGTTTTCTATCATTGACAATAAGAGTGTCAACAAGCCGCTCTCGGTGCAAAAGACTAATTTTGACAGTGTTCTGGAGGTTGTGAACTCTTTGGTTTAGAATGCACACAGGACAGCTGTGCTAAGATTTAACAAACGCGACTGCTGACAGTGAACTGGACAGTGTTGGATCTAATCTATTTCAGTTTTTTTGTTTTTTTGTTTCTTGTTTCTGTAGGGAACCAACCTGACAGATATCTGCACAGAGTTGCTCCTTCATGGAAATCTCCTGAAAATCTCTGCGGGCAACATCCAGGAACGCGTCTTCTTTCTATTCGACAACCTTTTAGTTTACTGTAAAAGGAAGTCCAGGTAAGAAAAAGAACCATGTGTTGGTGAAAGGAAACACCAACACATCCAAACTTGAGGAGCCATAAAAATAAAAATGGTTCATTCCCATTAATGTGAACTCATTATTTACCATGTGAGAGCCAAAACAAGCACACACCCTGTGCATTTGGAACTCTGTGGATGTCTGCATGTTTTCAGAGGGTTGTTTTAGTAGCGCATGGTGCTGGCATCAGCTGGTGTTTATTCTTCCGGAGCGTAACCGCAGTGTTGTGCTTTCTCACAGAGTGTCTGGGAAAAAATCCACTAAAAGGACCAAGTCCATCAACGGGCCTCTCTATGTGTTCAGAGGCCGGATCAACACTGAGGTGATGGAAGTGGAAAACGTGGAAGACGGAACAGGTTTGTGTTTGTATATTAGGGTGCGTTAAACCAGTCTTTCAGCTCATTTCCTATTAAACACACTACTTCTTACACTACTTCATACCAAATATTTTTGTTCTAGTGAAAATATCTTAGTGTTCTATTGGAAAATAAGACCAAACTGACTTACAAGTAACTTTTCAGCAAGATGCAGGAGTTGTTTTAATTCAGTATTTCCCAGTGTTGTATAGTAACGAAGTAAAAATGCTTCACTACTTTACTTAAGTATATTTTGGAGTACTTCATACTTTCCTCGAGTAAGAAAATTTTTGATAACTTTCACTTTTACTTCACTACATTTCCGAACTTAATTGCATACTTTTACTCCGATACATTTTCAATGTGTGGTTTAGTTACTCGTTACAAAAAAGCGAGAGAGAAACGCAAATGTTTTGACCCATCTACTGATTGACTGCAACAAAGTCGGTAGCCGACTTGCCTGGGCTTGTTCATCACCACCAATAGGATGCACAGGTTTCGCACCTCCCCACTACGTCAAAAAAGTCCAGCAAACAGTCTGATTGGTTAGTGCTCCGTTTGTGTAGGTTTGTGCCGTTAAAATGTTCGTTTGTGCAGCTTTGATTTCCGAGATATTAAAAATGATTTTTTAGCCCATCTAGAGTTCACCATCCCCGCATTTTGCTCCAAAACAAACCAAAGTGGGCTGGTTCGTTAGTGCTCCGTTTGTGCAGGTTTGTGCCGTTAAAACAAACGCAGCAAAGTTGTTTTCAATTTGGATTTTGGCTATTCCAATATCCGGTGTGAGCGGCGTCTAGCTCGAAGTTGATCCGATTCATGAACGCTAATTTCGGCCAGCCGTTCTCTAGGTCTCCCCTTCCTCAAGGTGTCGGAGGTTCACTCAGGGAGAGTCAACAAATTTTACATCCAAACTCTCCTGAGAAACTAATGGAAATAGATTTCTTGCCTTGTGACCAACTGTCACAAAATTCATGGCACCAAATATTGAGTATGAAGTAGTCATACTCAATAGGTCTGTTACCTTTCTCCCATTAAACACCAAGTTAACAAAAAAGCTCTTCTCTTCAGATGCCAAATAAACTGCATTTCCCTCTCAATTTTTTTTCTTTTGCATAATGACCAGTTGTGTGCACCTATAGTTTGTGAAGTAGAGTAATCGTAACCGCTTTTTTTTTCTTCATGTTGACCGCATTTTCTGTACTATTTTTCTCATTTTCATCACTGACCTTACTGAAAGGGAAAACTTAAGGCTTACAAAAACTTTGTATTTTCTGTCCTGGAGGGTTTACTAAGAAGCTGGTTCAGTTGTAAAGCAGGTTAAGTTAACCTTGTGGTTTCGGTAAAGCACCTAATTTTCTTAACTAAATGATGCCTGCAGGTTTATCTATTAGTAGGTTTAATTTTGCCAGCACTTGGTTGTGTACATTATTTTAAGTATATTTAACAAGTTTACCAAAATGTAAAAAATGTCATTCAAACTGCATTTGCCTTGTTTTACTTTTTACTTTTACTTTTCATTACATTACTTGAGTACATCCATTTTTACAGTACTTTCTATACTTAAGTACAAGACATTTCAGATACTTTAATACTTTAACTCAAGTAACATTTCAATCAGTGACTTTTACTTTTACCAAAGTCATATTTTGGAGCGGTACCTATACTTTTACTTGACTCCGAGATTTCAGTACTTTATACAACACTGGTATTTCCTTTATATTGATGAATACGTCGTAGTTCCACTGACGTAATTATTTAACATGGAACAGATGTCTCATTATGAATTCAATAATTATCCAGTGTACTTTGTTTAATCAAAATGAAGAAATTGCGTACATAAAGAGGCAGCATTGTGTAAAAACAATCACTTTGAACGTTACATCATGTTATATTATTTTCTCATCAGAAGCAATCCTGGAGTTTTGTTTGAGAAATCCTTTAATCTCCATGGCAACTATTCAGCTGTGCTGAACACCTAAATGTACCAAAGGCGCAACTCCTTCTGTGAGCTGCTCTTCTCAGCTTCAGCCTGTCAAAGCAGCCCCTCCCATTCAGCTCCTTCAGATGAGCCAGAAGCAATTAGCAAACATCTGGTGGAACTGCTGAGCTCATTATAGGAGCTACTGCTCAGAGCTGCTGGTAGAAATGTTGTTAAAAGGTTAATAGAGGAGCCATGTCGGGATGACTTCCTCAAGGCGGAGATTCAGAAAGAACAGGAGCTTCCTAAAGAGACAAAGGCCCAATTTCAAGGCATTAAATTACAAAGTCAGGTTTATTTTGTCATGTTTGAGATACAGCATTTTTAAAAAATTGAAGGTAACATAGTTTCTTGGTTGGGCTATAAAATGATACTTTATGCCTGGAAACATAATGCTGACCCTTTAAAACAAGCTCATTTATCTTGATGAAAAATTCTTGAGGTATTTAAAATGGGAACCAAACCAAAATTATTTAGTAAGATGTAATGTTTTTTACAAATCAATCTATGAATTTACTATGTTTCTAGAAAGGAAGAAGACAAAAAAAAAGCAACAGTTGCTCCTTTCAGTTGGTGCACCGCGCTCTCCCTTCTCATTTTCCATCTTGGTTCATGCAAGCTGTGCTGTTTTAGCCCACCTGTCTGATTTGAATGGGGGACTTGTTGACAGTTTGGGTGGAGTGCCATGCTTGCACCGAGTCCTGAACAGGATGTAGCTTGTAAGCCATGTGCACCTTTAGATGTCAGTTGCTGCGTAGCGGCCTTATGAATCCATGTGAATTTGAAGCGCAGAATCTCAATAGTGGCTGATAAACCTGATGTGCTCCAGTTCAAGTTTGTAGAAAGATTTGCAGCTTGTCTATTTGCTGATATGGTCTCCCTTTTTTCTTCTGTTATTGTGGTTTGTTGGGGTTGGTGCAGTTTTTGTTCTCCGGTGTAGAAACACTTGATCTTCCGCTCACGTTTCCTCTTTTTTAATCTCTTGCTCTCTGTTTCTGTATTCTCTAAGCTGGCAGTGTATTTCTGCAAGCTCACATGACTGTTTTTTTTTTGTTTTATTTTGCCTTTATGTTAGCTGCTTGCTGTCATATTCTGGTTTCTGAAAGGGAAACCACAGAGAAAAACAAGCTTTACTTGCTGAGTCCGGGGGTCCCACTTTCAGGTTATCTGATCACGGAGCGTGAAAGTTGTGAAACATGGGTGTGACTGGAAACAGAAATGAAAATAGAGAACTTCACTTTCCACCTCATTTAATTTTTTTTTTTTACTTGTCCAGATTGTGTTTGCTGATTCTTTTGGGGGATTTTTAGGGAATCTCTTTTCTCCGTTCTGCCAGATCACACAGCTCTGCTGCAGAAGCAGCTCCCCCCAGTGCCCAAAGTATCAAATCTATTTATACAACCTTTGAGCATGAGACTAATGCACCCCATTACCAGTGGGCATTCATTATTCAGAGGGCCGCTCACCTGCAGCTAAATGGATCAGAGCGGGGAAAGATTCTCATGTCAGTGCTCCATTACTGCTTTTACATTGCTGCCAGTTTATCTTCTTTATTAGATGTTTATGTTCAACTTTGACTTTATGTCTCTTCAGACATACACTTAATGTCAGCAGTTTGATTAGTCACATTATTTTCTTTATTTAAAGCTGTTTGTAGTTTGAATGCCAGTTGATGAATGTAAAACCAGGAGCTTTCATTCATTATACCTCCTGTTTTATAATGAAATAATGAAGTATGGGGATATTGCATTTATCTGTTGTTGAAAACACATAACACTGCCCCTTTAAATAAAGGTCACTAGTGCAAAAAATGTAAAATCTTATGAAAAAGCTAGAAAGAGTTGTTAAAGAATAGACTTACAGCAGCTTGAAATGACCTGAATGTTATGTTATACTCATATATGATGTTATTGAGATTAGCTATTATTTACCAATACAAAGACATATGGTTTTCAAATTTTTTAAAATCAGATCTGTTGTGCTCTCCAAATTTATTCCATCCAGTGTAAAATCACCGTCTTCTGAATTCTGATTTAATATTTTAAATCATGACTGTTCCAGTGTTGTACATCTGAAAGTGAATGGTTTACCTGTAACATGCCTGTAGTCTGATGCATGTTCACCTGATGCTGCCACCACCACGAGCCCCCATTTGTCACGCCCCACTCGTAGGTGAGTCAGAGAAGCGTGGACCAATGCTGCCTCTTCCGGTCTGGTCCAGAGGCCAATCAAGCAGACTGGTGACTGACTGGATATCAGTATAAACCAGCTGCCTGGTGTGTTTTATTAACAGCTCATCTACCTGCTTCCTGAAAAGAACAAAAGAACAAACAAATAGTGGACTGGAGACACCTACTGGACAGGAGGGGATCGTCACACTGTAACATGCCTGTAGTCTGATGCATGTTCACCCACTGAGTTGTATGTTAACAGCAGTGCTGGTTTTCTGCTGCACAGCCTTTACATGTGGACCCTTAACCTCACCTGAGCAGAGCAGTTTCCTGTCATGCTGTCAAGTGTCACATTGATGGCTAAATACTTTTAAAGGATTGTTGAGAAAATCTCGAGTTTTATCTTTTCCATGTTCACCTCTTCTTCTATTAAATTCATTCATTCTTTTCTTTCTAGCCGACTATCACAGCAACAACTACACAGTGACTAATGGCTGGAAGATTCACAACACGGCTAAGAACAAGTGGTTCGTCTGCATGGCCAAAAATGCAGAGGACAAGCAGAAGTGGCTGGATGCCATCTTGAGGGAACGGGAGCAAAGAGAGAGTGAGTAACACTTTTTTTTTTTTCCTTTAAAAAAAAGAATACATTTTTAATAGTACCTCCAGTTTTTATTTTTTGGTTTTGGCTCAGGAAGCAGATTTTAACCTCAGGTTTCAGAATTAATGCTCTGGCTGTTATTAAACATTTATATCATCCAACTTTTTTTTTACCAAAATATTTTTATTGAGATTTTGAACAAGTTCTCTTTATAGTTATTACATGACATTAATTATTCTTACTCAACTCAGAGAAATAAAAAACAGAAAGAAAGAGAAAAAGAAATAAACACAAAACACAGCTTCTCAAAACCAGGGGTATTCAAGCAAATTTCAAATGTACACTTCTATACAGCATGGCACACCACGGGTTCCCGCAAGTCAGAACTCAAACGAACCCTCTGACAGGTCTAAGTCCGTAATAAAATTAATGAAAGACTCCCAAATCCTCTCAAAAAGATATTGTTTGGATTTCCTAATATATGTTATTCTTTCTAGTGGCAAATTAGACGACATCTGTTTTAACCACTGCATGACACTTGGTCTGTTGATATTTTTCCAAGCCAAAGCTATACATTTTTTTGCAGCTAATGAGCTTATATCTATAAAAGTACATTCTGATTTACTAAAGTTATGGTTCTCAGGGTACAAAGCTAACAGGAACAATTTAGGATCCAGTGAAATCGGCTTTAAGATAATTTTTTCAATTATATCAAGAGTTACACTTTACACAAAGATCTGGGATGTTATTATTGTATTTATTTAAATGCACAGGCGTAACATAGAGACGCATTAGCCATTTAAATTGTAGAATTCTAAAACGACTGTTTATGGACATTGTGTGAGTTTTAATACAAGCCCTTTCCCAATCCTATTATATATATCAATATTTGATGATAGGTCCATATCATCCAACTTTACTGTAGAGGTGTTTGTTTGTTTTCTTGGTTTTTCATTATTGGTAGCTTGTAAAGGCAGCTGCAAAACTCAATATTCAACAATCAAAATGTTTGAAAAAGCAGATGTCTAGCTGATCATTGTTCTTTTTATCTGACACGTTTTTACAAATGGAGATGCTAAAAATAGAACCCATTGCAAATACCTGAAATAGAATAACAGTAGGCATAGTTCTATAGTCACCGATCCATATGATCAGATAAGTAGAGGTTATCTCATAATATTTGGCTAAAGCACCACTGAAACATGTCTGCATGAAGAAACCACTTGGCAGTTGGTCCAGTGCCATCTGGCCTATGTGCTTCACTTTAAATACTCTAAATATTTATATTTAATGGCTGTATCTTCCCATCTGACCATGAAACTTTATTCTACAAGGCATCTGGCTTGTGGATGTGGGCAGCTGCACATTACAGTCAAGATTAAAGGTTTTGATTTGTGAATAGTATATCTCCTGGTCAGAACCAGCTGCTTGGTTAATGCTGATGTTAAACTGGCTTTATTGAACTGGTGGGAACTGATGTTTAGACAGTTCCCAGTTTACGATATGCTTAAGTTGTGGTGATTTCTTGTAACCAGTTAAATCAGTTGAGTTTGAACATAGTTTGGTGTTCCAACACAACACTGATACCAAACACATATGAACGCTGGCATAGCCTTCTTAAAGTCTCATTAAAAACTTTTGGGTTGATACCAAGAAACTAAACAAAATAATTTATTCTGCCATTTTTGTTAAGAAGAGTGATCAGATATTGAGCCTAAATTATGCCAGGATGTTGGTCATGTCTCGCAGAAATTACATAACCTGCGGTTTGATAACTGGAGAAATATATATATGATTTGGACCTGCTCAGTTTTGTTTCTGTATGAAATTTAATCTTGTACTCGCAGTTGTAAACACATTTGAAGAAAGAAGAAAATCCCCTATAATATTCTTTAACTTCATGATTGTAAGCCATTTTTACAGCTCTGAGATCAGTGGTGTAAGCTGATATCGTTGTTTCTCCTTTACTTGTTCTATCCGCCATTCTTTTACCTCAGATTAAGTTCCCACCTGCTCTGGTCCTGCCATCTGTCTTGATTATGTTCTGGCTGTCGGCCGGTGCCAGAACATTTGGCTACTTGATAGCATTGATGCTAAAAATCAAAACTGCATCATCAAAGCTAGTGAATTCAAAGGGCTCTGTTCTGCTTCCAGTTTAGTTGGGAATAAACTAGTTTCATGCTAACATTAATACCAATGTTGGCATCACTGAAATTAGCTTTTTTTTCTTTTTTTTTTTACTTTTAAATTTTTAAGCTAAATTCCCATTTAGTTGGCGGTAGCAGTGTTTGATCCCAGGGAAAGGAGTTCATAAAGTCTGAAGGCTGCTGCAGCTCATGGTGTTGAGTTTCACCATGGCGGAAATCGACCTAAGGCTAACAGATGCCAGATCAGTCACACTGCCCAGTTTCTCCACTTGCTGCTCCTCTCTTACACTTTCTACTTCATGCTTTACTTTCAGTGTACCTAACTCTTTACTCCTATCTGTATGGTAACAGTATAAGTTATGTATGGTATAAGTTACAATACACTCAGTCCTAGCACTGAATGTTTTCACCTTTAATTTTAAACGCACAGTTACCTTTTAGGATAAACCAGAAGCTTTTTTAGAGCTCAGCTGAAAGCTCCACGTGTCAGGAGCTTTCAGATGAGCTCCTGACACATTGAGCTCATCTGAAAGTCTTTGGTGTTGCCAGCTGGGAGTGTTGTGTCTTATCAGCATTTCTGCTGATAAGACATTTGTGCTGTGTGGGTGTCAGTGTGAGGGACAGCAGCTCAGTGAAAGTGTTTCTGGTTTTATCCTGCACCCACAGGAAAATTAGGGCACCTTAAAGCGAGCTGTGGCAGCTGGAACAGCAGGAGAGGCCCCGTTGTTCAGTGACATTTATTGTTTAAGTCTGCTCCAGCTGCCGCCAAATGTAATATAACCCTGCTTCCATCAGCGGAGGTTGGTAATAGACTCTGTAACTTATTGGAATGTTTCTTTCAGACTCCTACTTCAGCTTTCAGACCCAAAGTACATTTTAACTTCACGACTTCTTAGTTTCCCCATCATCTATTACAGATCCTCTGATTACAGGTTTCTAGTCTGCTCCTATCTTTACTTTTTCCTGCAAAACCATGATTTCCATTTCTTCCTGATTACAAATATTTTTTTCACTTCTGGTTCAATTGAAAATTTGACTGTCTGAAAAGTCCACAATTAAAAAAGATTAATGTATATTTCTCCAAACGTTCCCCAAGTTGCAGCCTTTTCTTTGTAGAAATTATTTCCTATTGAAAAACAAATATCAAATGTCATTTTTATAAGAAAGAGTATTGGTCAGCTTTTCAGCTTTTTCCCCTCATACTAAACACACATTTATTTTCAGCTCTTCAATTTAATGCAAAATATAACTAAAATAAACTTGAAGAGAGAAGATCTGAGTTATTGTCAGATTGTTGAAACATTCATTCATTTTCAGTAGCTTAACAAGCTTTGTGAACGTTCATTAATTATAATTATATCAAGTGCAGTGCAGAAGTGTGTGTTTGCCATGGAGAACGGTCACTGTGACGCAAATACAGCGTTGGTAAACTTTCAGAGCAGAAAGTTATAATTTAATGAACTGTATCCAGCCATTCCTGGGTTGTAAGCAGTAGTTCTGTAGTTTGGAATTGAGAAGCTTGATATGCCGCTAGAAGGACTTAAGCAGATTATGAAGTCCTTTTGACATGGAGTTCAATTACTTGAATCACAGAGTTTCTGAGTCCAGTTCAGAAGTTCATCATTAGCTAAGCCCTTCAGATGCTGCAGTGTTTCACAGGGACCACAGTGGACTCCACTGCACAGTGCAAGAACAATGGCTAACAAGTAAAAACCTGGAAGCCGGATCGGAATTTTCCCCATGATCTCCTGAACCTCACTCAGCCTCACTCTGAAGTCTGTGGGGTTTCCACCCTACTTTGTCTCTGCTGGGCCTGGCAGATTGCTGAGGAAAAGGTGCTGGCCTATAACAGCACCATGAGGTGTGTTTGTCTTTTCCCTTTAATACATTTAAATCAAGTTTGGATATCTGGATCTCCTGGATGTTGTTCTTGGCTCTTTTATATCTTTCCCCCATGTGACTCCACCCCATACAGAGTTATCCTCTCCACCCCCTCGGCCCTGGCTGAAATGTGAAAAACCTGTCTGGCTCACCTCTCGCTTGTTTTCCAGGTCTGAAGTTGGGAATGGAGCGGGACGCCTATGTGATGATCGCTGAGAAGGGAGAGAAACTCTACCACATGATGATGACCAAGAACAGACACCTGATCAAGGACCGCCGTAAGAAGCTCAGCATTGTGCCCAAGTGCTTCATGGGAAAGTGAGTGTTGGTGTTCCTGTCTGGTTTCTTTGCGTTCCAGGAATGTGACTGGAACATGGCGCTTTTCACATGGGGATCTTTACAAAACGTTACGTAAGATCAGCTAGCTTTCAATAGTCTCTCCCCCCAGAGTCCTGGCAGAACGCCTGCAGCGCTTTATCCCAACATCTCCTTGTCCGTAATGAGGCCCCCCTACCTCGAGTTATAAAAGGGCCAACTTGGTCCCCATATTATCTGGGACCAACTTGGTCCCAGATAATATGGTCTCATATTATCTGGCAAGCAGTGACACATGGAGACTTTTATTGGAGGAGGATGTTTAGCTGAACTTTTTCAAGAGGCCATACAGAGGTTCATTCAACTTTCTCTAACTTGGTCTAAACTCATGAGAGGTTGTGAGATCCTGAACCAGCATAGAAATTCTCACTGCTCCCAAACAGGGAAACAAAAACTCAAACGGAGCAGGATCACAAACAGGACAGATTCTACTGAAACAAAAGAGGGACTCTACTGGTATTAAGGACTCATGGTGGTTTTTATATTTCCCTCTTTAATTCTTTACTTGAAGGCAGAAAAATTCACCAAACTGGACTAACTACTTTTGCAGCATCCTCCCATGATGTGAAACTAATATCAATTTGATAATGTTTTCATATATTTTCAGGAGAATCTGGATGGTATCAATTTCTAATATAATACCTTATAAAAACATAAATTGCCCTGGACACTTTTCTCATTTGGTTAGTTTAAAACCATCATTTTGTATGGAGAGAAGCTAAGTTTCAGACTTCTATGTGAATGGTTTCTGACCCCAAAACAAGCCATATGTGCAGAAGAACTGTTCTTCTGCACAGCATCTGCTGTTCATGGATGGAGCTGTCTATAGGGGATTTTTAACATTTATTCAGCAGAGGGAGCTGACAGGATTATCACAAAATCATAATGAGATGAAGAGAGGTGAGAAAAGGAAACCAAAACTCGTAACAAAGGCTCGGTAACCTCAATATCGGATAAACAGTGACAGTATCATACTGACAGCAATCGCCTTGAAAACAATCAGATTCATACTAAATATGTCTGATTTAGTCTCACATATGAACGTGGGCCCAAACTGATTGTTGTTTTGGGGGAACAGATCAGCTTTGTGCCGTTCAGACTGCAGTGGAAAAGTTGAATATGGGTAAAAAAAAATTTTTTTAAAATCAGCTTTGGGTTGACTTCGCCTTTACCTCTGACCTGTCCCCAGGCTGCATCATTCTCTTTACTCTGTAATGTTTTGTACCAAACCTCTCAGCTCATCTCAGAACAGCATTAAATTACAGATGACCCTCATCAGTGTAATTTCTGTCCTTCTGGTCTGATCCACCTTATTTTACCTGGCTCAGTGTTTCTTACCAATCAAGCCCCTCCCACGTGTCTCCAGCTGTCGTGTCCTGCAGATGAGTGCTCTCTTCATTATCTCTGCATTTGTCTTTCTGGTAAAGTGCAGCTTCGGTCATTATTTCATTACGAGAGGCTGACTGCTGGTTGGTTAGCCTCTGGTTGTCTTTGTAGCCTGATCCCATCAACTATCTGCTGTCCAAACTTACAAATGTCTGATTTTAAAATAATTTCATGACTTAAAATACTCTGTGGGGTTTAAAGCAATAGCTTACCTTTTCATCTTGCCCCTATTTTTTCATGCCATGAGATGTCTTCCAGCTAAAAACAGGTAAGTCTTCAGGTTTTTGGGTTCATAATGGGGTTAGCTTGTGTCCCGTCATCTTTTTGCTGCAGGTTTGTTTTTGCCTCTAGTGAGGAGAAATTCTGTCTGTTCCTCTTCCTTGCTAAATGTGAAGACTGTTAAATGTGAAGACTGAATTCTTGTTGATAAATTAGCTCTAAAAAGAAAGGCTGTGGTCCTGGCTGGATGCACACAGAAAATGGAGCTTGGGCAATTTAGTGCGGAAACCAAAAGTTTCCACACTAAATATGCAATAGTTCAGAAAGTTGGACCATTGCATATTGTCCAATTTACAGCAAAAACACTATTACTATGAGTTATTATAAGTCTTAAATCTTGCCCAGTTTCGTTATATTTCCAGTGTTAAAACGGTTTTGATAATTCTCTTCAGTCTTTTCAGATGACTTTTGAAGTTTTTCTTTATGTTTTGAATGCTTTCCCCAACTTTGATTCCCCTTGCAGTTGACAGTTTATTGCTTTTTAGGGTTGACGAGGAACTTACTTTGACTTATGACTCATGGAAACATTAATAAGCAGAAAATCCAAACAAAAACTGTTGTAGTTCCGACACATAACAGAAAACTTTAGAAAAACAGTTCAATGTTTCGGAACTTCAATTGCAAAACTGTCATAAAATAGATATTTTAGATCAGGGGTCACCAACCCGGTGCCCGCGGGCACCCGGTCGCCCGCAGGGACCTTTTCAGTCGCCCGCGGAGCTACTCCTAAAAATAGCCATTATTATTAGGGAGCACTACCAAAAAATAATTTAATTAAATGTTTTTTCATTGAAGTAATAACGTTTGACGTTTATATTTAGAGTACAAACGAGGGAAATGACAAAAACGTTTAAAATAAATTGCTTTATGCATAAAATTCTTTCCTGCTGTTAAAGTTCAGAACTGCGCGCAGGCGCATGCAGGAAACTGTCAGAGCGCAGCAGTGCATGCAGCTGCACTCTGCGTACAGTCACATTTTCCTTTAAGTAAACAAAGAAAAGAATAACTTCTGGAGTTTTTATTATTTAACTCTATTCACAAAACTGTGAAGAAAAATTAAATAAATTGTGCCAAACATCTTATTCGTAGCGCGCATCGCAACACCTGAACCTGGGAACCAGCACCGTCCTTTCCGTGAACCACATGGGGAGGCTTCGCTTCATGTCTTTATTATTTAGCATCGTCTGGAAAAAAAACTCAGCTGCTCTTGTTTAGGCTTGTGCTGATTTTTGCGCATTGGAGAGGTGCTTGTGCTCTTGCAGGTCAGGTGTCAGACCTTTATTTTTCCACATCTGCTGGTGTCAGCCAGTGGGTGACCCGTCAGCTGTTCGGTTCGCGAAACCACGAAAAAAGCGAATAAACCGGCGACCCGCCAGAACCGCGCAGACTGTCAGAAGCTCAGGCTGATTGTAGAACAACGGGAGGTTCAAACCCAACTCGTTCATTTTTAGCTTGCAGAAAAACGCAAAGCCTGAAATAAACAAAAGCAAACTGACCAATAAGACTTGGGCTTTGGGGTTCCCCGCATCAGACTGACACCGCTGTGTGTGTATAATGTCTTTTGACACAAAATATATTTTATTTTCCACAATTTTGCTAATAGAACAGATGGTTAGATAATAAAACTATAACTCTTCTTTTCTTTTTTATTTAAAGGAAAATTTACTGCAACAATCCATCAGTTTGCTTTAGTTTATTTCAGTCACTTGTGGCCAATTTAGAATCACAGAGAAAAACTCCAAAAGGGAATCAAAGTTAAAACTCTGTGAGCTAAGAACTTCTGATCACATAATAGCAATTAACCATAGCTGCCATGGTAAATTATTCCTGATAACTGATAACTATTGTGAGTGGTCCTGACATTAATATGATCAGGCAGTATTATATATATATATATATATATATATATATATATATATATATATCCTTCCATCCATCCATTTTCCGTCACCCTTCTCCCTAACGGGGTCTCCAGCTGCGTTCCGGGCGAGAGGCGGGGTACACCCTGGACAGGTCGCCAGTCTGTCGCAGGGCAACACAGAGAGACAAACAGGACAAACAACCATGCACACACACACTCACACCTAGGGAGAATTTGGGAAGGCCAATCAACCTGACAGTCATGTTTTTGGACTGTGGGAGGAAGCCGGAGAACCCGGAGAGAACCCACGCATGCACAGGGAGAACATGCAAACTCCGTGCAGAAAGATATATAATAATAAATAATTCCCTTCTCACCCACCGCGGGTGGTTCTTATCCTCTGAGCTCGGGTCCTCTACCAGAGGCCTGGGAGCTTGAGGGTCCTGCGCAGTATCTTGGCTGTGCCAAGGACTGCACATTTCTGGACTGAGATGTCTGATGTTGTTCCTGGGATCTGTTGTAGCCACTGCTCCAGTTTGGGGGTGACTGCCCCGAGGGCCCCGATGACTGATGTTGCAATCGGCCCTCTCCAGTTCCTCCCTGAGGCCCTGGTATTTCTCCAGTTTCTCGTGCTCCTTTTTCCTGATGTTGCAATCGCTTGGTATTGCTACATCTACCACAACGGCTTTCCTCTGTTGTTTATCCACTATGACAATGTCTGGTTGGTTCGCCATTACCATTCTGTCTGTCTGGATCTGGAAGTCCCACAGGATCTTAGCTCTGGCATTCTCCACCACCTTTGGGGGTGTTTCCCACTTTGATCTCGGGGTTTCCAGTCCATATTCTGCACAGATGTTTCTGTACACTATGCCTGCCACTTGGTTATGTCGTTCCATGTACGCTTTCCCTGCCAGTATCTTGCACCCTGCTGTTATGTGCTGGACTGTCTCAGGGGCCTCCTTACACAACCTACACCTTGGGTCTTGTCTGGTGTGGTAGATCTGGGCCTCTATTGCTCTGGTGTTTAGGGCTTGTTCCTGGGCGGCCATGATGAGGGCCTCTGTGCTGTCCTTGAGCCCAGCTTTTTCCAGCCATTGGTAGGATTTACTATTATCAGCCACTTGGGTTATTTGCTGGTGGTACATCCCATGTAGGGGCTTGTCCTCCCATGATGGTATCTCTGGCACTTCAACCTCCGTTCCCTGTTGTCTGAGACATTCACTGAGCACATTGTCTGTTGAGGCTTTGTCCCTGATGTATTTATGGATCTTAGTTGTTTCGTCCTGGACAGTGGTTCTCACACTCACTAGTCCTCTGCCTCCTTCCTTGCGGCTCGTGTACAGTCTCAGGGTGCTGGATTTGGGATGGAACCCTCCATGCATTGTTAGTAGCTTTCTAGTCTTAATATCTGTGGCTTTTATCTCCTCCTTTGGCCAGCTAATTATTCCAGCAGGGTATCTGATTACTGGCAGGGCATAGCTGTTTATCGCACGGATTTTGTTCTTGCCATTGAGCTGGCTTCTCAGGACTTGCCTTATTCGTTGGAGGTATTTAGCTGTTGCTCCTTTCCTTGTGGCCTCATCGAGGTTGCCATTTGCTTGTGGTATACCTAGGTACTTGTAACTGTCCTCTATGTCTGCTATTGTTCCTTCTGGGAGTGAGACCCCTTCTGTGCGGATCACCTTCCCCCTCTTTGTAATCAGCCGACCACACTTCTCTAGTCCGAATGACATCCCAATGTCCGTGCTGTAGATCCTGGTGGTGTGGATCAGTGAGTCGATGTCTCGCTCACTCTTGGCATACAGCTTGATGTCATCCATGTAGAGAAGGTGACTGATGTTGGCCCCATTTTTGAGTCGGTATCCGTAGCCAGTCTTGTTGATAATTTGGCTGAGGGGGGTTCAGGCCTATGCAGAACAGTAGCGGGACAGAGCATCTCCTTGGTATATGCCACATTTGATGGACACTTGTGCAAGTGGTTTGCAGTTGGCTTCAAGGGTGGTTTTCCACAGCCTCATTGAGTTTGCAATGAAGGCTCTCAGAGTCCTGTTGATGTTATACATCTCTAAGCATTCAATGATCCAAGTATGCGGCATTGAGTCATAGGCTTTCTTGTAATCAATCCAAGCCATGCACAGGTTGGTGTGTCGGGTTTTGCAGTCTCGGGCAACTGTGCGGTCTACGAGGAGTTGGTGTTTGGCTCCTCTGCTATTTACACCGATACCTTTCTGTGCCATGCTCATGTGCTTATCCATGTGTTTGCTTATCTTGGCTGCTATGATGCCTGACATGAGCTTCCATGTTGTGGAGAGGCAGGTTATTGGTCGATAGTTGGGTGGGAATGGACCCTTTGATGGATCCTTCTGGATTAGGATTGTCCGCCCTTCAGTTAACCATTCAGGGTGAGTCCCACTTTGTAGCAGCTGGTTCATTTGGCCTGCCAGTCGCTCATGGAGGGCAGTGAGTTTCTTTAGCCAGTAGGCATGGATCATGTCAGGCCCTGGTGCTGTCCAGTTTTTTCATACCTGAGACTCCTTTCTTGGACATCTGTCACAGTGATGGTTACCGGGGCTTGCTCAGGGTTGCTATGGTCCTCTCGTAGAGAGATCAACCACTGTGCATTGCTGTTGTGGGACGCCTCCCTTTCCCATATGCCTTTCCAGTATTGTTCAGTCTCCAGCCTTGGTGGGTCTGCTCTGTTGTTATTACCCTGCCATTGAGAGTACACCTTAGCTGGTTGAGTGGAGAAGAGCCGGTTAATCCTTCTGGATTCATTCTCCCTTGTGTATCTCTTTAGGCGGCTGGCCAAGGCTTGGAGCCTCTGTTTGGCAGTTTCGAGTGCTTCAGGTATGGGCATCTGCCTGTACTTTCTGGGTACTTGTCTTTTCATTGTACCCTTGTGGAGCTCTGATAGTTGGCTCACTTCCCTCCTTGTTACCTTGATTTTAGCCTCTAATCGTCTTTTCCATGGTGGGTATTGGGTCTCATGGTTGCTCTTATAGCCAAGTATCTCAAGGATCACTGATGCTGAGTTGTAGATCAGCTCATTGGTTTCTGTTATGGTATTGGTAGGGATCGTCTCAATGCTGCATTCACATTCTCAATGAGACTTTCTGATGGTACTTCACTCAGCCGTTGTAATTGGCGCCGGGGAGGCCTGGTTGTCATTCGGGTCATGATTCTCTCTCTCAGGTCAGCAGCTGTCTCGTTCAGCTCTGATTCGCTCACTGGGGCCGTGTATCCCCTCACTGGGTGGGGACTTGTAGTTAAGTCCCCACAGTTCTGACATCCGGGTTCCTCCCTTTTTTTGCCATAGCATTTGTGTTGTATCTCGTCAATCTCAAGTTGTGATAGCAGTTGCCGTTATGGATGTTGGAACACTGAGCTACTAGTTGTTTAGCACTTAGTGTTGACTGGGGATGTCAAGTAACCATTCCTTCCCCCAGTCTTTTGCATGTAACCTCTCTGACTAGGGTTACTTGAGTAGTAGCATTCCAACAGATCCACATTTTCATCTCTCGCCCATTTCCGTCTTGTTCCAGTAGCCCATTTGTCATCAAGGTGCTCTGGTTCCCCAACACCTGACGCAGACCTTGTTTGGCCGGGCGACGTCTGAGCCGGCATGTTATGCAACTTAGTATCTCTCATGGTATGAGGTAGGCAGTAGCTTGAAGGGTCTTGCCTAAGGACCCAGACTGGATTCGAACCCCGCCCTCTCAGGTGATATACTGATGCCTTATCTATTGAGCTATCCAGCCAATATATATATATATATATAGATATATATATATATATATATATAGATATATATATAGATATATAGATATATATATATATATATATATATATATAGATATATATATATAATTTATGAAGACTGTATCAAACAAGTGCCCTTCGTGTTGCTCTGTACCCATGAAGTTGCTCCCAGTCTCAAAAAGGTTGGTGACCCCTGTTTTAGTTCACTTTGATTGGTGAATCTCGAGCACCAATCAAAGTTAAAGACCAGTACTGATTCCTAATTTTCTCTACAATTACAACTTTAACACTGCATAATTTGTCAAATGTAAAAAAACTAAACAAACAACAACAACCCCATAACCATAAAACAAAAAGATCATTGCAGGTTTTTGGTAGAGCTAGCAGTTTTGAATTGAACAATAATTAAGGGATTACAGAATTATTTCCATTTGTGCTTCCAGTGCATAATGTGCTAATCTTTATATGATTATAAAACATAAAAAACCCCCGGAAGAACATGTTGCTTCATGATACATATGCAGATTAAATGTTTATTTTAGTGTCGCTAATGGCAGAAAAAAACCTTTACTTTTCAGAATAACAAGTCAATTTTGTCCATTTATCACCATATGATTAATGATGTAAAATGCAGCTGAGAAACCTTTCTAACAAGCAGACAAAGAGACTTTCCCACTAATAATATGAATCCTAAAGACTTTTGACAGCTTTAAATGTCTATTTAATGTTTAATATATCTTTTGTTCACAATTTTTCACTTTTTCTTATTTTTAGACTCATGAAAGTCTGAAGAAGTTGTGATCAGGATCCTTTAACAAGAAGTACCAGGGAAATATGTCTTCCTGTTTTTTCCCGCAGGTTCAGCAGAATGAATTAACACAAGATGGATAATGAACTGTTACTTTATCCTTGCCTTCATCCCTTCCATCACATCCCTTCACTCGGCTCATCGTGCTCAGCTCTGCTCCCGTTACATCTGGGTCCAAAATTAACCTGGCTCTTACATTACACACACACGCACTCAAACCCCTTGTCAACTGATGTTGACAAGAGGAATAACTTAACACCTTGGTGTTAAGTTATTCCTCTTGTCAACATCAGTTAAACCCCCTGAGTCAGAAATGAGCATGAAAAGAGATTAGGAGATAAAACAAACAAACCAAAAACAATTACCATTTTAAAAAAGTGAAAAACACATTCATACCAACATATCAGAAAACACATGTACAGTCTGAAGTGCAGATCCAAACACCCAGACACCTTTTGGCTAATGTTGCTTCTTTGTCAGGATTACTGATGGCAGCTATAAATACAAATCGTCTCTCAGATTCCCTCTGATTGATTATCTGAGAAAGATGAAGAGAGGTGAAGGAGGAATAAACTAATTTTCTCCCTCAAACATTTGTTAGGCGACACTGCCTCAGAGACGAGACGAGAGCTTCAATACGGATGGCCAGCATGCGTCCAGGCAGAAATGATGGATTTTTGTGAAGGAGCTCATCTGTAGAATACGCTTCACATATGTACCTGTGGTCTCAGTTAATACACTGAAATCATTTTGCTCTTCTTGGAAGAGAAAAAAGGCCCGGGGTATAAATAACCTTCCACCACCGTGTCAACAAGAAGCTTCCCAGGGGACAGGCGGGCCAGCTGAGGAGTCAAGGGGCAAGAGAACTGAAAACAGCACAGACCAAAGAGAAAATCCTCCATTCAGGGCTCCCATCTTTTAGCCCTCATCATTTGGCCCTATCATTTGGCCCCCATTGTTTGGCCCTTGATTAGCTGAATGCTGCAGGTGGAATCTGATGTGTTTTAAGTCACACATTGGGATGCTGCTGGCAAACCAGGCAGACTCTCTCCTGTTCGTTCCAGATGACAGACACTGAACTGCCATCTCTAGTATTGAAAGACTCAAACCAGTAATTTCTCCACTTAAAGGTTTTGAAGCCTTACAGTTTTGGTGATTAAATGATGAGCGAAGGATCAGTTTAAAGACAGCTGTCCTCATCGGTTCCTTTTCTCCTCCCTCAGTGAGTTTGTGTCATGGCTGATTGAAAGTGGAGAGATCAGCAACGCTGATGAGGGAGTGAACCTGGGACAGGCCTTACTGGAAAATGGCATCATTCACCACGGTAACGTTGATGTATTCTTTTTTTTCCTTTGTTTTTATTTCCCTTTCTTTCTTTGTCTTTCTTTCCCTTTCCTTCTTTCTTTCCCACTTTCTACATAAAATCTTTATTTTTTTCTTCTGACTGTCCTTTGCTACTTGTGGTTCTCTTTGTGTGTGTGTGTGTGTGTGTGTGTGTGTGTGTGTGTGTGTGTGTGTGTGTGTGTGTGTGTGTGTGCGTGCGTGTGCTGGCGTATGTGTGAAAGAAATTTTTTTGCTTTAGTTAGCCTTGGATTCAGTTTTTATTGTTTCCCTGAGGCAGGATTTCAATTTTCTTTGAATTGCTAATTTTTTTTTTTTTTTTGTATCATTATTTCTATTATTGACACTCTTGGGTTCTCCAGACTAAATTTTACATCAACAATGAAAATTTACACACAACCGCACCTCATAAATAATGCATGAATGTATTTCTCCAGGATGTTGCTGGAGTGGCACAGTCTAAGTGCAATCCACTGTCACAGTTTAGACAAGGTGCGCTGGGGAAAGTTTGCTGAAAGCCAAACTTTAAGTTCCCTAAAACCTGTGGAAACCCCCAGAGACTCTCACTTACGGCCCCACATAGCCTAGAGATCCATGCCTTACAGGCAAAATCATCATCTTGGTCTCTTTAAAGGAATCTTTCCCTACATGTTGTAATATCAATAAAAGACTATCTGTCTCATTGATCTCTACATTCAGTTACACATTGAACTCATTGAAATGTGTTTAAACGCCAACGTTTCCACTTCTGACGTTAGCTCCGCTCTAGATTCAACCCAGCGATGATTTCTTATCCTCGATAACTCCCGTGTTTAACACGTTCCAAAAGACCATTTTCTGGTGCATTCCTTTGGTTTTATGGGGGAATTTCAAGTCTAGACTGAGGCAAAACCAGCAGCTTGTTTGAGTCAATGCCAGCTTGTTGTGGTGGAACGGCTCTGCCTCTGTTTCTGCCGTGTCCTCACTGATCGTTTTCTCATCTTACTGCGGCGGAGGCTTTGTGAAAAGCAACTTGTTTTTGCCGGGTTCTGGCTAAATATGTAAAATGATTTGAAACAGAATATGTAAGCCTACATCTGGATCCAAAATCTGTAATAGTAGAAAATGCAAATAAATTGTTCTATATTCTCTTTACTAATAACCTTTTTGTCTTACTTTGCAGTTTCCTAGAGTTGGTATCCCATTTTATCCCACTCAGATTTATAGTCGCATCCATAATTCATCTGGAAAAAGGAAATCAGACTCACTTTTAGGCAAACTACTGATTAAAACCAGAGACCTCAGAGACCTCTAACAGCCATCAAGTCAAAACAAACATATGACACAGGAACTTTAGGCAGGGGATTTTGATTAGTCTCTTGGTAACTACAGTCCAATCCATTTTTCTATTTGGCTGATCTTTCAGTGTCAGACAAACACCAGTTCAAGAATGAGCAGGTCTTGTACCGCTTCCGCTATGATGACGGCACCTACAAGGCCCGCAGCGAACTGGAAGATATCATGTCAAAGGTAAATCAATTTTCTCTTCTGTCTGATGAAAACAGCTGAAGTAAAGAGGCTGTGGATATGTGTCACATCACAATGTGAATATGAAGCTGTTGAAAACAGTTTATACTTTGTTTACATTTTAAACTGAAGATGGTTTCTGCCTGATATGTTCAGCTGCAGTGGTCACCGTGTGAGCAACATCACATTATTAAAATTATCATACAATTATTCCTGGAATATCATTTGGCAAACCATCACATTTAAAATGCCTCCAAACTTTGCCAATAATGTACTTGGCCAATTAAGCACTGTCTTAATCCCCACAACTGATTAAAACCATTGTGATAATGGGGAATAATTAGGAGTGTAGAATTTTTTAATTAATTGCAATTACAATTGTCATCAGAATGGTGATAATATATCTGCAGCCCTTTCTATCCTTTTCTTCCTCCTTGCACTTGGACTCTTTTGCAAATAAATAATTCATCAGTAATTCTGCACGATTCTGATGTTTTCAGTTTCTCTTCAGTTTTTGTATTTGAGGATGTGCCATGTTTAACACAAACATTGACAGTGATTCAATGAGGAAATTATCAGGTATAGTTGAGACTTTATTTTGTCTTGTTAAAACCAGAATATAAGGTGTTTTTTTTTGTTGTTTGTTTTTTTAAATTGTAGTAGATGATATGATATGGCTTTCGAATGAAGACCGATTGTGGATGAAATGTTTCAGGGAGATGGCCTATCTTGGCAGTTTTGCAGTGATGTCATAACATAGAACGGTGTGACCTCAGAAAAACCTCTGAGGCTTTTATGAAATCTCTGGATTGACTTTGGGATTAAAGTAATTCGTAATGAGAAAACTTCTAAAGGCAGCTGGTTTTACTGGATTTAATTTAGCACTAGCAGAGGAATAAATGCTACAATATAGTGGCACACCACGCTCACAGGAAGCAATGCATCCTTTTCCTTTTGTTATTCATTACTTTAATATCATCCATCAAATAGGAGTGGGCATTATGGACTTACAGTTTAATCATGATATTTTGTGATGCAGTTGTCATAACAATAAATGTGATGACAGAAACTATTTAATATTTTAGGTAACTGTACAGCTGCGACTGCATTATGCTGCAATCTTAACTCCACAAACACAAATTATAAAAAACAAAAACAAAACTATTTATAAAACCAGTCACATAATGAAGTGTGATTTGTGTCACCAAACTGCACATAGTAACTGCATTTGACCATATTTTCAAATTTGTTAATATTTATTGATGCTGTCATTGATCAAGCAGTGGAGAAAACAGTAAAAATTTTATGATTTTATGTAATAAAATCTGATTTTAATTACATTAATGTTTGTGGTCACTACATGAAAACATTTGGTAAATTTCAGGGGGTGTGAACCCCCCCTCCTTCTGCAGGTTTTGCTTGAATCTGAAGAAGATAACGAATGTAGCATGGCACCAAAAATGCTGTTGAGAAAGAGCTTCTCCCTCACCATGAGCTAATCTAAACATTAGGAACAAATGTGTGTTGTAGACTCTGAATTGATAACCTGAGGGAAAGTTGCTGCACTCCTCAGATCTCGCCTTGTGTTCATGTTGGTACATGTTCATCCAAGGCGTGTGCGACCTGTGACTCAGCAGCGCTGTGCTCCTCTTTTACAGGGTGTCAGGCTATACTGCCGCCTCCACAGCCTCCACATGCCCGTCATCAAGTAAGTACCTGCCCTTATACCCCCCGTCCGATATGCTAATATTTCTGCCCTCCAGGTGCACAAATCCATATTTATAGTCAGGACTCACATTCACCCAGTTCAACACGTTTTCTGTAATCGTTGAACGAACTGCTTTCCTTCCAGGAATGACAGGCTGCATGACCTCCAGGTTTATGCTGTTCTGTGACAGATTTTTTAAGACTTTAAATTAAAGAAGGAAGCATACACTGTCAGATAAGGACTTTTAATTTTTACTGAATAGTGGTGAATTACTTCAGTTCATTTCTAATTTGAAGTGCAAAAACAAATTTATTCCTTTTGTTTTATTTTATTGATTTTATATGCGTTAATACAAGATTAATTAAGCTACATAAATTAATTTCTTCTTTATTTCTAAATAATATCTGGTTCTGATTTGAATTATTTTAATATTAAATATTCAATTAAATATTAAATGAGATACCTTGAAAGGCCTAATAATAATTTTGTAGACTTGAAATTAGTCCTGTGAAAGTCTTTCCACACAACCGCCACCATCTTGTCTGCTATCGTTGGCTCCATCGCTCACTGTCTGATTGAAAAGCTCAGGCTGCAAACAAAGAGGACAAATTCTATTAACACACAAAGGCAGTTCTTCTGCCAGCCTGTGGTTATGTAACAGGGTCTTTCTGCTTTAATATGCACTGTAGCAGCAATTAAATAAAAGGTTTAGGTGATTTATTGATTTATGAATATTAATAATTATGAAGCCTCCTCCCGCTTTATTAAGCTTTCAGATTGATAAAGCCACTTCTGATTTAATTTGTGTAATAATGAAGTCTTCACTTATAAAATAATTACTTATGTTTTTTCCCCTGCATTAAAGACTCCTTTGTTCAAATATGCACTTCTTAGATATTGCATTTAATGTTAATTTTCATTTTAGCAGCTTACAACGAAAGTGAGACAAAATTTTCCAGTTTCTAGCGATTAGCATGGTTAGCATAGCTAGATAACTAAAGTTGTAGGCTCATTGTTAAGATTACCAAAAATGTTTCTTAATTTAAATCATTTAATGATGAGCAGATTTTCAAAGCTCTAAAGGACGGAACAGAGAAACTTTATCACCTGAAAGTCTGAATGCACCTGAACAAAAGTCAGACGAACCAAAACGTAGTAGAAGCTACAGTTACCTTTTAAATAGTTTCTTACATCACTTCCTTTTTTAGCGCTTCAGCAGTTTCACTTTCAGTGTTCATTAACACCTCCTGGTAGTAAAGGTATGTTCACTGATCAAAAAAAGATAGTATTTCTGAGTTTCAGCCCAGCCAGTCACTGTTTACAGTCGACCAACCTAACTAATATCCAATTTATGTGAACAGCTGATTTTTAGGTGCATTATTATTCTCTATTTTTGTTTGTTTTATTGTTTCAGTTGTTTATACAAATTAAAAAATCTTTTCTGAGCTACAAACAATGGCTGCAAACTGCAGCCATTGTTAATCTCCATAATCATGGAGATTATGATATATCTCCATGATAATCGCACTATGCAGGTGTGAAGAACTATTGCAATATTTTTGCAGACTGTGATATTTCAAGTGTCTTTAATGTCTTTAATGGATATTGAAGCCATTAAAGGACATTAAAGGTCTGTTGCTACACACACTGAAACACAGCAATGTATAGGAGGTTCACCGTCGGTTCAGGATGGAGGTTGAGGTTAATTATACATTTCTTAGTAAACTTAGTCATAACAGTCAAGATAAAAATTAATGTGAGATTTTACTCCACCTGCATTAAGAAATTATTGTTTTTCCTTTTGTTGCTCCTTCAGGGACAGAGACCACCATCTTAAAACCTTTAAATCTGTTTTGCCTGCTTGCAAACTGGTGGACTGGTTAATCTCACAGGTAAGCGTCTTAGACTTTAACAAAGCAACAAGAAGGTAATGGACTTAAATTGAGGTTAATTCAGTATTTGTTTTAGGCTTTTTCATTTGTTTGTTCTTAAACTAATGGTTCTGTTTAAACTCAGTTGAAATGTTTTAATTGTATATATATATATATATAGCTATAAGTATATCACCCGAGAGGGTGGGATTCGAATCCAGTCTGGGTCCTTCGGCAAGACTCTTCAAGCTACTGCCTACCTCATACCATGAGAGATACTAAGATACGTAACATGCTGGCTCAGACCAAACAAGGTCTGCGTCAGGTGCTGGGGAACCAGAGCACCTTGATGGGCTACTGGAACAAGACGGAAATGGGCGAGAGGTGAAAATGTGGATCTGTTGGAATGCTACTATTCAAATAACCCTAATCAGAGAGGTTACGTGCAAAGACTGGGGAAGCAATGGTTACTTCAAAATCCCCAGTCAACACTAAGCGCTAAACAACTAGTAGCTCAGTGTTCCAACATCCGCAAACGGCAACTGCTATCACAACTTAAGATTGACGAGATACAACACAAATGCTACGGCAAAAAGGAGGAACCTTTTTGCCATAGCATGTGCGGCCCCAATGAGCAAATCAGAGCTGAACGAGACAGCTGCTGACCTGAGAGAGAGAATCATGACCCGAATGACAACCAGATCTCCTCGGCGCCAATTACAACGGCTGAGTGAAGTACCATCAGAAAGCCTCATTGAGAATGTGAATGCAGCATTGAGAACGCCATAACAGAAACCAATGAGCTGATCTACAACTCAGCATCAGTGATCCTTGAGATACTTGGCCATAAGAGCAACCATGAGACCCAATACCCACCATGGAAAAGACGGTTAGAGGCTAAAATCAAGGTAACAAGGAGGGAAGTGAGCCAACTATCAGAGCTCCACAAGGATACAATGAAAAGACCAATACCCAGAAAGTACAGGCAGATGCCCATACCTGAAGCACTCGAAACTGCCAAACAGAGGCTCCAAGCCTTGGCCAGTCGCCTAAAGAGATACACAAGGGAGAATGAATCCAGAAGGATTAATCGGCTCTTGTCCACTCAACCAGCTAAGGTGTACTCTCAATGGCAGGGTAATAACAACAGAGCAGACCCACCAAGGCTGGAGACTGAACAATACTGAAAAGGCATATGGGAAAGGGAGGCGTCCCACAACAGCAATGCACAGTGGTTGATCTCTCTACGAGAGGACCATAGCAACCTCCCTGAGCAAGCCCCGGTAACCATCACTGTGACAGATGTCCAAGAAAGAGTCTCAGGTATGAAAAACTGGACAGCACCAGGGCCTGATATGATCCATGCCTACTGGCTAAAGAAACTCACTGCCCTCCATGAGCGACTGGCAGCCCAAATGAACCAGCTGAACTCACCCTGAATGGTTAACTGAAGAGCGGACAATCCTAATCCAGAAGGACCCATCAAAGGGTCCAGTCCCACCCAACTACCAACCAATAACCTGCCTCTCCACAACCTGGAAGCTCATGTCAGGCATCATAGCGGCCAAGATAAGCAAACACATGAAAAACACATGAGCACGGCACAGAAGGGTATCAGTTGCCTGAGACTGCAAAACCCGACACGCCAACCTGTGCATGGCTTGGATTGATTACAAGAAATCTTATGACTCAATGCCGCATACTTGGATCATTGAATGCTTAGATATGTATAACATCAACAGGACTCTGAGAGCCTTCATTGCAAACCCGATGAGGCTATGGAAAACCACCCTTGAAGCCAAACCACTTGCACAAGTGTCCATCAAATGTGGCATATACCAAGGAGATGCTCTGTCCCCGCTACTGTTCTGCATAGGCCTGAACCCCCTCAGCCAAATTATCAACAAGACTGGTTACGGATACAGACTCAAAACTGGGGCCAATATCAGTTACCTTCTCTACATGGATGACATCAAGCTGTACGCCAAGAGTGAGCGAGACATCGACTCACTGATCCACACCACCAAGATCTACAGCACGGACATTGGGATGTCATTCGGACTAGAGAAGTGTGGCCGGCTGGTCACAAAGAGGGGGAAGGTCATCCGCACAGAAGGGGTCTCACTCCCAGAAGGAACAATAGCAGACAGAGAGGACAGTAACAAGTATCTAGGTATACCACAAGCAAATGGCAACCTCGATGAGGTCACAAGGAAGGGAGGCACAGCTAAATACCTCCAACGAATAAGGCAAGTCCTGAGAAGCCAGCTCAATGGCAAGAACAAAATCCTTGCGATAAACAGTTATGCCCTGCCAGTAATCAGATACCCTGCTGGAATAATTAGCTGGCCAAAGGAGGAGATAAAAGCCACAGATATTAAGACTAGAAAACTACTAACAATGCATGGAGGGTTCCATCCCAAATCCAGCACCCTGAGACTGTACATGAGCCGCAAGGAAGGAGGCAGAGGACTAGTGAGTGTGAGAACCACTGTCCAGGACGAAACAACTAAGATCCATAAATACATCAGGGACAAAGCCTCAACAGACAATGTGCTCAGTGAATGTCTCAGACAACAGGGAATGGAAGTTGAGGTGCCAGAGATACCATCGTGGGAGGACAAGCTCCTACATGGGATGTACCACCAGCAAATAACCCAAGTGGCTGATATCAGTAAATCCTACCAATGGCTGGAAAAAGCTGGAGTCAAGGACAGCACAGAAGCCCTCATCCTCCACCAGAGCAATAGAGGCCAAGATCTACCACACCAGACAAGACCCAAGGTGTAGGTTGTGCAAGGAGGCCCCTGAGACAGTCCAGCACATAACAGCAGGGTGCAAGATACTGGCAGGGAAAGCATACATGGAACGATGTAACCAAGTGGCAGGCATAGTGTACAGAAACATCTGTGCAGAATATGGACTGGAAACCCCGAGATAAAAGTGGGAACCACCCCCAAAGGTGGTGGAGAATGCCAGAGCTAAGATCCTGTGGGACTTCCACATCCAGACAGAAAAAATGGTAATGGCAAACCAACCAGACATTGTCAGAGGAAAGCCGTTGTGATAGATGTAGCAATACCAAGCAATTGCAACTTCAGGAAAAAGGAGCATGAGAAACTGGAGAAATACCAGGGCCTCAGGGAGGAGCTGGAGAGGGCCTGGAAGGTGAAGACCACAGTGGTGCCTGTGGTCATCGGGGCCCTCGGGGCAGTAACCCCCAAATTGGATCAATGGCTACAACAGATCCCAGGAACAACATCAGACATCTCAGTCCAGAAATGTACAGTCCTTGGCACAGCCAAGATACTGTGCAGGACCCTCAAGCTCCCAGGCCTCTGGTAGAGGACCCAAGCTGAGAGGATAAGAACCACCCGCGGTGGGTGAGAAGGGAATTTTTTTTTCTTTTTTATATATATATCTGTATATATATATATAAAATCACTGGAAAGATTCAGTCAGGATGGTGGTGTTTTTTTGGACAAATGACAAAGAGTTGTCATTATTAGAAACACACAGAAGCAGTGTGTCTCTAATAAAGAGCTCATTGATTAGTTATCTTAACGTGTTTTTCCTATGAATGCATACGGCGGTTTTCAAACATGCTTAGCCAAGGTGTTGCAGCTGCAGCCAGGCCTTTTGACTGACCCACTGACTGCTTCATTGGTTTGGTTTCCCAGGGAGACTGCTCCAACAGAGAGGATGCTGTGACACTGGGTGTGGGGCTCTGCAACAGTGGCTACATGCACCACGGTCAGTTCACTCTACTCTACACACACAGACACATGCAGGCCATTGCTGCCTCTTGTTTAACACAGTGAATCATTTTACTATTGCACATCATCTCTTGTCCGCTGTGCTTCCTTCTCTTATGCAAGTGCTTGAAATTAATTTAGAAGTATTTATGTTTCAAAGGTTGCCCAATAATCTCATCCCTGGGGCTGCTCTTCATTATCTGATCCCGTATTTGCCCTCAGTCTGTTCTGCTGTCAACCTAGAACAATTTCATCTTTGCCTGCCTTTTATACACTATATTTGTTTGAAGAAACAGGTGGCATAAATATGCATGGCCCGTCTGATTTCTCCCAGCCTAGTTGACCACAATGTACTGCAGTGGGTTTAATTCCAGCCCAAAATATTGAACGTTAACAGGCCTCAGTAGTGGATTTGGATCAGACCCTTGAACCGTGACCGCTGCTTGGACCTCTAACTGACAGCAGTCGTATTCTTGGAACGGTGCAAAGAAGAATAAATTGAGATGCTCTAAAGCATGAAGTGCCAGAATACTAAAGATGGAATATGATGAGAGCAATTCCTCATTTCCTAATTCAAACTGGGTAATTTAAAACAAGGTCAATGTTGCTCATTCATATGACTGGAAAAAAAAGTATTTTGTCATCTGTCATTTCACCATATTTCACTACACTAAGGAGGTTTAAGACTTGTGCTTTATTTGTGTTTGTGTCGGGGACTATCAGGACTCTAGTGCCGATTAAACAAGCAATCTCTGCTTTGCAGAAAAACATAGGTCCTGTTGAGTTAGTGGAGTTCACTGCCAATTGGAACAGACAGGATGTAGGATTTACAGTCATCTGTGCTACATGAAAACTTTTGAATCCTTCCAATGCCTTGCTCTACGTCGGTGTTAATTACCACGGCGGTACATCTTGGTCTCCTTGCCTCCTGGCTCGTTGCTGTCGTAACAGTTTCACATCGTCCATGTTGTGTGGTGCATCCTTCATATATAATGATGTGAAAACCAGATGAAGCTATGACTTTTTTCTCATTCATCATCCATCTGATTCCTTAGTCTATCTGGATTCAAAGTACCCATAACGTCCGCAAACACAGCTGGACGATGAAGGCCCCAGAGGTTTGTAGAAGACAAACATTATCACAAAGAACAAAACCAGAAACACAGCAGGAAGTTTTGGACAAGTTTAAAGCAGGATTAAGTAATTTCATTCAGATCTATTCAATCCACAAATTAAAAATAGAAATGTTTGCAACAGCTGTAAGCCTACTAAGACATTACCTTCCACCAAAACTAACAGACAAAACAGGAAAGTATTAAACAGAGAATCAGCTGGAGGACTGGTTAGTATTCTGTAGACATCAGCTCTGCTCCACATAAAAATGGCTCTTTATGGAAGAGAGGCAAGATGAAACAGAAAGTCATAAAAAGTGTTTACAGTTTTCCACAAGGAACAGGGCAAACGTGTGAAAGAAGACACTTTGGTCAAATGAGATCAAAATGAAAAGTTTCGACTTAAATGTAAACTGTTGAAAATGTGAGTGCAGGGTGGAGGCAGCGTCAGCTAAATATGATATAATCTTAGATCCTCTGCGGTTCCTACCATTGCCATCTGTTTGAAGGTGTCACCTGTTCTGACCTTTCCCTGCCCTTCTGAAAGGCCTTGACCCATTTCCTCCCAATCTTTCAGTACTTCTAACCTCCAATCAATTCACTTTCTCAAGACCTTAGTCAGCACATATGCTGCTTTTTGCAGGTCTGTTGAAACTCTTATTTCTGTTCTTTTTCTTTTCCTGTCCTTGTCTGTAATAAAAGCCTGAAGCCTGTTGGCCTTTCAGACTGCTTAGCATGCAACGTGAAAAACCCAAATACAGATTAAATTGACTGCAGCGGCCCCATGTTGTGACAGTTTAAATGGATCCTGCATATAAATGACATTTGGAAATGTAAATATAATGTTTTGCGAACACAGAGTTCCCTCCAGCAAACCTGATCAACAGCTTTAAACAAAAATGTAAATTAATTCAAAACTCCAGTCACTGTCTAAACTAGTGATGAATGGTGACTGTCCAACATTGGTAAGACTTTCATTGTTAAAAACTAAATGATGCATCGAATACCTGAATAAAATAATCAAAAATTAAAATAAGCTTAAGTGAGGTTGTTCTCACATTTGCACATGATTTCCAAATGTGTACCGATGTGTGTGCACACGTTTGTGTGCCGATCTTTGTGGGGACTTTCCATTGACTTCCATTCATTTCTAAAAAGCCTAAACCTTATCCTAATCCTAATACTAGCCATTACATATCTAACCCTAACCAAAATTCAATTCACACCTTAGTTCTAAATCTAACCCCTGACCCAAAAACAGCAATTCCCCTGGTGGGGTCCAGGTGTCGGTTCCCACAAGGAGCAGTGGGTCCCCACAACGCAGTATATGTCAGGAAAATGGTCCCACAAGGTATTACAAACAAACACACCCACGTGTGTGCGTGGATGTGTGTGTGTGTGTTGCTTGTTTCTAGCGGTTTCTGGACCAGCGCTTCTTTCAGTTAAGAAGGTGGTGTAAAGGTATTAAAGGCCCCCAGCCTTTATGAGTCACAGGAAATAACTTATATTCATAAATGGTTTGTGTTGGACTGCGGCCATTCTGACAGGGTGTGGTGTGAAGGTGTGTTTAGTATCTCTTTGGGTGAAATCTCTGACAGATTTGCTTGATTTAGTCACCTTAAAGGGCCACCTTAAAGGGAATTTGTTTCCAGAAGCCTGGAAACAAATTCAGTTACACTGAAATGTATTTCAATGTGCAATGTATTTCATGTGTGAAACCAGAGAAAGTAGTTTAGTTTTCTAGATTGTTGTATGATGCAGCTAATGCTGCTGTTCAGCATAAATTGGTACCCATGGAAACATCAGGCTGTTGGATCAAAGCTGATAAAAAGAATCTGAACATCTGAGTTTACGGCCCAGTGAACAGACACTGTATGGAGCTCTCCAAGTGTCAAAAAATTGTTTTTGGTAGTGATTTTTTTTTCTTCTTCAGAAAGATAGGTCTAAATTTGTTGTAATTTTTCCTATGTCTGACTTCCAAAACAATACATCTGAATTGGAGTAAAATGTAACAAGCCACTTTGCACATGGAAATTAAAGTTTTAAAACAGGAACTCCCCATTTTTTAGATGGTACCAATGGAAAAACACCTTTGTTTTTGGGGTTTTTTTTTTTTACTAAAACTTCTGTGAATTTGATTTAATTTACTTCAGCTGCATAAATCATTTCACAGGTGGATCTATGGTTTGCAAAAGTCTGTAACCTTGTTTATAATAAAAGGGTCATATATTTTATAATGCTAAGAAATTTGGCAAGGGAGAAACAAATTCAAATTATTTCATGTTCCATCTTCATTTTCTCTGAAATTAAAGCATCTGCTGTGATACACTTGGAGTCTTCCAAGTTTTAGCTTTATTTTGTTATCAAAATATAATTTTTAATTGCTGAGAAAAACTAAATTAGTGTTAATTTGTATACTTACTTCAGAAAACCTGGTGGGACTTCATAGAGCTTAACAAGTTCAGATCAGTAGTAACTTAGTACATGCTGCAGTATTCCTCAGGACCTATCAAAACATGTCACTGAAGAGCAATTAAATTATGAGGTGAAATTAACATAAACCATTTTGTACATTAACCAACAATAAGATTTCATTTAGATATTTTTGGCAGGATTTTGAATGTTTTTTTGTTGAGTTCAGACTCCTAAAAATGCTGGGCTTGAATTAGCATTAGCCGTGTGCACTCACCTCTCTAAGGTACACCATGTGTTAAAGCAACTCTCTAGCCAAGTACGCTCTTACACATAGACACACACACGCACACGCATGCATGCACGCACGCATAGCAGATATCTGTTTGTTCTCTCTGAAGCGTTTGTCAGACTGTTACCCAGATGTGTTTTGACTCCAGATGTTTCAGATGAGCATCATGGTTTTATGACCTAATTGACCAATGCCCTCTCTGTTTTGAAGTCTCCCTGTTTCTACAGTACATCATATTTAGAACTTTTGGTTTTGCTGTAGATTCACCCAATAGAAACTGAGAGATGTGCATACTGTCTGTTGCTGTTTTTTTATACTCATGTGTGCTCCTCTTCCTTTTTATCCCTCAGTTTTGGAGAAGAGCGAGTTTAAGGATGACTCGCAGTTCTTCCGTTTCTATGCTGATGAAGAAACGGAGGGAACTGGCACCAAGAGCAAGCAACTGCAGCGAAATGACTTCAAACTCATAGAAAACATCCTGGCCAAGTCCCTGGAGGTGAGCCTTCAGGATTTTACATTTACACACAAATTGTAGAAATTCTCTCCCTTGGCTCAGAATAGCTGCTTCACAATGTGATATCTGCACCATCTGGAACATATATAGATATATATGGTAATAATAAAATGACTGTGAACACATCTCAAGAACAATAAACCTGGCAGGCAGATGATCCACTTCACCACGTTTATCTTCTCCTATATAAACACATATAACATTGTTTTAGTTGGAAACAATGAGGTTTCATGTATCTGAGGTAAAAACAGGCCACAGTTTCTTTCTTCAAAAATTCGGTTACACTCCTCAGATAAATGTATGTAATCGCGTTATCATCAGCCGCATTAGCCTGGATGAATCCTCTGTTCCTTTGACTCCAAGAAAACCATAAATCTGAGGCGGACAGATACGAGTCCAAGCTAAGCAGCAGTACACACTGCCTGTGTGTGTATGTCTCAGTACAAAAGCAGCTGATCAGGGAAGGCTTCATAGGTTTAAGAGAACACTGAACAAACAGGAAGACAAAGCATTTACGTAAGAATTTTTAGAGCTTTTAACATCATATTATAAAACTTATTAATTTACCAGGTGAAATTAGGGCAGCCAGCAGCTCCAGCAGACTGCTTTTATTCTTGAAGGTGCAAGAGAAAGGGACTTGTTTATCCAGCAGAATAAACAAGGCATGGCCACCGTCTCTTTCCACGACCAATGTGGGAAGCAGTCGTGCTATCTGGCCTTCCATGAGAAGTGGAAATGGCTTTGACTTGATCAGTGGAACCGATCCCCCCTCTGCTCTTGCCCTGTTACTGAGGCGGAGTCCAGGACTTATTTACTGCAGTCATGTGCTATGATACAACAAAGGAGATCGCCATCTTATCAGGGCCATGCAGCAGGAAGACATCCCAGCAGCAGACGCTAATGGAGGACGCTAATGGGTTTTGACAATGACGTTCTCAATTCATGGTGGTGGTGGGAGGAGAAGGCGTGTACAATGAGGGGAGCCAAGAACATCATCGGATGTGAAACTCCTGACAAGGGAGGAGAAAATCCCAAAAATCTCACAGGATTTTATGTTTACATGTGTATTTATGCAGAAGTGACACTTTTTGGAAAAAGAGGGGAAACTGCAGCAAAAGTCTAGAAAAAAGTTTGTCACTCAATGAATACATTTTTCTGTCTGTGTGCCAGATTCACCCTGAGGAGGAAGACTACGGCTTTGAGATCGAGGAGAAAAACAAAGCCATTGTGGTGAAATCTGTCACCAGGGGCTCACACGCAGAGGTAACCCACATACACACGCGGAGGTAACACTACACTCAGACGGCACTCTTCCTGCCACAGGGCATTCATTCCACTTAGTTATGGCCGTCCTCTGTTCTGATGGCGGCTGTCAGTCTCCTGTGCTCCTCTAATTGGCTGGAGAATGGTTGCCCAGTTGACAAAACACACATTTGTGTATTACCGTGTGATACATATTAAAATAAAAAGAACCACTTATCTTTGAAATTGATGGAGCGTACTTGTTTTCGTTCAATGTTTGCTGTATGAATCTGACTATAAAACAAACTTTTGTCTTGTCTGACATATTTTACTTATAATCAGTAATCAGTTTCTGTATACACTGGGCCACAGAGGTTTTCACATTTTCCCACAGTGATGCCAAAAACACCAGTTAAATAATGTCTCATTGTTAAAAGAGCAATGTTTTGTAAAATTGAGTTCTTTGAGCTTTACACCATGTTACAAAGTTATTCCTTCATCATAAACAAATCTGGAGGGTTGTTTTGATTTATTCATGCCTATTTGAGAAATCCTTTAATCTCCATGGCAACCATTCAGCTGGGTAGCAAAGTGATGTTTGCTATCACCAAACATCACTTTCCCTGCAGCTCCTCCTTGAAGCTTCAGCCTCACAGAGCAGCTCCTCCCCAACTCATCTCCTCAGAAAAGTCAGCAGCAATTAGCAAACTCCTGGCAGAACTGTATCTGCTCCAAAGAATGTTTGTAAACGGCTTAACAGAATTGTTGTTGTTATGAGGCTGAGTGTTGTGTGTTCCAAATTATTATGCAAATTTGATTTAAGTGTCATAAAGATTACATTTTTTGTTGTGCGATTCAATTTATAGATGGTATTGTGTGTCAGGGCTCTTTGAATCATTATAATTAATTTCAGAAAGCTGGGTTGATTAGTTTGTCTGGTGAGCTCAATTAAAGAAAATCTACTTAAGAAGGATGTTCCACATTATTAAGCAGGCCACAGGTTTCAAGCAATATGGGAAAGAGAAAGAATCTCTGCTGCCAAAAATCATCAGATAGTGTAGTGCCATATGACAAAGTATCAAAACATTGGATATTTAACAAAAACTGAAGCGATGTCATACTGTGAAGAGATTTGTGGCTGATTCAGAACAAAGATGGGTTTGTTCAGATAAAGGCATAATGAGGAAGATTTCTGTTAGAAAATGTATTGGATTAAAAGAGCAGCTGTTAAAAATGCCCTTACAAAGCAGCAAACAGTTATTTGAAACTGAAACCTCAAGGTGGAGGATCCTCCAGAGGCTTGCGGTGCATGAACCTACTATTCAGCCCCCCCAAACCAGTGCTCACAAGCAGAAATGGTCACAGTGGGCCCAGCTGTACATGAAGATTCGGTTTCAAACAGACTTGTTCACTGATGACTGCTGTGCAACCCTGGACTGTCCAGATGGACGCAGTAGTGGATTGGTGGTGGATGGCCACCACGTCCCATCACAGCTGTGATGTCAGCAAGGAGGTGGTGGAGTCATTTTGGGGGCCAAAATCATGGGGAGAGAGAGAGAGCTGGTTGGGCCCTTCAGAGTCCCTGAAGGTGTGAAAATGACCACAGCAAAGTATATGGACTTTCTGACTGATCTATTTCTTTCATGGTTCAAAAAGAAGAGCCGTACCTTCTGTAGCAAAATCTTCATGCATGACAAAGCACCATCTCATGCTGCAAGCAATACCACTGTGTCTTTGGCTGCTATGGGCACAAAAGGGGAGAAACTCATGGTGTGGTCACCATCCTCCTCTGACCTCAACCCTATTGAGAACCTTTGGAGTTTCTTCAAGCAGAAGATCTGAGGGTGGAATGCAGTTCATATCAAAACAGCAGCTCTGGGAAGGTATTCTGGCAACCTGCAAAGAAATTCAAGCAGAAACTATCCACAAACTCACCGGTTCAATGGATGCAAGAATTGCGCAAGTGATATCAAAGAAGGGGTCCTATGTTAACTTGTAAATCTGTCTGTTAAGATGTTTTGTTTGAAATAGCTTTCGATTTTAGTACATGTGACCACTTAATGCTGCACATTCAAAGAATGACCATTAGAAGTTCTTTATAATCCATAAAATGTTTAGAAAATCTGCTGTGCATAATAATTTGGAACAGTGCATTTTGAGTTTTTTATTCTTGAAAAAAAAGTACTGTTCTCATGTTCAGTAAAATTTTGATTTGTATTGTAATAGTTCATAACTTGAAAATTGTACTGACCATCATTTGCATTGACCATTTAAGAAAATCTGAGGAAATATCATTTGCATAATAATTTGGAACACGGTGTAAAGAGATAGAGACTTCATTTTAAGGGGTTTACTTAGGCAGTTAAGTTTCTTTTAGGTACCTTTTTTTTTATATATAAACAGCATTCACCAGTTACTGGATTATGCTGCAAAATGGCCCAAAGTACCTGGAAGACACATAAGGAAACAGTTTTCAAAATCTCTTAAAAATAAAATCTAATGTGGTGTGTATCTGTGTTTATCTCCTCTACTGTGATGCTACTGTTCAGTCTGACCAGTCACATAACTAACTAGGAAACAAGAGGTGAAGTTTATTTGTTGAGCACGTTTCAGCCACAAGACAGTTCAGTGTTTTAGATCATAATCGCAACATAAGTAACCGGTTATGAGGTCTTGTCAAAGACCAGTTGAGAGGCTGATGGTGAAGTTGCAGAGATCCCTGGTTCAGTTGGGAGAATCCGTTGTCATGACAGCTATTAGATGCGTGAATCACAAACATGGCGTTTGAGAAAGACAGGGGTGAAGAAAGCAGAAACTTATTTGCAGAGTCATGAAGAGGAGACAGAAAACATGTGGAAAGAAGTCAGATGAGACCAAATCTGAAGTTTGTGGATATGATTGAGAGACACAAAGGGGCAAAAGTTTAAGGGTTTTATGAAGATCCTTACAAGGGACTACACACTGTTTATCTCCTATAATCCAGTTTTACATTCTCTCTATGTATGGGAGAGGACATTTAGCTGTCCTCTCCCTTATTTAACACCATGAAGCCTCCAGGCTCCTCCAGCTCTTTCCTTCCCCTTCCTCCTTGTTCCCCCTCCTGCTCATCTATTTCTAGGCCTTCATCCCCCCGCAGTAACAATATCACTGATTGTGACTCGGCCTGTGTGCCAGAGGAGAGAATGAAGCCCAGCTGATTCCCATGGGGCTCTGAAAGGGGCTGAGACACGCATGCGCACACGCACACACACACGCACACACAATCACTGAGGTCTTTCACCATACAATGCTATAATAGAAAGTCACGTGTAGTCCGGCTCCCATGCTGCGTAATCACAAACATCCTCTCCTCGTCCAAGGGGCCGCGGCTCCTCGCTGTCGCCATGGCATCCATGCTGGGCTGCAGTCCAGAGTCGGGGTGTGTGGTTCGGTCCCGACCGGATCCATTTCTGGGACACTGGGCTCCCTCAGCGCTGTGGACAGAGGCGGCATTATTCTGACAACGTGACTGAAGATGTGAGCGACAAGAGCATTGGATGACATGCAGCCATCTTAACGAACGACATCCTGGAAAAGCAAAATGTGCAACTGTTACTGCGTTGTCGCATGCCTCCAGCCTGTGTAAAGATTAACTCGACCCGGCGAATGTCGTAGATTCAAAGAAGACGATCACAGTGAAAACATGTAGGGTAGGGCCCAGCATTTGTCAATTATCATGAAAACTTTCTCATCATGAAAAGACTTTTGATTTATTACTGCCATGATACATTTCAGTTATTGAAGGTAAATAAAAAAAAACACTTTTTAAAGTAAGTGGCAATCTTGAAGAGGCCTGTTGCGAATGGAAATATTTTTTCAAATCTGTTTGTGGTGCCATACAGTTACCAAAAAGTGAGTGATAAGTAGTTATTTTTAAACCATAATACCTTTTATTATCACAACACCACCATAAAATATTGCAATATCATTCTTAGTCCATATTGCCACTCCTATTCTGATTTTTAAAGGTGTGAGTTTGGTGTGGAAATGTGTGCAAATCCATCCACAGTAACCAGGTGTGCAGCACAATCATGCACTTCCTGTATGAAAACACAACTTTCTCTACCTGTTTAGTCCTGCATACTTTGATTTTTGTCTCTTGCTTTCTGTTTGGTTCTGCGCCGCTCTTTTGACCCTCAACATGCTGAATACTGCAAAACATACTGCACTGCAAAACACAAAGTTATAACCAAGGTTTTTTGCTAATTCATAGTGCAAATATCTCCAGGCACTTGAAATAAGACAAAACTAGCTTACAGCAAACTTTTCTGCAAGATGAAAGAGCATGTTTTTAGTCAAGAACTGCTGAAAATTGATAAGAAAAAGAAAGTTTGAGTTCCCCTGATGAATTACTTTTAGCTTATAATGTGGAAAAAATATTTTACTATAAGTGAAAAAATTTGCCAGAGGATCAAAACGAACTTCCATATCTTGCAGCAAAGCTCCTAGTAAGCTAGTTTTGTTTTAATTTTAATTTCAAGTTTAGACAGAGATTTTCAGTAGAAACCAGACAAAAATGCGTGTTGTGTTTTTGATTCTAGTCAGGCAAAAGCTTGCCTCACATGGAGGAAAATCAGCTGAGGTCTTGCTGTGGCAGGCTGTGTGGAAACTAAGTGTGGTTCATCTGAATCTCTTCTGGTCATCGGTGTGGAAGATGCAGAGGAAAACTGCAGGCTATAAATAAGTGCCTTCTGTCTCCTGTCTGTCCGTCTGTCCTTCCAGATGGCCGGCCTGCAGGTGGGCAGGAAGATCTACACCATCAACGAGGACCTGCTGTTCCTCCGGCCTTTCTCTGAGGTGGAAGCCATGATCAACCAGGCCTTCTGCATTCGACGTTCTCTGCGGCTGCTGGTCGCCACCAAAGCCAAGGAGTGAGTGCCATGAATCAACAAGGGAACATGTTCAGCAAACACCAAGCACAAGCTATTCTGACTCGTCTTTTTTCTTTGTCTAGGATCGTGAAGATCCCTGACAACCCAGAAAGCATCTCCTTCAGGCTGTCTGGGTCAGAACCGCCACATGTCCACGCTGTGAGGAAAGGTGAGACCAGCTGGAGGAGACTAAGAGATACCAGACTGACCTGTTTTTGAGATGATGGGGCAAAATGTCAGAGTGATGCAGATGTTGGTGGTGGGAACGAGACAAAATGTAAAAAAAAACATATGAAAGAGTAGGAAAACTTTAAAAAGAGCTTATGGGATTTATTTCAAAAGCTCTGAAGGTGCACCCTTTATTTCCAACAAACGGTCATCTACATATAGTCGGATAACTAGGACAATGAATAGATTTTTATGTAGTTTGGCCTTTCATCCACACAAATACTCTTTTTTATACCAATAAAAACAATTATTTATAAAAACTCAGACCAAAGTGGAGATGTGAGTAAACTTTGTATTTTTGTTTGCACGTGTAAATGGGAAGACAGAGATTCCTAAGCATTACAGTGTAAGACAGATAATGTGGCAATATCTACTTCGTCATTTGTTTTGTTAACTTTATGTTCTTTAAAAATAGTTCAATGTGTTTATTTGTCCACACAAATGATTCTCCTGGCGCCATGTTGAATTCCCTAACAGGAAGTGGAGGTTGTGTCAAATCAGTCTGATTGCATTACACTGCCCCCCTGTGGGTCTGGCATGTTTGAAACAACACTCGGGCAGATTTGTGCAGATTCATATGGATAAAAACTTTTCTGAAACCGATCCAGTGTGTACGATATTACTTTTTTTAAATGACATGGCAGAGATATTTGTTTTTATAAAGAGCACAAAGCCTAAGACTTTGATCAAACACTGTGGATTTATATATGCATTTACTTTTCTTTTGTGATATCAATATGTTCATGTTGGCAAAATGACAAATAAATCAGAGAAACCATGAATGATAAGTGAGATAACTGTTGTATCTAACCATCTGTTACCCTCTGTTTTTAATTTTACAGGCACCTGTTGACCAGATAACTTTCTTTGTGTTTTAACTCTTCTGTCGTTGGTCTTTTATGTAATCCACCCTGCACATGCACATGCTTCATGAAACTGCTTATCTTTCTAATCTCACCCCTCTTTACAGGTTCCTACCTACACATTTACACTTCTTAGACTGACTGAAAGTGGAATAAAGAGGGATTTACTGTGACTGAGAAATTATGGATCTGTCAAAGTTAGACAGAGGAGGACAAACATGTTGAAAAGAGTCGCAGAGTTAAGGAATGCAGTACCATGGTTTCACTTTATTATGACTTCTCTGCTTTCACCTCGCGCTTTCTTCTCATTTCCCTACATAACCTCTGGCTTTTTGTTGGTGATTGAGCTTCATTTTTTTCCCAATAAACCATTGGTTCAGTGTCCAGTATTTTCTCCTCTTAAACTGGGTCCACAGTTGGTTGCGTCGGCCCAGAATCACGAGAAGTGAAGGCATCACTTGTATTTGTAGATCATTGAAGAGAAATGATGGAGATGTTGATTGGACTTCCAGGCTGTGAAACCTCATGTGATGTAACTGAACACATTCATTTGCTGCTTTCCTCTAAGTACCACATCACAGATTTAGAACAGATAGTTGAATTTATTCAACCAAATGTTTCATTTTGTTACATCTTGTCACATTATAATCAGACACGTCTGTGTAATTCAGGTGGATTTTTGTGATAGACCAAGACAAAACAAGGCGTTATTGTGAAGTGGAATATGCATTCACCCCACCCCCTTCACCCTCTTTTTATGCCTAAAAGATGCACTTTGAAAGGTCACCTAATAAAAATTGTTAGTCTGCATAACTTCTGCAAATTTAAAACCTTTCAGAAATCCACAGTTTATCTATTGGTGCAGAAAATATTAGTTGTTCACTTCATAAATCTCGCCTTTAGTATGCTTATAGTAAAATCATGGTGGTGGCATCATCATGTTGTGGGAGTGCATTTCTTTAACGGGGCAGTAATTGCAAATGGATGCCACAATTTTCAGATTTTTATTTCCAAACTTCTTAAAAAATGATTTTCCTTCTGGTTTACAAATACAGATTACTTTTTATGTCTCACATAAAATGAAATATGTTGAGCTTTGTTGAAATAAGTTTTCAAAATGTGAAAAAGTTAATCAGTTATGAATACTCTGGCAGAGATGGCATTAAAACATTTTTTTGTATGTCTGCTGTAACTCTGGTTCTGCCGCAGTGCGTTTTACATTCTGATTTTGCTTTGACCTCCTGCAGGCTGGGAGGCGGCCGAAGCTGGGCTCCAGCCCGGCCAGGTCATCCTGAAGGTCAACGGCAACAACGTGAATCGCAGCAATCACCAGGAGGTTCTGGAGCACTTCAGCGCACATCACACACACCAGGAACCCCCCAAGGCAGTGAGGAAATATGCAACACCACTCTGTTCTTCACATGCACATGCTTTTTGGATTGTTTTTATTTTTGTTTTGCAGAAGTTGTACTTTCATTGAGAAGAATTCAATCCTGACCCACCTTTTACTATCCCTAGTTATAGTAGGGATAGTGAATGAATCTACTTTCACTTGCATAACTTGCTAAAAGTGACAGTGTGGACCATGGTTTTATGTGCAACAGTAAAATAAATGCTAAAGTAAGGCTTAGCACTTACTATTTCCTTAAATAGTAGGGGAGCTTTTTATCTGCCAGCTACTTTGACCTTTTCAATACCTTTTCAAGTTGAAGCCTTGAAGTTTTCAAGGCTTAGAAGATGTATTTTTTTATTACTCATTCATCTATTTATTGTGGTAATAAAAGAAAAACTTTTCTGAGCCAACTGGATGTACATATTAAATATGAGGGGTCCCAGGACTGAACCTTAACGTTCCCCACATGTGACTTCTGAAGTTACCTGTTGACATAAAGACGTTCAACCAGTTAAAACCATCAGGTACAGAAGCATGGAGTCCTGCCCAGTCCTGGAACTGTAAAAGGAAACAGCTTTTCTTTTTCCATCAGAGTGAGGAATCTTCATCTGTTCCTCTTATTTTGTACAGCAGCATAAACACAGTGACGCAAACATTTCCCTATACAATATTAGCCTAAGAGTAGTTTTAAACTTCATCTGCTTAACAATCTCTTACATAAATTATCAGTGTAATTACATTTTTTTACTTGAAGATGCCATCTTGTTTAGATTCAAAAGGCATTGTAAGAACTTGTCTCTTCCATTGACTTTGTCAAGTGTTTGGTTTAGATTCCTGCGCTCTGACTCACCATTAAAATCTTTCTTAAACTCTACACCGTGTGGCTGCTATCACACACGCATGCTGCTCTTTCCTGCCTGTTTTGACATTCCGGTTGCAGCATGTTGTGTCTCCAGGCAATATTTCACAAGGCTGCAGACAGTGGTGAATTTCCTCCATATGCTGTAAAACGCTGCTTTGTTTTCTTGTCTTAACTGATTATTCCCTTCTGCTTCAGCGTACTGAACAGGCTGATCTGGTCTGTTTGGATCAGCCAACAGCAGGATAAATGATCAGATGTTATCAAATACTTTCTTTCATTCAGGTCTGGCTCTTCTGTTGGAGTGAAAATGTTCCCAAAGGGCTCAAAAAACAAATTTTCACCCTCCAGTGTTGTGTAGTAGGCGTCACTCTATGTGGATTGGTTGAAAAATGTCTTCAGTATAAATTTTTTAAATCAAGTCTTTTAAATGAAGAAAAATCAGTATTATTCTTATTGCATTCCATTGCATCAACATTGATAATTAGTTCCAGTTTTCATGGAGTGGATTGATTTTAATGTCTGGACTCAGACAAATCCCATTCTCCCCAGACAACTTTAATCTTTTAAAATCTATTTTTCATCCTAGTGTCAGTGGGTATATCGTGCCTTTGAGGACGTGGAGGAGCTCCAGAGACCAAGCAGTGCTGGTGAGAAGGAGGAGAGTCCATTCAGGCCTTACCCAGTGGAGAACGGCTCCAACAATGAGGAAGGTACCACCACTAATGGAACAGGTGAAACACTTCCACCTTTATTACAGATTTATCCTAAAGCATGCAGCTAGCTTTGTTTAATTATAAACACCGTCTACAATCTTGATCATATACGCAAATTTGTTGTCTAGTGGTGGGACTTGATTAAAATTTTTAATGGAGTTAATTCTGGTGTCTGTAATTAAATAATCACATTTTAATCAAATACTACTGATAAAATAAGCAACATTCTCAATTCAAAAACCCCTTTTGCCACTTTATTATGGAAGAAAGAGACATAGGAGCTCAACAGAGATATTTATTGTTTTTAATATGTTATTTAGCATATTCAACTATCAGTTTGGTGCAAAGTGCTATTAGACCCATTCATACTTCAGCGTTCTCCAGCTACATGTTTACCATAGAGAGAAGCCGTTTTAGCCTTGAATAGCTTCGCTAATGCTAACTCCTTTTAGCTCAACTTGAACATAGCAATAAACTTTTCCATCAGATCGTTTCTTGGAAGCATAAACAAATTCTCAGGGAGCCGAGAGAAGCAGTTTTGTCATCCATCACTGTTGTTTGTGGATATGGCCTGTGTGTCAGATTTATGGACATAGTACCAGAAACATGCAAATAAAAAGTTTCCACTCAGAAGTTTTGTATGTTTAAAAAATTAAAAAGCACTCAATTTAACAAATTAAAATCTATTAAATCATTTGAAATTCATGTGTTAAAGTTTTAGTTTTGCCCTAGTTAAAAGGTGTTTTATTATTTTAGTGTATGACTGTTTATTTGAACTCAGTTTTGGATCTTAATGCCTAGCCAAAGCATAGTGTTACTCTGTAAGACACTCAAAGTTGTGTTTGTCTAGAATCAGGGGATTCCTGTATTACAATAATTTTGTATCTTAGATATTCAAGGATAATTATATTTTTTTTATGTTAGATAATTTTTAAATAAATGGGATGTCTCTGAATGTGCAAAGTTAACTGGTGTAACATCGATCTTCAGACAACAGGCTCTGCAGACTTTCCCTGTCCGCTGATCTGCCCCTGGTGAGCCTGACGGTGGATAACGTCCACTTGGAGCACGGAGTGGTTTACGAATACGTGAGCACTGCTGGAATCAAGAGCCACGTCCTGGAGAAGGTGGTGGAGCCCAAAGGCTGCTTTGGCCTGACTGCTAAGGTAGCTAACAGAAGATTATTTCAGGCTTATGCTTTCTGCATCTATCAGTTTATGTTCTATTTTCTAGTGAAAAATTTGGTTTGAATCAGATTTGAACTGATGGCATCAAATACTCTAAACTTTCATTTGTTACCCTTCCGTGTCCTGTGGATTTTATCTCCACAGATCCTTGAGGCGTTTTCTGGTGATGATAGCCTCTTCGTACACAACTGCAGCCAGCTCATCTCCCAGAACGACCGAGTCATTACCATGCCACAGTACGAGTTCAGACAAATCTGTGACACCAAGCTGGAGAGCGTCAAATGTCGTATCAGCAGCTATCAGGAGGTACTGAGTCACGTTTTTGTTAGATTGGAAAGATGTATTTAAAACCTGAAACGTCCCTAAACCTTTCAAAAATATAGATAAAATTTACTATGTTACGTTTGCTTCTTCCAAATACATTTCAAATACACACAGGATGTCCAACAACACATGTATCTTAATCTTTTAAGGCCAGAGATAACACAATGGCTCTTACAGTGGCATAAATGTTGCCTTTGGATCAATTAACGCTTTTCACCCAATTACCAGATTGATTCACCTCAAGCTTCTCTTTTCATGTTTTTTCTCATTGTTTGCCACAGTTTGCTAAGGAGCTGAGGAACAAGGTGTGGCCGTCCTTCAGGCAGGCTGGTGTTCGCCCTCACCCGCTGGGCTGCATGGACTTTGTTCCCACAAACTGCCATGTCAACCTGATGCAGGTGTCATACCCCAAAAGCATCACATCTGCAGGCAGGACTTTCAGCATCCGCTTTGGTCGCAAAAACTCCCTTTATGGCATGGACCCAGACCAAGGTACTTCTGACACACACACATGCAGACTTCAAAAGCCTGAAATATACTTACATTCATGTGGATAAAAAAACCCTTGAATTATCTTAAATTTATTAAAAACATGAAAGTTGACCTTAAATAGGTCAATCTCTGGTCTTAGATTTTGGTGTGACACGACTATTTAATCTTGCATTTTCTATGTATCCTTTTCTGTTTTTTATGGGACTTTTCTATTGGAGTCATATGCAGACAACTGTTCTTACATGAGGCAGTTGGGGCTACTTGTAGTTTTCTGCTGATATAGCTGGTAGTTGCTAGTTACATAGCTATATCTCTAACTAGTTGAAAAAGAGATATAGCTCATTAATCTGACAGGCTTTAACCTTAGTACAACCACACTAGTTTTTCAAAACAAAAGCTAGCCACCTTTGTTTGCATCTATCTTGGGTAAGGGCAAGTCTACCATGATTTGGCTGCCTGATGGTGTTCATCTTCATCTTCAAACGTTAATTAATGTCTTTTAACTAAAGCATGAATGTGACCAGATCTATAGTTAATTTCATATTTCTTCCTGAATAGTTTTTATGCTTATCTTTTCTATCTAATTGATTTCCTTTTGTACATTTCTGTCCCGAATTTCATTCTTTTAATATTAAAAAGACTTCAGGTTGAGTTTATGAAACCGGCAGAAACTCTGAGATACATTAAATAAAAGGAAGATTTTTAACTGTAGCACAACCGCAGTGTCAATGATCTGTGACGATGGAGTTCAACTCCAGGGTTGGTGTTCATTTTTACCTATTACCTGTGTCTCTTTAATTCCTGAGTAATGGAGAAGCGGACACTAACTACAGCTTCTCACTGTAACAGTATGACCACAAGAAAAATTCTCATTCCAAATTAGATGAGTGATTTTCTATTAGATCTCCAGTTGCCTTCTACTACTCCTAGAGTATGAACATTACAAAAAAATGAATGATGTCAGTTTGAAGTTCTCTCATTGCTGGAAATGTAAAAACCATAAAAATAACGAGGATGTTAGAAATCCTGCATGTCTGGAAGCAAAGCATCTGTCTTCAGCTAGCTGCACTGATCAGTTTTGTCATGACAAAACTTGGTATTCATCAGGAGTTTTTAAGTTGAACTGTTGAGCTATGTCTGTTCTCAGCAAAGATGAAAATGCAACACAGCTGTCTAGACAGCAGACTGTGCAGCAGCACTGACTTTTTACAGCATGGCTTGTCTTCATTTCTCTTTCAAGCCCCAGCTGTGAAGCAGATATCTGCCCAGCAGTCATCATCATCAGATTGTTCTGCATCGTTTCTGATGCAGAACAATGGTCCTGCAATGTTTTTTTTTTTTTTTTTTTTTTAAGTATTTCCACATCTTTTCACATTAAAACCTCAAACTTTAATCTATTTTGTTGAAGTTTTAATCCCAGTGATGCCCTGAAATAAACCAATTGTGTTCAGAGCTCAGCCAATAAGTTAATAATCCAACTGTGTCTAATTTCATCTCAGCATACATGCAGCTGTTCTCTAATGGTCAGAGAACATTAAGAAACTTTACACAGGTTTAAGTTATGAAACTATATCCTTTGATCTTTGACACTCATCAACCCATCATCCACTAGTGGAAATGGTTTGCTATGAATACAAACCTAACCAAACATGGCTGTTAAGCCTGTCGCAATATATCAATTAATAAATTAATAATTAGCTATAATTGATACAATTTAAAAAAATATAATTTTCATTTGTATGATTATTTGTTTTTTCTTCTCTCTCAGTCTGCAGTTCTTACATTTTTCAGCTCGCTGCTTAGTTTGACATTTAGCACAAGTAAACAGTTTTGCATCCTGCTTTTTTTCCCCCATAATAGTTGTGCTTTATAAGTTGTTTTCCATGAAGAGAAAATGGAGACCAAACAGTGGTGTCACTTCGTATGTTTCCAACATCTGGTTTCCATATAACAGCAAGAGATGGAAGCTGCTCTTCATTCCAGAAGCCGCTTCATGCACAGCGTTGTCCATTTGTGACCGTTTTCTTACTGTCCTTCAGCTCAGCTCAACCCCATGTCGCACACCCAGCACTGTGTGACCAGCATGGGTGCTCCTTCTTGGAGCTGCTCCGGCCTGCAGGGGGGTGACACCGATGGCAGCGCGGAGGAGACCCTAGACGGAGGCGAGGGCATCCAGGGAGAAGGTGGGCTGAGCTTCCTGCTCAAACAGGAAGACACAGAGACGCAGGACGCCTATATTCACCTGTACAGCCGCCTGGACGTTGCAGTAAGGGAGATGAAGCAATATGTTGCTCAAATAGACGTGTAAGTATAAGACCTGAAATAGTTCTTAAAAAATCTCTTCAGCATTGTTTTGGTCAGATGCTTTCATCCAGCAGCATTCCTAGGACTCTGTAAAAATATAAGAAAAGCAAAGAAAAGCGGAAAAATATTGCAATTTTCCAGACTTTATCATCTCTCCCATTGTCTGAAAATTGCTTGTGCTTTGTTTTGTTCTTGCTCTTTTCCTTGTGTCCTTCCTCAACTCCTTCTTGCATTCCTTGTGCACTTTGTTGGGTCCTTCTTTCAGTTCTTGCCTGCTTATGTTTATCCTTTCTGCCTTTCTTCCTTTCCTTCCTTTCCTTGTTTTTTTTTCTTTCTTGGTTGTTTACTTTCTTCTTCTCTATGCTCTGTTTATTTATGTTTCCTGATCTCTGTCTTTCCTTTCTCCTCCTGTCTTTCTTTCCTGTGCCATCCTACCTCACTGTGCCCTTCTAGCCTCACACCCTCGTGACCTATGCTCTTTCCTTTTTTTTCTTTCTTTTCATTTCCTTTCCTTTCTTTTCTTTCCTTTTTCTTCCTTTTTCCTGTTTTTTAGGTTTCTGAAAATAAGGATGGAATTGATCAATAAAGACTCATATAATATTTGGATAAATATTGCTGGGAAACCACTCAAATTTTTCTAGTCACCTACAAACTTCTGGGAGAATTTCTGCTGGAAAATTGCAGGCTCTTCTTTGTAGATTTAAATAATTTCATTTATATGGTTTAAGATTGTTGTACAAGCTTAACCTTCCCAAACCAGCTTTGTCTTGTAGGAACAGCAGATTCCAGTTTCCACCATCTGACCATAAGTGTCTCCCTGAGACGAAAGGAAATAGGTTCAGATGTTTAGAAATTACGAAAACTGCCAAAATCCCACAAAGGCCCCAGCTTGTCATTCAGTGGAAGCTGCTGCATCTCAGTTTAGAGATGTTTAACACCAGGAACTAAGCACTGATCTTAAACTACACCTTCAGGTGTAGCTGCCATATTCTGTCTAGTTTATGTATTTTGGATCAACATTTTTATATTATTTTTCTTCTTTTGCTCTTTCCTTTGGTTTGTTATTTTGTTTGTATTTCCTTTTAATTCATGTAAAGCACTTCGTATGGCCTTGTTGCTGAAGATGTGCTATATAGATAAATGTACCTTATCCAAACGTCTGACCAAAGATTTAGCTGTTTGGCTTCAGTGGTTAGATGTGTGTTTAAAAGAGGCTCAAAGTTAGAATACAATTTTACAAAGTGAGTGGCATAATGATGGAGGAAGTTTTTCATGTTTAGCTGATGACATGTAGACAGTTCTGTGTAAATGGGTGTTCTAGCACCAAAATAATCATAAACAGATAAGAAATAGATAAAGCAGGGTAACGTTAGATGCAACCTTAACCACATCCACATTCTGTCAGCTGAAACGTTGAGCCAAATTAAGTTTATTATATCCACAATAAATTTTACAATAAATTGTAAACTTTACACTAATTTTATATTTTTGAAAATTATTAATGTTGTTTATTTCATCATGCTTCCACTCTGAAAAAAAAAAACATACTTCAAATTCCAAAATGAATTACTTTTATGCACACAATGAGTGTATGTACACTTCTGACTGGAATGTAAAGAAAAGAATCGAGTGTAAAATTATGTTAGTTGTATTTCGTCGTAAAATCTTCTATCTTGCTCCTTTCAAATATTTCCATTCCTCTGTTCTCGTTGTGAGCTGTGTATCATCATCATCATCATCATCATCATCATCACCTGTTGGGTCACAGTTTACCATCTGTCTGTAAAGAAACTAACCCATGCTGTTATCCCAGGCCACGCCCTCTCAGGGCCGTTTGGCAGCCGGCCTGTGTTTCTGTCTGCCCTTTGCCTTGTTTAAGGCCTCGGTTTACAGAAGGGTCATTCTTCAGCCCCAAATCATTTCTGGAGCAGACTCAGAACAGGAACAGGGAGTGAGTCCAGGATAACGTCCAGAGAAAGAGACGCACATTGTGTGTTTATGCCAAGGAAGGGGTGTGAAAGCGATAATGAATAGATGTGTCTGTTTCACTTTGGAGTGTTTATTTAAACATAAATATCAGCACATTGCTCTGGTTTGGTATTAATACCTTAGGCTAAATGGTAATCATGTTACAAAAAACAAAACGTTTCTCATTGTTCTTGGTTCCGCAGCCTCCTGTCGTCAATCACTGAACCCACCCACCTGGATGGGGAAGGCGAGGAGCCCCCTGCTGACGAGTCGGGTCAGCCTTTGGCTCCCTGCGAAGACAGCTGTGATCAGGACAAAGCAGAGCCAGGTGGCATTAAAAAGGTTTGCTTCAAGGTGAACGAGGAGGACCAGGAGGACTCTGGGCACGACACCATGAGCTACAGGGACTCCTACAGGTGAGCTTCCTCTCTTTCCACCTAAAACTCACCAATGTTTCAACTAGGTCACCGTAAATCCTAGAAATGATAACCTGTTGATGAAAGTGGAGTTTATATTGTTAACACCTCTTTTTTTTCTGGCGCTACTACATCTATAAAATATAAACAACATTCAGATTCAGTTTTTTCTGAGTTTTAATGCTTCTCATTCCCCCTCCTTGCAGGCTATAATTAGTCCCAGATGTTGGCATTCTGACTGGGAGCTAAAAATGACTTCAAAATGATTTGGTCAGGGCTGCTTATGAGTTAATTCAGCGCTATGTGTGAGTGCGTAGTGCACTGGGCAGAGCTCCACCGAGCCCCACCTTTCACACCACCCACTAAGATGCAGTTATTGGTTGTTGGTGTGGTGGCCGCTGTGTAATACAGCCAAACTGTTTGGGGTGCGGCCCCCTCACCAGCTCTGTCATTAGAGCCAGGCCCACTACGTGAAACACAGCCACGTCATCGTAATAAAATGCACAGGAAAATGTAGCTGCAATGGGGAGTGTGATATGCACAAGCTCACGCACACAAACGTGCACACAGAAGGTGTGTAAGGACAGAAAGGTAGCAGTAAATTAAGGATCAGTAAAAGAGCTGTGTGTTCAGAAGAAGCGATTAGTGGCAGACCACAAAATACTCAAATGCGACTTTCAGGTTTGATGCTGCTTTCCCTTTCCAAAATCACTGCTTCCAGTAGCAGGACTTTGTGGCAGACATTTAATTATACACACTTTTTACAATGGGATGGGCAAAGGAAGTGACATGTATATTAGGCCTGTCGTAATTAACAATAAATCAATTGATCACAGAATTAAACTATTTTCTTTTCTCTCTCTTTCTACCAAAAACTGAATGAAGAAAATTTTCAGTCTGCTCCTTTTGTCTCAACTAGACATTTTTTGAAGCACAAGTTTGTTTACACAGACATCATAATTAATAGTTTTTAAAATTTATTTTAGGTATTTAAAACATCTTCCAGATTCAGTGTTAAATGTTAATTATATATTAAAGTTTATTGATATTTGACAATGTGATCTTGCATTTTTATCCCAACATTATATGACTTGAAAGTGGTCATAAAGCAAAATATTAAATTATTGCACTTGCATCTGGGGAAATTTATCATACAGAAAAAAATTATTGTGACAGCCCAAATTTATGAGAAGTTTTCTACAGAATCTTAAAAAGACAAATAAAAGATGTAACTCAGAGCTACTAGCCACAGCCTTTTGTGATGGCCTTTCTGCAGTCATAAGAGTGGTGTGATGGTGATGCACTTCGCTGACACAGAAGAGTTGAGAAACCCTAGTTCATGCGAGCAGGAGAAAGTGTTTTTATTCTAAACTCTGCATCTAGTTCTGACAGATTAAAGTTCAGAGTGTCTGAGGTGATTAATTCTCCTTAAATACTTTAAATGATATAATTCAGTTAGAATTTACTGCATATCCTTCTTCAGGTTGTTGAAATGCATTTATTGATCATGCGTCAGCCTTGAAATTATAATTGACTGCAGTGAGTTTGTGGCATTTTATGAACATTTTGTCTTGGAAGAAAACAACACATGCTGCAACAGATCCAGTCTGTAAGATAAACAGAGGAGTAATGTCAAAGTGAAGCTGTTGCTCACTTTGTGTTGTATTCTCCTAACGGTTTTGGATCTACAGATAAATTAATCTGTGTATAGTGTATCTGAGCTGTGAGCAGTTCTGTTTGTTTTGGGTTTACTTTCCAGGGAAACCTGTGACTAGAAACTGTAATTATCTCAGCGGCACTCACACGTTTGGCGGCAGCTTTCTGAGGCTAAATTAGGAAAATTGCTTTGTGTGTGTTTCAGACCGTCACACACAGGAAGTGCGTGTGTGCGCCACCCCAATACACTCCCAAGTGCACATCCACATATCCAGATGGGGGACTCAACCAACTTATATTAACTCTCCCCTGAGTTAATTTGCCTCTGTGGTTCCACTAGGCAACCAGCACAAATACACACTCTCAGACACACATAAACCTCAGAATAACAAGGCAGGTGAATTTCTGACCCAGCGCACCCGTTTTCTTTTTTCATCCAAACCCGCCTGATGCCAGAGGAAGATAAAGCCACAGTTGTCATTTTTGGACCTCATAATTGCCGTCGACCTTTTGTCCTGGTAACACAGGCTGTGAATCACTCAGAGCTCCTCTAAGGGGATTTCAGGAGCATTCACTTAACTCTGTGCATAATTTGAGCTGCATAAATCCTCCACACACTCCTGGACATCATGTTGAATTATGTAATGTATGACCATAAATGCCTTCTTTACAGAACTGTCTTGGGAAGGTAAGAATTGTGTGAGCAGAGCAAAGTCTTGAGTTCATGCATCTAAACTTTATTTGTTTTATTTAAAACAGATAAAAATTGCTCTTAGAGGTTCTAATCGAAGGACTGTTCAGTCTTATAGTTTTTTTTTTTTCTTGTAGGACATTCTGTGACTCCAGGTGGTCTGAAACTAGCTGCTAATATACCTTAGCTAGCTAGTTAGCTTTTTTTTTTTTTTGCGTCCATAATGGTGCGAACGCATCACTAGCTGGTTGTTTTTACCACTGGCCCACTTCTGTTGCCAACAGGATCCCCTAGTCATCTCCTATGTTTACATGGTTTTTTCAGTCTTAAATTTCATTCAACCTGGCATTTTAAAGCTCTTAATAAGTTTTAAATTTGACTTGTTGAAACCTGTATGATGTAGCTTTAACAAAACAAGTTTATGTAAACTGTAAAAGCAGGAATGTATTCTTAGTAAAACTTTTATGGGTGCTTCTATGTGTGAATCTAAAAATTGTTTTAACATTTAATTATGCTTGGTCTCACCCTCTGTAAATAAAAAACAGTCACATACAATCAGCGGGATGCATAATTATGAAGCGCTCTTAAATCATAGATTTAAGCTGCTTTATAACACACATTTACTCAGTCATCTTCTGCTTTTTTGCATATTTGCAGTGAATGCAACAGCAACCGGGACTCAGTTCTGTCCTACACCAGTGTGCGAAGCAACAGTTCTTACCTTGGGAGTGATGAGATGGGATCAGGTAACGGACAAGATCGAATCAGTCACAAATATTCTGCTGTGTTTGGATTTCTGGTTAAGTAATTTTTATCATGATGTTAATTGGATGACAGAACAAAACAAATGACTTTCACATTCTGGAGAAAGTCAATATTTTATGGAAATTCCTCAGATTTGTTTCTTGATTTCTGTTTATACAAACTTTAGATGCTAAGGGAGTGATGAGATCAGATTAATCAGAAACTTTTTATTTGTTTCCTCGATTCTTCTTTCTAAATGTGTGCTTTCATTGAAGAATGCAACATAAAAAATGCTTAGCCTTTGTTTCTTCGTTCTTGTCCTGAACCTTGTCTTTAACATTTTGTCGGGTCCAAAAGGAGACGAGTTGCCCTGTGACATGAGGATTCCCTCTGACAAGCAGGACAAGCTACATGGCTGCCTGGAGCACCTGTTCAACCAGGTGAGTTCCAGTCTGTGCATTATATTTCATAGATTTACATTGATATTCAAAACAGTATCCAGTTAACCTGTGTCAATCTAAAAGTAATTCAATTTTTAGTAATTTTATATCTTTTCAGTTGGACTTTTGGAATCAAACCAACCCATTTACATAAATGGAACATTATCTCAGACTTTTTCACGAGCAGCGGAGAAAAATCCAAAAAGCTGCACAATGTTGGGTCTGACTTTTTTTTTTTCCAAACACCAGCTGATACTGATGATCTCTGGATAGCTGCACATACAGTCATAAATTACACTGACCACAATGGTACTTTTGGAACATCACAAACCAAACTTATTATGAACGGATCCCGTTTGGTTACAGTTGAATTCAGCGCTGCCACCTGCTTCTCCTCCGGTGAGTTGGCAGCGGTTCTCTAACCTGATGAACCAACATGCAGACGGTGGCAGAGATCGCCTCTATCAGATCCTCAGAGTAAAGCTTATGTAAGAGCATAAAGCTGCCAGGTTAGAAGCTTCAATAAGCATGGTGACGCTGATCAGTTGGATGAATAAAATAGCCCGGATTATGCCATATTTTCTCACATTTCTCTGGTAGTCTTTTTTTAAAGAATATTTTTGGAACTAGTTGTCTTTATTTGATAGCAATCTGACAGGAAGGGGGAAGGGAGAAGGCAGCAGGGGAGAGAGGCATGGGCCCAGCGACCCGAGGACGGGACTCACTCACCAGACTACGGCGGTCTACAGTCTTTTTGCAGGGCACTGCGCTAACCACTACACTACGCAGCGTCCTTATTCCAGTAGACCTTGCTGAAATTTTCGATTTCTCTTTGGGAAATTATTTAAATTTTTATACAGTTTGAGCAGTTTGATGAACTCATCTTGTTTACTTTCTTTCATTTTCTTGGGAAAATCTGTTCTGTCACATGATCATCCCTGGCCCCGTAAAAAATTATTGCACAGTAAAAAATCGACTAGTGTACTGGTCGAGTAGTTGGTGCAACCTCTGATTCTACTGAACTTTTTGCAGGTTGAATCGATCAACTGTCTCCTCAAAGGATCTGTGATGACGAAGGCCTGTGAGGAGATCAAGCACTTTTACTCAGACCACAGTCAGCCAGGTACGTATCCACCTTGTGACAGAGGAAATCTCATGCTGCTTCTTCCTTTAATGCGTTTTTTTCCTTTGAACAGAGTTCTCCCAGACTGAAGACTGGACTGTCCGCAGTCGCTATGTCATCCACAAGAACATCCAGGAGGATCCCTGGAACATGCCCCACTCCATCAAGAACCTGGTGGAGAGCCTGCAGAGATTCGTGGACGGTGAGCAGAAGACGAGCTGCTGCTCTCATGTTCCCTCAGACTGTCAGCTGCTTCATCTCGCTTTCATTATGCTCCCACAGATGGGAAGAACCAGCTTCTCCTGGCACTGCTCAAATGCACGGGTCAGAGCAAAAACATGTTCAGAACCACATTTCTATAGATCAGGAAAATTAGAGCACACATGCCATTTGGCATTAAAGGTTACAGTCCAGCTTCACCTTATTGTTTCTTCCATGTCCAGACACATCTCTGCAGCTGCGCCGGGATGTGATCTTCTGCCAGGCGGCGGCCGGTGCCCTCTGCACGCTGGCAGAGCAGCTGCTGATGGCGTTACGCTCACGCTTCAACAACGCTGGAGAGTACCAGGAGGACAGCAAGGAGACCAGCCGCAAGTGGCTGGAGCAGATATCTGTCATCGGCGTTCTACTGCACTTCCAGTCCGCACTTTCTCCATACCTAGTGAGTCCAGATATTCATATTTTTGTTCCAGAAACCACCAACTCTGGGCCAGATGTTAGAACGGTCTCATTCTTCTAAATGTGGCCCTACACAAACCCATTGAATTTTTATAGATTAACAGAAAGTGGTGCATTATTGAAAAGAGAAATTAAAATGATACAAATTCTCAAACTACTTTTGAAAGGCCTTCAGTTTGCTTTTTTGTTCAGATGTTCTGGATGGGTTAGGTTTTGACTAGTGCTGATGGACTTCAGAGCTTTCATTTTGTCTGTCCTGTGGCAGAAAGCGGAGCGCACCATGCTGGAGGACACCAAGGCGGCGCTGCTGGACTTGGACAAAGTCAGTGTGTACTTCAGACCGCTGGAAGACGAGTGTCTGATCGCAAGTAAGAGACTTGATTGACAGAAAACGGCTTTTTGAAGCAAAATTTACCTGGAACAAGCAGCTGTCCAGTTTGACCAGCTTTAGGTCAAACTGGACCTAAAGCTGGTCCAGTTATCATAATCAATGTCCAGATTATGATAACATTGATTATCATAATCAATGCTTTGTTTTCCATAATCTTTATTGTTGTCACAGTGGTACTTGAGAATATCATGATAAAACTCGAAGTCCACATCGCTCATCCTTACTTTAGATAAAGATGTGCTTTTAGATTGGATCAGAGGTATTGATCTCCAGATTTCACTGAATATAGAATCCAAACTGATGCATCCTGACAGGATGCTCCAAGACACAATGCAATATTTACACTTTCGTACATATTTATTTGGAAAGGTCATTTTAACTACTCATAAACACCTCCAGCATCCAAAGGCTTTACATGCCTTGTTGAAGAAATATTCATTTTGCAGCATTAAGAGGTGAAGTAATAATTTGTGTGTTGCTAAACAGTTTAAAGTGAAAGCATTTATTTCCTTGCGCAGTTCTTCTTCCTCGTTGTTTAAAGTAACTATTCTGATGTTTACGAACCACCTGGGTAAAGCTGGGAATCAGCTATTAAAAGACTGAGTTTTGCTTTTTAATTAACAAAGGAATAAAATTTTTTGCTGTTGATTTCCGGCTTACTGGAAACCAACAGCAGACGACTTGCCTTGCATCACTCCTCTTTTGAACGGCCTAGGCGTGGTCAGCAAAGATTGGAGTGGAAAAGGAAAAGCGCTTCAGGCGCTTCCCATTTTAGCCGGCAAAGTTGCAGATTAAGCATAAATTTGCTCTCTGTACTCTGAGCTGCAGGGAGAAACTGAAACTGTTCTGGCATCAAATCCTAAACATCACAGGCATAAATATATGCATCAGAGATGCAGTTATCCATGACATAAAAATGTGTTTCTGAAGAAGTTTCTTGACTGCTGCACTGCAGGTAGATGGTTTTCTGTGCTGTATTGATTTTTTTCTTAATAGCTGGGAGACATTGCTACTGACATGTCAGCCACAGATAATATGAGATACTGTGTTCAGGTCACCTTTTAATTGTCACAGAGGTCACAGAGTCACTCATGTTAACATGTTAGAGGATCAGCAGAAGTCTCCAGATTTTAGTAGCTTCATTTCCATCACAATGTTGATGTTCTGCTAATGTTGAAGAAACAGAATTTCACAATATATAAGAAACATAATTAAAATCATGTTAATAAGGCCAGCAGTAACAAACAGTTGTTGATCATGTGACTCCCATGAATCCATCGCAGTTTTGCGAAAATCAATTTCAAAAAGGCCAAAAAAACACACACATTGCCTCCTAGCGTCAAAATGTTTATCAATTTTTTTTTTCCATAATTGGCCTGTTTTCATCAAAGAATTTTACTTTTGAAATGTCAAATTGTACAATTTTTTGGTGAATTTTATGGAAGTGCAGCTGTTGCGATGTGACTATTGAGGATAAAAAAAATAAAAATGTCTGCTACAGAAAACAGATTCTCCACAGCAATGTTTACATGAAAGATGTTCACATCTTTGTTTCATCCATTGTTTCATTTGGGAATTAAAACCTTGTGAATATTATGACCTGTAACAATGGCGTCTCATTACCTTGCCCCACGTGTTGCAGACACACCTGTGTGTTACCAGGTGGAGGGCAGTCGCCAGGCCCTGAGGGTCACCATGCTCCTGGACAGTTGTCATTTCAGCGAGCTGCCGAGTCGGCTGCAGAATGGAGGCAGCCTAAAGCTCCACACTGTCTTGTTCTCCAGAGGTAAGGAGGGCTGGGTGGGCAGATTAAAGGGACATTTCTTAGATTTAGATTGACACATCGCTGTCAAGAGCAGCAGGAACATTTCAATTCTAAATCTGATTTTACCACTTTATAATAAATGTAACATTTTATTACACTGGCATAAATGTCATACTGAAAAATGTAAAAAAAAACACAAAAAAGTTAGCAGAATAACAGCCAATGGAAAATAAATACAAAAACTGAAACTGACTATAAACAAAAGGTTGACTACATTGGTCAAACATGTAAAAATAAAGTATAACAAACTTTCTTTCAAATGGTTCAGAAAGAACAATTAAGAATTCTAAATGTAAAGTAATATGCCATCACTCTGAGCACAAAGCATAGAACTAGACTGACTAGATCTGCAGCATTGTTACTGATCTATAATTGTTTTCAATATCAGGTCTAGTGCAGATATTGATATCATATCGGTGAATCTGTATTTTTGATCAAACTTTTTATACACATTTATCAGTAAAACCAACAAAGCATATTTAATCTCTTTCAACCTGAAGAAACATGTATATATTAGTAGTAACTATAAGGTAGAAAACCCTAGAACAAACTTCACATGAATAAGCCATCTGAAAAGGAAACCATTCGTATGCATTACAGCTCGACGTTAAATCATTTAAAAAGCATCTTCCTCTCACACGTTCATCGGCTGATGGCTTCAGTCGTTTTATGGGTTTAGATTGAAGCTCTTTATTGGACGCTTCCACCTCTCAACTCTCCTGCTCTCCTTTTAGTTCTCCATCAGAGTCAATCAGTAGACATTCAGTCTGCCAAACAGCCGTTCATTTTCCATATGTAAGTGCCAGCTACAGGCTAATCCAATCAAACAGCTCTGATTCTTCCATGAGCTACAAAGTGCAAAACAGCCCATAGTCTCTGAGCTGGACACTACAGTGGGTAAGCAACGCCATCTGCTGAAAAACAGATCTCACTGCAAGATCTGTTAAGGGGAAGTACGGAGCACCTTGGGGTTACAGCAGCAGAAGTTTTCATTTTCGTTTTTTCTGCTTAAAAAGTCACAAAATTACGGCTTATTTTTGGCCTTTATGTGGCTTTTTTAATTATCAGTGTGCCTGAAGTAGCATTGTTAAAAACCCGGATGCTTTGTTTCTCAGCACTGGAGCGTCCAGACGGCACTTCCCCACAGGACATTGTGGACATGGAGGAGTTCCAGCAGCGCATCAACGCTGTGTCCCTAGAGAAGGTCAAGGCCTACTACCGCAGACTCAGGTACACTCAGCTCAGATCAGTCTGATGGAGCTCACTCTGATGGACTTCACTGTGATGGCGCTAACTCTGATGGAGCTCGCTCTGACAGAGCTCACTAATGGAGCTCACTTTGATGGAGCTCACTGTGATAGCGTTCTCATGCTCTTATTTCACAAAAACAAATTAAACGCAGCATATTTCCTTTCTTTTCCAAATAACTTCAGTAAGGCCTAAAGTGTCATTATTTACCAAATAATGCAAAGTTGGCTCTTTTAAGGTTTTTGCATTAAATGTGTCATTATTTACCACATTACATTTCATGTCAACAATCATAAACATTCATAAAGACTCCTTCATGTTTATAAGAGGTGTTATGTAATATTTATGACAGTGTCATGTCAGTCTTATGCACACCCCTTCAAATAAAGTCTTACCTAATCTTTTAATTTTGCCAACATGTTTCTTCTAAATTAAAGCAATTTTTTTGTAAGATTAGAATGCAGCTATAATATAAATTTCTTTTAAGGATTATAATCATCTTCACTAGAGGTACCAAAACCTCTAGTGAAATGATATGATGTTTTCCTTAAACTCTGAATAAAACATGACATGAATTCCCAGAACCTGACCCACAATGTTCTGTGGGGACAGAATTAGATGAACATGAAGCAGATCATCTCTCTGTTTTCTACCTGACTCAGACAAACAAGAGTCATTTTCTAACTGCTTCTAACTCCACTGTGTGTGTTTCCACAGGGCTTTTTATCTGGAGAAGTCCAACCTCCCGACTGACTCCAACTCCACTGCGATGAAAATAGACCAGGTAAATCTACACATTCACTGCTGTACAGTACAATCCTCTGCAATCTGTTATCACAGTCAACTTTTATATCATGTTGTGACTGAATATAAATGCAAGCACAGATACTGGGCCTTGAAGTTAGAGACCTTCAGCCGAGCATTTCAAAAGTAAGAGGAACGATTTGTCTTCCTGTCCCCATGGAAACCACCCCACTCCCACTAGCTTATAAAGACCTCCTAATTAACTCTGACTAACCTGAACGCATCAGCATCCTGCTCCGATTTAATTCCAACTTGACCTCTAGTGTTCTACACTGACTGTAGCTGAAATCAAATCTGTAGAGAATAGTCTTAATTTAATCTAGAGCATTTTGTATTTACACGTTTTTATTTTTATTCTTTAAAAAAAACTCAGGAATAAACCTCTGTTTGTTAAATATGATGATTTTTGTTAACGATCCACATATTTATTTGGTGCTCCGTCTTACAAGTCAGTTACTGCACAGCAGTGTGTATGGAAATCTGTAAATTTGGTTTTTTGTTACAATGATTTCTGATTTTTGTTTTTTATTAGCTTTGATTGGCTCTGCCTTTTTGTTCTTTTTTGTGTGATAGCCTATTGGTGATATTGTTATCTTATTAATCTTGTAAAAATCAGATACATTTTTAGTTTACTTTTACTTTTAAGTACAGAATCAATGTTGTAATCTTTTACATAATTAATCTTTCCACAGGCTTTCTGAAGATCTTGGAAAGTTTTTGATCAAGACTTTGACGACTTTTTGGATCATTTCAATACATCTAAAGCAGCAGTTACAGTCATGATCAAATGAAAAGCACCTCAAAAACAACTCAGTTCAGATACAGACAATCCTCTGAAAGACAATCCTCTGAATACCAGTTTAAATCCAATCAAACCAGCTGTCTGTGTCCTGGAACAAATCTAGAACAAATCTTCTTGTAGGAATGTAAAAGAAATAAACACAATTTGGTCCAACTCCTCATAAAATTGTGTGTATTATTCATGAGCACAGGGATTTTAAATGAAGCAGTTGCATTATTCCTGCCTAAAAAAATTATTAGAAGCATTGTATGGTGAAATATTGATGACACAATAAATATTTAAGGCTGGTTAAATATCGTTTGCAGCTGTAGTGCTACATGGGCCTATCAGTTGCCCAGAAATCGAGCCATATATATATTTACGTCTGTCTGCACTTAAAAATGTCACAGAAACCTTTTCACTGACAAGAACTTTAGAAAAAGCTGCTGGAACACACAACATGGCAGAAGCTGGAGCCTGACAGCAAAACCAGTCCAGGAGGATATTTGGCATGGCAAAATTCATTTTCAGGAGATCAGAAATTAATTTGTTCTAAAGAACAGTACTTGGACTTGGATGGTTGGATTTGGGATTTTTGTTTGAACTTAATTTTTTGGTAAATGGTAAAAGTCACTGACAAGAAAAAGAAAAAACAACAACCAAAGAGAAATGTTTGACCTCCAGAGAGCTTGAAGAACATTTGATCAACAAAGAAGTGGCTCGTAGGTAGTAAAGGATAAAGTACGGGTGTGTCAGAGCTTTTGCACAGAACAATATCTTTAAACAAAGCAGTTCCGACATTGAGTTGTAGTTAAATGACTTGCCAAGATGGCCTCCAGGTGAGACTTTATTGTATCATTCTTTGACTCTGGTTTCTCTTTCACAGCTGCTCAGACCCCTAAACACCCTGGATGACCTCTGTCGACTGATGCAGTCGTATGTCAATGTGCGTCCGAGCGCGCAGGGCCACCCGTCAGGCGTCAGCGTGCTGTGTGTGTCCTCCGAACTGTGTAATCGGCTGGGATCCTGCCACATCACCATGTGTAGCACTGGCATGCAGAGGTCAGGCTGCTGCTGTGTTTCTGATTCTGCATAGTTCTAATATTTTGACAACAGCCTGCAGACGGTGATATGTAGAGAATCTCTGAGCATCAGCTGCTCTGTCTGAATCCATCCTCAGATTTCAGGGGTTAAAGTCTGACCTCATGTTGCTTTCAGATGTACCCTGAATGTGACCCTGGAGAAGGCGATGATCCTTGCCAGGAACCACGGCCTCCTGCCACGCTGCATCATGCAGACCGTGGACATTATGAGGAAGCAGGTGAACCTCTGACAGGATTTAAAGAGTTATTATGCATCCCCTGCAAAAAGATTTCTAATTACAATTAGTAATTTAACCTTGTTTCTTTCCTAGATAACACACTGCAAAACTTAAAATCTTGCCAAGTCTTTTTTTTCTAGTTTCTAGTTCAAATATTTTAGTACACTTGAAATAAGACAAAACTAACTTAAAGAATAAGTTTTCACCAAGATAAATGTGTTTGCTATAAAAGAAATCACTTATTTTAATGACATATATTAGTGAATATTTCTGGAACTTTCCTTTGGAACTGACAATGAACTGATAATGTTTCCCAAACAAACCAGGTCCTTTCCTCATGTTCAGTTGTTACTTTCTAGAACTTGTCGACTACTTTCCTGGGATAAAATGAATGAAACGTTTTTACTTTACTGGTTACTTTTCTGAACTTTCAAGCTACTCTCGCCAACATTTCAAGGGTCGTCTCAGAAGCTTTCTGAACACAGTTCTTGTTTTCCCACAACTTACCCGTTGTTACACTGTCCACCAGTCATTAAGTAGTTTTTTTTTTTTTTTTTTGGACCTTTAAGAAATTGACAAAAGTTACTTTTCCCAAACTTTTTTCACAACTTCCAAAGTCCTTTCATGGAATTTAAAATCTACTTTCCCAAAATGTTTCCATCTTCTTACATTAACTTTATTGGAATGTACTATTTGTTTTTCTAGAACTTACACTGAACTTTAATGGAGCATATGGAGGTAGTTGCCCTGAACTTAGAGGTTACTTTTAATATTATTTAAATAGGGCTGCACAGTGGCGCAGTTGGTAGCACTGTTGCCTGGCAGAAAGAAGGTCCTAGGTTCGATTCCCGGCCTGGGGTCTTTCTGCACGGAGTTTGCATGTTCTCTCTGTGCGTACGTGGGTTTTCTCCGGGTTCTCCAGCTTCCTCCCACAGTCCAAAAACATGACTGTTAGTTTAATTGGTCTTTCCAAATTCTCCCTAGGTGTGAGTGTGTTTGTCTCTGTGTTGCCCTGCGACAGACTGGCGACCTGTCCAGGGTGTACCCCGTCTCTCGCCCGGAACGCAGCTGGAGATAGGAACCAGCAACTCCTGACCCCATTAGGGAGAAGGGTGACCAGAAAATGGATGGATGGATGAATTTTTTAAATATTGAATAAATTGCACTGTTTTTGGTACATTTTTCATCCAGTACAGATATATATATATATATATATATATATATATATATAAACCCTGAGGTTTTTCAGGTGTTATTTCTTTGTTTCTATCAGGGGGCAAGAGTGGAGCTGTCTGCTAAAAACCTGAAAGTGATGGACCAGATGCCGCCATCAGCTCCAAGGTACGCCAACATTGCACACCCCCGCACACCTCCGCGTTGTGCAATCATTAGCCCATAATACCCATTTATGGTCATCTGAAAGCTCCTTATTCTTTTTACAGGCTCTTCAAGTTGTGTTTGCCACCGTCAGATGGAGAACTGTGAGAGCGCTTCAGAGAATCTGAAGTGCTCTCCCTGTGCATTTGCACCTGTGCATTCGTCTCATAGGGAGGCGAATGCAGAAGTGGAGGACATTAGGAGAGGATGTGTTTAATTCTCATCTCTTCCTCTCAGTTTGACGCTGCCACTAAAACAAGGACCAACCCGGTGTCTGCAGTACAAGCTAAAAAAGACGGTTCAGACAAACAATACAAGGGACAACGGACCAACTAAAACCAGACTCCTGCGGCCAGAGAGCCACAAACTGGCCACATATGCTTTGAGATTGTCCTGGATTCCTACGTCTTCTGACGTGAAGCTTACCTTACTTATTTAGAAAATGATGTTCTCATGGATCAGCTTGTGTTGTTAACTGGATTAACCAAACTACCTTTATTTGACCAACGTCTTAAATAACAATCGTTTATCCACTTTGCCTTGGACTGCAAACTCCGGAGAGTTGTCCTTCGCTCTGTCCACATGCTCTGGTGTTTCCCAGGGCTCAGAGTTCTGACCATAAATAAAGAAGAAGATTTTAGCTATGCTGGTAGACACAGAAAGTCCAAAAGGCAGACAGAGAGATGGAAGTAGGGACTGAGGAGCCTGATGATAAAAAAGATGGCAGAAAGGGAAGAGGGGGCTGTTTTGAATTTTTTTCCAAGCCTATTGCATGTGGTGACTGTGCAATTACTGTAGGTTTAGTTTAAGTACTGTATTGCTGCACAAAATGAAGGATAGCTATTTATTGTGTCCAGAAGGAGCGTTTTTATCGCTTACTTACTCGATATCAGGTATTAAAGAGTCTAAAATCATTCCAGCCTACGTATTGATCAGTATTTAAAGACCAGTGGCATCCCATTTCACTTGTTTTTTAGATGTACCTGCTTGTGTTTCATTTTATTTAATTGTGTGGAATTCAATTATGTCAGTAATTTTTTCATTCATAATCAGGGCATGTAAGGGATGGAGTAACTAAAGCTAGCTAATGCAAATCAGGTCAAAATGTAAAACAAAGAAACCAAGTCAAAACATTAAGTACTGAATTACTTAAAATATTAATACATTAATTAATCCAAATATTGAAAGTTTGCCTTGTATTTTCTGAAATCTTGACTTTTAAATTGGCTCTTATGTTTGTTTGCTGTAGGAGTTCTGAAAGAACACAGTGATTGGTCCATTCAGTGTTACACAAAGTACTGTAGTCAGTCTTAGAATGACAAAAACAAACAAAAGGGATTGTGTTGAAGATTGAAACATATTAACATTAGTTTACTGGAGGTTTTATTTTCTTGTAAATAAATATGTAACATTGTCAGAGCAGAAGATTGGACAGTCGTTACAGAATAATGCTATAAATTATATTGGATTATTTTTATGGAAGTAATATAGTATATGAAACATATTTTGTATTGGTGACGTGCATCTGAAGAGACACTGCCTGCCTGTTTCCAGCATCACCGGATCTGCAGCTTGGATTTTTTGGTTGTTAAAAATGTTCTTCATCCAGAAACTCCTAAGATTTGCTTCATTCCTTGCGCTTATTTCTGTTTACAGCCTGGTTCCACATTGACATGTTGTTATAATCTTGCCTTTTTACCTGGAGCTTGACTCATCAATCAGTTTACATGATCAGACGTGCAGATATTTGTATCAACATATTTTCCTGTATGATCTCAGCTCTGTACCTGAATAAAAACTGTTCAGTAATATCAAAGCGGTTTCTGTTAGCACTGCAGATTGCTAATGAGTGCAGCATGTTGGTGTATCTGGACAAACTGTTGTCTAATTCTGATGTTTTTGTTTGTATGTATACTTCTGCAATTTTATGTTTGCTGAAAATAACTGTACAAAGATATTCTTTTTGTTGAATCTTTCTAAAATTATTGTAAATGAAATCTTAACAAGTTATTAAATAAAATGTTCTCGTCATGACAGTTAGTTTTTTTTCTAGTGGAGCTCTGTCTTCGTTTTCCATTAATATGTTGTCTTTAAACTAATGCCCATCAGGATTGTTACATCTCACAGCACTTACTATATGATGGTGAGTGAATGCTGCTGACCTGTAATGAGGTTTTGTTCTTTCACCTCTCCTGCTGAAGCATTTTCTATTCTCCCTTCCTATATTTTACATTATATGTTTAAAATAATGTAGATAAGCAGCAGATTGTTTATCAGTGCCATAAATCTGGGATGTGTTTGTAAGACTGACTTGTTCTCCTTGTTAAATAGTACTCTTTCCACTCAGTTATTTGTAGTTTTAATACCACAGATTCAATGGGTCTTATTGGGATTTCATGTTGTAGACCAACACAAAGTAGCATATATTACAAAGAGGAGAAAAAACTGATATCCTTTTCAGTTGTTTTTTTTTTTTTTTTTTACAAAATCTGAAAAGTGTGTCATGCTTTTGTGATCATCTTCCTTTACTCTAAATCCCATACACAGTATCCATTTGCCTCCTGAAAGTCACAACATTACTAAAAAATAGATTAATCTGATCACAGGGTGCCAGCATGTACTTAAAAAAATCTTAAATTTACACAACTAAAGCTAATGCCTTGAAATCTCCATTGAAAAAGGTAAACTGCGCTAAAATGTGTTAATCACATTTGGTGGTGGCAGGTTATTTCACATTGTGTTCTATGTAGTTAGTCTATTTTTTCTTGTGGAACATTTCTGCCAGTCAAACATTTCAGTCACTTTATTTTTTTATGACTTGAGGTAATTGAGGCTAACATAGCATCAACCATTGGTTCTGGTTTCTGCAGTGGAAACGGAAGAACTAGAAATATTAGCTAGCTAAAAAAAATAAAAAATTGAATGTTATTTTCCATGCTCATCTTTCTAATTGGCAAGTCAAATTCTCCAAGCTGCTGTGCACCTCAAGCTAGCATAACACAGCCAAGTAAAATCAGAAGGTATGAGGCAGCATTAATGGGAAACGAATAATTATTTAAGAGAGATTAAAAATTAGGGGAAAAAACATGTTAAATATGTTTCTTTACATATTTACTATCGTGTGAAGACACTAAATATGTGTCTTCACACGTCCAGGGTCTGTACAGATCCAACTCCCAAAGGAGGTTGGATGTTCTATTTGCATCATTTTCTATCTTTACCTACACTGGAATCTCTGTAGTATGAAAATTATTTGCAGCAGTCCGATAATATTTGGTTTCATTTACCAAGATTATATAATTAGACAGCACACCAGTGAACTATGTGAGCCTTAATAACGTCATTATGGACCATCGAGAGCCTACTGACCAGCTACATCTCCATCTGGTCTGGGAGCTGCAGGGCCTCTGACTGGAAGTCTCTACAGAGGGTGGTGAGGACAGGGGAGAAGATCACGGGGGCTCTGCTTCCCTGCATCAAGGACATCGCAGAGAGGCGCTGCCTATCCCGCGCTCACCAGATCCTCTCTGACCCCACCCACCCCAACCATGGACTGTTTTCCCCTCTGGCGTCTGGCCAGAAGGTTCAGCATCTTGTGCAGAACAACCAGACTACTGAACAGTTTCTTCCCCCGGGCCATCAGACTGCTTAACGCCACATAACACCCCTTCACACACACACACACACACACACACACACACACACACACACACACACACACACACACACACACACACACACCAAACCACCCCCCCATGGACGTGGTCAACACACGCACTTTAGCTTTGTTTACAATACTGAACTTGTGGATTCTATAGCACCTTATTATTATTCTTATTCTCAGCTCTTATATATTTCAGCCATATTGTATTTATTGTGAAGTGTAAGGTTTTAGCTCTGTTGCACTTGTAGCCAAGTAACGACATTTCGTTGTCAAGATTCACCTTGTGTTCTCTTTGTACAATGACAATAAAGGAAGTCTAAGTCTATTATGAACAGGGCAGATGCATAGAATCCCAATAAAGCTGGTAAAATACATTTTGGGTGACAATATTATGAAAATTAGATAAATGTATTTCTGTTTGAAGAGGACATAATTTTAAGCGTTTGCATGGACTTTTGTTTCATTATTGTTTCAAGTGAAATCTAGTCCTAATTCATCCTGACATAACTTCTGGCATCCATTTCTCATAGTGTAGGAAGCTGCACATATGAATATTGCATAGCTGTGCATCATCCAATGAAAGCTTTCATTGTAGCGGCTCTCCTGGGCTGAAGTTGAGTGGAGAGAAGCCGGGGTTACATCAGGCTGTGTTTTTAAAACCAGAGCAGATACTTTTCACTAAAGTAGACTGACACCCGTTATTTCCTTCATGTTGGCAACTTGAAATGATTTTTTGATTGTTTGTTTTGTTGACAATTTTCTGCATCAGCAACCAGAACAGAAAGTCTGATCTGCATGTTGGGTTTGAATTTACATCCTAATGCACGTCTTTGTCATTAAAGCCATTACTTTTAGAATGATTATGACTGTACTTCATGTACAAGTCTCCTGCTGTGCCCGTTCGGCTGCCGGAAGGGAAGAGAAGTAGACAGGACACACATTGGGTTTCTGCAGGGACCGACACGGACCGCATCTAGCAGCAGCAGCAGCACACACCCCTCAGCCAATGATGCATCCCCATGGCAAGGACACCGACAACTCCTCCTCAGAGTCGTCTCGACTTTAGGATGGTGCAGAAATCCCTCAACGGCGGGGTTTACCCAGCTGAAGCCGGAGAGAAAAAGCAAAAAGTCGGCTTCGTCGGCTTGGACCCCGGCGCTCCGGAATCCACCAGGGACGGGGCGCTGCTCATTGCGGGCTCGGAGAGCACCAAGCGGGGTGGCATCCTCAGCAGACCCAGGTCCAGTATCTCCTGCGGGAGACCCAGACAGTCGAAGAAAAATGCCAGCTACCGGAAACTACAGAGTTTCCTCTACAACGCGCTGGAGAGACCGCGGGGATGGGCGTTTGTCTACCACGCTTACGTGTAAGTGCTGTTCCAGTTTTATTTGGCTTTTTAAAATGATTTTTGTGTCGGTTATCGTGGCCTGTCTGACTGATTCGGGGTGGGGGAAGCTTGGTGGAGTTTGGGGAGTCTATGGCGCATATCAGGTTAACTCCAGCCGCTGTCAGCGAACAGTCAGTCTGTCTGTCTGTTCGCTGTTTCAGCCTCCAGTTCTGCTCCTTCCTGCTGATTCTAACACGTGTTGTCATGATGCGGCAGCTTTCAGCACCGCTCTGTGCGGACAGCTCCGGGCCGTCTCGGTACTTTTGTCCGATCATCGCAGAGAGGTTCTGCTCCGGCATGACTCCACACTAATCCAGCGGTCGCTTTCTGCAGTCAAACTGAAGCTTTATGGGGTTTAAACGGATACAAGAACTTTAGTTTTTGTCTTTGTGTCTCAGGATAAAGGTGGTCTGGGTTCTTATTTTCTATTTATGGGTTGTTCTGATCATGAAGAAGACAGGGTTATTTATTTATTTATTTATTTATTTATTTATTTATTTAACCTCTATTCAGTATTAGTGGCTTCTAAATATAGGGGATTACAGTAAAAGAAACAAATTAACAAAATGGGTTCTTTTGCACTGCAGGTAAAGAATCAGTGAAATGTTATTTTTGAACAAAGAAAATAACTGATTAAGCAAACGGTTGTGAAAAAAAAAAAAACATTATCCAGTAAAATTCTGCACATTTTAGGTTCCCAGGATGGATCTAGGTCCAAGGAGCAAAGAAACTAAATCTTTCTTCTCATAGTTTAGATCTGCTGCTGAGAACATTTAGCTACCAGATCCCAGATCCCTGAGGTGACTAAATATTAGAAGAAGAAAAAAGAAACCAGGAATATAATTTAAAATTTGTACTTTGACATGCAGAGTCAGAAGAGTTTTTTTTACATAATGTTGTCTTATTTCCAGGTTGAGACCGCAGATTAGAGCTGCAGCTGGATGATAGATTTTGACTGAATCATTGCACAGTAATCTCACCTGCTGAAAGTGAAATCATCCACATATTTTTCTTCTGTCAGATTTCTGCAAGTTTGTATTTGGCAGACATACTAATAGACTTTAAGAAGCTGTTGAAGGTTTAGGTTTGATTAGTGGCATCTGGTTTTCTGGCATTTTAGTTCTGCATCGTTAAATCAAGCTGAGTTCTTGGTTCTTGGATCAAAAAAAAAAAAGTTTGGCCTTTCCTACATTAAGCTGAAGGAAGCTTAATGAAAAAGATGATGAAAAAGCAGCAGAAAGTTGTGCATCATCAGTGATGACATAATAATGATGTAATTAGAGCCTGACTGGAGAAGAAAGCCATGAGGAACCTCACATTAAATCCATGATGTTTGATTCCTTGATTTCTAAAACAAACACTCAGTCAAGTGAAATTAACATATTTACAGTAAAACCTCACAATGAATTTTATGTTATGTTCAGCATCACATTCATTCAGTTCAGAACTGAGATTCAGTAAAATTGGCACTAAAGCTTTTCATGCATCACTGTCAGGGTTTAATAAACCTTAAGTTCAATGTTTACAAAAAATAATCTCTGTAAGAGAAATAATGTCATACTTATTAAAAGCCTTTAAGGTCTTTGATTTGTTTTTTCTATGTGAATACATTTCTTTTGTTATTTCATTTTCTGAAACAAAATGAACAAGTAAACAACAGATGGATGTTTTGCTAAAGATATAGCACAATAATTTAAGATTAAATCTGTTAAAATAATCAGAAGAATTATAACACAAGGTTCCCCTAATGCTTTTCATAATTAAAAATAAATATGTTTGAACTCTCTTTAATTTTATAGAGTTCTACATGTAGAACCTTGAAAAAGTTTTCACACCTCCTCATATTTTGCATCTCAGATCTTAAGCACTCAATGTACTTTTAATTAATTTATAAACTCGTTTTTTTACAAATTAAGAGCTGAAAAAGATAAAAATTCAAATTCATTAAGTACTCCTGCCCTGCTGCCATCACAGTGCTGTCTCCCAGATTTACACACACTGAAATGCAATTCAGCCAAACTCTGAACATTTTCTTTATTTTTTATTATGTGGGAAAGACAGAAACTAAAACTCCACTTTCAGGTGACTGAAACAGAGCTGTGAGATGTATTTGTATATTGTGTTGCTTGATTGTCTCTTGTATTAATCTGTTCTCATGATGCTGTATCTTATCTGTTCTCTCTTTATTTTCTCCAAAAAATAACTATAATTTATTTTCTTCCGATTCACAAACATGCATAACTTTATGTGGCCAATCACAAAATTTATTCATAAAATACATCAAAGTTTGTTTGTGATGTAAGAAAATATAAAAAGCTCCTGAGTGTCTTCATGTAGTTTAAAGCTCTTGTGGTTTGTACAGTGCTCAGATGAAAACGTGTTTGGATTTATTTCAAAGCATCTGTCGCTTTTTGCTTTGGTCAGATACTAAACTGTGATTGGCAACCAGCAGAGAAAATAGCCACAGCAGCAATCAGGCTCCACTGGGATCCTGGAGACCCAGCACACACACACACACACACACACGCACGCACACGCACACACACGCACACACACACACACACACACACACACACACACACGCATGAACGCGTGCACACGTGGACACACATGTGCGCACACAGTACTTGGTGACTTTTGAAATATTAACGGTTTTCTACTCCAGTAGCATGAAGCAGCTTTTTAACAACCTCTTTGCTCTCTGACAGACCTGAAATGACCAGTGTTGTTCTTTGTTGGAATGTTGTTGTTTCTAATGGGTTTTAGGTAATTAAAATTTGATCTTGGTAAATGTAACTGAACAAAGTGAAGCTCCACACAGAAAACATTCAATTTCAAACTTATTGCAAAGCATTTGTGCAGCAAACCACAACTTTGTGAATTTGTTTTATGAATTATTCATATCTCTCACACTTCATTTAATCTTCCGACTCGTTGCTTCAGCCCTGATGATTTATAAAGCTATCATGTGGAGACCTCAGTCACGTCTTTTCCAGCCTTCTTCTTTGTTTCCCCTCTGACGTAAAAGAAAAAGCTTTAGCCAAACTAAATGCAGCGTTGGAAGGCATCTGTTTTCTTATTTTAAAGTCTGTGACGTCCCAGTATGTGGCGCATTGCTTCTGTACAAACTCCATTCTTGTTGCTTTATGTGTCTAAAACTTTTTTTTTCTTTATTTGTTGTGTTTTGTTTTCTTTTCTGAAAGCCAGCCTCTTTTTCCTGCCAGGATGTAACACTGACTTTTCAAGCAGCAGCAGCAAATATCAGGTTTTGTTTGATAAGGAGAGCTGCAGTACTGTTAATAATAACTCATGTTGTCAGCTTATGTACAAACTAATGGTAGCACTGCAGCATAGCTTGCTGCCATGGGAAGTTAGAACAGGAGTTCTTTAAGAGTAATCTTACACCATCTGGAAAAAAGTGGAATTTGTTTTTATTAATTTCCACAGTATAAACTGAAACTTGAATACTTGTGTTTCCTGAGATATCTAGAGACTTTCCCCTTATGAAATGTACAATTTTTTTCCCTAGAATTCAGTTGCTTGGGCAGCTCTGAAACTGAGATCAAATGTAGTTTTTAAACAACAGTTTAACAAAAGTTTTTCAAATTTATGTTGTATTTTATTTTTTGTAAACTACAATAGTTCATCTTAGAATGTTTTTTTAGTGTCACATAATCTGAAACAGAACTGATGTATTTTAGATCAAACGCTAAAAAAAAAGCACTGAAAAAGGTTTTTCTAACCTGAAACCAAACTTCTTCAACATAAACAGGATACAATCTCAAATCTCCAGAATGCTCTAAAAGCTGTTGGAAAAATTTGTAAATCTTGGTCTGGGAAAAACAACAACAACAAAAAAAAAAAAAAAAACATTTTAAAACCTAACTGCTTCAAGAGTCATAGATAAGTTATGTGTTTGTGTTTTTTGGTTATGCAGGAACCATTTTCAAAGATATTTCTCATTCCTCAAGCCCCGCCTCCTGCTGATGATGATGTGTATTACACAGAAGCGTCCTCAATGTCAGAATCAGAATCAGGTTTTATTATCATACAGAAGCTCAATGAATTTCGTTTCAGTAGCCTGTCCAAAGGCAAGACAAATAAACACCATACCTCATTGGTAGACGTGTTTCCCTTTAAACTTTGACTGTCAGATTATTGGTCCATTCAGTGAGTGTACTTGACTCTTTTTTTTGTGTGTGTAAATTTCTGTAAAAAAAAACTATCCATCCATCCATTTTCTTCTGCTTATCCGGGGTCGGGCTGCGGGGGTAGCAGCTTCAGAAGGGAGGCCCAGACTTCCTTCTCCCCAGCCACTTCTTACACCGGAAGAAGAGCAAAAAACTAAATGTGAGCAAATAAATTAGAAGTTTGGTTGTATAGAACATGTTTGTACACTGGAGTGGAGAATCCATTACATTTTTGGTGTTGTAGTTGATTCCACTGCGACAGACTGGCGACCTGTCCAGGGTGAACCCCGCCTCTCGCCCGGAACGCAGCTGGAGATAGGCACCAGCAACTCCCGACCCCGTTAGGGAGAAGGGTGACGGAAAATGGATGGATGGATGGATAGTTGATTCCAAAGCTGTGGATCTGGATCCCAGTCAGGGCTGTCAGAGAGTTATGTGATCATCTGTGTTGCTGTGTGCATCATGTGTGTGTGTGTGTGTGTGTGTGTGTGTGTGTGTGTGTGTGCGTGTGTGCGTGCGTGTGCGTGTGCGTGCGTGTAAATAAATCTGTTGTTGTGGGTTTACACATTTTCAGCCATCTCTCTGATTCTGTCTTGGCCGGTTTGCAGCTGCACTCTGCGTACCTTCACATTTTCCTTTAAGTAAAGAAAGAAAAGAATAACTTCTGGAGTTTTTATTATTTAACCCTATTTACTATTAACAAAACTGTGAAGAAAAAATAAATAAATTGTGCCAAAACATCTTATTCGTAGCGCGCATCGCAACACCTGAACCTGGGAATCAGGTGTAGTGATAGTTTTGTGTCGGACCTTTATTTTTTTACATCGGCTGGTGTCAGCCAGCGGGTGACCCGTCAGCTGTTCGGTTCGCGAAACCACGAAAAAAGCGAATAAACCGGCGACCCGCCAGAACCGCGCAGACTGTCAGAAGCTCAGGCTGATCTTAGAACAACGGGAGGTTCAAACCCAACTCGTTCATTTTTAGCTGACAGAAAAACGCAAAGCTGGAAAATAAACAAAAGCAAACTGACCAATAAGACTTGGGCTTTGGGGTTCCCCACCTCACCCATCAGACTGACACAGCTGTGTGTGTATAATATCTTTTTACACAAAAGATATGTTATTTTCCACAATTTTGCTAATAGAACAGATCGTTAGATAAAACTATAACTCTTCTTTTCTTTTTTATTTAAAGGGAAAATTTACTGCAACAATCCATCAGTTTGCTTTTGTTTATTTCAGTCACTTGTGGCCAGTTTAGAATCACAGAGAAAAACTCCAAAAGGGAATCAAAGTTAAAACTCTGTGAGCTAAAAACTTCTGATCACATAATAGCAATTAACCATAGCCATGGTAAATTATCACTGATAACTATTGTGAGTGGTCCTGACATTAATATGATCAGGCAGTGTTATTATTATATATATATACATATATATATATATATATATATATATATATATATATATATATATATATATATATATATCCTGGACGATAACATGTCCAGGATGAATGTTTTGATCAAACTAGACTTTTTAAAGTGAAACTATTATGCAACATTTGCATATATATATACATATATATATATATATATATATATATATATATATATATATATATAAAGACTGTATCAAACAAGTGCCCTTCGTGTTGCTCTGTACCCGTGAAGTTGCTCCCAGTCTCAAAAAGGTTGGTGACCCCTGATCTAGTCATTTTATTTAAACATTCTAAAAAATTAGCATTTTCTCAGTGCAAAAGTTGAGAATTAAAACTGATATATCCTTATTTATTTGATTTTTTCTTTTGATGGGGGAGGCTTAGGGGGGCAATTCTAGACTTTTCTAAGATTGGGGGGGTACGAAGCTCCCTGACCCCCATGGGATTTCTGCCCATGCTTTAAAAGTTTTTTTCTGTTAAAGGAAAATAAATTCTGTCAGTGGCTGGTTTTATTGAATCATTTCTGTGTTATCACTGCTGTGTCATTTATGCAGAAATAATCCCTCAGAGAGTCATGAATTGACCACACGCTGCTGCTGCCTGTTTCTGTGTGTGGTCAGTGGAAACCTTCTCCATGTAGTCCTGCTGGGTTTGTTGCAGGATAGATGCTGGATTTGTCCAGCAGGACAAACCCGGCCTTATCACCAAATCACCTATTTATTGATAAGGCCGTTTGGCGTCATTGTGCTCAGAACCACAGATCAATGTTTCTTCGTGTGCAGCCCAGAAGGAAAAGCAAATTGTTCAGCAACAACAGCAACCATTCACCCTGACCGGTCTACCATCACATTCCTGAGGTCTGGACAAGTGGCCGTTCATATTCATTGCAGCATTTTTTGCTGGACTTAGGAATGAGGCGTTTTTATGTTTAAGTTCATTTTTTTTTAAACATGATGTGAAATGTTGGTTTAGGATTTACTGTTTCTTAGCAAAACTGAACTTGTAATGGCATTCATGTTAATGAGATTTTTATTAATCAATCCATTTTCAACATCACCTCATCCTCTTCAGCACGCTTCACCCAATTCAGAAACTATAAAAAAAATTTCTGAACGGATAAAAACTTTTACTATAGTGTTCTTACTATACTGATGACACATTTCCAAAAAGGTGTTCTTAAATGACATGTTTTAGAAACAAAATTGCTTACTCAAGATACATTATTTTAATAATTTTTGGTCTTGCTTGCTCAAGTTACCATGAATCTGAAATGCAAAATCCTCCAGCCGAGGTTGCATCCTGTGATAATGCTAACACTCACATATGAAGATGCAATCGAAGCTAAATAAATAAGTAACCTGAGTAATGCAAAAACATAAAGTGTATAAACCTTAACACATTAAAAGCTATTCATGTGGTAAAAGCCAGGCTAACATTTTCCCTGGTCCTAGTGCTATGTGAAGCAGAGCTAGCTGGAGCTACAAATCCAACAGGGATTTATCAAAGTGTTATCTTTCTAGTTCACTTAAAATCGTTTTTCAGGACTTTGATTTGACTCTGCTTTCCACTTAATGATGACTCCAATCTTTTGGAGCCGTGCTCAGCTGACGGTAGCCTGATGGATAGTTGGGTGTGAGGAGAAGCTGGAGGCAGATTCTGTCCCTCTCTGCTATCCGCAGGCTTTCTCTTTAGCAGCTACTGATGAACTTGGCAAGTCGAGGTAGGAAAGATTTTCATCCTGCAGCCAGCAGCGTCTTCTGCCGCATTTCATAATACCTTACTTCCTGTGACCAGTTGCAATTTATGTGTTTCATGAACTGAATGTTGATTTTTCTGCTGACTTTGTGAAATGTCTGCCTGGTGACATCATAGATACTCAGAGAATGAGTATCATATATATTTACAGTATCACACAGTGCAAGGCAGCAGTTTGACAGCAGTTATATCACTCTACAAAGCAGTGTTTGTGTTTAGGGAAGTTATAGGGACAAGTCTGATTACTGATTACTGGAAATAGAAGGCTGTGTTTCCAGACTGCAAGACATAAAGTCAGGACCAGCAGATAACTCAAGGGATTCAGAGAATACACCCACAGCAAATCTAACACCACATAGCATGTTTCTTTTATTGCCAAGCTTACAGTGCCTATTTTTTTAACTGAATTTCTAGCAGACATACTATAGTAGTAGCATAGTATTCTTCATTATTATTATTATTATTATTATTATTATTATTATTATTATTATTTTATTAATTTATTTAAAACAGAAACAAGGAAGTAAAAGCTTTGTGAACAGTAGATAATCAGATGATTTCACCTCACAAGTCCGGTCTTATGTGTCTGCTGAAAGCTAAAGGGTTCGTATCAGAAAATGTAAGACAAAAAGAAACTTTTCCACATTAATGGCACAACAATTCAGTAACAGAACCTTATGAGGAAAACACTACTTTTGGAGCTATACTAACTACAGAAATCAAAAGCAGCAGCTGTTTCTCATTCTGCACTAGTGACCTACTGGATTCTCAACAAAGCTTTCAAACATGATCATCACAGCCTCTCCTGGAGTTTAATTTATAAAATAGAAACCATTCATTGAAAACAGTGAAGGTTTTGATGCTGGAATTTCTTCTAGAAATTTGTGTTGTATCTCTTGATAAAAAGTTTGAAAAAAAATTCCAAATATTTTCTTGTACATGGTAATCTGATGAGTTTCTGGTGAGGTTTTGTAGAAAATCCCTTGAGCCGCCTTGTTGAAGCAAACTGTGCTTCCTGTCATTTAACTAATTAATTAACTAAGTGCTCTCTCTGTCACCTTTTGCAGCTTCTTTTTGGTCTTCTCCTGCCTTATCCTGTCAGTGTTTGCCACCATCAGAGAATATAAAGACAACTCAGAAAACGCTTTGTACATCTTGGTATGTACCGCTTTGTGTTTTGACTTTTAGCTACAGAAACTTTCAAAGTCTAAATGTTGTAAATGCTGTAAAAAGCTGCTCCCTCCCTCACTTCTGAGTCCTTTCTCTATTATAGAATGACAACTTATGTCATCTCATCTCATGGACACTCAGCAGGAAAACTATATAAGAATAAGACCTTTATTTAATTGAAGCATAAATTATTATGCTTCAATTAAACATACATATATATCTATATATATATATCTCGATATATATATCGATATATATATATATATATATATATATATATATATATATAGAGAGAGAGAGAGACAGAGAGAGAGAGAGAGAGAGAGAGAGAAACTGGAGAAATACCAGGGCCTCAGGGAGGAACTGGAGAGGGCCTGGAAGGTGAAGACCACAGTGGTGCCTGTGGTCATCGGGGCCCTCGGGGCAGTCACCCCCAAACTGGAGCAGTGGCTACAACAGATCCCAGGAACAACATCAGACATCTCAGTCCAGAAATGTGCAGTCCTTGGCACAGCCAAGATACTGCGCAGGACCCTCAAGCTCCCAGGCCTCTGGTAGAGGACCCGAGCTCAGAGGATAAGAACCACCCGCGGTGGGTGAGAAGGGAATTTATATATATATATATATATATATATATATATATATATATATATATATATATATATATATATATATATATATAGCTGACTGGATAGCTCAATACATAAGGCATCAGTATATCACCCGAGAGGGCGGGGTTCGAATCCAGTCTGGGTCCTCCTGGCTCAGACCTCGCCCGGCCAAACAAGGTCTGCGTCAGGTGCTGGGGAACCAGAGTACCTTGATGACAAATGGGCTACTGGAACAAGACGGAAATGGGCGAGAGATGAAAATATGGATCTGTTGGAATGCTACTACTCAAGTAACCCTAGTCAGAGAGGTTACATGCAAAGACTGGGGAAGGAATGGTTACTTCGACATCCCCAGTCAACACTAAGCGCTAAACAACTAATAGCTCAGTGTTCCAACATCCGCAAACGGCAACTGCTATCACAACTTGAGATTGACGAGATACAACACAAATGCTACGGCAAAAGGGAGGAACCCGGATGTCAGAACTGTGGGGACTTAATTACAAGTCCCCACCCAGTGAGGGGATACACGGCCCCATTGAGCGAATCAGAATGAACCTCCTCGGCGCCAATTACAACGGCTGAGTGAAGTAATTGAGAACGATCCTATTGGATTACCTATTGGTTCCTATACCAATAGGTATAGCTTACCGACTATTGGAGTTGGCCGCCAATAGGCGCACAGTCAGCGAGGAGTTGACTGTGCGCCAACTCCTCGCTGAGTTGACTGTGCGGTCAACTCCTCGTAGACCGCACAGTTGCCCGAGACTGCAAAACCCGACACACCAACCTGTGCATGGCTTGGATTGATTACAAGAAAGCCTATGACTCAATGTCGCATACTTGTATCATCTCTGTCCTCGCTACTGTTCTGCATAGGCCTGAACCCCCTCAGCCAAATTATTACCAATACCATAACAGAAACCAATGAGCTAATCTACAACTCAGCATCAGTGATCCTTGAGATACTTGGCTATAAGAGCAACCATGAGACCCAATACCCACCATGGAAAAGACGGTTAGAGGCTAAAATCAAGGTAACAAGGAGGGAAGTGAGCCAACTGTCAGAGCTCCACAAGGGTACAATGAAAAGACAAGTACAGGCAGATGCCCATACCTGAAGCACTTGAAACTGCCAAACACAGGCTCCAAGCCTTGGCCAGCTGCCTAAAGAGATACACAAGGGAGAATGAATCCAGAAGGATTAATCGGCTCTTCTCCACTCAACCAGCTAAGGTGTACTCTCAATGGCAGGGTAATAATAACAACAGAGCAGACCCACCAAGGCTGGAGACAGAACAATACTGGAAAGGCATATGGGAAAGGGAGATCTCTCTACGAGAGGACCATAGCAACCTCCCTGAGCAAGCCCCGGTAACCATCACTGTGACAGATGTCCAAGAAAGAGTCTCAGGTATGAAAAACTGGACAGCACCAGGGCCTGACATGATCCATGCCTACTGGCTAAAGAAACTCACTGCCCTCCATGAGCGACTGGCAGGCCAAATGAACCAGCTGCTACAAAGTAGGACTCACCCTGAATGGTTAACTGAAGGGCGGACATTCCTAATCCAGAAGGACCCATCAAAGGGTCCAGTCCCACCCAACTACCGACCAATAACCTGCCTCTCCACAACCTGGAAGCTCATGTCAGGCATTATAGCGGCCAAGATAAGCAAACACATGGATAAGCACATGAGCATGGCACAGAAAGGTATCGGTGTAAATAGCAAAGGAGCCAAACACCAACTCCTCGTAGACCGCACAGTTGCCCGAGACTGCAAAACCCGACACACCAACCTGTGCATGGCTTGGATTGATCACAAGAAAGCCTATGACTCAATGCCGCATACTTGGATCATTGAATGTTAGAGATGTTATACATCTCTAAGCTCTGTCCTCGCTACTGTTCTGCATAGGCCTGAACCCCCTCAGCCAAATTATCAACAAGACTGGCTACGGATACCGACTCAAAAATGGGGCCAACATCAGTCACCTTCTCTACATGGATGACATCAAGCTGTACGCCAAGAGTGAGCGAGACATCGACTCACTGATCCACACCACCAGGATCTACAGCACAGACATTGGGATGTCATTCGGACTAGAGAAGTGTGGTCGGCTGATCACAAAGAGGGGGAAGGTCATCCGCACAGAAGGGGTCTCACTCCCAGAAGGAACAATAACAGACATAGAGGACAGTTACAAGTACCTAGGTATACCACAAGCAAATGGCAACCTCGATGAGGCCACAAGAAAAGGAGCCACAGCTAAATACCTCCAACGAATAAGGCAAGTCCTGAGAAGCCAGCTCAATTGCAAGAACAAAATCCGTGCGATAAACAGCTATGCCCTGCCAGCAATCAGATACCCTGCTGGAATAATTAGCTGGCCAAAGGAGGAGATAAAAGCCACAGATATTAAGACTAGAAAACTACTAACAATGCATGGAGGGTTCCATCCCAAATCCAGCACCCTGAGACTGTACACAAGCCGCAAGGAAGGAGGCAGAGGACTAGTGAGTGTGAGAACCACTGTCCAGGACAAAACAACTAAGATCCATCAGGGACAAAGCCTCAACAGACAATGTGCTCAGTGAATGTCTCAGACAACAGGGAACGGAGGTTGAGGTGCCAGAGATACCATCATGGGAGGACAAGCCCCTACATGGGATGTACCACCAGCAAATAACCCAAGTGGCTGATATCAGTAAATCCTACCAATGGCTGGAAAAAGCTGGGCTCAAGGAGAGCACAGAGGCCCTCATCCTGGCCGCCCAGGAACAGGCCCTAAACACCAGAACAATAGAGGCCCAGATCTACCACACCAGGTAAGACCCAAGGTGTAGGTTGTGCAAGGAGGCCCCTGAGACAGTCCAGCACATAACAGCAGGGTGCAAGATACTGGCAGGGAAAGCGTACATGGAACGACATAACCAAGTGGCAGGCATAGTGTACAGAAACATCTGTGCAGAATATGGACTGGAAACCCCGAGATCAAAGTGGGAAACACCCCCAAAGGTGGTGGAGAATGCCAGAGCTAAGATCCTGTGGGACTTCCAGATCCAGACAGACAGAATGGTAATGGCGAACCAACCAGACATTGTCATAGTGGATAAACAACAGAGGAAAGCCATTGTGGTAGATGTAGTAATACCAAGCGATTGCAACATCAGGAAAAAGGAGCACGAGAAACTGGAGAAATACCAGGGCCTCAGGGAGGAACTGGAGAGGGCCTGGAAGGTGAAGACCACAGTGGTGCCTGTGGTCATCGGGGCCCTCGGGGCAGTCACCCCCAAACTGGATCAATGGCTACAACAGATCCCAGGAACAACATCAGACATCTCAGTCCAGAAATGTGCAGTCCTTGGCACAGCCAAGATACTGCGCAGGACCCTCAAGCTCCCAGGCCTCTGGTAGAGGACCCGAGCTCAGAGGACAAGAACCACCCACGGTGGGTGAGAAGGGAATTTATATATATATATATATATATATATGAACATATAAAATATGTTCATTTCATTTTTTTATTACAGAAAATCATTTTTAGATATGGAGATGCTACTCTGCTCAGTTCTGCCTATTTTGAGCTCAATTGTTCATCTTTGAAAAGCATAAGTGGAGCCTCCTGCACAACCAACAAGTGCAGCAAGTGGTTTATGGATGGTAAACCTACAACAGAACAGTTGTCTTTTCCATCAGCCATTGGACATAACTGTGAAACCAGCTGACCAGCTGGATTCTTAGGTTACAGGCAGGGCTCGACTGAGGTTGCTAGATAACAGCACAGTGTGACTTAACAATCTAGAAGTTTTTGAATCGGCTCATTTTCAAGACATTAAAAACATTAACTTATTACTAAAAAAAGACTTGATGCTTTTTTAATGCTCTTTGTCTGTTTTTAGAAGCAGTTGAGACCAAAATTGAAAAATAAAAACATGCAAAATGTGAATTTTGCTTAATAAATCCTCTTTAAATCCTTTTTAACTCTCTCAGGCTCACATTACTTGCAAAGACTAGCTAAGTAGCATTTAGCTGTTGCAAATCTGCAACATCTGCCTGGAGAGGGTTAAAATGAAACATTTCTGCATTTTATGAGTCTGGGAAACAGTCCTTTTTAACACTTCTTAGGAAATTGCAAATAAACTCAGACTGTTCCTAATCTTTTGATAATTATTTAAGAACTGATTCAGCATTAAACTCTACAGCAGTCTGGTAGACAAGCTCATTTTTCTTGTCATCTTCATATTCAGATCACAGACTTTCTGGTTTTCATTTGCTTTGCAGGAGATTGTGACCATTGTGGTTTTTGGAGTTGAGTACATTGTGCGGATATGGGCCGCTGGATGTTGCTGTCGCTACAGAGGATGGAGGGGGAGGTTAAAGTTTGCCAGAAAGCCTTTCTGTGTCATAGGTGAGGAAACAAGTTTGTTTCGCAAATTATTTTACCCTGAACATAACTCTGACTTTTTGGATTTTTATTTCAATTAATCCTTGAAGAATGATCACAACATTCTTCAAGGATTGTGAGTGTTCCTTATATATATATATATATATATATATATATGAGATTATGATATATATATTATATTATATACATATTTATATACATATAATATGTTAAAATATATATTTTGTTTTATAGAAGAGGATTAATTATATCAGATATCATATTGTGGTTGTCTCCTCAGACATAATGGTGCTGGTTGCCTCTGTGTCGGTGCTGGCAGCCGGATCTCAGGGGAATGTCTTTGCCACCTCGGCCATCAGGAGTTTGAGATTCCTGCAGATCCTGCGTATGCTTCGGATGGACCGCCGTGGAGGCACCTGGAAGCTCCTCGGATCTGTTGTTTATGCCCATAGCAAGGTGAGCTAGGCGTTAAAGCTGCAGTACGTAACCTTATAAAATGTTTTTTTACATATTTGTTAAATCTGTCACCATGTCCTGACAGTTTGTTATGAGACAAGTAATCTGTGAAAACATTGATCTCCTCTACCTCCTCCATGAGTTGCCATTGTAATCTGAAGAAATGCACCAAAAATAACCAATCAGATCCATGGAGAGGGTAATGGTGCTGCCACTCATCCTCATGCACTTGCTGCTCAATGTCCTAAAGGTGGAGAAACAACTCTTTACCCACTGACATCCCTGGCCATGCTATATACCCTCAACATTCACAACAGACTATGATAGCTGCAGACTAGCAGAGAGCGACAGGCTAAGGGGAGGGAAGATGAGCAGCCACATGAGATTATGATTAACAGCGCTAAGACCCGCCTCCTGGCTCTGATTGGTTGTTTGGTTAGTTAGCACTGGGAGAAGGAGCTTGATTTTATTTTCTTCTTTTTTTCGTTTTACAGAGTAACAAACTGTCACGACATGGTGACAGTTTAAATAAATATGTAAAAATATATATTTTTTACATATTTTACATACTGGCGCTGTAAGTGTAAGTGCCAACATTTGTTTTTATGTACTTTGTATTGAATTTAAAAGAAGCTGAGCAAAGAATGTTCAAATGTAGTTTTGGGCCTTTGAAGATAAGGCATCATTTCTCTAGATGCTCTACTAATTTATCTCATCATGTTGAGAAAAAGTTTATTAAATGAACACATTGTCTGGAAACAGTGGCTCAGTTAACTAGACCTTTGCTGGAGTCTGTTTTCTTTGAACCCTGTCATATTGGGATTTGGGTCTGATTTTACAGTAATACTGGTTTTATTTTCTCAGCATAAAGAGGGCAGCTGGTATTCAGAGGAGTTATGGACTGAACTAAACGACTCTGAATAGCTAACCCATGACTACTTGAGACACCTTCAAAAAATACATATAACTACCTATTTTAATGGTACAAAAACCAAATGTACCGTAAGTTAGTGCTAGCACATTCGCTAATACCTACTGTCTACCTTTTCTCATGTCTTTGAGTTTCAGCCAATCAGTCTCCAAGGAAATGAATAGATTGGCTGCTTGGTAAATACTCGGCAATAGCAGCACTGCACTGAGATATTTCACTTTCCTAAACTGTATTTTCTTAAACTTTGCAAAAACAACTATAAATATGTAACTTTTCTCCAAAAAATTTGGAGAAAACTTGTTGGTGAATTCCCAAATACAGAACTGTGAAATGGTGGCGGCAGATCACTATATTGGGATAACACCTTGTTTTACTGAGAATTATAAATACTTCATTAGTGAAATGTTTTTGCTCACATTGTTTTTTCAGTTAAATTATCTCATCATTTCCAAACAGCAGATTTGGTTTTGTAATGATGTTCTTTTAGTCTTTTTAAACACATAAAAAGGGAAATAAACATAATTTAATCAGCTTGTATTTGGGAAATAATAAATCTATTTGGTTTTCTGATCTACAGCTAGAAAATGCTCAGCTAATGTGTGAGTATGTATATCTGGTGAAGAAATCTGGAAATAAACTTACAATCTTTTTATCTTGGTAACAGGAACTTCTTTTGAGTTTTTAACTTTTCTTATTTTCTTATAGTGAAAAGCTGCTGCATTCATTTGTGCCCACTCTGACATGCAAAGTTCTTCTGTGGAGAGGAAACGTATTTAATGTACTTTCAACAAGATGGTTGGCTTGCACTAACAGGCGTTGCTGCTGTTTCTATGGCAGGCGACAAGTTGAAGCAAGATGTATGTGACCAAGGGAAATAAATACATTTATGAAACACAACTTAGGGATTTGGGATCACATCATTGTGTCCAATATTATTAGGTGCTGATTGTTTTACCAGTTGACAGTAGCCTCCTGTTTTGATGGCACTTTATTGCTTTATGTCTCCTGATACTCACCATACTGTTTTCCCCTGCAGGAGCTCATCACAGCCTGGTATATTGGTTTCCTGTGCCTCATCCTGGCTTCCTTCTTGGTCTATTCTGTAGAAAAAGAGTCCAACGAGGAGTTTGAGACGTACGCTGATGCTCTGTGGTGGGGACTGGTAAGGCAGAATAACTGTGCTGTTGGTATAGAGCTATATGGGGCCATGATGTTTGTTCAAAAGAAAAAAGAAATTGAAACTGAAAAAAGTTTGAAACAAAGAAATTGAAACTGAAAAGAAATGTTTTGAAACAGAAAAAATGTGAATGATGTTTTACTTAGAGATCTCTTGATCCATACACCTGAATTGGATTTCTATTTTTGTATTTTTATAATTTATTTCTCCTTTTTTCTGTTAGATCACACTCACCACCATCGGTTACGGTGATAAAGTTCCCAAAACGTGGAATGGACGCTTGCTGGGAGCTGCATTCAGCATGATAGGCGTGGCTTTCTTTGCCCTTCCTGCTGTGAGTGTGTTGGTTTGTGGGGAAAGCTTTAAACCCAAACATTGACTGAGTTCCTGCTGATGTGATCCTGCTGCTTTATGTCTTCATTAAAGACTGTAGATCTAGTTCTGTCAAGGGCATTTCTCTGGATGTGCATTCATGAAGGTTGAATTTCTCTCCAGAGTAAATCACCTACAGTTTCACTCATTTCAGTCCAGTGATTATTTCAGGGTGTAACGTACTTTCTCTTTCAGATTTAACTCTTATCTTTTTCTGATTAGGGCATCCTGGGCTCTGGCTTCGCCCTCAAAGTTCAGGAGCAGCACAGGCAGAAACACTTTGAGAAGCGGCGTAACCCTGCAGCGGGCCTCATCCAGGTATCCGTCAAAGAAAAACTTCATCACAACATATTCAGACCAAATTCTGTTTTCTGCTTTCAGTTGAACGCTAAAGTAAAACTATTTCCCTGCAGGCTGCCTGGAGGTTTCATGCCACTAACCTCTCCCGTACAGATCTGCTGTGCACTTGGGATTTTTACGAGCAGACTGTCGCTGTTCCCATGTACAGGTAAGAGATGGCATACAAGCACAGCTTGCTTACTCAAGTATTCTGAAAATCCTATTGTTTTACTGTATCACATTCTGCTACCGTTATTGGTGTTGTAAGCATGGTAGAACGCAGACTATCCTTTTCTCATCCAGAGTTTTTCTGTGGTATCAGGTGTGGCTGTCTGTTCGCCCAGCGGAGCCTCGGCAGAGATATCTGTCTGAAAGACATTTTAAAAGACAATTCTCCCAGCAGCCACTTTGAGAAATTAATTTGATGTCCAGTGCTGCAATGAGTCAGCAAAAAAAAGCATTAAGCTTCACTTTCACACAACAGATTTATGACTTTCAAGGCGTGTTGGAAATATCTTGTGCTGTTTCTCACCTTAAATCGTAATTTGAGGTGAAAGGGTCGCCAGATTTGATGTGAGCTTGAAAGGACTTTGAAGGCAAACTTTAACCATTTTAAATTCATCAAACCATCTTGACAGAATGATGCAATCCTATTTCTGTGTTCTCAGAATCATCCCACCGCTGAATCAACTGGACCTGCTGAGGAATCTGAAGGGAAAGTCATTCAGGTAGGAATACAATTTATGTATCTTATATGTTAACCTGTCAGTCATGTTTCTGGACTGTGAGAAAAATGCATGAGCAGTGACAACATCTTAACTCCATGCAGTAAACACAGGCTGGGATTCAAACTCACAACCTTCTGGTTGCTAGGTAACAGTGCTACCACCTACACATTCACAGTATGTGAATGTGTTTAAGCATTTCACCACTTCACCTGTGTGTCCATCAGTGAATGAGTAACTGGTAAAACTCATGCAGCTGCTGCTGCCCCTGCTGGTTGGTATGTGTTTCATAGGAGACATCATTTATTCTGGAACATTTTGAAAATAATTACTTTATTATTTGTACCGTAATACTGATACATTATTTTCACAAAGGTATAGGCATATTATTTTTTATTTTTATGGAAAGAAAATAAATGCAGCTCGATGACTGGCAATTAATCTAATTATGATATTTGGCAAATTTCATGTTTACAAATGTAAATTTCTGTCATCATCACCCATTTATTTTATTTTATTTTATAGTTTTGGCTAACTACATCCGACTATACTTATTCACTTTTTCCAAGAATACAAACCAAAATGCTGTAAGCAGATATGAATGCTGTACTCCTGGCATACTTTATTTCACGTTTTGTTTTTTCTTTTATTGGAAAACAAAAAAATTCTTGCAGATCCACATGTTGTGCTGTTACTGCAGGAAATAAAATTTTCCTGGTTCAATAATTTATGTCCTCTTCATTTGTTTTTTTATTTGTAGTTCTAAAGAAACTCCACCCTAGCATCATGGAGTGATGCTGGGTTTTACTGGACTTACTAGCGCAGAGAAGCTGCAGCTGATAGTTTGAGCCTTTTTTCTCCTTACAGGAAAGATTCTCAGGCAGAAACCTCACCCAGGTATGTGACATGATTCCTTTTTATTTTCCTCTTTCACCTTCCTTTGGCTTCACTTCAATTTGGCTCTTAGATGCTGCTGAGGCACTCTTCTTGGAGGAAGAGTGTGCAAAGTATATCTGTGTTTTTGTGTGTGCGTGTGTGTGGGCGTGTGCGCGCGTGTGTGTGTGTGTGTGTGTGTGTGCGTGTGTGTGTGTGTGTGTTGGACCTGATCGTGGCTGAGTGATAAGTGCCTCCTTCAAGAATGGTCTTGCTGCATTTGCTCTCTCGCTCAAAGATCAGCTCACTCTGGCCTCTCACAGCTTTACGAGATATTCACAGGGTGACCAGATCCTGACGAACTCACTGTGAGACTGTGTATGGAGGATCCTAGGCAAGGAAAGGAAAATCTGAGAAAAATTTGTCTAATAGTGCCACAGTGTGTTGCAGTTTGGCAGTAACTTCAGCTGCTACTGTTGAAGTTGTCAGTTACAGACAAATGACATCATGGGTAATACATTTTTATCTGCAGTTTGAAAATAATTCTGAGCTCCTTTTATTGGGTTGTGCATACAACTCTTGCTGCTGTCTGCTTGGCACCTTGTTGAATCTACATGTTTATGACTTATTTTGAAGAGAGGAAGCAGATGCTTCTGTTGTTAGGCAGAGTCAACTAGTAAAGACCTCTGGCTGTTGTCAGCTAGCTTCTTAGCTAGCTCACAAGAGTTTGCTACCAAAAGACATAAGAAGTTCCCACCATTTCAAACTTTTTGATCTTGATAAAATAAAACCAGCAAAAGACAAGATACAAATGATTTTTGAGCCCTATTATAATATATTTACAGACTAGCTGCTAGCAATGCTGCAGTTAGCATTTGATTTTTAACTTAAAGCTAAACTAAAAATCTACTTTGCTATGCTCTGCCTTGAAAAAAAGATTCTTAATCCAATGGTAACTTCTCAGTAAGTTCAGTTTTTATTTAGTAAGATCTTGAAGACAAAATATTCCTCAGTGATTACAGATTATGTAATATAAAGTTGGTTGGTTTCTGAAATCTCTGATCAGACATGGGAATAACATCGCTAAAATCTTGTTGTCTACATGTGAATACAGTTCATTAGCTCCCTTTAAGAGTAAGTGCAAAACACCTTATTTTTAAAAAAAAATTACCAAACAAAAACCAGAATGTGTGGCACGTATGTATATGCAGTCCTTTATAATCTGACACCCCTCAGTAAATTCCCTTTTGCAAGTTTTGCCTGCTGCGTTGCTTCTGAAAGGTGGAAAATTTCTGAAATTGTAAGATAAGGAATTAAACTTGCTCTGCGACAGACTGGCGACCTGTCCAGGGTGTACCCTGCCTCTCGCCCGGAACCAGCAACTCCCGACCCCACTAGGGACAAGGGTGAACAGATGATGGATGGATGGATGGATGGATGGATGGATGGATGGATGGATGGATGGATGGATGGATGGATGGATGGATGGATGGATGGGTATTAAACAGTTTTTCAGTCTCACATAAGAGGGGTACCTGGCCACCCTAAATATTCACAAAGAAGCTGCTCTTTGACCCCATCCCTCCAGCTTCCAGCTTTGCCTCAGCACTATTTCTTTGGATCACTTTAAGAGCTGCGCTTGAACTGTACATCACTGTTTTTGGTCAAGAAAACATGTGAAATAATTGACGATGTAGTAACACTTTATCATAGCTAACGCCTTAATTAGATAATTTCAATTTTGTTGAAAACTGGAACATAATTAAAAAAAAAACATAATGAAAACCATTTAAAAAAGTATAGTGAATTAAATTGAATTTCACACTGTGGTTATAGTAAAGTGTTACTGGCATCATATTATGGCACACTCTGGTGTTTTTGTGACTGTCTCCACTGCTGTTGTATCTTTTTGTGTCTCCTCTACTGCCCACCACTCCAGTAGTGAAAATGCACACAAAGACAGACTTTGTGGGTGCTGCCCAAGAACTCTTAGGTATAGTTGCTGCACAGATACTAACAGCTGCATCGCAAGTTCTTGTGTTTCCTTTATTCCCCACCTTGTTTCCTTCTTTCTATAAACTAAAGCTGAACAGAGATGGCTCATTGATGAGTACACGTGTTTTTAGGTCAAGATTGGACTAGATGATTATAAGGACGTAGAAGTTCTCTCAGCGATCTGTACATAAAAACCAAAAGCTACTCTTCCTAAACCTTTCAAGTGTTTTTCCCCCTCAGAGAACATGCAGATATTCACCCCCTGTTTAGGTCCCTACCACTGTTGATTTATGGTTTTGTTTAGTAATGTCTTTAAGCAGTTAATTTGCTTGCTGCCTTATTTTGCCAGATCAGCCATTGTGAAACTCTGTTCAGCAGGCAGCTGCATTCTGCTGAGTGCCTAACAGCTCCAGAGTATCTGACAGAGCATACAGTATCAGGGTGATTTATTTTTATTTTTTGCATGATTAGTGTTCACTTTTTGCGTAGAGTGAGACCACAGCTGCAACTTTGCTTCACATGCATGCCCGCTTGTAGCTTTCTTGCTGCTTGCCTGACCGACTCAATGCTCCACCATGCTCGTATGTGGACATGGGTCCTTCTGCTGTAGGATTTTGGCCTTTTTGAGTTTCTTCTGAGGTAAGAAAAATGATTGCAAGTGCTAATTTATCAAAGATTTTGCAAAAAACAACAAAGATAAATACATTTTATATGGTATTTTTATTTGGGCATGATTTACAGCAATAAATAAGTCATATTCATTGAATATCACTTCTTGTTACTTGCTCTGTGTAGTCGGAAAGCCAGTCTGAAGGACAAGGTGTTTCCCAGTCCTTCCAAACCCCCCGTGGTTAAGGGGAAAGCACCCTCTCCGGTGGCAGAAGACGGGACTGAAGCCAGCCCAAGCAAAGGCACCAAGAGCTGGAGCAGAGTCCGGGGTGGTGCCTCTCGCCAAAACTCAGATGGTAAGAAAACAAAATGCTGTAAAACTGAATAACAAAGAGTGCAGCTGAGCTGAAGACAGCATATATGATTTTCAGTGATTTTTATTTAGATCAGGGGACAAAAAGTTATTAACTTTTTATCTGTTAAGCGTGACCGACATCATGTCATTATGAGACAATAAACTACAGGTTAATCACTTCCTGTCGTCTTCTTCATGGTTTTCCCCAGTAGTAACATCTGGCTGTTGATCACGTGCATTGTGATACGAAGAAAGTGTTTTGATCTTACTGAAAAATGTTTTATCAAAAAAATTTAATTGCCGTTTTCCCACAAAGCATATTTATTTTCAGAATTTCAGTTTGCCCAGTTTCATGGTCAATGGAAACCTAGCTACTGATGTTGGAGGAACTGGTTCAAGTGAAGAACATGTGGAGGCCAGACAACACCAAACCCATTCACATGCTCCTGTGGTGCAATGAGTCATATTGAAACAGGAAGTCCATCCCTGCCCTGTCTTAAGAGTCATGAAACTGTCTAAAATGATGAAACATTAAAATTGTTCCTTGTAATGGAACCAAGCGGCCAACCCAACTTCTGAAAACAGCCCCTCATTACACTCCTATCTGGACCTGATGTTGCACTTGACACATTGCATTCAGGGTTGTGTTGTTTACCTGACAACTGGTTCACCCAGGCTCAAAATAACTAAGGAGAGGGAGGTGTGATTTGTCACTTTACAGGTCATGTTTTGTTGTTTCATAGTCTAGCTGGAATGTGCACTTTAAAACATCACTGCCCTTTGGATTGTAGTTAGTGATGAAATGTCTGGATGCTGGAGCCACACTGAAATCCACTGAACTCCTGATCACAAGCCATTCTTTACCAAATGTTTGTAGAAGCAATGCCCTCAGAAGGGCAAGTGTATTAAGACCATTTATTAATACCATTTCAATTCAATTATTTGGAGCGGTGTCTGATGCAGGGGTCACCAACCCGTTGCCCGCGGGCACCCGGTCGCCCGCAGGGACCTTTTCAGTTGCCCGCGGAGCTACTCCTAAAAATAGCCATTATTACTAAGGAGCACTACCAAAAAATAATTTAATTAAATGTTTTTTCATTGAAGTAATAACGTTTGACGTTTATATTTAGAGTACAAACGAGGGAAATGACAAAAACGTTTAAAATAAATTGCTTTATGCATAAAATTCTTTCCTGCTGTTAAAGTTCAGAACTGCGCGCAGGCGCATGCAGGAAACTGTCGGAGCGCAGCAGCGCCTGCAGCTGCACTCTGCGTACCGTCACATTTTCCTTTAAGTAAAGAAAGAAAAGAATAACTTCTGGAGTTTTTATTATTTAACTCTATTCACAAAACTGTGAAGAAAAAATAAATAAATTGTGCCAAAACATCTTATTCGTAGCGCGCATCGCAACACCTGAACCTGGGAACCAGCGCCGTCCTTTCCGTGAACCGCATGGAGAGGCTTCGCTTCATGTCTTTATTATTTAGCATCGTCTGGAAAAAAAAGTCCGCTGCTCTTGTTTAGGCTTGTGCTGATTTTTGCGCATTGGAGAGGTGCTTGTGCTCTTGGAGATCAGGTGCAGTGATAGTTTTATTTTTCCACATAGATCTGCTGGGGTCAGCCAGCGGGTGACCCGTTAGCTGTTTGGTTCGCGAAACCACGAAAAAAAAGGGAATAAACCGGCGACCCGCCAGAACCGCGCAGCCTGTCAGAAGCTCAGGCTGATTGTAGAACAACGGGAGGTTCAAACCCAACTCCTTCATTTTTAGCTTGCAGAAAAACGCAAAGCCGTGAAATAAACAAAAGCAAACTGACCAATAAGACTTGGGCTTTGGGGTTCCCCGCATCAGACTGACACCGCTGTGTGTGTATAATGTCTTTTGACACAAAAGATATTTTATTTACCACAATTTTGCTCATAGAACAGATGGTTAGATAATAAAACTATAACTCTTCTTTTCTTTTTTATTTAAAGGAAAATTTACTGCAACAATCCATCAGTTTGCTTTTGTGTATTTCAGTCACTTGTGGCCAGTTTAGAATCACAGAGAAAAACTCCAAAAGGGAATCAAAGTTAAAACTCTATGAGCTAAAAACTTCTGATCACATAATAGCAATTAACCATAGTTGCCATGGTAAATTATTACTGATAACTGATAACTATTGTGAGTAGTCCTGAGACTAATATGATCAGGCAGTATTATCATAAAAAAAAAAAAAAATTCCCTTCTCACCCACCGGGGGTGGTTCTTATCCTCTGAGCTCGGGTCCTCTACCAGAGGCCTGGGAGCTTGAGGGTCCTGCGCAGTATCTTGGCTGTGCCAAGGACTGCACATTTCTGGACTGAGATGTCTGATGTTGTTCCTGGGATCTGTTGTAGCCACTGCTCCAGTTTGGGGGTGACTGCCCCGAGGGCCCCGATGACCACAGGCACCACTGTGGTCTTCACCTTCCAGGCCCTCTCCAGTTCCTCCCTGAGGCCCTGGTATTTCTCCAGTTTCTCGTGCTCCTTTTTCCTGATGTTGCAATCGCTTGGTATTGCTACATCTACCACAATGGCTTTCCTCTGTTGTTTATCCACTATGACAATGTCTGGTTGGTTCGCCATTACCATTCTGTCTGTCTGGATCTGGAAGTCCCACAGGATCTTAGCTCTGGCATTCTCCACCACCTTTGGGGGTGTTTCCCACTTTGATCTCGGGGTTTCCAGTCCATATTCTGCACAGATGTTTCTGTACACTATGCCTGCCACTTGGTTATGTCGTTCCATGTACGCTTTCCCTGCCAGTATCTTGCACCCTGCTGTTATGTGCTGGACTGTCTCAGGGGCCTCCTTGCACAACCTACACCTTGGGTCTTACCTGGTGTGGTAGATCTGGGCCTCTATTGTTCTGGTGTTTAGGGCCTGTTCCTGGGCGGCCATGATGAGGGCCTCTGTGCTGTCCTTGAGCCCAGCTTTTTTCCAGCCATTGGTAGGATTTACTGATATCAGCCACTTGGGTTATTTGCTGGTGGTACATCCCATGTAGGGGCTTGTCCTCCCATGATGGTATCTCTGGCACTTCAACCTCCGTTCCCTGTTGTCTGAGACATTCACTGAGCACATTGTCTGTTGAGGCTTTGTCCCTGATGTATTTATGGATCTTAGTTGTTTCGTCCTGGACAGTGGTTCTCACACTCACTAGTCCTCTGCCTCCTTCCTTTGCGGCTCGTGTACAGTCTCAGGGTGCTGGATTTGGGATGGAACCCTCCATGCATTGTTAGTAGCTTTCTAGTCTTAATATCTGTGGCTTTTATCTCCTCCTTTGGCCAGCTAATTATTCCAGCAGGGTATCTGATTACTGGCAGGTACCCTCCCTCATCGAGGTTGCCATTTGCTTGTGGTATACCTAGGTACTTGTAACTGTCCTCTATGTCTGCTATTGTTCCTTCTGGGAGTGAGACCCCTTCTGTGTGGATCACCTTCCCCCTCTTTGTAATCAGCCGACCACACTTCTCTAGTCCGAATGACATCCCAATATCCGTGCTGTAGATCCTGGTGGTGTGAATCAGTGAGTCGATGTCTCGCTCACTCTTGGCATACAGCTTGATGTCATCCATGTAGAGAAGGTGACTGATGTTGGCCCCATTTTTGAGTCGGTATCCGTAGCCAGTCTTGTTGATAATTTGGCTGAGGGGGTTCAGGCCTATGCAGAACAGTAGCGGGGACAGAGCATCTCCTTGGTATATGCCACATTTGATGGACACTTGTGCAAGTGGTTTGCAGTTGGCTTCAAGGGTGGTTTTCCACAGCCTCATTGAGTTTGCAATGAAGGCTCTCAGAGTCCAGTTGATGTTATACATCTCTAAGCATTCAATGATCCAAGTATGCGGCATTGAGTCATAGGCTTTCTTGTAATCAATCCAAGCCATGCACAGGTTGGTGTGTCGGGTTTTGCAGTCTCGGGCAACTGTGCGGTCTACGAGGAGTTGGTGTTTGGCTCCTCTGCTATTTACACCGATACCTTTCTGTGCCATGCTCATGTGCTTATCCATGTGTTTGCTTATCTTGGCCGCTATGATGCCTGACATGAGCTTCCAGGTTGTGGAGAGGCAGGTTATTGGTCGGTAGTTGGGTGGGACTGGACCCTTTGATGGATCCTTCTGGATTAGGATTGTCCGCCCTTCAGTTAACCATTCAGGGTGAGTCCCACTTTGTAGCAGCTGGTTCATTTGGCCTGCCAGTCGCTCATGGAGGGCAGTGAGTTTCTTTAGCCAGTAGGCATGGATCATGTCAGGCCCTGGTGCTGTCCAGTTTTTCATACCTGAGACTCTTTCTTGGACATCTGTCACAGTGATGGTTACCGGGGCTTGCTCAGGGAGGTTGCTATGGTCCTCTTGTAGAGAGATCAACCACTGTGCATTGCTGTTGTGGGACGCCTCCCTTTCCCATATGCCTTTCCAGTATTGTTCAGTCTCCAGCCTTGGTGGGTCTGCTCTGTTGTTATTACCCTGCCATTGAGAGTACACCTTAGCTGGTTGAGTGGAGAAGAGCCGGTTAATCCTTCTGGATTCATTCTCCCTTGTGTATCTCTTTAGGCGGCTGGCCAAGGCTTGGAGCAGTTTCGAGTGCTTCAGGTATGGGCATCTGACTGTACTTTCTGGGTACTTGTCTTTTCATTGTACCCTTGTGGAGCTCTGATAGTTGGCTCACTTCCCTCCTTGTTACCTTGATTTTAGCCTCTAACCGTCTTTTCCATGGTGGGTATTGGGTCTCATGGTTGCTCTTATAGCCAAGTATCTCAAGGATCACTGATGCTGAGTTGTAGATCAGCTCATTGGTTTCTGTTATGGTGTTGGTAGGGATCGTTCTCAATGCTGCATTCACATTCTCAATGAGACTTTCTGATGGTACTTCACTCAGCCGTTGTAATTGGCGCCGGGGAGGCCTGGTTGTCATTCGGGTCATGATTCTCTCTCTCAGGTCAGCAGCTGTCTCGTTCAGCTCTGATTCGCTCACTGGGGCCGTGTATCCCCTCACTGGGTGGGGACTTGTAGTTAAGTCACCCACAGTTCTGACATCCGGGTTCCTCCCTTTTGCCGTAGCATTTGTGTTGTATCTCGTCAATCTCAAGTTGTGATAGCAGTTGCCGTTTGCGGATGTTGGAACACTGAGCTACTAGTTGTTTAGCACTTAGTGTTGACTGGGGATGTCGAAGTAACCATTCCTTCCCCAGTCTTTGCATGTAACCTCTCTGACTAGGGTTACTTGAGTAGTAGCATTCCAACAGATCCACATTTTCATCTCTCGCCCATTTCCGTCTTGTTCCAGTAGCCCATTTGTCATCAAGGTGCTCTGGTTCCCCAACACCTGACGCAGACCTTGTTTGGCCGGGCGACGTCTGAGCCGGCATGTTATGCAACTTAGTATCTCTCATGGTATGAGGTAGGCAGTAGCACAGAACAAAATGCAGTGGTGGAGACGACATCTGACCAAAGGGATAAAACATCTTCAGCAGAGTGACAAACCTGTGAGAATTAGCAAAGCAAATACAAATACAAATACCATATTTTCCGGACTATAAATCGCAGTTTTTTTCATAGTTTGGCCGGAGGTGCGACTTATGAGTGGAAATTCATTTGTGCATGTTTTTGTGTGGTCCACCATTGTATGGAAAACTCTAAGAAAGATTTTAAAGCCCCCATCCTGCCCCCATCCTCCAGGTTGTGCTTTACGCCCCTGTGTTTGTTGTCACAGGCATTGCACAGATCGGCTCTACAACTCAGATGGCTGCACAGATTAGTGACAGTTATATTAATATTAATAATTATAATGACGTTTAGTCGCACAACTTTTAGGACTTATTCATTCGTAGCTGTTTTCACGTTTATTACGCTGTTCATATTAGTCTCGATGTTTGCGGTTTTCTGGAGCGCAACGCGAAGCTTGACATCATTCAGAGGTAATACATTAACTTGACATTAACAAAGACACAGCGGGACGGATCATCCGGGGAATGATGGACTGAAACTAACTGAATGTCAGACAAATTCTGGGGTTGATGTCTGCTTATTCAGCCCAAAAACCAGATGCCTGCACAGATTAGTGACACTTATATTAATATTAATAATAATATTATATAATATAATAGATTCATTAAATCTGCAAGCGACTTAAGAAAAACAAAAAAAACAAAGCCGCAATAAATGGAATTGGCGACCGAAACTCAAAATAGTTCCTTTTCAGCAACAAAACGCGCATCTCCCTCCATTGTTTCTGTCGCTGCTGACAATGTCGCATAGAAACTGCGGTCAGTCCCCAAGACGGGTAGAGGAAATAAAATCACAAAAGAAAATAGTCTCACAAAGTGGTTTTGATAAGTAACTGTAGTCTGACTACCTGATTTGAAATAGAAACGTGTTAGATTACGTGTTACTGAAAAAGTGGACATCACTGTCTGCCTCCCACCTGGCCTGAAACCCTCTGTTCTCAGCGTCCACTAAACGTTTAGCCATTTTTGAGGAGTGGGTACCTGAAAGTTGATCTCTGCTCTGATTGCTGATGAATAATGAACAAGCTCCTGCTTCAGTGACTTCGAGGGCTAGCGTTGTATTGTGGGGAATGTAGTGTTGGTGCGTGCAAAATGTCAGGGGTCGGCTGTGGCCTGCGGGCCGGTTCTAATAGTAATTAAATATCATGTTGGGGGCCACAGATAATTAGGGCCTTGACTTTGACATATGTGACTTAGAGGGTTGTATCCAATCATTGAAAATAAAATATAATCCATTTTATTGGGGAAAATAAAGGCATAGCATGACACTTTTATCCCGTTCAGTCTAATAAGAATCCATTTCAGTCTAGCCAAGCATGAATGAGATAAAAGATAAAAGTCCTTCTTATCCAGATGAAAGATCAAATCAAAAACAGCAACGAAACTGACCTCCTGGTTCAATGCTGTGGCAGTCACTGTTCCAGTGTTTTCATAACTGAGTAAGATATGTTTTTTAGTCCTATTATTATTGTGGGTTCGTGTCAGTGTTCTCGATGGTTGACAATGCTGGCTCTAGACCTCATGTGGCTCCTTGGTGCCTCCACAGCTATAGACAAATATTACATAAAAATAACCATAAATTTTATGAAAAGTCCAGTTTTCACAGTTTTCTTGATTTTAGTGAAATATCTGCTTTGAAAATATTTAACAGGAGGGCACCAATGGAACAAATATTATTTTGTCATAAATCTGCAAATTACATCCTTGTCTTCATCCATCCATCCATTTTCCGTCACCCTTCTCCCTAACGGGGTCGGGAGTTGCTGGTGCCTATCTCCAGCTGCGTTCCGGGCGAGAGGCGGGGTACACCCTGGACAGGTCGCCAGTCTGTCGCAGGGCAATCCTTGTCTTCATTTTCAGTAATATTGAATGCAACATTCAATAATTTGCATTTGTTTTCTTACCAACTGATTTTTTTTTTTGTCATTTTCTTATAACCAATGGTATGCAGTAACAACAAAAACAAGTTTGTGTGAATAAGTTAAGTTTTGTGTGAAACATCATTCAGTTATGATTACCTTAATAAGGTCAAAGACAGAGCCATTCATTTGATTCAGGTGTGTTGGAGAAGAAATGTTTCGAAAAGTAGACGAACTCTGTTTGATGTGTTTCTTTGCTTCAGCTCACCTGAACCTACTGATGGCAGATTCACAGGCTGAATCAGGAGCAGAGAAATGTCTAAAACATGCAGGGCAGCGTGTCTGGAGGAATGCTGCTGCTGAATATCAACTCCAAACTGATCTAATTTAGTTCATGCTGAGAAATGGGCACATTGTTATTAAAAACTTTGCAAACATTAACATTGACCTTTTTCACGTGGTCCGATTGTTGCATAATTTGTTGATCTAGGTGAAAAAAAATTCTACATTTTCGACTTTTCTTGAACATAATAGAACTTTATTTTTGAAATAAAAAAAGATTATTGTTTATTAATAACTGAATAATAATAATAACAACTCATTTGGATTTATTTTTCTTGTTTGAAGTTTACCAAAATCGTACTAAATTTGGCATGTTAAAACATGAATTCTTATGATTTTATTTACATCATTACTGGTATATGTTACATTGTAAAACTTACGAGACTATTGAATGGACATGCAGAAAAACTATTGAAAAAATTTGTCATTTTAATGTATTTCATTTTTTCCATTGAGCACTCACTGGGCTTTCCGCCCTGAGAATTCAGCCATATCACAGTTAACAGCAGTTCAGTGTTTTACCAGCTCAAACCAGGAAGCTGTGGACATGGCTAATGGATTAGAATATTCTGTTTGTTTAGATCTGAAATTCCATTAGAAAAAGTCATCTTCCTTTTAATTAGACATAAAATATTAATTATAATGTGATGGTCTATAATTTTTCAAAATTCACAGCCTCAGAAAAATGTTTTCCAGATTATAGACTAAAATGGCTGTTTGCTGCACTTTACATCCATGCATCATCCAGGACACAAATCTAGAAAGTTTCTTCATCATCTCTTTACGTTTTCTGTTGAACAGTTGGAACCAACTCTCATCAGCTGTATGTTTTCTTCTTTCACCTCATGACATGTTAAAGTGCTGATTGAAATGCAGGATGAAGACTTTGGACTGAAGAGTTCTCCAGGTTAGACAAGTCACCATGACATGGCTTGAGTTTTTACCTCTGATTTAATCTGTAAGTTTCTTTAGTGTGCAATGTTTTGTACATTTTAACCAACCAGTTGATCGCTATAAGACAGAAGAGACAATTTAAATTAAATCAGAAACTATTTAGTGGATCCACATGCATCCATGTTTACAACAAATTTGTCTACCATTGTCACCCGACTACAGAATCCATAACAAATCTTTTCCCCTCATGTCTCTCCTCTTTTTCTCTTTGCAGCAATTGAAGGTTTAATAAGTAAGATATTGGAAGTATTTTTATTGGTTGGCTTCTACAGAGAAACAACATATATATATATATATATATATATATATATATATATATATATATATATATATATATATATATATATAAAACAACAAGAAAGAATTTGGCTTTACCTGTTTCTGAGAAAACTGCATGCTAAAATTTGTTGACTTGACATGAACCCCTCTATAATTTTCTATTATGTTTATTTTCTCCTTGTTTTGACTGGAGGCTGTAAAGCATGACTATATCTGAGAGCATGGTATGATTTTAATACCTCTGCTCAATATTGGAAAACACACAAACAATTATGAAGCTTGTTTTTCTCCCCAGCAAACGGAGGCTAAGCTAACAGTGGGTTCAAGTGAAGCTTTAAGACAAACTCACGCAGATATGTTGTAGTCCAAAATCCAGCTTTATTTTGCATGAAAAAGGCCCCATTTTCACCCAAAAGTTTCAACTTATTTCTGCAGTTAGGTCTTGACACCTTTATGACACCTTTAGCATGTTTAGCTTAGCCCAGTGGCTAAGCTAAACATGTGAAATCCAATGCTGACTGTGTTAATCCAATAACTGGAGAGTACTTGTCATTAAAGGTCTCAGTAGCTTCCTTTATCACTCCAGCTCTATCCTTCAATTCTGCTCCACACAATCCTTTATTCTGTGGTTCTCCTCAAAGCTTGCTCATTGCATTTATAGCAGGCTTACTGGCTGAACACCAAAGTGTAACCTGTACGGATAAAAGCAAGAGCCATGCTTTGCTTCTGTTGCTGTGGTCCACATGCGAGAAAAGGTAAAAATATTTCCTCTGTTTGTCTTTGCTTTCCAGAGGCGAGCCTCCCCGGAGAGGAAATCGGTGATGATAAGAGCTGCCACTGTGAGTTTTTCACCCAGGAATTACCTCCAGGACTCAAAGTTACTATTAGGGCTATTTGGTAAGGATTCTCTTTCCTTAGGATTTTATTTAGACTTTTTACTAATGTTAACAAAACAGGCTAATAATAGTTGTGGTGGGGTTAGATTAAAACAATTTTATTGAATTTAATGCAGGATCTGTAATTCATTAATCACAAATTAATTGCATTTTAATCAAATACCATATATTGACAAAGTAAGCAATGTTTTCACTTTATTGAATAAATAGACATATGAATAAAACAACAAAGATGTTTATTGTTTTTAATCTGTTATATTTAGGTTATTTAGCCATCAAATTAGTTCTGTTATACCCATTCAGATTTCAGGAAGTGTGATCATTCATGTAACTTCTTTGAAAAAGTACTTCTTTAGAAATGTGTGCTGTCGATGCTGACATTAGTGTTGGGGATGTTTGTGCTGCTTCAACATGTTCAGCATTGAGTATTTTATGCTTGAATAGTTTTGTAGGCCGGCTCCTACAAAACAGTCTTCTTCAGTGTTCCATCAGATTGTCTTTTAAAGCAAATATGAACCTCAGTGAGGCAAGCAAAGCAGCTTTATTTTCTATCTCTGTTGTCTGTGGATGTCTCTTGTATGGCAGATTTACGCCCGTACTAGAAACAAGCAAATACAAGGGTTCTGCCTCTTCACTTTTGTACATAAAAATAAATGTGATTAATTTCATTTAAAATTTTTACATGTTAAAATGTATACAATTAATGTTATAAAAATTTATATAATTAATATTAACACATTAGAGTCCTGGCCTTAAATATTAGATATTGATAGACTCTTATTACCAGCCTGACATCCCTCCTGGTTCACCCTTGTCCATATAAAACCCAGTTTGAACCTGGTCGTCTCTCCTCTGATTAGTTTTTCTCATGTTTGAAATAAATGGCTTCTTTCAGTCCAAACACAAACAAAAGTCCGATCACACCTTTAAAGCTGGTCACCTTAAATACATTGATATTTTAAATAGCAAATAAATTCATGTGGTTTGTGAAAACAAGGTGTCATCCCCCACAGCGTCATGAAGTTCTTGGTGTCAAAGAGGAGGTTCAAGGAGAGTCTGCGGCCTTATGATGTGATGGATGTGATTGAGCAGTACTCTGCAGGCCACCTGGACATGCTGTGTCGCATTAAGAACCTGCAGTCCAGGCAAGTACATGTTTTACTCTGTGGGCTGCTTGGTGTGAACACGGTTGAAATCTGGACTTCACAGCAGATACACACATGTCGTGATAAACACGCGCCATTGACCTGCCTGTTTCATTTGTCCAGCTACATGTGCTGCATTCAGATCTATATCTGCAGCTTTTATCCAGTACTACAGTACAGTTCACTCCTTCACAAAAGTATCCAGTGTAACATTGTCGTCTTTTTGTTTTCTATCAGTTTTATCAGCCTCCTGAAAATCCTGAGGCCCCGAAGGTCTAACATCCACAAAAAATATAGTCCAGCAGTGAAATGTATACACTTCATCCATGCAGCAAGTCAGACTCACCGTGTGTCCCTGTGTGCGTGGGTATGCGTGTGTGTGTGTGTGTGTGTGTGTGTGAGAGGAATATATTGAAACTTGTTCTTCATAGCTAATGTGATTCACACGTTGCTTCACTTTGCATTGCACTCATATCGTCTCTGTGTGCTTTGCCAGGATAGATATGATTGTGGGGCCCCCTCCCCCAACAACACCACGGCATAAGAAGTCCACTGAAGGTCCTAGGTTAGGTTAATAGACTGCACCTTTAGACCATTTATCAGCATTTACTCTCTGTATACCATAGCTCAAATATTGGACAGTTACATGCTGCATTATCATTTTGACTGATGAACCCCTTTTGAGCTTCAGCCTCTTGATTTGTCTCATTATGTTACCAGAATAACAAATTTGCAGCTTTGTAAGGTCAAATGTAAATTTTTCTTTATTATATTACACTCTTTTACAACCTGCCACCAATAAGAGGAGGAGATGCAAACCAATTAGTTAAAACTAATACTTACATATGTTAATGAGCCACAGCCAATGGCCTCACTCAACAGGGGTTTGAAGTGCTAGATGCTTGTTCTCCCAAAGGAGAGACAGATGAAGAGATTCCCCCCATAAGATGCAATGGAAATGAAGCATGACCAGCACCACGGAGGCATGTCCAGTGATGCATTTTGGCCTCAGACTGAATATATCTTGCAGGCTTTGTTCATACTTTGTCTCATGATGCATGGATCCACACATTCCATTGAAAGCTACTACTTTTTAAAATGCTGTAATTTATGTGGAGCTTGAAGGCAATTTTTTTTTCTCATTTTCTCATGTTAGACTCATCCACATCTTTGCATTCAGGACCGTGCAGAGACCTTTGGAGGGGCAGGGACTCAAATTTAAAAAAGGGGCACATTGAACAAAAACACTGTACAACAACACAGCAACTACCCATATTAATCAAGAATCTAATTGGATCATACTATATCATTGCAATCATGTGTGGACAATGCAAAGCAAATATAGTCCAACAGGTATAATGTTCCTGTTTCTGCTGACAGTCCCGGAGGGCTGAGTTGGTCTGAGACTGTAGTTGTTAAACAGACCGGAGGAAAGAAGGTCGCTGATTATAAAGTTATGAATAAAAAAATGTTCTGCCATTTTACTAATTAAGTCCTAATAATATCTATTTAACCTAGAACAACTTGGCTGCAGACTGATTTATAGATCAAAAAGCTCAAAGGGGTTTAACTCTATATAATTGTTTGATGTTAGCATCTCTGAGACCTAGAATTATAAGACTGGAATATCAAGGCAAAGAAAACTCAGTAGCTGCTGGTAGGGGCCATCCAGGGGCCTCCAGACATTCAGGTTTGGAGGTCCTGAATGTCTGGTGGCCCCAGAAATGGTTTATTTGTAACACAGACCATATATCTATCTAAACCTGAATCATAATTTATAGAGAATGACAATGTTGTTTACATTTTATTTTATGCATTCAGTTGAGAAAAATAAATAGTACATTGAGGATTTAATTAAGAAGTTTACTTAGTAAAAGTTTAAAGAGTCATCTTGATAGTTCTGATTGTCGTGTTACCATGGCTACAATACGGTGTAATCTTTGTGTTTTAATTGGGTTTGTTCACAAATACTTAACACCAAATAACCAATAATCAATTCATCCATCCATCCATCCATCCATCCATCCATCCATCCATCCATCCATCCATCCATCCATCCATCCATCCATCTTCTGCCGCTTATCCGGGGTCGGGTCGCGGGGGTAGCAGCTTAAGAAGGGAGGCCTGCCGCTCAACCCGGGCCCAAGCCAGCCGAGAGCCCCAGCCACTTCCTCCAGCTCCTCCGGGGGAATCCCGAGGCGTTCCCAAGCCAGCCGAGTCGACGTAGTCCCTCCAGCGTGTCCTGGGTCTTCCCCGGGGCCTCCTCCCGGTGGGACGTGCCCGAAACACTTCACCAGGGAGGCGTCCAGGAGGCATCCTGACCAGATGCCCGAGCCACCTCAACTGGCTTCTCTCAATGTGGAGGAGCAGCGGCTCTACTCTGAGTCCCTCCCGGATGACCGAGCTTCTCACCCTATCTCTAAGGGAGAGCCTAGCCACCCTACGGAGAAAACCCATTTCGGCCACTTGTATCCGCGATCTCGTTCTTTCGGTCATGACCCAAAGCTCATGACCATAGATGAGGGTAGGAATGTAGATCGACCGGTAAATCGAGAGCTTCGCTTTTTGACTCAGCTCTCTCTTCACCACGACGGACCGGTACAGCGCCCGCTTCACAGCGGACGCTGCACCAATCCGCCTGTCGATCTCACGCTCCCTTCTTCCCTCATTCGTGAACAAGATCCCGAGATACTTGAACTCCTCCACTTGGGGTAGGACATCTCCCTCGACCTGGAGAAGGCACTCTACCCTTTTCCGACTCAAGACCATGGTCTCAGACTTGGAGGCACTGATCCTTATCCCGGCCGCTTCACACTCGGCTGTGAACCGTTCCAGCGAGAGCTGCAGATCACGTCCCGATGAAGCCAACAGGACCACATAAAAGGACCACCGCAAAAAGCAGAGATGCAATCCTAAGGCCACCAAAACGGATCCCCTCAACACCCTGGCTGCGCCTAGAAATTCTGTCCATAAAAGTAATGAACAGAATCGGTGACAAAGGGCAGCCCTGGCGGAGTCCAACCCTCACCGGAAACGGGCCCGACTTATTGCCGGCAATGCGGACCAGACTCTGACACCGGTCATACAGGGACCTGACAGCCCATATCAAAGGGCCCGGTACCCCATACTCCCGGAGAACCCCCCACAGGGCACCCCGAGGGACACGGTCGAACGCCTTCTCCAAGTCCACAAAGCACATCTAGGTTGGTTGGGCGAACTCCCATGCACCCTCCAGGACCCTGCTGAGGGTGTAGAGCTGGTCCATTGTTCCACGACCAGGACGAAAACCACACTGCTCTTCCAAAATTCGAGGTTCGACTATCCGGCGGACCCTCCTCTCCAGTACCCCCGAATAGGAGGCTTAAGAGTGTGATCCCTCTATAATTGGAGCACACTCTCCGATCCCCCTTTTTAAACAGGGGGACCACCACCCCAGTCTGCCAATCCAGAGGAACTGCCCCGATGTCCATGCGATACTGCAGAGTCGCTTTAACCAGCACAACCCTACAACATCCAGAGCCTTGAGATACTCCGGGCGAATCTCATCCACCAATGATAACCAATAATCAGTGATTGATTTTAAACTCGGCCAATAAACTTGATTTCCCTCTCACAGATTCACCTTATCAATATTTATACATATTAGTGATGCTGAGGTTCTTAGTAGAACGGGTTCCGGGTTTGGGGGGGTTGAATCTGTCTGAGGCCCCATATTACCTTGGGCCGGCTCTGCATGAAGAGCCGCTGCTCATCTCTGGAATCTACCTGGAATCCCCTGGTGGCCCCAGTCAGTTCGCTAATGCTTTGGGGACATTTGGTTCATTTAATTGTGGCATGTTTGGCTTTGTGCTGCGGTTCTAATTATTGCTCCATTATTATCTCTGATGTTTATTTTATGACCTCTAAGTGCTCTGGCCCGAATCTTCCTTTAACACTTGAGGTTCTGCAGTAACTTCTATTTACAGCTGTTCACCTCCAGCCCGGATCCCGTCAGCAGCGGCTTTAACCTGCCTGGTAGTAACGTTGAGGAGTAGCAGAGTAAACAGTCAGCAGGTGGTACCAGGTGATATTGGGGCTTTGAGCTGCGTTGTGACTCGCGGTGACAGTCGATACCGTGTCTTAATCAGGATGTCTGATATAAACTAGACATTCTTTCTATCTGTCGGTGGGATCGACCCAGACGGCCTGTAGAACCGGGCTTTTAGCAGAATGATGAAGTTAAAATCAGAAGTTTCTCTGCTGCCGAAGCATTTCTGTGTTTAAGGGCGAGGCGGGTTTTTTCCTGCTTTTGCGAGGACAATTACAAAAATATGAATAGAAAAAGGTTTTCTGACGTCAACATCAGACCTACATTTGTATTTACAAACCACTGTATGAAAAATATCTATATTTAATAGTTAGAGGCACAGATCAGCCCCCCTCCTCCTCACCATGGACCCGGTGACTGAACAATATGGAGGCAGAAACTGAGAGTCATTATTAGACTGAGGGCAGCCAGACTAGTTTATTTTGTTAAAATTATTATATTTAGCTAAATATTATTGCTGAGGGGCACAAACAAGCCTTCTGACATACAGATTAAAAATAAAAACTAAAAAAAAAAAAAAACTCAAAAAGGGCACTAGGGCATCAAGGATAAAAGGGGGAGGGGCTCAAGCTCCCTTACCATCCCCCTACCCCCACCTCTGCACGTGCCTGTCTGCATTTTTAAAAATTTTAATGGTAAACTTTTGAAGATTTCTGGCTGACATGGAAATGTTTGTTTTATCCCATCTTACTAAACAATTTTTTTAAACCCTAGAGTTGACCAGATTGTTGGTAAAGGCTCCAAAGTGGATGGAGAGGGAGCGGAGGACCAAAGCATGATGGGACGACTTGTCAAAGTGGAGAAACAGGTGGGCATTGTGGACAAAAAAAATCTGTGTGGAACAGATCAGGCTGAAACTCTGGCAAATGACAAAGAGCAAAATCTTTATTTCGTCGTTTGCAAACAGAGAACACACAGCAGCCACAACACATCAGCTGTACCTGCAATGAGTTCTGATTTGGAGCTGCAAGCTCTCACAATATATAAAACTCTTCACACAATGTGGTCACTCCCTGGCTCAGAGCCAGTTCCAGTTGAACAGGTTTAATGCATGGTCACTCTTAACAGTGGAGAGAGTGCAACAACATCCTCACTGAAGGGTCAGTTAATTGAATAGTTGATAAATATCTTCTGTGTTCAAAATATGGGAGTTTCCAAAAATTAAGTTTACTAATGGAACAATTTTGCATAACAAGAACATTGTCAGACCTTATACGTGCACTCAGCACGTACTCTGAGCTTGTGACATTTAATACAGGAATTTGTTAAACCTTAGGGTTTATTCCATCTCTCTATTATCGAAACTAACTATTCTTATCTGTTAAAAAAACACATACCAAAGCCTGGACTAATACCAAAGCATTAGTCCACTTATCAGTCTGTTGCAACTACTATAGGTAGAGGTCAGCAGGAAACCTATCTGACTGGTTATAGAGACTTCCTCTGGACACATACCCTAACAGACTGAGCAATATTAATGTGGTTAAATGAGTAAAAGAATTAAATAAAATTGTTAAAAGAAATAATTTTTACTTCACAGCATGTCCCAACTCTACCAGTTCAGAGACAATCTTAACCAGGGGTGTCAAACTCCAGTCTTCAAGGGCCACTGTCCTTCAGTTTTTAGATGTGCCACAGGTACAAAACACTGGAATGAAATGGCCCAATTTCCACTTTCTTGTGCAGATAAGTTATATAGAGCCTTGTTAATTAGCTAATTATTCTATTTAGGTGTGGTGCAGCAGAGGCACATCTAAAATTTGCAGTGCAGTGGCCCTCCAGAACTGGAGTTTGACACCTGTGGTCTACACAGTTCCTTGTGAAAGTATTGATACCATTTAAACTTCCCCACATTCTGTTATATAATGCCGATAAACATCGCTAAGTCCAGTATGTGTACTAAGTTTAATATGTGTGACATACTAAAAAATGCCGGAATATTTTCAGTATTTATCAATTTAAAGAGGCAGTATTATGTAAAGTTGACTCTTCTGAGCTTTTCATCATAATTTTATTCCATCATGAAAAACATACCTGGAGTTCATGTTTGAGAAATGCTTGAATCTCCCATGGCAATCATTCAGGATTGCCTAAAGGCTAGTTCCTACGAGGCACCGGCCATTTATCCAAAGCTCCTCCTCCTTGGAGCTTCACCTAAGCTTCCTCTTGCTCCACTTGGCTCCTCCAGACTAGCGACAGCAGCAATCAGCAGACACCTGGTGACACCTGGTGCTCTGCTACCTTGCTAGTTCTCCATGAAGCACTGGTAAAAATGTTAAAACTTTATGGAGGAATGTTGCTGTGACAACATGGCGAAATCGACGTGTCAGAAAGAGCAGGAGCTTCTTAAAGAGACAGAGGCCTAATTACTAGGTGTGGAATTACAAAGTCAAATATAAGTAATTTTTGGCATTTACAGCATTTTTGTAACTGAAGGTAACATAGGTACTTCACAATGTGCCATTTTAGAGTATGGCACATTGCCCATTTAAGAAGGTATTTATTGGTTACTTTGTTCCAATGAGTTGTAATAATTGTATTGTTTTTTTTTGTCTTCCTGTAGGTTTTCTGCATGGACAGGAAACTTGATTTTCTGGTCAATGTGTATGTTCAGCGTATGGGCATTACTCATTCAGAAACAGAGGCCTTTTTTAACTCCAAGGAGCCGTACCCAGCACCGCCTTACCACAGCCCGGAGGAGACCAAGGAAGAGAAAGATGAAGGCGAGGCGACCAAGGTGGAAAAGAAAGCCAAGACGCGTTCTGCCTTGGCAGATGTCTCCCATTCTGATAGGTCTCTGGAAAAGAAAGATCCTTTACTCGGTCAGCCCGTGGCACAGTCGGTTGGCACTCCATCTGGCAGTAACAGCCGCCCCTCCACTTCCTGGCAGCACCAGCTGCAGCATCCCCTCAGCCAGCCTGCCTGGGGCAGCAGCATGGCCAACACCCCTTCGCCCGTCTTAGCCGCCGCCGGCCAGTCACCCACTGTCTTCCGTCTGCCTCCACCGCCCGCACCGACACATGATAGGTCGTCCTCGGGCGTGTGCGGGAGCGGCAGGGAGAGCAGCACTCAGGGCAGGCGACGCCACAGGAAACACAGGTGTCAGCGTGACGCTACAGCCGTGGAGAGCGACACCTCCCTCTCCATCCCGTCTGTTGACCATGAGGAGCTGGAGCGTTCCTTCAGCGGGTTCAGCATCTCTCAGGCGAAAGAGGACTTCTTTGGGCCGTCTTTCTTTGCGGGTTCAGGAGGAGGAGGCAGTGCAGCGGCTGAAGCTGTAGGTGGACGCTCAATCTGTGCCAGGGTCCGACCGTTTATAGCTGAAGGGGAGTCAGATACTGACTCAGACCTGTATGCTCCGTCGCCGCTGTCCTTCACTGGAGACGTGTCCTGTGGTGAGAGGGGCTGGCTGGGATTGAAGTAGGCCAGAGGACTGCTCTGCCCAGGCTGGAGGTGACACATCAGTGCCAAGACGAGATCATCAGACCTCCTGTCCAACCGGCTTACCATCCACAATGTTGTTTTAGACAATGGATTCACATGAGAGGCTTCACATTATGACAGAGGTTATATTGCTGCAAGTGATAGTCAGATGACCTTCGAAAAATCAGAGGTCATGTTTTCAAATTTTTTCTGTTAATAATCAAACTTTTCACTCGCATTGATTACTGACAGTTGCTTCATATATTTTGTGGAATTTCAAATATTGGATAAACGTTGAGGCCCCATCAATACCAACACTGGCAGTTGAATTTTAAATGTCTATTAGTTCTAGTTGGAGATTATTCCAACATCTTCCTCTATCCTCTCTAATATTTCTTCTTTATAAACTTCAAGTGAAATTCAAAACGTTGTAAGACTGAGAGCAAATGGTAGGCAATGCCAAAGCAAAGGATGGTTTGCATTTGGATGTGTTAATGTCAGTTAAAACATACCGGGTGATATTATTGCCTCCTGCTGGTACAACTTAGGTAATAAGTTGTCTTTGACTGGAATCCCTAATCACAAATGCAGATTTTTTTTTTGTCAGTTCATAAAATTACATGAAAAGGTGATGAACAATTTATTAGGTAAAGAGTGAAATATACTGTATACCTTTTGCATTCTGATATCGGAATATGATTTAGATTGTCAAAGTTTTTTAAAAGTTCATAACACCACTTTTTATGTTCAAAACATTTTGCATTTGAAAAAAAAATACTGAGCGTTTGTGTAATGTGAAATTCTTAGCATAACGTCCTGTAAACCTCTATATCTTTGAATGACTTGAGGTATTATGATGCCAAACCCATTGTTATGGTAATTGGTTAGATTCTTGCAGAGTAAAAACAAATATGCTTGCTTATAACATGGTTAATTCAGCCTGCAGTAAAGCGAAAAAGACAAAGAACCAACTCCCCTTAAAGTAATACCAATATTTGCAGAGCGGTAAAACAGAGAACCTCCTGCATGGCATGTTAAATGGTTGATTTTAGGACTGTTAGGTAGTCTAAACCAAAGCAGCAACAGCAAAAAAGTCACCTCAACTACATTGTTTTAATGTTCTGCAAAGGGGTGCATAAAACATGAGTTAAAACATGATATGCATGCACGAGAGCTTTCAAGCTAGCGTTTTTAATGCTCCTAAAGGCTTTGCTTGATTTCCAATCATGCAAATGCTGCCTGAGCTTGTAAAATTCCAAAACCTACACAACGTTTTTAGGCAGACTTGAGTGCAATGTTAAATATAAGCCAAAAAAAAGGGCTGCGTTTGATGCAGCTTGTAGATTTTTCTGGGTTTCACACCAAATACATCCTTGGAGTTGGATTGTCTAATTTTACTCAGACATGGTGGTGTTTATCCTAAACTGCATTGATCTTTCCAGTAGATTTTCTTTTGCTATTTTGGTTCTGCAACAGAAAAAAGAAATGCAATAAAGAAGCAAACAGGGCAAATGAGAACCATCTTTAAACACTCAAGCCTTATTTTCAACCGGCTCCATTTTATAAATAAATCAATCATTTCCTTTTTTAATGTTTTGTAAAAGAGGTGACAGTTGATCTTCACTCAGTCTGATTTTAAAAACATTTTCATTTAAATTTAGTTTAAACATGCAGCATTTAATAATTTCTGTCATGAACAGCTCCTATTTGTTATAACCAACCCCCAACATTTTAACATTAAATTAATACTCTAACATGAACATCATATCAAGAAATATCATTTATTAGAGAGTGTTAGTACAAAATCCACATTTTACCAAAAGACAAATAAAGGCAGAAACCTGCAGGCATGTTTTTTTAAATAGCAAATGGATTAAATCTAAAAGGTTTTGGAGGCCAGAGAACAGGTTCAAGTTGTAACTGCTGCACCTTCATCTTCTTCAAGAATAAAACTTTGTACATTACTGAAAAGTTTGAGTTTTATTGCTTCTGCTTTGAATATTTCAACTATAAATGACTGTTCACAAGGACGTCTCCATGGTGGAATAGAGGAAATATTTCACTAGATGGCGACAGAGAACATGACTTCTAACGGTACCTGCAGAGCAAAAGGTTTAGCCACGAATAACATACACTGCCTGGCCAAAATAAAAGTCGCCACCTGGATTTAACTAAGCACATAGGTACCAGCCTCCTATTGGATAATTACTGCATAGGCGATTATCTTTCAGCTGGCTACAAGTTATTTAACCCCAGCTGATGCAATGAGTAACTCCTCATTTCTCAAACAACCATGGCAAAAGACACATCCTGTGGTCGTGGAAAAGATGTTAGTCTGTTCAAGAAGGGTCAAATCATTGGCATGCATCAAGCAGAGAAAACATCGAAGGAAATTGCAGAAACTACTGGAATTGGGTTAAGAACTGTCCAACGCATCATAAAAAACTGGAAGGATGGTGGGGAACCATCGTCTTCCAGGAAGAAATGTGGTCGGAAAAAAATCCTGAATGATTGTGATCGGCGATTACTTAAACGTTTGGTCAAATCAAATCGAAGAAAAACAACAGCAGAACTCAGGAGTATGTTTAATTCTGAACCCAAAAGCATTTCCACATGCACAATGCGAAGGGAACTCAAAGGGTTGGGATTGAACAGCTGTGTAGCCGTAACAAAACCTCTAATCAGTAAGGCTAACCAGAAAAAAAGGCTTCAGTTTGCTAGGGAGCATAAAGATTGGACTCTGGAGGAATGGAAGAGGGTCATGTGGTCTGATGAGTCCAGATTTACCCTGTTCCAGAGTGATGGGCGCATCAGGGTAAGAAGAGAGGCAGGTGAAGTGATGCACCCATCATGCCTAGTGCCTACTGTACAAGCCTGTGGGGGCAGTGTTATGATCTGGGGTTGCTGCAGTTGGTCAGGTCCAGGTTCAGCAACATTGTGCCCAAAGAACAAGTTCAGCTGACTACCTGAATATACTGAATGACCAAGTTATTCCATCAATGGATTCTTTCTTCCCAAATGGAACGGGCATATTCCAAGATGGCAATGCCAGGATTCATCAGGCTCAAATTGTGAAAGAGTGGTTCAGGGAGCATGAGACATCTTTTTCACACATGGATTGGCCACCACAGAGTCCAGATCTTAACCCCATAGAGAATCTTTGGGATGTGCTGGAGAAGGCTTTGCACAGTGGTCAGACTCTCCCATCATCAATACAAGATCTTGGTGAAAAATTAATGCAACACTGGCTTCAGAAGCTTATTGAAACAATGCCACAGCGAATGCGGGCTGTAATCAAAGCTAAAGGCGGTCCAACAAAATATTAGAGAGCGTGACCATTTTTTGGTGGCGACTTTTTTTTTGGCCAGGCAGTGTATTTTGCTGCCAAGGAGCCAGATTCTGGCAATATTTTAAAAGCTCTTGTTGAGTCATTCTGCAGACTGCTTGCACACAGCAGATAAACAGAATATGAAATAACACACCTTAGTGGAATGGGACAGTTTTTCCGTTCATTGGCTACAATAAGCAAATCTTTGGGAATCAGCTTGCTGGAACTAAAATTTAATTTTCCTCTGTATTTTCACAGATTTAATTAAAGATACAGTAATGCTCTGGTGGAGACAAAAATAATAATCTCTCCTCAGTTCAGGAGCCATTCTGTTTTTCTGCTTGACTGGTTCGTTGGTTAGAAAACAATGTTTTCCAAAAGCATTCACACTTGAACTTTTTCCACATTTTGTCACATTACAAACTTCAGTATATTTTATCTAGTGCTGTCAATCGATTAAAATGTGTTTTTAAAATCATATTAATTGAATAACAGATATTTTTGTGAAACGCATGAAGTGGAAGGAAAATTACGCTGAACTTAAAATCCCACAAACCGTTCCGTCCATCTTCCAAAAACTGACACAATTTGGCACAAACTGCAAACATAAACCACCATTAATCGAAGCAGCAAGCAGAGCTCTGGATCAGCTGCAGAGATTCACAACTCAGTAGTAAGAATCTGATCCTTTAAATCTGGACCAAAACCGGTCAGGAGTCCGTGGAGGAGCTGAGACTGATGTGGAGGTTGACCTTCCAGCCCTAAACAACCAGAGGCTGCAATGGAACCGTTACATCGATGCATATTGAAATGTTAGAATGACTTAGTTCAAGTCAAGACCTCAAAATAATTGCAAATTTGTTTTATAAACTCATGTTCACAAATGATCTCCGTCTAATCTGAACAAGTTTGAGCAACTAAAGAAGACAGCTGAGTCAGTCTGTCACCTGACAGATTTTATAAAATGATTAGGAAAGTGGAATGAGACATTTTCAAACTTGAGCTCATCCTCAGCCAATCAGCTGATCTGTTTGAGTTCATAAAGGTGATCAGTTCATCTGTAAAAACTGAAGGACATGAAGAGTTCATCCTGTTATCTCTGCAGTGGTTTGTCCACTAAAGGACAAACTGTGCATGTGCAAACATTAATATTAATATCTTGGAAAATTAAAAAACACCAGGAAGGTGTTTTGCTTTTTAACAATCCTGACAGGGACAGGTTCAGGAATCAACTCCAAATATTTGAAAGATGCCATTTAAAAATGATAAATGATCCCTGTCATAGATATCATGTGATTCAAAATGTTTTAATGAGATGCCACAGAAAGAGTTGACCAGAGTGATCTGTGAAAGTACTAAATAACATAGCAATGGCCTACCCCTATTGCTGCACAATACCAGGCCTCTGACTGAAAATAAATTTGTTTTTGATAACCTATATGTGCCCTGCGACAGACTGGCGACTTGTCCAGGATGTACCCTGCCTCTCGCCCGGAATGCAGCTGGAGATTGGCACCAGCAACTCCCAACCCCATTAGGGAGAAGGGTGATCAGGAAATGGATGGATAACCTATATGGTTATCAGTGCAAGAGGATTTTACATCCAACTCCAGCAAAGGTAAACCTTCAGTTACCTATATATGTTCGTGCAACGTTTCTCTGAAAGATGTGTGTGTGTTGGTGTGAGAGCGTGCATGTGTGTGTTTGTGTATTTAATCAGTGTTGTATGTAGCGACAGAAGACTGAGGCCTTTCTGATGGATGTGAAGGATAAGCAATCAATGAAGTAAATATCCAGTGGAAACAGACTGACCAGATGCATGTTGATTCATACTCTCTGTTTTTTCCTGGTGTTTTTTTTTTTTTAAAGCCAGTTTGTTCTCCCATTACCACCTTTCAGTCTTTCACTTCAGAAACAAAAAAAAATGCAAAACCAAATGAGCTCAGATCAAACCGAGAGCTTTAATATTAAAAAACAATCTGCTTTTCCAGATGAGTGGAGGAATTAACTGGATGTCCTTGATTTTACAGGTGTTTGTTCTCAGCTCTGCTGGTTTCCATGTAAACACTTTCTTTCTGAATTTCTGAATGGTGTTGGGTAAAAATCACCAATTTTAACCCCAAAAAATTGGGTAAAAATTTTTTTACTTCGCCCTCCATCAATGTCCATGGAGGGCGAACCCAGACAACTGACCTTCCTTCCCACTCAGCATCAGGACCGGCACAGTCATTAGTGCTGGAAATAATATCGGCCAGCATAAATCTCTATTAAAGCCATTACACAGAGGCTGCATTTCAGAAAAAAAAGCCTCTGGAAGAGACAAGAAGCAATCTGTACTGCTTTACTGACATGTGACTACAGAGGAATAGGTCTTTGAATAGGGAGCTCTAAATAATAAACATGAATTCATGCAGATAGAATTACATTGTGACATGTAGGAAACAGCTTTTATGAAGTAATTTATAATGCTATAATTTCTCCTCAGGTGTAGAGCTAAAAGAGTAAAAGATTCTGGAAGAATAAAAATATTCCAGTCGTGCATCAACTGTATTTAAAAAACACTCATGCTGGCTGATCTTCAAAGCTTATCAGGTCAGAGAGAAAACAGCACTATTTTATTGACGCATAGAGAGACTGGAAAATCAGCTTCATTCAGTAGTTTGAAGTGCAGAGTCACTAACTGACTGTTTGTGAGGAAAACTGAAGAGACATGTAGGCTGCCTGTTTACGTTCATTATTACTATGATTTATGGTCGTCAAGGTTTTTTTTTTAGCAGCTTTTATACATCAGCAATGACAAAACATACAACAGTTTAAATTATTTTTTATGAAATGACTTTAAGGTTTATCCCTTTCCATGTAACATCAGCTACCTGCTCTGTTTATATGTAATGTGATCGACACATGTCATCCACACAAATTAAGACAATTCACATTTCTAAGTCTTTTAGTCTCTGATCTTCGCTGCTTTTATTTTCAGTTTTAGCTATCATGTGGCCGAGTCTCCAACAGAAGAAGCTGTTAGCTATTAGTGACATTTCCCTCCTTAGTCTTATAGACTGAGGAGGCTTCTTTTTATTTTATTACCTTCAGTAAGGATCAACCCCAAACAGACTTTTCTGCCCTTTGCCCACTCTTTGATAAGAGGATCCAGCTCCTCTTATCACACCTGCCTCTCTTACTTGAATTATCTCCAGTGCAGTAGCTGTTCCTGCTCGCTGAAACCAGCTGTTGTCCTTGAGATTCATATCATCTCTTTGGAACAGAATCTCTGTTTCTTGACATTCTTTACTTTGACTCTGCCTCTCAATGTCTGTTAGATCTTTGCATGTTATTTACAGACTTATGCAATGGTAGCTATTCAGAATGAACACATGATTCAGCTTCATGTTTCAACTATATGACTTGCTATTTATGCTGCATTTCAGACACCTGGGAAATAATTTGTTCAGTTTATAGTTCCAGGTGCTATCTGTAATATTGATTTTAGATGGACTTTTACATGTATGTCTTGTAAAGTAAACATGTTTTCACCCCAGCTTGATGATGTTGAAACGTAAAGTCAACCTTAGAAGTCATAACTGAGGGTAAATTAAATTACTGCCTCTGCAAGTGAGCATGGTTTTTTTGTTTGGACAGAAAAAAGGCACAGAAATGCACCTCTGCTTTCTTTTAACTAACTGCTTGCTACTTTGTCTAGCGTGTTAATTTCTTTGCTCACTAAGAAGTGTAGTTAACTTGTCATTGAGAAAATCAGTTAGCAGCAATAGTTTTACATAGTGTATTTGAACGTTCTGTCATTTCCAGGTCTACATTCAGAAGTTATTAATCAGCTTCACCTCAGATGTCCACAGAGGAAGAACAGCCAAAAATTACATTCAAATAAGAATAGCACTACTTCTCCATATTTAAAAAAAGTAAAAGTAAAGGTACCCATCCAAGAAAGACAAAAAAGTATTTGGTAAAAAGGCGACTGATCGAATATATTAACCATTTGATATCTAAAAATTACATCATCAGACAGACCAAAATAAAGTTATGTGCAACATTTGTTATTTTAATTATCAAAAGGGAAATAATTGTTATAAGTAACTTAACTACAAAATAGCAAAATTAGGCAAAAAAAAAAAAAAATTCAAAATCAATTGTTTCATTGTAAAATTTATGAAAATAACAAAAACTGCAGATATGTGCATTTATGTATATGTGTGTAATTTTGAACAACTCATGTTCATGTTGTAGCTGTGCTTAATGAGTGATAGCAAAACTTGTTGAATGTCACCATAATGATCACTAGTGGGATTTGAATGACAAGTTAAGAGCCAACGGTGTGAAATGTTTATCTAAACTTGTAGATAAAATCTGCAGACAGATAAAAGCTCTCAAGTGAGTTAAGCTTCAGTCTTTATGAATCGTCCATGAAGCAAATCTGTCATATATTTGGGATTTTCACTTTGTCATCTCAAGCTTATATGAAAGCCATGTAAAGAAGTCAAAACAGAGTTGGAGAAATATTTACCAGTTTTATGGTACATTACATTTATGTGTAATGTTAATAAAACACAGCTTCCTGGAGATAAACCATAATTCAGGGACTCAAAGACAAATAATCAATGGTAGGTTGGCATTATTAAAAATCAAAAATATATTCTTTTCTTCATATGAGATTTGTTAGGATGGCCATCTATGATACAAATGTTTTAACAGAAAAGAAGCCGATATTCAGGAAGTCAGAGATCATTTTGTGCTATATTTGTGGTGGTGTAGAGATTTGTTTATTCCTGGTGACAGAATGAAAAAGCTGGACTTTTTCTGTTCAGAGTCAAAGCAGAGCACATAAAAAATAGTTTATTGAAATGTGTATGTTTCAAACTGTAAAAACGAAATTAACTAAAAATCTCAAAATCATTTTCAGGATATGTTCTGATTTTTTTTCTCAAACTGATGCTAATAATGTCCCAAGGTTTGGTGAATGTTCTTATCTGATAACAATAATAATAATCCTTTTGCTATCCAGCTCATATTCGGCATTAACTTTAAATTTAACAGCATGAAATTTTGTCTCAAGCTTAATTTTAAAGAAATCTGAATCAAACAGGTGACTGAAACACTGTTAAGGTGGCAACAAATTAAAGCTGACATATCTTCATTTCATACTTTAATATTTCATGCCAATCATGATAACTGTGACACTTCCAGAATCCTCTCTATTAATTAAGGATTGGTCAGGGCCATGCAGGAGACGTTCTGCAAAGTTTTAGTGGTGTTCATGTTGTTATACAAGCTGAAGATGTTTTGCAGGGAACAAATTTGATTTGAAACCAAGAATGACTTGAACACATTGCAGCGCCTGAACGCATTCTGGGGTTTGGACTGTACATTATCTACGAGATATGTTTCTGCATAAAGGACTTTCACATTAATGAAGTGTTACAGGAAGTCAGTTAAAGAATGAGCAGAAATTTTGAGTCCATTAGGGTCAGTCAGCTCACACTGATCTAGCTCATTAGATTTTTTCTGCAAGGAGAATGCAAAATAATTCAACTCAAAGCACAGACGTCCAGTGAAGATGTTTCTTATGTTTCTCAGAAAGAGACGCACGAGGAGAATTGGGCTGCATTCACAGCCCAATTAATTTTTTGTCAAATCGGATTATTGGCCGTTCACATTTCCAAATAAATGCGACCTGTATGCAGTGTGAACAGGTAAATGATCTGGAAGTGTCCCACATGCGCAGTAAAGGGTGCAATAACGTGAGCATTCTCAGTGTTCTACCAACCGCCATAAAAAGAAGTGCTCAGTGTTTGCAGAAATAAAACATGAAAGCTAGCTTACATTTAAAGCTGTTGTTGAACGGAGCAGCATATTAAGAATTTAATTCTCATTATAGTCCGAAATGGTTGTTTTTCTTCCCGCTTGCGCATATCAGGTCGCAGAACAGAGTCATTAGTCGAGTATCAGGGACACTCAGGTTGGATGAATGCGACGTGGACATTAGGTCACATTTCTGTCGGATACAGCAGGATTTGAGCCTGCTGTCATCGGCTACGTGTCAGATATCCAAGTGGCCTGGGTCGGATTCGAAAAGAACTCAACTTGTATCTTGTCTCGACCTGGAGGTCGCATTACGTCAAAAAAATCAGAATTGGATCACATCACTCTGCAGTATGAGTGCAGCCTTAAGGTCTTTTGTTTGTTTGAACATGAGTGAACACTGGTAAGAAACATTATAATTGAACATTACATATAGAATCTAAACTATGAGTCCAAACCTTCAAGTCCAAAACCATTTGAGAAAACCAAGTCAAGCTAAACTGAATGCATTTTAGTACAAAGTCTTACATACTGTGATAATTTTCTTGGCTATTTGATGGAGAAAAGAGTTGCTTACATGTATTCATGTTTCCTGCTATATTCTATGAACACTTTAGTTTCTTGTTCTGTTGAGACCATTTTAATTGAACCTCTCATCCAGTTTATCCAGCAACTTCAAGGTGAAGTGATGATATCCACCTCAAACTCTGTTTCCATTGGCAACAAGATGTGCAACCTTGTTGATGCTTCACAATGGAAAGAGAAATAAATAACACACTCCGTGTAGTTAGTTTCATACAGGCCTTGAGTGATCAAACTAATTAACAAACTAATTAACAAAGAAATGTGTTTCCATTGCAGTCATGCAAAACTAAACCAATAAATCACCTCATCATAGAAACTGAAAAGTTTTTCAAAGTTGTTGTGTTTCCATTATCAAATTCATTTTTGAAATGTTAGATTGTCCTATTATATGATCAATGATTTGTGAGTTTTTCACTCAATGACTGCTGGAGTGAAGATAGGCAGCACAGACAAAACATGGCTTGACGCCCCAAGAAGACAACGGAAGGAAAACTGCTTGGAACTGGAAAGCAGTGGATAAAAAAGAGATACTTTATTTTTAAACATGGATTATGTCACAAAATATCATTGAGAAACAATGGGATGACTTTAAACAGAGTCTGACTCTATGAATAATTCAAAAATTCCAGCAATGAAACAATGCAACTCCCAACAGAAATGAACATGGTGACATTCAGGAAGCTTGTTGAAAGGCCACAGAGAAGGTGAGCAATAAAACATAAAATGGCTCAATAAAATATAAGAGGGACTATTTCCCGAGCCTGACATCAAATCGAAGAAGAGGAAAAAGGAAAGTAAAGAAATTATAAAACCACCACGTGTCTCAACATAATTTATGTTCGAGTGTGCAACAATTGTAAATAAAGCTTTTAAATCAAGCTAACAACAACCACAAGGAAAAAATAACATCTTTATGGAGGGTGAAGAGGTTTTAATGGCTCTGTCCCGTGTAAAAGTGGAAAGATGAATGTCAAAAAACAAGTCAGCAGTTTCCAAGAAAAAAATTAGGAAAAGTGAATAAAGAAGATGTGAAGGGGTGCACCTCAAGGAAATAAGATATGTACACATGAAAATGGACAAGTTGAAGTAAAAAAACTCTTCCAACCCGACATGTGTTAAAGTGTGTATAACATCAGTAAGATTGCATTTAGAGGTTGTAGCCAGGTCAAATTCTCTGCTTTCAGCCAGGAAGCTCAGCGTCGATCTGATGTAAAGAGGCAGCTGCTGTCAAACCCCCCCCCAAAAAACCCAGAACATCTGCAGGAAAGTCTGAGTGATCTCCTGTAAATATCCTGACAGTCACATTTCATAAACAAGATAAAAAAAAAATTATAAAAAGAGTTCAGAAAATACACTGAGAAAACTTTAACAAACAAGAACTCATTAAAAATCCCAAAGCTGTAATAAAAAACAAAACTGAAGATTTAAACAAACAGTGACACAGCCTGAACTGAGTTTTCTACACAACTCTGCCAAAACAGGAACCAAGTTCTTTCTGTGCAGAATATTTCAGAGCTACTGGTGTCTCTGCAGAGCTGCTGCTGCAGAAAACCCACAGAAAAAAAAGTTCTGCTCAGATTATGAATCCAGCTGCAATAACTCCTAAACCAGAGCCACAAACATTGTGCTTAAGCAAAACATTTTAACTTTACAACTACAAAAAAACAACAACAACCTAACACCACAAATATTTTTGCTGAAGCAAAATGTTTGTGGCTCTTTTTCATAAATAGGCAAATATTTATTTAAAAAAAAGAAAAAAAAAGTGCCTATTTGTTGAAACCATGTTGTGACAGTATGAGTCAAATTATCTGTGAAAAAATCAAGTTCTTCAGCCTTCTCCCAGTGCAAACCAGAAAGAACCAATCAGAGTCAGGAGGCAGATCTTGGCGCTCTCAATCGTACCTCTTGCTCTCTGAGACAATAGCTTCTCCCTATTTGCAGTACCTGACTGAGCACTAAGGCTAGTTAGCAAAGCCACCAATGATGGCAAATAAACAGTTCTCCTGGAGCAGTGAGTTGTTTCTCTGCTACTAGCACATTTAGCAGCATGTACTTTGATTGACAGCACAAAGACTCCACCTCCTGCCTCTGATTACAGATTAAAGAAATCAATCTTTTCCCAGATTACTGTGACGACATGTTGACATTTTATATAAAAGTTACTGCAGCTTCAAGAATGTTATGGCAACAGAGGAAGAGGAATCTGTCCTTGAGAGCAGAATCCTCTCAAGGACATTTTGTTTTCATGCTTAACTTTGTTGGGCTTGAAATATTTTGCTGTTTCAGAGGTCTTGCTACTCATTTATTTTGTGAGGAACTGGTCCCGTTTCTAAATCTGCAGTAATGGATGTACATAGATTACATTCTAATCTATTTTAAACGCTTTCTAAACAAGGTGAATTAATCATTCAGCGTCATTTAACACAAGAATAAACAGAACTGCTCTGGATTGTTTCTCAACATCATTTCAAGGTCTGAACTGATTATAGCAGATCCAAGAGCGTGGCTCACAATCAGCTAGTACTTACCTAATAAATACAAACAAATTGTCCTCAAGACTTAAAGTAGTCATAAAGAACATAAATTGTAATTAAATAGGAAATTTTTAGAGTTAAAATTAAAATTGAAAATATGAATATTTAAAAGACACAGGCCCTTCTGGTATTTTAAAAATATGTTCTTATCATGTGCACCTGATGCATTAATGCATTAATGCATCAGGTGCATTAGTAATTTTGGCAATGTTCCACTGTGTTTTCAATTGTAAGTTTTGGAATAGTCGCATGTATGATATAAAATAACACGATTGATTATGATTTATTTATCATATGATGCCGCTCTTTAGCCCCATCATCCAATTGGCGTATCCAGTTAGTCACCGACGACCTGTCAACGGTGGACCAAGCCATGTCACGGCCAATCACCGACCATGCCACAGTTGATAAGGACGTCCATCCATGGTGCCTTCCGCTTTGCTGCTGTACTCAACCCACCTCCACCCCTTCTCCACCTCCACTCTCCTGGCTCTCCAGGCACACTTCACTCACCGACCTCCACCACCAGGATCAGACCCCTGGGGATGACATTCCTGTCAACATCGAGAATGCTCATCTGAGCTTATCGCAAATCACAGCTCAATGTCCTTAGCCAGGGCCCGAGCGCCAAAAACTTTAATTCATGCATGTCAATAAACTTTTCTAATCGCTTTCTTTCTCCGTCTGAGTCTCTCCAGATTGAAATATAGTTTTCTGTTGTTAAATATAATGTTTGCTGTTTTAGTAACTTCAAGTCAGTTTAGATGTAATAGACTTCAAGTTAAATATTGCTGGAAGGTTAAGCAACATAACTTTAGTCCTAACAAAAATCTCATATATGAAATAAATTCATAAATTATATTTCTGAGTACTGGTGCTGCTGTAGGTGTTTGGGAAGAATACAATGAGGATTCAGAGGAAGCCTTGTAAGAATTATAGCTCATCTATCTTTAATATCAAATTCAGTTTCTCCCTTTCCTCCTACAGAGAGGTATTCACCTCTATAATTATTATCCCAGCTGGTGTCTGCTTCAGAGAAATCAGATCTGTTGCCTTTCAAAAATGATTGATGTGGACAAAAAAATGCAAAGAAAACAAAAAGTATTTAGATTGTTTACTGCGCCCTGGGAATACATGCATCTTTGTTAAAATATTGCTGGATTATATGACAGTTTATAAGATAATTTCTTTGATTATGCCATGCATTAATTCTGGTTTAATTTCAAATACAGCGACTTTCCTTCCCACAGATCCTTAGTGGTTTGGCTCTGTGAGACTCCATCTGCAGTTTGTCCTGCTGCTGTCATCTAGAAATATAAATCTTTTTCTTTTTCTCCTTCAGTGAAAAAAAAATAATTTCAGAAAAAAAGATCATTGAAAGATATATGAAGTCACTTCATATGAAGTGACTTCATTATTTATTCACATATTGTCCTGAAAGTTGTCACTGGCACATTTGGGAGGGCGATTACACTTACCTTTAATTAACACCACTGCCGAAATTTTGAAATAAAATGTCATTAAACATTTAAGACTTTTGCTTTTTAAAAACGTTTCTTGAAGGCAATGGCTTTCAAATAACTTTCAAAGTTTTAATTATAACCAAGAAGTTGTAGAAGTTTCTGCTGACTCACTTTTTGTTTTCTTGATGCCATCAGATAAAAAAAACAAATTAAACTTTTACTTTTCCTATTTTGTCTGGTGAAGTTGTTTTAGAAATGAAAAGACATTAAATCAATTGTTTATTTATTGTAGTTTTCTTTCAAAGGTCACAAAGTGATCAACCCAGTTTTGGACAATCAGTAACATTAAAGCTCAGGCCACTTTATTAGGCACATCTGTTTCAAATACATTTTGTTTTAACTGTACATCAGCCAATATGATACAGCCAATATTCAGTATAGTATATGATTAATGATCAGTCATCAGTACAGTGATATTTAAGTCAGAATAGCCAATAGTATAGTTATCGTTACTGAGAACTATTATTGCTTTTCCATCTTGAACATGAAGTGTTTATTCATCTCCCTGTATTCATTTACAGTATGACATGTTCGTTGTGTATTTGTCTGGTCAGAGGTCTTCAGAAAGCACATCAAATTTAAGCAGATTTCATCTGTCTGTCCATTCGTCTGTTAACCTCTGTTTATGTTTTTGGAGCACTGGTTCATTTCAGGTGATGCTTTTGTTTTTGTTCTATCTCATTTTAAATAAATGTGACTGCAGCACTGCAAGTTTGTGCAGTTCAACAAGTCAGTTTCCTGAGACAGGAGTAATAAATAGTTCTTATCATCATATTTATCGTTATCAAAATAATAACAAAATATTGTAATAAAATTTTAAATTCATATTCCCATACCTTCTTTTGATGAGCTGCTAAACAGTCTGATATTAAAATATAGTTTTTAAAATGTGCCTATTCTGTTCTGTTTCTTCTCTTTAAATTTAGAAACTGGTTGTGAATGACCAACCTGACATGAAAATGTACATCTTCACATTTTAACATTTATATCTTTATTTTATATTATTTCCATCTATTTCTTACCAATATTTCTGAACTATTGGAACAAATATTGTGAAAACAAGCTGTTAGCAATCATGTGACTTCCTCACCAACAGACTCCTGTCCTGACCTCCATCCCTGTTGGAAACATCTGGTGTCTCACTTAAAAGTCGATTGCTGTGGAGATCTATAAATCCAATAGTGAAATGATTACGTCTTGGCTGCTAAAGCTTTGATGATGGATCATAAATCCAGTTTATAAGAAGCTTCTGGTTCTAATGCAATAACAATGACACAACCCTCTGCGGTTGTTTGCCAAATATCAGGTGTTTATGTAGACATTTAGCTGCACTTTAATCTATAATTATAATAAAGTTCATGTTTTTGTGCTCAACTCTCAATTTTTGGACAGAATTTTTTTTCCCTATAGGCTTAATTTTTAAACATAATTTCTCTTATTCCTCACAATATTCTTCAACCTATTATACTAAATAATCATTTTTGCACTCAAATGCAACATAATACTTTTAAGTAAGAATTTGGCATCTTACAGAGATAATAAAAATAAAAAAAAATCAGCTGTCCCTTTAATATGAACACTGCTGAAACTACTTCCATTAAATTAAAAGTGCTACTGGATAAGAGCCTGACAGCATGAGTGCCCAAGACTCATCAAATGAATTAGGAGGAATGTAAAGACCAGGAGCTGTGGTGGGGCAGCACTCTGAATTAAATGCATCACAGTCTCCATCAGCACAGCTAAAAATAGGCTGATCAGGGAAACAAAAGGAAAAAAAATTTTGTCAGAAAGCGTTGCACAAATTTATTATGTAATCGTTTTTTTTGAGGAAGGTGGAGGTGCAGCGCAGACGGCCACCAGACCGAAGGTGATAAGCTGAACACCAGGGGAGCAGGATTAGCCACTAAACACACTCTGCTATTCCCCATTTAATTAAAGCTCCTTAAACTGAGTAATCCACTTACATTATGAAAGACTTATAATAATAACCTATAATAATAGGTTCTTCAAAGTACAGAATTTAAAAGGTGGTGCCTTTTTCCCCACGCAGGCTTTGGTTCAGGTGATGTTTTCATTCATTTTATTTGGTGGAAATCTCATCTTTTCTATTTCATTTGATCATTTTTACAAAGGATGCAACGATGAATATTAAAGTTTAGTTTGTCGGATTTCCAAAACGAAAGTTGGTTTGTAAAAGGTGTCTTTAAAAATATTCAAACCTCCTTCACATTACAAAACAAAGTTGATTGTTTGTTCAATTCAATTGTGACACATGTGACTTGTGTCTCTGATGTACCTGTTACTATTCAGTAACCAGATGCAAAAAAAAGTGTTTACTTTTCAGTTTTATGAAATGAACCAACTTTGATGTGGCCAAAAATGTCACTTCATCCTACCACCAAAATTATAAAGCGTAAAGTCTGAAAAGTAAAACACAAGAGTGCCGTAATAAAAAAGTTTGTGTGAATTAAGATCCACAGTAGCTGTCGTTATTGCAGGTTTGGTCCCACAATGGTCAACCCCACGGAAAAATTCATAATGAAAAAAACAGATATCAACATGAACCTCACCAATTCTAACAGTTTGCAAACAAACAGAAAAGACTAGAGAAGCAGACATACACAGAGAAAAACACAATGATTCCCTCCATTTTGTGAGAGCGGCAGAAAGTATCTGGCAGTTTCCTGGAGACTGGATCCAGTTCTGGTTCCACCTGGAATGTCTAGCTCAGAGGCAGAAGAATCACTGTGCTCCTGCTTTCTGCCATTTCAACTGAAAAATTAATAGCTTTTCACAATTTTATTTAAATAAGATAGAAAGAAATCTCATAAGTGCAAGTAGTGATGGGTTTTTGTTCCTAAAGTTTAGTAAATGTGATTACAGTCCCTGAACTGGGAATGAACGACTTCACATCTTTTTGCATGTAGTGGGCTGTCATGGTTTCCTTTTGATTTTCCAGTCTGAGCCCAGCTGAGCTGTAGGAGCCTTACATTGTTTAATGGGGAGGTTTGGCTGTTTGGGCTTTTCTCAGATCCAGGTCAGGTTAGCCTGTCATTGTAGTTCATAGCATGGAGATCGTTAATCACTTTAAATCTGACCCTCCTCAAAGGCAAGTTTGACATTTTACACTCTAGAGGACCAGCCCTGTCTAGTCCAGTCTGATCAAATTCTGGTTTGAACTCTGGTTCGTTTAGGAAGGTGTGAATGCATTTAAGAACTCTGATTTGGACCAAAAACGTAACAAAAGTCTCACCTTGTGTCCCATGTTTACTGACAGAAAACATGTATTGAAGTGTAACAGCTGTGTAACAGTTAGTGGATGAAGGAGAAAGAATGAGTTTAATGGTTGAAGCTTCATTTTCTAATCATAACTAACTTACCATCTCCAGCCTGAGCATGAACAAGCAGAATGATTTCATCTGTATAAATCATGCTTGCAAAGCTGTTTTGGTTCTGTTTTTGTGACACAGTCCCAGATGACTAAGTTATTCTGGACGCTATTTACTTATTTATTACTGAGGCCGAATAAATCATATGCTGGACTGAAGATGACTCGTTGATGAATGTGCTCTAACTCTGAGTTCCTCGACTAAAGGACAGACGTTCAGGCTGATTGCTGAGCAGCAGGAGGAGTTTATCTGTGAACCAAACCTTCACAGAGAGTTACCTACTCTGGTCTTCTTTTTCTATTGGACCAATCAACACAACAATATAAATTCTTCACACAAATCTGAAATCTTAGAAGTTGAAAACAGAAAAACAGAGCCGAGATGTTTCCAGAGCTACATAGCAACAAAGATTGGTGAACAAATATTTGACAAAAACAAAATTTTGATTTGAATCTTGCTTTCCAAAAGCAGAACTGCAGCTTTGTTCAGGAACGTCTGCATAATATTCCAATGAAGCAGTAGAAGGTTTTGTTGGTCAAAAATACAAATTCATCTCTTCTTAATAGTTTGCATTCATTCATTCAGAGACAGATCAGCCTAATTACCTCATAAAGCTGCTTCTATTAGGAGTTTCTAAGTTTCTAGCTTCTTATCTCGATCAATACGTTTTAAAATGTTTCATCAACTTCTAAATTATTAACCAGCTTCAATACACTGAAAAAAACAACTCTTTGGATGAACATAAAAAATCATGGAAAGGATTTTCACCTGATTACTTTGCTTTATTTCAGCACCATGTAATTCTGTTACTCCAATTTAAAGCAACCGTGTTGGCTCAACTTAACTTCAACTCATTTACTATAGTTGGACCCAGTGTAATTTAATAAAGCAAGCCCAAGAGAAAAAGACAGACAGGGAGAGAGATGGAGATGGAGTAAAAGAACTGTGTGTAAATGTGTAATTTTGCCTTTTTAAAAGTTCCACTGGTAGTCTAGGAAGGAGGAGAATGGAGACCTGTGGGTTCACTGCTGAGTTTTGCATAAGTTGTCCTGTTGGTTTTGATGTCACTTTTCCATTTACAGCTTTTGTTTTTCTTTCTGGATTGAGGCCTATGAAACAGATGGGAAAACTACCCTTTTGTTTTTTTTAACTACATATTACATTTTGATGCCTGTGAACTAGCAAATATGTTTTGTAAAGACATTACTGAAATAGTTCTCACCTATGAAAAAATACTCTCTGTGGCAAAAGGCACTGCTGGACCACTTGTGGCCTTGATGCTGTTTCCTGAAAAATAACAATGTTCAGTGATATTAGTTTTCATTTGAACTTAATACTCAGGCACACAAAAACATATCAATGGAAAGATTCATTCCTCTGTCTCTATCCATATACTATGTTTGCAGACAGAAACACCTTCTGTACCTTTATCTGTAGACCTAAGGATGGCAGATCCAGTGACATGGCAACATCTCATTATGTCTTCCATTCATTAGTTTATGGACAGAAGGATGGTAGTTACAGTGAGACACAGACAATTGGAGTATATGTGGTGGTGAGAGGGGTGAGGGGTTGGTCTTGTCACCGCCCACAAGATGCCGGCCTGGGTGGTCGCCCATAGCAGAATTTAGCACTGGCTGATTAATCACAAGTAATTACTATGCCTAACTTTGTAAGCTTGAAATATAAATGTGCACACAGCTGCAAACCCCTCTTGCTCCTGTGAAGTGAACAATTCAGAGACTGAGGTCCAGACAAAAGTCAGGGAGTCAGGGAGCAGATGTATCAAACAATCTTTGATACATCTGCAGACGGAGAGCAAAAAATACACTGCATTAGGCACAAATTAGATCCGCTCTGACGAATTCAGAGTTGCATAGTTATTTTATTCATCTCTCTCTACTACCGAGGCGGAGACTCAATCTTCTAAGACCAAACAAAAGAAACAAAGGAAAACATACGGAACCTTGTACGCTCATTCACTGTTATGTCTACGAAATGCGAAAACTAAATACTCCATCATCTCCATGCAGGGAAGGCCACAGGAAAAACAGCAAGTTCCCAAATAACTGTCTGGGGAAGTTCAACAACCCTGGGAAACTACTTCAGTAGACACATCTTGTTTCATTAGTTTGTACCCCTCTCCCAGCTGCACAGAAAAACACCTTGACTGTGATACAAAAAACATTACATTTATATGACACATAAAGGAACATCATTTAATACGAATAAAACTTCTTCACACTCCACACCAACAATTTAAAATCCAAGCAATTCTCTTGCATTTCTAGTCTCCCATACTCAATAGCAACTAAGAGAAATTTACTCCACTACACATGCATACAAGTACCAAACTTGTTCAGGAGCCAACTGACAGATAAGACCAACCATGTCTGAAGATTCTTAGTTTTCCAGGTTTTTACATAGAGGAAGGTGTATACAAAGTCAGTTTGTTTTTAACGTTGGTTTAGAAATGCTCCTTTACATTCAGTTCCTGTGATGAGGTGCAACGTTCCCTGTTGGTTTGCTGATCACCTAGCACGATAAAGAATGACAACTCTTCACAATGTGACTGTCTGCCTGCGAGTGGCCCCACACAGTTAGCGTCGTGACCATGATCAGCCACGAACGCCAACTGGCACAGCTCCCACTCATAGGGTCATATTCTTCCAGGCCAACTACAATAAAACTCTACAAATTATATTTGTAGTTGTCAAATGTTCTTATAGTGTTTTGTTAATTGTTGAACTAGAAAAATATGACCCCAAGTAAAAAAAGTAATGAAGAGCTGCTTCTCTCGCACTGACCACCAGCACTCCTCAGAATTCTGGTGGGGGAAGCCGCTAGAAGGACCTGTCGCATGCAGTCCATCATCACACCGCTAGGTAGCTCTAAACCTTTGCATCAATTAAAAGTCTGGTCAGGATGCCTCCTGGACGCCTCTCTGGTGAGGTGTTCTGGGCATGTCCCACTGGGAGGAGGCCCCTGGGAAGACCCAGGACACACTGGAAAGACTATGTCTCTCGGCTGGTCTGGGAACGCCTTGGGGTTCCCCTGGAAGAGCTGGAAGAAGTAGCAGGGGAGAGTGAAGTCTGGGCCTCCCTTCTGAAGCTGCTACCCCCACGACCTGACCCCGGATAAGCGGAAGAAAATGGATGGATGGACAATGTTTGTTTAAAAAGTACTTACCCAGTGAAAGTCATTGTTGACCTGCCCTCTAGGTTGTGAAAGTTTGCTTCCAGTCGGTAAATATCCCAAAATGCTACTGTACATTAAAAATTTACAGTACAGCTGAATATTTCCGCACGTGATCCAGTGGTCCAATCATGTCCATATACTTTCCATACACATTTCAGATCACTGTAAAGAGCTAAATTTTCAAAACCCAGCCACCTTAATGTATTTTCATGCTGTAGTTTTTACAGCCATTTGTTATAGTGCAGTTCTTAAGTGCCAATAAAGTCTTTCAGAGAAAAACAAATATCTGTAGTTTATTATGTCAGTAATACCACCTTGAAGTTTCCAGACACAAAACCGTTATGTCACATGATCTTCCGTAATCTTGCTAGCATCTCGCGTGATTTCCGGCTCTTGCTTGACCCTTTTCGACGGGAGATCAATCTAACAAAATTGAATCATGTTACCTCAACTTGAATACATTTTATTAACTCTAAGTTGTTGAATTTTATGTTTATCTGACATGATTTTATCACGTTTGCTTTTGAAACATTATTTTGTTGAAAAAACATGTCACTTTTTTGCACCACTTAAATTTTTTGACACATAATCTTGCGTAATCTCCTGTGATCTCGCTCATCACCTTCTGCACCATATCAGTCGGACTGTAATGAATCATGTTATCTCAATATGATTACATTTCATAAACATTAAGTTTTTGAATGTCTTGTTTATCCATCATGATTTTATAAGGTTTTCATTTGAATCATGAAATTATTGTGTTAAAAGTACATAATATTCTTTTGTTAATGTAATAACCACTGAAGTTCATTTTTTTGAGTGTAGGTCAGAGTCATCTTAGATGTAAAATAAAAATAACAACTCTTCTACCATGTCTCCTGTCTTAAAGGGGCAGTATCACATAATTTCCAGCCACTCAAGGCCATTTTATCAAGTTACCATATCACCTTAAGTTTTTATAAAAATGTGTATATTAAACCTGAAGGAAACTTTTATCTTTTGCTTGAATTGGGCCTCTGTCTCTTTGAGAAGCTGCGACTCTTTCAGACTCTTCAGCACGATGTCATTACAGTGCTTCTCATTATGCTGTTCAACTGTTTGGAGCGCCGAGTTGAGAAGCAGTTTGTATAAGGTGTTTGCTCATATTTTGCTAATTGGTGCTCCCACTGAAGAGCTGAGTGGGGGAATCATGGAGGACTAAATTTAAAAAATGTGTTTTCTATAATACAGTAGTACCTTTATTGTTAATATGAAAATGTCTTGAATTTGTCCCATTGAATTAATGTTTATCATAACTGTTTTATACTGTTTAACAAATATAACTTTGATGCTGGTTGCAGCAGAGAGTCTGTTACTCTCTTATGAGTTTCATAGATTTTCCTCTGAATAAAATTGGTCTTTTCACTGCTGGGCTTCTGTTCACATTACTGTCAAAAACTTCTTTGGGATTTCCCTAATTTATTGTGATTTATGATTTATCTTAATATATTTTCTCAAAGTTTGTTGTCAAGTTACTATTGTGGCACCCAATTCTCCTTATTCCCATATTAAATATGACCTTTCTTTAATTGTTTTCTTCTCTTTGCTGCTGTTTTCATGACCACATTTGTCAACTTGTGGACCAAACAGTATATTTTCTGTAAATGACAACTAAGCCAGATGAATTAAGATTCCTCAGGCTTACTCATGATCATGTGAGCTCTTTCACAAAGAAAAAGATTCATAAAAGAAACTATGGATACCCATTCTGTTTCAAACAAACAAACAAAAAATGCACATACAAATTTCTGCCTGTGTAAGCACGTAGAGATTTACTTGTGAATCTCAGCTCTGTTTTGGCTCCATGTATTTGAGTCTCTCTGAGATAATCTTCACCTTCTCTTATTCTGCCTTGTGTTCAGAAACTTCTTCATTACACAAAGCTTTCTTTTCCCCAAATCCCCCTGTCAAAACTGCACGTATGAGTCAGTGTGCAGCTGTCATATCTGGGTGGAAAAAGCTATCACAAGCAACTCAACAGAAAACAGAAGGAAAAACACCTTTGAGTATTATGCACCATATTCTGGTCTACTCAAGCTGCTACTGTTGAACTTTCCCACAAGCCTCTGTCTTCGTACTTTTCAGAAACTTTTCTGTATATGAGAGGCAGGGGTATGGAAACTACCCATACCCAGGGGGAATGGGAAACTGGGTATGGGTATACCCCAGTTTCCACAGGGGTATGGAAACTGTGCCTCACAGGGGTACAGTTTCCATACCCCTGTGAGGCAGGGGTATGGAAACTGTAGCTCCAAGGAGGAGCTTTGTTGAAAAGACGACGCTCAGTGAGACCAAGCATTTAGGGACCTCTAATTGTTGCCATGGAGATAACAGGATTTTTCAATCAAGCGTGAAAGAATCAAAGCAATACTGTTTTCTGATGAGGATAAAATGATATAACATGATGTAAAGCAGAAAAAAACATCTATTTTACACAATACCTTCCATAAAAATACATTGAAGTTCATTAATTGTCAGGAAACTTACAAATAATGTGAATATTTTTTTCATATGCTCAGTTTCTACAGACCTATGTTTAGCAGAAGCAGCTCTGTGGAGGCTTTACCATTAGCAGCCTTGATAGTGAGTGATCCTGTCAGCTGCTGCATGATGGATACAGCTGAAAAGCAGATCAAGAAGACACAGATGGACTCATGCACACACACCTACACACACACTCCCCCCCACGCAAGCGCACTCAAATGCATGCAAACGCACGCACACACATTCACACGCACACATGCACAGGCTCCAATTTTTTTCCTCCCTTGGTCACCATTCAGATGACATTAGGAGAATTTTGAGCAACATAATCTTTTACGTTGCTCTTTTATCTTTTGAGCAGAAAAAAAAGATAAACAATATAAAAGGAATGAAAACAAAGTTGACACAGGAGGCAGAAAGGCAACATAATGAGTACACTGGCTGGCTAAGTTAAGCACCCACTCCATGTACCCAAGTGTCACCTCGGTTATATCTGAGGAAGTTATTTGTGAGAAAGACAGAGATCCAACACACATTGTTCCTGAATGAGTCACCAGTACAGTTTGCCATCTGTGTTTCTTCTTCAAAATATTTTTAGACAAACGTCTCACTTTGATGGGCGACTTACATCTTTTGTGATTTAACATTATGGGTTGAGACTGTGTTGCAGAATTATACTACCAATGATTAGACTGCCTGCTTTGTTGTTCTTCTCAACTGTTTGGTGCAGAAAACTGGTTTAAAATCAATATATTAAAGCTGCATTATGTACCTTTTATTTAAAAATATATTTTGTAATATGATCATTATGTCAGTATAATTTGAGACAGATAATCTGTGAATAACCTGAGCTGATCTGCCTTCTCCCAGTTAACTGAATCATTACTGAGTCAGAAACAACCAATAAGAGAATAACTTGTTTACAGTAGTAACGACATTGCAAACTAAAGCCATTTGTAGATATATTTACAAGTTGCCTGTCATGTAAACTAAAAACATGAAGTAATACAGCAGTCTAATGAAAGCCAGGTAAAAAATAAATTAAATAAAGCTTAACTTTGATGAAATAAAACACATGAAACAAGACTTCCACAAGAAGGATGTATTTCTAAGAAATCTGCAGAGTAGGAAGAATGTGATGAAGCATCGATGTGTGAATTACCACAAGGAAGGATTTATTTATTTATTTATTATCATTTTTTTTTCTCCGAAGAGTTTTTGCGGCGCTAGTGGCTCGTATTTTCGACAGTAGGCAGACAGGAAAGAGGGCAAGGAGAGGGGGGAAAACATGCGGCAAAGATAGCCGGGACTGGGAGTCGAGCCCACGACGTCCGTATTGAGGACTGAGGCCTCCAAACGTGGGGCATGCTAAGCACAGCACACCCCCACGAAGAAAGATTTATGGGTAGCCCAGATAAACAGAACACCCGGAGGGGAGCATTTTACAGACTGTAATGGTAACTCAGAGAAGAGGAGCTTGATTCTTTCACAGATTATCTGTTTGAAATTATGTAGTTTTAACAAATATGGAAAAACATATTTTTGTAAAAGTTACATACTGCAGCTCTAACTGTGTTTTCATGTTTCTTTATGTAATATGATATTGACCATTCATATACCAACCAAACTGTCTGATGGTGATATTACCCAACTAAAAAATAGTCTGGATGTATTGTTTCTTTCTTTCCTCCTTTAAAATAGTTTCTGACATGTTTTTGTTTTAGAGTAAGGACAGGAAGCCCATGTTTGATTTGTTTTGCTCTGGCATTTTACTCATAATTTTGGTGTGTTTATCCAAAAGGTACTACATAAAAAAACAAAAGAAAACATTTCCACCACGTCCCCCAGGGGCCTCCACATCACACAACACTTTGTGTGTTTTCTTGTCGTACAGTTCGGACTGCTGTGAAGCAGAGTTTATGTTCAACACAGATGTTGCGAAGGTGGATTTAGTTAAGCTTAGCCTGTCAGCTGCTGCATGATGGATACAGCTGAAAAGCAGTATCCTGAGTTCAGCCAGAGTGAGGCTGAACTCAGGCTGAGCTCGTAATCTGACCATCAGCAGGTTATGAGTTTACATTTTCAGTTTTGAAATTGCTGACAGATTAAAAATAAATAAATGTTTCACTAAATCTTTCCCTTCACAGAAAAATCTGACAGAAACCTGTTCTATCTTCAGAATTACAGATAATATCATTGAATCACATTTACACTTTGATTCAAATGACATTTTGTTAGTATAAAGTTTTCACAAATTATTTAATAAAACATCACTTTAGCTTTTCAATGATTAAGACCCTATTATTACATAAGTTTGTGGGGTTTTTTTTCAAAGTAGCTCACATTCTTAGGAGAAGAAAAGAAGCGTAAATTGCTGAACAAAACAACTTTAACATTTTATTGTTAAACCCAGGACAGCTGTACACAGATATCCATAGAGCTGTGTACAGTACAATTTCTAAGAAGAAGGCAGTCTGGTATTTCCGTATGGAGGGTTTTCAGACAGGGCGTGTAGCTGTTATCAGGGTCAATAAATTCTTTGGTGTTGGTTCAAAAGTTCAGTGAAACATTCAATGTATAAGAAAACATTAAATGTATAAGAAAAGTCTTCTTCAAAGTATAATCAAACATATTAAGATATTTCCTTAAGCATTAAACAGCATGTTTTGAATTAGTTAGTTTTAAATCATATTACTTGCATGCAAAGTATATTACTGAAATACAATAGGAGTAGAAAACTATAAAATATTTCAGAGATTTCAAAAGAGCTTTTCCAAATTAGACAATCTTGCAGTTTTAAATCCGAACGTATAGTTACTATTTTTTAGCATTAGATTTTGTTCCAGTTTGTATAAAACAGAAACCACTATCAAAGTTGAAGCACTGAGGCAGAAACCAAGCAGGCCCAGGTGGAGGTCATAAATTCTGGTCTAGGAGTGTCTGCAGGAGACGCCTGGTACGGCGGGGCCCAGTTTGACAATCCATATATTTTCTTTTGGGCTCTTTAGCAGGAGGTGATAAAATTAACATTGGAACAGCCCTGCAAGGAGAGGGCACACCTTCTAATGCATATATTTAAATGAGGGGAATACACATTCTTATAAAATGGTTTGTTTTACAGCAGAAGTTTGAATCTCTTTGTGCTGAATGAGAGATTTCCAAAATGCATTTTGTTTTTCTGTTTCTCTTTTCCTTTCAACTCAGGTAATTCTATGTTTGTCATGTGTTGGACTTTTTGATAATCCGGGTGTAATGCTGTTGTAACATTCTGTATTGCATTGAATTCTTTGGATAAAACTCTGGAAATATCTGAAGTCAGCTGTCGTATGATTGTTCTCTGAAACTCCACTGTACACACAGAGTTCCTGGAACCCAGAAGATCAGAGGAAAAGTAACGAGCAAGTAAATATAAGTAGATTTACTCCTCTGATTTTCAACATTAGTCTGTGCATTTTCCATGCAGTTGTATTTTTCCCATGTGGGGTTGGGGTAGGTGACTGTTTGTTTTTGTGGGTTTGTTTTTATTAAGCTGCTTTTAGTATGAAGGGTGCTTTATAAATAAACTGATTGATTGATTGATAAAATCTTTGTTATAGGGTCAATAGAGAAGCCATATTGGGATGACTTCCGGAAGGTGGAGCTTCAGAAAGAACAGGAGCTTTTAAAGCAATAAAGGCCCAATTTCAAGGTGTTAAATCAGGAAGTCAAATTTATTTTAAAACAATTGATATAGAGAGCCTTTGTATAACAACTAAAGGTAACATAGCTACTCAATTGTACTATATAATTGCACTATGTGCCTGGAGAACACATGATACAGCCCCTTTAAAGCTAAATATGGTGCAAAACAACTTTTATGAAAGTTATTTTTTCGACTTTGATCCCATTTTAAAGAAACTAATAAACTGAAACAATAGAAATGTTCAACAATTTTTTTTACACAAGAGCAGATCACTTTCTTTAATCATAGTTAACCTCCTTTATTCATGTTACTTTATACTCAAATATGCAGGAAAAAAGAATCATTGTTTGCTTGGGCTGTTACTTGGCACTAAATTATTCAGAGTTCAAATCTAATCATCATTGTTGTTCTTCCACTGAAGTAGCTGAACCTGTCTCTTAGGAAAGAAAAATAGTAGCACATTTACTACTATGTGGCCACTTGTAAATATGGCCAGGTGTTTACATACTCACCGCGATGCAGATGGAAGTCAGGAAGAGCAGTATTACATTTCTGGCAGATTCATTCTTCCTCCCTCTGGGCCACAATAAAACCAACAATAAAACCTCATTTAAATGTCTGCTCATTTAAATGAGCAGACGCGTGAAAACTGTCTGCTCATTTAAATGACTGTTTTGTTTTCACTTGCAACAAGTCTCTGTGGAGAGAATGTGAAATCAAGCGATTTACCACATAATTTTGCATTTATAAGAGGATTCTGTTGTGTAGATTAATTAAAAGCTAATTAAACACCAGTGTAAATAGTGGCTGCGGCTGCATTAGCTAAAACCTTTGGTGACTGTGGAGTTTACTCAGCCTTACGTGAACATGGCTTAATCACAGGAAAACCAATTAAAGTCTTGTCGTTTAAAGACCACCACTTTTTTAGAGCAGGTTCACTTCTGTTATCTCTAGCTTACCTTTAGCTTACGTTAAATTACTATTTTTAAATCTTATGAATGCTTTTGATAGCTTCTTAACATTCTATTTATGCTTGTATATAGTTTTAAAGTATAAATACTATAATAAGTAAAAGCGAGAATTTTTTTTCAAAGATGACTTTAGAGGAATAGAAGTTTATGAAATTTGTTATTTTAAAAGGTTTTCTTCCTGAAAACTCTAATCTCAGAAATGTATTAAACTGTAAAACCTTCATTTGGTTGTGATTTTAATGTTGTTGAAGTTCAAACTGTTCTTTTTGTATCTCTGCTCATAATGTCTCTACAGAACTAGACTGAAATTATGTCAAACTACTGTGTAAGTAGGACTTTGGGTTTTCTGTGTTTCCCAGTTTCTATTAAAACAACCTGAATGTCAGTCAGAGTCATTTTTCATTTTTAAGAGATTAAGAAGAACTTTTTTCAGGTCAGTTTGAAAGTTCAAACTTCTCAGTTTTATTAAAAAGCATTTTTTTTGTACTGCTCTTCACCATGAGTCAAATAAAATGAATGTCTCCAAATACATTTTAATTGACAAACACTGATAAAAGAAAAGGACAATATGAATACAATGTTCATCCAGCAGTTTCTCTTACAAAGCAATGTAATTTCATCTTTTGCAGCTTTAAAGATATTTTTTGTTCTTGCCTTTTTAAGTTCACTGAAAACATCCGACATGTTTTAATATCAGACAACAATAACCTATGTATACAAAAAAAAACAATTTTCAAATAATTAAGGTAGAAAGAGTTTTCCTAACCAACCTTCGCCTCTGTGAAAAAGTAATTACCAGCAAACCTGAGGCTTGATTCTGACCAACAAGTGGAACCATCGACTTGAGCGATGACCGACTCCTCCAATTGCTGGACTCTACCACGAAGATCCTCTATAGGAAGAACACTCACTCGGAACACAAAACTGAATCCAATCACCTGTATTATACATACATCATGGCAGAGTGCAGTCAGTCACCAATAACTGGAGGGATATGTGTTACTAGGGCGACGACTTAAAAACTGAATGTTTCTCCAAACCTGATGAAAAGAGACTGAAGCTGAGTCAGGAAGGCTGACAGGAGGCTGTCAGCAGCACTGAATCTCCAACACAGAGTCACTGCCAAACAATTTCATAAAACAGCAATAAAAGTTCTTATCACTATTGAGAATATAACTTTAGTTAGCATAATTATAGAGACAGGTAATATTAGATGTAGCATGAATTTTTAGGAGTAGCCTTGTACTCTCGGCGAACTTGGATAAAATCCAAACTGAGGCACCTGGTGACTCTCTGAACTTGCATACATGGCTAGGGAGGAGGCGGCCTTGTACTCCTGGTAAACTTAGATAAAAACCAGGAGGGCAAGGCAGCCTTGTACTCTCGGTAAACTTAGATAAAACATTAAAGGTATAAGAAAAGTCTTCTCCAAAGTATAATCAAACATATTAAGCTATTTCCGTAAGCATTAAACAGCATGTTTTGAATTAGTTAGTTTTAAATCATATTACTTGCATGCAATTTATATTACTAAGATACAATAGGATTATTAAACCATTATTTTTACTCTTAAAATTGTTTCAGGTATTTTCAAAAAGAGCTTTTCCAAATTAGACAATCTTGCAGTTTTAAATCCGAACGTATAGTTAATATTTGTAGCATTAGATTTTGTTTCAGTACACTAAACACTATCTGCACTGAGGCAGAAGACAAAACAGACCTTGATGGATGTCATAAATTCTGGTCTAGGAGGGTCTGCAGGAGACACCTGGTACGGCAAGACCCAGTTTGACAATCCATATATCTGCCTGTGGGGCTCTTTAGCATGAGGTAATAAGATTAACATTGGAACAGCCCTGCAAGGACAAGGCACACCTTCTAATGCATATATTTAAATATGGGGGAAATACACATTCTTATAAAAAGGTTTGTTTTACAGAAGAAGTTCGAATCTCTTTGTGCGGAGTGAGAGATTTCCAAAATGCATTTTGTTTATTTTCTATTTCTGTTTTTCTGTTTCAACTCATGCAGGTAATTCTATGTTTGTCACGTGTTGGACTTTTTTGATAATCCGGGTGTAATGCTGTTGTAACATTCTGTATTGCATTGAATTCTTTGGATAAAACTCTGGAAATATCTGAAGTCAGCGGTCGTATGATTGTTCTCTGAAACTCCACTGTACACGCAGAGTTCCTGGAACCCAGAAGATCAGAGGAAAATAACGAGCAAGTAAATATAAGTAGATTTACTCCTCTGATTTTCAACACACATTTATCGTTATCACAATATTAACACAAAATATCTTGATGAAATTTAGCCCATATTGCCTGCCTCTATTCAAACATCCCAGAGTCTGATATCCTCAGAATCTCATAGATTTGAAGAACTTTAGGAAACAGAGAGTGAAGATGTGATACAAAATGAAATTCAATCAAAATGCCTTCAACAGGGTATTCATTTCTAGTTATTGAAATACTCCCTGTTTTGAAAATGGCTATATTTTTCAGAAAAACCCTGAATGTTGGACATTGGATCTAAAACAAAGCGTGTTTACCTGGTGAGCAGACGGCCTTCGTCCCCCCGGATCCTGCAGGTTGAAACCTGCACTGGCCAGCTCTCCTCAGCCCTGCAGCCTCATGGTTCCACCTCCAACCAGATCTACCTCTGGTGGCTTCAGCATCCACGTTCTGCTGCAGGGAAATGTTGTGTAAAAACCGACTCTGGTCTTCAAGTAAACATAGCAGAAAAAAAATATAACAACTGTGTTGTTAATATTTAAAACTTCCGTTGGTATCCCCTTAAGATAGATTGTAAAGTCCTTTTATTCCAGGCAAACACCGCAGGCACAGCGGAGTGGGACTTGTATTTTCAGCTGCTGTGACTGACAGCTGATCTCGGCAACCCAGAGGGCAATGTGTTTAAGTATGCATTGCATGGTTCCAGGTATGTGCCTGTGTGTGTGTGTGAATCATTGTAAAACTTGAGGTTGCAGAGTGAGAGCTGGATGGGTGCACCCAGAACCCCGGGCTGTTTCAGGGAGTTATCCTCTCTAGAGCCGCTGCAGCTGACTCACTCTGATCCGATCAATACACCAGGTACTTCACACACTTCAGAAACGCTGCGTTCCTCACATATGATTCAATCCCCCAGTGACTCCTGACTGGATGATTATGTCTGTTTTAACCTCCTACTGGGATTGTTGCAATGCATATTATTCAACTGAATCTCATTTTAGATTTAAAATATTTGCGAATCTTTTTTTCTCCACACAACCTAAAGAGGTTTGAGCTGAATGTCAAAGATATTCGCATTCCTTGAATTTTTGTCAATCATAAACTTCAATGTATGAACTGCAGCTGGACTCATCGCACTTCATTAACAAACAATAATGTGTCGCTTTTGGTTATAAACATGAAATCTTAGGACTGGGCGATATGGCTGACGACATAAGCATTTCATATCAGTAGACATTGATAATTACTGATTTGTTTTAAATATCTGAAATGCTGCCAAATTATGACATAATCTCTCTTGTTTTATCCATTTTTCACTCCACATTACTGTCTTTTATTTTTAAATGGTTATGAGGCACTGTTTTAAACTGTTGCTACTTGTTGCTAGGCAGCCAAAGCCTGAGTGAGTTAGTTGATGCCACCAACCTAGCTTAGCTACCCCTGAGAGGTTGAGCAGCTAAACCTTTTCTCTGCATACATCCCCCAGAATGGCATGCAGTTGTGGATCAGTGAAATTATTGAATATTCTATCAGACATATTTTTTATTGATATTGATATGTGTTGATATCAATATCAATAAAAAACGAGATATATATGGTTATATAAAACTCTACTTAATCTTCTCATGGTGCAGAAGCTCCTTCAGCACCAATGAAGATTTACTCACTTCTGAAATCTTAAAGTTGATCCACTTTCTGCTTGATTTAGCTGATCCTTTCTTGAATGTTTGGTGGAACTCATAGAGCATAAAACTCTGATCTAAAGATGAGAGTTTACTCCTGGGTGGAACATATTTACAATTTTTAACATGCAATTGTGATCCACTCTGCTAGAGCTGGTGGTGAATGTCTGCAGGTGCTGACCCAGGTCACCAGCTGCGTTTCAAAAACTTTATCAATGTTCAGCTACTATAAAATAATAATAATACTAATAATAAAAACCACAATTCTGCAATTGCAGTGTTTCCATTAAATAAGAAACAATCATAGTCACTTATGAATAAGTTAGTGAAAACATACTGCACCATGATCTGCCAACTACATCCTCGTCTTTTTCTTTGTGGTTTGTGTCAACAGCAACATCTGGTTGTTGATCATGTGACTCCTGTGATGTGAAAATGTTTCCATTACAGTTTTAATAAATAAACTAATTTTGATGCTGCCAAAAAACAACAAAACAACAAAAACTCACTTCACTCAAAACTTATCGAAAAACAAACGCTTTTTTGTTTTTTTTAAATCAACATTTTTCATTTATTTTTGAAAGATCAAATTGTGTTTTGTACAACTAAATGGCTGCCGTGGTGATTGAAGAATTTCTTAAATATGCTTGAACGAATCAAGGCAGCACTGCAGGGTTGATATTTTTACCTGATGAGGTAAAAATATTATAACATGATGTAAAGCTCAGAAGAGTTTTGTTAGGTTGTAAATGATATCTTTTACTTTTATCCCGTATATATTCATCATTATCTTTAAAGACTGTGGCATTCTTTCTATGTGCCTCTGGAACTTGTGTGAGAAATCTCTGCAGGAGCTGATAAGTGTGCAAAATACACAAGAAGCCAGATGCCAGCAGTGCTGGAGCCAGGCTGGGAGCTTTCCTGGCAGTTGATGCACCCAGAGGTCAAAGCTTAAAGGTCAAAGGTTATGACCCAGAGACACAGGGACTGTGCTTAAGTCGTGACATGCACAAAGATAGAATGTTCCATAGTATTATGAAGATTTATGAGTGTGTGTTTGCAGCTGGATTTTCCCCTCCCCTTAGCAGCTGTAAACTTGTGTAACCAGGGCGAATCCTAACTACACTAAATAAAAGAGGGGCAGCCGGAGAGGGCTTCAGAGTGTGTTTAGGAGATTGTGACTGAGCTCTCTCCTCCGTTCTCCTCGCGAGTAAAACTGAAGTAACTTGTCTCTCTCTTCTTTGTGTCTGTGTCAAAAAGTTTAAAGAAGTTCAACACACAAATGCACAGTAAGAAAATTTTTTGAAAAGGTGATTTGACTCGTTTACACATCCTTTTAATTGTGAGTCCAATATTCCTATTTCTTATAACTGCTCTGAATTTTTTATATTATAGTTTTTAAAATATATTATTATTACTACTACTAGTATTGTTATTGTTGTCACTCGTTTTTTAGATATTGTTTTAACATTAAGAACTTTTTGCAGCTGGTGCATTGAGAGACAATAAAGGCTGTTTCTATTCTATTCTACTCTATTCTCAGCATGTTTTTTACTAGAGGTCAGCCAGTGTGTAGCATTTGTGGCAGAGGTCAAATATAGATCAGTATTGGATCAGTAAAGGTTTTTCCAATATCAGTTTAGGTTGAATTATTAACTCAACTGCTCAACAAAGTGACCCTGTGTCGGCGGGATCCTCGTTTTTAGAATCACAGCACAGATGGTTCTTCTTATCTGAGTGTTTGTATGTGTGTGCCGACATGTGGGTGGAAGATAAACTAAAGTGTCAACCATCAGGCTGGTTGGCCTATTTGTGCACCCTGGCCTTACAGCTAGAGTGAGATTTTCTCCTCTAGCCCCTCTGCTGTCCCACTTACAAATTCCTACAAGACTCTCAGCCAAATAAACAGCAATCATCTCAGATGGAGCAAACATATCTGCACAATAAAAGCCTTTATATTGTGTGATCAGAGTTAGTTATTGCCAGAGAAAAGAAGACTGAAATAAAAAGAATACTTTAATTAAGTGATCACTGCGTTGTAGAATGCACTTCACTCCATGGGCATGCAGCGTATGCTTCCTTTCGCTTGAAAGGAAGCGAATCTGACAAAAAAACACCTACGACAACAAGAAAACTCTCCTCACAGAACCCCTTTGTTTCTCTCAGTCATGTAGTTGGAAAACGCAATCGCTCAGAAAGCCATCTTCACGACTGAGGAGTCAAGATTTTCTGTTTCCTTTGCAACATCAAAACATATTGCAAATTTTTTTATGTTGTTCCCTCCTATATCTGAGGGAACATTAGAAAAAAAAATGCAATAAGAGTAAACACGTACTAAAGCAAAGAGATGGCAAGCCTTGGTGCTGAACTCTGCTGATGTGCTAAAAGAAAGAGAAATCACAACATATTTCCTTTGTTAACCCTTTAAAGGGACAATATTGTGTAAAATTAACTTTTTAAGCTTTAGATTGTGTTATGTTATTCCTTCATCAGAGTTTTGCTTTGATTCTTTTATGCATGTTTGAGAAATTCTTCAATCTCCATGGCAATCATTCAGTCGTGCAAAAAGCCTGGTTGGACCTAGCTCTGCCTTCGAGAACAAAGCTCCTCCTCTGAGATACAACTGTCAAGCTTCAGAGCTTCTGCTTCACAGAGCTCTCCTCCCCAGCGACTCCCACCATCAGGATCCTCATTTTTAGAACAACTGAAGGTAATATATTTACGCGATTATGCTATAAATGGCACTATGCGCCTGGAACACACAATACTGCCCCTTTAACAACTATCTGAATGTTTGCCATGGGAGATTATTTTTTATTTTTTATTTTTTGCTATGATGAGGGAATGAGCTTATAATATGATGGAAAACTCAAAAAGTTGATTTTACATCGTACTCTCCCATTAAGACCAGCATAGTAGTGAAACTGGCAGCAGGTGAGGGTCAGGTTGGGGTTAAGGTGGAGGAGGACTGGGTGGAATCAGAATAGAGAAGAACCTGAAGAGCACAGATGTGCTATGACTCACTTTCACTTTTTTTTTTCTTTTTACCACACTGGACCTTGACAGGTAGCAAGCAGCACACATACAGTAACAGTGGTTTTCCTCACTTTCACACCAGAGAAGGCAAGGGATGGATGGAGAAGGGGAGAGAGAGGGAGAGCGACAGCGGGAGGGGGACAAGGTGAGGAGGCGGAGAGATGAGAAGTGAGGGAGGGAATGATGTAGAAAGAGAGGAGAATGATGAGCTACACTTGGATGAAGGACTCCAGAAGAATGAGGAGAGACTTTTCAGAGTTAGCTTCAGAGAGGCTATTTTTATGACTCTGGTCATTTGATCAGCTGTAAATATATGTATATATATATATATATATATATATATATATATATATATATATATATATAACAAGCAGCTGCAGCAATGGACAGATGGAGCCCTGAGGATAACTGGACAGTCACACACTGATACACTCACACAGACTTCTCTCCGGGTCTGAAAGTAGAAGTTAAGAGGAAAGTTCAGGGACACAGCTGGAAACTGCTGGATCCACAATGGAAATATACACTTGCCTGTGCTTGGTTTTCGTTGCTGCAACTCCAAGAGGTAAGCTATTTCATTTCCTCAGCTGTATTATCCCTGATTTCCTCTGGTAATGTAGATTCCTGTCCAAAAATATTAAATGGACAGGAAAGCAAACAAACAAAAAGAGAGGCAGAGTGAAAGGAGCTCGACAATGAATCTTTGTATTGCATCACGTAATAACATATAATAGCATGACTTTCTGTTTTGTTGTTATATTTTGTAATTATATCATATAGTACAAAATATGCCATAATGTATTTTATTGCAGCCCAGTTATCACATCCTGTTTCCTTGCATATGATAATCACACCACACATATTACATCGCATGATATCCTGGTGTCTCATATTTCATTTCCACTTCACAGAGTATCAAATTGTATCATATCAGTGCATTATATCACATGATATTATATCATACATCAGATCACATCACATTACCTACCATCATATCATATGATACAGAACATCATATTGTTCTGTACCATAGTAAATCACTATTGGTTTATCATATATATCATTACATTAATTTTGTATTATATCACATCAGATTGCTTTATTGTGTCAAATTATATACAGTCATATCACGTATATCGTATCAAATCATCTATCGTATTGTGTCAGGGAGTTACATCATACAGTATTGTATCATGTATCACATTACATCACACAATTTTGTATCAGATATCACTTTGTATCATATTGTGTATCACACTGAACCAGTTTGTATGTCATAGTATCATGTAATACAGACATTAATTTTATATTGTTTCATATTAAATGCTGTATTGTGTTGCATTGCTTCAAATAACCACGTTAGACAGCTTTATATCACACTGTATCAGAATTATATCAGAATTATATTGTCACTCATTGTGTTTTTATCTTACACAATGAGTGGCTTTTTACCTGGATCCAGGTGAGCGAATCAGAGGAATGTGGAACAGCTGGGAGAGAAGATGCTGATACTAATTACTATTGTACTATACTTAGATATGCACAAAGGAAACTACAAACCAAGAGGGAAATTCACTAACACTAGCAGAGGATGAACTAAAATACAGGACTTAATGAGTTGAACCTGTACAGCAAAACTTTTCTGACATTAATGAGCACGGAGAAATTAACCCTATATGGCAAGACATTTTAAATGAATTCAGAAATGATCCAAATACAAAAATAGAAAACTAAAATAAAAACACTCAATGATCATAATACATCACATTGTGTTTAATCTTATCACTGTGTTTTAAATCGCATTGAATCGTATTATGTTACTTTGCTACTTTATCACTATCAAATAGTGATAAATATTACCAACAAAATATACTTATTTAGTTTAGATGACAATATTCAAAATGAAATGCCTCAGCAGAGAAAGCAATTCAGTTGCTGATTCTTTATGACTTGCTATTAATCAGCAAACAAACACTGCTTGTATTTCATTTTTCTTGACAATGTACCCCAACTAATAAACAATTCAGTATTCATGGATTCACCTGTGTGCAGATTTTTCCTCTGAATGTGACTCCCAATAATTCTCCAAAAGCCCACATTCTTGTGAATATTTTTTTTAGCTCAAATCAAAATATGAAAGAGAAAATGTAACTTGGGAAGCTGAAACACCTGAACATAGGGTTACTTGATGCTGTTGGCTGGCGTTTGCAAAGCAGCCAATCCAGGACCAGCATTTGTTTTCTTTGTGCTGAGTGGATGTAGAGCTAAGAGTAGAAGTAAAGAAGACTGTAAATGTTAGCCCGAAGATGGTTTCCACAGTGTACTAATGTATATTAAGGTATATTTGGTGTTTGAACCAATAAAATAGACAATTAAAAGCATTTTTTGAGGGGTTTTCAAGTATTCAATTTTTTTATATGAATATAAATGTTGCCTATGGATTTTTGTCCCTGGTTAACTGCAGAAAGAACATTTATATGTATCAAAAAGGCAACAGGGGAAATTGTCTTTCTGAAAAATAAAATTCAACCTTTCTTTCAATCTTCTTCTAATTCAAGTCATCTTTTCACAGTCCAGCTATTCATTAGGTGAGTAAGGATTTTTGTGCTCAAGGCTAAACTCCCAATATGATTCATAATCTCTGACAAAAGCACAATCTTAAGAACACAAAATGGATTTTCTACAGTTTTTAACTGTAGAACCTTTATTAAATAATACGCATTTGGCTAGCCTTCAAGTAATATATTCTGTTTTGCTGCAGGGTGCCACAGTGATCAGAGAGAGCGCAGATTTACAGAATGTCACAGCAAACAAATCTTGATCAGTCAAGACAGGAGCTCTCCCATACAATTCCATTAACAGCAAGGAAGCTTTGGAGTCATCTGGGACGTTACTTCTTTAATAAATACATCAACCCACATGCATAAGAAAAACAAAAACAACATAACTGATGTTTTCCATCAGAACATACACAAACACCCTCCTCGGGCTGCCACCTTATCGTGGTGGAGGGGTTTGAGTGCCCCAATGATCCTAAGAGCTATGCTGTCGGGGGCTTCATGCCCCTGGTAGGGTCACCCAAGGCAGACAGGTCTTAGGGGAGGGACCAGACAAAGCGCAGCCCGAAGACCCCTATGATGAACAAAAACTTTGGATTTAGTGTTCCCTCGCCCGGACGCGGGTCACCGGGGCCCCACTCTGGAGCCAGGCCTGGAGGTGGGGCACGTTGGCGAGCGCCTGGTGGCCGGGCTTTTACCCATGGAGCCCGGCCGGGCTCAGCCCGAAGAGGAAACATGGGTCCCTCTTCCAATGGGCTCACCACCTGTAGGAAGGGCCATAGGGGTCGGGTGCAATGTGAGATGGGTTGTGGCCGAGGGAGGGGGTCCTGGCGGTCCGATCCTCGGTTGCAGAAACTGGCTCTTGGGACGTGGAATGTCACCTCTCAGGTGGGGAAGGAGCCGGAGCTGGTGTGTGAGGCTGAGAGGTTCCGGCTAGAAATAGTAGGTCTCACCTCGACGCATGGCTTTGGTTCTGGAACCAGTCTCCTTGAGAGGGGCTGGATGTACTTCCACTCTGGAGTTGCCCACGGTGAGAGGCGTCGAGCAGGGGTGGGCATACTTGTTGCTCCCCATCTCGGCGCCTGTACGTTGGGGTTCACCCCGGTGAACGAGAGGGTAGCCTCCCTCCGCTTACGGGTGGGGGGACGGGTTCTGACTGTTGTTTGTGCTTACGGGCCGAATGACAGTTCAGCTTACCCACCCTTTTTGGAGTCCTTGGAGGGGGTACTGGAGAGTGCCCCTCCTGGGGACTCCCTCGTTTTGCTGGGGGACTTCAACGCTCACGTGGGCAATGACAGTGAGACCTGGAGGGGGTGGTTGGGAGGAGTGCTCCCTCCGATCTGAACTCGAGTGGTGTTCTGTTGCTGGACTTCTGTGCTCGTCACGGATTGTCCATAACGAACACCATGTTCAGGCATAAGGGTGTCCATATGTGCACTTGGCACCAGGACACCCTAGGCCGCAGTTCGATGATCGATTTTGTCATCGTTTCGTCGGATCTGCGGCCGTATGTCTTGGACACTCGGGTGAAGAGAGGTGCGGAGTTGTCCACTGACCACTACCTGGTGGTGAGTTGGCTCCGGTGGTGGGGGAGGATGCCGGTCAGACCTGGCAGGCCCAAACGTGTTGTGAGGGTCTGCTGGGAACGTCTGGCGGAGTCCCCTGTGAGACGGAGCTTTAACTCCCATCTCCGGCAGAGCTTCAAACACGTCCCGGGGGAGGCGGGGGACATTGAGTCCGAGTGGTCCATGTTCCGTGCCTCCATTGTCGAGGCGGCTCATCGGAGCTGTGGTCGCAAGGTTGTCGGTGCCTGTCGTGGTGGCAACCCTCTAACCCGTTGGTGGACACCTTCGGTGAGGGATGCTGTCAGGCTGAAGAAGGAGTCCTATCGGGCCTTTTTGGCCTGTGGGACTCCGGAGCGGCTGATAGGGTACCAGCAGGGCGAGCGGCGTGCGGCTCAGGTGGTTGCTGAGGCAAAAACTCGGGCGTGGGAGGAGTTCGGAGAGACCATGGAGAAAGACTTCCGTATGGCTTCGAGGCGATTCTGGTCCACCATCCGGCGTCTCAGGAGGGGGAAGCAGTGTAGCACCAACACTGTTTACAGTGGGGGGTGGTGTGCTGCTGACTTCGACTCGGGGGCGTTGTGGGTCGGTGGGCGGAGTACTCGAAGACCTCCTCAATCCCACCAACATGCCTTCCATTGAGGAAGCTGAGCCTGAGGACTTTGGGTTGGGCTCTCCAATCTCTGGGGACGAGGTCGCCGAGGTAGTTAAAAAGCTCCTTGGTGGCCGGGCCCCGGGGGTGGATGAGATTCGCCCGGAGTATCTCAAGGCTCTGGATGTTGTAGGGTTGTGTTGGTTAATGCGACTCTGCAGTATTGCATGGACATCGGGGGCAGTTCCCCGGGATTGGCAGACTGGGGTGGTGGTCCCCCTGTTTAAAAAGGGGGATCGGAGAGTGTGCTCCAACTATAGAGGGATCACACTCTTAAGCCTCCCTGGCAAGGTCTATTCAGGGGTACTGGAGAGGAGGGTTCATCGGATAGTCGAACCTCGGATTTTGGAAGAGCAGTGTGGTTTTCGTCCTGGTCGTGGAACACTGGACCAGCTCTACACCCTCAGCAGGGTCCTGGAGGGTGCATGGGAGTTCGCCCAACCGGTCTACATGTGCTTTGTGGACTTGGAGAAGGCGTTCGACCGTGTCCCTCGGGGTGCCCTGTGGGGGGTTCTCCGGGAGTATGGGGTACCGGGCCCTTTGATACGGGCTGTCAGGTCCCTGTATGACCGGTGTCAGAGTCTGGTCCGCATTGCCGGCAATAAGTCGGGCTCGTTCCCAGTGAGGGTTGGACTCCGCCAGGGCTGCCCTTTGTCACCGATTCTGTTCATTACTTTTATGGACAGAATTTCTAAGCGCAGCCAGGGTGTTGAGGGGATCCGTTTTGGTGGCCTTAGGATTGCATCTCTGCTTTTTGCGGATGATGTGGTCCTATTGGCTTCATCGGGACGTGATCTGCAGCTCTCGCTGGAGAGGTTCGCAGCCGAGTGTGAAGCGGCCGGGATGAGGATCAGTGCCTCCAAGTCTGAGACCATGGTCCTGAGCCGGAAAAGGGTAGAGTGCCTTCTCCGGGTCGAGGGAGATGTCCTGCCCCCAGTGGAGGAGTTCAAGTATCTCGGGATCTTGTTCACGAATGAGGGAAGAAGGGAGCGTGAGATCGACAGGCGGATTGGTGCAGCGTCCGCTGTGAAACGGGCGCTGTACCGGTCCGTCGTGGTGAAGAGAGAGCTGAGTCAAAAAGCGAAGCTCTCAATTTACCGGTCGATCTACGTTCCTACCCTCATCTATGGTCATGAGCTTTGGGTAATGACCGAAAGAGCAGATCGCGAATACAAGCGGCCGAAATGAGTTTTTCTCCGTAGGGTGGCTGGGCTCTCCCTTAGAGATAGGGTCAGAAGCTCGGTCATCCGGGAGGGACTCAGAGTAGAGCCGCTGCTCCTCCACATCGAGAGGAGCCAGTTGAGGTGGCTCGGGCATCTGGTTAGGATGCCTCCTGGACGCCTCCCTGGTGAGGTGTTTCGGGCACGTCCCACCGGGAGGAGGCCCCGGGGAAGACCCAGGACACGCTGGAGGGACTTCTCGGCTGGCTTGGGAACGCCTCGGGATTCCCCCGGAGGAGCTGGAGGAAGTGGCTGGGGAGAGGGAAGTCTGGGCCTCCCTTCTTAAGCTGCTACCCCCGCGACCCGACCCCGGATAAGCGGCAGAAGATGGATGGATGGATGGATGGATGGATGGATGGATGGATGGATGGATGGATGGATGGATGGACATACACAAACATTTCAAGGTTATCAGACGTCTGAACTTGTCAAACAGACTCAAGTTCAAACAGCAATCGAAGGGTTGGGTTGTTGTGGAGGGGCGTGGGTAAAAAGACATATCAGTTTAATAAGGTATTGATCCAAATCCTTTCAAAATGGTAGAAGCCAGTCTTCAGGTAGCCAAAGGACAGTCCATCAGTTTTGATTGAGTGGACAGCAGATGTGAGTGAGTCACAGTGATGGAAACACCTGTATCACCAGTCTAGAAACACGAGTTAATACAAATATCTTCATTCATTTTGTTCAAACACACCTGCTAAAATACATCTTGAAAGTATTCACACCCTTTAACTGTTTCATATTTGTTTTTTTCCTGCTTCCTCTTTTGTTTAAAAAGGATCAAAGTCTATTTTTCTTTAACAGGAGATGGGGTGTTATTATGTGAAATCAACTTTTTGTCATATTGTTATGAAAAACAAAGCTGAGTGCAGTTAGCAAACCCCTGGTGGAACTGCTGAGCTTATGGTACGAACTGCTTCTCAGTCCCACGCTCCTAAGAACAGTTAACAGAGAAACACTAATTGCATTTACATTAACTATAAAATTGTAAAACAAAACAGAAAACAAACAAACAAAAAAAAAACTCTCAAGAACAGCTGTCATGCCTGAGTGTTTAAAAACACTGGATTCCCAAGTTTTCAACTTAGGAAAAAAAATCCCACACATATTTGTAAAGATTTATTTTTTCAAGGGAATTGTGAGAAAAACAATACTCTGATTTATGTGGGATACATATTTAATACAACAACCTGTGGGAAAATTCAAAGAGTGTGAATACTTTCTGAAGGTTTTCCTTCCTGCTCCTTCAGGTTACTAAACTAACTGTGAGAGACAGAAAAATCTCCCTGAGCTCTGGTACAATTGATATTTTTGCACAGTGAGTTCAAAAAAAGAAAGTCGAGACAACAGATATATTTTGGGCAAATATAATGAAATATCAGAGACCAGCAGAAAAACAAAAACAAACAAACAAACAAAAAAAATCAAATAACTTCCAAGGACGCAGAAGGGCTTTTTGACTGAAACACTCATCCATCCACTTTTGCTTTTCCTGCCTGCCTTCCTTTGTCTCCTCTCCAAATACTGTCTCATGTAACCACAGGCCACCGGTATAATAGAGGTCAACCTCCTTCCACATTACAGTCTGTGTTCTTCAGCGGAGCCACATCAGCTAAATTCAGAGGATGAATGGGTTGTAAAGGAAAAGCAATATGCATTTGAATCAATGCAAGATTAATCTATTTCAAGCATAAATATGAAAACAGAAACTCCTTGCAAGAAATTTGCACATGTATAGCAGAAAGTCAAAGCTTTCCCTATTTATTTTTAATGCCTTCTTCTTTTCCTTCAGTGCACTCCCAAGTTGGACCACGTGCCCATGCTGAAGAGAGGCTTCTTCAGAATCTGTTTGCACATTACAATAAGCTCTCTCGGCCTGTGCAAAACACTTCAGACACAGTGCTGGTCCACTTCGGCTTGTCTATTGCTCAGCTAATTGATGTGGTGAGTAAAACCAAACAGCTGTGTTATAGTTCTTCTGGATTGTTTTCTGACTCCACATTTTCAAAACAGTTAAAGAGGCAATTTTATGTAAAGTCAATATTTCTGAGCTTTCCATTATTTTAGAATGTTATTCCATCATCAAAAACAAACCTCGAGCAATTCTTAAGATTCTCTCAAGCATGTTTGAGAAATCCATCAATCTCCATGCTCCTCCTTGAAGCTAAAGTTTTCAAGCAACTGGCCTTTCACCCACAGAACAGGGTATTCTGGGTAAATTAAAACAAAGTAAACACACGTTTAGCGCTAGCAGTAGAAACAACTTTACTAAAGACTAGGGAAGAAAGTAGTTTTAAATTCTTGTCGGTACTTTGACGAAAATCATCAGAGACTCATTGGGGGAACCAAAACAAATAAAAACATTAATATTTAACTGTCCTATGGGCTACCTGTATGGATAATTCAGAAGATAGAAGCACTTCCCAATGTGGAAAAAATAAATTTTCTGTCATACAGGATGGGAAGTAATAAGCTCCATTTACATATATTAATGTAATTACAATTTGTCTAATTTGTCATTTAAGTTGTTTACAAAAACTGAACTTTTACTCTGTTTCATTTCAAATTTTTTTTGTAATAAGATCTTATGGTGTTACATCGATAGGAAAACAGAGGAGTAACAAAATCCCATCAAGGTTATTTCAAGTTAACTTCTGACAAAAAGAAAACATCTTGCTGTACATCAATTTAACTCTAAAGATGAGAAAGGCAACAGGTTTATCATACATTGTAAACTTTAAGCAGATACAACAAATGTATCTGTCAATTTTATCAGGTACTTGTGATTATAATTTGTGTTGATTAAACCTGATACAGAAAAATGGAGTCGGTTATTTAAAACTATTAAATAGGAGTAACAAACAGCAGCTGACATAAAACATACGAAATTAATGTCCATTAAAAATACACATAATACTTTGTGTTGTTTTTTTTATTTATAAATGTGCTCATTTAAATAAAAACAGTTTGAGACCAATATATTCTCATTTCCTTTGTGATGAGTTGAACTTTTTTTTAGCTCATCATACAGTAACGGAAGTAAAAATTAAATGAGGTACTAAGTACAGATTTTTTTTTTTTTTTATCAAAAATAACTAGTTTTACCTGAGTCGCCAACATTATTTACTCTTTCCACCCCTGGTGGCATGTATAAAAAGTGATAAACAATTGTATACAGTACTTTTTTATCTTAGACTATATTGGCTAATTTTTACTGGTAACATACATTCGAAAGCTCCATAGTTAATTAGCAGATTAGCTTCCACAGTAAATCACACTGCACGGGCCATTATGTTCCTTTGCAGCATTAATGTATTTTTTCAGTTGCAATCCTTGTTTATCCAGACTCACTACAGCCAGCACAAACCGTCATCGAGAATGTAAAACACATTTTGAGAAAGATCACTTATCAGCGAAAATGAAACCACAACAAAGGAGATTCTATTAGTTTCCACCAAATTAAATCCAGTTGCCAGATAATGCTAAGTAAATATTCACAGGTGTCATCCAAACATATCCAGTCACATTACTTCTTGCCAAAATATCTTCATTCACAGTTTCCAACACATGCATATGTATTTTTTTTTCATATATGAATGCAACACAGTTGTATATATCCACAAAGTTTGCTTAAAGGGCCTTATACATTATGCACCCTGCCTTAGTTTAAGGAAAAATGTTCTCTTTTTTGACATTCGGTTAGCTGACAGCGCTTGCTCCAATTGCCTGGTTGTGAGTGTCAACTCCAGTTGAAGTTGTCTTTTCCCATGGAGTGTATTCGTTGATTGCCATGTCTTACAGGCTGCTGGGGAAGAGCTGGAGAATGCAGTTTGCCAGAAAAGTAGCAGGGTGCTTCTGCAGGAAGCTGATATTTTTATTTTCTTGGTGTATTACACAATGAACCTCTGGAACTACCGATACATTTATCAATGAAAAAAGTTTAAGCTGCAATAACTACTTTTCTTTCTATTAAAAGGATGAGAAGAACCAGATGATGACAACAAACGTGTGGGTTAAGCAAGTAAGAGATTATGAGTGAACCAGATAAATGCTACTATAAAATTGCAATGCACATAATGGATGCTTGTCTGCAGGAATGGAATGACTACAAACTCCGTTGGAACCCAGAGGAATACGAAAACGTCACGTCAATACGCATCCCGTCAGAGATCATCTGGAGACCTGATATCGTCCTTTACAACAAGTTTGGATCAGTTTCAGCAGATAACCTAGAACCACTCCTCTAGCTGTCATCATTTTCAAAATCATGCGTCAAGTGACTTCCAGATTTTGACGACTTAACTCTAACTCTAGTTAGCATGGCCACAAACAACAACATATAAACAGTTTTATTGTAACAGCAAGTTACTTCTGTGCCATAAACACATTAAGTAGCGTGTACATGAGCTGAGTGACAGCATTAAGACCCTCCCTCAGGCTCTGATTGGTTGTTTATGGTCATGAGTGGTGTAATTTAGCTATACTTAGCTACATGAGTCACATGATCAATAACAAGATGTTACCTCTGGCAAATCTTGTTCAAGAAGAAGACAACAGGAAGCGGTTGGAGGAGGATGGCAATGGTGGTGCAACACGTTTTTTAATGGCTTATTGCATGAACAAACTTATTCATTTTCTGATTTGAAGTGTGCTTCTTCTTTATTGGAGATGCGATTGCAAAATTGTTTTTTGACTTTAGCAAAATATAGACAAAATTTTGCTCCCATTTGAAATGGAATTACAGATAAAGAATTTTAAGATAAAAAAAAATTCATCATGCAGAGCACATCTTGCTGTGGCTGGGAGACCAACAACATATTTTTTTATTTTTCATACTATAAAATGCTCTTATGTAGGATGAGCTGTTGCTTTCAACCTTTGACATATGTATTCTTCAGATGACTCAGATGATGGGGTGTGTGCTGTGCTCAGGTGTGTGATGGGAAATCTGCAATGAAAAGAAAGCTTTAGTGTCCACAAAGAGATTAGCCAAATAAACTAAAGGGAGATAATTAAAGAAAGGAGAGTTGAGCAGCTGCTGCTCTGTCAGGTCAAAGCTCTGTTATCAAAACTGGCATCAAAACAACATTTATGAATTATTTACTGATAATTTTTTTTTTTTTCTTTAGATGAGTTTTTTTGCACATACTTATCAAAAAACATAAATTTAAACCCAATATCTAAATTTGTAATTTAATTACAAACATTAATATATTATGTTGTTCCTTGAACAGTAATAAATTTGTATTCACAATCACAGCAAATTCTATTTAAATTGATAAAAACAAATAAATAATTTTGCCATTATTTGGACCTGTTATATGAAATTTCAAATGTAACAATGTAGTTATTTCCACTATACTTATTTTTTTTTTAATCCAGCAGAGATGTTGTTGAGAATTGGTAAAACCTCAACCAATCCAAAATGCACTTCGACCAAATATTCCAGAAACAGTCAGCACAACACACGCAATATTTTACCATAATGGCAGAGATGTAAACGTCTTTCCCTTATGCCCCTCTCTTTTTCAGTGCAGACGGCGACTTTGCTGTGACTCACCTCACCAAAGCCCACCTGTTCTATGATGGTCAAATAAAATGGACGCCTCCAGCCATTTACAAGTCGTCGTGCAGCATAGACGTCACATTTTTTCCCTTCGACCAGCAGAGCTGCAAGATGAAGTTTGGCTCCTGGACCTACGACCGAGCCAAGATCGACCTGATCAGCATGGCCAGCGATGTGGACCAGATGGACTACTGGGAGAGCGGCGAATGGGTCATCGTCAATGCAGTGGGCAAGTACAACACAAAAAAGTACGAGTGTTGTACGGAGATCTACGCGGATATCACTTACTACTTCATCATTCGGAGGCTTCCCTTGTTCTACACCATCAACTTGATCATCCCCTGTCTGCTCATCTCCTGTTTGACTGTTCTGGTCTTTTATTTGCCATCCCAGTGCGGAGAGAAGATCACCTTATGTATTTCGGTTCTACTGTCCCTAACCGTGTTCCTCTTGCTAATCACAGAGATTATCCCATCCACATCACTGGTGATCCCCCTGATTGGTGAATACCTGCTGTTCACCATGGTCTTTGTCACACTCTCCATCATAATCACGGTCTTTGTGTTGAATGTGCATCACCGGTCGCCCAAAACTCATGGTATGCCTCACTGGGTGCGCAGAGTTTTCTTGGATTTGGTTCCTCGAGTCCTCTTCATGAAACGTCCACCAGGAACAGCGAAGCAGCACTGCAAGAAGCTCATCGAGATGATGCACCGCCCAACAAACAACTCGCAGACTTTTTGGATTGGTCTGGACACGAAGCTGAGACAGATGACGCAGACAGACAACACGCTCCCAAAATCTCCAACCGACAGCCCAAGAATCCTTGTTTGCTCACCTTCTCCACCTTCTTCCTCCCAGGAAGACCACTGTAACGACCATCCACTCAGCACCAACATCTTCCACAGATCGGCCTCTGCCAAATACTCAGTTCTCACAGAAAAGCATTGCCTACGCGGACACAACTCTGCGACCATGTGCGCCTCTCAGTTGTCTTTGCCTCCGACTTTACCTCTGGGCTCACTTCACAACTTGTCAAGTGGGCAGCCAAGTTCTCTGTCCCTCATCAGCCATTCCCAAAGCGCAGAGCAAATGTGCAACCAGCATGATCAGGCTCCACAGACATCTGAGCATCTCTGCCGCTCACAGAGCTTCCAGTACTGCTGTCTGCATGACGATGGCTTACTGGGGTCTCCAAGGCAGCTGAAAAAAATGGTCTCTGCAGAGCACTTGGTCAAATCCCCAACAAGAGCACCAACCAAAGAAGCAAGTACCCAAAAGGATACTCCTATTCCAGTGATTTCTCCAGCTATGCAACAAGCCATAGAGGGAGTTCAGTACATTGCAGACCATCTCAAAGCAGAGGATGCAGACTTTTCAGTAAGTTATAAGAATTTACTTTTTTTTTTTAGAAAACAAAAAAAACCTTGGTGATAAAACAAGCACTTAGGAGCACAAAGAGCAGTGAACTTTAGCTTATAGTTAAGGTTATGACCTTAGCAATAAGTTCCCTACCTTATAGTTGTGCATCAAGTAAGCAAAGTGTGACCAGACTAGATTTCACATAGAAATAATGTCAAACCATTGGTCATTTTTCCGTTCATCCCAAAGTCAGGCTTGTTTGTGACCTTTTCAATGTGGTTCTGATCATGGCATGTGGAATCTAATTTGTGGAAAGTAATTTGTGAAAGCCGAAAGGTGAAGGACAAATGAAAACGTGTGAGGCCTAACAAAATCCTCTTTCATAGACAAACAACGTCTTTAAGTCTTTTATTAGAAAACAGAGGGGAAAAAATCCAGCAAAGCCACATCTCAGGGTCTGAGATATTCATTATCTTCAGTTGCATGTGCTCTATGCCAGGTTTTCAGCTGATTGCCCTTAAGAAATGCAATTGTTGGTAAATTTTCTATAGATTTAACTGAAGAAACTGGAACAAAATTTGTCCTTTTGGCAAGCTGCTATAGAACAAATGGTTAAAGATCTTATTAGAAAGTGGTTCTTTGTTCAAGATGCTGTTTTACATCAACTGAACATTTATTTTATACCTACAGGCTCATATCTCAAAGTGAAGTGGCTTAAACAAAATAAACATTCAATTGAAAATGGTCAGTGGACTGAAAATGGAATAGAATAGAATAGACTTTTTGTGCTCTAGAGGAAATTTGTCATGTACTCCAGGGAGTATATTGGATTATAGTAGCTGCCCAAACACGCAATAAATCCATGTGCATATCATATACATAGCTAGTGTCAAGTTCTTTTCTGAATGTGCAGCTTCCCCACTTGAGGAGGGGTGGATGAATTAATGTAGACTTTTAAAAAACAGGATTTTACTCCAAGGACCAAACGGTTTTCTTCATTTTATCCTCTGTTTTTTAGTGCATGTCAGGACATTTCCATTTTGGTCCAGAAACAGGTAGAAACCTTTGGACAAACCCAAAAGAAAGAAAAAAAAAGATAAATAATTACTTAATTGTCTGTAAATTTACACAAATTAATTCCACTCAAACTACCAAGAAAATAACAAACCATATAAACAATACTAAACAACCCACTGTGAATCAAACCCAAAGTAAATAAAGTTAAATGAACAAGTAACTAAACTTAAGTTCCTTAACTTTAAAATACATTTCAAATTCATCTTTACAATTACATAATACATTTATTTAAATATACAAATAGTCATAAATATTAAGTTCATAAATATAAATAGATTTAAATAGATTTAAGTTGTTAATAAATAGCTAAGCTTAACATAGAAATTCATTATTCAACAACATAACAATCAGTTCGATCATAAAATCAATACTGCTTCAGTTCAGGCGTGTTGCAGTTCATGATGTTAATGAGCAGGTAAAGTCCGACAGGAGGATCGTGGGTAGCTCTGCAGTCCGATATTATGAACAATACAGCTTGAATCTTACCGGCTGCCTCTCTGCTCGTCTACAAATTCATCCAGATCTGCCGCTTTGAACAGGATCTTTGGTTAGGAGAGTCCACAACTCCCGTCTTCTTTGTCTGGCTTTCAGCTTTGTTTTGCGCATTGTCCGTCCCTCATTTAAGTCCGTGTGGAACACAGTGAGCGCACTTTTTTATTATTTTTTATTTTTTTCTTTTCAATTTGACTTCACAGCTAGAAACCTGAACAACATACATTAAAAACAACACAACCCAAAGTTCTGCTAACCTCCCAGCAACCTATCATCTGTTTTAAACTTTGATTCAAAATGTTTATGGATCTGAGTACAAAAAAGTATTTAAAAGAGTTCAATTTAGTTTTTGGGATTTGTACCTTCTAATGGAGGGGAAGAGCTCATATTCCCCACACAGGATGTGGAATGGATCAAACAATACCCAAAGAGCAAGAAAGGCCCTAAGAAACCTTTAGAAACTTATTATAGTGAGCACTTCAGATTATTAAAATATGTCTTTTTTGGAAGCAAAATATATAGAAAAATGTTGGACACTATGTCCTCAGTCTAAGTAAGTTAGACTGAGGACATTAAGTGTTCTCTTTTAAAGACAAGCTTTCTGTTTCTTTCTCCTTCGAACATCTTAAATGTGAGTTTTCAGTGAAAGATTATCTTCACTGCCTTCCACATTAGAGATGAGATATATCTGAGTACATTGATCTGAGAAAGGTAGAAGGATGCCCTCTCTGCAATGTAAAGTGAAAGACATCTGCCTTCATCTGCTTGCAAACCAACTGAGACATTTTCAACAGAATTTAAAGACAAGCCGGTGTTTGCTGCTGAATTATCATATCTGTGTGTCTCGTTTCTATTGCTACAAAAATGTCCATAATACACATCTTCAAAATCATTTCTTCAGCATATCAAGGAGATACTTTATTAAAGTTAACAAAATCAAAGTCGTGTTTTGGCTTGAAAACTGCAGTGTTACAGTGCAGTTTCATTTCATAACCAGTGACATTCTGGATAGGGCATCCTTTCTATTTTTCTTCCAAAGCTCTCCTTTCTTACTGCAGCAGATAATTTGTCCCAACCAGTTTATGCAGGTCAGCCTCAGTATGGCTGGTATGTGTGGGGGCTAGGGACCACAATAGCCTGAATACACTCAAGACCTCCTCTAAGAACACTTGGGACTCCACATTTATTTAGTTCAAGCAACAACTAAACCTTAACACACAGTGGAAGCCGTCTTTAGCATTTTCACAGAAGCTAACATCCACATTCTTCCTCATCTCCAATCTTGGCGTTACAGCCAATCAGCGACAAGGGAAATGAATCAGGCTCCTGGATAGATCGCAGTGCAAACAACAGCCATATTATACGGCTCGTAACAGATTTCAGTATGTCAGTTGTGAAATTTAATGAGATTTAACTGAGATTTCTCGTTTTATTTTAGCATTTGCTGTCTAAGCATTTTTTCTTGAAAGAATGCTGAATAATATTTTAAACATTCCAATGAGATGTTTCATTTTGCTAAACTGATAAGTGTCATTTATAGTAACACACCAGTTTAGAAAATGTGTGATTTTTCTTTGTTTCTGTTTGTTTTTTAGTGTGGCCTATGATATCTACAAAATTTTAATTAGATAGCCACATATTAACATAAATGCATTGACACCTGCAGTCCATCCACATTTATTAAGCTGCATTTACGCTTACTTTTAGTCATTGGCTCTTGATATTTATCTCACATTTTCCTGTATAATATTCATGGAAAGCCTCACATTTGAATTCATTCTAAGTTTACTTTTTCTTAGCACTTTCAAGTCTTATTGGCAAACACTCACTGTTGAAAGCTTCATAATTTATGAAGCTATTAAAACTTCGGTATTAATTTTGAAGGCATTCAAACTCAAACCTCAGATTAGAGGAAAGAACAACTCATAAAAACTCATTAGAACTGACCCCAGATTAAGGATGTTGGATACTTTTGTAAGTACTTTCATTTTCTAAAACAAACCAAAGAAGAACTTCATTTGGAAGTAGCAACATATATTATATTATGTGCTTGTATAATATAATACAAGCATTATATTATATTAATGCTTGTAATATAACAAGCATTAAAAAGCCTTTTATATGTTTTTACATGTTGACATAAGATGGCCTGGTGCAAAACAGACCAAAAAACCTTAAATATTAATATTTAATTTAGCTAGCTACAAAACAGATGCTAATGTTAGAGCCATTAGTAGCCGATCGTCACCTAACATAGCATTGTTCTTACTGTCCTGTATCTAATCTGTCTCTTTGTCACTCGTTCTTTTTTCTACTGAGTACTCAATATATTGCCAAATAAATTATGTGAAAGTGACGAGAGGTTTCTTGAATGATAAGTTTTTTTAGCTAACATCATCAACAAAAGAGGATGATTCAAGAACTACTCCCTTTATAGTAGCAGACAGACACCAGAAGTTGAGCTTGAATCCCTTGCCTTCATATCTGAAGGAATAACATATTCTTAGATCAGCTAACAAAGTCCCATAATGACAGCAATTACAAAGCTCTTAGAGAGACAGACTCTCCTGGGAAATATTGTCTACTTCTAATGTAGTAAGCTCCTATCCAACTCTGGTTATCAGTAGTCAGTACCGTCCCTGAAGTAGAAAAGTCTCTGATTGAAGCCAGTTAGGAGAAGCAAAAACATAGTATTTCAGCAGAGAGTTGAGAGAGCTGGAGTAACATCTACAGTAAATAAACTGTAAATAGAAATGTTTTATAGTGCTACCTCTTAGACATTTGTTCATTATTCACAGTCATTGTAAAAAGAAATCACATCCTCATTGAAAAAAATAATTTTGCACATATCTTTGGTTTTTGGGGGTGTACTTAGTTTTTCACTACTGTTTAGTTTAGGTATTATCTTTGATATTGACCTGACACTTTGACTTTAGGGAATCTGTGAAGTGTGGTTTTGTGCTTTTAAAGTTTGAGTTCAATAAAGAAACCAACCGCTTTTCTGAAGTCCTGCAGCAGCTAGCTGTATTCAAACAACAAAACAAGTGAAAATTTGGTTTCAGTTGTTTTAGTTTATTTATTGTTGTCAGCTGAAAAATGGATTTCAATTGAAATAGCAGCAAGTTGGGGAGGTTAGGTTTTAAAGTTTATTTCTGCTCCCTGAAAACAACTTAAATTTAGAAAGCTAAAAATACTTAGCTTTATTCTATAATTAATGACATGCTGTTGTTGATGGAACCATAAATGTAGCTCTCTGCCTAAACCTCCTGATGGAGAAGATCTAACCATCATTTTCGCTCAAACACACTTGAAGTTTAAGTGTCCTATTTAAAGTCTACACTTTAATCCAATTAAGATGAAGTGAGATGGCATTTAACAGGCAAATCATACTTAAAACATCTACAGTGATGCTGAGTTAAAATATAACCCCATAGAAAAGTGGTTCTAAACTTCACCACAATGATTTAAATGAACCAGTTGCTATTATCACAAATGCTTGACACCAACTTTAGTTTTCAGGTTTTGGGGGTTGAAGTATTTCTTCACACAGAGCTGGGTTAGTTTGAAAAGCTTTTTTCCTTTAAAAAATGGAACTTCATGCTAAAAGTTTATTTGTATTTTCTGGTTATCTTTGTCTAATGGAATTTGTTTTTTATAAAATATTTTAAAATGGCAAAATTCAAATAAACAGCAATCTCTATACATTTTCACGGCACTGTGCATAACATTTTTAAAGTGTCAAGAAAAGTAAAAGTTTTGAAATATAATTTGTAAAGAATTGGAAATGAATTTTCAACTTTTTATTAGAATGTATGGCTGCACGAAGTAGTTAGGGTTAGGATGCAGCAGCTGCCTTGCCATTGACCATAAAATTGCGCAATTTGTCGTTTCAAAAATAAAGTGTCAATTTTGAAAAAACTGTGTTTTTGATCGTTTCAAAATTGGTTTATTTTGCAAAACTGCAATGGAAACACTTTTTTGCATCACTCAAGTCTCATGACAACTGGATGTTGCCAATGGTGTAAATCATAAAGATGACAGGAAGTGGTTGGAGGATGGCAGGAGGCGTGTTTTTTAATGACGTAACGCTTGAACAAATGTATTGACGTGGGGTTTTAATTGCGTTTCTTATGTAATGGAAACCTAGCAATTGCGAAGTTGTTTTTTTGACAGAATATCGAAAAGGTTTTTTGTGTACGTTTATAATGGAAACACAGCTGGTGATGTAGCAGTGATAGGCTGCTTCCAATCCAGTACTGGAAATCCGACACAGGAAGAACAGATGCCTGACAGTGGAAAAATCAGAAATACTACAGTACAATGAACTACAGCTACAGGACGCCAGTCATAAAACAGCAGGACATCTATAATTTGACCGTGAATATTTCATGGCGAAGATTGAGGGTCATTTAGATGGAAGCGGCCTCTTGCTGAAAAACAGTATCATCCGTTCAAGACAGAACAATCAAAGATGAAAACTGCCAGCTGTTAAACAGAAAAGTGGTGTGGTGTGGTGTGAAATTTGAAATATCCCTTTGTGTGTGTGTTTTTTTTGTCCTTTCTGCCAGGTGAAGGAGGACTGGAAGTACGTGGCAATGGTCATTGACAGGATATTTCTCTGGATGTTTGTACTGGTGTGTATTCTGGGATCTGTGGGACTCTTCCTCCCTCCCTGGCTGGCTGGGATGATCTAGTAGCTTTGAGGAACATAAGAGCTGACAGGATGACGGGCTTGTCGTTCTGTCAGAACGATAAACCTAAGAAGGTTTATCGTGAATCTTTTTTTCTTTCTGTTTCGGGGAACTCCATGTCATAGTCTTTGCTCTTATCCTTTGTAATCAAAAGGTTACTCATTGAGGAACAAGATGGAATATCTATCACTGATCCCTGTGGGCACATACATTCTTTATGAGGGCAAAAGGTCAACAACAAAAATACACTTCAATGCCACTCCATCCTGACTCTGAGCTGCACAGCTCAAACTGTCACGCTGTGATAAAACGTCAAAAGCCGAATCTTGATACCAGAAGGCTCAACATCCAGATTGCTAATAATAGGATAATTGAGGTGGAATACATCCCAACAATCCCAACATTGCAGTGTCTGGGTGGAACAGAGCTGACAATGAACTGATGTCATAAAATATTCATGAGATATCAATAAAGTAATGTTTCTGTGAAAATTTTGTCTGAATTTTTTCTTGGGATGGATATTTTATTTGTTTTAGATAGATGTGACTAATCTGATTTTAAATGTTGAATTATGTCCGTTCTCTCAGGCTTCATCAGGATTCTGTGCTTTCATCAATGGCTGTATGCACAGATAAACACATACACTGTTAGTATTTTCTTTGATGAATATGAAATATGGACATGACTTGCCGTGATGTTTCAGTTAGGGCCTTCAATAGACGTCAACTCTACCTGAACAATACACACGTTGTCCAGGACAATGCAAACATTATGCAACACACCAAGCAACAACTATCCAATGATATGCAAATAAAGAAAAATATGCCAAAAAAGCAACAATGGAGCCCAACAATGCATATATCATTGTACTGATATGCAATGATAATGTGCACTGATATTGCAGGAAATAGGAAATTGTGCACATAATCGAACAACCAGCAAATTAGCAAAACTTTTCTTTGTTCCCCAGTTCTGCCCAATATCAATCCATACTGGTCAAATAGCACATGTGAATAAAAAAATATTAAGTGAAGTTTGTATGAGAATGTAATAGAAAAGTAACACTCACTCATACTTGAGTAAACACAGCTAGCACTGTTGTACTCAGTGCTCGCTATGATAGCCACTTGTAGCACTTTAAAGTCTTTATACTTAAAGACTTTAAAGTACCCCTCAATGTTCTTACTGGTCTGGCTAATGAATCCAGGTTTGGTGTGGATTTTCCATTGTTAGTGGGGCTTTTTTTATCTGTGAAAGAGCATTTTGAAAAAGGCAATTTTGACAAGTCAGCGGAGTTGAAGTGGCTACCATTTTGTAAATACCACGTTCACTACAGTGACAGGGAAAGCAAGGCTAATGTCATTGTATGTTAATTTTGATTGACTGTTAATTCTGTCAGTCATGCCAACCATAGACATAATATAAGGAGTAGATCGAGCATTGGCTGCTCTGGCGCAGGAAATACGGTGGCCAAGATGGCCGCCCTAAATCTTGTCAGCGACAATAGGCAAGAGTGGTCCATGAGGCACCTATTCTTTGTATGTGTCTATGATGCCAATCATGGCCTGTTGCACAGCATTTTTGACAGGAGGATAGATGAACTTATACAGCAGGTCCTGAGGTGGAGCTGACACCAGAGGCATCTAAGGCAGGAAAGTAAAGTAAAACCTCAATAATACCAAAAATTTTACATTTTTTCTTTTCAATTTTCTAGGGTTAGCAGGGAAGACCCTGCTGGCTCTGACAACACACCACTGCATGGTGCTCAAAGTATTCATACCGTCTGATATCGCTAAAAGATTGCAGTACAACCAAATGCTTTTTCTAGTTCTAGTAAAACACATTCACCTGTCATCACTACCTAACGCTTAGCCGCAGTGGTTTTAGCCTTCTAGGTGTTGCCTTCCCATGCAACTCAGCTAGATTGTCATCTTGCTTCAGTGCTTTGAGTGGAATTTTTCACATTGAACTTGATTTTTCAACTGGGCCACTCTGCAAACTGAAGGTGTTGTGAATGATGATGCTAATTTTTGCACTGTTTTAGAATTGCATTCTGCCTGTAGTTTTAGCAATGGCAGCAGAGGGAGGTCATTCTGTCTGTGTATGTCTAAGACATTTTATTGCTGGCAAATATACAGGGATGGTTACAACACAAGCAATTTCCACCAAAACATAGAACAAGGGGACACTTTTTATCACAATATGTCGGTATTGGAAAGGAAAGAGACTCAGTCTATAAGAAGAAAATCTACAACATTTTATGTTAAAGAAATATATAATTTCATAACTCAGGACAGCAGTAAAGTTCTTGTAACAACTCACTTTAGTCTTTAGTTGTATCTTTGTCTTGTTTTCTGAGCAGACTGTGAATGTTTTTTCTGTTCTCTAAAAGGCTGTTGAGAGGAACACAGCTGTTTAATTGAGCTAAAGGTAGTGTGAAACAAGGATGAAGAAAAGGTATGCTAAGTTGTGCACTTCACCAGTCTGATTTGGAAGAGTGACAAGAAGAAAACCACTGTTGAAAGAAAGCCAGTTGAAGTCTTGTTTGCATTTTGCCACAAACCATCAGAAGAGACAATTTAAACTTTTTGTCCCAAACCCAAAATTCAATTAGGAACTGATACTAAGACTTCATTCTCTTTCTACATTTGAAATGCTGTGAAGCTTCACACACACAGTCACCACATACCAGTTAAAATATTTAATTAATTCTGGGAATTATGAAAGTTTTGAGGACACATTGAGAGCATAGGTTTTTATGAGCAGTATAGAGACCAACATACACCTTATTTCCACCTGTATTTGCTTTTAAAATATTTAAAAATGCCAACTCATTTCGGATTCAATCCATACTGACTGAGAACACTGACTTGCAATCAAACTATGGCTGAACTGAAACTGAACAAAAGTACGGTATCTGCGAATAAGGCTGCCAGGCTGAAAGTGTTTATATTCTGTGTGTTTCTGATATCTTTATGGACAAAGTCTTCCAAGAGACTTGCTGAAGCGTTGGAGCAGAAAGTATGTGGGAGGTGAGAGACTGCAGAGTGAGAACAGAAAGTGTTAAAAAGTAAAGGATGGATAATCCTAAGAAAAGTTAGAAATGCATGATCAGAGATGGTTTGAATTTGTGAGACAAAAGAATTCAAATTCTACCTAGACAGTTCTTTGTGATTTTAAAAAATTGTTAAAAGGTCCGGCACCAAATGATTTTCAATTACCAAAGTTTCATTAAGGCTAGAACCAGGGAAAATCGTGCCTTTATATTAAAGAAAAGTAATTGTTGCCCTCAGTCAAACTAAATAAAACTCTTAGAGCCACAAATGTTACATGACCTTTTAAATAAAAAGATAATTTAACAATAGAAAAAAATATATTTTAAAAAAATCCACCATGTTATTTATATTTTTAGGTTTAAAAAAAGAAATGCAAAACAGATACAAAAAGAGAATGGAGACATTTTCTCCCATGGTATGTAAATGTTTGTGGAAAAGCACATAGTTCAAAACCTAATGACAGGACATGACAGGGTCAGAACAAAGTGGACTCCTGTTGTGTGAAAGCAGCTTCTAAACAGCTTCCCTTCTATGAAGCAGAAGTTTCACCTGGAACTGAAACACTTTCAAGGCATTTTTCCTCATTTTCATTTTATATCTTGTTCAAAACTTGCTGCAGCCTATTATCATGAGTGGAAAAGCAGAAAGTCTGGATAGAGCTGCTATTTATGTACAAGCTGTTGGATTCCCTCAAATTGCTAATCATATGTCAAATTATGCTGACTCTGTCCTCTTAATATAACTGCAGAATGTCAGATTGGTGGCAGGTAGGTGAACTTAAACATGACACACACTTTTCCACTCAGTCTGCTCCATGTAAAGCAGCCCACCAGGCTTTAATTACATGGGAACCAATGTTCCCTCTAAGCTGCGCGCCTGCGCAATCGCGCACTGCTCGCATATTCTCAGCGCACAAGAAAATCTATGTTGCGCATAAAATAAAGTCCAACGTAAACTGGACATTGAGCTCAGATATTAGTTTTGACTATGGACCAGTAACATGTTTTTCGTCCTACTTTGCGATCGAACTCAGTGAGTGACAGGAATCCAGTCAATGACACGATACGGTTCACTTTCGCTACGCAGCCAATCATCGCATGCTATTTTGCGTAAGTGCCTTGGTCATATGCGCTGTGGCACCGTCCAGGTAAGAATAGTGCGGCGGAGTCAAGAAAGCTAACACCTTATCATGTCTAAGTGGGACATCCACTCACCAAGCCAAAGTAAAAAAAAAAGAAATGCACTTCTGCTAAGATCAAATGGCTGTCGGAGTTTGTGCAACTGGAACAGTACAGTACAGTAGAGTGACCGTGTCAAGAAGGCAATGGGGCCATCACTGTTGCCTTCACCAATACTGATGAGATTACTCTTTTTATTAATAAGCTCTGTGATCACATTGATGCTCGTTTTTTAAAGCATGAATTAAAAGAATGGTCTGCATTTGATATTGAAGCGTTGAGTTCAGACTTTTGACTATGGATGAGCAGACATTTGTACACTGGCGAAGAAGTATGAGGCCATTCTCCTCCGCCCACAGATTATGGAGGCCATGGACAGCCAATATGCTGAATTCAAGTACATAAAGCAAGAAGCAGACTGACCCATCAACCTGGGCAAAGTTAATGGGTCAGTAAGAAGGGCAGACGTGAAAAAAACTAATGAAATATTTTACAAAAATTTATACTGTGTCATAAGCTACAGAAAACATTTCATTGTGCAAAATGTGAATATTTTAATATGAACAGTTATGTCTGAAAGGTGTAATGTTTCATTTCTCACCCTGGCTAAAGCAAGACTCTTACTAATACTGTGCATCTCATGAACAGCAATGTTTTTTTGTTTGTTTTTTTAATGGGGAAAATCACTTAAATTGAAAGCAAACAAATGAAAATTGTTGATGTAATTTGTTTCTTTTAATAAGCCATGCAACTTCCTATGATCCCAGATTTATAATACTTGTGCGTGGCCATGCCGTGTGCACTGATGATGCTCACAGTGGTTCTCAGTGTGCTCAGGAAGCTTGTGTGTTTGCTCAGACACATGAACAATTAGAGGGAACATAATGGGAACCATATTAAATTGGTTCCAATACATCAGCAGCCAGCTGTGCTGCCTGGAGAAAACCTCAGATTGGATTAAAAAGGATGTAATATTACACCCAAAGCTACAACCTCAATTCTGACCTGAACCAACAAACTATTGAATTTTCACTAGCTCAGCAGAGCAGAAACCATTGATCATTATGCAAATTTCACAGGAGGTACAAAATGGTAATTTATCTCTATAAAAACACAACGCATTGAACAAGGTTTGAGTACCGTAACTGCAGGGCTTTGTGATCTACAGAGAAAACATTAAATAACAGCTGGTAGTATGAAGTAGGAAGAATTTTTCTGTAACCTAAGAGCTTGATAAACCCCATATCCTCTTTAATGTTCAAATTAACCTGTTAATGGAAGTTCATTTTTGTTCACCCTTTCAATATCCCATCTAAACATTTTTTTATTGAGAATGGTTCTAGGCTAAAATGATACCAAATACCTTTTTTTAAAACCTTGGATTTCACATTTGGAATCAAATATCCATCCATCCATCCATTTTCTGACCACCCTTCTCCCTAACGGGGTCGGGAGTTGCTGGTGCCTATCTCCAGCTGCGTTCCGGGCGAGAGGCGGGGTACACCCTGGACAGGTCGCCAGTCTGTCGCAGGGCAAGAATCAAATATAAAGAGGTAAATTAAATATGAAGGTAGCTGCTTTTCACCAGCTTCCCTAAGAGAGGTGTGCGATATGCTATGCAAGGTCACCATGTTATTAATTAGAGCTAAAATGTCATGTTATTAAATTTACCTAGATAAAGAATTTGCCTTCAATGGTAATTTCAGTTATGACCTATTAAGATCATGTGCTTTTGGGCTCAGTAATTAATTTGGACATGGACAGACATTTGAATTTAATTATGGCCAAACCTAGTAATTAGAGATTCCGCCCACGAAGACCAACATGATAATCCTACAAGCTGTTTCCTGAACAATTATTTCTCTGTACAGAGCATTACTGTGGGTGGATGCACTGAATGTACAGTCAGGATCAGAGAGACACCAACTTGCTGCTTCTGTCATGGCTGCTTAAATTCATTTATTGGTAAAAGAACTGTTCATATAATTCCTTAAACTCTCCTTCAGTATGAGAATCATTCATTCATCCAGATCCAGTTTAAATGAATTATTCTAATACCAATTGGAATTAGGATACACATTTAAAGTGGGAGTATTATGTAAAATTGACTTTCATTTTCTATTGTTATTCCCTCATCCAAAACATACCTGGAGTGTTGCTTTGACTCTGTTTGAGAAATATTACTAATATTAATCTCCATGGTAACCATTCAGATGCAGACAATGAGCGGCATCACTGAGCGCGAAGTCTTTGTGGCCAAATAGCTCCGCCTTAGTCTCCTCTGATATGGGGGAATTTTTCTGCTATAATCCAAGAGCATACATGTTCAGTCTGAAAGCAAGATTGCATGTCTTTTGTTCTAAAGACTTTAAATACTTTTGCTTAAATTTTCATTTTGAAAGAAGGACTTCATGTCTTTCTTCTCAAAATTTGTAACGCTTGTACTCAAAACTTCTCCTGGCGCTCGCACTGGGTTTGAGATCGAAGACTTAAACTGCAGAGTTTTTGGTACTCACTAATTTGACTATACAAAGTACTGAAGTAAAACAGTTTGTATTTACAAAAGTGAAGAATATTTGACTCCTGATCCAGATTGCGGTCAGCATGACACTGTTTGTTACAATAAGTCTTGTTAATTCATCTGTGTTTGTTTAGATCCAGACTTTACTGAGGTGCTGGCGTATAGTTTAGGATCCATGGGTGGAAAATCACTGACGTCTAAGTTTTAGAGTGTTCTCAGGAGAATGGTGGCCCCGATAAAGATCAAAAAGGATCAAGCCCAAAACATCAAGGTTCTGTTTCCTCCAGCCAAACAAGGGAGGTGACAGAGGACTCCAGGATTCCTGCAACCCTTCTTTTTGATGGCTCTAGTGGCCTTTATTTGAAAGTAGTCTGACAGGAAAGAAGGTAATGAGAGAGAGGGAAGACATGCAACAAATGTCACCAGGCCAGGAATTGAACCTGCGACTACTGCCACAGGACTAAAGCCTTCATACGTGGGTTGCCCCTCTACCCCTCTTGCAACACATTTTTGAAAGTTGTTATTAAGAAATGTGAGCATCTCAGGTCACAGAAAAGAATTTAGATATCTACAGCACTAACAACAACAAAATAAAAGCATGTTGGAATATTAATACACATTAAAATTTTTGTGTGATAATTGTGTTTGAGTACAACTCCAAGGTATTTGAAAAATTAAAGACGTAGGTCAAAATCGCTGCAGAACATGTAAAGAGAGGAAAGAGACGGTACCATATAGAGCACTGACAGCTCACCTTTCAGGATGACTGAAGAAAGAAACACCCCGAGCGATGTCAGGTCAGATTTCTGACCTTGGGCCCCAGGAGAACATTGACCTAAACACAGCAAGTATGAACAGCTGTGAGGACAAGAGTTCACAGTTTTTACTTTATTACTTTTGCTAATTATACCCAATACCGGGCTGTTTGCATACAACATGGAGTGAATGGTGATCTATCATGTTAGTGATAGTATATATACTAATGCTTACATTTTATATTAGAGTATTTTACAAACTAAATGACTAAGCTGATGTCAGTCAGTCCATAGTGACATTATGCTAAAGTTGGTGGAGTTTGTGGTTGCATATGAAGAAATGTAATGAATATTAATGCTTTTATAAGGCAGTGAATGCTAAAACATTGGATGCTTAGTTTACCAGAGTGAAAAAAAAAAGTAGTCTTGATTTCATTCCCCTTGAAAATGAGACCCAGATCTCAATGGGTTTTACCTGATTAAACAAAGGAAATAAAATTCCTCTGAGTTTCACAGACAATTGTATTTTTGAGGCGACCCATGCCAATTAAATGTACAGCAAAGCTTCATTCCTAAAAGATACTCAGCCTGCACAGTCACAAACCAAGCTCCGCAGCCTTATAATACGTTCAGGTGAGCAGCTTAACTAGCCGGCCCAAATAAAACACCTGTCAGCATGACTTTCTAATCAATTCCCCCATCACGCCTCCTTTATCATATAATGTTGGCCGTGATGAGTGCCGATTAACTGCGGAAACTTCCCTAATAGGTCAGCTGACAGATGTCTGCAGGTGTTGCATGGTGCATACAGATGACAGGGGGTTAGGGGAGTGTAAATCTGTTAACTTTTCCTTTTCCTGCACACCTTGAGGCTCATGAATGGGGAAGGCATGAAGCTTGGACCCTCCAGGGATCCCATTAAATCCACACACATGGTGCATTTGGGGCTGCACAGTGGCGCAGTGGGTAGCGCTGTTGTCTTGCAGCAAGAAGGTCCTGGGTTCGATTCCCGGCCCGGGGTCTTTCTGCACGGAGTTTGCATGTTCTCCCTGTGCATGTGTGGGTTCTCTCCGGGTTCTCCGGCTTCCTCCCACAGTCCAAAAACATGACTGTCAGGTTGATTGGCCTTCCCAAATTCTCCCTAGGTGTGAGTGTGTGTGTGCATGGTTGTTTGTCCTGTTTGTCTCTGTGTTGCCCTGCGACAGACTGGCGACCTGTCCAGGGTGAACCCCGCCTCTCGCCCGGAACGCAGCTGGAGATAGGCACCAGCAACTCCCGACCCCGTTAGGGACAAGGGTGACGGAAAATGGATGGACGGATGGATGGATGGTGCATTTGGCCATTTTCTCCCACAATCAGCAAATTCCAAGAGATCCCCTCTAGTCACCAGCAGCCAATGTGCTGCCACTCATCAGAAACAGAGCACAAACGCTCGGCTCCATCCACTCAACTAAAACTGTATCTCTTTGAGATCGTTCTAACTTTAACATGAAGTTTGGCGTTATCTCTCTCCCTGGAGGGCTATTGAGATTGTTCAGATTTGCTGATGGCCAATAGTTTCTACGGTAACTGTCCTTCATGGTCTCAGGCTATCCCTGAACTTTAGTCGAGTTAGCCTTACCTCAGAGTGTTAGGAAGAAATCTTTTGGGTTTTTTCTAACTTTTTTTGCAGGGGCTGATGTGGAAATAATTACCTTTGGGGGCAAGGAAGTGGCAAAAGGTCTTAGCAGGGGGCAATGTAGAGGGGCAATGCAGTGAAGAATGTGAAAATCCTACCCCCTGGATGTAAATAGAGGTAACAGAAAGTCCACAAAACACTAAACTTTTTATTTTACTGCATCACCATCTGCATTTCAACAAATGTGTGCAGTCTGTTTCTGAATTATGGTGTTTCCGTTAAAAAAGATATGAAATGAAAATCACATGTAAATAAGCTTGTTTTCGTGATAAGACTTTAACAATCATGGCAGCGATGGATGTAAACACATGAGATATATTCAGAAATCTAGTGCTTATTCACACATTAGATCAATAAAAATATATTGAAGTGCTACTTTAACTTCAGAGAATTTTTTTGGGTGAATTAATGTTTAATTTGAAGGCTCTAACATTCTTCCGGACAAAAATGAATTTAGCTTTTATAAGTAAGATTTTAAGGACAAAAAAATGGAGGGGAATGAGGTGGAGCAAGGCTCTGTTGTTGATGGCAGTTGCTCCCCTTTGTACTCCTGATGTTTTGGCAGTCGTGGGCTTTATTCAGCAGTAATCTGACAGGAAGGTGGGAAAAACAAGCAGCAAATGTCTTTCGATTCGATTCGAGTTGATTTAAGCAGTGCAACATCGAGATCTGTAACCTCCGTATGCAATGCGCATGCGCTAACCAGTGGACGGCGCAAGCTTGGATGGAAGAACGCTTGGTGTCACTGGCGTCGCGTCGCGTGGCGAAGTGGGTAGCGCCATAAGGTCTGTGGTCCCTTCATGCTGAATTACTAATTAAGCCCACCAGCACCGAAAACAGTTCCTTAAAAAATCTTCCTCTGGCATAAACCTTACATTTAGATTATGTAGATGGAGCAAAAATAAAGATTTAGGAATGTGAATATTTGATCTGCAGCAGCCGTGTTAAGCCTTTTCAGAGGCGTTGGAGACATTCAGCAGCCAACCTGCCTGGAGACAGTGTGCCAAGCTGCTGCCCAGATTTATCATTAAACAGGGAGGTTATTGGAGCTTCACAGATGCCGTGTGTGATCTATGACGTCTGGGCATTGCTTTAAAACGATGTATACTCCTGGCGATGGAAGAGTAAAACTCTGTTATACTCAGTAAATGGTACAAAGCTCCACAGCAGCCTCCAGTCTGAATCCATCTCACTAAAATACAGATGAATGTTTATTAGTATGTTGCAAAAACATTCACCTTAAAGAACCCAACACTTTTTCCTGTTCCAGTATATTTTTAGGGGTTTAATTAGACACAAAGTGTAAAGTGAAAGGAAATGAATGCTAATAGAAATCTGTTCAAGTTTTCATCCCCTCTTACTCTGATAGCACAAACACAGCAGCCATTACCTTAAAAGGGTGGTAACATGTATTTTCCAGGGTCTTGGTGTCATTTTATAGCACAATATGGTGGTGGTGTTGGATATAAGAGAAATTGAAATTGGGCCTCTGTCTCTTTGAGAAGCTCCTTCACAGATTTTATCTGTTATCTTTTTCATGACATAATTACATTGAATTTACACAGCAGAATGCTAATACTTTAGATTTTTTTTGTCATTATGTTGAAAACTATGTTTTTTATAGCAGTTCCCTCTATATTCTTTTTGTAAAAGTTTAAGTGAAATGATGGTTATTTAAATATGACTACACGTTTCCTATTATAGACATTTATCAGAAATGTGCTCTTTTTTTTTTTAAAGCGCATGTGTCTCTGAAATGTTTTTGTAACTAAACTGAGGGTAAAAACTGCTTTTTATCAATTCTTATGTTAAAACACAGCAGTGGCAGCATCATGCTGAATACAGTTACATACCACAATTACTTAAGTTTTTAAACCCAAGTATTATTTTCTTTCCAGAATTAAACACTATTTTATTAGCTTTATTGTTGTGATGTCACAAAATGTGGGGCAAACGTTCAGCTGTGGTCTCAGAACCAAAAAAATATAAAACAAGTCATGACATGACAAATAAAAATGTATTTTTAACAACATTGTTAAATTTCCATAAACCATCCACAATAAACAACAACTAAAAAATAAGAATTCCGGTGCCAGCTAAAAGCCATGATGCTGGTAGCAAGTCATCCAGAAGGAATCCTTTAAATTAAAAAACAGGAAAAAAAAAGAAAAGAAACAAGGCAGAGAAGTGACAATAAGCAGTGAATATAAGTTAATTAGATGCCAGCAGTGCCTCCCTCTGACTGTATAGTTAGAACTCTGTCATCTTCTTGTGTGTGTCTGCCTTCTTGTGGTCTCTCTGGATGGACAGCTCATGTGCTTTCTGCTGGGCCAGCAGGCGGCGGGCTGCTGACAGCTTCTCTTCCAGCTGCTTCACTCTGGATGAATCCCTTTGCACAAACAACAAACAACAAATAGATGTGAAGGCGGACGGGGGAGATGACAAGTCAGGTTGGTTTTAGCAGCACTGTTTCTTCACAAGATGTTTCCATCTTAGTTACAGTTCACATTGTTCCCACAGTTCTTGTTTGGGAATATGCATTTATTACTTTGACTTGTTTCAAAACGTTTTCTGAAATATAATGGAGCATTTTTTCCCTTCCCAAAGGACTGGAAAATAATAAGATGGCATATTAGGGCCATTGGAAATAGGGAAAATAGAGGAGTGAATTTCAGCCAAAAAACTCAAAAATGGTGAAATTAATTTAAGAAGTTTTCAAGAAAAATATCCCGATCATCTTGAAAAGTTCAAAATTTGCCAGAGAAAAAGATTTCAGAAGTTGAACATTTTTGACTTTTGAAACTCCTGAAAGTTTTTTCTAGAAAATTTCTGAATTTAATCTAATAATTTCTGAGTTTTTTTTCTATCAAATTCAGAAGCACGTTTGTGTGTTACTGTGACTGAATACAGTGACAGTAACTTGAATCGGGCAGGGTTCTTATTGTTTCCTGATTTTACAGAAGCATTTAGTGACTCTATATTCAGTACTGACCTGCCCTTCTGTCTGCTGAGGGACTCGCTCAGTTTCTGGATCTCCCTCTGGGTCTGAGCCACCCTCTCTGTGGCCTGGAAGAGCTTCACATTCAGGCTCTTCTTGGTGCTTTTCCCGGCCCTGTAAGCCTCCACCCCGGTCACTTCCGCTGCCCCAGCAGCAGCAGGATCTGAGCTCTTGTCTCCCAGCTTGTGGTTTAAAAAATCAAAGACGGTACGGTGGCCTCCGGTGGAGACTTTCGGCTTTCTGCGGCGCCTTGGCCGGTTGGTTTGGGCGCCACCTTGAGCAGCCATGCTGTGGGTACGCCTCTGTGTCAGCTTGGCACACTCATCCAGAGACTTTCCCTTGGGCAGGACCACGGCCATCACCGGCTCCACCCGACCCTCCTGCAGCTTCCCTAGGCCTGGGAGGCAAAACAAGCTCTGAAATATTTTTTTCTGTGTGTGTATTTATGTTTAAAAAGAATCAGCACCGGCACAATTTTGAAATAATTAAAGAATTAGTCAATATTTTTATTAATATTTCAACTTTTCTATATGAAGTTGATCAGCGAGTTTTTCTCACCTTTTCCAAACTCGTAGCCCATTTTGAGCATTAGTTTGGATCCAATGCCTCTGGTATGAGCCTCCCAGCCCCCGAAGTTAGCACTGCTCACTGCTTCAGATGATTCTGTGGCAGAGTCGAGAACTGCCAAAAAATAACAGAAAAGGAAAAGTTGGAGCAAACATTGACAGGTTCAATTTAAGTAGTATATTTGGTCTACATGTAATTGGCTTTGTAAACCTTTAGCATATCCCACTGCATTTGCATCTCCAGTGTCATCTGAATCAGAGTCAGAGGAGAGCGGATCGTCTTCCCTGAGGGGTGGGATGACCCCGTCGGCCTCGACGACAGCGTCTTTCATCAGTGAGTCGAACTTTACCGTGAAGAAACCACTGTCAATTTCTGACAGGAGAGAAAACATTACAGATCAACGAGATAACATTATATATCTGATACGCAACTTTTATAAAACATTTATTTTTCACATATTTGTTGAAACCGTTACAGTCCTCACAGTACAATATGAGACAGAGAATCTGTGAAAAGAATCATCCTTCTTTGGCTCCTCCTAGTGGTCAAACTGACTTCAGCAGAAAGATGGTCCTGGTCAGAATTAACCAATCAGAGCCAGGAGGCAGGTCTTAGAAGTGTCAATCACACTCTGTGTTGCCAGATTGAGATTCTGTTGAATATGTTCGGCTGGGAAAAACAATTTTGAGACGGGTTGTTAAAATTTGGGCTGCTTCTCAGAACATTTGACAAGTTCATAGTAAAATTCTGTCGGCATATTTGTGGTTGTGTGGCAGAAAAGCACAAAACCTATGTACTGTAATAAAATGCCACGTTATTACACTCATTTCAGTCCATTTATTTTGAAATGTCTAGAACAGTGTGCCCAAAGTCGGTCCTCCAGAGCCGGCATCCTGCATGTTTTAGTTCTCTCCCTAGTGGTAGTAACAACCTTCTCAGGAAGTCAATGTTCTTCTTAGGCCTTCTAAATGAGCCATCATTTGATGCAAGTGTGCTAAACTAGGGAGAGAACTAAAACATGCAGGATGCCGGCCCTGGAGGACCGACTTTGGGCACCCCTGGTCTAGAATCTGCTGAACTAGTTAGTGGCGATTCACTGTTTAATCAAGTGTCACTGTGTAAAACAAAATAATTTGAAAAAACAAAACAAATCCCAGTGCAGCTTCAGGATTTAAAAGTCCATGAGTCAAGCGTTTGTTTTGTTTTTTTTGTTTTTTATTTATTATGTATCAACAGCAAAGAATTACCTTTTATCCTGGCCGGGTACCAGATGCCATCCTCATGTCGAGCTAAGCAGGCAGAACCTTCTTCAAGGTTACTGAGGTCACAGTCCAAGAACTCATGGAGCTCGGACACGTACACCACCTCCCCATGGGAAAACCTTTATCAGAAAGCATCGGAGAAATGGAGGTCATAGAAAAACTAATCCACTGAGGCTCCTGATTAAACTAATATTTAGGGAACAGGGTGGAATGGGGACAGAGAGTCAGACACCATTTATCTACAGGATCAGCTTAAATCCAATTCATCCAGAGATGGAATAATTTTGTTCTGGATTTTAGGCAAATAAAATATTTTTGGCCTAATCTTGTCCCAGAGGCTATCTGGTGAATTAAAAGGGCTGAATAGTTTGATAGCGTATTACGGCCATTTTAGAAAGAAAAAAATGAGTAAACTCAGAAATTTTTAGATAAATCTAAAAAAATTTTAAGAAATAAAACATGGAAATTTAAAAGTTTAATTTGAAAAGACTCAGTGATTTTGAGATTAATCTTGAAAATTTTCTAGAAAAAATTAGGAAATTTCTGAGTTTCAGAAGTCCAATTTTATGCAGAATGGGAGAATTAAGAAAATTTGTTCACATAAAATTAACTTTAAAACAGGTCGCTAAAGGTTTTACCTGCAGTTGTCCTGAAAGCGACATTTGTCCTCCAGGTAGAAGGGACATGGCTTCATGGATTTCTGGGTGGGGTAGACGAAAAGCACTCGGACCTGCGCCTCGTTTCCCTCTGGCGGCTCTGCCCCGACCACCATAGCGTTGTGGTACTCCAGCGTCCCCCAGGACGTCCTGTAGGGGGCTCTCACCTTGGTACCGCTAAGCGCATCCTCTACCTCTTCATCTTCCTCCTCTTCTCCATCTCCCTCTCTGCCTTCCTCGTCCTTCTCTCTGGAGTCGGAGCCGCTGCCTGAACATTCTCCCAGTTCCGAGTAAAAAGCAGCGAACTCTGCGCTCAGGTTTTCATCAAACCTGGTGGTGTCAGCCGCCACTTTGCAGGTGTTCCCATGTGGCTCGGTACTGTCCTCCAAGCTGGCCAGCAGCCGGCTCTTTTTGACGGACACCAGACTAGCCTCTGTGAGTTCTATCAGCTGGCAGAGGTCCTCCTTCAGTTTGAGCAGGTCTGGCTGCTGGCTGGGGTCCAGGCCCGCAGACAGGGCTGTCTCCACCTGTTGCAGCTGAGCACCATAGGCGGCGATGGCGGCATCCAGAGTCGCTTCATCCATGCCTACAGCTCGGACGGGCAGGAGAGGTCAGCATCAAACTGCGCCGACAGCAGAAGATGATGGAGGTTTAGAGATGATTTAGACAGGATCACGAACCGGATGTAGGATAGACATATATCATATTGTTTATGATGTATCTGGAACATTCCTTATAAGAATTTTGATTTGTCTTGACCAGGGGTCCCCAAAGTCGGTCCTCGAGGGCCGACTTTGGGCCCATTGACAACCTTTTCAGAATGTCAATGTTCTTCTTAGGCCTCTGACGAGCCATCATTTTATCCAGGTGCATTAAATCAGGTGGAGAACTAAAATATGCAGGATGCCAGCCTTCAAGGACCGACTTTGCGGACCCCTGGTCTTGACATTTACATTAATGTTGTTAAAAACAAAACTGACATTATTGGAAATGTTATTATTTTTACTGCTTTCTCAACTATTCCCTAAATATCAGTACATTTGAAAATATGATTATAGTTACTGTGTGAAGTTTAAATCACTTGTTTAAGTGATGTCCTGAAGAAGCCTGTTTAAAATGGAAGCTTTTTCCATAGCAGTATTCTTGGAGCTATGACTGCTATATCCTTAAAAAAGATGTAATAAATAGTTTTTAATTTGTATCATTATCACAACAGTGCAACAAAATATTGTGATGAAATTCTAAGTTTTTTTAATTTTTTTTTTTTATTGTCTGCCCTGGGATGGGCGGGTGGGTAGTTTGGTGGATGGATACATGGAGTGACAGTACAGATTGAATGAATGGACAGATGGACGGATTAAACACTTTTCTCCACTTAATTTCTTTTAAAGCCTTCAGATGGTTCAAGCATCTTATGATCATATCTTTATTATGTTTACAATGAGACACAAAGGGGATAAAGTCTGGAAGAACAAATACTTTTTCAGTTTTCTTGTTTTCTATTTTCCTTTTTATCCAAACTTTATTCCATAATTTTGGTTTATAACATTATAACACCTCCCACCGTGGTTTACTCCGTGGTAAACCGCATCTTCACATCTTTTTGGTGTAAAGATGTACATCCAAAAGGTGTACGTCCTCCAGATTTACATCTTTTCACTGCCAGTAAGGGGTCGGGTTAGTCTCATCTAAGGAGACATGCTTTGTGTTCTGACTGTGAATAAATTAAGCTCACTTACTGTGCCATATAGTAAGCTACAGTTTTTACTGTTGCAGACAAGATACTGAAACCAATTGAGATGTCGTTTTAACTGCTAGCCGTGTTTCCGGTGAGACTGGACCAATACTAGCTATAAAAGCACATTTATTCATTTATTACCTCAGTAAGTAGTCGGCTTCTATGTCATCAGCTCTGGCTCCGGTAAAAGCAACAGCAACATGGTGGTTATTTTAATAAACACACAGCAAGGTAAAAAAAAAAAGCTCTGGACAGGACAGATCGGGGTCAGTTTAGGAAAAATTAGCAAAGGCTGGACTTCCGTTCAAACTGCTGTTCTTTCACAATAAAATAAAGCATTCGCGTTCCCGAGACAGTAACAGCTATTGGAAAGTTAATTGCTTTTAAACAATTGGCACACGGGCCTGTTCTATTTCAAATGTGAACTTTATTATTGAAGCTCTTTAATTTAAAAATAAAATAAAACTCTAGCGGCCATTAGGCAAGAGGTACACCCTGAACTAAAACAAACAGATAAACACAAGACCAACAGTCAAGCATACACACACAACAAACCAATAAAGACAAGTCATGTTTTTGGACTTTTTGAAGGAAGCTGGAGTACCTGGAGAGAACCCATGCAAACAGATAGAGAATGAGCTCAGGTCACGATTAGAGCTCAGGAATATTTGCTGCAAAACAACAGTATTACCAATTACCGTTGAGTCGTAATAATAATATTGATTGGGTCTGAACTGAACCTGTGTATCTTGGGAAGTGCCTTTAGAGGACGTTTGTTTTAAATTAGCTTCTTGTTAACATTTGTCGTGGAGATACATCGAGTATAGTTTCATCATTATCTAATTGTGAATTTGTGTTTTATCAATAAACTAACATGCAAAGAACTCCAAACTGAATGGGTCACAAGTCAGTCAAGCAGTGTAGTCCAAGTATTAAAAACAAGAGTAACTAAATTAAGGCCTCCTCTTCAGTAGTAAATTAGCTGCCTAAATCAGAATAAGCCTCAGAAATACATTTAGGAAAATTTCTATAATTTGGGGTGTGATTTGCATAACAGTGATTGGGAGTAGATGGAGTCCAGGGAAATTGTAGTTGTTCCTGGACCAGTAAGTGGAAGTCAATGGATGGCTGGTTGGAAATGAGTTACTTTGTGCGCAAATCTAAATTAAACCATAAGGTAAATCAACAATCAGAAATCTGTTTTTAAATACATTTTTAAATGTAATTATATTCTAATAATATATACTGGATACATTTTTCTATTATATTCGGTTGTAGTAGTTTATAACATAGGCGTAATAAAGAATTAGTAAAGATACTTTGTTATATATGTTTGTACTGGAAGGATCTAATTCTGAAAGGGACCGGAAATTATTACTTACCGTCACAAATGTGCGTCACTGACGCAGAATGATGTCGGAAACTTCATCGAATACAGCGGTAACTTCGTCGGGTCGATATGTTTTTCTGTCTTTCTTTGTTTTGTTTTGTTTTGTTTTGTACTGTAGTTTAGTTTTCTCAGTGACGTCTCAACGGCAAGTCCTCACTGTTGCTGGCATGAAAGTAGGATGTTATTTTCCACTGTGTCGCTTTAGCATTGAAGCTGTTTAGCCTAGTTTTATCACTGAGGTGTGACATCACGTTTTACTAACACTATTTTGTTAGTGTTTATAAAGCGTTTATTTTGATACTAAATTATGCAATTTAAGAATATAACCAAATTTATTAAGGTTTTTCTGTTTGAACCCAGTTAAGATTTAACAGCAGAAAAAAATATAAGCTAATGCACTCATTACCATCAGCATCAATGGCTGATGGTAATGAGGAAATTATATATAGCTTATATTTTTACCTACTGCATTATCAGTAGGTAAAGAGGATGGATGTACGACGGCGTGATGGGGCCATTATAAATAGAACATTAAAAAAAAGCTTTTTCTAGAAATTTTCTAGAAAAAACATGGAAGCTTGAGTTTAAGTTTGAGAAGTCGAAAATGTTTGACTTTCGAAACAAATTTTGTAGATCTGGCTGTCTTTCTGAGGACAGCAAGCACAGTAAACATGCAGCGTGATGTCGACTGATAATTTCCCCATACTGTACAAGAATGTAGCAATACTATAACATCTGTTTCTAATACTATACCGTTATCAGAAGTCGAAAAATCAAAGTCAAATTTGTAAATTGGAGGAATAGAAATGTTGATTACTGAATGCCATGTGCAGAACTAGAACCAGTTACTTATAATATTTGGATTATTGAAATTAAACCAGAATTAAAGTATGAGTAATTACCATACACATAAATCTGTTTATTACCACTGGATCCAACCCTTCACTGTCTGACTCTTCCTCTCAAGTAATGTTGAAGTCATTCTTTTTTATAAACTATATGTCTCAAATAAATGTGTTGCAGTCCTTCAGTAGAACTAGCTTTCTCGTTTTCATCACTCAAACTGGCTTCTTCCCCCAAAACAGCAGATTAATCGCTTCCTCCACTTCTTTGTATTTAAAATTTGGTTTGACTTACTGTCATTACATCACAAGATGGCACCGGTGTTTTGATTAAAACAGCAGAAGACACAAGGACGTTTATTGTAGTTTGGGAGAAATATTTATTATTAAAAGCTTTTATGAAAGCATAGTAGTTAATCTTTTTAAATTATATATGTGATTTTATAGTATCAGTGCGACTTTAACCTGAAGAACACATTCATTAAAGTGAACAGTACTGAAGGTGTTACATCGGCTGCCTGTGCTCTCTTATAGAAGTGGTTCTTGCTGTGATGCCTCCAGCCATGTCTCAGATTAATGACCCGAAGATTGCCTTCGCTTATCTGCGCCCAGCCTGCGTCCTGCTCACCAAGGAGCCCACTGTGACCAATGTGGAGTCGTTGAGTGAGCAGCTGAAAGACATCCATGATACCTCGCTGCAGCAGCTGCAAGAGTATGTCCTCTTCCCCTTGCGCTTCGTCCTCAAAGTCCCGGGACAGAAGAAGGAAAAGATGGTGCAGTGTGTGGCCGAGGCAATGAGCCACATTCTGGAGAGGACTTGTGTCCGGAGCTGGGACATGCTACGTGAAGTCTTCTCTGAGCTCTGCTTCTGCCTCTGCTCCCCCACGGACCCGGGCCAACCTGCAGATATGTCAGAGGAGCTGAAATCTGCCGTGCTGCAGTGCCTGGATGCTCTGCTCCACGCCGCTTATGGCGACATAGTGTTCAGACTGTACGAACCCTCGATGCTGCCTGGATTGGGTGCTGCCGTGTCGCTGCTGTTGGCTTTAGGAGAGAAGGACAAATCCAGAGAGATTCAGACGGCGGCCTTGAAGTGTCTCCAGGCTTTGATTCTGCATTGTGACTGCAATCAGGAGCATGTTGCCCCATTGTGGGATGAGCGATGTTCTGTAGGCAGCACCATGGCTTCCTTCTTACCTGGGGTCACTTCGGCTGCAGCAAGGATCATCACTGGAGATTTGAGGCAAGGCCATGCGGTTACTGTCAGGGCCATAAAGGTAAAAACACTACAGATGCATCTTTACTACAAATGATTAAGCATTTGCTAAAAGAATGACATGTTATTGGATTTTAGGCAATACAACATTTAATTCATTATTTCAAATTGGAACTGAACTCCCGTTCATTTTCTTTTGTATTTCTAATATTGCATAAAAAGCTGTAGGTGGTTCGATAAAAACCTGGAGAATGCGTTCATTTTTTAAATTTCTTTAATTGTCAGAATAATTGATAGAATAAGTCATTCCTAAAATAATGATTACTAACAGCTCTAAACCTTATTCACATTATATCATGTTACAGTGCAAACTTCAATGCATTTTACTTGGAATTCATGACATAGACTAACACAAAGTAGCACTGCAGTTAACAGTTATTTTACTAATCAATGATTCTGAAGATTAATCAAGTAATCTGATATTTCCATGTACTACTTTGCATTGCTCACGAATCAGAATAATGTCTAAAGAAAATAGTAAAACAAACTGTGAATCGTTTAAGGAAAATAAAATTCCTGCTCTGGTTCAGGTGTGGTCTGGGTGTGTGGTTCTGGTCATGGAAGATGCCCAGCTGAAGCGCAGTGAGTCCTGCAGCACTGTGTCGCCGGAGATGGGGAGGATCAGCCAGCTGGTGGTGCAGCGGACGGAGGACTGGGTGAAGGCGTCAGCAGGGAAACTGTGTGTGCTGCTGAGGAGGATCATTTCCTGCTCCTCTGCCAACCATCATTGGAGGGTGAGGCTGGAGACGGTGGAGCTGGCCGACCGTCTGCTGGCAGCGTGCGGTCAGTCGCTGAAAGAGTGCCTGGGTCCACTGCTAGAAGCTCTGGTGACAGCGATCAACGACGAAGACCCCAGAGTCAGACAGAGGTTTGTTTTAGTTTTTTTACTGAGTGAAAAAAGAATGAAAATGGCCCGACTGGAGCTTGATGTCTTCTTGTTCAGGTGTGAGGTCGCTCTGAGAGATGTGTCCCTGAGGAGTCAGAGTGCTCCCAGCAGTAAGAATCTGACTGACATCCTATCTGAGAATCTCCACTCGTTAGCCACCTCCCTCCCCCGACTGATGAGGACTGCCAACGACCAGAAGAAGCTGTTTGTCCTCAACGTGTTGCTTGGTTACCTGAAAGTCCTGGGACCACTTGTCTCTGTGGTTCTAAACTCTGCTGCACACCTGGACAGGATCTCTAAAGCATTGATGCAGGTAACAATTTGGTTTAATATTTTAATACTCTTCAGAATTGAACTTATAAAGACGTAATATGTGGAGGTGATGCAAGGGGGAAGTCTTTGATTCGGTTAAAATCTTTGTTGCACAACCCATTTTCTAATTGATCAGACCAAGTTGTTGTTTTGCAAGTCACAAATAAGACCCAAGTCTTTCCACTCCAGTCCTGGGTGTCCCCGCATCCTTAAAAAGTCTTAAATTAATGTACCTAAGATTAAGGCCTTAAAATAAATAAGACAAAATGTAAATTAGCCTTAAATATGCTAATCATAGGTCTTAAATCTAGTTGTGGTCGGACTATTAACTATTTTTCCTCACTGAAGTTTTCAAGAATTGTATTTATGCTAAATGTTTCAAATGTCTAGCTTAAAATCTGTTCAAATCTGTGTGTGTTTGTAATGAAAATATCAAGCAGTAACTTGGGTCTTTCTTTGTTCATGTTGTTTCTTTGCTCTTGACTCACATTTCCTGAAATTTTATTTTACATTATAGAACATTCCATTTTGTTTTTATCACCTCTCAGCTGCATCAGATTTTGTCTTTTTAATCAACTTTGCAAGTTTACCCAATTACAGAAAAAAATAAGTATTGAAAGAAGCTTGATTATTTAACAATTATTCATTTAGTTTTAGAAACATGTTGCATTTATTGCATTGGAACAATAAAATAAGAATAGCCTAAATGTCCAAAATGGAAAGCATTTAATTAATTTTAGTACTAATTGTGTCTGTTGTTGAATGGATTGTTTCTGTGATCATTTGAACTGAAATTGAGACTGAAGATTTTTCCATAGCTCTATTACATGTGAATAAATCTATAAGTAGGACAGGATGAATTGGAGGAAGATGCATTTGTGTGGGAGAATTTGCCACAAGGTGGTGCTCTCATGTCAAGCTTCAATAAAGAACACAACCCTCTAAAGGCAGAATGGTTCAAATTTATATGTGGATGACAATTTAAAAGACTCTGTGTATAACTAATATCATAAGAACAATGAGAAGGTGAATGTCATATGATCTCTGTTTCTTTATTTCTATTTTTCTTTATATTTGAAGTCCATGCATTATTTTTATTTTTGAATGAATGCAGATGGAAAAAAAAGCAGACTTGTTGAAAAAGCAAATGAGCAAATTGTTAAAAAACCTTCACCATTTGCTCTCAATTATAAATTCTTCACACCATCAAAAATTGCTTATGTTAAACAAACACAAAAAGCCATTTTCAAACGACAATTTCATTTATTAAGAGGAAAAACTATCCAAACCAACCAGGCGCTGGGTGCAAATTGATTTGCCCTTCTCACACAGTTTTGGTTCAGTCTCACTACTTGAGAAATTAGTTAAACAGAACCTTCCTGGTTTTTTCATACATCAGCTTGAGTTGACAATTCATCCAGGAAGTCAAAAACAACCCAGAACAACTGTTGGCTTCACTTGCCTCAGTGAAGGTTAGTGTACATGATTAAGGTCAATAAGAAACACGCTGGACCAAAATGGCCTCCAGTTCCAAGGTGAAAGCGAATGCTGGCCGAAAACAAACACATCTTACATTTCTCAACAACCTGATGATCTACAAAACTTTTAGGAAAGTTTTTTGTGGATTCACAAGACAAAATTAGATTTTTTTTATAAGGTTTCTGCATCGTTGTTCTGCTTTGAGCTCACATCTCAATAAACTAAAGTGAAGGTTTTGGAATAGCCCAAAGTCTGGAGATAAAATTGGTCATTACATGAGCTCTAATGGACTTTTTGGTCTTTTCCTGGAGAAGTCTCAGTTTATTGTTTATTAATAAACAATAAATGTTTATTAAAATGTGTGTTCAGGTGCTGGAGCTGGATGTGACGGATGTTCGTATTGTGGAGGAGCGGAGCTCCACTAATCCCATAGAGAGCAGCTCCGGCTCACACCACTCCGACAGCGCTCACACTCAGAGAAAACACTTCCTGTTCTTCACCGACATCAAGATCTACTGCGTGCTCATGGAAATCTGCCGAACATTAGGTACTGTTATACGACGGAATAATATAAAAAAATATATAATACGAGAATGCGACAGACTGGCGACCTGTCCAGGGTGTACCCCGCCTCTCGCCCGGAACGCAGCTGGAGATAGGCACCAGCAACTCCCGACCCCGTTAGGGAGAAGGGTGTCGGAAAATGGATGGATGGATGGATATAATACGAGAATAAAGTAATCAAATTACAAGAATAAAGTCATGATACTACAACAGTAAAGTTGTACAAGAATAATGCTGAAATAATACGAGAATAAGGTCATAATATTATATTATGATTTTATTCTTGTATTACTATGACTTTATTAGTAGTTCTACTGACTGTTGTTCAATTTAATCGTGGCTGTCAAACGACAGAAACGGCCAAATGTAATCAGTTTTGATCACTAATATGAAGCCAGGAGTCCTCGACGTTTTAGGACCAATTAAAAGATTAAGTTCAGCTAAGTCTTGCTTTATTTATGCAGCACTTTCAGCAAAAACAAACAAAACTTAAATAAAACTTATTTTAGCCTGTAAGTGTATTTTAGACCCATAAAAATTAGATAAACTAATTTATCTAATTAGGTTATGTTTGGTTCCGTCGCATAATTCTTGTTTCTGTCTGATGAAGATAAAACATCAATAACAAATGAAAAACCCTGAACAAAAGCCACAAAAATTAACTTTACAACAATTTACCACAGTTCTGACATTTTTTAGCGACTTTTTCATTTTCCAGGTTACTACGGCAACATCTACCTTCTCACCGACCACCTGTTGGACTTGTATCGGCAGTCCTGTGCATACAGGAAGCAGGCCGCCATGGTCCTAAATGAGCTGGTGGGCGGTGCCGCTGGCGTCTCGGTGGCAGCAGCGGCCAGCTGTTTGGACGCTGGGGACTGCCCGGCTCCCTCTGCCTCCAAGGAAGACCTGAAAGCAGTGGTGGAATCTATCATGGAGGAGTACACCAGCCTGAACAACTGGCACCTGAAGACTGTGAGCGAGGAGACGGACATAGACCGTCAGGATAAGCAGGTGAGGCTTCCAGCAAAGAAAGCTGATAACAAGACCAGATCTAAATTCTGTTACTTCTGCAGTTAGTTTCTTATTTAGTTATAAGAAAGGAGAGAAATAAAGATGGAGTGAACCAAAGTTTTCAGTTTTTTTCAGGACTTCACTTACAATAATTACTGACCAGAAGAACTTCAAGCTGAATTTGAACACTGATGGTACTGGAGAAAAATGATGTATTGTCCAGCATCATTCATCGTCACAGGTCAACGTGTCATTGTTTTCAGCTGCTGAGTCCTTTTAATCTCAAGTCCATCTCCTGCGGTGACATCATCAGGAACACCTCAAATCCTCTTCATCAAGTTCCTTCTTCATTCGCCTGCCCTTTGACCCCACCGCCTACATCTGCCATTCATCAGTTGAACAGCAACATCTGGCAGCTGTGCGTCCAGCTAGAGGGCATGGCCCGCTTCGCCCAGGTGCTGCAGCGTGACTTCCAGCCGCTGCTGATGACAGTGCTCTACCCACTTCTGGAGAAGGCCGACGATGAGTCGCTGCTGGTTAGCCAGGTGGCGCTGGGTACCATGACGGAGGTCGGCACGGCCTGTGGTTACGCCTCCCTGAAGGAGATGATCAAAGACAACTCGGACTACCTGCTCAACGACGTCTCAGTGAACCTGCAGAGGCTTGGTCAACACCCACAGGTACAGACTCAGAGGAGTTCAATTGTCAAGCATCTGTTCAGCCGTTCCTAACCCTGTGACGCCATTTTCCCATTCGACCGACCAGGCTCCGCGAGTATTAACAGTAATGCTGGCTCACTCTGACTGCAGCCTGCTGCCTCTCGTTGGGGACATCGTACAGGATGTTCTGATGGCTCTAGATCTCAGCTATGACCAGTCAGCCACTCTGTTTGCCTCTGTGCTGCACGCACTCATGAAGGCAGTGGGTAAGGAGATACCAGCTGATTACATCACACTCATCTGTATTGCTAGGTTTTATTAAGAACTTCACAATTCAATTCACTTACAATTCACAATTACTTCAACATTGCTTTAAATACTTCAGTAGAAGTTCAGTAATAAGTAGTATTCAGAGTTTTCGTTTAAGCCTTTTTGTTCAATATTGGAAATACATTAAAAAGTGCAAATAATCAAATAATTAAATTCCTATTTTAAATGGTGCCTAAAATAAAATAACATATTCATTTAGTGAAAACTTGATCATTTGTAGCAAAGGATGCAGCTAAAGCATACTTTTAACAATACTTCCAGGTTCAAACCTCCACTCAGTGTATGGTTGATCTGATGACTGTTTTTTTTTAACCACTTAATAAATGTATTGCAAAATGTGCTTAATAGGAGATTTTTTTGAGCCAGGTGAAGCTAGAACTGCAGCTTGACGAGTTGTGGGTAGAACATGTTTACCAAAAAGAGTTTTATTTTTTATATTAAATCAAAATTCTCATATTTTATGTACAGTTTTGGCTTAATTATTGCTTTGACTGTTGTTCATTTAAAAAAATTACCTTTTTTAGAGGCTCTATAGTTACCAATTATTCTATTATTAAATTAGTTGAAGACTATTTCAGTAATCGATTCATCAGAATTCATCCAATTCATTTAAGTATAACTTATTTATTTGACGCAAACCCACTGGTTAGGGCAGTCCTTATTTTATCCACCTCTACTGTTCTGTGCCATGCAGACCATTTCTTAGTTGTCATTTTGTGAATAAATAATCTGTTGTTGAATTAATAGTAATATCATTTTTTCCCTTTTAGCCAGCTGGTTCCCTCCGTCATGCTGTAGGACCAATAAGCCTCCCAGTTCTAAGATTTCTGCTGAACTGGAAGATTTTGATATCTGCCAGTTCCTGCTGGATTACCAAAAGCAGAAGGAATTGGCAGAAGCCATTGCGATTGAAGCGGATGAGATGGAGGACATTGGTAATATTTAGGCATTACCAAAAACAAACTGATATTGTTAAGATTTTATTCATACAGACCCGTGGTTTATATAAATGAATTTAGGTTAAAGAGGCAGGACTCAACCAGGAAGCTTATTACAGCTAAAGCTAACTGTCCTTACAGAGCTGCCGCCTCCTGCAGAGTGTGAGGAAGCTGATGATGGACCCGACGTGAAAGCACAACTCCCACCACACCTTAATATTGCGATAGATGTCATGAAGCGCTGCGTCCACCTGTTGTCTGACCCCAGCCTCAGACTCCGGCTCAAGGTGACTGGTTAGCTGTGGAAGAAAAGTCCAATCATTCAGAGCTACCATCCTGCAACGTTTACCATTTATCACTTTCCTTCGACTTAACATTTATGTACTGCTTTTTGTCATTATATCATATACAATCTCCAGCAAGGCCCTGTAGATTTAGATTTCTCTGAATTTAGAAAAAATAGGTCTCAAATGAAGGTAGAGCTCACTCTCTGTACTAAAAGTCCAGGTCACTTAATGATAGAGCTATTAATCCATATGATCTGTCATATCGTCCAGTAGGGCTGGACGATATGACTGATACATGTGTTACAATGGAAACGTTTCATATCGGTCAATATAGATAATTATTTATTAGTTTGAAATATCTGAAATATCTGGAATAGGTTTTAATGTGGATAAAGCCTTTTCTGTTTTATCCACATTTTTTACAATTTTTTTATTTTTAAGCAGTTATGAGGCAGAGTAGCTAGCTGGAAGACGCCTTTCCCCTGCCTACATCCTCCAAAATGCCATGTGATTCTGGATCTGAGTTCAGCAAAATTACTGAACACTGCTCATTTTGAAAATGTTTTTAAAAGTTCTAAATTTATGTATCTAAAATGAATACCTTAACATTTCTTAAATTCATATAAAAACATAAGTAGGCCCTAAATACATTAATTTTGACACTAGCAGCCCTATTTAATTTTTGTACATGTAGTTTGCTCACTTTTCTGAGCAAACTACATCAATGATGCAGCTGAGACTGTGATCATCGATGATGCAGCTGAGACTGTTGGTAAGACTCTCTCAGCTACTTAGCTGCTGATATATCCTTGTGAGCTAGCTTTTTTGTGTCTACCATTAAGTGAAGAGTTATCACCAGTTGGCTGGACAATGTTCATTTTCGTCACTGCAAACCCATACGAGGCGAGGCGCACTCTGCTACATAAACGATGTTTGGTACTAAGCAGGTCAGGCAGTAGAGAGCCACATGCAGAATGAGAAGCACAGAAGCTGCTACCAAGGGCCACCAACATACCCCAGACATTTCACAGTTTTCTCTATGCTTGATTGTCAGACAGCAGAATCCTTCCAATCATTTTTTATATTTGTAGTTTTCCGGTCTTAAATTTTATTACATTTATTTTCTTAAATTTTAAAAATTTAAGAAATTTTAAGGTCTTAGTTTAAAATTTTTCTTTCTGAAATCTGCAGATACATGTTATTGACCAACTCAAGCTGAATCTCATTAAACTTTGATGAACACTCTCCTACCTTATAGGATGAAATCAAAATAAGATGTCAGATAGGGTCAAAAGTTCTTGGTCTTTTAAATCTATCCATTCATAGATAAGCCACACCTATGCATGGTCATAATATTTCTGACAGTTATTTACTCCTTCTCCTTCAAAAGGTTCTAGATGTGCTGGAGCTGTGTGTGTACGTGCTGAGTGAGAGGGAAGACGAGTTGCTGCCCATGGCTCATCACTGCTGGCCGGCTCTGCTTCAGAGACTCACAGCTGATGACCCGTTAGCAGTCGTCAGAGCCTTTAGGGTTGGTTTACAACTTAGCTTTACTGGGAGTTATGGTTGTCTGACAAGCTTTTTAAACATTGGAACAAAATGGAGTCAAAAGCATATCAGAAGAGAAATCTCAACGTAAATTTTACACAAACCAAGGACTGTCGACAAAGTGTGGATCTTTTGGGCAAAACTGTTAATACATTATTAAATTCTCTAAACTTGGGGTGGCTGCACATCCTTAAAAAGTCTTAAATTCAGCATCTATAATTAAGGCCTTAAAATGTCTAAATTCATTAGAAAATTGAATTTGGCCTTAAATGTTAATGACAGGCTATTGTTGTGGAAGAACTATTTCATATTCAATATTCTATGGAGTTCACTTTTCTAAAAAGTAAAAGGTTTGCATCAGATGAACATCGTCATTACACTAACTAACTGATAGTAAACATTTATTAGTGTAACTGGCTAGCTTTTTTGTGTTCATCATTGGTAAGTGTAAATTTATCACCAGCTGGCCGGTCAGCGTTTGTCTTTGCCACTGGCTCACTGTCTGTGCCATGACATTTCTGTCATGGCACAGACAGAAATGTGCCATGACAGAAATGTCTTAAAGTTCATCTATCAGGTTATTACAAAGTCTTACATTTAAGTTAGTTGAACCTGCAGAAACCCTGAAGCTTTGTGGTTACCCTTAATAACTAAAATGTTTTTAGAGGTAACACCTGTTTTCACGTAGCCTTTTCTAGTTATTTTTTTATTTGTTTTTAATTGATTTGAACTTAACAATTTCTCCACAATTAGGTGCTGTGTACGCTGGGTGAAACCTGTGGTGACTTCCTGCGAAGGAGGGTTTCTAAGGAAGTGCTACCCAAGCTGAGTGCCTCACTGGCACGGCAGGCTCCGGTCAGCGCCAAGGCCGGCCCAGTCTACACACACACTCTGGCCTACAAGCTGCAGCTGGCTGTGCTGCAGGGCCTGGGCTCGCTGTGTCAGAGACTGGATCTGGGTAAGATAAACCAGACACACCTGCAAAGGTAGCACTTGTCTGACATTTTAGCTCTTTAGACCTGGATGGTTTTATTTTGTTTGTCTTAAGATCTTCAAATAATTGCCTGATTTCTGAAATTAAAAATTATGAGATATTTATGAAGACTGATGGAGATCTCCTCCTATCTAGGTGTTTTATTCAGCTTGAATAAGTATAAATTTCATTGCATGTTTTATGAGGCTATTTTCCTTATTTGTTTATTAATTTTATTAGATTTAGCACATTCTTGTGCACTGTGTAGTTGTATTCTTGTACCACCATGTGGCAGTGTTGTATATCACTGACAATTACAGCCTAACTTGTGCTTCTTTCTGTTTCTGTGCTAATATTTACTACATTAATCTGTGATTTAATTTTTTTTATGGGTAGAAATATCCACATGAGTTCATACAATCAAGACCGCTAGTGTTGAGAAGAAGGTCGGTGCTTTCGATGAGAGTCAGCATCCCCTCTGATTTCTAGATTATTATGTTGTTTTATTAAAAAAATGTAATTATAAATTCAATTTGCTCTCATGCATAAACCATAATGGAAAATCAGCAGTGAAAAAGCCTGGAGGCAGCAGAAGCATTTGGGTTCAGCATATTTTAAAGATGACTTTGAAGATTCAAAGCCCAGCCAGCTGAGCCAACAGGAAGCCAGTGAGTTCTCAGCTGCTCACGCAGTAACGCCCGCTCGCAAGCTCCATTACACAGCAGTACAGGAAGAAACACTGCTAAATGTGCAATCAGCAAACCAGGAAGCAGGACTATTTGATTTCTACGTCTGGTGATGTGTTTATCCTTTTTACTGAATATAAGCCCAACTTTGAGCATATAAACTCAAAATATGCAGTAAAGTTGCCAATTTTGTAAGTAGCAGCTGAATTTTCATCTATGTATAATTATCAACTTTAGAAATATACATCAAAGGTACAGTATGTTGCAACAGTATTCATAAGTCTTGAAATTTTCTACATGTTGTCACATTACAACCACACATTTTATTGTCAGGTATTTTTTCAGTTGTGCATACTAGTACGTCTTTAAAAAGTTAGAATATTATGAAAAAATTAAGCATGTTATGTCTCTCATTTCAGAAAGTTAGATTAATTAGATTCATTCCATATTTCTCATTTATTTGAGAAATATCTCAAATAAATGCTTGAGATATTCCAAGCATTTATTTCTTGTCATTTTGATGATTATGGCTTACAGATAATGGAAACTCAAAATTCAGTGTCTCAGAAAACTTGGTTAAAGGATAAGATCAATTAAGAAAAGATATTTTAAAAAGAAATTTCAGGCTGCTGAAAAGTATGTTCATTTCTGTGCACAATGTACTTACATGAAGTAGTGCATCAGTGCGCCGTGGTCCGGATGCGGTCACCCTGTGGTTCAGCTGAGGTGTGGTGGAAACCCAGATTGCTTTGGTAGCTGCCTGCAGGTCAGCTGCCTTGTTGGGTCTGATGCTTCTTGTCTTCATGTTGACAGCAGCCCAGAGATTTTCAACTGGGTCAAGGTCAGGAGAGTTTGGTAGTTTGCTGGGCAATCAAGAACAGGAATGCCATGGTCATTGGACCAGCTGGTGGTCCTTTTGCAGTGTGGACAGTCGTCTCCAGTCTCAGCTGATTAAGTTTGAGTTTCTGAAATATTACACATTTCCTGAAAGACCAGATTTTAAATTTCTATAAGCTGTAAGCCACAATCATCAACAGCCAAGAAATGAGCTGCATTAAACATTTTCAGTCACCACATCCAGAACGTCTTTATATATTTCCACAAAAATTTTGTGGTTGTGACTTTGTGCAATGTGGAAATACTTAAAGGGGCTGACCATTTTTTAAAGGCTCTGCAGATTTTCGACTGATTTGAAGTTTTTTTTAGAGAGAATGGAGGTTTGAAGCTGAGTGTGGATTTTCTGGCCTGCTCCGCTTCATAGCGTAGAAGTGAAACGGGTGATGGTGAGATTAGGAGTGTTGCACCCTCCGTCTGAAACCCAACACTGACAGATGAGGAGTAAGCAGCCTGTGACACAGCGTGTCACAGAGTGTCTTATACCAGTTGTCTAGTCAGTTGGTTTTAGATTTAACAGTAATGAGGTCTGCAGTGGAAATAATATTTGTTTTATTTAAATTGTAGATTTTTCCCTCTGACTTTTAAAAAAATTTTTTCTAATATAACCTAATATTTTCCCTTTTGTCTCATAACATTGTCTTATGAGTCTTTTCTGATCTGTATTCCACTGATCCCAAAACATCCTCACCATTAAGCTTCTTTTAATCAGAAATTTATCCTTGAACCAATAAGATGGTAAATTAACATGGAAAACATGCACCACCTGCCCTGTCTTTGTTCTGATAGGCTGCTGTTTGAAGCCCATGCTAGCTATCAGGTCCTGTTTAGCTTTGAAACAGGACTCATTCAGTTTGGAGATGAAACATCCCAACAGCAGTGAAGCAGAACTGGTAGTCGAAGACAATATTTGCTTTCATTTCATATTTTACTTGTTTTGATATGGTTAGCACTTCTGCAAACAAAATGTGTCACTTTGACCATGAGGGCCACTGCTTAGGCCTATGTGTTAACTGTTTTGAAAATGTGGAGCTGGCAGCTGCATGAAAGCAATCAAAAACAGCAATATGGAGAAAATAGAGAAAAAAGGAGAGAAAAATAAACAGATGGAAAATGCTCACTGGAAAGAAAACATATGGATGTACACAGTTAAACTAACTGAAATTGTTAAATGGACGGATGAATGGATGAACTCTCATATTTATTGATATATTGGCTTCGTCAATATTAATCCATTAACTGAGTCTTCCAGTTGCCCCAAATTCTGACCCAGAAATTCAATATGGCTGCCTCAGGTATAAAATGTAGTGCTACTTGTTAGACAACTTGTATCCACATACATAGTCATACACAGTCTTAAATGCCATTAATAGTTGATGGACATTGCTACTGTATTGCAGAAACTACTTACCTTTATTGTTATTGTAGGGTTAAAGGTCAAGTCAAGTTGATTTGTACTTGACTTGACTTATACTTTAACACATTTCAGCAAAAAGGCAGCTTGAAGTGCTTCACACCAAAAAACATACAGTAACTAATTATGGAACAAGCAATAAACATTACATTTTGTCAAATACCATCATCAAAACCATCAAGCAAATACACTGATCAAATATAATGATCAATATTCCACTTACTGTCAAAGACCTCTCTAACCAGCTGGGTTTGTAGAACTCAGTGTTTCAACCGTTTTTCAGTTGAAAAACTTTACAATGGAAACTCAGCCTCTTACACACCCATTGGAGAGCATTGTAAACCTCATTTAACTGGAACCATGTAAACATCGTCTTATCAGCCTGAGGAAAGAAAGGGCCATGCTTCTCCTGCTTGGCTTTCCTGCCTAGAACTTAATTCTGTTCCCCTGTTCTGTCAGAAGGAAAGAGATTTAGTGTCAGAGATGAAGAGAATGTGAAAGAGCAGAAGAGAAACAGTCAACGACTGCAGCCTCACTCGTGTGAATACCGATTTGGCTGCCGCTTACCTCTGGGACACTCGCAGCAAGCCAATTACCAAGCCTTAGTCACAGCGAGGGAAAGACAGAACCACTGATTGACTGAAGCCAATGATACATTCCAACCCGGCTCAACTTTCAGCTGCATTTCCTCACCACCTAACAGCAGCCAGCCTTTTTTAGTGCTGCTCACCCTATACAGCCTTGATTCAATGAAAGACTACAGGCTGAGTGCAAAAGAAAAGAAGAAAGGGGATAATAGCAGTTGCTAAATAATCCTATTTAACTCTGAAATGTACGCTGCTGCTTTTATTCTTGACTCACATCAAGTAGGCATGTGCCAGCCAAGTGTGGGCTGAATTGGTAAACAGAGTAAGCAGAGAAGGAGACAGACATGTTTTGAAATGAGGCTTGAAAGGCAGCCCAGTTTGCAGCTTAGGGAATTGGTAAATGTCTGCTGGGAAGGATGGAAAAAGAAAGAGAGAGAGAGGGACAAATGGAGGGGGAAAGGCAATGAAAGAGTGGGGAGAAAGTCTAAGTGGAGAGGGAGAGAGGAGAAGCTGGCAACGTTATGACAAATACTGCGAAATGACAGATAAAGGAATGGAGGCAGGTGCATCTGACTACATCAAAGTGCAAAACAAGAAACGAATATGTGGGGAAGGAAAGAGGAGAAACAGACACTTCCTTAAATGTGGAAGGGTGTATGTGTGAAATCCAGCCTGAGGGAGATTTTCCCTCCCCCACCTCAGCGGTTTTTCCTGAGCTCGTTAGGAGAGAGTAAAGATGAAGTCCAGGCTGGAGCTACGTTTTTATCCTCCTGCGATGTTTCACCAACAATCTGGGAACGGAGCGGTTTGGTCAGAGCTTTGGAAAAGCCTTGCAGGCGTCGTGATTGGGATGTTCTGTTTGGTGTTCACATGTTGGTGTTTGGTTTGGTTTTGCAGGCGAGGCGGACCTTGATGTTGTTTCTGAAGCCTGTCTGCCCTACCTGAGCTGCAGACAGCCAATCAGGCTGCAGGAGGCCTGTCTGAGGTGAGACCTGCATGGAGGAGGGAATTTGATTCTGCAGGAACGTATGTACTGTATTTAACTGTATCTAACTGTATTTAACTGTATTTAACTGTATTTAACTGTATTTAACTGAAGCGTTGTCATTCCTGAAGAAAATATGGCAAAATAAAAGCACCAAATAAAACAATACTGTCAAGGTTAAAATCTGATGACTTAATGGTTTTTATAATAAAGGTCATACATTGTCTTGGAAACTAATGTTTTAAAAATGCTAGCTGCGCTAACCATGTAAATTTTTGACATAAGATGCTAACGACACTTCACTCTGTCGGAAATCTGTTCTTGTGACCTGCCTCCATTTGATGAAATTAAAACCTTTATTTTGTCTCTGTTAGATCTCCATCAGATTTTATTGATGTTTTTCCCATTTGTGCATTTATTTTTGTTTTGAAACTCTCTCATGTTCACAGACATGCAGCACATATTATATTTCTTTTTTTTTTAACTTTTATTTTATGAACACGAAGCAAAAAGGAATCATTTTTAGTTGTTACCGTCTGTTTTCTACAGCTCTATAAAAAACTGAGAAGATATAATCATAGTGCCTCAGTGCTGTTCAACATGTGAGCTGCACAATCAACATCAGCGTCATGTTAAACAGAATTGCTCTGTCTCTCCTTCACAGCGTTTTCCATCACTTAATCCAGCTGGATTCAGACAGCTTCTGGTTTATGCTGAACCAGATCCACTGCCCTTCATCCTACATGTCACCCCCCCACCCAGACCTCCGACCCATGCAGGTGGGTGGGACGGGCCGGCCTAGAGACGAGTACACAGAGAACGTGCTGAAACTGCTGAGGGAGGAGTTTGCCTCCGACTCAGACAGGTAACCAGCTCTGACCACAAACGTTCAACGAACTGGAAAAAAAGAGAACCTGATATGTTATGGTGTTAAACAAAAACACCATAACTTCTACGTTAACTTCCAAGCCAGGAACAAAGCTGGCCTCTCTTTCCACTCCCTCAGAGGTCTGACTTTTCTTCTGTCTGACAGACAGATGCATATTGACCATAAAAATAAAATGTTAATTTTTACGTCATTTCTTTATTGTTCAAAGAACTGACTGAATCGTCCTGCTTGTTTTGAATAAATTAACAATTCATCCATATAAAATTGAAACTGTGGGTCTTTTTCTTGGTTTAAAGATTTATCTTTCTGGTATGCATCTTATTATAAATCCTATTTAAAGTTCTATATTTACCTCTTTTTAACGTGTCAAATCTATCAGAATTATTTTGTATTTTCTACATATCCGAGTCAATAAGGAAAATACATTTGCTGATACTGAGTCTGATTTCTCTTAAATTCAATAAATCTGTGTTTATGTTTTAGGAGTTTTTCAGAATATCATGAAAAAGTTCATTCATAACGGGAATGAAATTAAAATAATAAAAAAAAAACAACACCTCAATTTTGATGAATGAAATAAACCCTAAAATCTCTTTACCCAAAAATCTGTGTTTCACAAGACATGTTTTAAAAAAGAACATTTTTTAATACAGAAGTATTAACTTATGACAAACACAATCAAACACAGGACTAAACTGTTTTACAGCAGATAAAGATGATTGTTGAAGATGTCAGCTGTTCTCAGTGCTGTACTGAAATTATTTCCAGCTGCTGGGTTTTGGTACAAAGGCCTTTTTCCTTCACCTGAGTACACAGAGAACGGCTGAGCTCTGTCCTTTTCAGGACAATGTTGTGAAACGTGAACATCCTGACAATGGAATCCAGCAAGGGTCAAAGGGTCATGTGTAAAGGAAGAAAACAGGAAGTCACTCCTGTTATCACATCCCCTCAGTGAGGTGAGCCCTGAAAGCTGCCTTCCTCCCTGCTCTGTAATCAATGTGCATGTGCAGTGTCTGATGTGTGCGTGTGCGTCGCTGTGTGTGTGGTGTGTGTGTGTGTGTGTGTTGGGTACAAGATGGTCACATGTTTTGTATTTAGCTGGCCCCGGCTTTAATGCTAGCGAGCGTGGCACAGCGCCTCTTTATCTCCTCCTGTGCTGTTGCTATTTATCTTGCTGCCACTGCTGACAATAGCACCATTAGTCATCAGCTGCAGAGGGAGGGACATGCTTTGCAGTCCCCATTAAACACAGTCAACAGCTTAACTCTGTTTCTCCTTAATGTGCGCAGACAGACACATGCAGAGAGCTAAAAGCAAAACCAGAGGTGATGAAGAAGAGAGAGGGAAATAAGTCTTGATTAGAACCGCTTAGCTACAGTTCACGAGGGTCAGTCATTTTTCACATAAATAACCAGAGCCAATTTATTCTGGTTTCATATACAATTTATTTCATTTGATAAAGGCATACACTTAGCATGAGATGAAATATTTGAGAAGAAATGTACATGTTACCTCCCGTCCTCAACAGAGATCCATTTTTTTGTTTTTTGATGAAACATCAAACTAGAGTTTGAAAACTAAACGGTGGTGCGTTTGGTTTTCAAACGAAGCAGAGCAGAACTCCTGCTGTTTCTTTCAGTCGACACAGTAGAGGTAAGACTGCTTGTGGCCTTGGACAGAAAAAGAAGATTTTAAAAAGCAGAAACATATTTCCCAAGGGGTTTTCTAGCACATTAAAACTCTGCGCCTCAAAGCTGCAGTAGGTGACTTTTACACAAATATGTTTTTGACGTATTTGTTAAAAAACATATTCACTGACCATAGAATTGTGCAAATTGGAATTACAAAAATATATTAACTTAATAGAAATAAACATATTTTTTGGTAAGATTTTGAGCTAGCATGAGGTGGTTTTATGACTGGATCAAAATCAGTGTATTCTGTAAATCTGCAATGGAAACACTTTGTTTTTCGCTTCACATGAGTCAGATGATCAACAACCAGGTTTTACTACAGGTGGAAATGACGAAGAAGAAAACAGGAAGTGGTGGGAGGATGATGGGATGGCAAGTTGTTAATGATTTATCGAGTGATTTTAATTGGGCTTCTTATGAAATGGAAACAACGTAATTTCGCAATTGTGTTCCTTTGAATTTAGTTGAATATTGACAAAGTTTTGTTTACATTTGTAATGGAAATGCAGCTACTATGTCCTGGACAGTGTAACATGAGACAGATAATCCACCTTTTCCCTGAGCTACTATTACTGTCTCCAGAAACGCATGTCTCCAATCAATCAGGAGGAGGGGCTTAACGCCGTCAATCATTCTTGTGTACACGCTGCCTAATATGCTAATAGCAGAGAAATAACTTACCGTCTCAAAAACCTATTTATCTACCATACTAACTATTTCTGCAGGGAAAGTGTAACTCAACTTTTTCACAAAATATCTGTAATGACATAGTAACAGTTTCAACAAATATGTTAAAATATATATATATATATATATATAAAAGGTCCATACTGCAGCTTTAGTAGATCAGAATGAAATATTTCTAAGTAAGCATTGTTTTTCTGAGACTACACCAGAATTGCACCGGTCTGTGCTTTGCCAACGCTCCACATCCAGAAGCTTGAGAAACGGTGAAAGGATATATCAGGGAGGAAAACCCCTTTCTGAGCAGCTATGAAGAAAACCTCATTCTTCTGTCTGTACAGCACTTTAGGAGAGCAGGTACACAACAAAGATGGCTTTTAAAAATGTCAAACTGACAAGACTTCAATAAATAAAGGAATAAAAACAGACAGAGTCCTTTACAAAAAATACATAAATAAATAAATACATAAAACTCATACGTGACAAAAATGCCTTTGTGCATGTTGATTGAAAAAGATTTTTTTAAGAAAATTACTGAACATGCACTTATTTTGTTTTTTGTAATATACAGTTTTATGTACAGAGTGGATTAGAGGCTTGTAGAGGATTGAGGCTTTTTTTTAAAAATTATCATTATTAATGAGCACAGGGTGAGAGAACCAAGCTGGAGAGAAATTATCCCATAAAACTGTGCCGCCGTGCAAAAGCCTGACAGTTTCTCACTTTTTTTCTGGTTTTAGCCACAAACTTCATGTTTTACAGGGATTTTATGTGATAAACCAACACAAAATAGTACAAAACTGCAGATAAGATAAAAGAAATAATATAAACTAGATTAAAAATACTTGATAAGATTTTGTCTTTGTGCAGTGCATTTCCTTTAAAAATGAACACTTTTCAGATTTAAAAAAAAAAACAACAAAAAAAAACTACGAAGCATTTGTTTTGCACTTTGTGTTTGATATAAAATACAAAATAAAATAAAATGCACTGAAATTTTTGGTTACAATGTGACAAATATGATAATTTCAAGAGATACCTTTTACAGGGTTATACATTAAAGTGAGATTACTGTCTGGCTTTATATTTACAGTCAATAATTAGAGGCAAATTTAAATTGATTCATTTAGTGTCTAAGGTTTAATCCTCTCCAGACTGGCGAAAAAACAAACAGTTTAATTTCTTCCTACAGGAACCAGTTACAGAAGGTGTGGAGGGGAATTTCAACTTTCTGAACTGTACAGCGATTGTTGGGAAAATACCAGCTGTAACATTTTTTAATTAATATTATTTATTGAAATCTCCCCATTCTCTGTGAACTATTCAGGATCTTTCCTGGAACAGACAGAAAGTTCGTTACTAATGAGTGTGTGCAGCATCTACATCATCAACATCCATGAACACAAATACAGTAAAATAACTCAAGAGCTGAAGCCGAGACCAGAAAGAAATCAGCAGTTTCTTTCTGGTCTCGGTGAATAAAAGCACTTGGAATTGAACCAGTGAGAAAATATTCCACTTCCTGTTTGTCTGGGTGAATGGAGCGACAGTAAGGCAGTGGAAGGCGTGATCATGTCATTTACAGGATCTGGAGTCAAGCAACATATTATTTACTGGTTAATAGACAGACTAAAGTCTTTTCTTTTTTAGTAGGTTATCTAGTTGTGGATGCTGATATCAGAAACAGTAAAGCTGCCTAAATCTACCCCTCTCCCCCCTTCTTTACAGGCAGTTTACCTACAGAAACCAGTTCAACTAGCATCAACATAAATAAGAACCACTCCCCCCTTACAGTTAACCCCCTGCACTCTTTACAAGCCATATTAGATGTTTCTATGGATTCCGGGTTTCTTCAGGTCTGCTCTGTGTGAGAGGGAAGCTGCTTTCTGTGGCCAAACATCTGGTTCTGTGACCTCTGGCTTTACAGAGCGCAGCTCGGCTCGTTGGAGCAGTCACTGTGGTTATTGTCCGCACCGCTCCTCTTCACCTCCCTGGCGGCGTTGTGCTGCGGCCCGCCGCCGCCGTGGCTGTGGCCGTGGTGGGGGGCCGCCTGGGGCCGCTTGCCTTGCTCCAGGTGGGGCCCGTGGTTCTGGTGATGACTACTGCCATGCGGCTCTGCATCAGCGAACGCTACCCCTGCCTTGGTGTCGTCCCCGGTCTCAAAGTTGGCGTCGCGCTCGGGGTCGGCGGCGGCGGCGCTCTCTGGCACCACCTGTAGGTAGGCTCTGACGCGGTGGCGGCGGGCGCCGGCCTCGTCGCTGAAGTCGATCACGCGGCATTCATAGGTGCCTTCGTCAGACGTTTTGACCCGGGAGAGACGGAGTTTGTGGGAGATGTTGCTGCCCACGACCTTCACAACCTGGCAACAACAGAAGAAGAGTTTATCATGATGCTGTTCAATTTATCATTGCTAATATTATTACCTTGTTATTTTCAGTTTTTCTTCATTAGTAGCATTGCTATTTTATAATGTTAGCACTGGGAGAAGACAGAAGCATTTTTTTTACATGTAAGCTCGGTCATCCGGGAGGGACTCAGAGTAGAGCCGCTGCTCCTCCACATTGAGAGGAGCCAGTTGAGGTGGCTCGGGCATCTGGTCAGGATGCCTCCTGGACGCCTCCCTGGTGAAGTGTTTCGGGCACGTCCCACCGGGAGGAGACCCCGGGGAAGACCCAGGACACGCTGGAGGGACTAAGTCTCTCGGCTGGCTTGGGAACGCCTTGGGATTCCCCCGGAGGAGCTGGAGGAAGTGGCTGGGGAGAGGGAAGTCTGGTCCTCCCTTCTAAAGCTGCTACCCCCGCGACCCGACCCCTGATAAGCGGCAGAAGATGGATGGATGGAAATAATTTGATAATAATAATTTTGTTCTAATATCTATTAACGATTGTTAATAGATAGATTTTTTTTTTTTTTGTCTGGGTTTGAACCATTTCATATTTAGACATTCAGACCGCTCCAAAGCTTTACCCCCCAAACAAACAGAAAGACAAACTTTCCTTCCTCTGATCATTTATGTTGGATAGTGATTACTCTGCGGCAGACTGTTGACCTGTCCAGGAATGTTAGTTAGAGATAGGCACCAGCCCCCCTTCCAACCCAACTACGGACAAGGGTATTAGAAAATGGATGGATGGATAGTAATTACTCACCAAATCTTTCTCATTAGCCTGTGTTTCACATCTTTTCTCTTCATTCTTTATAGAATATATTTATGTAAGATTGGAAGATAAAACATAAAAGCTTCAGGATGGCTTTGGGGTTGAAATCCTCCACATATAGTGAAAACACTCCACAGCGTCTTTTTCCCTGAGCTCATCACTCCCTGAGAGACGGAGTGGAGCTGCTGCTCACTCAGAGAGGATGAGTCTGTGGGACATCATTAGGACATAAATACGACTCCCATTTATCACATACCTCTTTTCTCCTTACACCGCTTGTAGGCGTGTATGTGCATGTGTGTGTATGTGTGTTTAGCAGTGGTCCTTGTGTTTGTGAACATGTTTGTGTCTTTAATTATACGGATCTGTCTTATACATAGTTCTCATACAAGTACTTATAACAAATACTTTCACATCAACGTGGCCTGCAGTGTTTGGCTCCATCTATACAACACACACACGCATACAGAGGCTAGTGCTTCCATTACAGAGCCGCAGCAGCTTGTCTGTCTGGGAAAGGAGAGAGGATTTATGTTTATGTTTGTAAATTCTTCTGAAAATTAGAATATTTTTTTCACTTATGAAGCTGTGATTTTAAATCTAATCAAAATTTGGGGATACAAGTTATTGATTAATGAGTTAATTTAAAGTTAATCAATATTATTGATAAACTAATGATTAATTGATAAGCAGTCGTTTTCTTAAGAACTTGAATTTTTGTTCACATGAAAAGGGAAATTTGTCGTAACATACATGGGTTTGGTTTTTCATATGCTGAAGTTTGAAGAAGCATTAAATCCTAAGCTTATGTTGTGTGGGCTGTATTAAATACTGAGTAAACCAAAAATTATTGTTATCTCGTATTAATAAGCTTGGACATATTTATAAAATATAATGTTACATGAACGTTTCTAGTTGCTGAATAGATAAAAAGGATGTTAAAATATATGAAGCAGATTCATATATTTTAATAACCTATTTTCATTGAAACTTAAGGAGCATGTTGCATCCCAAAACACACTCTGTTTGAACCGCTTCTCTTTCCTGTTCTGGTACGGTCCTGCCATCTTCATTTCTGTATCAACTGAGGATGACCAGCAGCAGCCAAAACTAAAACAGAACTAAAAAAGGGCTAAGTGGACGTTATTAGTTAATAGATTCAAACTAATTTCAATCTAATAAACCATTCATTGACAATTTATGTCAAATTAGTTCAAGGTTTGCATATTTAGCCTGAGTTTTGTCATCATAAAGTAAATTAATATTATCTGAATATAATTTGCTCTATATTAAATCAATCTGTTGAAGTAATTTTCCAGGTTCTGCTCAACATTTTTTTCGACATAATGAGGCACTCTGTACTTTTCCCTCCTTTGTGGCGTTGTTTGTCATTGGGATACGTTATTGTGCCCATTAAGGTTCTTAGAATCTGGACACCTCAGAAGGACTCTGGCTGCCGTTGAGCAGCATTGATGCTGACACTCTGGTGATACGGTAACTACACACACAGGATTGAGTGTCAGTGTGTGATGTGGAGCATCAGCTGCACTGTGAGTCACATGGAACTGAAAAACTGTGATAACACACACTGTGTAACACAAAGACAGACACCATGACCTGCTCAGGAAGCGCTCTGACTCACACTGATCTTTGTAGCATCCTTCGGCGTTTCCTCCTCAGGAGACACCTTGGAAAAACAGCAGAATGTCAGAAAATCAACAAGTTTAAATTTCAACTGATTACAGACATTTGATGTCAATATTAGCAACTGAAGGAGTGAACCTCCTGTTTAGTTGGTGTGGTATGTGGTTAATTTCATAAATCTATCATTTTTCCAAACATATGGAGACTCTACTGAGAAGGCCTTCATCATAACCTGAGCTGAAATAATCTTTAGTCAACAGATTGTGTGCCTGAGCCTTTCAGAAGATGCTGTGCTTATGTTTGTTAAGCTGCTGTGCTGAGCTGTTTATCCAGTTTCCTGTGATTATATTTATTAAAGATTAGTTTTATTGTCCTGGTTTGAAACTCAGCGGGTTTTTAAAATGTAACACACACTTTCTTTTGTTTTGAGTGTCTGTGTTTGAACCTGGAGTTAAGCAACCTGACGGGACAAGGGTAATGTAAAAATCTGTGACTTTGTGCAGTTTTTTTTTAATAGAAATTATGTCTATATATGCAGCATGCCTTTTATGTAAGCAAGCCACAAAAGTTTGACTCTGTAACTGAAAGGTACCAAAGAAAATACAAAACAAAGCTTGTTGTGGAATATGGTTTTGACTGGTACTTCACTATAATACATTTAAAACTGAAAGAGTGAAACATGGATCCATAATGTGGTGCAAACTGAGACTTATAGCTGCTGCCATTTACTATGACATTTTTCTTGTCTTATCAGTGAAATTATCAGCCAGTGGATAATCAGTCAGTTGTGTATTTACTTCATGCTTTTTCAATATTAAGGAATTAAACAAATTTCTATATCTTGCTGCAAAGTTATTTATGAATTAGTTTTGTCTTACTTTTAGTTTTGTCTAGATTCTATTTCTATCCGAAATAGAATCTAGACCAAAATTACTTGGTGACGTGTTTTTGCAGTTAAGTGCACAGATCAGTCAGAGTTCTTGTACCTCATTAGTTGTCCAGGGCTGCTGGTCCATCCACTCCAGGTGGTTCCTGATGTACCACCACTGGATCTCCAGTGAGTAGGATGGTGTTCCTGCTCCTCTGAAGGAACAGGCCATCTCCACATCCTGGCCTCTCTGGGCAGTCATGTCATGGGGAACCTCAGTAAACATAGCTGGGGACACAGAGAGCAGACATGGAAGGTGTCTATGAATGGATTCAGTCCAGAGAGGAAGGAGAGGAAGTGAGTCAAGGTCAGGCCAAGGTAAATAAAATATAAATGCATATTTTTGTTACTGATTTTATCTAAACTGAACGCTATAATAAAACCAACTTCTCATATAAAAGAACAACCAGACCTCTTGTTGCCATATCAACCTTCAGACCAATCAGATCTCCAGCTTCTATGCACCACAAATCTGGAATAAACTCCCAAAGACTGCACAGCAGCTGAAACACTGAGTCGCCTTTAGTTCATAATAACTGGAACATTAATCAATATATATATCAATATATCTGATGTGTATTCATGATTTTGATGATGGCATTTGACAAAATGTAATGTTTATTGCTTGACTATATGACGTTTTATGATGTAAAGCTCTTAAATGATTTTTCAACTAAAAGTTTTAACTCATTAAACCAATTTTAAAAGTCTTACTATCCTTACACATTATGCTGCAACGGCCTATGTGCTGATACAAAGCAAGCCTTTTACTATTAATATAGCAATAGTTTCACTAATCTTTGTTAAAAATATTACAGCCCTTAAATATTCCAGAACATAATCTCATAAATACAAAGGCACAGATCAAAGGAGAAACAAATTTATGATAAAGTCACTGTGTAAAAAATCTATGCAAATATATCTCATAAAGTATTGTGTAGCACAACTTTTACACTTTTAAAATTTATGATAACATATAAAAACATCAGTTGAAATGTTCAAATTTGATCAGTTTTAATTTGAACGGAATCTTTGATTAGAAACTGAACACATTTTCAGCAAAGATTAATTAAATATTTACAAACATAAAAAATAAGTCTTTTAATAAATTTGCTAAGTGTAAAAGTAGTGTGTAAGTGCATCTGCAGTGACTTAACACTGAAATATGAAAGCTGTTATTTCCCTCCAGCCATTAGAACAAAAGCATTATTTACTGAACAGTTTCTGAGTGTAGGAGGCCCAACTGTACAGAACATAATGAAAAAACACATTAACCATGATAAGCCAGACCTTATCCAAATATGTTATATGTTTCAAATGTTGCATGTATGATTATTAAATAAAAAAAATTACTAGAAATGATAAAAAACAATTATATGACACTTGGAGAGTGTGAAGCTGTTAAACAGCACTAAACTCTTGAGACTAATGGTTTAGTTAATTTAGTTAATTCATGCATCAACATTATTGTCATAATTGATATTTGGATTTTTCATTTGCAAAGTGGAAACTGGAGAGCAGCCAAGCAAACTATAAAGAAGCTTTAAAGATATTTACATTTATTTTACAACTAAAAGAGTTTAGCATGTGAAATGAAATATGATCACAAAGAAGGTTTCTATGCGAGATATCCTGATCTTAGATGAAATGACACAAATATTTTAGAAATAAAACGGAAAATGACTTGAGTGAAGGTTTTCAGGCTATCCTTTCAGACTCTAGAGGTTCCTCACCCTCAGCAGTGAAGAAAGGGCACCGAGTCCAGCATCAAATGTCAAATCACTCAGAGGATCTGGGGCACACTCCACGTCTGATTGGCAGGAATGCAACCAGCAGACCCCCATGGAAATGTTAATTGTCCCAGAGTTGTAGGGATTCTCGTTAAGCAAGTTTTAAAACAAAAGGTTACCCCCTGTCTTACCATCTTATATGAGAAAAGCCAACTTCAAAGTACATGTTACATTTTTTCTCTGTGATTCTAGAGTATTCCAGAGCTGTAAAAGTTTTCAATGTGCTTCTTTTAAACTGCTGAGGTGGAATAAACTTTCATAACTGAGACCAGATCAAAACAATTCCTTTCACATCTTGAAGAAAACATGGAAAAAAGTTCTGTTTGGGTCACAGCAGACAGAAAAAGGATTTTAATTTCAGGTAATTGACATTTTTCAGCCGCACATGTGGAGTTCCTCAAGGAGCCATCCTGGGTGCTGTCCGTTTCTCCTTAAATAACTAAACTGAGCGTAAAATGTTAAAGTGTCTATTAAACTCTTGAGATGATATCAAATCAATAAAAATATTGTAATCTTTGATAAATAAAAGAAGAGATCGCATTAGTTTGGTGGACGTGTGTCTCTGTTTTTACTGGAGTTAAAGAAGAGAAAAATAAAAATTATTAATGACTATACATATTTCATTGGTATTTGATTTTAGTTGTGTTGAAAAACTAATTAGTTTGAATTTTTTTTATGGAATTGGAATTTCAATTTCTTTGATGAATTTTTAGTGGTTTTTATTTTGTCCAGTCAATTTATCTATTAATTGACTCAACTTGCATCTCAGTACTTTGGTCCCGTTTATGTGTTCTTAAATTTGCATTTATAGATGAACTGGACTGAACATCCGCAACAATAAAAGCTCATATTTAGTGATGGATCCGATCAAATAGTTAAACTAAAAATACATTTCTGAAGGTCGTTGGAGGTTGTGGTTTACCTATCTTGTAACCGAGCTTGTTAGATAGTAATAGTCATGGTTACCATCCTCAGATCATTTATTCATCATGTTGTGTGATATGTACCAAGTAGAGATATTTTTATGATAAAGTATATTAAATATATCTAATGGGGCACACTGAATAGTCGATTAATCGGATCTGATTTTCTCAATTTTGGCTGACCTGAAATCAACCGACAGATAAAAAACAAATCTTACCTCAAATCCAAATCTACAAAGGTCTGAAAATCAGCCACTGATCCTTTTTACTTGTGTCAGCAATAATAATCAAACCACTGTTACCAGCTTAGCAACTTTGTTGCTATACTTATAAATATTTCAGACAAAAAAAATTGGTATTCTGTTTGTATCTGCATTACAAACAGAACCGGCTTTTTAAATATTGGTGATCAGCCAAAAAACTTTAATAAGTGCAAAATCTCATCTAATCCAGTGCATTTTATAGTCAATCTTATTCAAAGTCCTGCACTGGTACAAAAAGGTACTTTAAAAAGCTTCCATTTAAATATGTCTAATATAAAATACCTTTCTATTCAGGCATACACATCCCTGCCTAACATTTACACTGAACACATTAAACTCAGCCTGTACTTGATGGAAAGCTTTGCCTTGTTTATCGCCCAGTTAGCTGTCAAAATATTTCATTCTTATCAGATGGTTATCCTCTTTATGACATCATGTTTCTATCCTGTTGTCTCCTGATCCGTTCGGACACACTAACTGTGTTTTTAACTATTAAACTACTCCAACATGACATTCTTGGCAGTTTTTACGGTTTCTTAACCTTTGACCCTTGATTCTCAGTCATTGTAATGTGTCAATCCTGTGCCAACAGAGTGCTGATTTTCCTCTTGATTCATGGACCAATGTCACCCTGTGAACCTGCATTATGGATCTGTCTTGTATTATAAGAACAGTACAAGCCTACAGTCATCCCCCCCTGTACATTGATCAAATCTGCGTGTATTTTTCATTTATGACACCTGAAACACACCAGCTATTGATTTGACATTACAGAGCCAGAAACAATGCCTCCAGCCTCTTTGGTGGAGAATATTCAAAGCTGAGACATAGAAACTGCTGGGTGAGACACAGAACCTCTGAAATGATACCAAACAATGATATTATTTTTCACCACAGAGCTGCAAAGAACGCAACACAGTCAACAAGTAACATTTTGTTGGTCATCATGAGTCTATCTATCATGACTTACTGTGTTTTGCCAAAGTGTGAAAACCACTTAGACTTTTTCAACATTGTAGTATCAACATTCAATGTATTGTATTGGTATTTGGGGACAAATGAACAAAACGTTGTGTATAATTGTGAAATGGAAGAAAAAAAATGTCAAATGATGACAAATCGACTTATTTACAGCTGTAAGTGATACAGAATATAATGATGGACAGCAATTATCAGGTTTTACCACAGATTCTCAGTTGGATTTACGTCTAGACTGTGACTGGGCCATTCTAAACAAGGATTAGCCTGGAGCTCTAACATTAACCCCTTTCAACCCATAATGGCTATAAATTAAGATTTGTGAATAGAACATGAAAAACATAAATCCAGGGGTGTGAATATTTCCGCAAAGCTTTATAAGATGTTTGTTCTCCAGGATTTTGTAAAAAATCATATATCCAGACAGGGATGCTGAAATTAATCATGATTAATCGATTATTGAAATTATCATCAACTAATTTTGTGATCAATTAATCATTGGCTGAAATACACAGACACCAAAATTGGCCATTTGTTGAAAGAATAAATATGTGAAACAGTACCGAATAGATGAGCTCTGTTTGAGGAATGTACAGTACAACACATTATTACAGTCTGTTTAATTGAATCATCCATTGCTTTTCTACAAATCCATGCGTTCATTTTTCACTCTGCTTTATCTGCCCTCAGTGCTCCTATTAACGCCCAAATCTAACAGTCACAGAGCCGAAGCTGAAACTATGAAACAGCTGCAGTCATTGGTCTCTCTGAAGCATTATCACCATCCCAAAGTAACCAGTGGAAGGTGCTAAAACCAGTTAGGTGTTCCACTCGGTTACAACCTCAGAGAGGACGGAAAAAGAGGAAAAACTGAAGTAATGACCATGCATTAAAGAGAGCAAGGCTTTGTGTGTTATGTGAGATACTAATATAATGCCACAATGAAAAAAAGATTAAATTAGGCTCAGTGTGTGTTCGTGCGTGGGTGTATGTGTGTGTGTGTGTTTGGAGGGGTGCGTGTGTGTGTGTGTGGAGGAGGGGAGGTGGAGGACAATGTGTGAGGCAACAGATAGCTGAAGGGGCAATGCTGATCCTTTATTTCCATTATAAACTCAGTATGGTAATTACAGCTATGATAAGTGGCGTCGTCTTGCTTCAGCATACTTGAACTTTCATTGTACTCTCTGTCCCTAATTATCCGCACACATAGAGTAGAAAGAGATCTAACTTTAAAGAATACTATCGTCTCAAAAAAGGAGAGAGGAAGTTTTCTATGCAGCTTAAAAAGGTCAAACTGGGAAGTTTATACGACTACAGGGAATAGTGAAAACTCTGAAATTATTTTCTACTACTGGACCAACCTGAAGCTTTTGTGGATTTTATTGAATACAGTGGAAATAAAGTTGGTTTCAATTAGTCATGAAACCTTGAAATTAAAGAAAAACGTAACTAATTACTTAGTTCAAACAAAATGGCAGCAAACTGTTTGAAACAGAAGATCCAATAAGCACAATGAAAGAGAATGGACATCAAGTAACAGATTTCAGTCCAGCAATGAACTGACACCAAGTCACAGGCATTAACGTTCTAATTTTTAGAGTGAAAGGGACAGAAGATGTCAAAGAAAAATAAATCAGTCATACCTGAAAGAGAGGACAGTAATCTGTTGGTCTGTTTTTACGGGAGAAAACTGTCTTTCTATTGAAAGAGAGACTGAAACCACCAACATAAACTCACAGCAGAGATGGTCTGATGAGTCGGCTATGATGAAGGACTGGAGATAAACTACTTGGCAATGGGAAACCAAGTAGAACATGCTACAATATTTCTAGCTATTTGTAACAACGACAAAAAAAGTGAGTGGTGCTAGGAGTAATCAAATGCCTGTTAGTTCATACAATCAAAACATACAAAATGTGTTCAGCTGAAGTTTGCTAAATTAAAACAGATAACCAGACTGCAGCTGTGGGTATTTTTATTTCAGAGGCATTGAAATTAGTACAGTGGAGGTCAGTGGCCAGGTGCAGAACGTATCATATTCTGTCAATGTTTTTTACATGATAAAATGAATAATAATACAGAATCAGAAGAGTTTGTAGACGTATTTTCAGGGTTTTCATGACTTTTCCGCTTCAATCAGAACAAGTCTTTCAGTCTCCTGTCGGACTCTGGTCTCCCACTGCAAGGTCAGTGGATTAATACAATAAAACCCTGCCAACATATAATCTGATTATATGACAGGTGATGAGAATAACTGCATGCTTTCTGCTGAATTCATTTAGAGAATCAGAAAAAGATAAAACAACTCAACATATCCATGGAGTTAATCTTTGAAGACCAGTTATTAACTGGTTTTGCTACAAAAGTGTTACAAATATTCCTAACAATGACAAGAGGAACCACATTTTAAATAGGGGTTTAAAATTTTTCACAAACCAATCCTTTTTAATTGCCTCTAGTGTTAGATCACTTGCCTTGAAGTACTTACAAACTGCACCTGAAACCGCGGTGAACGACACCGATGCAACCACACACACACACACACATGTTCACGCATACACACACACACACACACACACAAATTTGGCTTTCTTGCCAATTTCCTTCTGAGTTTCCCAAACACATTAATTCTAAACTGTTAAATAATTATTGCAGATTGTTTGCTTTTGCTCTCAGTTTGTAGGCTTCAAATGTTTCCATAGTTCTAGATAAACTTAAACAGGATGTATTTAGTTATCCACAAGTTTGCACTGTGGTTTCCCTAATCGAGCCATTTGGAGAAGACTGATAATTATGTCAAAGTGAACGGCCATTAAAAATTAATCTTTTTTGCATTTTCTGAATGAGAGACACCGTGCAATAGGCATGTTCAAATGTGATCATGAATATCAGCACTTTGCCATGAGTTCTTATAACTCTGTAATTCTAATATTCTGATACTGTTTTCTAAAATGCTCTCAATACAAGCGAATGAGTGGAAGAACAATGATTTTATCTCCTGTGGTCATTTTTCTGACTATTTCCCTTCTTTGAAAGGCTAACATTAGCACTTGAAGTTAATTCAATTTGTTTGCCAAAAATCTCATTCTATCCATTCAGAATAATGAAATGAATGGTTTAAATTTTCTGCGTCTCTTTTCTACAGAGCTACATTCATGACATTCATGAATTCAAAGTTCAGAGGTATTTTAAATTTTGCGATATTAAATGTGGTTCACACAGCACAATCGTAGAATTGCTGGTCGATTTTCAAAACCTGGGAGATCGGTTTCTGTGTGGTGTCCAGCCACACGGCAGGAGCAACATACACCCCACACCAACCGATTTCAGATTCCAGCTAAATTGACATCAAATCCCATAAAACTCTGCCATACCATGTGTGAATTTAGAGTAAACAAACATGTCTGACGACATAGAAGATTTAGTGATAGTTTTGGACTTATGTGACAGAATGGACATGAGAAATAATTACACCCCTCCCCTTTTTTTTTTACTTTATTTAAGGACTGTAGACTGTACTCTTAAGTTGCACTTCTCCTACTCAACTGAGATGCATTAAACTGCAGTTACAGCAGTTCGCCACCAGTTGGCACATTGAGCACGGTGAGCACTCCTGACTCAGCGTAGCGAAACCGCAGTAAGTGACGGCTGGTCAGCGGAGGCGCTCACTGTCGCTCTCGTTTGTCAACAGGTAAATATCAATTAGCGCTGCTATTTATGTAAATTGTCTTTTATAGGGGAAGTGAGCTAGAGGAAAGTAACGAGGTATTTGTGTTTACGTTTTGAACTGGTATTTTTTTTAGTCTATATTATAAATATTTACTGACTCAGCGAGCCAACGGCAATTTAGTGCAGTAACGGCTGGTCAGCGGAGGCGCTCACTGTCGCTCTTGTTTGTCAACAGTGTTCATCGAATAAAAGAAACTGCGAAAATCACACTGACTAATCATTAAGTGTACAATAAAAATTGGTGGCCCTTACGGGGATCAACGGTGCTTCAGTAAAGAGACAGAGACTGTGGCATACCAGCGATGGAGTTGGAGCAGCTGCAGGACCAGCAAGGTGAGGCTTGCTACAAGAGGTGAGTTTATATGGAAAGACTCAGCAGAAAAACAAACCAGAAAACACAAGACTAATAAATGCAGTTGTAGATACAGATATAGAGAGTGAGGAAGAGGATGTGGCTTGTGAATTCCTCAGCAGATTAATATCAAAAGTTAAAGAAGTGAGCGAATGTGAGATGTCACTGGTGGCTGATGATGCTATTGTAACACAGTTAAAATGGTTCAGGTTAAATCCTGCTAAAATGTGTTTCATAGTTGTCCTGTAATGAGTGGTTTTTGGCGCCCCGTACTGGTTTCCTATAAAAGGAGGAGAAACTGTAAATTCCAGTCTGTTCAGCACTCTACTGTGGTAAGTCATCAAATCCAGTTCTTTTCTGAACAGTAATGATAGTTGTGCTCAAGGACTAACGTGGAGTTTTTTTGCAGTACACAGAACTAGAGAACCAGTAGGGAGGCTCACTGTGCTGTTTGTTATTAACCATTCATTACAGGTTAGGGTTAGGTTAATGTTACATTAAATGTCAGAAATTTATGTTGTCAGTTATTTTTCAGTTATGTTTATCAGTTATGTTTGTCGGTTTGTTGTATTTGCCAGTCTGTCAGTTTGTTTATTCCCTGTTTCTATGACGACATGATGTGGCCAGCTTTGTTTTTTGTGAAACACTAGAGGTTGCGGTTAAATAGTTTAATAGTTAAATTTGACTGCTGTCTATGTTTATTTTTCTGATTTGCTTCACTTATAAAAGAAAGACCAAATTATATGAAATTCATTTTAAAGATGTACTATCAATCAAAAATCGCTATACGATCACCTGTTAGAAAAAATATGCTGTTGGACCCGATTGTAATGATTATTTGTAAGAGACAGTCTGTTCAGCGCTCTACTATGTACCCAGAACTAGTGGACCAGTAGGGAGGCTCACTGTGCTGTTTGTTATTAACCATTCATTACAGAAAATTCATCCAACTGGCCTCCACAGTGTCCTGTGTGGGGGGGAGGAAGTCACACTATAAATCAGGATAATGCTGCTCTTATTGGTTTGCAAAAACAGTTATAGTTAAGTTTCTAGGCTGCAACTAAGAAATTAGAGGGTGAAATGGCAAAATTGGAAAACAAAATGAAAAAAACAGGAAACATCACCGCTCCCAACACAACCTGCCAACCCCTTTGAGGAACATCCAACAGAAGTTACAATAAGAAGAGAATTTAAAATTAATGGCCAAGGAGAAAGCGGTCAGAGAGACAAACTGTCCTATTCAAACCTGATCCATCAGATTGAAATGGGCCTGAAAAGAAATCACAGTGAAGTGGAGATCATAGAGGCTGTGGTCAGAGCTATTAGCCCAGGTTTACCCCTCCGTGATATGCTACAAATCAAAACAGACCTTACTATTGCACAACTCCGTACAATATTAAAGGGACATTACAAGGAAGACAGCTCCACTGACCTGTACCACTGTCTAATTAACATTACACAGGATAGTAATGAGTCTCCACACAATTTCTTGTTCAGAGCAAGAGTTAAAAGAAAGATTGCTTGCTGCATATAGAGAACCTGGTTCAGAAGAGGGTTCTGACCCAGAACTGATTCAAAAGAAGTTTCTGAGAGCAGTAGGAACAGGACTTATTAATGATAATGTTAAATACCATCTCAAGAACTTCCTGGATGATCTGGCAGTTACGAATGATATACTGATAGCAAAGACTAATGAGGCAGCCAGCACTGAATGGGAAAGGCAGCAGAAGTTTAGAAGGAATAATAAAGATCTGAAAGTGAGGGAGATTAGAGCAGAAGCACAGGCACCTCCCAAAACAACAGTTGGAGCAAGAACAGCCATCTTCTGCTGGGATAAAGAATACAACTGGAAAAGTGCAATCATCTGCCTCTCTCACAGAAACTGAGCTTCTTGACGCCATCAGATAACTTAAAAGTGAGATGCAAGACATCAGGAGACTGATTAATAACTCTCGTTTACCTGTTTCCAAATCAAGACCAAGTCGGAGACGTGGCTGTAAACATTGCCAGGAAAACAATAGAGGAGAGTTTTGTGACCATTGCTTCAAATGTGGACAAGGTGGGCATCTATCACGTGGCTGTAGATTTGTTCAAAATTCATCAGATAGGCCCGGAGAAATAGATATGTCTGTGAGCAGTGTGACATCTATACCAGCAACAGGAGATGATAAAAAGGAAAAGTACCAAACCGGAAATGGACTCATGCTCACCATTGACATCCCACACCATTCAGAACCTGAGGAGTATGGAAGGTGTGAAACACGCAGCACCTGAGTTGAATGAGAGTGTTAGTATCATCATAAAAAGACAAACTGCTCAACTTGATTGGAATGAAGTGTACCATTATCTGCCTGCTGGGTGGAGTGGAACCAGAGCTCTATGGGATACTGGAACACAGGTCTGCCTCATGAGTGAAAAATGGAGAAAGCAGAATCTCCCCCATGTTACTATCAGAAGTCTTGCTGGAATTATTGGACCTGGAATATTGGATGGAAGAGCAGTGAAGCACCAATCCCTTTATTGGCTGGGTTGAGGTCAAATTTAAATTACCATCTGTGAGTTAAACGCAGCTAGAGCTCTGGGTGCCAATTCTAGTTGCTGAAGAGGATGCGGTGGAACCGATCATTGGTTACAATTTGATTGAGTACCTATTAAAAAAGGGTCTAGATCCTTCCCCCATCATTACAGAAGCTGTTAGTACAGCATTTTCTATTGAAAGTAAGAAGACAGGTATTTCTTAAAGTCATGAGAAATACGAATGAGGAACAGGCCATAAGTACTGTTAAAGCATTAAGAGAAAACCTCATCATCCCAGCTGGCCAGATGAAGATGGTGAAGTGCAGTACACGAGCTGGTCCACTTGCAGGTCAGCAAGGAGTCCTATTTGAACCTCTGTCACAGTCACAGCTACCAGAAGGACTCAGGGTTAAAGAAGGAATAGTGTGTCTACAACAGAGTTACTGGTCCTTCTTCAGAATCCCAGTGAACAATGATGCTGCTCATGACATTGTTTACCCTCCAAAAGTAAAGTAGGTCAAATCCAAGCAGTAAAAGCTATGTATGTGGCACCAACAGAATCAACAAAAATAAATGAAATAGAGACACCAAATTTCAATTGTGAAAAAGGAACTTCAACAGGATCCAAGAGCAAAGGGAAAAGAAAGGAGAATCAAAAAGTGAAGATCGTCAGGATCCACCAATTCCTGTCAGCCACCTTTCTCCAGCACAAGAGCAGCACAAGGAAAACACAAAAAGCGAGGTATCAGGAAACAAAGTCAGAACAGTGGACAATTACTATCGTTACAGAAAATTATATGGTCAGCAAAACATCAAGAGGTGCTTGGCCAGTTATTAGATTTTCTAGTGAAACCACCAGTATTGGGTTATCCAGACTTTGAACAACCGTTCATTCTACATTGTGATGCTTCACAAGAAGGGCTTGGTGCTGTACTTTACCAGAGACAGCAGAGAACTCTGCTGTCATAGCATATGGATTCAGAACACTAACACCCCCAGAAAGAAACTATCACCTTCATTCAGGAAAGTTGGAGTTCTTGGCTTTAAAGTGGGCCATATCTGGACCAGTGCAGCAACCAACACTTGGTGAGGACATGAATGCAACACTAGATGACTTTCATCCAGAGAATATGAACAGTGGAGATGAGTCTCACCAGTCAGCTGCCAGTGACCAAGAAGAGACTGACACGTCACCCCACAGGATGGATAGGTATCCTTTTTGAACAAGAAAACCTATGTTAGGATTTAATTGCCATAATTTGGGTCAGCCTTTTCTGTGATGTGAATAAGTTAGAATGATAGATGAGTACCCATGGTATCTGTTTTAGCATAGTTTTGAAGGTAGTTTACTTTTAAGTTAAAGTACCTTACTCTCACAAGAGAGAGTAAGGTACTTGAAATAAGTGTCCATTCTGCCACACTTATTTCAAGTGATAAAAGATGTAACCAAAAGAAAAGGCTCTGAATAAAAGAGCAGAGTGGTAGCTTCATTTGCTGCAATAGGAGATGGATGTAAGTTATTTTGATCAAAAGTAAAAAAAAATTCTGAGAAAAGTCAGAATTGTGACTATTTTTCTCAGAATTTTGACTTTTAATGACAGACTTACTTTTTTTTCAGTGGGCACAATCTTCTCCCATAGTTTTTATACTTGTATGTATTCTACCAAATTACATCAGTGTGAAATTATGTTCAGTAAGAGAAAGAATCCATTTGTAAAACACAGAAGATCCACTGGGGGAGAAACATCCACCTCAGCCTAAGAGGAAAAAGAAGATGAGGCCTGGTTGGAGCTACACGCCACCCTTCATCTAAAGATTTCTAACAATAATACTGACAAGTGAGATGCTTCACTGGTGACCGAAAAAGAATCCACCTCTAAACCTTGGGAAACCGTGACAGGGAAGAAACAGCCATTTAAGCGTAAGCGTGTCAAGAAAACACCAGTAATATGGGAGAATAACAGCAATCAGATGGAAATCATCATTTGGAAATTGGGTGTATGAGCTAGGCCCACTAGGTCAAAAGATTTCTCCAGAAAACATTTCTGCTCCACAGTTGATGAATCTAACTCCAAAACACAGGAGACGGTGGGTCAACAAGGGAACAAATAACCATTTAAGAGTGATGCCCAGTTCACACTACACGATTTTTTGCCCCGATTTACAATCTTAGAACGTTCTGAGTTCTAAGATTGTCGCTTCCGACAATCGTAACCGATCATCCTGTAGTGTGTGGTGTGTTACGACTGATCGGGTCCAGTCGGTGGAACGTCAGGACCGCTTTGATCTGAAATTGGGGATACTGAACGTGTTTAATAATTTTGGCTCACTCATCGCAATGTCTGTGGTGTTCCCCCAACTTGTTTTTTTTTTTTTTTTTTTTTAAATGAAAGATAATTATAAAATTATTGCACAGAGTACATCTGGTTGAGAAGTGCATTCCAATCTTTGGTTGAAATGACGCATTTGATTTTATTCTTCAGTCATAATACAACTTTAAACAATACAATAAGTTGCAATTAAAGGAGCTGGAATACGTTAAGCTTTCGCGGTCAGTTGGGGAAAGAAGGATAACTGCCATCTGATTTTCTAAAAATGAATATGCAGGAAATGCTTTCTTCTACTTTAAGCTACTCTGATGTTTCAGTCATTCCGTTTTCTGAAACAAGGTACAGTATATGCATATATTCTACAACATAAACACAGCGAAAAATTATAAAATTATACGTAAACGGTAACGGTTAATTAAACGACAAAACTGAAAACATTAAAAACAGTATTTTTTATGAAAAAAAGAAAAAACCAAAGTTACCACTTCAACGTCGTTGTCCATGTTTGTTTGTTTACTCTAAATTCAGGTGTGGTAGTGCAAATTTAAATTTCAAGTGATTTTGTATCTGGAATTAGAATGTCTTCGAGTGAAACCTCACTCTCTACGATCAAACCCGTTACATCTACGATTTTAAATCGGCTAGTGTGTGGTCTCTCACGTTTTCAGAATTGGCCGACTTTTCTAAAATCGTGTAGTGTGAACTGGGCTTAAGTATGTTGAGATATTATGGAAAACCTTCCCTGAGCCAGACGCTTCAATGGATCTGATCTAATTTTTTATGGACAATTTGAAAAACAATGGACGCTCTCTGCCAGAAAAACTAGATGATCAGGCAGCTTGGTGTAAGTACACAAAGAAGATTTTGGAAAACATTTCCCGAGTCAGAGCCTAGATCAGATCCAAATTTTTTTTGCTGAAGATATTCAAATGCAAGATGCTTTAATCAAATCAAAAGAAGGTGATCAGGTAGCTCCCTTAGAAAAGGAGAGCTTTTCCAAGGACACTGTGACCTCGTAACCACAGCTGGTCACTGAAGAAGAGTCAGTCCCTGAAACACTGAAGGCAGTGGATCCACAACTGAAGAAACAGCTATTAAATGAGCAGGAGAAAACAGTACAATGTATCACCTTGCCTGAACCAGACAACATCCAGGGGGATAATTTACCTGAGGTCTCCAACAGTCAAAGTTGCTTTGAAGCTTCTTCTGAAATGCTGAATGATCAAAAGGAAAAAGCTGTGAAGTTTAGTGAAGCAGAACAGGACTACAACCTAACAGAAACCTAACCAGGAAGGGGAAGAATTACAATCTGAAAATCTAGAAGTAAGACGTTATAAACAGAAAATCTCTCTGAGCCTGAAACAGTCAACAACATACAACTTCCTGGAAACGTAGATGAAATAAAAACATCTCCCCTTAGGGATCAGAAACACAAGAAGTTAGAATTATGAGGACTTTGTAATCTAAATTGCCCTTCAAAAAAGAATTTAGTTTAAATTAAAGCACCAGACTGAAATTTTTGGTGTGAAGTGACAACAGAGAAAAAACAATAAATGCAAATGAAAATTATTGAGCTCATTTTAATTTATCATGCTATTAATTAATTATTTGATTTATTGAGTATTTCCACAGACCTAATTATGAATGTCTTCTTATTGTTTTGCTTTCCTAGAGATATGAATTTATGAATTTATGCCTCATTTCCAACATGTGTTATGAGTAAAGCCTTGACTTGAAAGCATCAATGTCAGCTGATTCTTTGTTCTATTTTGATAACGACGGTAAGAAGTTTTTCTGCACTGGAAATAATTTATTGCAGCCTAATCATTAAATATTTACATTTGGAGCAGAGATGACATCACACAAAGTGTTGAATCTTATTGTTGACTTTTTGTTGACTTTCTGTTTCCTGTTATGGGTGGAGATGTACAGAGAACAAATGTAACTGAAGCCTGTGTTGTTTTTCTGTCACTTAGTGGGCGTTTGAAGATGGCAGTGTCAATGACCAGAAAAGAGTTTCTTTTATTAGATAGAATACAAAATCATTTGATTTGACAACATGTTATAGAAAATTATCTTTTCTTTCTCCTCTGGGCTTCCCCTAACTTCATTTCACTTTACTGAAGACGAAAACAGCTTCATGTCTGCTTCTTAGTAACAACTTCCACACTCCAGACAGCATTAATTAAACATTTTTTGGCTTTCTGTTAGAACTGAAAAAATATTTTAAAAATCAGCTGATTTTTGACTCCAGTTAACTTCTAATAATGAATGCTTCAGCTTTTATTGTGAATTAGTGACTTTGTGTTTGCTGACATGGAGTGGAGCCTCAGATTCATCCAGCTTAGAATATGAAGCTGCCTTTGGTTGCTGTGGTTACAGTGTAATTATTCCAGTTTTGTGTCTTTTCTTGAGTGTTTCTTTCATGATGTAAAATATTCCCATCACTTTCCCCCAATAATCTTCAAAGATTTTGCAGCTATATTACATGAAAACTTCTCTTCTAATGCTGTAGATTTTAATGTTTACATGTTTAATAGTTATGTTATAGGTATCTATAATAAAGCTGACATTGAGATATGCTTGCAGGTGAACAGGTATATGTTTACCTTTCTATTTAAACTGAAGCTGCTGCTGTTTTGGCCCAGATCCCAGCTGGTGGCTGGCCTTCCCACAGCACAGGTTAAACTGTGTTTTTCTTTCTAATCAGATAGAAAAGGTTAAATGAGAACGTGGCTTCCAGAGCTGCCGGGTTCAAGCAGAACACCAAGGACAAGTCCTCTTTTTCTGTTTCCACATGTCAGAGTCGCCAGCTCCACATAAGAAATTATTTCTACATCATCACTTAGCAACTACTGTTAATCAAAAAAAAAAAAGAAAAAAAGGTGGGAGTAGCAATCAGAGGAATAACAATGGCTTTACAGAAAAACGGTAGTCTGGGATTAAACCACTTGAGGCATTTCTTAAATTAGAAATTAGAAGAGCAGCTGGGGATTTAATCTAAGGATTATGAACTGTTAACAACTTATATTTAGAGTAAAAATCTGAATATTTACTCTGTTAACAAATGAATCCACATGATCTTTTATGTTCTGGGGGAAAAAAAATCCCTTCCCAACTAAAATCTCATTCAAAATGTTTTAATCCATTTCTTTTTTACAAATAGCAGCGGAAGAGGCATCGAGAAAAACATGCACTGAGTTCAGCACTTCAGATGAAATTTAATCCTCCAACTCTTCAAACTATGTGTTATTTATTTAGCTTTTGGTAGTTCATGACAATTATCATGAACTTTAACATTTGTCTCAGCTTTGCCTCATTTGACCTCAGTTTGACTTACTGGATTTCTAATGTGGGGCAAATTATTTTGTCACCCTCCAAAGTTTCACTCTTTTAAGAAATGTCATTTTATCACAGGCTTATTTTGTTTTATGGCATGTCTGCATTTTGACATGATACTGAGAGATAAAACAATTTCACCACAGTTTACTCAAACACAGATCTGGTAGATGATAATGAGGAGGCCTGTCACAATAATCAATAAATCAATTAATAACACAATAAATTTAAATGAGCTCAATCATTTCCATATGCATGATTTATTGTTTTTTCTTTTCTGTTTTTCTACCATAAACTGGATGATAAAAGTCTTCAGTTTGGTGTTTTGGACTCAACCAGCATTTTGGTTTACAGATACTTTACAATTCATTTTGTTTGTTCTTTTGTTCATTTATTTAAAAGGTCTCCCATTCACAGAATGATCACAAGATCTGTCAAGAAAATCCGATATCATCCCACTTCCCCATGCTGGAGATTGTAGTTAACAGTAAAAATAAATACTGTGTATTTATTATAAGTTAATAAGGTAACTTATTTTAAAGTTACCTTATTTTTAAGATAACTTTAAAATAAGTCACACAAATCACATCTAGATCCAACAGTTGACCCAGACTGCAATAAAATAAACCTGGTTGTGTGTGTTGTTTTTGTCTCCTGCAAACTTAGCTTTGATTATACTTATTTTTTATTATCTAATCATAAGAAATCATAGTCAGAGAGAGAGATGAGACAGGAAGAGCAGGTTTCCTGGAAAAAGAGGAAGTAAGTTTCCAGCTTGCAGCTGTATAAAAATAGCTGAGAGCAGTCCTTGTTTAAAAGCATAAAAGTTCTAAAGGATGAAATCTAAACATTTTAAGCAATTAGATAAGGTTTAAAGTAAAGTACTTATATTAATATTGGTTTACTTATAACAATACTTACTTACACTTGTGGGAAAACTTACAAGTAAAACAAGTAACTGTAATTTTGGTATCAAATAATAAAAAAAGAGTAATAAGTTGTGGTTATAAAATTATAAATGAATGCTAAATCAAAGAAACTAAAAGGTTTATGAATGTGATTTTAACATTGAACATGAAATGGTGTAAAACATGTGACTGCTTTTAAAGATCACTGATGATGTGTTGGAGGTGGAAAGGTTTTCGGGTAAAATGGGGACTAACAGGAAAGCAGAGATGACCAAGGCCTTATTTGGGCATAGAAGGACATGGGAGGAACATTGAGCCAACCCTGAGACATTAGCCAAGACATCAGGACAAGATGTCTCTAAGACAGTGATGGAGATGAGTACATCTGTCCAAACAAGTTACCCGATAAAGCAAGCACAGCAACAGTGTTAGCCAATAAAATGCACCGAAAGCGGGTATAAACCCTATGTAAGGAGAGAGCAAAAGAGGAATCTTTGGTTGGATCCTCCGGGCAGCTTCGAGTCAAGACCGAGATGGACAAAGAACTCTGCAGCTGAAGAAGAGCCGGGGCCACAGAGCCGAAGACTGTCTGCGCATGGGGACCAATCCGTCAGCATGTGGCTTGAAATCGCACTTCTCTCATCGGCTGGGTTCAGACCCCAAAAACAAAGGCAAAGATGAAGACCAAGGCAAAGATAAAGACCCAAGTCCTGTGTGACCTCACCATCGATGCAGAGATGACAGCTCATCAGACCAACAAAGATCCCTGCCTTCATCGATCAACCACCTCCTCCTGCTGCAACACCAACATCATCAGACCAGTTCTGGGGTTGGAAACACCAAACTCCATCCGTCTCTCTCAAAGGTTCCCTTTTTAGTTCTTAGTATCAGCATTAGGGAAAGATAGGCTAGATGATTGATTTTACTCATTTGATTATTTCTGCTACTGAATTAAGCTGTACTGACCCTTGCAAAATTGCTTTACTAATAAAATATTTAGCATAAAGAAAATCTAAAAGATGTTGTGGACATTCAATTAATGAGTCACCTCAAAGTTCTTTGATGGTAGTAAAATAGCTATGATGTTTGATTCTGGGGAAGAAAAGTAGGAAATGTTTTATAGGTTGCTTTAGCCCAAATATAAAACAACATCCTTGGGACTCACCAGAGTCACTAAAACCAACCTGATTCAGTAACAAGTGCAAGTTGCAAAAAAGAGAATAACTCCGTGTTTATGAGCCGCCTGCTGCAGTTCCTGTCACATCCTGAACTGCTCACTGATTCAGCAGAGTTTCTAACCAACCAGCAGGAATGTGAAACTACAGTTTCTGATGTGGAGCAGAGCGTTTTGTAAAGCGAGGAGCCTCAACAGGAGTTCATTTGTTGGCTTAGAAGGAGATTTGTGTCTTTCATCAGAGGGATAAGGAACAATGCGTTCATCTCCCATAGCAATAAGTGCTGGTCGTCAGGTAAAAGCATCCATGATCCCGAAACAAAATAAAATAAAAAGGGAGCGCAAGACCTTGTAGGTCTATTTTTTAACTTACATTTGTTCCTTTTTTTTTTATTTTTACCAAATATCAATAACATTAAAAGTAACTGCTGTGTGGATCCCAAAAAACAAAGCAACAAGATTGGATCATTTTGGGTGATTATAAAAACATAAAGGCAAACAAATGGGAAAAGTGTTATTATTATTATTATTATTATTATTATTATTATTATTATTATTATTATTATTATTATTATACAGCTAGTACACCATGCCGAGGGACGTTCTGACCCAATCATAGGGATCGGTTCTTTAAATGATTGATATCTATGATAAACTTCCAACAGCTGTTGTTATTTTGTCTCTGATTTGATGTTGATCTACCTGAGCTATGAAGCCATGATTTGATATTATTTTGAGGATCTAATGAATCTGATTTATTCTTAACAATCAAGTCATTTAAATTAAAATCACAGCGTTGGTGTTCTTGTCATGTGACCTGCGCTGTGCTCAAATTTTCCCAGCTGTCGATCTAAAGCTGAGCAGAGTGAAGCTGACATTTTTATAATGTTCAAAGAAATGTAAAATATAAGTTTGCTGGGATTTTCCTGGTGGGATGAGCTACAGCTGCCCACCAACAGCCCAAAATGGATTGAAAATGTTAAAAGTTGACAGAAAATGTAAAATATGAATAATTATGTGTTATTGGAAGATATTATTGACAGCACTTAGACACTAGCTATAGTAAAAAAAAAAAAAAAAAAGTGGTGCAGTATTATTATTTGCTGGTTTGTGACTGATCCTCTGGAGGAAACCAGCCAGTTTACAAAGCAGAACAAGTTCAATCTGCAAGCTCCACACACAGGACACACTGAAATTATCAAATGATCAAGTCATGGCAAATCCATAAGTACACAGGCTAAAGTTAGCCTAGCACCTTGACAAAATACATGGAAACATTGCAAGGAGAAGCAAGATGTGACTTTGTTGAAAAGTGTGGCTTCATTTGTCCAGTCAGATACATATGTATAAACAAACCTGAGCACATCTTACCTCAGATCGCTGCCCGGCTGGCTGCCCTTGGACCCATCGCTGAGCCCGCCAACATGCTGAAGGAGGAGACAGATGAGGACCCGCTGTTCGAGTGAAGCCCTCCCTGCAGTCCGACACTCATCTTTTCATGCTATCTATTCTATGCCTCTCTGGCCGTGTTTATGTCTTCTCAGACAAGTGATGAAATTAGATATATATTTTTTAGATCTTTACAATAACATGAAAAACATGAATTGGCCCATCCTTAAAAAACATGTCTGCACATGTCAGGACATTACAACAGATTTCTGAACCAACAGCAGCATTGAGGCAGAAACACTGGTTGGAGAAAAACATGTTTTGTTTTTTTCTAAAAAAATATCCAGGATATCGAGGGAAGAGAGCTGAGTTGATTCTTATAGTAATTCTGATTTCAACACCTAGAATGTTTTATGTTTTTTGTGCTGTGGTTAGCATACAGTAAGCGAACCTAAAGACCAGAGCAGATTACTATCCTATCACAGTGGATATCTTCCACATTGACAGTAGGCCTGTCACAACAACACATTTTGCTGGATGATAAATTATCCCAGGAATTATTGTGACAAATGATAATATTGTTGTTTTCAGACCATTTTCACAAATGGCAAGAACACATTCTTCAAAAACAATATACCTTAAATTATAATTAATATTTAATATTATAACTGGAAGACATTTTAAATATCCAAAATAAATAAACAAAACAACAGAAACAACAAATAAAATTAACTTTGAGGTCTCTGTAAACAAAATTGGTCTCCAAAAAAAAAAAAACAGATATAGTTGAGACCAAATCAGCAAAATGAAAACTTTTATCATCTGGTTTTTGGTAGAGAAAAAAAGAGAAAACGATAAATAATGCAAATGGAAATCATTGACCTCGTTTTGATTTATCATACGATTAATAGATTAATTGAGGTCAGCCTAACTACAAAACCACAGATTACTTTGTAGACAGTTTAATTTTTTATGACTGTTTTTTATAGTCATAAAAAAGATGCATACGCATACGCATACGCCAATTAAAAAACACACACAAAAAAAAACATTTAAGTAATATGTTTCCTAGTTTTTTACATATTTCAGTGAATATGTAGGTAATTATTTATTGTAACCGTGGCCCTTTCTGTCCGTCTTCACTGTAATTCAGGGCCACTCACCACAATATGCTCTGGTGATCCAGCAGATGGAAGCTGAAGTCGATCCTCAGCACAGCTTATCGAAACAATCCACCACAAGTTCACACACACTGTCAGAATTCATCCTTTTGGTGCAATGGGCTTTTTGTCGGCTCAGTGCAATTCATTATTGGCTTTCAGGAAATGAACAAAGATGTCAACCAGGTTGCTCTTTCCCTGGTGACGAATGTTAAAATATTTGATTAAAATGTCATTAAAATACACGAACACATTGCTGCCTGGCCTGTACTGATTAAACACGCACACTGCTCTCATCTCTGCTGCATGTTGACTTCTCGCCTCCTTTGTCTCAGCTGCTCTGTACTCCACCAGCTTCTCCTTGAAGGCTTCATTTTCCTGCTTCTACTTTTACAGTGGACAAAAACACAACAATTAAAACCGGCTGTGGCGCGATCAGTAACCGTGATGAGACGCGGCTCACCCTAGATACAAAAACGATCAATAAAGTTGTCTCCAAGGTGAATCTACAGACACCTGGAGAAAGCCACTGTACTGAGGAACAGTGTGTTTCAGGAGCCAGCACAGAATGCTAAGCAGCAACGCAGCCCTTTTTCTTTTTGTGTGTCAGAAAAGAAAACGTGTTCATACTGCGAAGAAAAGCAGAGTCCTCTTTTGGGTTTTAGCGTGCTATGCAGTGCTGCTTCAGAGAATAAAAGGAAAACAGCAAAGAAAGTGGAGGCAAAATGAAAAGCTGGGCCTGCAGGAAGCACAACATGGGGCATCACTCTTCTTCTGCCTCTTCAAAAAGCTGCTGTCTCCACCAGCCGATCCTCCTGGGTCACACAGCAGGAACACGCTGGGAAAGAGACTGCAGATATCAGCTCCCTGTATCTAATCTTGCCAGCTTCTCTAAAGGACCCAGGAGTATCCGCGGCAGCACAGACACGGCGGGCCGATAGGAGCTGACAGCTGCACCAGATAAACTAGCCCCAGGTTCAAAGTGAAGGTAGGAGTCCCCTGGTGGGCCCCACGAGACAGAGAAACACTTCCATGTTTTAAATGGAATACAACATTGTTTTCAAGGTTTTATTGGCTCTAGTGGTCTTTATTCGATAATGAATTGACAGGAAAGTGGATAGAGAGAAGGGGGAAGACATCAGGCAAAGGTCACTGGGCTGGGAATCAAACCTGCGACGACCACGTCAAGGACTAAGGCCTTCTTATCTGGGTTCTGCTTAACCCCTGTACCACCACAGCATGACCAGAATATGACATTTTAATTACCAAAAAGTGCAAAACTTGTACTAAACTACAGATTGCATTCGGTTTGTATGGGTGCCTGGACGTTATGGCCTCTTTTCCACGCTGTAAGTTACAGCAGGAAATCACTTCCTGCCTATTGGCCTCCAGACAGCTGGTTCAGCAAACATGTGCTAATCTTCAACAAGCAGACACACACAAGCAAACATATGACAAGATTAAATAATGAACAAAGGAAGAGTAAATTCAGGAGTTTAAATTGGGCAAATTACACAGCGAGAAGCTGCCAGGAGAAAATGAAAGAAGATAGAATGCATCTACAAAGACAAATTAAAGTTTTCTCCTTTTTTGTTCCCTGAAGAGCAGCTTCTCCAGCCATGCCTCAGCACTGAGCTTTTCTGAACTGCTTTGATGTTTCTGCAATATTAATGTCGCTGCAGTTTAGTTTTCCAACCGAGTGCACTGCAGCAATTCAGTTATTAATTATTCTGGCAATTAATCGATTCATTGGATGAAATAATCGGTTTTACACCACTTAAACCTTTTTCATGCAATGTTAGAAATACAATAAATAATGCACATAAATAATTCAAGTTCATTTTAAATAAGAATATAAACATTTTATTGCTTAAAGTGCAGCTTTCCTTTAGTGAGCACTTGATCATATGCAGAAAAGGATGCAACTAAAAAACACAAACATCTAAAATCAACCTGTGGAACGTTCAGCTCTTTCTGTCATACTTCACACTGATACAGAGTATGGTCAATCTGTCTATTCTTTTTAGATAAACAATAACTGGACTCATATTAGGCAGAACCTCCTGCCTAATATGACATTATTTCTTCAGGTAAAATTTGAACCAGGTGAGGATAAATCTTTGCCACCCGAGGAGTGGCAAACATATAAAACATATTTACAAATAAGTCTTTTTCTTTATCTGAAATGTAAATATGTATATATTTGACTTAATGAGTTAGTGTTCTTTCTTCAATTTTGTATTTATTTATTTTTTACTATTGACGATTATTTCAGTAAACAATTAATCAGAATTAATCAGAATTAATCAGATTAATCGTTTCAGCCCCGGTACATTTTTAGTTTTATTTGCTCACACATTTGCACTGGAGGAAAAGTCTAGCAGAGGTCGCAGTAACTGTCAGTACTTCTTAAGAAGCATAGATGCTGGGCGTCCAGAACCTCCATCCCTTCCCATCCTGACATGGGCTGACTGACCCAATCCTCTTAAAGTTACAGCAGAGAATGTCAGGAGCCTGCAGAGCTGCTTATCCGGTTCTACAGAGCCTTTGTCGAGACTGCTGCCCGCACATCCATCAAAGTCTGGTTAGGAAAAACTAGAAAAGCACCAGACAGCTGAGCAGTGCCAGGCTGGCAGAATGCCGGCGCGTTTCTGCATGCAGGATTGAACAGCAGCTCTAACCTACTGGACTGAGGGACAGGAAATCACCTGTAACGCTTCTTTGTCGCACTGGCAACCCTTTGAGGCAAAACATAAATGTGTATTATTGCATATGAATAAAATAAAATATATTCCAGCACCGATACAACCAAAAAAAACCGAGAAGAGTCCTACTTCTCGTTTTCATTTTTATGTATTATTAGTAAAGGACTTTACAAAAGTACCACATTTGTTCATTTTTTACACTACAGCCACAAACATTGCTGTATTTTATTGGAATCTACTCCCAATAAAATTATGCACCAACAGAAAATGGTGCATTAAAGTTAACAGGTAGAAAAGAGACAAAACCTGAATAAACATAATCAGAACTGGAAGTTTTTCAGGATTTGTCCAATTTAGTTTGATACATCTAAGATGAATTTTACCAAAACATATTTTCAAAAAGGATCAAACTCCATCAGATTGGATGAATAGTGATTTTCAAGTGTTTTCACGGATTCCTCAGTGGATGTAAACCTTTTGTACACTATTAGAAATACAATGAAAAATACAGGTAAACAAATGATTCTTTGAATCAATTCCTTTTTAAAATAACTTTTTAAAAAACATTTTATGCTTGATCGTCTGTAGCAAAAGATAATAGAAATACAGAGGAGAGTTAAGCTGTTTATTTCTTGTTTTAACTAAAATGTTAAGTCAGGTTCTTGAAAAGAACTTTTAACCAGGTGAAGTTAAACATTTTGCCACTAGGATTTCTGGGAAGAAAATGTTTACAGACACAGGGGTTTTCTATATCTTAAATGCAAAATGTATTGATATATAATCACTGCTCTACGTCCTTCAGCAAATTTACTTTTTTGATACTATATATCTAGCTGATCATTATTTCAATAATCAGTAAATCGCGATTAATCGTTTGAACCCAAATACATCTGATACAGCTCAGCTCCTCACTTAAGCACTTCTTTTAGTTGTTCAGTCGCCTCAGAGATCGATCGTATGGAAGCTCTTTAGAGGTGCATGGACTCCTGACGTCCATCCATCCATCCATTTTCCGTCACCCTTCTCCCTAACGGGGTCAGGAGTTGCTGGTGCCTATCTCCAGCTGCGTTCTGGGCGAGAGGCGGGGTACACCCTGGACAGGTCGCCAGTCTGTCTCAGGGCAACACAGAGAGACAAACAGGACAAACAACCATACACACACACACTCACACCTAGGGAGAATTTGGCCAATTAACCTGACAGTCATGTTTTTGGACTGTGGGAGGAAGCCGGAGAACCCGGAGAGAACCCACGCACGCACAGGGAGAACATGCAAACTCCGTGCAGAAAGACCCGGGGCCGGGAATCGAACCCAGGACCTTCTTGCTGCAAGGCAACAACGCTACCCACTGCGCCACTGTGCAGCCCCGGACTCCTGACGTCTATTCATGTAAACATTTAGAATTGATCTGAAGGAACAGAGAAACTTGTTTTGACACACAAAATGACAGATGCTCTGCTCAGTGTGACCAAAGACACTTTTTTCCCACCTTACACAGATCTGCAGCCAAATGCCCCCCGTTATGGCTGCACTGTTAGAATCCAGAGCTTGGGAGAGTCTTTGTGTTCGACGTTGAAGGCATAAAGGCAGCAACAGGGAGAGGAGGGGGTGGAGGTGGAGGGTGGAGGTAGACAGCTGGACAGCTGGAACCAAGCCTCAGAGTCTGGCAGAGAGCAGAGATTCTCTTCCGCTCACATCACACTTCCTCCTGTTCCTCTTCTCCTCCTCATCCCTCTCTTCCCTGCAGGTTGCTGTTGTGCGAGCAAGGCTCTCATGGGGCCTACTGACAGCACGGATAAATAAGCGAACCAGCTTATTGGAAGCACAAACACACCCACGCACACGCCCACGCATACTGTATGCACACACACTCACACACCCCCTCCCACACACATCTTTAATCTTCAAAATCTTAACCCAAAACCAAATATACACTGCTCAAAAAAAATAAAGGGAACACTCAAATAACACATCCTAGATCTGAATGAATGAAATATTCTCATTGAATACTTTGTCCTGTACAAAGTTGAATGTGCTGACAACAAAATCATTGTTGATTGTCAATCAGTGTTGCTTCCTAAGTGGACAGTTTGATTTCACGGAAGTTTGATGTACTTGAAGTTATATTGTGTTGAGTGTTCCCTTTATTTTTTTGAGCAGTATATATTCCTGTACGTGTGTACAGTTATCCTAACTCAGAATAAGCTTGTTTAAAGGAAGCCTACAGTCAGAGGAGCTTTTATGCACACATACGCACACACCCTGAGCTATAAACCCACAGGAGGTTTGTCCATGGGGCTCCTCGCGCCCCGTTTCTTCTCTGCTTCTATTAAGGCTGACGTTGATGAATGACAGAGATTACGGGACAGACTGCCGCTTAGCCTCATCACAGAATGAATGTAATCAAACACAGAGACATGAGCAGCATTCAGGGGACAAGATGGAGGCATGAGATCTGGCAGCTCCATTGAGGAGAAGCAGGTATCATAGATACGTTTATGTCGTTTTGCTCCGTGGCTTTTAAAGGGGCAGTGTTATGTAATAACCTTTGGAGCTTTACTTCATATTAAAATGTTATTCCCTCATCAAAAACACACCTAACGTTTTGCTTTGATCCTTTCATTGTGTTCAATCTCCATGCCAACCATTGAGCTGTGGAAAACGTTTGGGTGGACCTAGCCCTGCCTTTGAGGCGCAGTTCCTTCTCTGAGCTGCATTTTCCAGGCTTCTGTCTCCTCCCCCTGCCATGCCTCCACTCAGCTCCTTCACACTAGCCACGATGAATTGGTTAATGAGTGAAACACTGGTAAAATTGTTGTTGAAGAGGTTAATAGAGGATCCATGCTGGGATGACTTCCTGAACTAAAGAGTTTCAGAAAGACCAAGGGTTTCTTAAAGAGACAGAGGCTCAATTTCAAGGTTTTAAATCACAAAGTCAAATTTATTTTAAGTCATTTTTATATAATATTGTTATGACACTTATAGGTAACATAGCTACATGATTATTATACAATGAATCTATATACCTGGAAAACATCTAACACTGCCCCTTTAAGCTTTAACTATACAAATTATTGTTTGAAATGAACCACAAATCTGGAACAAACTTTCAGGAAACAGCAAAGATGCTGAAACTCTGAGATCCTTAAAATCAAAATCCCACCTGGATAGAGTTGTCTTTCCAGGTGTCAGTTCTACAATATTCCACTTCATCAATATAAGTGGGATATTGATGAACATATTGGTTCATATTAATGTGCATTTGTTTGATGATTTTGATGATGACATTTGACAAAATGTTTATTGGTTGTTTCATAATTGATTGCTGGTAATGTTTTTATTATGGTGTGGTTTGGCCTACCTTGCTGCTGAAGCATATAATACAGACGAACTGTCTGCAGGAACTAAGTCCTTCATTAACTTCACTGTTTAGCAACAATACCTTCTTCACTGTGGTGATTATGTGGACCTACAATAATCAGCAGCTTTGCTAGTAATTAATCATGCCTGATTGCTCTAATGTTGCCTTGAATATGATGAAAATGATTTACCCCTCTTCTCTGTGACAAACTGTGGATTAGGAAGATTATTATAAAACAATGCAAACTAACTCAGAGAACTTGTTTGTGAAAGTTACATATTTTATGATATAACAGGTGATAAAATAAGCGGGGATGTAGCTCCCAGTGGTAATATTGTTTTTTCTTAGGGAAAAAAGGTCTCCACAAGACGAACCAAAAATCTAAAAGATTTCAAGAAAGTAAAAGTGGTTTAACAATTAAAAGAAAAATTCATCGCTTCATAGACTCAGCACACGGATTTCTGACTCTCAAATCAATTGTAAAGATATAAAAGTGTTTACAGAAAACTGACAGTGGGGGGAAAAGTTCTGCGGAAGTTTAAAGCAGAGTTGTTATAAATCCATCTTTAAAAAGTTCTCTGAGATGTTCAATCGACCAAATATTGAAAAGGTCCGCAATGCAAAAATACAAAATCTTATCAAGCATTTTTAGTTCAGATTACAGAGTAAATATCTTAGAAATACGACATAATGAAATAATAAATGATGAAGAAGTTACAGTTCCACTTGCTGATTATGTCACTTATAAAACATTTTAGAAGTAATAATCTGCTAGTGGAACTAGCATCCAATCTGAGGCCTAGCTGAGACTCTAGAAATAAAATTTTATTCAATTTAAATTTTTACTCTGTACTCCATAACATACTGGTCTTTGTTAAATTACTATAATTCCAATAAAATACATAGACGTTTGTGATTTCAATGTGACTTGTTGGTAGGTTCAGTTATTCTTTCACTGTGAATCTGAAACTGCTCTTACATTCATTGGGATGACTTGCTCATCTACTTTAAAGAAAATAATCTTCGAGTGATTTTTAACATCCAAACAACATAAAACAAAACTAAGGCCAAGATAAAACATGTAATATATAATATCAGCGGGATGTATCTGCAGCTCATCCTTAACTCTATTTATGTATGTGAAGTTTATTTGGTGGAACATTCATGTGAACAAATGCACAGATAAATCTCACATCAAACTCTTAAGTTTTGATTAGGCCAGTTTTTTGTATCCTTTACAAAAAAGCTCCAACACAATGTAAAACCAGAGAGTGGATTTTTACATTACGCTCATTACAGCTGTCAAATATTATTATTATTATGGGATCATTATGGTGGATATCAGCCCCTCACCAAATAAAATCCTGTTAATCTACATTTAATTTTCTTCTATTGTTATAGCCTGTAAATAGCCTGGCATCTTTTTTTAAATTGCCCTGTAAATCTGTATGATTTGAAAACAGTCCAAGAATAAACTACAGTTGCATATTATGTTATAATATTTACAGATGCTATGAACAAAAACAGCTTGTTGAGATCATAAGGTATTAACCGATTGGACAAAAAAAAATCTCTGAACAAACAGAATCTGTTGTCAGGCTAAATGCCCGATTATTACATCAACACAATGAAATATATCAACCTATAACTACATCACTAAAATCAGTCAGTGTTGTAAAGTTTTTAGGACCCATGAGTCAACCCTGATTGGCGACCTACATAACCCTCATATACACTGTGTTCTTCAGAGGGCCTCCCTTCTGCAGCGTGATAGAGGCTTGGTTCCCTGAAATACTTTTCTGTCTCCCATCTGGGCCCCTCTAGGCCTGGGCCGGGGGCCACCGCCCTGCCAGCTCCCCCTGAAGCTTTGCCCCTGGTTCATTGATATAAAGTTTTAGTGTTGGGATAAGTTGGTTCTTCAGCAGTATTCAGGTAGATGTATTTCTCATAACTGCAATGGAAATATTTTTTTGGGATCACATGATCACGTGATCAACCACGCTGAAATGCACTGAAGGAGGAAGTTGTGGATGTTGTGTTGCATTTTCACACTCTTATATCATGAGTTTGAAAATGCCTCCAGCAGCAGGACTGGACTCCTGCCAGTGCTGTTCACTGCCCTGGACCCAGTCCAACTACCTGATGTTTGTTCTGACCAACTGGTTTTGTCTGTGTGAACTGGAAGGTGGAGAAACCGACCTACAACTGAATCACACTAACATCTTGTCGGAGATTTGATTGTCAAGTAGTTCTGGTGAAAATAAAAAAAAGAAACATTCCCAGTGTTTTGTGTGTTATAGAAAAGTCAATGTGACGTGTGGAAGTAGGCGGACAGACAGAAGATTTGTGGCCGATGGCTGCAAACACTGAGGGTCACCGCATGTTTCAGCTTCACAGTTTATTACTGGGCCCTGATAGCAAAGCTAAGCATAACTAATACATAGTGAAATGTTAGTATTTCAGAGCATTGATTTTAAAATTTATATTTTGCCAAGTTTGCACAAACCATAAGGAGGAGGGCAGTCTCAATTCTCTACTGGCTTTTCCATAAATAATACAAATGTAACTTTCCCCACATTCCCAAAAGGTATGTAAGTAAAATATTACTATGGCCTACTTTCCAGCACCTGTCCAACATTTTAAATTAAATATCATTAATCAGATAGTTAAAAAAAAAAAAACAACAACAAAAAAGCAGAATTTTCCTGAGAGGCAGCTGCCTGCTCTGCTGCTGCATAAGTGCTTTATCTTCCGAAACGTCTTGGCACATCGGTGACGCTTCCAGCACATTAACATGTACAGAAAGATCAACAGAGAGAAAAGAGGAGGGTGTGAGAAGTGTGACACTCAACCCCAAAAAGAGAGGAGAAGACAAATAAAGTAAACAAAGCGAGAGCGTGACTTTCACACAGCATTTAAAAAAAAGAATAACAGCCGCGGAAAAGTGTCACATCTAATAGGAACACGACATATCAAGCCTCCTCGGAGACGCGAGCTGTCGCGGAGCAACCTGACTGAACGGCATCTCAGCGGCGCTAATCACAGCTGACGGTGGGAATACATCTCCTCTGTTGTAATCTATTTGCGGCGGCGGCGTTTTGGAGCAGATTTTATTTGTGGCGTTTGTCTTCCTGAGACTATAGTTTGGGTCTGGCTAATGAGCTCCAAGAACAGCGCAGCTCAGGACAACAGAGAGACGCGCCGGCTTATCGGAGGCTGAGCTTTGCATTACAAGCGTGATAACATTTAACCCGGGAAGAGTGACATTTTCAAATGAACCCTTTAAACGTGTCTTTTTAAACTAATGAGAAAGTGATTGTTCTGACACAGTGACACGCAATTGGACAATTCTGATGGCTTCCACTTCAGAAATTAATACACGGTCCTCCATGTTTACTGTAACCCTTAAAGGGGCAGTATTGCAGAATATAAAATACTCTTTGAGCACACCAGTTTTGCTTTGATTCTTTCATGCATGTTTTGTGAAATCCTTTTATCTCCATGGCAACATTCAGCAGCGCACAATGCCTCGGTGGACCTAGCTCTGCCTTTGAGACGCAGCTCCTCCTCTGAGCTGCAATTATAAGCCTCCAAACTTCTGCCACACAGATCAGCCCTCACCCACTCAGCTCCTTCAGACTAGCCAGCAGCAATTAGCAAACACCCTGTGGAACTCCTGAACTCATTATAGGAGCCACTACTTAGTGTAGCATTGGTAAAAACATTGTTAGAGGATTAAGAAAACATGTCAAGAAATAAATCTGTAACAAAATAACACTAATTTCACAAAGGTTGGCTGCAGAACATCACCTGAGGTCCACTGTTAGGTATGGTGGAGGCTCTGGACCTGTTGCTCTTCCAAAGTTATAGAGCATCATTAACTCTTTAAAGTAGCAGGACATTCTGCTAGAGTCCATAAGCATATGGACTCTAGCAGTACTCTTGAAATGAGTGTCTTTAAACTAGACCTTGAACAGGAATGGTTCATCAGAAAAAACGCCAAGTTTCCTCAGTCCCCAAATCTAAACCTCATAGTAAACATGGGCATCTGAGGAAAGGACAGAACAAGAGAGGACTCAGGATTCCGGATCACCTGGAAATCTGGATGAGCACAGGACCAGTCAAAGTATTTACATTTAGCATGTCATTGATTACCAATGACATGCAACATGTTATTAATTGTGCACTGTCATTAACAGTAGACAATTTTTGTCTACTGTTTCCCATTTGGCCATGTAGAAATGTGCATTTATAAAAAAAATATATAAATAATTATTAATATAGAAAGGTGATATTTGACTGACCAGGAAGAAAATTTCAATGCTTTGGGTGTGGTTATAATAAACAGAAGTTGGTCTAGCACCACTTCCAGCATTCACTAGGCAGAGGGTGATAAATCTTTCTGAGCACAGACAAAGAGTTGGCATTGTATAACAGGAGCTTAATTAGTGTTGTTGGTCATTTAGACACAAAGGTAAATTGTGCATCAGCGATACATATGTGTGATATAAGAATAATGATGATGCAGTCAAATTTATCTACAAGATTTTTGAATTCTTCTTCTAGCCGGTGATGAAATCGTGTATGCGACTGTATACAACGTGTGGAAAGGTGACGCTCGACTGTTAATAGACAGACTGAATAATTAAATATCACAGTCAGCAATCACAATACAATGATATTGGTTGGAGGATATATTTCACAGCAAATCAAAGCAAATTTTATTCTCTTGGAGGGAATGTTTTATTTTCAGATAATATTAACACCATTTATTATAAAATCAGTTTGCAAAAGAAACTGTCATAACTGTCATAAAGCATTTTGAGATCCTGAAGATGTTTAATGAGGATATAGTGGATGTTAAACAAATGACTTCCACAGCAGGTGAAGGGAAAGTCCTGGGAGAGAGATGAGAAAAGTCAGACTAGAAATGGAATGCTGACACTCATCGGCTGCGGCCACAGCCATCCCTCCGGTCAAAAGCGGATATGCAACATACTCTCATCAGTAATCCCCTGTTGAAGGTTATAGCTGCAGTACTGAGCAGTTTCATGGCTAAAGCTTCCCTCTGGTGTCAATTGGACTGGATATGCACCATACGCTCATCAGTGATAGTGTGTCATGTTCAGGGCAATTGAGCTCCAACACCGAGTGCTTTCTGGCTGGGCGTCGCCCCTCAGCGCTACATGGCCATACGCAGGAAGAAGTTCACCAGAGGGACAGCTGAGCACGCCTTGGAGCTACAAAATATCCCAATACTTCTCAGCTTTGCAATCCTGTTTTTCTTTTATGTTTCTGTGAATCCACTGTATGAAAATATCAGAATGGTGCTATGAAAGGTATTTACACTAAGACATTTTTCTGGGTTTGATTTTTTTTTTTTTTTTTGTCAAACGTAGATGTTTCAAATGATCAAAGAATATTCCATCCATCCATCCATTTTCCATCACCCTTCTCCCTAACGGGGTCGGGAGTTGCTGGTGCCTATCTCCAGCTGCGTTCCGGGCGAGAGGCGGGGTTCACCCTGGACAGGTCGCCAGTCTGTTGCATCAAAGAATATTTATTTGATAAATTCTATTATTCATAAAGGACGAACATATTAAAACTGAGCTTGCTCTATGTAAAAAAGAGCCAGAAATTTTGCACCATTTGTTTAATCATGAATGAAGTGTTTAATCACACTTTTCAGGACATTCTGAAGGCTGACTATATCAAGCTATAATCTAACTTATGCTAATGGTAATTTCTCTCTGGAAAATTTTAATTTAAGCCGGTGACTGAATACTTTTAATAGTATTTTAAAGCTATACAACAATACCAGTTGTTGAATCATGGTGACCATTTAAACCAGTCCCAATTTTATCCATAGTAGAGTTTAAATATGACAGCGTATTAGAGCCATTGTATAGAAGAAGAGGGAAATTCCTGCCAAATGCACAATTTTTGAGCTTCAAAAGCACATTTTTGATAAAAAAAAAACTCATCAATCTAATGTAAACATTTTTTACTTTTAAAACTTTTTGAGAATGCCAAGTTTTTTCCAGAAAACTTCTAAGATTAATATCAAAATTTTGAGAAAATGTTTTTCTTGTTTATTTTTTTCTGTCTACAATGGCTGTAATATAATGTTATAGATCGTATAATAATTCATCATTCACTTCTAGTTCATAACCTGCAGTACATGTTAAATTAATGTGGGTTGTACAACACATTCCCGACTCCAACAATGGGGAATGCATTATAATTAATGCTAACTGGCTAGCAAGCTATTGACTCAAAGCAAATGTAATGAACCAATGTCAGTTTTCAGCAAGGTCAGTGTTTGCAAAAAGTAAAAAATAAAACTAGAGGACACTTGAAATCTGTCAAGGTGGCAAACATCATCTGACATCTAAGCAACCATTAAAAATCCCACTGAGGAACCAGCTTTACCTCCATGCTGCTTTTCCAGCCTAGTGCCATCAGTGTGTGCCTTTGTTCGCTCCATTTTACTCTGCCCACAGGTATCAAGCTGTCCAACGCAACGGCCTTTTGTAAATATCATGCAGGGCCTCAAAGACGGCCAAGAGCCTATTAGTTGGACATGAAAGACAGAATATATGAATCTCTGGCAGCCGACTACAGGAGGGAAGGGGAATGATTGGACTCAAGAGTCTCTGTCTGTACTAATGTGTGTGTGTGTGTGGGTGTGTGTGTGTGTGTGTGTGTGTGTTGTGTGTGGTGTGTGTTGTGTGTGTGTGTGTGTGTGTGTGTGTGTGTGTGTGTGAGAGCAACCCAGAAAAAAAAACACTTAAACCTCTGTATGCTGGCTCATTTGGCTCATATTTTGGTAATTATTAAACCAACCACCAGTTGTAAAGTTATTCATGAGCTCTAGTCAGACACATGTGCACACAGGTCCACTGTGCAGGAGAGAGGCTCTCCTCCACGCTGTAATTAGGCCTGGTCACCGCAGAAACGCTGTAATGGATAACCCTGTCTGAAAACGGCCAGGGATAGCACACATTATTGAGCATGCTGTTGCTATGTACAGGTGTGTGTGTGTGTGTGTGTGTGTGTGTGTGTGTGTGTGTGTGTGTGTGTGTGTGTGTGCGGGCGTGTGCGTGCAGAGGCAGAGAAAGGGCATTTTTTTCTCTCCACTCTTTGTTTTGTTTCATGTTGACGCTGGATTATGTGCACATTATTAAATGCAGAGCTTCAAACCATGCGCCTTTCCACATGTAGAAATATCAATGCAATTTAATGCAGTTAAAATCACTAGTGTTCAATAAAACTTAATACACATTCATAAGATTTTAACAGCATATTATCTAATATTTATATATTATTTAATACTTCTGAAGCTGCTACCCCCGCGACCCGACCCCTGATAAGAAGAATAAGATGGATGGATGGATTATTTAAGTAAAAATTCCACAACTTCATCATATTTACAGAAAAACATGTTACAAGATCTAATTACTAAAGATTAATAAAATAACAACAACTGCATTTCCTTTGAACAAACAATAGAGCAAATTACAATTACAAAAATAAGTTTGCTTAGATGCCATTATTATGTATACTGGAAGATAGTGCTATTTCATAGTATAATGAAGTAATAAAATCACTTCCAGTCATCAAAATGTTATCAAATATATATATATTTTTTATATACTACTTTCTAATTTAATGACTTGAAATTGGTTCTCTGTCTCTTTGAAAACTACTGCTTTTTCTGAAGCTCTGCCTTCAGGAAGTCATCACAACATGGCTCCTCTATAAACCCTTCAACATTTTTTCCAGCGTTATTCTTAGCAGCAGTTCCTACAATGAGCTCAACAGTTCCACCAGGTGTTTGCTAATTGCTGCTGGCTAGTCTGAAGGAGTTGAGTGGGGGAGGAGCTGCTCTGAGAGAGAGAAGCTCTGAAGCTTAGAAACTGCATCTCAGAGGAGCTTCATCTTTGAAGGCGGAGCGAGGTCCACCCAGGCATTTTTCACAGCTGAATGGTTGCTATGGGGAATAAAGGATTTCTCAAACATGTATTGAAAAGTCAAAGAAACACTTTAAATGTTTTTTTGTTGTGGGAATAACATCATAATATGATGAAAAGCTTTAATGGAATTTTGAAAAAAAAAACTCACTTTTATCAATAAAAATGTTCTGCGCCAGCATGAGATGTTTTTTCAGCCAAATAGAAAATAGTGCATTTAAAAACTGCAATGGAAACGTTTTCTTTGCATCACACGAGTCACCTGGTGAACAGCTGGATATTTCTACTTTAGGAAAAGAAGAAGTAGAGGAAGCGGTCGGAGAACGGTGGCGCAATTTTAATGCCTTACTGCAGGGGTCCCCAAAGTGGGTCCTCGAGGGCCGGCATCCTACATGTTTTAGTTCTCTCCCTGGTTTAACGCACTTGGATCACATAATGGCTCATTAGAAGGCCTAAGAAGAACACTGACATGCTGAAAAGGTTGTTGGTACTACCAGGGAGAGAACTAAAACGTGAAGGAGACCGACTTTGGGCACCACTGCCTTACTGTCTGAACAAACTGATTTGTGTGTGATTTGAATTGTATTTCTCTTTTAATGGAAACACTGCTATTGCAAAATTGTGTTTTTTCAACATCAGCAGAATATAAAAACGTTTTAGTCACATTTGTCATAGAAACACAGCTATTGGTTATGACAATTACAATAATTTCATCTATAACACTTATTGACTGGTAATTTTGACACATAGTAAAGACATATGACCCACTTAATATGTCTTATATGTGTTCATATGTGTTGAGTAAGACTGACATGACACAGTCATAAATATGACATAGCAACTATCATGAACATGATGGAGTCTTTATGAATGTGTATGACTTTTTTTATGAAGTATCATTTGGAAAATTTGTAATTCAAAGTTGCTTTGAAAGTTCATTAAAATTTCCAACTCTGCATTGAAAGTGTAATTATTTACCAAATAATTCAAAGTTGGAAATTTTAGTGGACTTTTAACACAATTTTGCATTAAAAGTACTTCTGAAGCTGCCTTATTTGCCAAACGACACTTCATGATAACAGTCATAAACATTCATGAAGACTCATTCATGTTCATAACAGCTGCCATGTCATGTTTATGACAATGTCATGTCAGCTTAATGCATACCTCTTCAAATAAAGTGTTACCGGAAAATCTTAGCCGCTTTGTTGTGTTTGAGTCACTGTAACATAGAGGGGATAGTCAGTTCTTTTTTGTGAAGGTTTAAAGACATTTTCACAACATAAATCGAAGACTTTTCAACAATGTGGTTTAGCATAAAGTATTAAAATAAAACACTCCTGTTCTTAAACAAACAGGAGTGTTTACATCCACTTCAAATGTGCAAACATGGTAGCAAGTCTGTCTTTTTAATCACGTCCAGCAGCTACTTGTCGCCATCTCCAGCTCCTGATCCTCCATTTAACGACATGATGAAACTGTAGATCATAGGTGTCAAACTCTGGCCCGCGGGCCAAATTTGGCCCGCAGTGTAATTATATTTGGCCCGCGAGGCTATACCAAATGACTACGCGAGCTGGCCCACCGGTATGATACAGCGCATTCATTCATCGCTAATACTACAAATCCCATAATGCCTTGCTGTTGTTTTGGCACGTCAATCAGGACGGGTCCCAGAAACGCCCTCTCCTCTGTGACAGTAGATATAGCGATCTCAAGCTACAACTGTCACTGTAGAACCGAAAAGAAAGGTAGACAACAGGAGCTTTCTGGACAGGTGGGAGACAGAATATCTGTTTACATCTGTAAAAGACAGACCTGTTTGTCTTTTACAGATGTAAACAGATGTTCTGATATTAAAAGGTTCATTTGTTCAATGCTGGCCCGCGACTTTGTTCAAGTTTTACATTTTGGCCCACTGTGTATTTGAGTTTGACACCCCTGCTGTAGATCCTCCTGCTGTCCACGACGCAATCTTCTTCATAGACGATAACGGTTTTGGAGTGAGCAGTTTTGTAGACATGCTTGTTGGGATTTTCTGGCTCTTCGAGTCTTCCGAGTTTGAGTCACCGTAACATAAAGGGGATAGTCAGTTCTGTTTTGTGAAGGTTTAAAGACATTTCCACAACATAAATCGAAGACTTTTCAACAATGTGGTTTAGCATAAAGCATTAAAATAAAACACTCCTGTTCTTAAACAAATGGAATCCTGAAAGACCAAAATCTTCTTTGCAGCATTGCTTCAACTTGTTGAGTTTTAATGTTGAGTAGTTTCCTCCAGGCCCCATCAGAGCATTTCAATCATGATGGGGTCTTGACTTTGACTAGGCCAATGAGATCAACAAAATTGAAGGGAAGGTTGGGAGGAAACAGCATACATACCAAAAGCCTGACAAACTAGGAGCTGAATACACAATCTAACCTTACTGAGCTTCACTTAAAACAGCTCTTAGGAAAATCATCAAAATATAAAAGCTTTTCTGATTTGTGCTATATGAAAGGCGTAGCGGGAAACAAACACATCAAAGCAATCTGTAAAGTCATTTTCTCTCTTATGCCTGACGTTGTGATGCCTGCTGATTGCGTGAAGTTTTGATTTCAAAGGACTGACATAGAGGCCACTTCTTCTCGAACAACGGGTTTTACATCTTTGATAGCATGAGGTCATTGAGTCGTGTCGTTGTGTTAGAATGACCTAACATGTACTTCATGTAGCAGAGCTGTAAAGCAAAGCAAATGATCAGATTATTTGAAATGGATTAAACACAAAAGCTTTGTATGCTTGTCTTACATTTTTATTTGATTATTTTCAAAAGAAATAAAGTCACTAAAATGAAATGCTGGGTAGAGAGGAGAATTTCCAGTTATCCAATTTTCATCCAATCAGAATTTATCCAGCTCTGTTGCTAGACCACAGGCTACAGACTAGTGTGTGTTTCTGTGGACTCCCCCACGGAATGGTTATGGTTATTGGCCAATATGTAAATACTTATTGGCCAAGAACCTTTTTTAATAACGATAACTACATTTTTTGGTGTTCGCTTTATGTTTTCGTTCAGGTGACGTAAAGTGGCAGAGCCAGAGAGTTTCCATTGGGCCGGCCAAACTGGGACTGTTTCTAACTTAGGGGAGACCAACAACTGATTGGTGCCAGAGTCGTTTATTTGAAATGTAAATACCCTTACATTTCAAATAATTCACAAAAAACAAAAATGTTTTCTTGAAGTGAATAAATCTACAACAATATTTATAAACATACTCTGTCTAAGCATATTTCACTGCTGTCACCAACTGTTTTGGAGGGGAACTGGCTTTAAAGACAACTTCCTGTGTTGTGTTTTTATCAGACGTTGATTGAATTTTAGCACAATGTTTCAGACTTCTCTCTCAATCTTCTCTCTCAGACTTCTCTCTAAAAATCAAATAATAAATATTAAAATACAATCATTATGGACGTGACAAATAGACTGGTATTCAGGAACTTCTTGGGTCTGAATCTCAACCTGACAACTTTCTGCATGGAGTTTAAATGTTCTCCTGAAACAAGCCTGGTGTTTCTCTACATACTTCCTCTCAGTCTCCTAAACATGCACAATGTGTTAATTGGTCTTAATTGGTTAACTAATTCCTGTTAAGAGTGAGCTGGTGAGTGAATGGTGGTTGGTCTTTTGGTTACAACATGGCGATTGGTCCAGGATGTACCACATTAAACTGTATCTTATTTTTCACTCCAGATCCAACATTACCCTTGCCTACTTTCAGGGGAACAATGGAACTTCACAAAATAACACAGCAGCCTGCTGGAAGCTAAAGAGCTCTTGAGGCTGGAAGTGACTGATCGTGGACCATGAATGCATCACATTCCCCTCTTTACCCGTCTCCTTCCACCTCCTCCTCTTTTCACCCTCAGTGAGGGTGCCAACAGATGATTCTTGCCAAGAGTCTCCCCAGGAGAAGTGTGTGGTGTCTCTCTTTCTGAGTTTGTGATGTTTGCGAGAGTACCCTTCCACTTCGATGGCAACATTGGCAGTAAGTGTCTAATAGAAGATAAGCGACATAAGTGTTCACGTCCAAACACTTCCCCCAACATCATCAGGCTGAGTGTTACAGAGGGAACATTGTATCCTGTTTTCTATCTCCTTAAAGCATTCACACACACCACTCTCAATGTGCACCCGTGCAAGGATAGACGTTGCTAACAGAATACAAAGAGTTTGGATCCTCTGCATCAAAGCTGCCTGCATTACCCCCTCACACACGCAGGCACAAACACCTATACACACGCACACACATACACACACACGCACACATACATCCCCAAGTCTGATGATGAATCCCAGAGATGGGTTTCAGCTCTTGAAGGACACTAAAGAGAAAGTGCAGCTTTGCACCAATATGCTGAAAGCTACCCGCAATCATTTTTTTTCCCTTTAAAGTGTGTACAACTCCCCCACAGAAACACACAGGAACGACAATGGAGTGCTTTGAAACAAAAAAAAAGTGAACGACGAAAGCAACAGACGGCACTTGTACAGAAAGACAGAGGAAGAGTCCTTGACTGCCAGCTGACCCTGCAGCTTGTTTGTGCCAGTTCTGAAGAAGACTTTCTGATGGGTTCAGTTTTATTAGGTGACAGGCGAGAGATGGCGGAAGAGCTAAGAATGATGGAGGATACAAAAGGTCTGAATCCACATTGTCAAGCAATGAGTACAACACACGACCTGCTGCCATATTTCTGTACACGTCCAGACTGATAAATGGTTGGTGTTGTTTCAGAGATAGTCAGAGTGAATTGTCTTCTCATATAATGTCCCAACAGGCTGCAAAACCAGGACAATCAGAGGTGAAGTAAATGCATTCTTTCTACGTCTTCATATGCATATTTAGCCTGGCCATTGCCTTCCTATGCAGTTCTGCTCAGTTCTAATCTCACCTCACTGCACCTGTGGATTCCTCTGGTAAATTTTTAACCAAGCCAATCAGCAAACTGAGAAAATAAGCTCAGAAATTCCGAACAATGGCGATGAATAGCTGAGCTGTTTTAGAATTGTAGTCTGCAGGAAGTGAACAGAGTTCAGTCCGTGTTGACCATGCCTGCAAAAAATGAATTAACATTAATTCAGTGTTAACATTAACATCGTTAATGTTGTTGGCTGGGAAAACTGCGGTGAGCTTCTTAGTGTTGAACTGGTGCATTTCCTGTGTCACGGCCAAATGTTAGAGAATGGGTAAAATTTTAGGAAAGTGTTTATATGATCCTTGTTTTTCAGTGTAAAATGTAACACATTCAATAATGATATAAGTCGTAACTTTCATTTCAATGTAGCTTTCATTTCAAGAAAGCTACTTTAGTCCATAAAGTTTACTCAAAAGTCCAAAACAAAATTGGGTAATTTCAGTATCATACTGCTGTCTAGCTTCTGTGCACTTGCTGGTACAATCCTTTCTTCACTTGTTGAGAATAAATACTTATGTGTTTTCCTCTATCTCTTTTAGTTATTTGCATGCTCATGTATACATGCACAAACATAGAACATGCGGGCAAAGCTAACGCTAAAGGAAATTACACACTAGGGGACCCCATTTTTAGAGCATAGTTTACATAGAGGCTAACTAAGGGAATTACAAACTGTTGTGTGATGCCATTTTGCTCTGTTAGCCCATAAGGACAGCATGAAGAAATGGACCAGCTGTATTTTAGTGTTAATAAATGGAATTTATGAATTCAACTCACTGACTCTTCTTCAACCTCGTACATCAAAAACCTAACAGAGAGAAGATAATTATCCACAAACTCCATATAGTATTTTGCAAATAGAGAAATATTTTTTCCAGATTTTTATTTATAAGAAACTGAAAACCATATGTCAAATTCCTCTCTACTTCACAATGATGCACTATTTTGACTGTCACAAAGCTATCAGTATCCCAAATGTTTGCCTCAATCAAAGAGACCCATGCACACTAAAACATGCAGCTCTTAAAGACTGGCTGGCACAAACAACTTAAATAATTACTTAGAAGTGTATGTTGCACCAAGACAGTTTTGCAAGAGACTAAATTACTCATATTTCCAAGAAAATCCAAGTGATTTACAAGCAAATCAGCCAGATTGATATAATGCTACACACTATTAGTGTCAGAGTGGTGAAGGACTGCTGTTATTTTAATAATAATAATAATAATAATAATAATAAAATTGTAGATGATGAGTGCTGAGTTTTAGAGAGCAGAAAGTGAATCTGTAGTCTTGGCATGTACTGTTGGTGCAACATTAAAATGACAGTGCAGTGTCAGTGTCATTTTATCTATTTATGTGAATCCCAGGGGAATTAAATACACTGGATATCTTAGATGGTATAATTATATTTGTAGGGTGTTTGTATTTCTCTTTAAAGAAAAGTTTTTTTCTTTTCAATCTTATAAATGAAGTTAGAGGAATAGCCATTTATAGAAACCAGTTTATAGGACTTCAGATGTTCAGGCGCCTTCAGGTTAGCTGATTACACATTTTTTGCTTCCAAGCCTTAAATTAACAGTGAAAGACTTCTGACTTTGATTAATGATTGAGTAGATCCAAGCATTCACTACGAATCAGTTATACTGGTAATAACCAATATACTGTTCTCCATTTGACCAACATAATGTTTATTATGCAGAAATATTCTTTAGTGCAAAAATTTAGGTACCAGCGGCAAAATGAAAGAAATAAAGCATTCAGATTCACATAATGTAAAATCTAATTAAAAATAAGAAGAAATGAATTATACAGTAAGGACAAATTTACAAGATAATGTAGAATATTGTACTTCTGTAACATAAAAATAGCTTGTATAATATAAAAATAGAATATGTTCATCTGAGCCAGATACTTAAAAAATGTCCTGCTTCATATAAATTTAAATATAAACTGCTTCATATATATTGGTTCAAAAAAAATATCAAACTATTTATAAGACATAGAATAATAGCAGCGAGTTTTAATTAAAGAACACTTTTATAATGTTAAATTAACAGCATATAATTTTCTGCTTTCTTTACTGAGATAGTAGAGATGTACAGATCTGATATTAATATCTGATAATCTTGAAAAAAATGTCTGGATCGAATACCAGTGACAGTGTTCTCAATCCATAAGGCCAGATCTATTCAGTTTAATTTTATGCTTTGTGCTCTTTATTATTTATTTTACATTATATAAAAAAATTTTTCATTATATTTTTTGAACCACACACAGTCAACCTATTGTTTTCTTAGTTTCAGCTTTTTTACTTTTTATTTTACATCGGCTGTTCTGCTCCGAATTGCATTGACTGAACAAATTAAAATTGTGTTGTTTTTTGACGAAGCTAAAAAACATTACAAGTGAGTTCAGCTGATTTTCTGCATCGGCCGGTATTTAACTTCAGATATCGGTATCGTTATTGAAAGTGGATTGGTGCATCCCTATTAGAAACAATCCTATTAAAATATGCATGAACGAAAACAGTATATTGCAATACTTAGTATTCTTGCAATATTTAAGAATTCTAACAAAAATGTTGCTTGATTTCTCTCAAATCTGAGATGCAGAGGCCTCCAGTGCACTCTTATCGAAAGAACCATGTGCAAGCAAGCAGCAGGCGTGGAAAAGCTTGACTCTTAAGTCCAGAGACAACCAGGCTGTGGAGAAGAAAAGAAGCAGCTACTTTAATAATTTCCTTCCCTCACTCCGTTTATCATAGGCTGCCCTCCAGCACTTGTCTCTCAGTGAGGAGTATATACTGAGGTCAGGACCTAAATACATCGGCTCTACCTACCGCTGAGCGCCAACAAGCTCTAAACCTGTCATTCTGTCCCTCTCTCCCAACGCATCCTTCTTGTCTGCTCTGACAGTCACCTTCTTCCTCTATTTATGGACGCCAAGACTCAGTCAGAGCAGGACAGATGGAGTAAATCACTGAAAGACATTTAGGCTGGAGCTCAAATTGGAAACACCATTTGGAAAATGCGGTTTTATTGACTTTGTAATGTCTGGCTGTGGAATTGCTATCGGCTTATAATTTAGAAGCAACATGATTTTTATCACAAACACCTCACTATATTCTTCTTTAGGCAAATAATGAGTTTTCCCACAAGTGATCAAAACCTGGTGATAATTTTCTTATGAGGAATGGGATTAAAAATTGAATAAGATTAGGGGAAACCTTTTTTGCAGTTACTTCTTTGCCAGTGGAAAATAAGCAGCTGGCCAATAATCAAGCAAAACACACATTTTGTCTCACTTCATTTATTCAAACTCAACTAACGGTTATTGGCCTAATAAATCACTAATGAATGTTCAATGGAGTAAAATCACTTTTTAAAGGCAAAATGGAGCTGCTAAAATATGCTAAAATTTGAAAACTCAGTTAATCAAACTATAAGTAACAACCCTTCCTCGGTTATGAGTAAAACAACAGATGTTACTGTTTAGACATTCATCCTTAAATGTCTAAAATCATCTTAGGATAAAATAAATGAATCCATATCTTCAGATACTTGGATGATAGGAATTCATTTCCTTTTGGAATAAGATAAAGTATTTTTTAATTGAACTGAATCACCTTTTCACCCTAAAACGTAGCCTCACAAGGCATTCATTAAGGTAGAATGAGTTTGATTCTAACTTAAACAACTACATACTAATGTGGGTTAACAATGATCACATCAGCCTCATAGCTTCAGGCATTTGCTCTTTTAGATTTACTACATAAAAACCCTCACAGTCATATTTCATATTCAGTAGAACTGGTGCTTTCTTAGAAATCTTATCATAAATCAATATACTGATTTATATTGATAAATATAAATAAACAATGCTTGTTAGCATTGTAATGCTAACAAGCTACTTCAATTCTGTATCAGAAAGACTCTTCAAATTCAAGCTTCTGAACAAATCAGTCTAATTTAAGAATATAGCCAAAACCTGTATGTAATATGATTTGTGTATTTTTTTGCAGTGGTATACTAAACACAATAAAAGCTACCAGCAGCCACTGATTAGCTTAGCCTAGGGTGGATGAAAATATGTGTACTTCACAATCTATCAGTGGTGGAAGTGATGATAAAAATAAAGTGTTAATGTGAAAGAAGGCTGTAGATGCTGTAATTCTGGAACTGTAATATGTTAATGTAATTTTTTTGCTGTTTGTTTTGTTCGGCTGACCAAAGAACAAGGCTGTGCTCTTCCATGTTGGATGTCATTCGTATGAGCATGAGTATTTACATCTATAGTGATAAAGAGAGATGGTACTGCACGGCCCAAATTTATTTTTCACTGAGGTCACCAAACCAATGGGACTTTTTACAGTAGCTAAGGTTTGTTGTAACTCAAGAGGGGAAAGAGTTTTAGTTGCAGCTCCTCACTAGAATAGTTTGCCTCTACAAATCAGGCAGCCTTCAGTAATTACTGTGTTTAAATCTTGATTAAAGTCACATTTCTACTTTGACTTTCTTCCTAAACTTAGTCATTTTATTGGTTCCAGCCCCCCCTTTAATCTTTGTTTATTTCTAACTTTGTTGTTTCTGTTCATTTCTGCTACTGTTATCCATTGCTTTCTATGTACAATGCTGCTGTTTTTATGATGCTTCATAAATAAATCTGATTGATTCGATTGTAAAAATTTTGGATTATTGTTCATTGTCAAATATGTTTTGGACGGTGTTCATTTTTTGAGTTTTCCGTGGCTGTTGTTCCTGGTGGAAGCAATGATGTGATAATGTACAGAAGCCCACTGTCATGTCAGCACATCGCCCACCATCACACACAATGAACTGTAAGCGAGTGGGAGGAAAAGAGCTGCAGCTGGCCACATTTGGTGTTTAATTCAGCAGAACACAGGAACAAACTTCACAAGCTGCTTCATCTGCCAGTCTGACAGCAATGTTGTATTGGCCATTGTTAAATATTTAATAGTGTAATAGAAGGATGATCCCACTGCCTCATGGTTCCCGTTTAATTGTCTGCCTTCTCCAGATTCCACACCAGTTTTTAAGTGGATAGAGATGGGGGCTAGAATGAGCTTAACCACAGCAGACTATAGCTGTATCTGTGCCAGATTTAAACTCAGACATCCATCTACTCAATCCCTCTCAAATAGCGCTACAGTGTGAAGGAGCAGCCATGCTTGAAGCCTTTAAAGCGGCTGAGGCAGCCAGTAAGGATTCGCTGAATGAGTAAATTAGAAAAAATGGTTCAAATCCAATCCAATCCAGGAGCCGGGGCGCTGCTGGTTTTTCTGGTGATGGGCGTCAAAAGAGGGCGAAAAAATAAAACTCAGGCTTTGGTTTATTTGCCGGTAATGTCTTTTTTCAACATACCTTTGAATAATCTGCAATAGAAATTGATTAACAGAACCTTCAATACTGCGACAGTAAGATATGTACAAAAGTGTTAAAGAAAACTGCTATGAACATTATGTGAGTTTTTGTTTTTCAGATTTGTTAAGTCTACCCAACACCTGCTAATCATGGTGTTTGTCCTGGACATCCATCATTGGAGGAGAGAGCAATTAACCAACAGTCAGGATTTTGGATTGTGGAAGGAAAGACAAAGAGCAACACATGCACATGGAGAACATGCAAACTCCATGCCAAAAAAAATCATAATCTATTTATTTTCTTTAATTATTATGTTTTCAGATTGGAAACCGATAACTCATCACGGCTGGATCTGCAGTCTACTGACATGCATTTAAATAATAACTTTTTTAATGTTTGTGTTTCAAAAAACATCCTCACTGCCAAAAGTGTTAGATAAATATGGTGGCTCATAAAAGTTCCTTAAAAGTACAACTACATTTGCTGCATATTCAGCAGTGGCATCGCTCATTCTGCATGTTGGGATTTGATTGGCTATAATATTCTCTGCAGCTCAAGAATACTTTTTCACGAGACTGCTATCTGGAAACTGAAGGCGTTTTTAGATTTCAGTTGGAGAAAATCTCCACGTTTAGAAGACACCCTAAGCCAGCTGTAGTTGTCATGCCAGGCCACAGGATGGCACTGTAATTTAAGTATATTGTTAAAACGTGCATACAATTTTGACTTTAAGGGGAAATACTTTGAGGGGAAATACTTTATTGCAGCTATTTTCTGAGCTATGGAGAACAAGCATATTTCCTAATTGAATATCATGCCCCCAGTCAATCTGTTTTTGAAGAATAAAAACAGGCCTTGTTTTACAAATGTATGCTTCAGGAAAAACAGAAAATTATGGACAGATAAAAATGATGAAATCAATGCCAAATATGCACCAGTTTTTTCCCTTATTTTTGGCACAGGTGGTTCTGCTTAAAACAATGATTTCTTAATGGTTGTTTATGGAATAACTAAGTAAATTTAAGATTGAATTTTTTTCAACATTTTTCTGTGTTATTTTCGGTCCTTTACCAGGAATGTCAATAATAGTGGACTTTGTTCTAGTTTTTAGTTTTTTTCTTACAAACTTTGGGCCTTCTGCTGGTAAAATAGTTTATTTACCCTTCACTGAATACGTAAAGCAATTGATTGGCTGGAATTGCCTCTCTTGCTCCTAATTAGGAATTAATTGAAAAGTATCAATGAGTAAAACAGCACCAGAGCAGATGTAGATTGTAAACTCACACCAAGAATTTCTAATTGATATTCTTTTTATCTTATTGCTTTTCTTTTTGTTTGTTCTTTGCTGATTTCTGCTCCAGCTGGTGGAGTGACAGTGAAGAAAGAGGAAGATTAATTATGACCCTCAGGTACTTGGAAACAAACAAGGTGGGCCAGAATTGTAATACAGCTTTAGGAAAGCAGACGAGAGCTTCCCCATTTCTCAGCAAAGCCCTTAAATTCAGGAGGGCGATGTGAGTCAGAGTGAGATCACCCACAGGTTAGATTCTTCTCATAACAGAAAGAAAAATAGAGCAATTCTTCTGCAAATAATAAAGGTGTTATATGATTTCTTGAGCATCTGTCTTACCATTTCTGCTCTGCAAGTTATTTAAGCAGAATCCATCAGAAAATCCGATTTGCTTTAACTCAACACAACACTAATATGCTCCATTCTTTGTTAATTAATGCAGCACAAGGCCATTTAGTGTTTCAATTAAGAATTGGGAATTACACTACATGAATCTGGTAAAGCACTTGAGTTTAAAATCTCTTGTTGCCCTCCTCTTTTCTTGCTTTCTGCCCCGAGGACAATACAAAAACAAGTGTAGACGCATCAGCTCATTTCCATAAAAATCCCCCACACAGCTCTAAAATATCTACTCACACAGACAAACACATCATTCAGCTTGAAGAGAAAAAAAAGAAACACCACGGACGCAAATCTTTTATGTCACAGATGCAACGACATGCTCCGAGATATTATTCATATGGATCCATGCGGAAGCAGCATCATCAATACTCCATTTTTTCAAAAGTGAAAGAAAGAGAAATCAAGAAACGATTAATTATTGGGAAGAAGGAAAGATGTAAAGATGGCTGGGATCAGCAAGGTTTCGGCCACACTTTGTGCTGTGAGACAGACGCTGATTTGTACACAGTGACTATCAGATTTATGGAGATAAAGATGATGTTCAAAGTCTTTTAATGTCTGCTGCAATAAGCTGAAAAGCCTAACAGGGAGGAAACATCAGAATGAAGGCAGGACGACCAAAAAAAGACAACTGTAAGAACACTTCAGCTCCCAGTTTCCCAGTTTCCTCTCCAGCTGAGCAAACTGGGAAACATACTAGTTAACTTGTTCACTTTAGGAACCCAGCTGGTTTTAGGAAGGGAAACAATGTGGGAAAATAGTCTGAATGTATTAATAATAAATTTAATTTAGTTCAAATAAAAAAAATACTTTATTGATCCCAAAGGGGATTTAAATTTTGTTCTAAGTCCTTAATTTAGCTTCTTCAGAGTTATTGTAGATGGTGATGGCTGTTGGCAGGAAAGATGCCTCTGACTGAAGACACTGTTTTTTCAAAACAGTCTCATGTAGAGGATGGATATGGTTGGCCATAACTTTATTGATTTGATAAAAAATCCTTCTTTGCATCAATAAAGAACAGAACCAGACTTCTTCATCCCTGTTACCATGCCACTGTATTTATGAAGCACTAAAAGCCACTATAAACCTGAGCAGAATGCTGTACAGTATCAAAATAATGAATTAATACAACAAATGTAATTACTTTAATGCTGGGCAATAAAGTAATTACAGTATTTTATTGTGGAACAACAAGCAACAATTAATAATAAAGATAGGTTTTAAAATTCAATAACAAATGACACATTGTGGCCGATTAGGCTGGCCTCCATTAGTTTAGTGTTTTATTAGATGGATCTTATAGTGAAACATATTTGCAATTCTGGGGCTGCAGAAAGCAGCTGAAACACCTGTTTATTTTTTCTGTTAACTTTATCTCCACACAGAACTGAAACAATTTACAAAACTGGAATTATCAAATTATCTCATCAAAAAGAAAACGGGCTAGCGTTAGCAAAGGTCAGCAACAGCAGGACGACAGTTTACTGCAGCTGTGTGTGCAGAGTCAAAAATCTTTAGGAAACTTGAGATTGTTCTGCAGCAACATTATTATTCCTACTGGAGATTTGAAATGTTTGAGTTTATTGAGCTCTTATTCTACTTTCAATCAATCCTAAAAATAGATAAAATCAACTTCCTGCTGTTCCAGCAGATCTCTTCCTCTGCAGTTTTAAGTTCTTTTAATGACATGAAAAAAATAACATCTGGTTGATACGATTTTTATTATATAAAATAACATTTTTACAGTTAATCATATAAACCGTCGTACATCACTGTGTATCACACTCTGCTCCATAATTCGTTGTAAGAGTTTTTTTCCCCCATCATCCTCGTCCTATTCCACAAATCCACTCCCCCTCTTCCTACTTACTTACGCACTAAAACTTATCTCCTTTTTTACTTTTGTCAGTTTGAAACTTGCCCTCATTGCCACCCTGAAGCAAAGGAAGCAAAGAGAAGCCAGAGGGTTTGTACATTTACTCTGCCTGCCTCTTCGCTGTGTCCAAGAACGAACACCAGAGGCCATTTAGGAAAAGCTCCTGGCTGGGGAGAAGGAGGCAGATTGGAACAGGATACAGATTTCTGTGGAAGCACTAACACAGAATATTATAACATCAGTCCATCAACCGCTGATAGGACAGGAAGGAGAAAACAAAATCATCTCCATGCCAACTGTATCAGCATTGGCAACACGAACAAACCTCAGGAGGGTGAAATCCTCTGGGACTTACAGGTTGCTGCAGTCTCTCCATGAAAAAATAAAACATTCATAAAACTTACTTCCTGTATGCATGACATAAAAATTTTTCTTTTAGTTTTAGTAACATAAACAGGAAAACACTCATTTGCATCAGTTGCATGTAATCAGCAGCAACCTTTGAAGCCTGTGCTCTTTGTCTGCCTCCTCCGCCGGTGAGCAGATGGCTGTACCTGTGCAAGCCTCTCCTCTCTGCTCTCACAGGAAAAGAGAGATGTAACACATACCGTTTCCAGAGATGCGGTTCTCCAGGTCTCGGTGTCCAGCCTGCCTTGTGGAGACACTAAGTTGCAGATACAGTCCCAGGTAATGTAAACTCCCCAGCAGCAGCCTGAACGCTCCCATTTCTCCGCTGTTTTCTCTTCTTTTCAGCCTCTTTTCTCTTCACATTGGGTAAAGTGCTTGACGAAAATTTTCTTTTTATTTTATGCTTAGTTTATTTATCTGTTTAATTCCAAGTGAGCGGTTCCTTCTGAGCAGTGCTGGGGAAATTAAGAGAAAATAAAAAAGTCTGCGTGATGATCTCTGCCAGCTGTCCGCCTGAACTGACTCACTACCTCAGTCCTGTCGGCTCTACATGCGGCGGAGGGAGACCGCTCCCTCTACGGGAAGTGCCGCGGCTTGCAGCGGGGAATATCAATTATGAGAGGAGGGATATTAAAACCCGCTGTCCTTCTTTAGCGTGAAACTTGATCTTTTATTTTGGGAATGTGCTTTTATAAGACAGAAAAGTAATCTAAACAGATTACTATGTAATCTGTGTTTGATTACATAATAATGTAATCAAAACATTACTTTATGATGTAATGTGCTAATATTTCAATTCATAGAAATGCAGTCCACCAATGGCAGTCAGAAACGACCCTCCTCCTGGCAGTAAGAGCAAGGAGGAGGGTCTTAGCGCTGTCAATCAATCTCATGTTCACGCTGATGCTCATAGTGCTAATGGCTGCGTTGGAGAAACAACTTACCCTTAAAGATAAATTATTTATCCGTCGTCATCGATGGCTGTGCTAACTAGCCTGCTCACTGACATGGGAAGGAAGCTGTAGCCTGGTGCAGAACAAGGGGAGGTTGTAAGCAGCCTACACAGGCATGATTGACAGCGCTAAGACTCTCCACACACAAGGAGGCGGAGGGGCTGTTTTCTTCTCAGATTATCTGTCACATACTTTACTGTCAAGACATGCGACAGTTTTAACTAAAACTTTAAAAGCAGTTTTCTAAAAGTTGTACTGCAGCTTTAAAAGTAATAGTAGAATGCTGTGACAGTGTGAAAGGTTCACTTATAAATAGCTTCTTCTTTTTTTAACAATCATGAGAAATTAGCTGTGTTAGGTACAATACAGAGAAGAAGCTAGGTCTGCACCAAACAAAGCTGAGCTAAAGTAGCAGAACCCCAGTGAGGTTTACATCTTTACTGCCTTCAGCAGTAAAGATGTAAACTGGTGATTTCCTCTTACTAGATGGGAGTTTTTACTCTCTACTGTTGCCCTGTGCTTACTAAGGATGGTGGATTGCATCAACTGCTTTTTACTATGTCTACTTTATGTACACTGTTCAAAAAAATAAAGGGAAGACTCAAATAACACATCCTAGATCTGAATGAATGAAATATTCTCATTGAATATTTTGTCCTGTACAAAGTTGAATGTGCTGACAACAAAATCACACAAAAATCATCAATGTAAATCAAATTCATTAACAAAGTATTCAATGAGAATATTTCATTCATTCAGATCTAGGGTGTGTTATTTGAGTCTTCCCTTTATTTTTTTGAGCAAATATATTCGGCTAATTCTATTGAGTCTGTATGTGTAGTAATATAACTTAATACAATTAAACTGAGTATTACTCAATAAAAATATTACTATTACATTCAACTAAACTGTATCAAGCTAGGGTTGTACATTATTGGAAATAAAATGTGACTTTCTTTAAGTCGTTTATTTAGCTTTCTGAGTGAAATACATGAGCTGAATTTTCTTGTAAACTCAGCAGGATGTTTCTCTGTCCATGGTGCTGAAAATCAGACCAGGTGACTTTGAGAAAACAACTTCTGTTACAACCAGTATTACTACACAATGAAATATTGAATACAACTATATTTTCTTTCTTGGACAAATAAGAAGGAAACTTGTTTCATGTAAAAGAAAATTATTCCATTTGTTTGGCAATAAGCCTTATACTATTCCAGTTTATTTCCCTTTAAATGCCATATTTGTGACAAAACACATCTAAGTGTTGAGCAGCAGAGCATAAGGTTTGCATATCCTGTTGCTGAATATTGATTTGTGTCTTTACTGACAGACAATACAAGTTTGAAGAGGCAAGACATATTCACAGTTTAATTTAGCATTTAGTTCTCAGTGGTGCATCAACCATAGTCTGGCACATCTTGTTTACACACACATGCACGCACACACACCAGCAAAACAGCTAGCTGGTCTGGATCACCAGCGGTTGCAGATGTTTGGCACCAAACTAAATGTGGATGATTTAAGGAGAGAATAAACAAACTTTCCAGCAGTATGAGATCCATTCCCAGTTCTCATGAAGGGTGTAAAAGATAACAGATAAACCCCTCTGTAATTGTATCATGGTGCAAATGAACAGGATCAATGTTGAAGGAAACCTTCACACAGCTAAGAGCCACGTGTAGATTAAAGAAAGCTAAAGCATTGAGATAACAACAATATGCAAACTCTTCTTGAGCCTTTGTCTAATTAAAACAATCAGTAAAGACTCTGGTTGCAGAGGGCCTTTGTGCAGACAGAGGAAAGATCAATCTGTGGGTGAACGATGAGAAATGGAGGCAGCCTGACATCATCCAATTACTCTGATTCACCATTTTATTGATGACGAGGTTGAAAAAAAAAAAAAAAAAGCAAAGAGGAATTGGATCAATACTGAAATCTCCAGGCAGACTCGTCTCTCTGTCCACGCCTGGTGAATTATCAGAAGCAGTTCAGAGCTTTCTGTCTACCAGGAGGTTTCAACAAACAGGTAAATATTTCCTCCATGTTGAAAGCATGTTGCAGTAAATAGTCAATCTCCAAGCGAAGCGTCGTCCAAATGTTGCTGGTTCCAACTGCAAGCTGTCACTCTGCATGTTTATCTGAGTTAAAATGACTCTGTCTGCATTGGCGCCAAACAATTCAGGATCTTCCTTCTGGAGCATTTGGGTCCTGTAATGGCCAAACCCACATAATAATTTTGATTTTCATTTTTGGGTCTTTAGTCAAACTAGCTGTAGGCTACTGTTATTTGTTTGTAATTGTATTCTGTTTAGTTTCCCCTATTGTGTCTTAATTGGTTTGATTAGCCAGGATATTTACCCCTGTGTGTCATTTCTTTTTAGGTCAGTATTGTTTGTTTGTGCAGCCAGTTTGTTTGCATTTTTGCTCGCGTTCAGTTTAGTTTCTTTGACCTCTTTTATGAGCTCAGATGATCTTTGGTCATTTATAAATCTTTGGGTTAAAATAAAAAAAACATATTTTTCTAATATTGTCTATGACTCCTCCTGTTTCTCAACTCAGTCCATACAGTTCCAGGAGCTCTGTAAAACAAAACAAAACAAAAAAACAACATAGAATTTCAGAAGTTTGCTTCTGTCTGACATTCCCAAGATATCCTCCAGTTTAATACAGGAAGTACAGAGAGAACTAAAATCAGAATGTTAAACTGTCCGCTCAAAATCCCATTGTTTTCCATCATCAGAAATGGCTTTTCTTCTGTGGGAAACAAAGTGAAAGGATTCAGAACAAATGACCTGCACATGATCGTTATCCTTCTATCTGACGATGATTAACAAATGATGGTTCATTTGCCCCTGTAGTGGTCATTAGAGCCACGTTCTCCAGGACAATCAGTGGAGACGGATGCGTCTCTCCAGCAGAGCCAGAGCGAGTCTGCAGCAGCTGAGCTCTGCAGCTGGACTGCTGCGCAGCAGCTACCAACAGCTGCTCCAGGCTGATCATCATTTACTAAGTCTGTGTGTTTAAATTAATGTTAGGATACAATGATGGCAGGAAGAAATTAAGTTTGTCAGAGCTGGAACTGCTGTTTTGGTTTCAGGGAAGAGGAAACTCCTGGAAGGGACCTTAGAGCTAAAAATAAAACAATCTAACAAATCCATTATTTGGGTATAGAGCAATGCCACTCTAACTTCACATAAAACATGTTTATACAGATGTTTACAGGACAGATGTTTTCTTAAAATATGTTTGATAATTTGATCATATTAACACTTAAGTTGTTAATCAGCAATAAACACAAATTAGTCTAATGCTAAAGCTGTTCATTTACATGTAAGGAAGCAATATTCAGCATCTTTACCTTCATCCTTTATTAATACATTTTATTAAGAAAAAAGTGTCAAAATACCTGAATCAAGATCATAGGTGTTAATTATACAGATGTGTACTATGTTGGAAAAAACAATTTCATTTTTGCAGGTTAAGAACAACCTCTTCACTTTGGAAAATGCAACATTTAATTATAGTATATTTGCTTTGTATGTCTATTTAAAACAGGATTACTCTCAGAAACTAGACCTTATTTTGTCTCAGTTAGATTTAGTTAGAGTAAATAAGTACAATACAACAAAACTGCACTGAAATAAGGAGAAAAAACATATTGAGGTTTTTTTTTTTTATTAAATTCCCTGTGACAGTTTATATCCCCCTGTGATTCTCCCTTTTGCAGTAGCATAAAAATTAAGCCTGAATGTTCTGTTTTGACATTCATCAGCTCACATGATGAGTAGAGTCAGTTCAGATATGAGGACATTGAACCCCATCAGTTTTTTTTTTTACTCTGTGGCGTAACGTTTCAAAATGGCCGCCACATATCAACAGTAGCAGGCTGTTTATGTTTATTTTACATAACACTGAAGAGTGTGTCTAAAAGTAATGTTACGTAGCACCTGCAACTCTAAACTGAAGAAATTAAAGTTGTTTAAGTTTTTTGGATGTAAAGCTAAAACTATATTCAGAAAAAGTATTGCCTTCAATGTTTATGGGCCTCACCATGTTGAAATCTTCTCCAACTGTCAAGTGCAGAAGCCTGCGGAAATCCACTTCAAAGATACACCATATAACCTTTATAAAAAAAAGTCTTTTTTTCTTTTTACATATTTATTAAAACTCACTATGTTGTGAGAATATGACATATATAAATATAGGAATGAATGCTAAAACAAATTAGCATGTCCACTTATGATGGTGGCTCAATGGTTTTTCTGTAACAGTGAATTGTCCTCACCAGCAACTCTAACACACCATCTCCATGTCCCGACCAGAGAGGCGAGCCCAGCAGCACTGTGGTAGTGTTTGCACTCAGTCATTTGGAAAATACAATTATTCCCCTTCCCCTCGGCTGTGAAATTGCTGTACGACCGCTGTTAAACACGCTGCAGTCATAATCACTGATAAGAGATGTGCAGGGCCGCGCCTCCACCCCCGATATGGTACGCAGCTGCCCCCCCGTCACCCTCACATCTTGTTACTGAGCAATATTAGAGTTGCTGAAGACACTTAGGAGAGGAAGCAGATGTAACATCTGTTGACGTGTTGCCCTGTTCCTCCCAGCTCCACCGATTGCTGCCAGGAATCATGGTCTGCAGAGGACATCATGCTGAATGAGAGCTTAATACAGATGAGGCATAAATAAAGGGTTGGTTTCACTACAGTTTTAAGAAATTTAGTGTAAAGAGCCACAAAAAGAAAGCTTTGAATGGACAACTTAGGGCAACTTCCTGAACCATTACCTCCCATAGTGAGGGCATCTGCTCCGTTATGCTGCTGGGGTCAGTCTGTCTGGTTTCACACCGGCTTGTCCTCTGAAACGACAGGTCGTTCAAATTTTGCCTGGACTGATCGCCTACGTTCTGTGAGGAAACATCATCCAGTCCACTGCCATTCTGGGAACTTGAAGGGGAGCTGTACTCTTTGATGAGCGAGAAAATGAAACATATGCTCCAAACTGAGGGGGTGAAATGATTCCAGCAAAAATATGTCCACTAAAAACAAGGGATTTTTAAGATGTTTTTTTTTTTAAAGAAGAATTGGATTTCTTAAGAGACGTGCCAACAAATCAGTTTGACCATGTGACAGCAATGTTTTCAAATCAGTCAATGCACTTTAATCAAGACCCACTGATGTGCAATAACAACACACTTCAGTGTGAATGGTGTTACTGTGGGAGGCACAAACAGTTAGATTTGGTTAGAGGCAATATAGAACCTGAGAAATTATGTTAAAGGGATCGTACCTTGTGTTTTCCAACCACATTGTATCATTTTACAGTAAAATCAAGCAATTTTATTTCCTTCAGTATATATACTATGACTGAAAAGAAATTTGACTTTGCAATTTAATGCCTTTAAATTGGGCCTCTGTTTCATTATAACATGGCTCCTCTATTAACCGTTTAGCAACGATAACACTATAACACAATGTAAAGCCAAAAGTTAAATTTACATAACACTGCTCCTCAGGTCCACTTTAAAAATCTGAGTTAAGCTGTTTACAGACAACAAATAATGTGGAAATTAATGAAAAAAAATTTTTAACATACATTTTTAATTTGCAAACAGGACAGTCAATAACTTAAGAAAACTCAAAACATTTTCCATGCACAATTTTCTGAGAAAAGGAAACTCAATACATTAAGAGAGCAGAAACTTTTCCACTGTCAGTGCAGATATTTGCAGCCAAATGAAAATAAATATTACTTTGGTCTTGTTTTATTTTTATGACAAAAACAACAAAAAAAAACCCCAATGTCTTTAAAATCTCCTCTTATTACAGTCTAATGTGAAGAGCTTAGTGTCTACAGAGGTGAACTATTCCATCCAGATCCTCCTTTCCGGTTGTGGTAATGAGCCTTTCTCTGCTGCGCTGGGTCAGAAAGTCAAGCATCAGATGAGGAGCTGTAGCACTGGCTGTTTATTTGTGTCAGCAGGGAAGCAGCAGCCCTCTGCACTCTGATCAAATCTTATCTTTATACATTTAGTAAAATGTCTCCTACAATCTTTCTGGCACTAAAAATAGATGGTAAAACAAGTAAGTGGATCACATCTATATAAATATTCTGATTTCATTGATTTCTAATGAAAAACTAATCAAAATGGGGTTCTTTTTAGCTTCAAAGCATAAAAATAGGAATGATCTAATAGAATCTGATACATAAAATGGAGAGATTTGTTTGTATGCAGCTTTACTGTAACACACCTCCATAGCTGAGATCTATCTGTGGGTTCCTGAGAAAATCAGCACAAGCAGGTTGGATTTCAGAAAGGATTCTCATGCCGCCACTTCCTGTGCAACAGTAATCAACGGGGGAGGGGTGAGGGTGTAATGAGATTGGTGCGCACAGCAGACCGCCATCAGGACGCCGCGCACGTCTCAGTCTGTAAACCGTGACATTAACGAAACAAGCTCCACAAAACGAGGCAAGGGGTTTAATACCAAATGTTTTATTAGAAAATAGTTTACAGCTAAATTCCAAAACAAACAGAGCAGAGCGGGTTAAATAGGATTTAATTTATCTGTTGCAATCTCCTGTTGGATTTCTGTTCCAGCAAACCAATTTAACCGAATCAAACTTTAAATTATTTACTAGAGTGGATGGACCGAGTTTGCCTTACCTGGACAGTGGAAGTAAATTATTCAGCTAAGAATACAGAGGGAGTCTTAAGGTACTTCATTTCTGTACATTATCAAAACAAACCAGCATTTATTATTATCATTTGAAGGTTGTATTTTGGTTTCAGTAACGTTTAAACTGGAATAAAACTGTGTTTTGGTTGTGGTGAAGGGTTTCTCGGTCTTTATGAGGAATAAAAGACTAAAAGTTGTCTGCTAGGTCCATGATCCTCTTCCTCTCTGCCTCTTTGAACTCGTCACTCTTTCCATCTCCGATGCTCTCTGCGTACTCTGCAAAAGACCAAAGAAAAACTGGGGATTAGTTGGTTTGACAGCACAGGCTCTGCAGGTGGACTTTCAATCAGAACATCTCCAAGACCAGAAAAACCAAGACCAGGATCTTCCCATTTTTTAAATCGTAAAAATTTGGAAGATCCTAGACTTTGAGGTTTGACTTCTGCAGACAGATCTGTCGTGACTTGATTATAAAACAGAAGGAGGCAGCGATGAAAGCTTCTATTCTTTTAACGTTCTAAGAAATCAGAGTTGAACAGCGGATAAATCTAGTTGTGATTTGATAATAAGGTGTGTATATATGAAAAAACAAAAACAAAAGAAATTCTTCACAGTTCTTCTACAACCAAGTAAAAAACAAACAATGTTTAGACTTTTCATTCCTATAACTCTGAGTTATACTGATATAATCAGCTCCAACATAATGAAGACGCAAAGCCCAGTTTCCTCTCTTCCCATGTCCGACACTATATTATCAAAACACAACGAACTGAAGGAGATTTTCTGAAACATCAAATGATGTTTCCCACATAATGATTCTGAAGTGTGTGTCACTTTTAATGTAGTTTTGTTATGAATAGTGTATGTGTGTGTGTAATGGGATGAAAGGCGAGGGATACTACTTCATAGTATAAGTGTTGCTTTGGATGTGTTTCCATTCTGAATAGTGTGTCTAATGGAAATTCTGTAACTATAACTGCTTCTGTGATGTCACATTATGTCTAATTTTATTCCATCTCTAAATGTGATGACATAAAGTCCTGCCATTTACAAAGTACATTCCAAAAATGATTAATATCATGTAAATATTCAATATTTTGCTCAGTAACTTAGAAAGTACAACTCAGATTGTAGAATTAAAATGAAATGAAGCTCAAAGATAAAAAAAAAAAGCCACTATTTAGTTTCTTGGAAACTTTGTATACTATGAACACCAATTTAATCAATTAAAAAATACATTCTTAAAGAATAAATGTTGTGGTCATATGACCTCCATAATCAGTCATTTTGATTAACCAATTAAAATAATTAGGTGATTAAAATACATGATAACTTATCAATATTACAAAGAGCAAATAGTTTGGAATAAAGCAGAACTAAAAGGATAAAAATAACCAGTTGACTTAATGTTTTTCTCACAGAGGGAATACAAAGAAGAATCAAGGTCATCATTCAGTTTTTCAAATAGCTGATTGCTCGTTTTGTCTTTTTCAGACACCAAAGTGACATCTTACTGCTGCTTCCTTTAATAAAACAGCAGCGCGCAGTTTGTCAGAAATCAGAATGAATCACCTGCAGGCAAATAAAAATCAGATTAAAAATTTAGATGGAGGTACAAAAAAAGTGTTTTTCAATTTGTGTTCTTGTGTTTGTTTTGTGTGTTTTAACTTTGAACACGTTCATTCTGGAGTACCCTTGAAAGCAAACTTGAACTGACCACAGGAGGGTCTCTAAGGCAATTCCTCTATTTGACATTCCAACAGTTACTGAAGATCTTCAAATAATGACAAATTTGTATTTTTAAGAGGTAGATCAGTTCCGGTAGCTTCAATTTGGGTAATTTAAACACTTTCATATTTTGGGCCATTAATAAAAGGAGGAAAACTAATACGTAGCAGCTTTTTGTGAATACTTTGTCTGTTTATTGTTCTGCTTCTGAACCTTCTTCCCTGTTAGCATACCTTACCTCAGCATAACCACATCCTGACTGTCATTCTAAAACCCAGAAACAGGTCCTGCTACAATCTGCAGTGCTGCTGAACATTTCCACTGTTTTCTTCATTTTGTGTTTTTGCCTCCCACACAAGGCCTTTGAGACCGCTCGACGGTCGATTTGTGAGTCTAATGTGCAGAAAAAGGAAGTTGCAGCTGCTGCAGCCCCGGTGGAATCCGCACATCCGCTCTGCCTCTAAAGGAGGGATTACATATTAAACCCAGAGACAGAGAGAGGGAAGAAGAAAAAAAAACTGTTTTTCTCTGGGAGACACTGCAGAGACAATAGAATAAAGGGAGCTTTCCTGACTAAAGCCAGCAGGGTTTAGGAGAATGAGGAACGGGTGTCATTTTCTGTTTTTTTTCACCCTGCAGGCAGAGATTCTTTTTTACATTGCAAGGCTGTAAATAAAAGATAATAGCAGATGAAATGAGACTAAGAAAAGACTTTACAGATATTGGGAACAAATAATACTGGGCTTTTTTTGTAATGTTATGGAAAGCTTTATGAAATATTCACTGCAGTAACTGTATTTCAGACTATTTCAATGGTGGAAGAAACTCACTTTTCTGCCTGTGATCTCGTTTGCTTGGTCACTACCCAGAGTTGGTGAGCCATAGAGCAGGTTGAGGTCATAGATCTTCTGGTCAGTCTCTTTACCAATCAGATCGACCAACAAGAAACAATTTTAACTTTACTCTTGGCCATGACTGGCTAACTTCTTTTCAGTGGAATCGTTTCAGAAAGTCCAGCTGAACTCACAAGAACGCCTTGAAAAGAACGCCTTCTTGATCATTGAGGATCTTAAGGTGAAAGATTCAGTTGCTCCAAAGATGACCCGCAACATCTAAAGACGTCCAACGAATACCAAGATGTCCCAATCTAGGAAGTTCTCTGCTAATTTCGCTGATACTTGTGCAGAACTCACTGTATTGGGCAAAACAAAAGCTGAGCATCAGCATGGAGAGTGAGGTGAAGATTTTTAGACAAAGACAGAAATTCTGTAGGAACTACAGAATGGACAGTAGAAGATTGGTTTAATTGATTTCCTCTGATGAATCCCACTTTTGATCATTTGGACATGGCAGAAAAGTTGAGGGCTTAGTCAAAGTTCGGTCCCCAAACTCTGGCACGAATAAAGTGTGGGATCAAAATATTGTCAAAGAGCAGCTTCTTCCAACAACCTAGAAGCAACTCAGTCATAACTGATGGATTTTTCAGTACGAAGGAGCATTGTGTGAAAATGCAAAACGGCAAAGGTAAGTGACAACAAAATGATGAATCTGTAGAGATGCATTCAGAAAACTCCTTAGATAACTTGTGAATATCTCCCAAAATGGCCTGCTCCCAAACCAGCCCCGTTTAGTTCGCTTTGGTCAAACTCCAGTCCATTTGTTTATGAAGTCCGTTTCATGTGAATACGCAACCAAACTCTGATATGGACGAAAACATCGAACTCTGGTCCACCTGAAAACCTCGGTCTAGGGTTAGTTTGAAGTGAACTCTGGTGCGCATTGGATGAACGTGTTAATGTAAGAGAACTGGAGACCGCATCAAAAGCAGGACGAGGACTATAACGCAGAGCACTCTGGGTAAATACAACCAAAACAAACGGGCGTGTCTCGCACTAATGGCAGAAATGGTTCATGGTCTTTTCCCAACGACAGAGAAATCAACCTCTAAAATCTGAAGCCACTCTTTTTTTTTCCCTTCATTTTATTAAGAAGGAAGTTGAACTCAGTGTCTTCTTCTGAGGTTTTCATGCTTCTCTCAGAGGTTCTAGGTGCAGCACCCCCACAGGCAAACAATTTGGTTCCTTTGACATAATGCAGTGTGAAAGAAAACCACAGCAGCTGTGGTTTTTGTTGTAGTTTTAGTCCCCAATTGAACAGAGTGTATCGTACTGTCAGTTATGAATATCAGTAAGGATTTAATCCAGCATATGATAGTAAAATGACAGCTGGGAGAAACATTAGTGCTGTGACTTTTCAATCAATTGGATGCAGTTGCTAATACAAATTTCAAATCTGATACAAATCTGTCAATACAATACCAAGTGACCATATATAAAAAAAGTCACCACAAACATTTCTGTCACTTCCTAAACGTTTTTCCATGACTGTGGAAAAAATTTTTATTTCCATTCAAACTGAACTAAACAGTAGAATCTTTATCTTAACCTGTAGAACCCAAACCGACTCAATCAGTGGTGACTGCTCATTATTACTGTTGACAAGAAGAAAGCAGCTCTCCTGGCAGAATATCACTATTCTGTTTAAAATAAAATATATACTTTTTTTTTGTCATGCATACATTTCTCCCCCACATACACAGTAAAATGACATTTAAAGAGTTAGGCTCCAATTGGAGTTGTTGGAGGTTTTAATTTCAAGAATAACCGTTAAAAAAAGCAGCAAAGAAAAAAACCAGGAAGCACAGCTAATGGGAACGTGTTGGGCTTCCTGAGAAGTTCTCAGGTCACAAGCAAACAGTGACAACCACTAACGCCAGAAGATGGAGGTCGCTGTATCATTGGCTGTTCAGAGGAGAATTAAATTATGACCTGCCACCATCATCAAAACTAAGTTATGAAAGTGGAGGCAGCAGTACTTAAATGAACAGTCCTGAAGGGTTGGACTAAAGGGTCACTGGAAAAAAATCAGGTTTACTTTTTAATATCAATCACATTTTGATTAATATTAACATGTTTTGTTAATGATTCTTCTATTAAATGTCTTCCGGTGTAGGCTGGCTTAGCGTAATGCTGGTCTTGTTCACATTAGCTTCATCATCGATGTAAGGCTTATAAATATTCATAATTATACATTCGTATTAGAAATGAGTAGACTTGTGTCCGAGCATTTTTAATTGTCAACTTGTGGAAAATATTTTTTTTTAACTTTGTATTTACTTTGAAACCATGAACAATTGTAGAGACCTTTTTTTTTTTTTTTTTTTTTTACATCAACAAGTAATGAACCATGTTTAAATAGATGCTCATTTTACGTATCAATCAGTTTTATTTTCATAGTACATTCCCGCAGCAACGCAATTCAAAGTACCACAAAACACAAAAGGTTCCCAAAAACTCATACGGTCACCAATTTAAAAACAAACATGACATTTTATCGAGTGCCACCATCAATACACTTCATATATGATGGTTCCATTACTTGTGTTTTAAAGGCATCTCAAACAGGTGGGTTTCGGTTGTTGAATGTCAATAACATGGTTAATGTACGTAATTGAGAAATTTGTTATTGATTTGAATTTTGACATAGATTTGACAGACTTAGAATTCAAAGTCAGAATTTGTTTTTCTGTTTTTTTTCTTCAGTGGCCCTAATCCTCTTTCGTATGGATTTGATCCCATGAGCATGCAACACCAGCCTAAAAATGGCTGAACTAATGCAGCAAAAGGGACAGAAGGAGAAGAGTTGATAAAATCTTGAGGATCCACAGCATTTTGCAGGTGCCCGCCTGTCACTGTGAACCTGTTTCTGTGTCTATGAAAGGCTCTGCAGTCAGCCCTACGCACAGAAAGGTCAGAGACTCTACGACTCTTCAACTTTCCGCCAAGGCTTTTCTTCGACGTGCCACTGCCCTCTCCCTGCAGTCACCACGGCAACACGGTTGAGGACAATGCAGCGCTGAGCGTTGCCATTACTCAAGTCAGTGACTTGGACCGATCCGCCACGAATACGAGCGGAATCACATCCAGGAAGGGGACGCGGTGCGGGGGCTTTGACTGCGGCTGCAGGTGGACCAACACAAGCCATTCAAAACACGGACATGCAAGAATGAAGCTGCACCAACACACCTACAGCAAGGACAGTAACTAGAGACGACAGGGCGGGAGAGTGTTGAGAACTATAAGCTATGAAGTCATAAATTCTGTTCATGCTTTTAAGAAACAGATTCTCTGAAAAATAACAGAATAAGATCTTTAAAGTACAACCATTAGACATTGTAGTTAAATACAAAAGGTATTATCAGAAATAGTTTTGTCAAAGGTAAAATCTGATTTACATTTCATAAACTGGTCTAAAACGGAAAAATTTCTGTTTACGAGGCTGCTTCACATTTCCTCAGTTTTCTTGGAGATATTAATTCAAAAAGCATCAATTCATAAAAATATCAAAACTTTGAGGCAAAAATGACCCAAAACAGGCCATAGCATGATACTTCCACCATCATGCCTTCACAAGTTTTTCCACACAGCTTATGAAGGCAAACAACAACTTGTCTTTTTTTTTTTCAATTGGTTGCTCAAGATCCACTTTTCTGTTTGAAATCAGAACTGCTTTCAGTGGTACTCTGTAGGTTTCCCTGCCTTTTAATAAAGGGTATGGCTCTAAAAGATTTAGTCCTTGTTTTAGGACTAAACACAAACCAATAGTTGAAACAATAGTGTTTCAACTAATAACGAGTTGAAACATTATTAGGCCTGTCACCATAACAAATTTCGCTGGATAAATTGTCCCAGAAATTATTGCGATAAATGATATTGTTGTTTTGAGTTCATTTTTAAGTGGTATATTGACAATGGCAACATTATGAAATTTTGTGCTCTTTCAAAAGACCAGTAAAACTTTCATTTTGTACAGAACTTGAACACTAGAACTGGAAGACATTTTAAATATCCAAAATTACAAAACAACAACCAAAACGATAAAACATGAATAAAAACCACTTAAGCCCGCTTCACAATTTTTTTGCCCCGGTTACCTCCTTGTGACAATCTTAGAACATCCAGTGTTCTAAGCTTGTGATAATCGATCGCCCTGCTGTGTGTGGAGTGTTGCAACTGATCAGGTCCAGTCGCTAGAACGTCGGACCGCTCTGATCTAAAATCAGGAGTGGTCATATTCAACATGTTGGATTGTCTTGGCCAGTTTATCACTGCAGTGTATGAGATTTTTCCTGACTGGGAGCAAGAATGCAGCCTGTTGAATGTGATGCGCAGCCAATCAAAAAGAAAAAAACGGTGATGTAATGTAATCACGCAGGATAATCCTAAAGGATTATGGCACAAACCAAGAGTTTGAGATGATATGTGGAAACAACATTAATGTTTATTCAACATTTCGTGCAAAGAATATCCACATAAATGATAAGGAGAGGAGTTGGAGCGAAACTGTTACAACAGTTGATAAACCCGGTAACTTTTCAGCTGTTTATCATTAACGTGACATAAATAGGTTATAATGATAATGTTATTCATTCAGTCAGGGCTGAACGCTGACATTGGCCACATGCATTGCAGGTAGATTGCAGTTGTGACTAGTAAAGCATTGATTAATGCCTGGTTTTAAAATTAATTAACTGGATTTATAGCCATTATTTTGTGCCCATTGTTCTCAAAAAATTTAATTGTGAACAGCAACTACTAATTAACTGATGAAGCTTAAAGAAATGGCAGTACAGAAAACAATTTAAACACACAAATGCTAACGACGGAAAAACATAACTCACCTCCATAGCATAGAGTAGCAAATAGAGCCACTGCTTGCGCCCTTTCCACTCTTTTATCCAATGGGTTTTCTTTTATTGCTTAAAATAAGCTGTCAAACTATCGCTATTGCTTCCACGTCGCCAGTTGTGTTTATTTACTCTAAATTCACATGTGAGATAGTGGGTTTTTACAAGATTTTATGTCTGGAATCTGGTTGTCAATCAGATGGTACAATCGAAGCCGGTATACCTAAAATTTTTTTGTCAACGAGTGTGTGGTCTCAGGTTTTGAAAATTGGCTGACAATTCTAAAATCATGTATTGTGAACGGGCTTTACCAACCATAAATAAAAAAGATTATGAAGTCTCTGCAAACATGATTAAATTACTAAATATGTTTTGCCATAACCTTAAATACTGTATTATTCATCATTATTTTCTGAAATTTCCATTTTATGAATTGTAAATGGAAGACTTTGATACACTGGTGGGACACCCACAGTACATAGTTTGAAGACATTTTACACAAATAACATTATACAGTGATCTCCGGCCTAGTCGCTGTTATTTTTCTGTGGATTGTATCTCCATATTATTCCCAGAAAATCCTCCAATTGAAAATTTTTTCCAAAGATTTTCTAAAATGCTTAAAAAAAAAAAAAAAAAAAAAAAAAAAAAAAGCTTGTGAAGTTGCAATAGCTGGACTCAATGCTACTTATCATATCACTTTACAGTGAAAACTAAGTCTGACGTTTTTGTAACTCGAGTCAAAGCTGTAAACTCTGGTCTAAACAATGACGATAAAAAAAGACCGATAAATAGAAAGGAAGAATTTTAAGCAACTCAGTTGTAAGAAACAGTGAAGCTTTGGAGGGTGAAACTCAGACTCTGAACTTCAGCATAAGTGATGTGTGAGAGGAACAGTCAGCCTTCAATATGCTAAGTCTGTGCCATAAAAGCCTAACCTCACAGGATGTTATTCTCGTCCTCAGAAGAAAAAACTCAGTGAAATTGAGACTCATATGATCTAAAATGCCACACCGGGGTCTTATGCCATCACCTGGTGCTGAGTCATCTTTTTCCTGCGGTGCAGCTTTAAATTTGGTAAGCTGAAGGCATTAAGGGTCAAAACAGCTCGGTTGGTGGCACACTCTGCATATGCTTAACCTTTCCCTGCAATTTCAAGTTGACCAGGTAGGTCACTTGAAATGGGAAAAGTCTGTACACGGTGGCCTTCTGGAAAGGTTGAGAACTCACACTGCGAGCTGGAAAAGCAGAAATATATTCACACGATCAGATGCTCTGGTTCTCTGCTGGTATAGATGCGCAGACAGATTCACCTTTTTCACTTCTGGTACCGATATCCAAGGTTTAGTACCGATATCTGATACAGAAAAACAGCTGAACTGACTTAAAATGTTTCTTTTTAAGTGTGTTTCAAGACACACACAAATATGTACTGAATTACAAATCTACTTGATACTCTGCTCCAGTACAGTACACTGAAATAAACCAGTAGCTTCACAAGCTAACATGTAAAAATAATTTTAATTTGATCAGTCAGTGTGATTAGGAGTAGAACAGCCAATGGAAAATAAATAATAAAGAAATTGACAAAAACAATAGGTTGACTACCTTTGTAAAATGGTTCAAAAATAGCAATTAGGAATTCTAAATATAGTGTAAAATAAATAAAGCATGACGTCACTCAGAGAACAAAGCATAGAATTAGACTAATTGATCTGTTCTTATGGATCAGGCACATTGTCAACAATACCAGATCTAGAACGTTTTTCAATATCAGCACAGATACAGATATTGATTTCTGATGGATGCATCTCTAGATATTTTGAACTATTATTAAAATTATAATTGAATTGTTTTCTGACATAAAAGAATTTTAAAATAACTTCTAATCAGAAATTTGTTTTCTCCAATTATTCCAACACCGCTTGAACGCTGCAGAAGTGGCAGTGCTTGATTTAAAATAAAATACCTAGACAACTGAACATGTCATCAGCGTTTAGGCCTGTCATGATAACAGATTTTGCTGGGCGATAAATTGTCTCAAAAATTATTGCGATAAACGATAATATTGTTTGAAGACCTTTTTACATTGATTTAATGGAAATTATGTAATAATACATGCGATTTCCTGCCAAAGATAGATACACTTTACTTTCAAAAGACACTTACCACTGGGACTGATACACAAAATAAATAAAACAACCAAAACCAAAAATAAAATAAATTCTTAGTCTCCATTAACAATAAATGCACTTGAATAAAAACAAACAACATAAAGCCAAAGTGAAAATAAATACTGCATTCAACCAAAAGAGTGCAGATTATGAAGTCTGTTTAGTATATTGGCCTTCAGTAATCATTAGAGTTAAATAGAGAAGACATCCGACTGCCTGATGCAATAGTTCAAAATACAGGATTTTTTACCCCAAACGACAATCTTAGAACGTTCTTCGTTCTGAGATCGTCACTAGTGTTGTGTGTTACGGTAGATGGTTGTGCCGCTCCGATCTAAATCAAGGATTTGCCCAGACTGGGAGCGTAACGCAGTCTGTTGAATGTGACCAGTAGCCAATCAGAAAGCGCGGATTCTCCTCCTGCTTTCTGAGGGGAAACACGGAGGGAATCCCGAACAGCTGACACGGTGCAACCCGAAGTCCAGCAGACATCGGAAACAACATGAATGTTTATTCAACAGTTCGTGCAAAGAAAATATAAATAACTAGGGGAGAAGTTGGAGCGAAATTTCTACCAGAAAACCCGGCAACTTTTCAGCTGTTCTTTGTTAATGTGACATAAATAGATTATAATGATTTTCATTCAGTCAGGCTGACACTAGCTACATGCATTGCAGGTAGATTGTAGTTAGGAATTGATTAATGCCTGGTTTCAAAGTTAGTAAACTTGACTTATTATTTTGTGTCCATTGTTGGACACAACACGGTTTCGATTGAACCGTTATACCAAGGATTTCTGTCGGCTAATGTGTCTCTCAGGTTTTGATAATGGGCCGACAATCGGCGACATAAGATGGTGCAGCGCGCGCTGGGCATTACACTAAGGAAGTAAGGAAGGGAGAGTTAATGGAGAGCACTGGAGTTTAGCCTTTTTTCATTCAGTGTCATCAACAGTAAGAGAAAAAGGCAGCAAGAAACGATATAGCCGATAATTAAAATGAGGTCGATAGTTTTAATTTGTCGTACGATTAATTGATTTATCGTTTATCGCGACAGGCCTATCAGCGATATTCTTTATGATATCGGACAGATGAGAATGACGTCATAATTTCTTGATATTGGGACCGATCCCTCGTTTCAATAGTAAACGCCAACTGAATGAATCACCGACACTGAAAAAAGGTCAGGAGTGAAAATATAAATATGTGATTAATACAATGAAAACCCATTTATACACCCAAGTGAAAACATTGTGTGGACAAGCCAGGCCCAAGTGTATGCAAATATGCAGATGAACACTGAAGCGACAACAACAGGTTTCCTGTGTGTGTGCACAAACACGGCGGCGCTCTGAGCACTGGAGAGGTGCCACGCTCGCTGGAGAGTGTGACGGATGACTCCATCTACTGCGTTTACACGTCGCAAAGGCCGGAGGGTGTGTGTGAGCAGAGCATCGTCCTCAAGCTGTACCCGGCGATTAAACAGGAAGGATGGATGTCATGTAGGGACAAAAACTACACACCTACAACTATATCTTTTGAAACGCAAACACAAACCGAATATGGCAGGACGGGGAATCTTAAGGCAGAAAGCAGTCTGTTTCACTATCACACAGAGGATGTGATTACACTACAGTGCAAATATACATGCCAGGAAGTGTCTGAGTGTGGAGTTTTATCATCTGAATGCTGGCAATGTGGATAAAAACCAATAAGCGCTCCTGCCCGGATGTATTTTACTGTGTTGACTAGCATTACATCTTTATTTTTCCATCTGTATCTTATATACTGTAAGCATTTCAGTTCTGCCTCAGTGATACACTCCATCTGTGAGGTCTCTATACACACAAAGAACACCATAATCAAAGCTGAAAAAAGTCAAAATTGTAACATTATAAATGTTTTGGACCCTTAAAGCTGTCCAAACCATAACTTGATGTGTTTTGGCTGGTTCAAATTATGAAAAAATTTCTACTAGACACCTTTGATGACATAATTATTGCCAGTTAATCAAAAATGATAGTCAACAGATCAGCTCAGCACAGTATTGAAGTTAAGTCAATCAGAAAAGCTCCTCAGCTTTTCACATCATGTTAAAAATTCATCCCTTGCTACAAATGATCAAATGTTCATTAAAGGCATGTTTTTATTGGATTTTAGGCAGTAAATGTTCTTATAAATGACTTGAATTATGTGTTTATTTTCATTTATTTGTATTTGATAAATCATCAGAACAGTTGATTACTAACGTAATTATAGATGTTGGTATTATTGGTCATCAGTGCAAAGAAAGGAAATAGTTTAACATTGTTCTGCAGCTTTTCAGTAAATATGCAGAAATTTCCATGACACCATAATTTAACATAAATTAATGCTAAAGGAGGGAATTCTTACAGGGGTGAAGATGTGAGGAATTGCCCTCAGAGGCAGCATGATAATCATTGAGAAAAACACTGCTTTGGAAGTGTCTCTGTGTTTGAGTGACTTTAGAAAACAGAGTGAAAACAGAACTGAAACACTGAATTAGTGAAAGAGAGACACTGAAAGTCTTTTTAGAACTGGCTAGCAGACACTGAGCTGTACTCACCCCTCATGATGTGGCGGACTACTTTGACCGAGCCTCCTCTTATGTTGAGAATCTGATGAACCCGCTGCTGCAGCTAGAAGAAAGAAAAAACAAAAACATTATTGTTTTTAAGGAATTAAAAAAAAATGTATCTGTTTTCTGAGTTAAGCTGCTTAAGCCTCTGCAGCTCACTTGGTACAGAATAAATGAACAGTAGCTTCCAGGTCTGTCTATTTATTATTTGGTGCCTTCACTGACTAGCTGCTACCATAAAAGCTAGTGTTGCTAACGCTCCCACATTCAATATCTGGTGAGGCGGAGCATCTCCCTTACTGGAAATCTTCAGAAGCCATATCAAAATATTAAAGTATTGACATGCAATACGAGTAATTTAGAAATATTGGTCGTTTAGTTTTTATAAATGCAAATAAAGTGACCCTGACTTCCTGCATTTTGTTTACAAGCTTTAGTTCTCTATTAACTTCTGACATGTATTCCGCAAGTGAAAAAAATGTTGATATCTATTGGTAAAAAATTATAATGGGCTATACAAATCATAATAGGATATAGGAAATTTCATATCACAAATAACAAAATTTAAATTAATATGAAAATTTCAGTATATTTACACCAGCATGTTATGGAAGAGTTTCATTGGCACAACCAACATCCCGAACCCAGAATTAATTGTCCTAACCAGTGTGGCACCATTTAAAGTAACATAAGCCATCTTTACAATGATATAAAATTTATTTCCAAAAAGCAGTTACAATAAGGAAACAACTGACCAAGCACAAATGTCCTTACTTTTTTGTGTTAATTATATAATATTAATCCAGCTGACACTCAGTATTCAGTCAATATTTTTTGTTACATATACAGTACAGACCAGGGCTGCACAGTGGCGCAGTGGGTAGCGCTGTTGCCTTGCAGCAAGAAGGTCCTGGGTTCAATTCCCGGCCTGGGGTCTTTCTGCACAGAGTTTGCATGTTCTCCCTGTGCATGAGTGGGTTCTCTCCGGGTTCTCCGGCTTCCTCCCACAGTCCAAAACCATGACTGTCAGGCTGATTGGGCTTTCCAGATTCTCCTTAGGTGTGTGTGTGTATGGTTGTTTGTCCTGTTTGTCTTTGTGTTGCCCTGCAACAGACTGGCGACCTGTCCAGGGTGACCCCGCCTCTCGCCCGGAACGCAGCTGGAGATAGGCACCAGCACCTCCCGACCCCGTTAGGGAGAAGGGTGACGGAAAATGGATGGATGGACAGTACAGACCAAAAGTTTGGACACACCTTTTCATTCAATGAGTTTCCTTTATTTTCATGACTATTGACGTTGTAGATTCATACTGAAGGCATCAAACTATGAATTAACACATGTGGAAATATGTACTAAACAAAAAAGTGTAAAACAACTGAAAATATGCCTTATATTGTAGTTTCTTCAAAGTAGCAACCTTTTGCTGTGATCACTGCTCTGCACACACTCTGCATTCTCTTGATGAGCTTCAAGAGGTCGTCACCTGAAATGGTTTTCACTTCACAGGTGTGCCCTGTCAGGTTAATAAGTGGCTTTCTTGCCTTATAAATTGTCATGAAAATAAAGAAAACCCATTGAATGAGAAGGTTGTGTCCAAACTTTTGGTCTGTTCTGTATTTTATGTTCTCATTTCATCTATAAATTGTTCCGATGGACCAGAATCTTGATCCTTGAACAGATTAGGATATGTCTATGTGTTATACAATACATGTTCCATACAATTTTTGTGTTGAACATCAGATTTCTTAGAAATCTAAGAAATTATTCTTAGATTTTATAGGCAATATGAAGAATGATTTTTTTGGGGGGAGCATAAAATCATTCTTAGATAAATAGATTTCAGTTTGCTCAGTTCTGCTTATTTTGAGCTCCTTTCAAATTGAGCCGTTTTAGGGCCTCCTGTCACTTTAAATCCAAATAAGCTACTGCTGGCCACCCCAGCCCCAACTCACTGTTTACATTTGCACCTGAAATTCCTGCAAAGAGATGTGCAACTATACAACTGTACATCTTTGAGAAGCAGAAGTGGAACCTCCTGCACAACCAATAAGAATGCAGCAAGTGGGTTCTAGATGATAAGACAACCACAAAACATTTGTCTTTGATGTGGTAAAGTGCAATAAAACCAGCTGCAGCTCAGCTGGGGTTGCTAGGCAACAGAGCAGTGCCCACCGGTTGTGACTCAATAGGGAAACCTTTGAAACTTTCAGAATTTTCAGACACCAATAAACATCAACTTATTGCTAAAAAACAGCTGAAAAGATTTTTTTTAAGCGCTGAGACGTTTTATAAGCAGTTGAGACTCAAATGGAAGAATATAAATGCTGCATAATCGGTCCCTTCTAAAATAAAAATCTAAATACTTAAGCAATGTGTGCCATCTTTTTGAATGTATGAAATATGCTGGATCGGTGTGATTTGCATCTCCTGACACACAAAGTGAGCAGAACTGCTTCTTCAATTTCACTTCAATGACATGCACCAGCCGATCAATAGAACATGGAGGCTTGGTTAATATCAGAAGAACTGTTGGTCTAATAAAGAAGAATTAAAGAACATAATGATTTTTACTTTACTTTAAAATGCATAAAATGAACAGAATCAACGTAAAAAAAAAAAAAAAGTTTCATAAACAAAAGTAGAATCAACGAGTTCAGTTAGCTCTGATTAGGTGTGGGATGTGTGAGCTAATTCAGTAAAACAACCATACAAACAATCTGATGGCTGTCCGCTTCCACAGACCCCATAATCGAAAGCCTTAATGATAATTGATTGGTGAGAAAACTCATTTAAAAGCCAGATAGTGTGTGTGTGTTTGTACCTGTGAGACCCCTGAGCTGCTGATCTCCACCATAATATAGCACAGCAGCTGCAGAACAAACAGCCCAGCGTCTAGACGGCGAAGGTAGAACTCATCCTCCATGCTGTCGTCCAGGATCTCCCCCCGACGGACCATCTCCTGCAAATGCAGCCAGTACAACACACATCAGGGTGGAGATTTGTTGTTTTTTCTTTCAAAAAGCTGTTAATAAATCTCCATTTGCTGTTCATTTGGTGATGGGACGTTTTAGCAAAAAGACAAATCTGGAGTAATTTAGATGTGGTTTACAAGCCTTTTCCACAAATCCATTTTTCACAGTTTAACAGATGGAGAATCAATAGATTTCACAGAAAAATAGCAAAAAGGACCTGACTAATGTGCATCAGCATCCTTGCATAGTTATTCATCTCAACAGTACTGTCAGTATGCCAATACTACAATGCTGCCAATAAGCGTGCAGTCCACATTAATCATCATTAGAGACTAAAAGGTAAATCTGAGAATGGAGAGGCTGAGAACTGCTGGAATGGCACAGCAGCTGTCAGAAGGCTAAAGGGACAGTAGCATGGATTTTCCAGGCACACAGAAAACTTTCACAGAACAATCAACCAACTGTGTTACCTTCAGTGAGAAAGAATTTAAGTAATAAAATATGACTTAAAACATGTCTTCATCAATGTATGCCTTGAAATTGGGTCTCTTTAAGAAGCTCCTGCTCTTTCTGAAACTCCTCTATTCATCATTTAAAAACGTTTTTATCGGTATTTCACTGAGAAGTACCTCATGTAATGAGGGTTTTGTGTTAACAGTTTGTTTATTTAACATAAACAAACTGGGCTTAGCCTGCTTTTTTGGGGGGGGGGGGTTTGGGAAACCCTGCATTACAACATACGGGTAAGTTCATTATTTAGAAAACGTACCAGAACAAATAAAATTTCTCAATCCTCAAATATAAATTTCTTGAATTAGGGATTTAATTTTTAGTAATTACAACAAAAACACATATGAAAGAGTGTTTAAATGAGTAAAATTAGATGCAGAGTGTTATGGTGATTATCGTCATGATGATGATCATTGCCTTTTGGTTATTCATGCAGCACTGAACAAAAGCACATTTTATGCAGAAGATTAAAAATTCAATTTCCAGTCATTTTCATTGCCAGTATACGGTAACACAGAGAGAAGTGCAGCAATTTAGAACTACAAGGCAGAACCTGCTGTCGACTAAAAACATACGAGTATTTCACTTTTTATTTTTATTAACCTGTATTTCTCCAGGAAGATCCAATTGAGTTCAAAATTCTTTTTTATAAGAGAATACAAGCCAGGACTTACAAGACTGTGAGGTATAAAGCTGTTGACAAAAATGCAATTATTGTGACTAATTAATGACAAAACCTACAAAACAAATAATAAATTTCATCGTGTGTCAACAATAATTTGAACAATTACATATTTAAATCAGTGTGATTCCACAGATTGGTCCTTATTTTGGATCTTTCTCAATGTTGTAAATCATGCCAGTGTACGAATCAAACCAAAATAATCTCCTTTTTTCCTTTATTGTTTTTAATAGTGTGTTCTTAGAGTAAACAAAGATCATGCAATTAAAATGCCAGTTCTCAAAGAAGCATATCTATAACCCATGATGTTTAGAATTACAATTATAATGATGCCACTAAACATAATCAAAAACATCAGAGGACTCCTTGATGAATAATGAATTCATTCTTAAACAGATCTGATGTTTTCACAGTGTAGATGTTCTGGTACAAAAACTGCAATGATATTCTGGAGAAAAAAAAAATCCTTTCTTCCTTTCTTTGTGGTTCGTCTTTTCTCATGGGTTACTAAGAAGCACCGATCCGATGTCAATATCAATATCTATATCAGTCCTGACAATGTTTTTACCTGTTAGCTTGTGAAGTTATAGATTTATTTTGGTGAGCTGTACTGGTGCAGAGTTATCACATAAATTTAAAAAAAGAAGCATTTGAAGTCAATTTCACTGATTTTCTGTATCGGATTGGTATTGACTAATATTACACCTCAGACATTGGGATCAGAAGAGAAAAAAGTTGATTGTGCATCTCCATAAGACACTTTATAAACAAGCTCATTATGATCTTTGAGGGGAAGATAATAGAAACAGTAAAACTCTGAGTGGATCACATTTGTTCAGCTGGGAGATTCATATTTGTGGGGTTTGTGTTTAAAAATTACATTTTTGAATCATTTTACTCTAACTAACCCACTTTGAACAACTCTGCAAAATCAAAAGTTAGTGTCAGCTTCTTTTAATTATTAGCAAAACAAGGGAAACAATTATAGAAAAAATTGTGAATAAGGCCAATAAATGAGACATTTATCTTGTTTTACTTCCTCTGGGTACAGCAGTGGCCTTGAGTTCTGTGTTATGACAAAGAGCACCAATTTTGTTTTGTAAAATAGTTTCACATCTGTGCCTGGTTGCCTGATAAGGATGCACACAAAATGAATTCATGACATTTGAACATAAAATTGCTTTCTTTTCCCATCCGTTAGAAACAGTCAGGTCCGTCTCAGTAGTTTGTGGAGAAATTAAAAAACTGTAACACTGATTTAAAAGCAGTTAAGGAATAATGCATCCATGTAATCACAGAGGAAGATGGACAGACCAGACAAAACAGTCAGTTTCTTTCAACATTTCTGCCCTGAAAGCAATAAACACATATTAAGTAGGCCTATCACATTAAGAAAACTGCTAGATGATAAACTATTTCCGATTATTGCGATAACTGATAATGTTTTTTTTTTTCAGACTATTTTTAAGTAACACATTGGTAATGGCATAATAATGCAAGATGACATTCTCAAAATTTAAATACTAATAAATATTTATCACCAGAACCGGAAGACATTTAAAATATCCAAAATAAATAATCAAAACAGAAACAACAAATAGACTGTATTATGAAGTCTCTCTAAACTACATTGTCCTTCAAAACAAGAGACAATTTTTTCCAAAAGAAAATGGAAAATGGTAAATGGACTGAACTTATATAGCGCTTTTCCAGTCATTATGACCACTCAAAGCGCTTTACACTATAGTCACATTCACCCATTCACCTTCCGATTGCAAGACGACAACTCTGCCGCACAACCACAGTCGCACAAAGAGATAAAACAAACAAGAAATCCCACGAATGGAAATTGTTGAACTTGTTTTAATTAATCAATGAATTAATTTATTGCTTATTGCAACAGTCGGAGTATTTACTAAAAAATTCTATAAAATGTTCCTGCCGAAGCACCGTCATTGACTGAACCTCCAAATGAGCTTTTGTGTCCCGGCTTCACGATACCATCAGCAGTCGATGCTGAAAATGATTCAGCCAATGGGACGCATCTTAATATAGCCGATCATCAGTGTGAATAATTGTTCAGCTGATAGGTGTGTGGAGCACAAATAATATGCCAGAAACGATAAGATGAAATAGTGAAAGATTGAAAAGGACAGCTCTGATGGCAATTACTGGGGCTATTGAGGCTGTAGTATGAGCAGATGTCTGGACAAGAGGAGTCTGAGCTGCAGAATGAAGGAAAACTTCAAGATCCCCAATGCCCCCAACGGGATTCTGTCAAGTGCTTAGCTGTGTGTGCCTTATGGGCAGAAGATACAAGCCTAACCTGACAAAGGTATCCAATGGTTTTTGTTTAAACCACATTTGCAATGTATTTTATTGGGATTTTATCAAATGGACCAACAGAAAGAAGCACATTGTGAAATGTATATCTACTGTTTAACTTTCAGAAAAGTAACCCTTAAAATCCAGTGCAACCAAAGTCTCCAGAAGCCAAAATTCAAGTAGGAGGATCTAACAAAAATACAATTAGACACTCCAATTCCAGCCTTTATGGAAGAATGGGGACTGCACAGTGGGTAGTGCTGTTGCCTTGCAGCAAGAAGGTCCTGGGTTCGATTCCCGGCCCGGGAGAACATGCACGGAGTTTACATGTTCTCCCTGTGCGTGCGTGGGTTCTCTCCGGGTTCTCCGGCTTCCTCCCACAGTCCAAAAACATGACTGTTAGATTAATCGGTCTTTCCAAATTCTCCTTAGGTGCGAGTGTGTGTGTGCGTGGTTGTTTGTCCTGTTTGTCTCTGTGTTGCCCTGCGACAGACTGGCGACCTGTCCAGGGTGAACCCCGCCTCTCGCCCGGAACGCAGCTGGAGATAGGCACCAGCAACTCCCTCCCCCGTTAGGGAGAAGGGTGGTCAGCAAATGGATGGATGGATGGAAGAATGGTGGCAAAAAATCCAAGGCAAAAATACCCCATAAGTCCTGTTTGCCACAAGTCAAGGAGCTGAATACAAATGTATGCCCCACTTATCATTTCCGTAAAAATGTGAAAACCATGACCCATTTTAGTTCCATTTTACAGCTAGAATCTGCTTTCTATCTATCAGATAAAACACCACAAAAATTCATGGAAGGGTGGAACATGGAGGGACGGGCAGCCAGGAATTAAACAGTGACCCAAAATGCTCATAAGAGAGACTGGCAGGAGCCGATGTTTCTGACTCTAACATGCTAGGTTACCGCAAAAACCAGCTGCTCTGTTGCTCCCGAAAAGGGCAACTGCTCAACAGAGACTTTTATCATCCAAAGATTTCCAAACAAGACGTTATGACAAAACAACTGCCGCGTCCTCCAGAGAGCTTCGTGCTAACAGACCGGAGACAAGATGTCCAAAACGAGACGACACGAGCCAGACCTTAAAATCTCCGTGCGGATGAGGAGATTTTTTGAGCGATGACAAGTGCATTAAATATTCATTATCATGAGTAAAGAAGAAGAGGATGTGTGGGATATTGAAACGGGAGCTGACGTTGCTTGTTAAAGCCACAGTTTTGTCCACTCTTGAGTTCTGACACTGTGGCCAAGTATCTTTTATGTGTCGGCACGGCCCCAGGGGCTGATGCCGGACAGAACAAGTGGAGAAAGAAAAACGTGTAGAAAAGAGGGTTCGGACAAGTAAATTACTGCAACCTCAGGGGAGCCCTGCAGCCCTGCTACAGTACAGACAAAGTAATAAGCAGTGATTTTCACTCTCAGTCCCTTTACTGTAACTCAGCTGCACTCTGCCTCTGTGCTTGTGGGATGGAGTGTGTATGATTTATGGCAGGCTGTGTGTAACTTTTTAAGCCATTTATTAGTATATGTGCAGGTGCGCATAACATGTAAGCAACCAACATTTATTGGTTTATATTCCTGTGGTTTCTTTGTGCTGCGATGTTTAAATAGGGATTTCTGTAAACATTTTTTGCTAAACCCACACATTGTGGGAGTGAGCATGAGTAAGATATATTGTCTTTGTAAGGCTTAAGCAAACGCAGGAAAGTGAAGCTGGATGGCCTTATTATGAACCAGGTACGCAGGATGGAGCTGAAGTCAAGTTTAGAGAAAATAAGTGAAACTCAGAGACCCAGAGGCAACATGCTGATTTCTTGTTGCGACAGAGAGAAAATGAACAGCCTCGCTCTCCAGGGAGAACATCAATTATGGTTTGTTCCACAAAGTGGGGCAAAGCAAAAAACAACAGGAATCTGTGAGGGGAGGAACTCACAAATAAAAATGCACTCAATCTGTTATTATCTGTCCAGATATTAACATGTTTTACAGTAGAAACAGTTTCACTAATCAGTAGTTTCGATAGAGCCTAAATAAATCAGACCTGGCCCAAGCCCATAGGCATTGTGTCATGAGCCGACCTGAATGATTAACTGCAATTATGGCCCAAAGCCCAAAGAAAACCTGACTATTATTTCAATTATGATTTACTACTGACTTTAATTTCCAGACTACCTTCCAAGTAAGGAGTGTAACTTGTCCTGTTTTTAGCTTTTATTTAATGTCTTCCGTTTTGTCGCTAGTTGTGACCGCAGTGTTCTCTGCTCGTTACAGTCTGATTAACTTCAGAAATCACTTCATTTCCTCAACAGGTTAAACTATCTACTCATCTATTTGTAGTAAATAAACACTACTTTGTCTTGTGAATCCAGGTTAGGTTTTTCCTGTGGTGAATGTATTACAGGTTACATTAGTCACAGAAACCTGAACTTGACCATCAAGCTAATAATTCTGACCCGACTTGGCCTGAGTCTCAGCTCAGATTTGGGCCATAAATCTAAACTCAAATCAGCAGCATGTTGTTGTTGGTTTTAGATGGATTCTTTTAGTGCTCGTTTGGTTGTGTGTGTACGGCACAGTGTTGTTCTGTGTCTGGATGGCGATCACGTACTGCTTTCGTGATCGTCCTCTTTTTCTTAAGCGTGAAAATGTTTTTTATACCTGCTGCAATATTCTTATAAGAAATAACACAAACCACAGGAGTAATTCTCTAAATTTAGCAACCTTGAGCCCAAGGACAGTGCTGAGTCCTGATTTAGGGATCAATACGCCACAAAGCAGTGAAGAAGCAATAAAAACTAGAAAATTCCTGAAGAAATTTAACTGGGGCCTGCCAAAGTGTGCCTGTTGGTTTGGACCCAGCGTTCTAATGATAAAAATTACCATGAATGCTAAGCTTGGCTAAAAATTTACACAGTATCATGTGGAAAATCACAAGAATGTTCACTAACATGGACTTGCACCATTCAGTAAGTTAAAATGAGTGTAGAAGCTAAAATTAACCAAAATGCTAATGTTAGTGCGAATACTTTCAGTAGCAAGTGGGGCATCACTAGCATGATCTCTGTAATTGACGTACTCCATTCAGTATGCTAAAAACTCCTAACAAGTCAGAAGAATAGTCCAGCTCATTCCTGAGTTCTGCCGTAGTTAAAACTTCAGTGATGCGTTTTCTGTAGTCCTAATCAACTCCTCTGGCCTTCTGTGTTCCATTGCTATGGTAATGGATCCTCTGCCAGCTGTTAGTCAGAGAGGGGGAGGCAGAATTCTATGTCTATTTTGAGATTAACTGACTCCGTTTTGTGTCAGTCTTTTAGTTTGACTTGAATTTGGCTCGTTTTTTGTTAATTATGTCGCCACATTTACTCAAAATGCCAACAAAAGTAATAGCTCCAATGCCGGGAGGCACTGCTCTCCTTATGCATTGCTATGGGCAGGCCCCAATTAAGCATTAAGGCAGGGAAACATTCTTTGTTTCTAAGCTTCCAGTAGCTTGATTAGTTAGTTTGATTATTTAATCACAAATAACTTGCTGTTAATTTTGTACTTTTGCTTAGTTTCTAGCTGCAGCACATGTAGCATTATGCTGCATTCAAGTACTGTTCGCAAACTACATAATCCATAGTGAAGTAGCTTTAACATGTATATCTCATTGTTAAAATGTGGATATTTCAGGTTTGCTTAACTTGTCCTATGCATTATATTTAAAAAGTTTTTCCGTTTTCTTGTGATAATGTAATGTGATCATTTTATTTTAAAAATTCTCAAAAATGTTGTAAACAAGATGAATTATTCATTGACAGGCTATAAAAATACAAAGTTTTTTTTTTGCACAAGTCAAAAACACTAAGCCTAAGAGTAAACACTGCAAATTAAACTAAACCCTAAAACAATGAATTGACTGGTTTAAGAGCAGAAGATTTTAAAACCGGGAAAGACTGAAAACTTTCATGAATGAAAGAACAACCACAACAAAGCTGTGAAACAGAAGGAAAGATAGAGATCATAGCTGCAACTCAAAGAAGATTTTGTGGCATAAACAGAGCTCATTTATTCTTAGAATAACTATAAATAGCTCATCTAGGTGCAAAAAACAGAATTGTTCTGTTTCTAACTATCAGCAAACCTTATATAGGCCATTCTGATTAATATTAAACAACAATCTGAGTGAATAACTAGTGGGATAGCACACTGACGCATTTTTGCAGTATTGAGGTCAGCCTGAGACATGTTTTGCTGAGTTTCCTCAATCTCAAAAGAGTTGTTAGCAATAAACAGAGAAAAAGGAAAAGGTTAGGAGTGGAAAATGTGACGACAGCGGAAAGCAGAGCCAATATCATAAAGAGAACAAAGAGAAAACTGAAAGATTTATACATGAGGAGATCAAACACATTAAAGTTTGCATGAAAAATGACAGGAACAAGTCACAGAAGAAACAAAGTGGAAGAGGGGCATATTAGAAGAAGTAATAGAAAAGAAATATTGAGGAGGAAGAAGACTGGGATATTATTCCAAGAGGGGAAAGTAACTTGAAGGTAAAGGGGATGAGAAGGATAAAGAGAGGGTAGAGGAAGAGAGATACCAAGGTGGGACTAAAATAAGCAGCTTATTAAAGGCACACAGAAAGAGCAGCTGCAGCTTTTCCTCTGCTATCCTCCTGAGAAATCTGGGAATAATATGTTGCAGAGGAAAAAAAATATTTTGCTTACCGCTCCTTAAAAACAGGCTTAACTAGGGGAAAGCCAAAAAGGCAGGGCACAGAGAGATAAAGCGCTGATGCTGACGGCAGCCGATTCGGGCCGAGGCGTGGGACAGAACTGGGTTAGCATCTTTATCAGCTTCTTTAAAGGAATGTGGCATTTAGTGGGGGCTTTGGTTCACACCAACTTAAAATATCATCATGCATATGTTGCAGCCTGTGGAGACAGGAGAGAAATGGCGGCGCTCTGCTGAGGCCAGCGGACAGCACAGAACAGGTATCTCTCTGGAACATGATAAATAATTTACCACAATACAATACTGACTTTTTAATGCTTTATAAAGCTAACTGATAAAGTAGGACAATAAAAAAAACCTAAACTGGTGGTCACACTTTGAGATGAATAACTTACAATTTGCAAAACAGTATTTCTATCTTACTTACTTTAATGCCATCATGGAAAGCTGAGATTAAAGATTAAACTTTGTTTGAAGCTTCTCTACATAACTTAAATAGGTCTCAGATTTTGCTCTGTTTTTATTATTGTATGCTGATATATATATTACATTAAATACAAAGATATATAGTTTGAGAAATTAAGCTTCAATAAAATGAACCCAGGACCTTCTTGCTGCAAGGCAACAGCGCTACCCACTGCGCCACTGTGCAGCCCCCATTCTTCCATTAACTGCTTGATTTTGCTGTGACTGATAGTAAGGCCACAATCTGTAACTTTTATTTAAAAAAATGGGGGTTTTGTACATTCTTGTTAAAGCTATCACTATGTTGAGGCAGATATAAATAATTTGTGAAAAAACAACCAACCAGAGCCAGGGGGAGGGCCTTAATGCTGCCAATCATTTTTGTGTACATGATACTCAAACCCTTGTTACAACTGGTTCACCACAATAGACTCAGCCATGAATGTGTAAGCTAGTTAGCATGGCCACTGATGAAGGCAGATTGCAGCACTTAAACAAACAGAGGCTCTGAGCGGCACATTTCTGCAGACGACAGTAGGATCACTGAGCGGTGGAGGAGATAAATTTTTTCACAAATTATCTGTCTCATAACATACTGTAAAGGCTTAGTTACAGTTTTAAAAAATACGCAAAAAGAACAAAAAATTTAAAACAGTCAGAAAGCAGGATTTCATGTCTTTTGTTCTCAAAACGTTTGTTTACATTTTCATTTTAACAGCAGAAATTAATATCTTTCTTCTGAAAACATGTAACGCTTGTCAGGGGCACCATATAGGGTGGAAAGGTTAGGCCAATTCCAAGGGCCCCTGACCAACAGAGGGCCCTCCACAATTCTTTTTTCCATATAAATGAAATAAAATGGGGCCCTGTCAATTACAAAATCAATCTTCTAATGTTTTCTAAAATTGTTTTTATCAATAAAAATTAATTGCTACCCCTCCCAGTCCAAAAAGCACACATCCATATTTGCATTGAACATCCCCCTGGATCTCCGTGAAATGGTTTGTTCCTGGTTAGCACGCTTGACGGTGACGGTGTTCAGCAGGAGTCAGTAGAAGACAAGAACGACTGTGGCAGTTATTTTGCTCCAAAATATTTTTAGAAAATCAAGTTTTCAAAAAAATTGAGATAAGAGAGAGAAAAAGACAAGACTGTGTGAGATTATCAACCATTCAGCATAGTTAGCTTAGCTACAGACTACTGTTTGCCTCCATTTCATTAACATTTAATGAATTAAGGAAAAATATTACCAAGATATTAATATATTTAAATTGTCCCTGTACCTTTTACCACACTTAACAACAGGTGAGTCAGCCAGCAGCAGCTTTAACTCACGTCCCTCCTGACCTGACCTGTCCTCTCCTAAGTGAAATTAAAGCAGCTGCACGGGGAGGCCCAATCTAACTTTTGTCATGGGGCCCAAGATTCCTTGTGAAGCTTGTACTCAAAACTTCTCCTTGCGCTCAGACATAGTCTCTGCTCAGACTCTCTGCTCGCTTACGAAACATAGGACTGCCTTTTGGCAAAGTTGCCTGGCAATCTCTGGCACAGATTGCTACAATCAATAGCAGCTACATAGGCACATTTTTTAAATCAAATTAAGTGAATTGAACAAATTTAAAAACACCAGCAGATAATAACAAATCCATTACAAATGTGTGCAAAACTGTCAAAAAAAATAATAAAATAAATTTGTATAAGAAACATTACTAAAAGCACACATAAAAAACTTTGCTCATTTGATAAGTCATTGAAAATTACGCGTGATCATTCTCCAACTACTTCCTGTCGTCTTCTTTGTGGTTTGCACCAGTGGTAACAAATGATTGTTGATGGTGTGACTCAAGTGAAGTAAAAAAGTGTTTCCATTGCAGTTTAGTGAAATAAATGAATTTTAATACGGCTGAAAAATACCCCACCTGATATTAATGAAAAAATCCTGAGTTTTCTTTAGAAATTGCCATGTTTCCATTTAGTGAATTTATGTTCAAAATGTTAAACTGCTCAATTATATGGTTAATGGAAATGCAGCTTATGTGTGAGGAACAGACAACTTCAATTTCCCTATGAGATTAATAAAGTTTTTCTATTCTGTTCTGGGGCTCCTTGTTTTCTTTTTGGGGTTTTTGCCAGCCTGCTACTACTCCATCCAGCCACTAGATGGTCCTGTACCACCTCTCTCCGGAGGGGTGTGTTGTCATCTGGCGCACCTGAGGTCAATCCGCTCATTAGCCGTGAGCTTGAAGAGGAGTGGACTGCCGGTACCTTGACGCCTGAGTGTTTTACCAGTAACGGTACCTCTGAGCCCCTCCGAGCTAGTCTCTGTGCATCTCGTTGTTCCGATCCTCTAGTGATTCTGTGTTGTTGCTCCTTACCTTCAGGTTTCCTCCTGAGACACCCGTGAACCCAGACTCACTCCCTCCGTTTCATCACAGTTTCCACCGGGAAGTCTTGACTGGCAGTCAAGCTACTCCTCCGTCGGCGCTCCGCCTGAGCTTACCTGTCCGCCCTCCGACGCACGGCTACGTTGTTTCCTGGACTCTGGTGACTGAGCGCTGGACCTTCTGAACCCCTTGGAAACAAGGACCCCGAACACTGCAGTTGCCCCTCCTAGCCACGAACCACCACACGACAAGTAAGAACTACCCAGTATTCAACCTCCGTGACTCCATTCCCGTCCTGGACCAGACCCGCTACCTCACGATTTGCACTAAGATCATTGTTATTGTAAATAAATCACTTAGTCACTATAATTCTTCCTCTCCTGTCTTGTGTTCTGCATGTGGGCTAAACACCTAACTCCCACCATGACAGAACACTCAGGCCCTCCGTGAACTCAATACTCGACAAGCCGAAACCAATCGGCAACTAGTATTCTGAAATATTCTGAAATCACAGAATATTTGAAAACCTCTGTTTCTCTTGCTCCGTCTCCCACTCCAGATCCCGCTCCTGTCCAGTCAGTTTCAGCAAGTATTTAGCCATGACTCAGATAGATCATTCGATTCGCGCGAGCTCATTAATATTAAGCAGGGCTCTCGTTCTATAGCAGACTTCGCTATAGATTTCTGAATTAGAGCTGCCGCTACCGGCTGGAATGCTGCAGCCCTTAAGAGTGTTTATTTTAACGCCTTAAATGAATCCTTAAAAGATCACTTGGCCACTTTAGATGAACCGGAGACTTTAGAGGACCTGATCAGCTTCCCTAGTCCGGATCAGGTCCCGGACTAGGGAAAGAGGCTGGAAAAGTGACCCTCTTAGCCCCTGTGGAGATTCTCCACTCCCTCCGACGCCTTCTTTCCTCCCGGATCCGCCGGAGCCGAAACCCATGCAGATGAGTAGGACCCGGCTCACCCCCAAGGAACGACAGAGACGAATTGCCGCTCATTTGTGTTTATACTGTGGGGCGCCGGGTCATCTCCACGCTGCTTGTCCGATGATCCGTTTAAACTCCCAGGTCCGTCCGTAGAAGCGAGAAAACGGGCGGACCATTCGCAATCAGCAGATTCTCCTCGCCTGTTATTACCAGAATCAGTCCATTCCGTTATCCGCCTTGGTCGACTCCGGATGTGAACAGAATCTAATAGACAACATTATAGTACAACAAATGTCCATCGAAACAGAACCTTTGCCTGTACCACCGAGTCACAGCGATCAACGGTAAAGATCTTCCACAAGTAACTCATCGCACCAAGCTGTTACAGTTAATTATTTCTGGAAATCACCATGAACTCCTCTCATTTCTGGTTTTCCCAACATCCAATTCACCCATCATTTTGGGTTTTAGTTGGCTTCAACAACACAACCCCCACATAAACTGGTCTGATAGATATATTACATCTTGGTCATCTTTTTATCACTCCTCATGTCTCCTTTCAGCTGTCCCTCCAGGCCCTCCTCTGGCAGATCCAGAGGAGGCTGACGCACCAGACCTGTCGTCCGTTCCTCCTGAATACCATGATCTCTCTCCTGTGTTTAGTAAGTCCAAGGCCCTTACTAAACACAATCGTATAGACATACGATTGCGCAATAGATCTTCTACCCGGTGCTCCACTACCCACAAGCCGTCTTTACAATTTTTCCTGACTGGAGAGAGAAACTATGGAAAAATATATTAAGGATTCGCAGGCAGCAGGAATAATCCGTCCATCCTCTTCTCCCCTGGGAACCGGATTTTTTTTTTGTTGGAAAAAAAGATGGTTCACTTAGGCCTTGTATTGATTACAGAGGACTAAATAACATTACCGTTAAAAATAAATATCCTCTGCCCCTGTTATCTTCTGCGTTTGAACCAGTTCATGGGGCCACAGTTTTTTCCAAACTCGATCTCAGAAACGCCTACCATTTACTCCGCATCAGAGAGGGAGATGAATGGAAAACCGCATTTAAGACGCCAATCGGTCATTTTGAATATTTAGTAATGCCCTTTGGACTGTCAAACGCCCCAGCCTTTTTTTAGGCCTTAGTGAACGACGTGCTAAGAGATTTCCTCAATGTGTTCGTGTTTGTTTACCTGGATGATATACTGATTTATTCCAAGTCCTTAGAAGAACACAAGATCCACGTCCGTCAGGTCCTGTAACGCCTGCTGGAGAACAGACTATACGTCAAAGCAGAGAAGTGTGAGTTCCACCAGCAATCCGTGTCATTCCTCGGCTTTATTCTTGGGGGCGGACAGGTAAGACCTACTGAGGAGAAGATCTGTGCGGTGTTAGAATGGCCAGTTCCACAAACTCGCAAGCAGTTACAACGCTTCCTGGGTTTTGCCAACTTTTCCCGCCGGTTTATCAGAAATTACAGTCAAACCGCTCTTCCGCTAACCGCCCTTACCTCAACCAAGCACTTGTTTACATGGACTCCGGAGGCCGATTCTGCATTTTCTCAACTCAAGCATCTGTTTGCTAATGCCCCGATCCTTGTTCAACCAGATCCCGCCAAACAGTTCATTGTTGAGGTCGATGCCTCTGACACAGGAGTTGGAGCTGTGCTATCCCAGATTTCCCATCATGACCACAAGACTCACCCCTGTGCCTTTTTTTCCCGCAGACTTACACCTCCTGAACGTAACTACGACGTCGGGGACCGAGAACTGTTAACCATAAAATTGGCCTTGGAGGAGTGGCGGCACTGGTTGGAGGGAGCTGAGCACCCGCAACACTGGTTTGCAGTGTTGTATAGTAACGAAGTAAAAATACTTCACTACTTTACTTAAGTATATTTTGGAGTACTTCATACTTTCCTCGAGTAAGAAAATTTTTGATAACTTTTACTTTTACTTCACTACATTTCCGAACTTAATTACATACTTTTACTCCGATACATTTTCAATGTGTGGTTTAGTTACTCGTTAAAAAAAAGCGAGAGAGAAACGCAAATGTTTTGACCCACCTACTGATTGACTGCAACAAAGTCAGTAGCCGACTTGCCTGGGCTTGTTCATCACCACCAATAGGATGCACAGGTTTCGCACCTCCCCACTACGTCAGAAAGTCCAGCAAATAGTCTGATTAGTTAGTGCTCCGTTTGTGTAGGTTTGTGCCATTAAAACAAACGCAGCAAAGTTGTTTTCAATTTGGATTTTGGCTATTCCCATATCCGGTGTGAGCGGCGCCTAACTCGAGTTTGATCCGATTCATGAACGCTAATTTCGGCCAGCCGTTCTCTCGGTCTCCCCTTTCTCAAGGTGTCGGAGGTTCACTCAGGGAGAGTCAACAAATTTTATATCCAAACTCTCCTGAGAAACTAATGGAAATAGATTTCTTGCCTTGTGACTAACTGACACAAAATTCATGACACAAAATATTGAGTATGAAGTAGTCATACTCAATATTTTTAGTAATTGTAATCTTAAAAAGTAAATATTTTGGATGGCCTAAAAAATCATTTTTAATATCTCGGAAACCAAAGCTGCACAAACGGAGCACTAACCAATCAGACTATTTGCTGGATTATTTGAGTAGGTGGGGTGTCAGCTTCACAGAGGTCTGTTACCTTTCTCCCATTAAACACCAGGTTAACAAAAAAACTCTCCCTCTTCAGATGTCAAAAAAGCTGCATTTCCCTCCCAATTCTTTTTTTCTTGTGCATAATGACCAGTTGTGTGCACCAATAGTTTGTGAAGTAGAGTAATCATAACCGCTTTTTTTCTTCATGTTGGCCACATTTTCTGTACTGACTATTTATTTTTCTCATTTTCAGCACTGACCTTACTGAAAGGGAAAACTTGAGGCTTACAAAAACTTTGTATTTTCTGTCCTGGAGGGTTTACTAAGAAGCTGGTTCAGTTGTATAGCAGGTTAAGTTAACCTAAAGCAGGTTAAGTTAACCTAGTGGTTTAGGTAAAGCTCCTAATTTTCTTAACTAAATGATGCCTGCAGGTTTATCTATTATATTTATATATATATTATATTTCATTTTGCCTGCACTTGGTTGTGTACATTATTTTAAGTGTATTTGACAAGTTTACCAAAATATAAAAAATGTCATTCAAACTGCGTTTGCCTTGTTTTACTTTTTACTTATACTTTTCATTACATTATTTGAGTACATTCATTTTTACAGTAATTTCCATACTTAAGTACAAAACATTTCAGATACTTTAATACTTTAAAGTATTAAAGTATCTGAAACATTTCAGTCAGTGACTTTTACTTTTACCAAAGTCATATTTTGGAGCGGTACCGATACTTTTACTTGACTCCGAGATTTCAGTACTTTATACAACACTGCTGGTTTGGACCAACCATAAAAATCTTTAATACCTGCAGTCAGCCAAGAGGCTTAACCCCCGTCAGTCCCATTGGTCTCTGTTCTTCTCCCGATTTAATCTCTCCATCTCTTATCGTCCAGGAACCCGTAATATCAAACCCGACGCTTTGTCTCGACTTCACTCTCCAGACGACTCAGAAAAAGTTCCAGCCACTATCCTACCCCCCAGCTGTACTGTGGCAGTGGTTACCTGGGAGATAGAAGACCTGATCAAACAAGCTCAACGAACCAAAAATACTCCTGACTCCTGCCCACCAAACAAGATCTACGTTCCCACGTCAGTCCGAGCCAGGTTCCTGCAGTGGATTCACGCCTCTAAATTCTCCGCTCACCCAGGCATCAGTCGTACTATCTCTCTCGTCAACCGTAAATTCTGGTGGCCATCGGTCCACAAGGACGTTAAGGAGTACGTCTCAGCCTGTTCCATCTGCTCACGCAATAAGACATCACATCAACCCCCTGCTGGTCTCCTGCAACCATTACCCATTCCAAAACGACCTTGGTCTCACATCTCCATAGACTTTGCAACTGGACTGCCACCATCCAAAGGTATGACCACCATTTTAACCATCGTTGACCGTTTTTCCAAAGCATGCCATTTTGTTCCCCTCCGTAAGCTTCCCACCGCATTCCAAACCGCCCAGTTACTCCTCAAACATGTGTTCCGGTTGCATGGCATCCCACAAGACATCCTCTCAGATCGTGGACCTCAGTTCGTCTCCCAGGTTTGGAAAGGGTTCTGTTCAGCGCTTGGTGCAAATGTTTCTCTCACCTCCGGTTTTCATCCCCAGACCAACGGCCAGACTGAGAGACGTAACCAGGATCTAGAGACCACACTACGCTGCCTCACATCCACGAACCCGTCCGATTGGTGCCAGTTCCTTCCATGGGTCGAGTACGCTATTAACAGCCATACTTCCGCGGCTACTGGTTTGTCCCCTTTTGAAGCCTCCATAGGCTATCAGCCCCCGTTACTTCCTTCTGACGAGAGAGACATTTCTGTTACCTCGGTTCAACATCATATCCGCCGCTGTCAACAGATCTGGAGATCCACCATCCATAATCTCAACAACACAGCCGCACAAAGTAAACGCCAGGCAGATCGGAGAACGCCATACTTTCTGACCTACACTCCAGGTCAGAAAGTATGGTTGTCGTCCCATGATATTCCTTTGAAATCTATGTCCCGTAAACTGTCTCCCCGTTATATTGGTCCCTTCGAGATAGTATCCATTGTGAATCCCTCCGCTGTTCGCCTCAGGCTGCCTGCCTCTCTCCGTGTTCACCCCACTTTTCATGTTTCCCAAATAAAACCAGTCCAAACCAGCACGCTCTGCCCTCCTTCCGAGCTCCCTCCTCCCCCCCGAGACGTTGATGGCCACCCGGCCTACTCAGTCCGCCGGATCGTAGACTCCCGTCAGCAAGGTCGTGGATGGCAGTACCTCGTCGATTGGGAGGGCTACGGTCCGGAGGATCGCTCCTGGGTTCCTTCATTTTGGACCCCTCGCTCATCACGGATTACCGCTCATCATTGTCTTCCTGCTCATCTCGGCCGCCAGGTGGCGACCGTTGAGGGGAGGGTACTGTTGTGTTCCGGGGCTCCTTGTTTTCTGTGTAGGGTTTTTGCCAGCCTGCTACTACTCCATCCAGCCACTAGATGGTCCTGTACCACCTCTCTCCGGAGGGGTGTGTTGTCATCTGGCGCACCTGACGTCAATCCGCTCATTAGCCGTGAGCTTGAAGAGGAGTGGACTGCCGGTACCTTGACGCCTGAGTGTTTTACCAATAACGGTACCTCTGAGCCCCTCCGAGCTAGTCGAACCACCACACGACAAGTAAGATCTACCCAGTATTCAACCTACTCTCCCGTCTCCTACAGTCCATGAACTCATCATCTCTCCGCTGTTTTCCCTCTCAGTGAGCCACTCAGTCTGTGACCCCATTCCCGTCCTGGACCAGACCCGCTACCTCACGATTTGCACTAAGATCATTGTTATTGTAAATAAATCACTTAGTCACTATAATTCTTCCTCTCCTGTCTTGTGTTCTGCATGTGGGCTAAACACCTAACTCCCACCATGACAATTCTATTCTATTTGGATCATCTCTTACTTCATGTTTCCATATGCAAGTCAGATCGTCTTCAAGGGACAGCAACCTAAACAGCTTTCCCAGAATGAGGGAATAAATAGCTCCAAAAAAGGCTTCTTTATAAAAGAAAAATAGATATTTATACATCTGTACATGTTGTCTATACAGCATAAAGACATGAAGCATGGTGAGAAGGGAAAAAAAATCCAGAAAATGCAGATATTCTGGCTGTAGCAGAATATTTGTTGCTGTTTGCATTTGCCTATGCAAACTGGAAATGTTTGGCGGATCCACAGAGAGGTCAGCATCCCCTCTTCATCTCTGCTCCAGCTTCTCCACTAAACACTCTACTCTCTTTACTATCTTCATATTCTTGTGGTGCTAGTAGTTTACTAGCCTTTCACGCTGGTGTTAAGCTGAATCAGATGAATAAAATATTAGGACTATTACATCCAAAGTCATTTTTTGGAATGACGTAAGGAACAGAAATGATAAAAATGTGTTTCTGTTTCTTTTTGCTTTGTGTGTCTGGCTGTGAACTGCGGTGGTTTATAGCAATGTGGTTTTAAAGATAGCAGCACACGCGGACGCCGCTCCTTATCGCCAGGTTATCGTGAACAACCCCTCTGTCTCCATCCCACAGGCGGAGGCGAGAGAGTGACAGAGGGAGACAGGGAGAGAGAAAAGAGAAAGAAAAAAACAGAGGAGGAGAGGAGAATGTCAAACTGTCTGGCCTTTTCTTGGCAATCTTACCACGCTGTCTGAGAAATTAATCTCTGTCATCTTTAGATAGGAATCTCTCACTTATCTGTCTTCACCCACACCTCCTTCCACTTCGCCATTCCCCTTTCACTCTAACTGTATCACTTATTTTCTTTTAATTCTTTTTTTTTTTCACATTTCACTCACCTCCTCCAGTATTTACAGTGTTTCTGTGACTTTCTTCTGGTCTCTCTATATTACTGGAGAGAAGAAGCTCTTTTATCACTTTGTGCACTCCTATTCTCTGTCTGGACACTTTTCCTCCATCAAACTGTCCGATTTCCACAGAGACACTTATGAAATGTTTCATTCTTCTGCAAATTGTCATATAAATTATGTTCAGATGGTTTTTGGTCTTTTTCCCCACAAAGCTAGAAAAGAGATGACATTTACTTTAAATTAATTTCATAGAATTGTTTGCATCTATAATGTACTTCTGAAGCTTCAGTTGAATCAATAATGACTGAATGATGATGAAACATGGAAAGTAACTCGGGTTAGTTCTCATTTGTGGACGTCTGCAGGTGATATGATTTGCAGAAGTATTCACAACCATGTAAACTACTCCGGAAGCCAAGGGAAGTCTCATTTACAGGACGTTAAACCCAAACATGTGGAAGAAGTGGAGCAACACTCTACATGAGGGACATAATGTAAAGCTAAAAAATTCAATTTCATGATGCTGCCCCTTTTATTAAGGCCATCATTTTTCTCCAAACTCTCAAGTTTGCAGAACTCTGTGTGGCTCTTTTGCAATAACATCCTAATACAATACATTAAGTTTGAGACTGTAATGCCTCAAAATGTGATAAAGGAAACAATTGAAAAAACACTACAAATAACAGCTACAACAAAGTCCCTGAACTTGTTTTCATGGAACTAATGACAACTTCATTCTTCTTCTTTAATCTTCTAAGTAAAGAATCTGTCACTTCAACAGATTCAACATGAAAACATCAAAAGTCAACCGAAAGACTAGATCAGAGGATAAAAAGATGGCTCTTACATGTTTCTCCCCTTCGATCCTCTTATCAGCCTGTTGAACAGCCTCCAGGTATTTAAAATACAACTCCATCAGTCGATCAACCTGGAGATACAATGAGGAAGCGGAAGGAAGAACGGTGACGTGAGATTAGAAAGCAAAGAACGGGAGGGAAAAGAAGATGAAACAAAATAGACTCATCTCATCATATAATCAAAACAGTGCTTAGATTGTGTAAAAAGGTGGCTGGCTAAAATGACCTAAGACGTGTGACTGAGCTTTCTGACAGTGAGCTGTGTATTTTACTCCAGGGTGGCTTCGTACTCTTAACACTTCATTGTGCTCAAAACAGACTCAATGTTCTTGATAAATACAGCAAAGAAACTCCAAAATAAATGAGTTTTTCCATCTGAATGTTTCAATTTAGCATCTTCTTAGGATCAATCTAAATGAGAGTCAATGTGGATCCATGTAATAAAAATAAATATTAAGCTGCCTGTCGTTACCTTCAACAAGAATAAGCTTGTTTTTGAGCTTTTATGTGGGCGCACAACCTGAAACCACCAAGTTGTTTTAAACAAAATGAACAGCTGATAACAGATTAAAAGGCACAATTCACATAAGTTAAACTGCTTGCTCAAAACTGGACAATAATACAAGGAGACATACTAGTCACTTTAGAGATACAAACAAATCTGTTCAGACCATTTCAACATGGTTACTCACAAAAGTAGCCATGTTGAACCTAAAATGCACTAAAAACTTTAATAATAAACTTAATGCGACCTTCTCTAAACTTTCAAATAGACGAACAATATTTCTGTACACCGGCCTGTCTTGATAAATTATCCATATCGATAATATTGTTGTTTTGAGACCATTTTCTAATAATATAATGTATTCTTAATGCAAGAATACATGAAATGGTGATTGCATGCTTCTGCTTAAACGTCCTGATTTCATGACAAAACATCTTTGTGGCATGAAGTTTTTACTTTTTTCAGAAATGTAATGTGAATAGTGTAATTTTCATAAATGATGCACAAATCATTGCCTGACTCAGTTGAATTTGATTACTTAACCACATACTTGTATACATGCAGATGTACATTTTCAACTGAATCAAATTTTTATAGAAAAAGAGCCTGGACACGTCTGTCTATCTCAGAGGTCACATTAACAGAATATTTTCGGTATTTGACCGGCTATTTTTTTAAATGACCAGAAAATTTGAAGCCCGTCGGTCATTTGACAGGTTATAATTAACACCCCTGATTGGTGCACATGGTCTTACATTATACTTTAAGCAAATATTTCATATAATACTAAAATAAAAAAAAAATCCTATCTGAATACCATCTCATGGAGACTGAACTATATTCATCTTTCGAAAACTGTCTGACATTGTCAGACTGGGAGCTGACAGCGTGTTGAAGAGTTATGGACCGGCTTTAATTTCAGTCTCCAGTACAGACTGAAATGACAACTAACAGAGACAACTAAAGAGAATGCAATGTTGTGTTAATCCATTTATAGTCTAAACAGAGGAGCCAGGAGTTTATCTTGAGGGAATAAATAAAGGTGCAGAAATTAATTAGACCGTAACATGTGCAGTATGCTGCACAACCAATGCGGACGCTGCTCTGCCACTGCAAAGAATTAAACCCAACTCATCCTGCGGTTTTAACAAATAGAGCTGGAAGACATTACCTTCCTACACCCAAAAGGAGAGCGGACTCAAAAACATAGCAGACGGAACATCTGTCCGTTTCGGGGAAGCGAAACCACGCAGAAAAGAAAATTCTTATAAAAGAACACGCCTGGACTGTGCGGTAAGAAAAAAAAAAAAGTTCTATTGATCGGTTTGGATAAGACAGATCCAATTGACCGATAAACTACCGCAGATTTCTCTGCAGATCCGACCAGGAGAAATTTGTGAGGCTGTGCGTTTAGACCCCAGCGACTGTGCGTTTAGACCTTCACACTTAAATTAGCACATTACAATCCAATTTAAGTGAAGTCATTTAATTTAATTTAGTTATTTAAGTTATTTGGGCTAAAGTCAGTGGTTTTTGTCACGGAGACAAAGTTACCGTAGATGCGTTCTTCTGCTTTATGTGTGATGAGGTCAGGATTCTCAGTTCGTCTAGGTGAATATTAACTAAACCACACAAAAATGTGGCTAAATGTAGTACATGACCGATTTTTTGTAATGCTGTCGGTCAAATGACGGAAAACCAAAAAGTCTAGTTTGACTTCTGGTCTATCTGCAATAAAATGGTTGAACTCAATAAAATTGTTGAATGGAGCAGAGAGATAAATTTCATTAAAGTTTTTAGTGCAGCAAAAGTAAATAAAAACTTTGTTTGAATTTCAATGAATAGAAATGAGTCCAAAAAATATATAAGGAGTAAGGACGAAAAATACTTAAAAATAAATTTTAAAAAAAGCCAAAAGAAACGGGAGAACAGCCAACCTTTTCACAGTCGTTTTCTGTAAACTTGTTGAGGAGTCTGGTTCTCTGCTGGGACTTGAGGTTTCTCAGCATGGAAGCGATGACAGAGCAGACGTGTTCTGAGGAAGAGTTAAAAGTAATTCTGTGAACAACAAGCATCTCAAGTCCCACCAACAGAGTATGGAGGCTAATTCCAACTAAAAACACAGTAGATTACAGAAACATGAGTACATAACACAAAAGTGCTTGAACTTTAAAACAACATATGTTTCAATTCTGACCAAATAAAAAAAGGTAAAGCACATTACAAGCTAAAGCCCTGAGACAAAGCAACCTGATTAGCATCTGATCATTTGAAATTAAGGCACAGAGCTAGCTTGGAGCAAAAGTAGAAGAAAATGTAAATGAAATTTTGGAAATCAATTTTCATTTCAGAGCCTGCTGGAACATGTGTAGCAGTTTTGGCAGAGGCTGAATGACGTTTCTTGCGGAGATAGAAATATGCCTGGGGCAGCTTTTGGGCCATTTAAGGCGCAGAAGATCTGCAGACATGTTAATTGACTAAATTACCAACACAAACATAATAAAACCCCCTGTTCAAGAAGGATCATATTCACATCTCATTTTAGTCAGCGGCTCCTGGAGCATGTGGCAATCATAGCACAATATTTCTCCAAGATATTGAATGGAAATGCAGTGCACACACTAGGAAGGCAGTCAGAGGATGTCATTGTAAAAATCTCTGGATATATACAAAGCGAAGGTAGAAAAATGTAATTGGACTTTATCAACAAGAGGTCAATATTCTCTCTCAATGAGGCTTTGCAGTTGCTAAGCAACAGGAGTGCATGAATCAATCCCGTTTCTGCGGTTTAAAAGGGGGTCTTGTTTGCTGTCAGCTTCCTTTGTGCAATCCCCCCTGTGACCCGCAGCGTCTTTACTCACAGGACATGAGAGCTGAGAAAACTAAAGACTGTAACACCTGCCGCCATCAGTAGGTTCAGAAGACACAAAGATCCATCAAGAGTAAGAGTGTGAGTAGAAACGGAGGAGAAAGTGCACTGGAACAATATACAACACAGCAGTCAGAAGGATTTAAAAGCACAGACCTGAGGTAAAAGCATGAAATAAACATCAGAAAAATTCACATACTTGAATATATGCAATGAATTCATCAGACAAAAGCCTACAGTTTTGTGAAATAAGTCATCCAAAATCTAATGATGCTGTTTAAGCTCCAAAGAATGCAGGTTTCATATTTAATAGGAAAACTAGGAATCCACAGATCCACTTTTACAGCACCAATACCGATATCTGAGGTTTAGTATTGACTGATATCGATTCAATACAGAAAATTAGCTGAACTGACTTAAAAAAAAAAGGAAATTTTTTAAACACAGAAGAAAATATATCAAATTACTAATTTATTTGACAACTCTGCACCAGTGAAGCTCTCTGAAACACACCAACAGCTTCACAAGCTAACATGGAAAAACAACTTTAATTTGATCCGTCAGTGCATATTGCAGAATAACAGCCAATGGAAAAAAAATAATAAAGAAACTGATAAAATCAATAGATTTACTACCTCAGTCAAAAATGTAAAAACTAAAACAAACATTTTTTTCAAAAGGGTCAGAAGAGCAATAATGTAAAAATAAATAAATAAGACATGATGTCGCTCAGAGCACAAAGCATAGAGTAAAACGGAGTAGATCTGCACTTATGAATAGGTTACATTGTCACAAAGCCTAATCTGGAATTTTTTTCAATATCAGGACCAACACATAATGGCTCAAGCATCGCTAGTGAAAGCTAAAATATAACTGAATTAATTGCAGGGGGTATAACTACATGCAATTAATTCATTTTAATCATATATTTATTACTATATTGACAAATATATGAATAAGAAAGCAATATTTTCAATTCAAATGGCATTTTTTCTGCTATATTATTAAATAAATAGACACGTGAGCTTAACATCAAAGATTATTATTGTTTATGTTCTATTATTTAAGTTATTCAACCATCTGCACATTGCACATTAAATGCACATTGGACCTATGACATGATCGTTAGAAGTAATATAATAATTACTACATTATCCTTTCTAAAAAAAAAAAAAAGTATTGCCTCAGCATTTTGTAATAAATGTAACGTTATTACATATGCAGCAGAAAGTATTGCAGAATGAGCTCAAGGGTTTTGCGGCAGTTGTTACATAATAAAGTTTTACTGATGTTTTATTTCATTCTGAAGCCAGATTTTATAAAGCTATTCCACATTGCGGTGTTATTATATATTCCACAGTCTATGGATGTTTACATTTTGGCCCCTGATAACTCTCTTGTAAAAAGTCTCAATTTCAAGGTCATCTCAGATACTGTTTAGGAATCTTTTTGGCAGCAAGACAGGAAAAAGGTGATTTGGTTATGAATAGGTCAGCCTGGTGAAAGGGCCCCTTATTTTACTGTAGAACATGATCTTTCTTGTACAAAGAGACAAGAAGGCAGACTGCCATTTCCAAAAGGACACTACTTTATCAACTTGATCCAACTGGTAATTGATGTCAGCACCTCCATGCCCCACTCAGGAGGGCTATCGATCGCTGGCTGCAGAACGTTCTCTCCAAAGACTTGGAAACTCCACAGAAACTGCTCCTCTGAGGTTTGTGAAGAAGTGGAAGCATGAGTGGACTGTGGGCAGCAAAGAGGAAACCTAAGCTGAATAAAACGGCTTCTTCACCTTTTCAAAGCAAGACAGCAGGTCAATACTGCTTCACGATAAATTATAATAGGAAAACCACAAACTATTGCTATACTTTAAGAGTAGAGTTCTGGTTTGAAAGCAGAACAAATTCAAGATTTCCAGAAAAACGGCAAAACTAAACCAAAAAAAATTTACTGAAATTGATTTAAATTTAGTGGTAATAAAAAAAAGTAATGTAGTTGAAGCTAATATGGTACAGCAAGGTGAATAAAGTAGTAAGGATTAAATGACTCAGTCGCAACTTTCTGTTCACAAAGGCAACTTACTCATTTCTTATCCAACTGATTAGTAAATAGATCTTACAGTACTGCTGGGGAAACGCTTTTTGTGGCCTGATAAACTTGTCAAACTAATAACAAAATATGTCACCAATAAGACTGTGAGGAATTTGTGTTTTAATTATAATATAATAAAGCAAGAAAAATGCGTTTTTCTTCAGTGCACCAAAAAAAAATACATTCTTGGCCTAAAATTCAGATTTTTTTAAAAATGAAATTATCAGTTTGAAAACAGCAGAAGTGAAAAAGACTACTGTAAAAGCAGATCACCAAATAGTTAATTTTTTCCCCCTAACTATTCAATCCAAACTTTTTCATGCACAAAATTAAAATATGCACAAGAATATGAAACCACGAGAGAGATTCCTATTGGACTTTTCTAATCTGAGATTGAACTAATTCAAACTCAGATTATTACCTTTGGTTTAGCTGTTAAACCCGTTTCACAAGGTGGAAACTAAATGATAAAATCTACCATCACTCCTGGTGCATGATGTGTGGTGATTTGGTAGGATGCTCAAAGTTTTAACAAACTTGGAGCTTGTTATAGAACTGGAGCTGGTGCAATGAGCACGCTGTGCTTTAGAGACATTTAAGTTTTGAAAAGGTGAAAATACAAGACAGATCTTGGTGGTGTGTTGTGTGCAAATATTTAGAGCAGTGGAAGTGGTGTTGGACCATTACTCTAATGACACCAAGAGAGGAATAAACTCTGGAGCGCTACAGGGGCGCAACAATTAGCTTCAGCTCCAACATAAACTCTTATTTTATTCTGTTGGACTTTCAAAGCATCACCGATAAGTCCAATGTCTAAAAGATGTTGACAGACTGTAGTAGGAGTCTCATTTAAGAAAACACTATTTAGGAACCAGAAAATAACTACATGCCGCTCGCTTCTAACTGAAAGTGAAAAAGACAGTACAACATACTTTCTCATTAATTTAGGGTCGATAATTATTTGACTCTTTTGGGGCTCCCATGGAGAACGGAAATGTCATTCCCAGATGGCTAGTTGATCACAAATGTAGATCAGGAATATGGATCAATACACTATTTAGTTGTAAGAATGCACTGATAAATCAGCCCTAATTTCCTTAATTATGGGAGATCAGTGACTAGGCAATTTTTGGATGAGAAAACAATCTTAACCTTTGATCTTATCTCAGCAAAGCTCTGGAAATAAGCCACTGTCACCTTCTCTCTGTAGTAAAAAATGGCTGACTGACAGACCCGCTCAACGCGTTACATCTCTGGTTAACAATGGTCACCACTGCTGCCAACTTACAGACTTTATTGGTATATTTAACGGCTTTTTAGCCAAAATCAGAATTTTTATGTCAGTCTTTTTAAAGATCTATGATTGACCAGAAAACTGCAGTGGGACTTTATAAACTTTTCTAAAATAGGCTTATGGTTATGAACACGTTCATAGGTTAGTTTCAAACACCAACAAGTAATCAGAACTATCAATCCACATAAAACAGCATTTATAACAAGTTTAGTCTTATACTTTGTATGCACACACTCTCATTCTGCACTGCAATCCAATCTTAATAGATATAAATAAGATGTAGCATCTGAACCAAACCTGGTCTGGCAATAGAACAGCTCTAGGGAAAATAAATATTTTATTTTTCAAAGAAGAAAATATTGTAGTCTGGTCTAAAGTTGCAAACACAATTGGCTTTAAACATTGTTTAAGAAAAATGAAAATGCCTCAGTCTTCTTAACAAAATTTACATTCCCTTAGTGTTAGAAATTTAAATATTCTTAGGAAATAAAAAGTAGATTGCAAATGTATTCCAGCCAGAGTAATGTGCTACTTCAAAAACCAACCGAACATTACATAGAGCTCATAATAAAACAGTCTGAGCTAATAAACTCATGTTTCCAACTGAAGGATACATTTCTTTTAACTATTCTGCACAGAATATTAAGCATTTCAAAATTGAACACATAAATTTTGAAATGCCCCAGCATATTTCATTCACATTCATGGAGATGAAACACGATGAATTCTCACAGCAGGGAAGCTTTAAGCTTGAACAAGATGCAGCTTTACACAAGCATCAAACAACAAAGCCTTCCTTCTAAACAAACTTATAATAGGATTACATGATACAACTCTGTCAACAAAGATTACAATCAAATTTGCACCATGTAGAATGTTGCTTATCTGAATCTGTGGTAAAAGACAATCAGTCTTGGAAGGCAACGATTAAGTGAGGGATGTGTTTGATTAGTTTTTGATTGAACTGTGTGATTATTTTTTATTATTAAATACCCAACAACGTAAGGAGAGGGCTAAAAATATTCATACCCATCAACCTTTTTGTATTTCTTCACATTACAACCAGCAACTTCATTCTATGTATTTTTTCCCATGCTTTGAACCGTGCGGCTTGTAGACCGGTGTGGCTTTTCTGTGGATTTTTCTTCAATCACCAAGGGGCTCTTTAGCAGGAAGTGAATCATTGGCAGTCAAAATTGGAAATCAAAGAAGAAAGTGCTTTTTTTCATTTAGAACAAGCAATTGCTAGCAACAGGCACAATGGAGAAATTTCTTCAAACTCATCGTGGAAACAACACAAAGAAGTTCAAGTGATGCAGCTTTAAGTTGAACGCTATCGATCTGACAGTACAGATCGATAGTCACTGCATGTAAGCTTGGCATGAACGAATCCATGGTTCTGCGTTGGAGAGGCAGGGCTATGTCCTTAATAGCAGATTCACGAAGGACGCTGCTTCCTTGTGGAAAACCAAGAGCTCTCAGAGGTAAGTACAATGTAAATACATAAGCCAGTGAAGCTTATATATGTACGTTTCCAGTTTTTTTTGTTTTGTTTTTTTTACTTTGTGGGTGTGGCTTATAGTGAGGTGCCCTCTATAGTCCGGAAAATACAATACTTTGGGATTTATTCGACAACTGAAGTGGAAAGAAACTGAAACATGGTTTTCATTTCTTCTAGCGAATAAAAATATTCAATCCACGTTATTATAACATAATGTAAAGCTCAACAAAGTGGATTTTTACATAATAGTGCTCCTTTAAAAGGAGAAGAACTAAAACAACAAAACCTCTTCTTTAATTTCTCTTATAACTTCATGATGAACCTGCAACCTTTGCTTTTATTTGCAGGAGCAGCACGACAAGTCAATTTAATAGAGACATTCTGTTTTCATTAGAAGGGCCTTTCCTTTCAATGCAAATACTCAAAGGAACTGCAACAGTTTTAAAATATGACACTGTAACACAGGTCTCTGTCAGCCTGCATGCCTTACTCATTACTTATTTTATAGCGTTCATTAGAAAAAGAAAGATCACAAAACAGGCAACTGCAGCTTGTTTGTGTGGAATTGAAATCACATCAAGCACAAAGGCCTCTGTGGCCTCACTCCCCACCAACAGCAGCAGCAAACACACACACAACTAAACAAATAAGCCCCTTTCTGAGTCAGAGTTGAAGATGGAACTATGACTATTGTGCCTCGCCATGTAAATTAGTTGTTTACTTCTGTTCCCTCGAACACTCGCTCGCATCATTAGCCGCCTAAATATTACAACCGGCTGGCACCAATTTCCATCACACAATCTCATTTCAGTGGTAATGACAAAGTGCATACACCAATAAACAGAGACGCCAGAAACAAGCAGCAGAATTGTGACAGGAATACTCACGAGCCACTGAATGTAATTTGTCGATTTTGGGTTTTTTTTCCTTCTTCTTTCCACATACATTCTCTGTATTAATCATGCTCCATTTAATGCTAATCTGGCCTAGTCATCTCAGGTCATTTGGAACAAGACCGTTTCAGAGAGGACTTTGCAGGGATCAATCTTTGCACTGAGGTTTATGATACAGAGCAATTAAATGGATACGAAAGAAAGATGTGACTAAAGGGGGAATGACTTAGAGGTCCCTGCATACTAATTACTTTTGTTAAAAGCTTACGATAGTTAATTAATCTACAGTGTTATTGTGTTATTCAGAAGAACCCCTTGATTAATGACATTTTCAATTAGTAGGCTTATAGAGAGGGATGGTTAACTCAGTATGATTTGCATTTTGACAGTCATCTCATTATACCTATGGCACTTTGACAAACCAGCAGAGACGTGATTTTAAATCCTATACTGGTTAAATTGCTAATTGCAGAGAACATAAAATAATAGCCAGTAATACGAATACTTGAAGTGCTCATAATTATTAGAACAGTGATAGAACCTTACTAAATAATTACGCCACACTGTTCGAGATGTTGAGATTATAACTAAAGAAATTAATTTTTTTTGCTGTCACAGGCAAACTGAAATAAGTAGGAACAACTGTGGTGGAATAAATTGGCCCCATGTACTTTAGAATTTACAGATAAAAGTATTTATTGTAATGGCAGATTTGAGTTGTAAGTCATCGTTTAATTTAACAAACTTTTTATCTGAGCACAGTGATCTTACTAGTTTTGAATCTGGTCTGTATTTGTTACTCTGCACTGCTTGAATGCTGAGATGTTAATAATGTGACTGTTTTGTTGCAGTGCCTTCATGGTCTCTAGGCCACTAGTACTACAAATGTAGTCCTTCACAAATGGTTCCAACTAACACACTGGATTTAAAGTAATTTTTGACCAATTCTTAAGAATGTATTTGGGCTTGCCTTCCAGAGGATGTGTGCACTTCACTGTGGGTGAATTTCCAAATCTCCTGCCTGCCAACAGCTGTCTTGGCAGAGCCTTCTGCACATACAACAGGCAAAAGGTTTTCACTGCCAGGCAGGGTTATCTTCCATACTGTTCCTCATGCTGCTTAACAGGTTCAAAGGTTAATTCATTGAGTCTCTGGGTGATAAGCGACACAAAGCCAGACAATTTGTTTTCCTCTGCAGAGCTGAGAAACCTTGCCAGACGGATTAAACTTAATTAACACGGACAAGAAAGAAGGGAAAGCCTTTCATGTTTTTAATGTACACAAACAAAAAACAAAAACCCTAAGATGAAGAAGATTACACCTATTTTTATTTTCTTCTAGTTTGCACCTCCAATCTCTCACTCCAAAATGAGAGATCGGAGGAGCACAGGCGGGAAAGACAGTCAAGATTGGACTGACATCAAACCGACAGGTGGAAGAGGGAGCCAACCGAAGCGTGATGGAGCGAGTGACTGCATAACATATTAAGCTTTTTAGATTGATTGCATGCGTTACCCTGTTAACACTGAGAGCCCAACTTATATTTTAGATATTGCACTATCAACAAGAGCAGTTCTGCAATCCCAAAAGATTGCTCAAAGCCTCCACTGTTAAGTTGAAGTTGTTTATAAGATCTTTTAGGCGTTGCAACACGACTAAAAGCCTGAACAACTGATTAAAGGTCCAACAGATTCATGCTTTCCCAAAATTCTACTCAACAATCTGCATTGTACTCTCAGTTTTCATGTCTAAGGCCACAGCAGTGGTAAAATAAGTAGGAGTATGACATGCAATATATTAATCATATATCTAGATGTTTAAAATGTACTTGTAAAAGAATCTTTACAAGTCCTTCATTGTACAGTTCAAAGTCTACTTTATAACAACATTTAACTCCTGGTGATCTTTATTCAAATATCCTCCTTTAAACTTGAGATTTTAATATCACATTAGGGTTGTTGTAAATGAAAATTTTAGTAATTGAGTAATCTATCAGTTATTCTTACGATTAATCGAGTAATCTGATAAAAAAAAAAAAAAAAAAAAATTGATGTATTTGGCATAACACCAGTGTTACTGTCGGATATCAACATCTGTCCAGTCTTTCATTTTTGAGCATGCCTAAGTTACTTTTTTTGTAGTTTAGTAACAATAACTCACTTTCTAAGTTAACCTGAAGAAAAGTTATTCAAAAATCTGAAATTATATTTATTTTAACTTACTTACAATCCCTCCCTTCCAACTTGTTCCATTACCCTCTCATATCAACAACACATTTTCTGCCACACAACTGCATTTTCCCTTTCCTGATAATTTTGTAAGGCTAAGAAATGGTTGTATGTGAAAACTCCAGTAGATCAGTCTCAAATCACTCAGGCTCATCTAACCAATAACTATGTTTGAAGTTGTTTAAATCCCTTTTCTACCCCAATCTGAGCCTCAATTTAAAACTCCACAATTCATCTTCACTATGTCAACATGCAATCCGCACTGAGGCGGTGCTTAACCAAAAAACACACACTCAAACTTTACCCTGTAGAGGTTGCAAAACTATAGTTATGTTGAATGGAAACTTTAACTGTCATTTCAGGTTAAACATTTATTAAAAAACTAACAGAGAATATGCTATCATTAAAATAGTGAAATGTATTAAATCGAAAAGATTAAAGTATTTGGCTTTAGGGTCTCCAACTGATGAAATATGCGATTCAATACCAGAGATCAAGGTCTGAGCTCATTAAAAATTTATGCATGATTAATTTTGAACACACATAAAAATTTTATGTGAAATAATAAGCGATAGAACATAAGACAGAATGGATGAAGGGATACGGTTGTGTAGATTTAGATAAAGTGCAGAGTCTTTCATATTTAAATGGAAATAAAAGGCACTCAAGCTTCCTTAGATTGCACAGGACAGAGTTTATCTGAGTTTTCGCTGTTAGTGCACTTAAATATCAGAAAGAGATGAAATAAAAACTGCAGTGGTTGTATGAAATGTTTCACAATTGCCTAGTTAGAGCACCTAATTATGACCTATTGCAGGATTTCAGAGCAGCTACCTGGGAATCCACTAATTTTCATCAGGGTTTGTTCACTTTTCCCAAAAAAACATTCAAGCACTTTTGAAGCATTTTTAAGTTTTCAAACTAATCCAGCACCATACTCTGAAGATGAAACAATAGCAAAGAACTAAAAGAGATAATGCCTTATGTCTTATACACCCTACTGTAAGGATAACGTCAACTACAATTAAACAAAATTTAATGTTTTGAAATGTCTCTCCCAGACCCCCAATATGGACAGGTTGGAGAACAAAAGATTATTTATAAGCTAACATTTATTTAAAATACATAGATCAATAAGCCTTTAGAAATAATAAATATCCATTACATTGAAAATAATCCAAACAAAAAGGGTTTAGATAAATGCTAAAACACAATATACAAGCAAGGTTACAAAAAAAATCTCGAAGTAATGTTCTCGCTACATTTTCTGTCATTTAACAAGTAGAAAGAATTTTGCTTATTTTAACAGACCTAAAACAATAAGATTATTCTAATTCAACTTCAAACAGTGAGGGAAAACAATTATGTCTCTTTTTATTATTCAGGTATGTATAAAAAATATCTGATTTCAACTGTAAACAATGTTCTCCAAATTTAGGTTTTCACTCAAGTATTAGATTACTCTTTATTACAAAATGGTACACTTAAATATCAATCATTTTTAAGGACTTTAAACAGAAACCAAATACCTTGAAAACATCCACTGGAAATTCAAGCATTTTCAAGGATTTCAATCACCTTCACAAACCCTATTCAGTGGCACGTTGCTCTTTTTGAGACTCACTTTTTAATTTTTTTTTCCTCTTATTTTGTTGATGCTTCAGAAAACAGAGTGTTGCATAAGAGAAGAAATACGGACTCAGTCATACACAGAACTCTAGATGACCCAGAGAAAAGATGGCAGCCTTCGCCATTTTACCCAGCGGGTCATGCTGTTTGAAGAGGTCACAGCTGGGCTGCAAGTTTGCAGCTGGCTGCGGCCCTTGTAAAGAAATCTTGTTAGTACTGCCACGTTCTGTAATTACTGACTGACCTTCATGCTCTTTCTCTGAAGTACCGGTTTTTTTCATCTTCTTTGGGGTTTTCATAAAAAGTGGAAAGATGGTCCGCAAGCCCAGGACATCCACAAATTTATGGCAGTTATCCGCTCCCTCGGGCCCAATCATAGCATGGTCCAGAACCTTCAGAGCACTGGTTCGAGACATTTTCTTCTCTCTGCGGAGAAGATGACATAAAAAAGGTATTTTAGTAAAAGTTCTAAAGTAAGTCTGAATTGGTAAAAAATGTTCAGTTTAACAACCAGCTCCAGTCATGTGTTCTTGGTTCAATCATAATAACAATAGATTTTGATATAATGGAACCAATAACAGAGATGTTGATCTTGAATATAATCTAGTAAAAACCATGAAAAAGTGTAGATCTTTAACATATACTGCTGTGTAAAACTGCACTGTAGTAGCTACAGGTAATCTCAAAACTATTCATACCCCCAGCAGATTAAGATTCAGAAGCCACATTCATTCAACCAAGATGACAGGCACGTCTCAAAAGAAAACAATTCAATTCATTTCAGGGATGCAAGCAAATAATCGGCTTACAATATATTGTTGATTAATTCTTTATTAGAATAAATTTTGTTCCTATCGATCAACAATGTAACTTAGAACTTCTTTCAGTGTTGTAGTTTGGTTGCCAGCTGGCAGAGAGCGTCACTGGACATCATTAAGCAGAGCCAGTTGATACAGGAATAAAGATGGCAGGCCATAATAGAAAAGCGAAGAGAAACAGTCGAAACAAAGTCTGGTATGGAATACAAAATGCACTTCGTGCAGCTCCATTTTGAAATATAAACTCCCAACAAGCTCCATAAGATATTGCCTTTATTGTGCTGATTCAACCATTCCAAACATTTTTCCTAGAAACTCTTCTGTTTTCCAAACTTATGACTAAATAAAACTACACACATGTACATTTTTTAGTACTAAGTAGAATCCTTCCAAATACCACCTGTTGATCATTTTCAGGTTTTACAATGTGTCCCATTAACCTTGCCTTCATTTTATACATTAAGTTTTTTGAGTTTTAAAGGTTATGTTCAGTGCTTTTTATGAACCCATCACAACACCAACATCAGGCAAACAAATATCCTGCAGAACAAACACTCAACCATTTCCAGCATCAATGCCGTTCAGTGGAAAGAGGAAACAACCTTTCTTTAGTCTATTTACATCTCCCACTCTAGCCTACACATCCTGTAAGGAAATGTAGCTGTCTGTCTGAGTGTCATTTCCCCCATTTCCACCAATGACAGACACAGAGTTTATCTCAGAGTAGGGACACATATTTCAGGCAGTTGTGTCTGGTTTTGCAGACAGACACGTTGCAGATGATGGACGGCTGGGGTGGGCAAGGGGAGTGATGTTTCCACATGGAAGCTAAGGCAACTCAGACTCCAGATAAAAATATAAAGTAACATAACTATTTGGAGGCAATAATTTGATGAAAGTTATTGGTCATGTGAGTATGATGGGAGGCAAATATATTTTTATACTGTTGCAGATTATAGAGACAAAATAATAACAGTAACTTAGGAATTATCTGATGTGTATAGTAGTGAACTTTGTCGTAAATATTGATCCACCAATTAAAATACAAATAATTATGATTTATTAATTAAAGACCTTGCTATTAACTTGATGAAATTTTTAAGTTGCAAAGTACTAATCAAATACACCCACAAGTATTTCAATAATAGACTTTACATCTTTTTTTTTTTTAAATATCAGTGAATGCTTAAAAAATAAATCCTGCAACTGTGAAAGGATTACTATACAGTTTCATAGCACACATATAAGCAAAAATCACTTTAATATCTGTTACAGTTCAACATTTCCACAAAACGTGTAGTAAATATCATTGACTGTTTTGGACTTGACCGCAGAAACAAATCAAGCAGCCTTGATAAATAAACGTTCTGAGAAAATAAGTTCTGGAAAACAAGTTCTGGAAAACTTGTCTCATGGCCAAAACAGGCCTTAAGAAGTTGTGCTGTTTTTAATGAGCTAATAGTTAAAGTTGGCTTGTTTGGCCCAGATGGCTGAACCAAACCAAATCTAACTCCAACAAATCCAACACCCTAGCTTAAAACTCAAAACATCTCCTCAAAACAACAATTAAGTCATAGTCCAACATTGAACATTATCGTCTTTCTCACCTCACCTGAGATTTAAACAAATACTTGCTAAGTTTTAATTGTCCTAATATATATGAAAAAAAGCTTCTTTTTCATCTGAACTATACAAGCAGTTAGGTAGTCAAAAATCATGTTTTTGTTACATTTGATTGATTTGCTCTCTTTTGTTTTCTTTTGATAATTTATATTTATTAAAATTTTAGGTGATATTTTTCCCTATAAGTTTCTATAGCTAATATTGTTTTACATTTCATGGAAAATAATTGTTCTTACTTCAAATAAGAGCAAATATACTGATGAGAAATATTTACATTTTAATAGGTGATATTGCTTGAATTAAACGGAATGACTTTGGTTGTCTTTTTTTTGTTTGTTTTTTTGTTGATATGATGCCATAACACTGACAATTTTAAAGTTATTATTCAGAGAAGCTCACATCCCATGTTCTTGATTACAGCGATAGATCCAACATTAACCGTATATGGTGGACCGTTTTGTTGACTAAATTCTATCGAGCCACCAAAAATGATTATGTTCTAGTTTCAAAAGATAGGGCTGATTCTGCCATAACGAGTTATTGATCCCCGTCTTAAATGTGTGTGTCTAGTGATCATCAAAGCTCAGGTGCAGAAGCTGTGAAGGTTTCATAAATGCATGTGGTGAGTCCACATGAGTGTTAAAGGTCAGCTCTCTGCCACTCTCATCCAATCAATCTAAAGTTGGCAGAGTGCAGCAAGGCAGTAGAGTAGAATGAGAAAATTCCTCAAGAAATTTAACCGGGGCCTGCCAAAGTGTGCCTGTCGGTTTGGACCCATCATGCTGATGCTAAAAATAAGCATCAATGCTAAGCTTAGGTAAAAAATTACAAAGTAGCATGTGGAGAATCACAAGAATGTTGACTAATATGGATTTGCAACATTCAGTATGTTAAAATTTCTCCATAAGCTAAAATTTGCCAAAATGCTAATGTAAGTCTAAATTCTGTCAGTAGTATGTGGGGTATCATTAAAATGTTGTCTTACATTGATTTTCTACATTAAGTGTATATATTCATCTTTAGGAAGGAGTTTCACTCTTAACATGTATTTGAACTTCTCTCTTTTATTTACTTCAGCGCAGCTCACAGTTTTTAACAAATTCTGTAGCTTTCGGTTTACTTCTAACTTAGTCGCATCTTTTCGGGCCTACTACTGCCTGTAGTGGCATGAGGGTGATAACACAACTTATCTAATTACATTACTAAATCAGTACCAAATAGTCTTTATTACTTACTATTAATTTTGGCATTACTGGAACCATAAAATATAAATTTCCTCACAAAAGAATATACCTTTTCATTTTTCTTAAAGAAGTAGAGCTAATTAAATGAGGTAAAGACCTGAAAGTGATTCCAGTTTCATTTGATGGCCAGCCTGTTGAAACTGGCAAATTTTAAATTTCTTGTGTTCTTCCTGGACAGTCAGCTCAACTTTGCTGAAAACATTGTATCTTCAAGAACTGTTCTCAGAGACTCTATCTTTTATGAAGATCTAGTGATCATGGGGTTACCCAACTTGAGGTAGTATTGAGTTAAAATGTTAAAACACAACATTCTAACTTGGCTCAAGTTAAAACAACATTTTAACTCAAGTTTTAAATGTTGTTTAAAACAACATTTTAAACATTAAATGTCGTATAAACATTTTATGTTTAAACATTTAAAATTTAGCAATTAAATGTTAATTTTAAATGTTAAATTTAAACCTTTAAATGTTAAATGTTTAAATTTAACAAACCTCCTCGGCTGGTTGGGTCACATGAGCTGCAGACTAACAATCTTTTAAGAATACTTTCTATGGCAAGCATAACAGCAGGTCAATAGTGGTGAAACAAGTCAGCAAGAAATATTTTAGCAGACAGCATCCATCCTCGTTTGTTGTCAGTTTGAACTTCTGACCTCATGAAGGTGTTAGTGGGTTCCTCTGGCAACTAAGAGAAAATTATTAGAAGTCATTTATTGACAGTGCAATATTTATTCTCAACCAAACTGAATGATAATATTTACCTGTAGCTTGCTAAGTGTTTTGCTCTACAAATTGTTAATGTGATTCTATGAATATGATTTATCTATTGTTTTAGTCGAAGGAATTTTGTTCCTCTTTTGCACCATGGCATTAGCTTATAGCTTATTGAAGCTTATTTATCTTTGAACACAAAGATAAAGTGGAATGCTCTGTAGTCCTTAAATGTATTCATTTAATATACAAAATATAGAAAACTTGAAGATTTCCAGATGGTGTTTGGAGCAATAACAAATCTGAAAAATGGTTTAAAGCATCAGTTTCTAAATGTATAATGGGGAGACTGAACGGCTCCTGCTGGAAGGGTAAAACAAATTAACATTCTATCTGTTGCTTTACTTCTACCAGAGAAAAAATGTAAAATGAATAAGTGTAACATTAATCAGTGTGTGATGCATTTAGCATTTCATCCAATCTACCGTTTTACCAGATTAAGCCAGAAAAGGAGCAGAATTAGAAATCAGAGTTTTGTGGACATGCGGCCACAAAGTACAAACATGAAAATGTTAGATTGTTCTGAGGTTCTGGTGGTGTGTTCCTACACACATCGCAGTCTTACCTGAGCATAAGGTTCATTAGCTGGAGTCCTTCTCCTTTGAGGAAGCGGTCCCTATTGGAGGACAGCATGAGGCAGGAGCAGAGAGCATCAAAGAGGTTTTCCATCATCTCCTGCTCCTCAGCTGTGTTTGGGTTGTGACGTTTAAACACCTGGGAGATTAACCAAAAATAAGCCCTTTAAAGGGTTCACAGGCCTGATTTTGGAAAAAAATTAAAATGCTTAACATGTTTCTTATAATAATTTAAGGATATTTGGGCACATTTAGAAAGAAAAGCTGAGAATCAATTAAAAAAGTCTTAATAATAGCAATACTGATAGTAGTAAAAGTAATAATAATAATAATAAAACTAACTTAAAAGAAGAAGAAATCACTGTAGTTTTATATGGGACATAATTGTGAAACAATACAGATTTTTTTGTCTGAAAAGTTGCCAAAAAAAGTGTAACAATCCTGTTGCAAAGCACTGTATAACACTGATCAGTCATCATTATGTTCCACAAACACACCGATGTGTTTGATGTGTTGATTAGAATCATCTACACAGTTAGCCTAACCGGGGAAAACAACCTTTGACCTTTGACTGAAGGTCAAAGGTCAAAGGTCAAAGAAAAAACTGCTAAAAGTCTTACAGAGAGCTGCTGCAGTAATACATCAATGCCATCCATTTCCCCCAGGAGTTCTCTGGTAGCTGAGGGAAAAGTAAAATAAGTAATAGATTATAATCAAAATGTTTAAACTTTAAAGTAAGTTTAAAAAGTTTTATTTATTACAAAACAAAAAAGTGAAAAGGAGGAGAAAACAATGGACTTGATTCAAAAATGTAAGCTGAAACATCGATATTTTTATTTCCCATTTCCACTTTGACAACTGTCGTTTAAGTCACATGTAACAGCAACAGATGATAATTACTGTTCTGTTGAAATTAGGATTTCAAGAAGCCAACGTGTCACTTTTATGTAAAATGGGATGAACTGCTTTGTTCTTACCTCAGACAGACACAAATCAATCATGGGACATTACCTGTGATAGCGGGTCTTTATTCAAGTTTTTTTGTTAGATGTTTTTTTTTTTTGTGGATGCTGACATGCAGAAAAGGCAGCTAATATCTGAGACAGCAGGAGTAAAGTAAAGGGAAGCTGGTGTAAAAAAAAAGACGCAACTCCAAATGCAGATCGATATGGATTAGGAAGCCGATCATCCTGTGGCTGTCTGTGGTCACCCAGAAAGATGGTGGAAAACATAAAAGGTAATGTGAAATTTAAAAAAAAAATGGAGGGAAATGAGATTTATAAGAAAGGGAGGAAAAAATTCAAAGGAATATAAATAGGAGGAGTGATAATGGGAACATGTAATGAAGGGAAAAAGGAAGGAGGGAAATGACACAATAAAGGGATGCTGACAGAGAATGCATCAGTATAAGGAAAATAATAAGAGGAAAATAATAAGAGGGAATAATAATTCTGAGAGGTTCAAAAACAGAGCAGAGCTTTTACAGAGAAAAACTTACTGTCATTATTCTGCAGCAAGATGGCCAGAATCTCACTGCAGTACAGCTTGTTAGCATCAAACGGCATCTTAGCCTGGGGGTGGGGGGATGAAGAGAGGTGGGAGAACAAAGAAAAAAAGAGAGAAAAAATGAGAAAGGGAGACAAACAGAGAAAATAATAAAAGAGAAAAAGAAAGAGGGAGAATAAAAAAGTAGAAAAGAGAAAGAAGAAAAAAATGAGGAAAAGAGAAATAGAAAGAGGGAAAAAAAAAGGTTTGAAGATAAAATAGAAAAAAATAAAAAGAAACAGAAAAATAAAATTTGAAAACGAGAGAAAAAAACAACAATAAGGAAAAACAGAGGGAAAAAAAAAGAAAACAAGGGAAAAGGACAAACAGGACATGTATTTAGCGGTTCAGCTAAGAGGCTCAGGTCTCCAAACTGTCCACGTTTTCCACATGAAGCTCTGCAGTTTGCAGCCTGAAGCAGCAATGCTGCCTCACACGTCATCACATGAAGCAGAGCCACAGCGCTTCCAAATAAATCTACAGACTCATTTATTTCAATCACAATAAACAACAGAGTGAAAACAGAAAAAACTAATGACCTTCGAATCAACACAATATCTGAATTAGAGGCAGTTTGAGATGAATATACAGCTACAACTGACAAAAATATTTAATTACATCTTAATATAGTCATAAAACTTGCTTTATGAAGTAATCAAATTATCATTTCTAAGCTTACGCAGTGCAATGTTCACACCAGCAGAAATGTGTTTAACAGCTAAAACCTCATCTGACTGATTAAATAATCTTTTATCAGATTTATCTAATGAAACCTTTTCTTGCAGGAAGACAGAACACCACTAAGCTTTAATCCAACTCCGTGATTTGAATTTGATTTTTAATTAAAGTCTAACATACCTAGACTGCATAAAAATGAAAACTCTGTACTGAAGATTCACATGACTTTAGTTTTGCACTGCAAAAAACTAAAGTGTAAAAGTACTTAGTAACATTTTGTACTTTTTCATTGTAAAAGTACAAAATGTTACCAAGTAATTCTGGCTTAGTTCCTCATGCAAATATCTCAGTACACTTGAAGTAATAATGTAAATAAACTGAAGAATGTTACTGTGTTTTAATTATTCCTTTTCTTTTTACCACTGCCATTTTCATTATTCATGCAAATACATCAATTACTTCAAATAAGGGATCTTCACTTATCCTGGTTACCGTAGTGATTCCACTGGTGATGTCTTCACCTACATCTAGTGACTGCCAAACAATCATATAAAACTAAATACAGACTAAAGGCACAAAAAAGTTAAAAAGCAGCAGATAAGTAGAAATTTATAATAAAAAAATTTGAAAGATAAATACAGTGAACTTTTTATCTTGAATTTAAAATGAACATCTATATTTGTTGGGTAGGTTTCTAAGCACAGTTGCGTATCATATCAGGAAAATATGAAATTACAATGCTATTGCTGAAAATACTCATTAACCTCCATTTTTCTAAAACTAAAGATGAGATGTGGGCATTGCTGACAGCTAGAATCATACATTGTTAATACGCAGAGAGCAAGCTCTTGTCAAATCCTGTGTCAAGCAGTACATTCCCATTGTGATATGCTGCACACTAGTATTGCATAGTTATAGTGTAGTTCTATGACTAAGATGAAACAAGGCACCTTACTACATTTTAATAAAGTACAGACTGGATGGGAAAGTCGTAGGCTGTCCAAACAGTCGACTGGTGTCAGAGCGTCAGGTTCTTACCTTGATTCTCTTCAGCAGCCACTGCATGAGTCCCTGCTGAGCAGCTTCAGTGCACAGGCCAGGTCTGAACTCTGCCATGTTTTCAGTAATAGCTGCAGAGATTGAAAAATAAATAAATAAATAAAAATCAGTCATAGAACATTATGTCTGCCAAAAAATGGCTTTACAGTTTTTCTGGATAAATCTGGATGGAATGAAGCAGTGAGTGCATCTAACAACAGAAGGTTCTGATCCTGAGTGTTTACCCAACTGATAGATACGGTGGAAAGGGAAAAACTATCACAATCAGCACTACTAAATAACTGGAAAGCAAAGGATGCTTAAAAGCTTAATTGTTTTACAGAATGTGAACCAGGTGAAGCTAAAATTGCCACTGTAGGAGTTTTGGGTAAAATATAAAACTTTTTTTTTAATCATAAAAAACAAAATTTATACATTATACATACAGTTTTGACTTAATTACTGCTCAGAGTGTATTGTTCTTTCACCAAATTATCTCTTTTTGAGTTTGTATGTTCAAGTTTAATAATCTATTACTAAATCAGTTGATGATTATCTCAATAACAGATTCATCACGATTAATTGCTTGAGCTCTACTCTGAACTCCGGAGACGTCTGTCAAAAATATCTACAGAAACAGTTCAAGTGCTGGATTTTCTGCACATGTGGCTGTGGATAAATTCAATAATCTGGATGAATGAGTGAATACATTTGGCATTATAATGCACACTTAAATTGTACTGTTAATGCTGTAAAACAGTGGGATTTCAACTTAAATTTGATGTGCAATCCATTTCTCCCGGTACTCAACAGCAAGTAAGAGAAACTTATACCACAACACATTCATACAGCTGGAAGCAAATTTGTTCAGGGGACCACTGACAAATAAGACATACTTTATTTTCTAGGTCTTGGGTGCCCCACTCCTTTCTGATGCCGCCCTGGTTAACTGCCCATATCAAAAAAACGCCATGTTTTCAAAAATGTTTAAGAAAATGTTTTATTCTCTTAAACCAAACATGTCTGAAGATTCCCAGTTTTCTAGGTTTGTATATTCAGGAAGCCATTTTGTTTTAAACATTAATTAATGTAAAAATGTCCCTCTCCATTAATTTTCTATGAACTTGAGCAATGAGGTAAGTCTGCTGTCCTCATCTAGCCAGTGTAATTCCTGCATGTGAAACTTTGAGCTCATCCATGCAGATGTACACACAGGGCTAGCAACACAACACAAGAAAGTTTTAAATGTTCAACTTTTGTTGTTGTCTGCTGTCGCGGAAAACTTTAATCTTCTGCAGTTGTTCATCGATTCTGTGTGTTGAGTCCAAAACAAGCTGTTGTGAATGAGGGAAACCTCCACAGGAATAGGTAGTTCAATTAATCTGTATTTTGCAATATTAATGCTTTAGGATTTTCAGATTGATGGCATGTGTTGAAGTTGACAGCCACAGTACAAATGATAATAATAAAGATAATAATAAAAACAGTACATGTGAGATTGGTTTGGAAAAGAAAGTGTAAATAGTTTTGTGTGCGCTGTGAGATATTTTTACCTGATGTTCACAGTACAGGCTGCAGCCTGTTAAAAAGGGCTTCCATAGAAAAGATGGATGGAAACTGCAATCTGAAATTCCAGATCAAACCTGATCTTATTAAGCGGATCGAGTATCAGTTGGGTGTGACTAATCTACATCAAATCTGATTTTTCTCTCTGTGCTTTTTCCCCAACTTATCTTATAATTCTTTCCTTCCAAAGGCCTATCTCTGTAATTCATCCCTTCATCAGAGCAAATGGAAGCTGGGAGCAAAAGAGAGAGGGACAGAGAAAGAGAGAGAAAGGGGAGCGGGTTGGAAGAAAAGAGAAAATGAAAAAAGAAATGAGCACAAGAGCAAAGTGGAGGAGAACAGGGTGGTGGACAAGTCCAAGATGAGGTATGAGAAAAGGAGGGATGCTAGAACTGAGTGAGGAGCAGCCTGGCAATATGGGGGAAAAAAACAACATCTGGAGAGATGGGCTGCAGATGATAGAGAAATGATGGAGAAACAACAATGGAGGAGGAGATAGAGCGCAGGGGTGCAGAAGGAGGAAGACCAAGGCTCTTTATCAGGGATTCAAACGGAGCAGACAGCATCCTGGAGGAAAGCAGGCCCAGAACAGAAAGCAGCCAAGGCAGACAAAAGGCTTATTCAAGCTTGGAGAGCTCCCTTGATAACTCTCTCTCTCTTTTATACACACACATGCATACACACATCTTCAGAGGATGTGCAAGTGTTGCTCCTATATTGAATGCCACAAACACACACACACACCTAAACAGCCCTTCTGACACACAGCCTCAATCTGGCAACAAAGAGAAATCCTCTCGACGGACTCATTCAACACAAAAACAGCTGAGGGGCAGAAAAGTCGGATCCATGTGAGGCTAAACACAGAGGCCAGGACTTTTACAGTCTCCTACTGTCTGCCTCCTTTTGCTTTTAATGCTATTGAATGAACCAAATGAATGACTTTTAGGAAATTATAGAAAATACAGACTGCAGAAGCATATAGAAAAAAGCAGCTAATTTGACCACAAGGTCCTACACTGTCCCTACTGGTCATCTGCATTTAGTTGTTGTTAAAGGAACTGCACAGGTTTTCCCAAACCTGAACCTCGGGACGCAGAACGACAGACCTTAGATTGGTCCATATTCAACACTTCATTTAAAGCAATCAGTCACCAAAAGCTCACCAGTAAGCCCTCCTTAAAGCTGCAATATATAACTTTTATTTGTTTTTTACATATTTGTTAAAACTGGCATCTTTGTTTTGATAGTTTGTTACAAAACACATAATCTGTGGAACTGATATCACCAACATTATTGATTAATCAAATTTTTGGGAAGATGTAATTGTTGGAAAATCTGGATTTCTTTTTTCTCCAATAAACTCCTTGGATTTCCATAGTTCAGAGTGATGTCAGCATGCCCAGGTCTGCCTTCTTGTTTGACAAACATGTTTTACAGCTTTTATGAATTTGGACTTTGGATTCAGGTCAACACTGATAAATATAGTTTAAAACAAAATGTAGGCTTTATAAGAATAAAGTCATAATGTTACAAGAAAACAGTTGAAGTAATATGAGAATAAAGCTATCTGACAAAATCAGAGTAATACAGGAATTCTCATTAAAACAACATTTGTCTTATAACTTGAAGACATTCTTCTGGTAAAATTGTATCTTTATTATTTCAATATTATAACTATCTACTCATACTTGCTCGTACTACAAATATTCATGCATCCTGGTCCAAATACTCCAACTCACAAAAGGGACGACTGACATAAAAGCTACTTTAGAAAATATTTTCGGTCATTTGTAACTGTCTTTTTCATAGAAGAAACCTAAAGAAAGATGGTTCAAATCAGAAATCAAGTGTGGTTTGAAAAACAAGAAATAAAAATATTTTTATTTTTAAGCAATATTGCCCAGCCCTAAGAACACACTAAGTACCTTTTTGTTGTTTGAAATTAGTAGAAAAATTTGTTTTGTACCAACTGCTCACACTTACAGTGTGACGCCACCTCTGAAATAAAGGACAACTAACCGCAGGAAGACTTTGGCTGTTAAAATTTTTATCTTGCAAAGGAGGCCTTTACTTGCAGCAGATTAGACAGTAAATGTGAAGAAAGAGAAGGAGGGAAGACATGCAGCAAAGGTTCCAGAGTTGAGAACATATAAATATCACCCCGACAAATACCTATTTTGGTTCTTGTTAGTTACGGCTCCCAATTCACATAATCTCACCTAATTGATATCAATTAGGTGCAATTGGTATCAACAAGTGAAAGAATCAGAATTATGTCAAAATATCCACACATTCAAAGCTGTGGGCAGTTCTCTCAGTTTTATGGCTTAGACTTTGTTGCAAGAAGATTGTCGCCTTTTAGGACAGACAAGAACTCACACAGCTGGATTGTGGAGAGAGATTTCAACAATGAGAAACTGTGAAGTCCTAATTCCAAATGTTCATTTAGTCAATCATATTTTCACAATATTCTCTTTTTCAAACCTAACGTCATGTTTAGACCAGTTATCAGCAGGGGGACATGCTACTAAACCTCAAGAATACCAATCAGGTTTGTGTATCGCTGCTGTGTGACAGCCCTGCGACGGACTGGCGACCTGTCCAGGGTGTACCTTGCCTCTCGCCCGGAACGCAGCTGGAGATAAGCACCGGCAACTCCCGACCCCATTAGGGAGAAGGGTGGTTAGAAAATGGATGGATGGATGGATGGATGCTGTGTGACAGTAAAAAGGAAATCCACGAGGGCTTCCTGTCAGCCCTCTCCCCAAGCCTCAAATGGCAGCTGCTTATGGACACAACTCTTTCTAGCATTTCTGTATTAAACAAGGTCAGACCTATCAATTGTTCAGAATATTCAACCAAGTTATTTTTATCCATTATGCAGTAAAGAAACTAGAGTCACTGCAGAACTTGCAGGGTGCAGTGAATGCCCCAGATTTCTCACAGAAATGCCTTCCAGTTTTGAAATCTAAAATCACCACATACCATCTAAACAGCTTTTATCCTTCTCATATGAATGTCACATATGAAATCAATTACATTTATTTAAAACTTCAAAATGTAATTGATTTCAGCAGAAAAGGTTAAAAAGATGATGACTGAGGAAAGGCTATTGCTAAATATAAGGAACAATCCAGGAGTATGACAATGTCCAAGGAGCTTTCAAGTATTTTTAAGAGATAACTATTACTGTCTGGAGATTTCTTATTTTACAGCAAAATAGCAAACAAGTGCAGGGTGGAGTACCAAGGTAAAACCCAAAAAGGCAACACAAAATCTCCATGGAAACAAAAAGCCCAGCTAATGTGCAAAAACTGTAGTGCAGGAAGAGAGAAAGAGTACACCACTGCAGTGTTGTGCAAAATATATTCTGAGCTCAAATACGGAGCCGAACAGTGTAGGCTGAACACAAGAAAAACATCTAGAACGTAAATAAAACATGTTATGATGAATAAAACAGAATCACTGCAGCAACTGGACAGGCTCTGTTACAATGTGTTACATTTCTCATCTCTGCAATTCTGCTCAAAACTTTATCAATGTTTGTGCAGCCTGTTTGTGCAACCAGTCTGTAATTTTTAAAGTAACCTAAAAAAAGAAAAGAAAAATCAGTAATCCAACATGAACCTTAGTAAACATGTTCCTGAGCTGATAAACAGTATTTTACACTAGTACGGGATAATAAATCTCAGGTAAAGCTGGGGTTCCACACTGTCATAAACTTGGGTACATAGGGACTACAGGACTTCATCATATCCCACACTCATGTTCAGATAGGCATATTCACATCTGATACATAAGAGCCGATCTGAAAAATATGATGGATCTCAAAAGGAACCCATAGGTGAAAGAAAAAGGTGCATTCTTTTCAGAACTGTAAATATGAAAATAAGGAAACTAAATCTGAAATGGTGCCGCAAATAAAACTTTAGATAGTATAGAAAAACAGTAAACCAACATGATGCAATGTCCATAGTAAAAAAAGATACAGTAATGGATTAAGTTAGAGACAGTTACCAAGCTAATCCAAACCCATTTCTTTTGCTATTGAAGCTGTTGTTGCTAAGACATTCTTTATGTAATAATCAGTAATGTTTTGAATTTTGTCAGTAATTTGGACATACAGTATATGAATACCACTCCTTCCACAGTCTTTACATGTAACCTCTCTGAGTCCACAGTGGTGCCTGTGGTCATCGGGGCCCTCGGGGCAGTCACCCCCAAACTGGAGCAATGGCTACAACAGATCCCAGGAACAACATCAGACATCTCAGTCCAGAAATGTTCAGTCCTTGGCACAGCCAAGATACTGCAGGACCCTCAAGCTCCCAGGCCTCTGGTAGAGGACCCGAGCTCAGAGGATAAGAACCACCCGCGGTGGGTGAGAAGGGATTTATTTTTTTATTTTTTTATACATATAGTATATATGCATATATGCCGGAGGTGGTGGACAGCTACGGCAAGAAGGCCAAGTGTTGATCAGATGGTTGAAGCTTGTTCGAAATAACAGGCACTTATTTCTTGAGGTTTATTTCAGTAGTAATTGCCAGAAATTTGACCAAGGTGGCAGGAGGAAGCTGGAATCAAACCTATAACCTTTCAATTGCAAGACAACCACTCTAGTATCGCACCAGTTGCACCCGGATATAAACATTGGTAGAAACATAAAGGGGAAGTCTGGTGGAATATGGTATTGTTAAACTATATATAACTACCTATATGTTTAAATAACTTATTAAATCCTTGTTTTTAACTCATTGACTTAACTCTTTTTAATTAAGGATTTTTTGGTTTTGTTTTTTCTATTTGTTCCACTTTCCGTATTTTTACCTTGAAAATGTAGTGCAAAACTCTGTAATTTCTGAACACATTACAGAACACATATAAAAATGTTTGTAGCTTTTCTGATCATTTCTGACGTTGTGCTGCTGAAATATTTGCTCTCCAGAGACAATGAGTTGAGAATTGCATTTGTTGCTACATTATAAAATGACAAAAGTTGTTTGTTTACTGTAGAGGAACGTTTCTTACCAAGTGTGTTGTAGATGCCATCAGCCTCTTCTTTCACTTGTTCATCAAGCCGCTCCATGTTCTGCACCAGCAAGGCCACCACCTGACCCTCTAACTGCACACAAAAAGTTAAGACTTTTTTACAGCAAAACAACAGAAAAGAAATACAAAAATCAAAATACCAATTTTGCAAATGTCATTTTTACAGGTCATAAAACACAATCTTATTTCTGTGTAGATGTAACCAGGTATAATTTAGAAAAGTTTCATGAATGCTGCTATTGCGATAGCTAGACAAAATATTCTGCTCAGATGGAAAAACCATTCCCGCATTCTCAATGGATCTCATCATATTCATAACTTACGTCTTAAACAGAAGCGTTATTTTGAGAATATCTCTAGTTTAAGAAGTTACGGGGACTCTTCCAAGAGTTTTATGAAACTAAAAATAACCCAGCTCCAGCTGCATGTGAATACAAAGGTGGAAGTCATTTGTATTTGAGGGAATGGTGTGAAAGTGACATATCAGGCTTTAATGGAGATTCAGCATAGAGTTTAGATTTTAGATTACAAAAGGCGGCAAGATTAAGCTGGAAGACACACACAAGACTCCACTTACTTACTGTAGCGGTGGTTCATGTTTAGGCAAGAGGTGGTTCGCCCATCATTAAGTGGAACTATCCAAGGTAATACCACCAGAAAGACAGAAAAAGTGCAGAGCCGCTGTATCTCAGTGCATCACCAAATAACAGAGATTTTACATTTTAAGGTTGAGGGGGAGGCAGGAGGACATTCTCAGGGCAGCTGTGACAGGAAGCGAATGTTATCAGTCAAGTTGAGATTGGAGACTTATAACCAAACAAAGATTGTAGATTGCCAGCGGGTGGGATAAAAGTACTATTACAGATGAAAGAAGATGGACAGCCAAAGCAGATTTATAAGCCACAGAGACCGCCCTGAATCATTTTGATTTATCTTATCAAGGGTAACACCTGGCCTTCTGGCAGCAAGGACACCGCAGCTGCAGGCACTACAGCAGCACAGAGGAGACAAATGGAATCAACCAACCAACCTCTCTGCCCTCAAACGGCATTCCTTCGAAGAAGCTGTAAATAACTGTGAGGTTTATGGGTGCTCCGTTGGGCGTTGCATTTATATTACACCTCCACCTGGAGAGGCTGGAAAAACAAGCTGAGCTCCTGTCTCACCCAACAGTAGGAAACAAACCAATTTAGTCACACACATAATGTTTTCAGCTAGAAATGTTGATCTACTGTCTAATTATTAGTTATTGTTTGATCAAGGTTAGTCAATTGAACAAAATATTCAGCACAGAGAAAACAAAATAAAAACTGAAATTGTGCAAGCATTTTTGTTAACTGTAATAAATAGAAACTTTAATTATTAGGGAAAAACTACGACCAACTAAAACTATATTGTGTGTTTATAAAACAAACTAAAACATACAGAAATTAGACAAATAGCTTCCTTTCTTTTTGTGTTAATGAATCTATTTCGTAGCCTTTCAAACTGATGTGAAACTGATTTTATCCCCTCCACACACACAGATTAAGTCAGCTGTCAGAAATTACAGACTCCACAATCCTCCTGGTGGCGCTAACGCTAGTCTGTAAAATGACAACAACACAAGTTGGGAGAAAACACCAGTCAGCTGGCTGTTAAAAAATAACTGGATACATTTTTTACTCAATGTTATCTTCTGTAAAGTATTCATTACCCAATTTATATATACATAATAACAATAGAATACTTTGACCATTTTGAATTATGCACCTAAAGGTTAAGCAAGGAATGAAAAAAACTAAAACTACTACTGTCAATAAAAGAACCTCAACCTAAACAATATCAAACTAATGACCAATAAAAACTAGCAAAAACACAATAAAAACTAATTAAAACTGACAGAAATAGACTAAAAATCCCAACAAAATAAAACTAAACTATATTGGAAAATCCAAATACATCAGAACCCTGGTTCTGATAGGCAACCAGAAAGTCAGCAAAAAACATGACATGACTGATAGACCAAGTGTCCCTATTTAGGCAGCAGTCACATGTCAGTACAACAACCAGGATTTTGAGCAGTTACAATAATAATTTTATGATCTTCAAAAAATTTGTTTAATGCATAAATGTACACTCTGTACACTAATGGTACACTGTACCATTAATAAGTAGTTACAGTACAGTATTTACCTTTAATAACTAAACATCAAATTTAGTAACATATTATTAAACTTAGTACCGTTAATAACTTAAAGGTAAATAAGTTACCTTAATAACTTAAGTTACTTTAATAACTTAATGTTATTAAAGGTAAATAGCATCAAGTTATTTACCTTTAACTTGATGTTGCTGCTCTTGAATTTCCTTACAGAATGACAGTAAAGGATATTTCTTTTCCAAAATTATTGATGTTTAAATTTAACTGTACACAATATGCATATCGCACCCTGGACAGAAGTTCAAACTGAATGAAGCCTTTTTTTTTTTTGTTCAAATTGTCAACCTGCCACAGAGGCAGGTGCGCTGCTCCAATTTACACGCCACTTCATACTTTTATCCACATTTTGTCAGTGGTGGGTGCCAATTTCCACCCCTTGGTTTCAATACTCAAGTCAAATGTAGCAAAAAAAGTAAAAAATTAAAAAAAAAGCAAAATATAAAATCTTTGGCAGTATTGCCCAGGAAGGAAATCATATTCCAAATGCAAATCAGATGCAAAGACAAATGATGCTAAAAAGTTAATTACTAAAAGACAAAGACAAGGCAAATACAAAACCGAGTGACAATGGCTTTAGAATTCACACCTGCATACAGCAAAATCTTAATCAAAATATAATTTTCACATCCACTATGAAAGGCGATGACATTTATTTTTTGACTGTAACAAGAATATAAAAGATTCTTTGAAAGAGAATGTCAAAAACCTCTTCAATGTAGATCCTTTCTGGATCACCGAGTTTAGCACAGGCTCTTTTAAAGTTACACACCACAGACATGTATGGATTTAAAAAAAAGAGAGAACGTGTACTGGTGCTACAGGAAGCTTTGCAAAAGAGAAGACACTGAAGTCAGAAAATAACTAACATCTGCATGTGCAAACTCCAGTAACTCAGAGCTAATAGAATACCAGCAGAAGAAAAGTGTTCAACCTCACAGCTCAGACCTGTGAGTAAGCAGAGTTAAGGGGTCAGTCCCCGCAGTAACAAACAAGACAGAGAATATTAGATGAAAAGCACCCATCACTTCCTTCCTCCGTTAAAAGGTAGAACCGAACATTACTGCAGTTTGATCTTTGTGTGAAAACATAATGGGATATCAACAATATTGATGTTCTTATAGAGGGGGTATCTGCTTGGTTCACAGACAGACTCAAGTCAAATAAGCAGGAGTTTTATTGTAAAAAAAAAAAAAAAGACTACAGCCATATTAAAGCATCATAAAGTTATAAATAAAATCTAGCTTAAGACTTCAACCACAAAGTTTAAACTAAAAAAACATTTTAATGTCAATGAGAGCTAACAGAAGTCCTATTTTGTATTCACTAATGATGACCAAGTAATCCATCTTTCTCTGCCTAGTTTGGATCCAAAATTACCAAAACTTAAGTACTGATCCACTGAGAGTCGAGTGATCAATAACAAAGACTGATGTCAATTTTGAACTCACCAGGGCATCAATGAGGACTTCGGCTCCCTCCTCACTCTCATGGAGCGTGTCGATATCCGTCAGCTCCTGCAGCAGATCCACCACTGCTATGGCAACATGTGGTTGACGTTTAGAAAAATAAAGACTATTACAACACGTTTTCATCATTACATTTATGGAGAAGATAAAAATGATTACATTGAAATTAACATTTAAAGCTGTCCTTCAAATAAGAGAACCAATATATCTGGGAAACTTCAAAAGGATCCAAATGGTTATAAAGGTAGCAATTGATCAGCTATAAATCCCTGCTTGCCACGATGAAATGCTTTGGAAGTGTTAAAAAGCCATCCCACAGTCAGATATGGAGAAGAAAATCCTCTAAAAATTATATATATGAAACAAAATTGTATCATTGATGTTAGTTTTCCTTAATAGTGCATGCCAATGTGCAATCTGAATTATTTCCACATTTCCCCAGGCACACCCCTGTCATTTCTCCTTGCTACACTAAAGATTTCCTGAGACATAGCTAAACAGCACTCATGTGTGGTTGTTAGGGGAAAACAAAAAATATTTGGCCAATCAGGATTGCTGAATTTAACGTGTTGGGGTTGCTGCATATTATTTCCTCCATGCTACAGAAAATGCAGAAAAGTTTTGGATCGCTACGGTGATGAAGCTGACGATGGTGAAAACAGCAGTCAAGAGAAAGTTTAATTCTCTGTCTTCAACGACAACATGGAGGATTTTCCACGTAGCTGTTAAGCTACAGCTCCGGCTCCTCAGCATGTTTTATTACTTTTAGCCTCCATACTACTTTACTCTTTTTTGTTATTTACTTTTTCTGTTTATAAGCTGCTGTCATTTGTTCTTTGCTGATAATCAATTACAAACTGGGATTTATTTGATGCTTATGGTCTAGAAATACATGTTACTGCCCTAACATGATGCAGTTTCTTTTTTTTTTTTTTTTTTTGGTCTTTCTTGTTAAATGTTTTCAACAATTATTGACAAAACTACAACTGCAACTTATTTTGAGATTCCTAGTAATGTCTGGAGACTACCATTAGATGCATTTTGCAACACTAGGTATACTACATGGTTATCTGTCCACAAACCAATAACTTTAAAAGTCCATCTTCTTAAAGTTATAGAAGATAACTTTAAGATCTTCTATAAGTCTTTAAGATGTTTAAGAACGTTTAACTCCCTAATCACCTCTCTGATCTCTGAAGGTTTCTCCATCAGAATTTCAATTGGTCTTTGGTTTGGGTTTGAACTGGGCCACAGCAGCATCTCTACTCTTTTCCTTTGCAGTCACACACACTTGTTCTCATTATTCTGTTTCACGATCATATTCCAGCCAGGCTTTAGGTGTCTATTGGACGGTGTCACATATATGAATGACTTTAGCTTCAGCTGCATGGTATTCAGGCCTGGTAGCGGCATCACAAGCTGAAATCATCACTCTTTCATTTCATTGCATGACAGCTGGAATGAGGAGTTTGCACCTGTACTATAAGCTAGTCTTGATTTTCACCAAAAGTGGAGCTGTGTCACTCAAATTCTGTTTCACAAACTGGTTTGTCCTGGAAATGCTTTGACTGTATAAGAAATCTTATGACTACCTAATTGTGATGTGTTAAATTTAATTAAATCGCAAATACTGTACATTTCTTGTATCCTGATTTGTAAAAAGCTTAGAGATCACAGCTGGGACTGTAACTGTGACAGACAAATTTTCTTCAGAAATCAATGGAGCTTAACAACTCGAAAGGAAGACAATAAACATCGAGGTGTTCTTCAATAGCTATTCAGAAGGATATCAGTGTTTTCATGGCTCAGGAGGCCCAGCAGCGAGTGGACAGCGTTAAGCTCCACCAGCAGGTGGTAGAGATCCGGCATCGTCGCGATTACATGCATTTCCTGGATGATGTCGTTCAGGTCCAGCTCTGACTCCATAAACCTGATCAAAAACAAAAGGAAAATGTGCTACCAGATGCTTTTGATTCTGCCCAAATGGATCATATTACACATTAACTTGCGAAGAAACGAAGTGTGTGACAGTGAAGTGAACCAAAATGCGTCATTGGTGATGATCTTACTTCTCTGGATTGTCTGGAAACTTTATCCTCAGCTCCTGGTTTTTGTATGACCTTTTCTCAAAGGTCAGAATCATTTTCTTCACTGAGCTCTCGTCAACCGGCTCTGCCTGTTTGATTAGTACAGGAGTGAGAAAGAAAAGATGGAGAAAAAAAAGACCATGAAGGGAAAGAAGAAAAAAAAAGGCTTTTTTTGAAGCAGCTGTTGCAATAGCAAAGGAGCCATCAGGGTGACCTTAATTATGTGAGAGGAGCACAGGTTTTTTTTTCCTCAATCTGGGGGATATTTCACTGAAAAATGGAATCCATTTAACCTCCTGATGGCTTAAAAGCCATAAATTGCTGGGCAGATAATGACCAGTTAGGACATTTCAACTGGCTGACATTATGGAACAATGCAGCTCTTGGCTCTGAGTACCTCTTGACAATGGGAATCTTTGAAAAGGCTGCAGAGTGGGATTATAGGAACCTAATTATAGAGGTGGCAGTTTTCAAATGTCCTACACATGATGATGGCATCGGTGACACCAGAAACTCTCCTGGCTGAACCGTTTCCTTTTCCATCTGGTTGTTTTCATTAACTTTTTAGGACTCACCTGAAAAACGAGCCAAAGTAATACATGGAAAAGGCTATGAAAGTTGGATTGCATTCCAAATAAAATGGTGGTACTGTTCAGGGTTTCACACAGACACAATTTTTTTATATAAAATAGATAAATTAAACAACAGGTATATCTCCAAACCTCAGGCTTTCTATGCATTTTTCATGAGTAAACTGCAGATTTTTCCAGAGCGCTCAGCCTATTTTTGTCCTATTTTAAAAGTCAGAAATACTAAAGTTAACTAAGAGTTTACAGCAGATTCTTGTAAAGAGGCCAGTTATTACATAAACAGAGAGTAAAGAAGGATGTACTGACAGTAGGTGGATAAAGAAGTGGGCTGACAGACGGACACACCAACTAGCAAAGAAGTTTAAAAATAAATTTTCTTCTTCTTATTTATTCGAGATTGAGGAAAATACTCTAAATTCAATATTTTCTTCCAGACTCTGTAGGAAACCTCCAATAATAAGTAGATACAATGAAGAGGCCTGCAATTCTCACCGCAGGTACACTTCAACTGTGAGAGACAAAATATTTAAAAAAAGATAATAATTTCCCACTTAAAAAAATAATAAATAAAAAAATCACACATTTCATTGCATGGAATAAGTCAGGTAACAATCTCAAATAGGTGCAGCTCCAGGTAATGAGTGGAGGATAGAAAAGGCTTCTTAAAGCTGAACTAACAGGACTGTGAGAGACAGACTTCTTGCTGGTTGCTAGGCAATCAAATACTTATTTCACGACATAAAATGCTAGTCAACTATTTAAAAATCGCGCAAAGTGATTTCCTGAATTATTGTTACATTTTGTCTTAAGTTGAGGTGTTCCTACAAAGAAAGTTACAGAACTCTTTATTCTTTCTAAGTAGGGAAACCTGAAAAACCAGCAAATACTTATTTCTCTGTTGTGTTTTGGGGCTGATTGAATCCTATTACTTATAAGCATGAACAACACACACAGACATTATCCAAACAGACACACATTATCCAAACACACACTTTATTCAAAGTACTGGAACCACAAAGCTCCTGTATTTTGATATGTACAGCTAAAAAGATACAAATAGACAATGTCTGAATAATGCTGCTTAATAATCACAGTTCTAGTCTAAATAAGTTATTTTCAAACTACATCATGAATTGTTTAAAAGAAGAAAAAAAAACTGTGCACAAATTCAATCAAATGACAGAAAAATCTTTATTGTCTTTATTATCTGGTGAACTGAATTAAGCCAAAAGTTGATTTTCTAATGTACTTTTAGCTGAGACTGTAAGAACAATTATTTATTATCAAATAAGCCACATCAAATGATTATTAAATGTCTACTATTTATTTATTTATTAGGATACATTTAAATGTTGTGTTTTCTTTAACGTACTCATGCAGAGAAGGGTATGGAATTAGTTTGAGTTTCTGCTGATCCAGGAAGATTAAAGAACAGAGGAACAGACTTTTAGATTTGAAATTTCCCAGTAAACCTTTAATCTTTAAACTTACAAGTGAAAACCCCTGCAGAATGTATTTGAACCTGAAGTCATTTTTCTTATTATTATCTGCAACATCACAGAATAGTATTTTTATGTCTAATGCATTAAATGTATACTGCAACAGATGTGTTGTTTCACTTTGCTTTACATATGAATTTTATCAAATAATAGTAAAATTTGTAATACTGAAATAGTAATTTTGCTCACCTCTGGTTCTTCCCCATCCTGGTCCATCAATTTTTCTAAGATCATCTTCCTGTCTCCAGTCGACTCTTCAGTTTCTTTCATTTCAGCTCCTCCCTCTCCTCCTCCCACCTCCCTGAACCTGGCTGCCTCCCTCGGTCCCACACCTTTCTGCTGCTTCCCTCCTCTGGAGTTGTTGTCTCCTCCTGCAGCTCCTCCATCCTCTCCCCTCGGGCGCTTGGCTCCTCTATCAGGCTGAAGGAGAACAACATTTAAGTTAGATGTATTATTTTATGCTACTACTAAGACGTTTCTTTCTGACTGGAATCCCATTATTAGCAACCAAACACTTCTTATTGCAGACAAGTCTGTCGCGTGTCTCCACTGGTATTTTTGTCCATTTAACTTTTACAATGAGCTTCAAGTAGGCCTGACGCGATAGCACTCCTTGCTGGATGATAAATCTTCCCTGAAATTATTGCGATAAACAGTAATGTCGTTCTGAGATCATTTTTTAGTAACATAATGGCATAGTTATGCAAGAACACATTCTGAAAGATCCATAAACTTAAAATTCTAATGAACGTTTAACAATGGAACTAGAAGACATTTTAAATATCCAAAATAAATAAACAACAACAATAAAATGATGATTGTTATTATTTAAATAATAATATAAAGTCTCTATAAACAAAATCTGCCTTCAAAAAAAGGGGTAGTTAAGACCAAAGCACCAGACTGAAGACTTTCTGTCATCCAACTTTTGGTTAAAGAGGAAAAGAGAAAAACAATAAATCAGGCAAAAGGAAATTATTGAGTTCGTTTTAATTCATCAAGCAATTAGCAGGAAATAGCAGCTTGTCACAAAACAGTACTATGTTTTGTGCCGTTTTATTTATAGAATACATCGACTTTTTGTATCAGTTTACTTCCGTCTTGTACCTGTAAGCCACATATTTTGTAACATGGTTTCTCTTGCTACTAAAGTATTTTCAATAGGGATCCATAATATCAAGTAACATGTTACCAGCCAATGTTAGTTATTCTACATATTGACACCAGAAGTAAGTCTGGGCCTACATTAAAAACCAATACTTTTTTTCCATATTGTTTACACTGCAAATACACTATAAAAAATGACAATCTGCTGTCAAATGAGATATGAATTTGCAGGTATATTCTACTATTTGTAGTTATGAAATTAGAACAATTCTAGAGTAACCAAGATTTTTAAAATATGGCCCTTTATTGACGCTTCACAAATCAGAAAAAAGTTCCACAAATCCCAAACATGGTTTTAAATCACATGTGTCAAACTCAAGCCCCGGGAGCCAAATCCGGCCGCCGTAGCTTTTTATGTGGCCCTCCACAGACTAGACTAAACACTAAGCGTGATTAAATATTATATCATCGATCATATCAATGCAGTTTTTATCTGTTTACTGCCAATTTATATCAATCAATCCCTCCAGTTTCTTGAGAATTTAGTTGATGTATGATTATAGTCCATGATTTATACAACGAGTAAATAAACAGTCGCATTTATTATTAATTCCTGAAGGGACTGAAAAGATCTTCAATAATATGTAATTTTAAGAATTCATTGACATATTAACAGTTTGTGAACAGGTTTTATCAACACATTCTGGCACAACCGGTCTTGTGCGAAATTCGGTTCCCCTGTGAAAATCTGTTCCCCTTGTGTCGGGAGCGCGCATTACAGCCAGAGAGGCGAACGAGGCGGATCTGATCATTTTCGCGTCGCTTCTGATCGATTTCTCGGTAAAACAACTCATATAATCATGTCAAGGTTGTAACATTCAGTTTAATTGGCAGCTGTTGTTTAAAAAATAAAATAAATAAATAAATGAGGTCTTCTGACGCTGTTTTGTGTTATTTTAAACGCGAAGAGAATCGCTCTTTTTCCAACTTTTCTCACGTAAGCCTGGCAGAAATAAAAATCAGTCACCAAACACAGTTTTCCCAACACGTAGCGTATATGTAAAGATTTTTGACAATTTGGAAATAGTTGTTCTTTATTCCCCAAGGTTATGGGGTAAGGAGAGGAAAGAATGGATAATTCAGCAGCCTGAAATAATCTGTTCCCTCTCCATAATATGGGAACAAATTGATTGACCTGCAAACCCTTAACTGTGTGTGTTCCCCTCATCAACAACAATAAGTCCTGTGATTTTGGTAGCATTTGCTACTTATTTGCCAGAGATATGAGAGGGAAACCATATATTTTAGCCATCTGAAATAATCTGTGTCCCCTCCAAAACATGGGAACCAAGTAATTAACCAGAAAAAGTCTCTGTGCTGTGGTGAGCACAAAAAACAGATTGGAAAGAATCAAAGCAGTTGTATTTATTAATTAGTAGACAATTTCCTGAAATAAATGTTTTCAGATTCCATGTCAATGTTTTAAGTTTGGGCTAAGTACAGATTTTTTTAGAGAAACATACAAATAGTAATCATGATAACAATTTTCATAAACACTCAAAATAATAACATTAATGTTATCCTCACAACCTAAGGTTCCTGAGTTTGCTGTGATGTGCTAATTTATGTATGTTGTATAATGGTTAATAAATTACATTTTGATAACTGTGTTTGATATGCATCCTTAAAGGACTTTGATATAAGACAGTTATGGAAAGATAGTTTACATCCCAAGGCCCCTTACCTTTGAGAAATGAAGAGAACATTAAAAAAACTTGCTGGTAAGTTAAGTTGTTCCCATTTTATGGAGGGGGAACAGATTATTTCAGGTGGCTAAAATATATGGTTCCCCCCCCCCCCCCATAACTCTGGCAAATAAGGAGCAAATGCTACCAAAATCACAGGACTTATTGTTGTTGATGAGGGGATTAAGGATTTGCAGGTCAATTAATTTGTTCCCATTTTATGGAGGGGGAACAGATTATTATCCATCCATTTTTCGTTACCATTCTCCCTAACGGGGTCGGGAGTTGCTGGTGCCTATCTCCAGCTGCGTTCCGGGCGAGAGGCGGGGTACACCCTGGACAGGTCGCCAGTCTGTCGCAGGGCAACACAGAGACAAACAGGACAAACAACCATGCACACACACACTCACACCTAGGGAGAATTTGGGAAGGCCAATTAACCTGACAGTCATGTTTTTGGACTGTGGGAGGAACCCGGAGAACCCAGAGAGAACCCACGCATGCACAGGGAGAACATGCAAACTCCGTGCAGAAAGACCCCGGCCCGGGAATCGAACCCAGGACCTTCTTTCTGCAAGGCAACAGCGCTACCCACTGCACCACTGTGCAGCCCACAGATTATTATGTTGACCTATAATATATGGTTCCCCCATCATAACTCTGGCAATTAAGTAGCAAATGCTACCAAAATCACAGGATGTATTGTTATTGATGAGAGGAATAAACAGAGAAAAAAATCTTGCTGGTTAGTGAAGTTGTTCCCATTTTATGGAGAGGGAACAGATTATTTCAGGCTGCTGAATTATCCATTCTTTCCTCTCCTTACCCCATAACCTTGGGGAATAAAGAACAACTGTTTCCAAATTGTCAAAAATCTTTACATATACGCTACGTGTTGGGAAAACTGTGTTTGGTGACTGATTTTTATTTCTGCCAGGCTTACGTGAGAAAAGTTGGAAAAAGAGCGATTCTCTTCGCGTTTAAAATAACACAAAACAGCGTCAGAAGACCTCGTTTATTTATTTATTTTACAATTTTTTAAACAACAGCTGCCAATTAAACTGAATGTTGCAATCTTGACATGATTATATGAGTTGTTTTACTGAAAAATCGATCAGAAGCGACGCGAAAATGATCAGATCCGCCTCGTTCGCCTCTCTGGCTGTAATGCGCGCTCCCGACACAAGGGGAACAGATTTTCACAGGGGAACCGAATTTCGCACAAGACCGGCCCTTTATAAGAGCCTTCATGATCTTGATTTGGCCCAAAACGAAAATGAGTTTGACACACCTGTTTTAAATAGTCTGCTAAAAGAGCAGAATAAGCCAGTCCAGATTTGAAGAGTCTAGGTGTTGCAGTTTTTTAACTCGAGTAGATTAAAGATGCTAAAGGTAGTTAAAATTAGCTGGAATCGCCCTTTAGCAATTTCCCGAATCGGAAACGAATTTCAGCTTCGTTTTCTGATCTATTTATCAGTCACATATAAAGTCTCAAAGCGAAGGGAAAAACACCGTGAAACAGCCTGGGTTTGCTTTGAAACTCAGAGAAGTCTGTACAGACTACTCCAAAGAGTTGGAAGAAAGACTATAAAATATTAGGAGTATGTCAACACTTTATACAATTATGTATATTTGTCAACATTACAGAAAAAAATAACGATTTGGCTTTTAATATTAGACATTTACAGATAATATGTAATGAAAAGGACGTGAATAACGATTCTAAATAGTCTGCTATCTGGTTTGTTACTGCAAAGCTGTTACCTGCAACCAGTTCAAGTGGATACGGTCACTAAACAAAAATTCATCCACTATAAAGACAAGAGTGAATACCTGATAGTTCAGGAGCTCTCCAACATCCATTGTTCCCTGGTTGTGTCCCTGTACCGGAATATAACCGCGTTTATATGTGAAATTCTACACTACTCGCCCTCCAGCTAACAACAAGCTACCATCTGAAACATGTCTGCTGTAAAGCGCCACTGTTTCTTCACATTTTGTCGTAAACTGCTCCCTATGTCGTAAAGCGCTGTAAATAAACTTCATTTTTGTTGTTCCTGGGTAGGCAGAGATCGAAACCCAGTAAATTAGTTATTTGCTCAAAGTCAATGTCTTGCTTAGCTAGTTTTCAAAGTGGAAAATCAGCAAGTCGTCAAGATGTTTTAGATGAAGTTATTTTATTCATATCATAAAAAACAACAAAGAACATTAAGTTCAACTGGCATAGGAATCAAGTGCAATGAAAAAGCAGAAAGGATAATGTCTTCTCCAGTCATTTGTCTTGAATGGATGAGCAGAGAAATTAAACCTATGGTCCCATCACAGAGAACAGAAATAAAAACAATTATTAAAGCTGGACTATAGAGGGGAGACAAAGGCATAAATACAAAAAGAGGGAATTGTAAGAAGTAACGATATAATGAACAGGCAAGAGGAAGTAAAGATAACTAGGCTGAGGAATGGGCTCACAAGTCTAAATAATGGTTTAAATGTTATAGGGAAAAATCGATCAAGCTTGTCCACATTGTGGAGAAATATAAGGAGCTGAACATGCTTTAATACAATGTAATGAAGTCTCTGTCACATTGTGTAATTAAAGCTCTCATGAAGTATTTAAAGGACACAAATTAGCTGAGATAATTTAATTTATTTTTTTAGTATCATATATTGGTATTGATGAGATAGAATGAGTTAAACTTGTGGATTACTCTCAGTCTGGTTGATGGCAGTAAAACACCAAGATTGTAAACTGTCAATAATCTCCAAAAAAGAAGAGGCAAAAGGAAGTGTGACTATATGTCAAACCAGGCTTGAGTAATTCAGCCTGACTGATTGCAATCTGTGGACTTGGAATGCAAGTCCTCAGATTTCTTCACTTCCTAACGATGCACTACTTTTCATTTATTTCCAACTAAAATACATAAGTTTGTGGATGTAGTATGGAAAGGACGTGACTTGGTTGGTCAAAGTGTCTGTGTAGTAAACAGGAGATGCTGAGTTCAATCTCAGCAGGGCCTTTGACTTAATCTGTTTTACTGCTTGTGGCCTGTCTTTTGATTGTTATTGAGCTGAATTTACATTAACAGTTAAACAGGAACTTGTTCCTTCAAAGCAAAAGCATCACAACTCGAACAGAAAGTTAACCATAGTTAAAATCAAGGGTGGCATAGGCAGGGAAGAAAAATGTTATTGTATTTAATTTTGACCTGGTATGTTTGTTCTGTATAAATAGCAATCAATTGTGTTATTAAAAAAAAGTAACATGAATGAATTGTCTGTCAGATTCACACGTTACAAAATTGAGTTCCATTCTTCATTCCAAATCATGACATTTTTATTTCGGAACAGTTTGGAAATGTATATTTTGGGTTAGTTACCAGTTAAACTAGCATGACTCCCTTTTGGAGCTCATTAGGGTTATGTGGGAGAGGGGTCTCCAATTTTTGGTTGTTTTATAGCCACAAATGTGCTTGATTAAAGTACACCTACTGGTAAACAATTTGTTTTAAATCTCCTCATATGTCACATATCCAAAAGAAATATGGCATATCTCCAGCATTTAAAAAGATTTATTAAGACAAAGGCACTACTGGGTGTCATATTTGTGGAGTGAGATTCCAGCCCATATGCAGAACACAAACACGCTGAAAGTTGGGAGTGAAGATATACTGAATTTATTAACAAGTGTAGAAACAGAAAATAATAAATCGGGTCCGGTCCACGGAAAGGGGAGGGTCTCAGGGGGCGATCGACACACTAAGGGAAACAGAAGAGGTGATGAGTTCAGGGGCGGTTGGAAAGTGCAGTGTGAATATGACGCTGGACAGATCTTACTTGTGTGAAAACGGGGGGAAGCGTGGAAGAGAGTCACTGCGAGGTCCGAAACTCGGTCTTGCTGGGAAAGGTTGTGCGTGTGGGCTGAGGTCCAGAAGCGAATGGAGGAGAGCGTTGGAGGGCGGACAGGTAGGCACAAGATCCACGAGGAACGAGGAGCAGGACGAGGAGCGAGGAGCGGTGCAGCTGCCAGCCAAGGGATCCAGGAGGAACGGACTGTTTGCACGGAGAGGGTGAGTCTGGGAGCTCGGGCACACGTGGGTACCTTCCACGGCGTCACAGGGAATGACCTGGTGAAAGGCGAGTCAACAGGAAAAGTCACTGGCATAAAAATCAACGATGGAGAAAATCAACACAGGATCAACTCGAGGAGGCTCTGAGGTACCAATACAGGAAGACACTCAGGCGCCGAAGGACTGGCAGGCCGCTCCTTAAGATCCTGTCGTTGACGAGCTCAACTCACAACCGGTGCGCTCGCTGACGTCATCCCTGCCCTCCGTCATGATGATGGCGCCATCTTGTGGAGGAAATGGTGCACACCCACACACACACACACACAAAGACCCTACAGCGAGAACCTAAAAAACCCCCAGACCCTGACAGTACCCCCCCTCTAACAGTCGCCACCTGGCGACCTAAACGAGCTGGAGGGGAGCGAAGCTCGGTAGTCCGCAATAAGCGACGGGTCCAATATGAACGCCCCCGGAACCCAAGAACGCTCCTCCGGACCGTAACCCTCCCAGTCAACGAGATACTGCCAACCCCACCCCCGTCGACGGGAGTCCACGATTCTACGGACTGAATAGGCTGGATGGCCATCAATATCACGGGGAGACGGAGGGGTTTCGGCTGGAGGGCAGAGCGTGCTGGTCTGGACGGGCTTAATCTGAGATACATGGAAGGTGGGGTGGATGCGGAGGGAAGTGGGTAAACGGAGACGAACAGTGGATGGGTTGATGACAGTCTCAATCTCAAAAGGACCAATGTAACGGGGCGAGAGTTTCTTAGACATAGACTTTAAAGGGATATCGTGGGAAGATAACCAGACCTGTTGACCCGGTGCGTAAACAGGAGCGGGGCGCCTCTTGCGGTCAGCCTGCCGCTTAATCTGTTCTGCAGTGCGATTAAGATTGTGAATTGTGGAGCTCCAAACCTTATGGCAGCGGCGGATGTGGTGGCGGATGGAGGTGACAGAAATGGTGTCTTCATCGGAGGGTAGCAAAGGAGGTTGGTAGCCCAGGGATGCTTCGAATGGGGACAATCCTGTGGCAGAAGAAACATGATAATTGTGAGCATATTCTACCCATGGGAGAAACAGGGACCAGTCGGAGGGGTTGGAAGATGTGAAGCAACGGAGAGTGGCTTCGAGATCTTGATTTAGGCGTTCTGTTTGTCTGTTAGACTGTGGGTGAAAACCAGAAGTGAGTGATACTTTAGCATTCAATGCAGAACAGAAATTTTGCCAAACCTGGGAAGTAAACTGCAGGCCCCTGTCCGAGAGTATGTCCATAGGAATGCCATGGAGCCGAAACACATGTTTAACCAAGAGCTGAGCAGTTTGGAAAGCAGAGGGAAGTTTGCGGAGTGGAACAAAATGGCAGGCCTTGGAAAATCGGTCAACTATAGACAGGATGGTCGTCATACCCTTAGAAGGAGGTAAACCCGTGACAAAATATATGGCGATATGAGACCAGGGACGCTTAGGAGTGGGAAGTGGTTGCAGGAGACCTGATGGAGACTGATGGGAGGACTTATTTCTTGAGCAGATGGTGCAGGCCAGGACATACTCTCGGACGTCTTTATGGACTGACGGCCACCAGAACCGTCTATTAACCAAGGCAATGGTACGACTGACCCCGGGATGACCGGAAAATCTGGAGGCATGAATCCACTGAAGGAATTGGGTGCGCACAGAAGATGGAACAAATATCTTGTTGGATGGACAGGAGTCTGGAGCGGGTTCAGATTGTTGTGCTTGCTTGATTATCTCCTCGATTTCCCAGGTCAGTGCTCCCACTGTACAGCTGGGTGGAAGAATAGGAGCTGGAAGGTTGTCAGATTCATCGGGAGAATAGAGACGGGACAGGGCATCAGGATTAACGTTACGGGAACCAGGACGATAGGATATAGATAAATTGAAACGGGAAAAGAAAAGTGACCAGCGTGATTGTCGAGGGTTTAACCTTCTGGCGGACTGCAGGTAGGCGAGGTTCCTGTGATCGGTCCAGACCAGCACTGGGTGTTCCGCGCCCTCCAGCCAATGTCTCCACTCCTCCAAAGCCAACTTTATAGCCAGTAGTTCCCGGTCTCCCACGTCATAGTTTCTTTCGGGTGGAGTTAATCTGCGTGAGAAGAAAGCACATGGATGAGTTTTATTGTCAACAGCTGAAACTTGAGACAGAACTGCTCCGACTCCCATGTCCGAAGCGTCGACTTCTACTATGAACTGTCGAGAAGGATCTGGCTGAATGAGAACAGGTGCATTGGAAAATAGACATTTGAGGTGATTGAAGGCAGCCTCAGCTTCGGAGGTCCAACGGAACGGGATCTTAGAAGATGTCAGAGCAGTAAGGGGTGAGGCAGGCTGGCTATAATTACGAATAAATCTCCGATAGAAGTTTGCAAATCCCAGGAAACGTTGTAGTTGTTTGCGAGTCTCCGGAGTAGGCCATTCCAGCACCGCCTGGATCTTTCCCTCCGTTGGCCTTACCTGTCCGCCCCATAGGATGAAACCCAGAAAAGAAACAGAGGACTGGTGAAACTCACATTTCTCTGCCTTTACGAACAGTTTGTTCTCGAGCAGTCGCTGTAGAACCTGCCGGACATGGTGTCTGTGTTCCTCCATGGACTTGGAAAAGATCAAAATATCATCAAGGTAAACGAACACAAATACATTCAGGAAATCTCGGAAGACATCGTTCACCAGGGCTTGAAAAAACGCAGGGGCATTGGACAGTCCAAAAGGCATAACTAAATACTCGAAATGACCCATGGGGGTCTTGAAGGTGGTTTTCCACTCATCGCCATCACGAATGCGAAGAAGATGATAGGCATTTCTATCATCTTCTTCGTGATAGAAAGAAGATGATAGCTCCCTGGACGGGTTCAAAAGCAGATGATAGTAGAGGTAAAGGGTATTTGTTTTTAACGGTGATGTTGTTTAATCCTCTGTAATCTATACAGGGCCTCAGGGATCCGTCCTTCTTTCCAACAAAGAAAAACCCGGCTCCTAGTGGCGATGACGAAGGACGGATTATACCAGCAGCAAGGGATTCCTTAATGTATTGTTCCATAGTCTCCCTTTCAGGACAGGAAATGTGATAAAGACGACTGGATAGCAGTGGAGCTCCAGGGAGCAGGTCTATGGAACAATCATATGGCCGATGCGGTGGTAGGGAGAGAGCCTTAACCTTACTGAAAACTGCTGAAAGATCATGATATTCAGGAGGGATGGTAGATAGGTCTATGGGATCCGCCTCCTGCTGCTGATCTAGTGGCGGGCCGGGAGGCACTGCAGACACGATGAGTGGCAGAAAATGGACCAGGATGTGACATGTTTCTCTGACCAGTTAATTTGTGGATTGTGTTGTTTGAGCCACTGGAAACCCAGAACTACAGGAGAGTTGGAGGTGGGAAACACGAAAAAGGAAATAAACTCAGTGTGGTTGCCCAAAATGGTCAGGTGAAGTGGTTTAGTCTGGTGAGTAATGGGTTGTAATATCTTTCCGTCTAGAGAGGTGACCCTAAACAGAGCTGATAACGGAACGGTTTCTATGCTCTTTGCTTCAACAAAAGCTTCATCCAATAAGTTCTGTTCGAAACCCGAATCAACTAGAGCAGATAATGAAAATGACTGATTAGCATGGATTATTGTGGCCGGCAATAGTAGCTGCGGTGAGTCATTCTGATTCTGGTGGTGCTGGAACCTGTGGCAGAGAGTTTTGCAGAAACGTGGTTAGGTCTACTAGGCGCTGGTTAGTTTCAGTTTGTAATGCGTGAAGTTGTCTTAATGCAGCTTTGGGAGCTTGGATCTCGGATTGCTGCTCGGTCAAAGTCTTGCGTATTGCGTCCGCTGGACTGAGAGACTGGCCTGAGTGTTCTGTCACATTTGTGGAGTGAGATTGCAGACCATATGCAGAACACAAACACGCTGAAAGTTGGGAGTGAAGATATACTGAATTTATTAACAAGTGTAGAAACAGAAAATAATAAATCGGGTCCGGTCCACGGAAAGGGAAGGGTCTCAGGGGGCGATCGACACACTAAGGGAAACAGAGGAGGTGATGAGTTCAGGGGCGGTTGGAAAGTGCAGTGTGAATATGACGCTGGACAGATCTTACTTGTGTGAAAACGGGGGGAAGCGTGGAAGAGAGTCACTGCGAGGTCCGAAACTTGGTCTTGCTGGGAAAGGTTCTGCGTGTGGGCTGAGGTCCAGAAGCGAACGGAGGAGAGCGTTGGAGGGCGGACAGGTAGGCACAAGATCCACGAGGAACGAGGAGCAGGACGAGGAGCGAGGAGCGGTGCAGCTGCCAGCCAAGGGATCCAGGAGGAACGGACTGTTTGCACGGAGAGGGTGAGTCTGGGAGCTCGGGCACATGTGGGTACCTTCCACGGCGTCACAGGGAATGACCTGGTGAAAGGCGAGTCAACAGGAAAAGTCACTGGCATGAAAATCAACAACGGAGAAAATCAACACAGGATCAACTCGAGGAGGCTCAGAGGTACCAATACAGGAAGACACTCAGGCGCCGAAGGACTGGCAGGCCGCTCCTTAAGATCCTGTCGTTGACGAGCTCAACTCACAACCGGTGCGCTCGCTGACGTCATCCCTGCCCTCCATCATGATGATGGCGCCATCTTGTGGAGGAAATGGTGCACACACACACACACACACACACACACACACACACACACACACACACACACACACACAAAGACCCCACAGCGAGAACCTAAAAAACCCCCAGACCCTGACACTGGGATTTGAACACAGGATCTCCTGTTTACTAGACAGGTGCTTTAACTAAGCCACAGCATCTTGTAAATGCTGAAATGATCATGTCTCCAAAAGGCAAAACAATCATTGAACATAAGCAGCAATGGTAAAATTTCTTCTAAAACACTGCAGGTTGTAGAATCCAGGATCTTCTAGGTACTAGCCAAACGTTTTCACCTTCTCAGAGACAGCCTTGTCTAGCTGCCGGCTTTCTGTTATAAATTGCCTTATGATGTGATTTTGACGAAACCTACAGCACTGGCTAAACATAATAAGATGTATTGCAAAGTCAAACCAAAAAGGTTTCTGGCAATTTTGTTGTGAAATTTCAGATGGTTAGAAATATAAAACCAACAGCACAGTGACCAGGATTAATGTCCTCTACTGATCTGCCCCTTTTCTAAAGATTTTGTCCATACATGTTCAGGAGCAAAGGCACTGCTGGGATTTGAACCAAGGATCTCCTGGTTACAGACCCTTTGACCAACTACGCCACAGCACCTGGTACATGCTGAAAAGATAATTTTTCTAAGTGACATAATTAGGCCTGTCGCGATAAACGATAAGTCAATTAATCGAACGATAAATTAAAACTATCGACCTCATTTTAATTATCGGCTATATCGTTTCTTCCTGCCTTTTTCTCTTACTGTTGATGACACTGAATGAAAAAAGGCTCAACTCCGGTGCTCTCCATTAACCCTCCCTTCCTTATTTCCTTAGTGTAATGCCCAGCGCGCTGCACGATCGCGGATTGTCGGCCCATTATCAAAACCTGAGAGACACATTGGCCGACAGAAATCCTAGCTATAACGGTTCGATCGAAACCGTGTTGTGTCCAACAATGGACACAAAATAATAAGTCCAGTTCACTAATTTTGAAACCAGGCATTAATCAATTCCTTACTACAATCTACCTGCAATGCATGTGGCGAGTGTCAGTCTGACTGAATGAAAATCATTATAACTATTTATGTCACGTTAACGAAGAACAGCTGAAAAGTTACCGGGTTTTCTGGTAGAAATTTCGCTCCAACTTCTCCCCTAGTTATTTATATTTTCTTTGCATGAACTGTTGAATAAACATTCATGTTGTTTCCGATGTCTGCTGGACTTCGGGTTGCACCGTGTCAGCTGTTCGGGATTCCCTCCGTGTTTCCCCTCAGAAAGCAGGAGGAGAATCCGCGCTTTCTGATTGGCTACCGGTCACATTCAACAGGCTGCGTCACTCTCCCAGTCTGGATAAATCCTTGATTTAGATCGGAGCGGCACAACCATCTACCCTAACACACAACACTAGTGACGATCTCAGAACGAAGAACGTTCTCAGATCGTCGTTCGGGGTAAAAAATCCTGTAGTTTGAACTATTGCATCAGGCAGTCGGATGTCTTCTCTATTTAAATCTAATGATTACTGAAGGGCAATATACTAAACAAACTTCATAATCTGCACTCTTTTGGTTGAATGCAGTATTTATTTCCACTTTGGCTTTATGTTGTTTGTTTTTATTCAAGTGCATTTATTGTTAATGGAGACTAAGAATATTTTATTTTTGGTTTTGGTTGTTTTATTTATTTTGTGTATCAGTCCCAGTGTTAAGTGTCTTTTGAAAGTAAAGTGTATCTATCTTTGGCAGGAAATCGCATGTATTATTACGTAATTTCCATTAAATCAATGTAAAAAGGTCTTCAAACAATATTATCGTTTATCGCAATAATTTTTTGAGACAATTTATCACTCAGCAAAATCTGTTATCGTGACAGGCCTAGACATAATACATATATAACAAATTGATTTAAAAATTCACACAATATTAACAACAGTAATGATAATATTTCTTCTAAGAACCATGAGGCATTGCAGGCTGTTGAAACCCGAATCTTCTTTGGATAATCAAGGGGTTTTTTTACCTTCTCAGATAAAAAGAGCTTTAAAGCTACCATCTAAGTGTAGAAAACTGCTTTGACATGTTATTCTAAAGAACCAAACATTGACTCAAGCCTGATAACATGGAGTGCAAAGTTAAACCTACAAAGTTTCAGGTTATGAAGTTTGCAATGCATTTTTTTTTCTTATCATTTTTTCTCCGAAGAGTTTTTGCGGCACTAGTGGCTCATATTTTCGACAGTCAGGAAAGAGGGCGAGGAGAGGGGGGGAAGACATTCAGCAAAGGTCACCAGGACCGGGAGTCGAAACCGTGACATCCGCATCGAGGACTGAGGCCTCCAAACGTGGGGCGTGCTAACCCCTGTGCCACCACAGCACGCCCTGCAATGCATTGTTAATGTTAATTAACATTAACATTAAAAAAAAATTTCAGTGTCATCACAAAATCTGTCACTTATCCAAAGACACTTGACATACATCCAGCATTAACTCCTGGTCCAGTGGGTTCAGTTTTGTTCTATTCATGACGGTAGAAATTTATATATGCGGATGTCTTTCTATTCCAGACAAGCAGAAAATCACCCTTTCAATGAGCATCATCAGGAAATGTATGAGTGGAGACTCCTCTGGTGCCATTCTAGTCTCTATCCAGTGATCTGTGACGGGATAGCAATGGAAACAACCTTCAAAAGGAAGGCCGTTGGCAAGCAGCGAAGCTTGACGTCTAACCACATAAAAAGGAAAAGCACTCCATTATGGGAAACAGAATGTGAAAGCAGACAAACGCAAAAGATGAGCAATGAAAAAAGAAAGAGTGTAGAATAAGCATCCTGAAAGCAGCAGAACTATGGTTGCACCTAAAACTGACAGGAATTTTTGGGGAAATATTTTAGGTGTTTGCTAAGTTCAATTTGCACAAGAGCACATGATACAGTTGAGTTGAACTTGTTTGCAAATTGAAAACCAAGTACTACTCAAAATTTTTCAACCCACTGAATAATATTTTTCAGAACAATTTATACCAGTTTTGGACTTCCTGATAGTGAAGTATGACAGACTTTGGAATGCAATAGATGCTTGCAATAGTTTTTCTACTTCATTATGGGACGGGATACAACTAAACCTAATGATGTTTCAGGGATAACAGATGAAACCCCTAGCAATTTGCTTAATGAATTACATATCTGGACAAATATAGTTCCAAGATACTTTGCTTTTTTTAGCAGCATTCCAATTTAATGTCACCCAGAATAAGTGACTGACCTATCAGCTTGTTTCTCAGAAGATATCATCCAAAGATGAGCTTCATTAACAAAGTGCAAATTTAAGTTTTTCTTTTAGGTAATCTAATCTTTTGTAAATGGCTAAACAGACAAAGTTTTTTTTCTTATGTTGCCATAATGGGGTATTCGTGTGAAGATTTGAGGGGAAAGAGTAATTTATTATAATTTGTAGTAAGGCTGTAACACAAAAGGTGAAAAACAGTGAGTAGGTGTTAGAAAGATAAAATCATGAGACCATGTCATCGCCTTATTGCTGTTTTTTATGTTTAATGTAAATGCCTTCTTCTATTTCTCTCACACCGCATTTAACTTCACTTTCCAAAATGTGCACACTGTTGTCTTCAAATGAACGTTACTTGTCCTTTAGCTGTAAATGAACCAGTGATTCTGGATTCGATTTTAGTTTGCGCTTCTGTGTTGGACCAACAGTTTGTGTAGACGCTGGTCAGCTTCTCAAATGTAGAGATAAACATTGCCACATCGCTGAGCTCCTGTTTGGGTGTTTTATCCCAAGTTAAATCCACCCTTATTTCCCATATTAAGTGCTCCCATATGTCCTTTGGATGAGCCATTCTCTGCCTGAGAGTGTTTCTGGGTTTAAAATGCACTGCAATATTATCCTTTGAAAATAGCCATATATTTTCTGGGATATGTTATCATGATTGCTTTGCTCTCCTGTTTGGGAACCTCCAAACTCCCCTCTGTCATTTCGATTAAATCCAATGTAGATTTACTCAGCTTCCCCTCCAGTCAGCCACTGGGAAGTGGTAATTTGGTATTTTTAGTCTTATCTCTTTACTTGTGAAGAGAAGTAGTGATGATATTCACCTGTCAACTTTTGGTTATTTATTTTCAAAATATTTCATCTACTATGACACTTTCCTGTTTCTTCAAACAAAATTTGAAGTAATAATTTACTGATGCTGGATTTGTCTCCATACTTTTGTGTTTTAAAAACTATTTGTTGTGCCTGTCAACAGTGGCCCATTTGAACGAGGGAGATGTCCCACTGTGCTTTAAAGCTTTCATTTTATTTTCATACCTTTTTTTTGCATCATCCGCTTTTTAAGTATTTTTTTCTGTGTTCATATGTCTTTATAGGAAATAGATAATGACTTGAAGGTAAACTACGTAAAAACAAAATGTCAACTTTAGTCAGCCATTTCAATGGAAGAACATATTCAAAGATGTCTCATCTTTTTTACAAGTTCACCAAGTCAGTGTCACCCTAAAGTTAATATTCACCAGTAAATTTAAATAATTTTGTTGCAAGTTAATTAAAACCACCAGTCTTCATGTAAATTTCTTGTAAACAGAACCGAAATGTGATAGAGAAAAACAATCCCGTCACTTCCAAAACCAAACTCCATCAAGTGCTAATAATGTCGTATATGAAGCATAGTTGGTCTTTTTGCATTTAGTCAGTGTTTTGTTGGGTGGTCCTGTTACTGCAATCTATTTCAACATATTCAAAATTTAAATTGACTTCTTTCTGTTCCAATAAAACCATCCAAGGCTGAAGTCCAGCAGTCTATCATGTTTCTTTGTATCATTTGTGTTTCAAAAGGACAAATTTAAACAGGCATGACACTGTGAGATCTTTTCCCACTGAATGGCAAACCATTTGCTTTGAAATAACTCAAATTCACAGAAGCTGAGAGTGCAGATTAAATTACATCATCAGGTAAATTTGATTGTGATCATTCAATAGAGAACAACCCACATCCCTTTCCCCTAAAAGTCAGGGTGGCAGTTTTGTTGTTTTGTATTTTTTTTTATGAAAACTGACAGATGATGTAGAACAATTGTCATTTTCTTCCTCTTTAAAACAAGAGGCCCAATCAAATTATTTTCTGGTTCTTGGATAATGTTTGAATAACAAAAGTGAAGGGTTAGGGTTTGCCCGGAACGCAGCTGGAGACCTTTGAAGATGCTGGCTAAAGATGGTCAGAATGAACTGGCATTGACTGAATGCTCACTTAGAGAGGAAGAACAATTACTGTCAAGGTTTGAAAGCATTGTTTTGGAATGGCTAACACAAAGATAAGGGGGCAAATACGTTTCACTGTATTTGTCCTCCGAAGAGCAGGAAACCCAGCATTCAACTTACCCAATGATGAGGAAATGTTGAACTTTTTCAGATTTTCTGTGTTAAATCATGTATTTAGATTAGGTTAATTCTCAACAGAACATGTGCATGTTGTTGAATTCAAACACATCTCCACAACACACTGCAGCTTAACGCAAGCACTGAAAATATATGAGTAAAAAACATGAAACTGATACAAAAATAGTTAGGGTTTTCACCATGACAGCAGGTGGTTTCTACCATAAGATAATGAACAGATGAGCAGCTCTGTTTCAGTCAGCATGAGAAAAAAAACTGGGTTTCAGTGAGGCCTTCTGAGGAAAGCAGGGATTATATCAGCATTACAGCAGAAACTGAGAAGAATAGTATTAGGTAAGTGAGACAAACCAAATGCTGTGAGCAAACCACATCTTTGCATTTTTCTGATTTATAATCAGAGTGATTTAACATTTCAAATTAGTAGCTCCTGGTCAGGATTGTTACATAAATCCTTAAATACTAATAAACAAGCTTTATTAACAGGTTTTCATTCAGTTCATTTTTAATTTATTGCATTTAGTCCTGCGACAGACTGGCGACCTGTCCAGGGTGAACCCCGCCTCTCGCCCAGAACGCAGCTGGAGATAGGCACCAGCCACTCCCGACCCTGTTAGGGAGAAGGGTGACGGAAAATGGATGGATGGATGGATGCATTTAGTCAAACATTGAATTTTAAAACATATGTTTGAATTACAACATATCAAACATTTCAATCAATCATTCACTTTATGAATCCATCCTCCATTCCTACTACACTCCATCCACTCCTTGAAGTTTTTCTCTCAGAGATGGCATGGAAGAAAACAGCATTCACTCTCTCCCAGGGAGATTTTCTTTATCTCTCCACAACACACATTTCCACACATATAATCACAGCCACACTAATCAGACATCCGATAGAGGGATTAGTTCTGCCAAATTCTTTTTTTTTTCTAATTTAAGATCAGTGCTTTACAACCTCAAATCTGTAAATTTCTTGTAAGCATTTTGGAAAAGCCCACCGATAAGGAAAGAGTTCAGACAAAGCAGCAGAAAGTATTGGAAGTTGAAAGATGTAAGAACTTCTGTCCTGTTTGTTAGCATGTTTTAGATGGACAACATCCTCTTGCTTGAGAAGCAACATCCATCTCTGATTAACATTAGACAAGCGACTGTCTAAACTATAACAGCCATATAAGAATGTAAGGATGTATCTGGATGAGCCAATAAAATGAAATGTTTACTGTAGGTTCCTGTAGGACGCAAAGGACAGAATCTGCATTTAAGATGAGGGGAAGAGAAATCCAATTTCATTGCTTATACTGCCGTCACATTTTAATGTCAGATGTAAATGTACTGCTGCTGCATCACATGAAGAAGCCAACTGGATGTGAGATGAATGCTAAGGAGCCTCCAGGAGCGATTATTATCCCCTTCACAACACAAGTGGCTGGGTTAGATCTTCAGGGCCGTGACAAAGACTCATCCTGTAATTAACGAGCTCAATAATCAGTTCTGTGATGATATCAACTTGTTTGTCAGACCACTGTCGCCACAGGCAACAGCAGGTCAGGCTGCATATCTTATGCAGCAGCTTCACCTGCAGTTTGTAGCTTATCGCCCAAATCAAATAAGGTTAAAGGCAACCAGCTCCTGGTGTGTTATGGGAGTTTGTCTGTGTGTCACTCTGTCATTCGACCTCTCGGTGTAATCTCTTCCTGCGGTCCTCGGCACGCATTGAGCTTCAGGCAACCAGCCTCTCTCTGTACAGGTCTGATCCCAGCAAACTGTGAAGTCAGATGTAGACGGAGAATCATGAATCACATCAGAATGCTAAAGAGGCCAATGAATGCTTGATAGAACAGAGACAGGAATGAAGCGGGTCAGTGCACCACAACATAAACTGTTTATGTATTTTTAAACGCATGCACAGTTTCACATCATAAAAATCCAGAACCTGCCAGGGATGTTTGTTTTGTAGAGAATTATCACCCTTACTGTCCCCCACTGTCTCCTGTTGAAGGGGCAATATTATGTGTTTTCCAGGCACATACTGTCATTTTGCAACATAATCAAGTAACTATGTTACCTTTCAAGTGTTTTAAAAATACTTCATATATCAAGTATGACTTAAAAGAAATTTACCATCATAATTTTGCACCCTGAAATTGGGCCTCTGTCTCTTCAAAAACTCCCAATCTTTCTGAAACTCCATCTTCAGAAGGTCATCACAACATGGCTCTTCTATTAACTATTTAACAACGTTTTTACAAGCATTGCTCTGAGCAGTAGCTCCTATAATGAGCGTTTGCTAGCCACCACTGGCTAGTCTGAAGGAGCTGTGGATAGAAAACTGCTATGGAAACTCTGAGGAGGAGAACCGCCTTCAAGCCAGCTTGAGTGCCTTCTAGGCGCTCAAGCCACTAGGTCAAAGTCAAGATCGAGGTCAACCCAGCCATTTTGCTCAGATCAATGGTTGCCATGGAGACTAAACATAAACATGAAAATTAAAAATAATTTACACCTTGAACAACTGTTGCACAAAAATGACATATGTCCAATATTCTAATCTAGACAGTGTATTAATAATTCAATAGAAATTTCCTATCCAAGATTATTACAAGACTGAACAACAGAGTTCAGTCTCTGACTGGGTAAAAACCAAGAAGAATATTAGCACTAGAAATGCCATAATATTACAACGCAGGGTTTGATTGCATTGAATAGCAGGAGTTAGAACAGAGATGCTGAACATCTCAATTATTAATTTGTTTAGGAGATTCATGACAGAGAAACAGGAGTTTGGAGATTAAAGGTCAGTTCTGAGTATTGCGACTGGTTTGTATGACTTCGTTGGTTCTGAAAAGTGTCTGGGGCTTTAATGCAAATGAGCTTGAAGCAAATGTGCACCAAAGTCCAAATAATGAATACTTGGCTAGTAGTGGTCTGGTGAACTTGATTTGGTCTGTCAAGCTCAACCTCTTAGTTTCAGTGAGTCAGGCCTAACGAGGTGTGTGAAAAAAACACACACCTGTGTTTAAAGATTCAGCATACAGCAAAAAAAAACATTGGAGGTTATGGTCTGAATACCCTCCAAGGTGGCTGAACTAAATGAATGAAAGATGAGCGCACCAAAATTCATCCATATATATTTAGAATACATTGTTATTATCATTATTATTATAATTATTATTATCGTTTTTATTATTATTATTATTATTAGACTGATGTCAGTTGTCACAATTAAAGGTGATATAGACAGATAAGGTTGTGGACATTTAAATTTTTGGCAAGGTATCAGGTTGGCTTGGATATGTTTTACCTTAATAAATTAAATGTTTATATTTAAATGGGTTCTATTCATTTGTTTTTAAAATTAGTTTGAGAAAAAGAAGAAATCTGCATGGCAAAAATACTTAAGCTAAACATATGAAAGGTTGTGAGGGTTTTCTCCTTTCAGAAAACCTCTTGAAGTTTAGCTATGAGAGGTTTTTGCATGTTGCTTCTCCCACATGCCTTACTTCTTGTGACATTATCCAAATATGAAAGTTTGTTTAGAGTCAAAAAAAGAAAGAGCAGGGTTTTGAAACAACTGAGATACTGCTGTGCCCCATGGACGCAGTGAGCAGATTGGAAACGGGAAGGTTAATGAGATTTTCACAAAGATTCCGTCTAGTGGTTTGAAGTCAGATTAAATTGACACATGCTGATTAAAATTAATTGACCTGTGAAATGAGTGTGTCCCACAACGGGTAGCGGTTGATGGGTATCACAGTAGGTCAAGAGGGAATGAGGCAGAGGTTTTTATAAAACAAAAAATAGCATAGTTTGCGTAGGATAAGGCACTCTATCCTTTTCCGGTTCAAGACCATGGCCTCAGATTTGGAGGCACTGATCCCCATGTCGGCCACTTCACACTCGGCTGCGAACTGCTCCAGCGAGAGCTGCAGATCATGACCTGATGAAGCCAACAGGACCACATTATTTGCATAAATGAGAGATGCGATCCTAAGGCCACCAAAACGCCTCAACACCTTGGCTGCACCTAGAAATTCTGAAAGTAATGAACAGAATCTGTGACAAAGGGCAGCCGTGGCAGAGTCCAAACTCTCACCGGAAACAAACCTGACTTACTACCGGCAATGCGCACCAGACTCCGACTCTGGGACCTGGCAGCCTGTATCAAAGGGCTCAGTACCCCACAAGGCTCACAGAGGGACATAGTCAAAAGCCTTCTCCAAGTCCACAAAACACATGTAAACCGGTTGGGCGAACTCCTACACATCCTCCACGAGCCTGCTGAGGGTTTAGAGCTGGTCCAATGTTCCACGACCAGGATGAAAACCACTCTGACAAACTTAAATCAACAATCAAATCTTATTTGTATAGCACATTTCAGCAACTAGGCATTTCAAAGTGCTTTACATCATAAAAACACATACTCAACCACCTACAATATGTATTCGTATCTTCATGGGGATTTTACATTGACTTCCATTCATTTCTTATTAATTTCTCTAGCATAACTCTGACCATCACCCTAATAGCAAACTATGCTATTAATCCTAAAGCTAACCACGACCAATCTATGCCGGACCCTAATCACAGGGTCCGGCATAGATTTATGCCCTAAACCTAACCCTTCCCCTGAAAACAGAACTTGTTATAGGGTCCCATAAGGCGCAGTAGTATTTGTTGGAAAAATTGGCCTTGCAAGCTGAGAAACGCTAAAACACACACACACACACACGCACGCAAAAACACACGCACACGCACACACGCACGCACACACACACACACACACACACACACACACAAATATTCAGTATGGTTGAAGATCATCCAAACTTTGGTAACTATCAGATTAATGTGGCCTGTCTACTTTGATGCTGGATGTAATCGTGATTTAATAAAGTCAATTAGGATTCAGAATAGAGGTTTCTTCTGTAAAGCAAATCTGCCCTGGTACATGAAGGCAACCAGCTTCTTTATGTTGTGCATAAAATGCTGCAACGGCACATGAAAAATATTAACAAAAATAAAATAAAAGTCTTATTCCTTCTCTTCAACTTTAATATAAACTCCCATATATTACAGAGATTGTTCTTTTGCCAAGAAGGAAGGAAACTCAGAAACCACAAGGGAATAAATGCTAATTTCACCATTGAGCTCCTAACACAAACCCATAAAACAAATAGGTAAATACACTATTTTTGCCATTTCCATCTTACTAAAGTCTCTAAAAAGGGCTTCATTATTAAGCCACCTCATAAATATGAGGTGGCACAAAGGTCCATTTTTCTCTGCCTCTCTTCAAAATGGGAAAACAAGTCAAGTTTATTTAAATAGCACCCTTCAGCAACAAGGCAGTTCAAAGTGCATTACACTATAAATCATCATACAGTCAGCAATTATGTTTAAGCAATAAACACTTTGTCAAATGTAATCAAAATCAAGTAAATATACATCCAATATTTTGATCAATGTTCCTATTATTAATCAGCAGCACCAGCAGGTGGGATTTAGCTTTGATTAAAATGAATTCAGTGTTTTGGTAGGGTTGCAATTTTCTGGAAGTTTGTTCCTGATTCATGGTGCATAGCAGCTGAAAGCTGCTTTTCCATGTTTGGTTCTGGTGGTCCAGAACCAGAACCAGAACACAAGAAAAACCAAATAACAGACTCTTCAAGTAAGGGAGATGTATGTTCATTTTCACAAGTCAGAAAATGGCATCAAAGCATACATATGCAGTCGTGGTAATAATAAAGTTTAAAGCAAGTTTATGACCCAATTTCTGAGGGAGAAGGTGTGTGCATGCGTGTGTGTGAGAAGCTCTCTGTCGGAGAACTGCAGCAGAGTGGTATCTTGGTGTCACCAAGTCTTTATAACAAGTTATTTTAAGACTTTTGAAAACATCTCCATCAGGAGGAGTACAATATGTTTTACATAATCAGGTCATTCTGGAAGTTTGTTTCAGTGTCACTTGTATCAGGACACAGTGTACAGTGAAGCCTGGGTGTCAGTAAGTGTATTTCTATAAACCTATTTAGAGCGAAATAATGTCTGCAAATGTATTACTGCACTTGTTTTGCTTTCGAATTGAATTCCTGGTCAATATACTGGACTTTGACAAATATTTACAAACATAAAAGTCTGTATTGACTTTTGGTCAATACAGACCAAAAGTTTGGATACAACCTTCTCATTCAATGGGTTTCCTTTATTTTCATGACTATTTATAAGGCAAGAAAGCCACTTATTAACCTGACAGGGCACACCTGTGAAGTGAAAACCATTTCAGGTGACGACCTCTTGAAGCTCATCAAGAGAATGCAGAGTGTGTGCAGAGCAGTGATCACAGCAAAAGGTTGCTGCTTTGAAGAAACTACAATATAAGGCATATTTTCAGTTGTTTTACACTTTTATGTTTAGTACATATTTCCACATGTGTTAATTCATAGTTTGATGCCTTCAGTGTGAATCTACAATGTCAATGGTCATGAAGATAAAGGAAACTCATTGAATGAAAAGGTGTGTCCAAACTTTTGGTCTGTACTGTATGTCATTTTAAAAACATAAAAAAATACAGCATATAAAGTACATGATGGCATAAAGATGTATTTATTTCAAACAAATGTTTCTTTTTATGGTATCGGCCAGTGCTAAACTTCCTATATAGAGATTGAAAGTAAAAGAGTAAAATGGATCGGTGTGTTTAAGCGTTTTGCTGGTAAACCTCATTATTGATCTCTGCAGCCTTGAAGATGAAACTGTCTGCTTTTTCCTTATTGTTAAATCCTGTTGTATTCATGCCTGAAGCTAAACCAGTCGTCATGCCACAGATGGGCCGTTAGTACAAATAGTGGACTGCAGTCCATAGTCAATAGTGTTGGGCTAATTCACATTCAGTTCAAACCGATAGAAACTGTAATTGAACAGACATTAAGACAGTAATAAGAAAACCGTTTCAAATTAAGTGAACAGAAACTGTGTCTGATATTTATCCAGTGATGGAGAAACAGTTTGTCGAAGTGTCGATGAATCCATCAGAATGAATCGTAGCTGCTTAATTACTCTGATCACACAAAAATATTGCTCTTTGCTGAAATGAATGGCCAGATCCTGAGCCTAACGATGCTACAAACCTTCCTAGGAGCAGGGATATAAAAATCAATGTTCCTTGCATTCGGCAAGGCCATGCCTCACAAACATAACTAGAATGCTGATGGTATTAGCACAGTCCAGTGAGTTGGCATTATAGCTGCGAGGCCATGATCACGGTGTGGTAGATGGATTGCAGCACAGAACATCATGCTTGGAAAGGTTTTAGAAGCCATTTTCAGCTGAAGGATGTGCAGCCTGACAGAGAAAGGATTAGGGGATTTGCACTTGCTTTTGACCTTCAACCATTTCAAACTAAATATATGTTGCCATTAACATACAGGTATAATTACCTGTAAAGTTACACAGTTGAAAATTAACAGCAATAATGTGAGTTATTGTCATAAGAGGAAAAAAATGGGGGTTCATTTTTCAAAGTTATATTTTCAACAGGTTATTTATTCATTTATAAATGTTGTAGTCTCAAATAGCAAGCTTTGTCTCATTTTGCATTAAAAAAAGAGCGGCACCTGAAAGCTTATGCATATCTTCAACTCATTTAAGTTGAGAATAGTATGCATAATCAAACTAAAGCTAAGTTACCAAACTTAGCTTGAGTGGGGGCAGAGGAGTGCAGAACAAAAGTTTCAGTTCATTGTACATTTAATTACTTTCAAACACACAATTTGTCATTGACTGGTGTTACCCATCATGTAACCTTTCAAAATTCAGGTTTATGGAATTACTTTACAACTGATTTTATGACAGGATGAAAAAACAGCTACCAAAAGCCAGTCAGTCATGTAAATAATGGTGCTGTTTGAAGTGGTTTGCCATCATGGCTCAATGTCAGTTATCTGTTTAGGAGTAACTGGAATGAAATCAGTTATCAATATGAGCTATTCTGCAACAAATTAAATTTTATGTTCACAAACTTTGTGTTTCTGGAAGACTGTTGTTGTGGTTCTAAAATTATCTACCATCCCACTCACCTTCTACCCTTTACTCTGTCCCCTCTTTCATTTCCATCCTTCCTCGTCTTGCATCTTGACAATCCCCTTTATTACTTTCGTCCCTTGCTTGTTTTTTCTTCTCTATCTATCTGCCTCTCCGCCTCTCCGAGGCCTGACTGATGGTGTGTTTAGGCGAAGCAGACGAATGCTGGGTGAGGGATTGCCCTTGCCAGCCTCTGACACCAGGCCCCATTCAGGGCAGGAAAATGATCGATGTTAAATCTAATTTTAAACACCCCCAGTTTGACTCTGGCAGACAGAAGGAGAGTGGAGGCTAGCGTCTGGCAGTGCAGCTGGAGCGACCTGATAAGGTGTATGTTTAAGTCTATACCTGCATGGTGCTGTCATCCCACTTCAAAGAGGTGGTGTCGGCGCAGGAGACATTCGGGACAACTTAAAGGACAGGGGAGTGGGATGGGAATACTATCCAATCAAATAGGAAGCAAACAATAAAAAAGAGAAAAATTCCAGCTGTCATCTAGAAATTCTTTGTTTTGTTAATATCCCCTTAAAATGTGTGTATCTTGGATATGGTGGGGCAAACACTCTTTAAAGGGGTAGTTTTATGTGTTTTCCAGTGCACAACCAAGTCACTATGTTAACTTCAGTTATTATAAATATGCAATATATTAAATATGATTCAAGAGAAATTTGACTTTGTAATCTAAAGCCTTGTAATTGGGCCTCTGTCTCTTTAAAAACTCCTGCTCTTTCTGAAACTTTGCCTTCATAAAATCATCACAACACGACTCTCTGTTAACCCTTTAACTAGGTTTTTTTTTTTTTTTTTACCAGTGTTCCTCTGTGAAGTAGGTCTTCTAGTGAAGTCCTGAGCACAGCAGATTTGCAGTTCCACCAAGTGGATTGGTAATTGCTGCGGGGGAGTCTGAAGGAGTTGAATGGGGGAGTCGCAGGCTGCTCTGTAAGGGGGAGCTTGGAAACTGCTGCCCTGAGGAAGAGCTGTATAGTGAATGCAGGGCAAGCTGAATTGTTGCCATGGAGATTACAGGATTTCTCAAACATGCATGAAAGAATCAAAGCAACACTCCAGGTGTGTTTATGATATATTACAACATGAAGTAAAGCTCAAAAAGGTTGATTTTCCATAATACTGTCCCTCCAAATGATCAGAGTTTTCAAAGTAAAAGTTCACATATCTGTTCAATCTTTGATTTATCTCCAGAAAAGAAAGTGATTTAATTACTGTTTTCCACTTTGTTCTCAAATAAGCCTTTGTTAATTGGATGCATATAATATGGAATGTTAAGTGACTTATTTGGTTTTATGACAAAATAGTAGATTGTGTTAAAATCTTGAGTAGATAAGTGTTAATGAACACTACAGTGTTTCATGTTCCCAAAACATATATGTTTTAAGTAATACAGTAACTCTATTTTTTACTGGTTGATCTAAAATCAGCCATCACTTGTATTACTAATGGAAAAATATCTCTCTAAAATACAAACTAACTGACCAGAAATTGTCAACAATTTTGAGAACATTTTAAAAACATTTGATTCACTTGATCACTTAAGTGTTGAAATAAAATTAAACTGACAAAAAGTAAAATCAACAAGTGTTTTTACTTGCTGTTTTATTCAAATTTATTGTTTCCATGAATCGCTCCTCAAAGATTTGTATCTCAACTTGATGATGATTTACGAGGCGATTAAAACACAACACAATGTAAAATAGCATTACCAGTGGCTGTTGCAAGGCAACCATAGCAACGTCCTTTCCCATCTGTCCATCAGTTGACCTATCCTGTTTTCTCCATCACTTTATTCTTTGCACTTATGTTCTGTATTTAATTTATTTTCACAGACATGGAAAGCAGGACTGCTCTACTGAACTGTGTCAGTCCTAACAGCCGCAGCTCTATGGAGCAGCGTTGCTTCTTCACTATTTGCTCAGTAAACTGAACTGTGTGTTACATGTTTGAATTAATCTTGCAGACAGATGCAAATATATCCATGCAAATTGTAATTCAGATAAGTATTTCTGGGTATCCTTGAAGGGGCAATGTAATGTTAATTCAATGTTCATGTTAAATGAAAAACATAACTGGAATGTTGCCTTGATTATCTCATGCAGTTTCAAAGCTACAGAGCTTCCGAGCCTCACAGAGCAGCTGGGGGAAGGCTGGCTCCCCCATTCATCTCCTTCAGACTAGCTATCAGCAATCAGCAAACACCTGGTGGAACGGTGCATATGATGAGTTCATTATAGGAGCTACTTCTCAGTTAAACGCTGGTAAAAACTTTGTCAGAGAGTAAAGAGTTACATTGTGATGACTTCCTGAAGGTTTCTGAAAGAGCAAGAGCTTGTTAAAGAAACAGAGGCCTAATTTCAACGTGTCATCAAATTCATGTTTTAAGTAATTTTTGATATAGACAAATTTTTTATAACAACTGAACATAACAGTGCGAATTTATAGCACAATCAAGTAACTATGTGCCTGAAAATGTTTTCTAAATAAACAGTTTCCAGAGCTATGAAAAAAATTCTAATCTGCACATCATGTTTCTGTCAAAATATCCAGGCTCAGATTTTGCTGCAGCAATGCTGCTTTTCAAACTCCTGCACTATGAATCAAATCCTCCCAGGTCGTAAAGGAGAATCATATCAAACACGCAGCAGGTTGAACGGCACAGTGCGGATCATATGCTGTGGCAAAAACACAATATGGAACAATGCAAATACTGAAAAGTGTTTCTGATACTTTCCCTTTTTGTGTTGAAAGCTTGCAAAATACCAGCTTTAAATGCTTCGTCTTGTCAGAGACATAATATACCAGTTAAACAGCCTCCCAGCAGCCCAGCAGTTGATGGCCTGTAAATTGTTGATCAGTGGTTTGGCAAAGGCAGAGTATATTGATTCCAGGAGAATCCTCCAGGACCGAGGCTGTCTCTACAAAGGCCAAATATACAGCCCTGCATTGGAATGAGATGGGGGGGCGTATGGCGAGCTTAGCAGAGAACAGTCAGGAAAAGGTGCAGGAGGAGAGCCGCAGAGAGACGAGGGAAGACATCAGCGTTTGAGAGTGTCACAAAGGAGGAGAGAGAGAGAACAGCTGAAGAATGAACGCGAATGTGAGAAACAAGTTGAGCCAAAAAGGTGACAGAAGGAGCTAGCGTTTATGAGCAAATGTAAGCATATTACAAAGAACAAGATTTGTTAGGATCAATAAGAAGTAGCACCTGCAATTTACATTGTTTACATTTTCGCTTTGTTTTGTCGTATTTTTGTTCTCCTTTATAACATTCCTACCAACAACATTTTCATTAGTATCTTCCTTTCTGACAACATGAAAAGCAATATTCTTTACTGCAGTGTCCCCACTAAGTTCAAAAATCCATCCACCAACCACAAAGGGGAGCAGCAGACTCCAAGGCCCCAAATTCTCATGATAGTGCTTGCAATAATCAAACAGATTTTTCCAGATGGTTGTAATGTTATTTTAATAATAAATGTACTTATCAATAAACATTAAGTCTTCTAAGACAGTGTAGCACAGCTAAATTGTAGATTTCACCGCATAAACCACAGATCAAAACAGTTTTAAAAATGTTTCAATCTTTTGCACACAGATCCTCTCACATGTGACATCACGCTGTTTTTTCTAATGTAGTATTATACAAGTTCATCCCTTTACTCACTTCACATGTTTGTGTATCTGTCTTCAGTTGCAATAAAACAGGAAGAAATTATTATGTGAAATAATGCTCCTGCATCATCCTCCTGCAGCTTTGACAACAATACTCCACATAATGTAGTTGTGACTTAAACAGCAATAACCAAATCACACTATTTTATCTCACGCCATGCAAGAGATACTTCAGTCAACACCAAATGCAAGCAAAACTGGCTGGCATGACACATCGAATAACAGAATAGAATAGAATAGAATAGAATAATCCATTATTGTCCAACAGTGTGAAAATGTAGGAGTTCCAGCAGAAAGTTAAGATAAACAGCAGCATCCATATTCAAATTATGTTAACAGTAAAGGCTGATACAAGTAAAAATGCTGTACAGTGATTAAAATAACATGAAGCCTAGGCGCAAATTCAAACTGGAAGACTCTTTTTAGCCCCACTTGCATCATCCAACCAGTGCATCCTGCTCATCACCGTCGACCAATCAATGCTGGTCCAAGACATGTCACGTCCAATCACCGTCTAAGTCCCAGCTGATAAGGACCTCCATCCATGGCGTCTTCCGCTTTCCAGCAGAGGTCAACCCACCACCATCCCTTCACCTCCACTCGGCCGCATTCTTTGGCAAACTTCCACCACCAGTGCCGGGTTCCTGGGGTTGACGTTCCTACCAGCATCGGGAACGCTCATCTGAGTTGTTGCAAAATGTTGTGCGATAATCGATGTCCTCAGCCGGGGCCCGAGCGCCAAAGACTTCAATTTTGTATGTCAATAAACTCTTTTAATTGTCTTCTCCTCTCTCTGTCTGAGCCTCAATAGATTGAAAAACTGTTTGAATGAAATGTGCAAATTGAGTAGGGTCGCTCAAAAATGAACAACACATGCATTTATATTTGTGCTTAAAAACAACAAAAGAATATTTACAAGAAAGGAAAAAAACTTCAAAGACAAGCAAAGATGTCAAATTTTATTGAGTGCAGTGATAGTTATAAAGACATACAGCTGCTGGGAGGAAGGATCTGGGATAAGGTGGCTTTATGAACCCATGATGCAGCATCCACATTGATAATATACATATTCATTAAATACAACGTTCTTTTTTTTCAGTCCACATTCCTGTCATGAAATATTTTTCTTAATCTAATTTAATATTACAATCTTAAAAGCCAAGTTTTCATTGGAAATATCATAATTAACAGAAACAAAGATTTTAAAACCCTCTGTGTGTAATTAGTCGATATAATGGTAAAATTCATCCATCCATCCATTTTCCGTCACCCTTCTCCCTAACGGGGTCGGGAGTTGCTGGTGCCTATCTCCAGCTGCGTTCCGGGCGAGAGGCGGGGTACACCCTGGACAGGTCGCCAGTCTGTCGCAGGGCAACACAGAGACAAACAACCATGCACACGCACACCTAGGAAGAATTTGGGAAGGCCAATTAACCTGACAGTCATGTTTTTGGACTGTGGGAGGAAGCCGGAGAACCCGGAGAGAACCCACCATGCACAGGGAGAACATGCAAACTCCGTGCAGAAAGACCCCAGGCTGGGAATCGAACCCAGGACCTTCTTGCTGCAAGGCAACAGCGCTACCAACTGCGCCACTGTGCAGCCTTAATGGTAAAATTGATTTACTGAAATCAACTTTTCAATAATATTCTGGTTTATTGAATTTGACTGTTGGCTCAGTCCAGTTAGTGTTGTTTAATGTCTGCAGTGAAAGCTCTGCTCAGGTGAAAAACAAAACCTTAAAGTTTTCAGAAACTCATATCATGAAAACTCACATTTTCGCATGTTTGTGCACAGCATTAGTTATAAGTGTATAAGCTTGCATAGTGTTTGACATTTAAATTTCTATTGAGAACTCTGCAGCTCTTTACCAAAGAAAACTCTAGATCAGTGGAAACACAGTTCAAAATCTTTCAGTTTTTAACTCACCCGTGATATTTATTTAACTTTAAATAAATATCAGACCAATAAAACCTCTGAAGGCATTGGGACTTTTGTCATTACTTTAACTTTGCTGTAAAGCCAAACAGAAACTAAATTCATCAAACAAAAGTTTAGAATGTTATTTCTGCTCCCCCAATGTAATTTATCACATTTAGGGAAGCTGTCACCAGTTAAGTGGATTGCCAGTAATTGTGGCTGTGACATTACTAAGCAGAACCGACCAAACCAGCTCATCAGGGAGGGGTTTGAAATAGAGGGTAGCAATCTCTTTATCCCTCAGCAGAGAATTAAAGCTGACAATCTCTGTTTCTTAGCTCGGCTTAGCTCTAATTTCTGTAAGAGAGTTTTTCTTTCATTTCTGATTCTACATCTATTTCACATACAACTGAGGCCAGATATTTATGTTTTCTCACACTGTCTTATATTAACACAAATGTTCCCGTTTTATATTGCATATATTTATACTTTGAGTCTAAGTATTTTAGTGAAAAGACAATATTTAAGTGCAAATCTATCAAAATTTTAAGCATTTTTTTGAAACATTTTCTGGCACATTTGTACCACTCAAATCACATGAATAGCTGCTCACCAGCATAAATAGTCAACCAGACAACACCTTCATTGAGATGTGAACAGCGAGCTATGTTTCTAAAAATTCAGGGCCAATTACCAGGCTTAAACTGAGCCAGCTGGGACAAATTGCTTGCTACTTTTAATACTTAAAACACCTGTCAGGACATCAATGCTGTGCCAAATAGGAAGAGGAAAAAAAAAGAAAAAGCAGAGAGAGAATGTTTTGGGTTTGTGCCATTGATTGGAATTACAGATTTGTTTGTGTGCGTGTGTGTGTGTACGTGTGCAGGCGTGTGCATGCGTGTGTGTGTTTCAAGCTACCTGACTGGAGCTCTCTAAACCGATTTAATTCCCCAATGTCATTATGCTGGCGTTGTGAGTGGATTTTCTCTGCTGCTTTCTCACAGTTGGTGTATGTGTGTCTATGTTTGTTCAGGGTATATGTTGTTGCTAACAAAGTTGTACTGATTCTGTGTCTCGGCTAACTTTGAAAGAAAGGAAGAAAACTTGATTTCTTTCCTCACATCCATCATTCATTAAAACTTTGTACTACAGTTGTGTCTGCGGCTTACATTTGGCAAAGGCAGCATGACCGCTCTAAAATCAATAGCAGGAGGTTCCTGGAAAATGACTGCCATTTGGGCTTCACATAAAAATCCCATTGCACCTGCACTATTGTAAAAAGAAACCCTCTCCACTTTAAAAAGGCGAGATATGCAAAGGCACATTTGGCGCACTCTAGATCACACCAATACAGAGGCAAAGGGCTCACTTTCAGTCAGCCCAAAATGGCTTGATTTACCTGCAGCCGTTTTAAAAAAAGGAGAGGACAATATTCCTCCTGATGTGAATTGAAAAGCATTAGAGGAGAAAATCATTTCATCACTATTATGATGGTGTCATTGAGGGAGATAGAACTGACTGCTGCCCGTTTGTGTGTCAGTCTTTCAGTCGTTTCAGTGAATTTATAGAGGATAAATGATTAGGTTTTGTTAGAATGGAGCTCTGAACTGAACTGACAAACCCATCGATCACAGGGCATCACCTTTCTGTCTGCATTCATACAGACTTTGTGGCTATGCACCAAACGCACAGGGTCAGCACAGTGCTTTGATAGTGAGCTGTGGGACATTGTGCAAAATTCATGTTTTCTGTGCTTTCAGAGTGTATTCAATGCAAGGAATTCAATCTCAGTTCGTCTGAGGGCCGAAACATGAGCAACCACATCCAGGCATAGAAGCTTTCTGTAATTTCCAACTCTGGGGGAACTTAATGCTCCACATTAGGACCAAATCTGTGACAGGGGTGCAAATAGCTGACCAGATTAGGAGCACTTTTGGTACTACTGTTAAAAACTTACCAAGAACCTGTGGGTTGTTTTTATGTAACTTCAAAGTTATTTTCTTGTGTTCCACTGAGTAACCTGTAAGTTCTACTAAAAGCAACCCTGTATGCTAAGCACAAGTAGCCTGAGCTACAACATGTACAACATGTATTATTCACTTTGTTTTTAGAAGACCATAAATCAGCATTATATTATAATGGAGCAATACTTAGAAATAAAAAACCCATTCATTTATAAGCGGTGCTCTGCTCAATTCGGCATTTCATCACTCGGCGACACTGTGTGCAAGTCTGGATATATTTGTAGGGACTGCATTAATATCATATTTAATTTACTGCAGATCAAAAATGTGTAAATTAGACCCAGATATATGGCTAGACTTCTGATTTTGCCAAAAGTCTCAGTACTGGAGACCAAAAGCACCATCTTGTTTTCTGTCACTGGTTATAGTTTCGTATTGATTAAGACAATAATGTCAGACATTGACCTTCCAAAGTAAAACACTGACTTCCTGTTCCCAGGAGGCAGGATTTGGTGATGACATCATTTCACCATTGACCAGATAACAGAAGATTTTGTGCCGCCCTGACTTTCTTTGAAGGAGTTAATGCAATATATTCTTATCAAAATTTGAGTTCTGGCCATCCCCCATAGAGATGCATAAAAACTCAAGATATTAATAACTACACATACCATATGCCTTTTGAGAAAACTCATTAAACTACAAGATGGTCGATCAAAACCTAAAGATTTCAATCAAAACTGACTGAATTTTCAAAAATTTAGTTTGAATTTGCAAAAATTGATAATTCAATCTGAAATGGCTGACTTCCTGTCTGTTGCATGCCATAGAACATGGATGCAAGAGTTTGTGTTGATCTTGTTATTAAGGAGACTAGATGACAAGATTGTTGCAACTTTTGAAATACTTAATATTTCTCAAACTGTTGTTGTGTGAGTCATCTTGAGACTTTGTAGCAGTTCTGGTGTAGCTGGTTTTGTATGATTAATGAAAACATGCTCACATATTTTTAGAGCAAGGGTAAATTGTTCAATAAATTACAGTGAAATGAGTGATTCAGAAACAGGATGTTGGATAAAAGGAACAGAGACGAGTGGTGTGACGTTTCTGTATAAAAGAAAATCATCTATATTGTAATTGCTTTTTCACTACGGCCATGTTCCTTCATGATTTACTCCATTTATAAAGTAATCCATCATTCTTAACATGTCATTGCAAAGTTTAAACCACAAAATTCATTTTAATGACAACTTGGGGCGAGGACAGTTACACTTTACCTCAGAATGGCAGCAAATTAAGGTAACATCAGCAACTTCTTCAGCTTTTTATTTGAACATTATCACTACTTTCTTTCTGACTGACATGGAACAGTCAATTTCTGCAGAACATTCTCTCTGATGTTTCTGAACATGAAGTACAACAGACTTATGTCTCTTCTTCAGCAAATATTGCAATAGGTTGATGTAACATCTTTGGCATATTTCTACAGATACCTGGGAAATCAGATGAACAAGTGAAATAATGTCTGTTACCTTGGCTAATGTGGCTAATACTGTTCCCAAACTTACCCTGATGTGCCACAAGTGCTGTTTTCAAGGCTTAGTGAAAGCCCTAACCCCTTCCTGTTCCCTTTGTAGTGTTAAAAACAATACAAAGGGACGATGCAAGGTAAGGTTACCTCGTTACCTTGCATACGAGGTAACGTACTGAAGCTTGCATGCTTGTACAAGTACTCACTCATATCCAAGGTTACAAGTAATTACTTGTTACCTTGTGATTATCTAACCAAATGCAAATCCATGCAAATGTAACCTCTTTTAATTATAATGGCCTTTCATCAGCTCTGCGTTGTGTTAACACCGGACCAGGACACAAGATGAGATAAAAATGTAGTTTATCTGTGTGAAACAGAATATAAAATAATCAGGGACCAGGTTCGTTACAGGCGGTACAGCACCCTCGCGCCCATCTCTCGTGAACTGGCCAACGGCCGTATTTTATACATTAACATTAGACAGAATTATTAGGAAATAAAACAATAAATAAACAACACAATATGTACCTGTGTGAAACAGAATATAAAATAATCAGGGACCAGGTTCGTTACAGGTGGTACAGCTCCCTACAAGGAAACAGTATTTGGCGTTAGCAACAAACTAACAGAACATCCACCAGAACCGTTACAATGTTCCTAGTGAACCTACCTCGCGCCCATCTCTCGTGAACTGGCAACGAGATGTCTGGGTTCACTATATTTAATGTTGCCAACCACCAGGAGGGGGTGCTGTTTCACCCATTACAACCGAACCAAACTTGGAAGTAATGACAAGTGGAATTCTGTACAATATTAACTATGTTACACAAACAAGTTTCTCCTCGGAGAGGTTACTGCTACAATTGTAGAATTACGTTATCATTTGGCTAGAACCTGTATATCAGCATAAAGTAGACATTAAAGATACGAAAAATAACTCGCCATGTCATGACCTACAGAGAAAAAAATAAAAATAAATCAGCCTGAATGGTGTGAACCGTTATGGAAAAACCATGAAGAACCTTCCTAGGAGTGGCCAGCCTGACAAATTACTCCATGAGTTTACTGACGACGCAATCAGGAAGTCAAAACAGAAGCCAGAACATCTAAAGCAATGCCTTAGTGTGACAGTACTTGTTTCAGTGATGATAATAATAATAAAGACTGGGCAAAATGGCATCAGTGAGAGAGATCTGAGGTGAAAGCCAGTTATGGGGTTAAGGTAAGTTGGTTTGGATTGCTTTAGGAAAATTTGGGAAAAAACAAATAAAAGAAATATATAAAGGGACTAATGTCTGCTTTGATGTGCTCTTCTCTCAGCAGCTCTGTCATTAAAAAATTGTAGAAGTGTACCAGGCTCTGAGCAAATAGTTCAACGGAGGAGGCTTGCACCAGTCTTTTCTACACACAGAGAGCCTTCAGAAGTGTTGAACATGATTGATATTTTCCTACATGACCTCTTCATTTACATAAGACTGTTTGAGCAAAGAAAGTTTTAACTTATCTGCCAGACAAATGCAGGCTAAAATAAACTGTTTATTGAAGTAAGAGAGATTTAGAAACTTTTGATTGGCTCCAGGATGTGTTTATTTTAAGTTAAAGTCTGCTGTTCGACTGCCATGCTGATTTTATAGGGCTGAACATTTTGTCTCAAGGATACCATTGTTGGAGCCAGCTTTTCTTAAGTTCTTTATATAAAAATCATTTAGTGTGCAAGGTGCAGGGGTGGTTCTAGACAGGGGCCAACAGGGGCCAGCACACATTTTGAGATAATTTTAAATCAATTTCTAATGCTGATATGCATTGGTATAGAAACTAAGTGAACCCATCTCATTTTTTTATCTTCATAGTTTTACTTTCATAATTAAAACCTAAGGTGTTTGTCAAGACTCTAATTAATAGGTTGGTATTTAGTTTTTCTGCTTTTCTGTTTAATCAGTTATGGTCATGTTAGCTTCGTTATTTGACTTGTCATGTTCTTGTTTTTCTCATTTCAGTCTCTCATAGTGTTTCTAGTGTGATTTATTTCATTACTCTAGGTCTAGATATTATTTAGCGTCAGAATTCATACTTTTATGAATTCTGACACAAATTCTAATTAGTGATTAGAATTAATTAGTGATTAATTCTAATCACTAATTAGAATTAGTGATTCTAATTAGGTTTATTTCTCTGTCTGGTCCTTTTGGTTTTTGTTCCTCGGTTCTTGTTGAATTTGTTCTGTGTCTGTTCTGCATTTTCTTTTTGTGTTCCTGTTCATCATGTTTGCTTCTTCTTGGTTGTTCTTGGTGTTGGAATTGTTTCATGCGCTCCTGCTCTGCTTCTCACACCTGTAATCAATCAGCTCATCAGCCGCTCCTGGTAAATTTGGTCGAGAGCTGCCGTTCTCACTGTGGTGTAGAAACAGTTTCACCCAAACAGCATTTTTGACACATTTTCTATTCAGTTCAGGAGAGTTCAAAACAGAATCGTCTGACATGTTCTTACTCATTCATCATAATATCCTTCAGACAAGTTATAAGCCTGAGGCTCAGTGACAACAGTGGGTGAACTGAGGTGGTAAATTCTGACATCATGTATAAACATCTCATCTAACATGATAAATGACCTGATGGAGAAGAAAAAAGTTTGCCAGACAAGAAACCCAGTGAAATGTAAATCAGCTACTACTCTAGAAATCCAGTTTGATTTTTATAGTCTTCCAGAAGACTGTGCTACTGCAATAGCAGAAACAACCTCAGTCAATACTTTGTTGAACCACCTGCTGATGTAAACCTTGAAAAGTTCATCCATTCTTCTTTCTTCGTATCAAGCTCCATGTGATTGGATGGATATTTTTGAATTCATACCTCAAGCTCTGAATTGAATTGAGCCTGGACTTTGATTAGGTCATTTTAACACATTTGATTAAATTAACTCCCTTCTAGCTCTGCTGGTGTGTCAGTCTCTGTCTGTTGTAGATTCTACTCAACAAGGGTTTTCCTGTTCCTGCTGAATAAAACAAAATCCTCACAGCATGATGCTGCCACCACCATGTTTCAGTGTTGAGATGTTTTATCACATTGCATCTTACATAGTAAACACATTTGATCTCATCTGACTAGGGAACATACATGCTTGCAGTGTTGATTTGTTATTTTCATACTTAAAATAAATTACAAACAGGTGGACATTTTACTAAAATGTCCTCCATTAAAATGAGTCCCATAGACATTTTAAAATAGAGGAGCTGTCCACAGATTAACAGAACTAAAAAAGAAAAACACTTTTTAAATCCTGAATGAATTTATTAATAAAAAAAAATTCCAATTACCTCCCATGAGTTTGTAGAGTGTAAAAGTCAACCAATTCCTGGGCTATTTTATTTTTTCCTCCTTTATAAGTCTAAATTCTTTTTTCTTGTGGTGACTATTGGCAGAAAATTAAACAAAATATTCCCTCTCTTTATTTAGACTAACTCGCTCTCTTCACCCCGCCCCTGTTCCCCCTCTTCTCTTGGGTGTATCGAAATGCGTGCAGCGTGAAATTAAAGTCAATGCATTTCTGACTCTGAAATAAATTTGCCCTTCTGATGAGGTTGGAGTTGGTCCAAAGCTTTGCAATGTAACACTCTTTACACTTATTTTCCTTCATGGTAGAATTATCACTGCTTATTATTACTTGGAATACATGACTCTTTCTTCTAGGCATGTATGAAATGTCTGAGACAGCTTGCTGAGCTCTTTCAGAAGTTCATTAAATGTTTCTGTACTTGTACGAAGCCCGTGTCTTGAAGGATCCCTTCAAGGTCCTGTAACATGGATCTTTAAGCTTACAGTTTAAAAGCCTTTTAATAATTCTGAATGAAAAAATCAAGACCAAGAGGTTAAATTAGAAACAGTAAATACTGTATTTACTGGTAAGAATCATGGTAAAAATCCCATCTAAACATGGGATTTCAAATGCCAGTGAAAGCCAGTGGTTGCCTTTCCATTATAAATATATGGAAAACTTTTTCGATATTCTGCTTCATAAGCTGGATAACAAAGTATACAAATTATTTATAGATTCTGACAGTGGATTTTAAGTTTTCTAACAATGTAAAACAAATAGAAATAATGAATGTTAACCTAATTGTGTGTTAATCAGCTGTGAGTTCCTTTACTCCATAATCAAGCTGAATTCAAACTCAAAGTTTACCATTTTAACTCCACCAAAAGTGCTACTTGAAGCATGAAGTGACTACTTTATGACTTTAACTAGTATATTTGTCAAAAAAACAAAAGTCACCCGCAATTCAGAAATTGGTGCCTTTTGTCTTTTTCTTAACGGATTCTTAATATTGAATAAGTGGTATGTTTAGTAAATAAGGTACAGAATTAAAATGACACATGAATAAGTTTGTTTACACAATAAATCATTGAAAAACATGCCTTGTCTTCATCCTCCTACCACTTCATCATTTCCACCAGTAGTAATATTTGGTTGTTGATCACATGACTCATGTGATGCAAAAGAATTTTCACATTGCAGTTTTCCAAAAGACACCAAGAAATTTTTATCAAAAAATTTGTTTTTTCAGAATCAATGTTTCCATAAAGCAAATTTATTTTTGTAAATCCAATTTTCTCAATTGTATGGTCAAAGGAAACAAAGTAAGAGTCATGTAAATTTTAGCTGTGTCCTTCCTCCAAACACCTGAGTCATTTGCCTCTTCAGCATGCTATGTTGCCCAGAGTGCTGCTAATTACTTAATTATTTGATAAAGTAGCGACGGAAAACTTCGGTTCCAAAGGACTAAGTGGCACCTTTGGTGGCTTTAAAATAGTAAACTTTGAGTTTTAATTCAGATTGATCGCAGAGTAAATGAAGTAACAGTTGATTAACATACCACGCTTCATTAGATTGTCACACACTTTTTTTTTTTTATTGATTTAGGCTAATTAGGTTAACATCCAGTGACCTAATTAGGTTAGGGTTAGGGTAAAACACAATGACAGTGTTTTATGTCGTTTGGAAGCTTAGAATCCACTCTCACAATCTGTGAATAATTTGTATATCTATTTTGTTATCCAGTTTAAGAACTGGAGCTGGCTGTTCGCAGCAATTTTAACCATTGTGTTACAATCCAATGACCCCCACAGAGTCGAAATGCTCTTTGAATACCTACTTGTGAGAGAAGGATAGCATCAATGACAGTAATTACTGTCAAAGTATGTCTTTTCATTTCATCTACTTGAAATCTAGAAATCTATCATCAGAGGTTGTGCTGTATGTGGTCATGAGATTTCAATAAATATCTAGATCAGAAGGTCGCTCAGGTCACAAGCTCTTATATTTGATAGAATCACCTGAAACCAACAGGGATCAGAACAATCAATGGAAAAAATGTGGAAAACAACATCTCCAAAACATAAAATACAGTTAAGTAGAAATTAGAATATATTATTTCAAACAACCAACAGAAATTAACTCTCACCCAGAGTTTGACACATGGCTACCAAAGTATTTTTGTTTTAGAGACAATGCAATCACCATTTGTTGATTACATTGTCATCCAGATAAGGAAAACTCAAGATGGCTCCCATCCACAGCTTAGAAATTCATCACCAAGCAACAAAAAGGACAGAAGTGGTGGTGAGCTTGACTTGGAAATAAAAGAATGATATATTGGCAGATCTTCACAAGTTTTTTGTCCTTTTTTATTTGGAAATAATGACTGAGTCAATGTAACCATATCCTGCTGAAACAAAATTACTTTAGACTGGACTAAAAGTGCAACTGACCATTTAACCCATAGGATGGTAAGACTACTTTTGTTGTCTTAAAAACTGACTGTTTTTGAAAACCAAACGGAGATTTAAAAAAATGCTCTCAGTGAAGTCAGATATGTTTTTTTGTGTGTATGGCAGCCTTACACAAGGGAATATAAGGGACAAGGGAATATAAGGGACGGTCAGCAGTTAGGTTTATTCATGACTCTGTCCCCTGCAGTCTTTTGGGGTTGCTTACTGTTCCACAGACAAATGGCTGCCACGGAAACCTCTTTAGTCTCATCTTATTCAGACAAGGTGCCAATGGATGATCTTGAAAAGCTGGAGAGAAAATCATGGCTAAAAATCTGAAATTATTTTCCCTTAAATCTTCAATGAGTGCAGCTCACAGAGCAGCCCTCTAGCATCACGGGGTGATTATTCATTCACCGGTCCATTTCTCTCCTGGCTGAGGCTGCTCCCAGTCCAGGCATACTAATCAACTGAAGCTCTAATTGACTGATTAAGTCATGTCTCCTAGAGCCAAAATGACTGACCGACTCATTAAACCATGACACATATATTCTGAGAGGAAATGGCTGATTGCGAACTAATTTTACTGACCATAACAGTTCTTTTCTCTCTTCTTGTGGTTTAATATTATGGTAGTAAGGAGCAGGTGTGTTCAGGCATTTGGAAAGGGAGTGGATGCTTTTTTTTTTCATATTTTGTCACTTTACAGCAACAAAGTTGATACATCTCCATAAAGTAGTGCAAAATTTGAAATAAAAAAAGGATACATTCAAAGTGTAGTCTATATCATGCAGATGCTAATATTAAATCAAAGTATGGCGATTAGCACCTAGGAGTAATAAGCTATTGTCAGACGATCTAATGGTACGGCCCAGGAAGGATTATGGTTGCATTTAAAATGCATGAAACAGTGAAATGATGCAAAAACTGATTTGTATTGAAGTTTGAGAAGTTATTTACAATATAAACAAAAAAGATCTGTTACTAATTAATGAACTGGTTCAATATTTTAATACAGACTTCAAGAGATTGATGATCAGATGTTCCAAAAAATGTCCAAATATTAATATTGATCAGACCCAAAGAGTAGAAGTCCAGTTGAGTTAAACCATCAATCAGTTAAATCAAAGACCTGATCAAACCGTTAGCAGTCTTTCCTGTTCGGGTCTCCTACCATACAGAAGAAGGTTCAATAGATCTACCTCCAAGTTGTGTTTTACTTTTTTAATATCAGGCAATATCAAAATCATTAATACCATGTGTAGGTTCTCTCTGGGTACTCCGGCTTCCTCCCACAGTCCAAAAACATGACTGTCAGTTTAATTGGTCTCTAAATTCTCTCTAGGTGTGAGAGAATTTAGTGCGTGGTTGTTTGTCCACGTGTGTGTGTGTGCGTGGTTGTTTGTCCTGTCTGTCTCTGTTGCCTTGTGACCTTTCGCCCAGAACGTTAGCTGGAGATAGGCATCACCACCTCTCGACCCCTCTGGGGACAACGGTGTAAGAAAATGGATGGATGAATAAATAAAAAAACATTACTATATATTGACAATCTGCAGGTACATGATTCTCTTAATTGTTTGCCATAATATAAATAGAGCAAGAGATGGTGTGCACTGAGGTCTGAAATTTTTCTCAAAAGGATAAAAATTAATGGCTGGGAGCCTGAGTTTACCCTGTAACTCTCTGAAGAATGGTGACAGAAAACCGTCAGCCCTAGAGACATTTCAAAAAGATTTTATGGAAGCAGACATTTGGTGAGATGTCATGACAGAGTTTTGTACAAATGTTCTGTAAAAACGTCCAGGAGTACAGAAATCCACTCTGTTTGTTTATTGTATTATTGTTATTTGTTTGTTGGTGTTTATTGTTGTGTGTTTGTTGTTGGCTGTTATTTTTCATTCTTAGAATTTTTAGTAGTAGTATAGTGTGGCAGTATCAGTGTGTTCTGAAGCATTTGTTGCTTCAGAACAAAAATGGCCTCTGGTGTTTTGTAATTATTATTTCACCCGTTTGTTTTAGAGTAGCGTTTTGCCTGTGGGACGCTCTGCCAGACACACAGACATGGAAGCAGCCATGCATACAACACACGCAGGTAGTCGCCCTGTCCCTCGGCTCCGATCCCACAGACTCACACCAAAACCCACACTGATCAATACTGAAAGACAGAGCGGTCAAGTAGCAATTCAGCCAAATGGCAAACAAATAGGTGGCCTGAGCGCTGCACCTCCGGCAGCTGTGAGAAACATCACAACGCGGTATTAGCCAGTACTGCTAATGAGCTATTGTAGCAGTGACCTTGGGGACAAACTCATTACCAGGAGACAATGGACGCCAGACAGAAGGTAGGTTCATTATCATATTTATCAGCAGCACCTTTATTGCAGCCCACTGGGAGTCCTGTTTGTTTGGTGTATGATTGAAAGCACCAGATGTAGCACTGGAAATATTGAGAATGGTCTCAATATTTCAATATTTACAGTCCTGTAAGGAGTTATTAGTTGCTTCAAACATCTTCAATTAGAATTTCTGTGTTTTAAAAGCCCAAAACGTTTGGGAAAGTTCATTTAGCCTCACAGAATCTGGCTCTGGGCGAGAGGCTCATTACCTGCAGCCCACATCAGTTTAGAATGGACGGTCCACACTCATCCCATCTGTTCAGACTAATCAATCAACTATCCATTGATCAAACTTCTTCCTTCTCTCTATTCTCTCTGTTTTGCATTAGCTTTGACAAGAAATTTAGAAACTTTTGCTGCTCGGGTTGCAAGACAAACACAGGAGCAATCTGAGAGCACTTACCAAACGTTTCAAAATGTTCATTAAAAAATGATGAGAGGTAATCTAGAGAAGCAAGTGAATGAAAGCTAGGTAATGAGCAAAGAAAGGGTGGTGTAGACCTACATTTGGTGTCCAATAGTCAGCAGACATGCTTGTTTTTCAGCTGCTTATGTTGAGAGACTGATATAAAAACCATGCAGAGCTGGTTGAGCACTTAGTATCCATTACACACCCAGTTCTAGCAGAATAACATTTTAAATTACAGATCTGAGACAGAATGGAAACGATTTTCTTTCTCCTCTATAACTTCCGGAACAGCAGGAAAGTTGTACCCCCCATCGTGAACAACTTTATCTGTCAGACCTCCCACTCACAGCAAGAAAAATAACCACAAACACCTCAACGTTGTTTCAGTTGAAATAAGTTGACAAATTAACACCAGATGCCAGGAATAACTCAAATTCAGCACAAATTAGTCCACAGATAAAGTTGTGTGAATGACGTATTAAGTAAAATCTACTGTTTTGAGCTTTACATCATATTATAATGTTATTACATGCCTGAAGTGTTGCCTTGATTCTTTCAGGAATGTGGGAGAATCCTTGAATCTCCACAGAGAGCCTTCTTGGAGCTTCAGTTTATGGCCAAGCTTCTGCATAGACTCCCTCACTCACACAAACACAAACATCTGGTGAAATTATGAGTCTGCTGATTTTATCATGTAAGCTGCTTCTCAGTCCAATGCTCTTAAGAACAGTAAATGGCATAATGAGAAGCATTGTTGTGATGACGAGCTCTGTGATGAAGGTGGCGTGTCGGAAAGAGTAGGAGCTTCTTAAAGAGACAGCAGCCTAATTTCAAGGTGTCCAATTATAACCTAACAACTGAAGGTAGCATAATTAGGTGACTGTGCTGAAAAATGGCACACTTTGCCTGGAAAATACTTAATACTGCCCCTTTAAGAACCTTGTGTAATGGGAATTTCTGCACTGCAGTGTCAAATTGGGATTAATGAGGCATTATTGAATGACAGTGAGTTTTCCTCAAGACAAATTATGTCAATGAGACGCCTAACAGAGATTGTTAGTTGAGTGAAGGACTTTTATAGCCAGATCTCTGAGCCTTGAACCACAGCTTTATACATTAGAAGCAGGAATCCTCAAAGCTTTTAACTCACTCCAAATAGTAATTATATGGTGATGGACTCATAATTTATATGAACCTTCAAATGCATCGAAGGTAACTCGAAAGACAAAGCAAGTCAGGTGAAGAGAACAGAGTTTAAACACCACTGAGACTCAAGAGCATTAAGAGATGGTATGAAGGAAGGAGGGATGACAGGAAGGTGTTGAGAAGAGGAAAAAGTGATCAAGTTTAACATGGGAACCGTAATGAAGAGCAGATAGACGGGAGGTGTGAAAATGAGCAGACACAAAGAGGCAGAGGAGGGGAGTTAAATGAGAATGGAAAGATGAACATGGACTGTAAACAAAGCTGATAGGAAGAAGTGAGGAAAACTTGAACTGATGGGTAAACGTGGGGAAGAAAGAGAGGAGTTTGAAAAATTTGATGGGGTGAGGTTTGTTTGAAGAGAGGAAGAGAGGAGCTCTGGAGGGAGAGCTGGGCAAAGAAGAGAGATGGAGCAACGGATGAGGAGAAAGAGGCCGTGACGGGGAGCCATTGATAATTTATGATAGCCTCAGCTTTTCAAAGTAACGCAGCGGTCCCGCTCCCTGCGTTCCCCTGACGTTTAATTTGTCTGAAAATCAGCGAGTGTGGAGCCTGATTATTGTCTCCCGTCTGCTGACGCCTTGGCCTCAATCTCTCCGCCACCGAGTCGAGATCGCAAGCTGTTGGATGAACACACACACACATCCACACGCACACACGTCAGACCTGGAAATCTTGGAGTCAAAGCGATTCTTGTCTGAAAGTCATAATGGGGCAATAGCTCCCAAAAGCAAACAACCTTAATAAACCTCTCAGGTTGCCTGGATTTGCAATTACAGACTAATTTGTTTTATTCTCCCATTGAGAGTCAAGATGTGGCCAGAAATGAATCCATGTTTTGCTTGAGAGTACTACAAGTTTTCCACTGACCTGAAGGACTGTCCTTGTAATGTCAGGAAAGAGTTAATAGAAAACCAGCAGTATCCACATAGAAAAATAAAACTGTAATCTTGGCATTAGTGATAACAGAGCAGAAGTTTGATTTAATACTATTTATATTGGGGTTTTTTTTTTGACATTGTGCAGTGATTGTACATAAAGTATGTGGGGATCTTAGAATTTCAGACTGTTTTATTAATTAAGTTAGTTTCCACCAGAGGATTTCCACCTCTGGTGGAAACTAACTTAAGATGAAACTAAGCTAAAATCCAGTGTTTCAGGAAATCCCAAGCTGAGAGACCAAAAAAGCTTTATCTCAGCAATAAAATGCCAAATTGACACACTTTCTGTATTCAGCATTACATTCATTTTTCTATCTTATTTTCATTGAATCAAGATAGAAAAATATAAGTTGTGGATGTTTTAACTAACTTAAAGGGGCAGCATTATGTTTTCCAACCACATAGTCCTATTTTGTTGCACGACCAAGTAACTGTTACCTTCAGATATGATAGAAATACTATGTATATCAAATATGACTTAAAATGTTTTTTTTCTTTGTAATTTAACGTCTTGAAAATCGATCTCTGTCTCTTTAAAAACTCCTTCTCTCTCTACATGGCCCTTCTATTAACCATTCTATTAACCCTTTACAAACCATTTTAACAGCGTTTCACTGAGCAGTAGCTCCTATAATGAGCCAGCATGTGTGCAGTTCCACCAGGTGTTTGCTAATTGTGGCTGGCTAGTCTGAAGGAGCTGAGGGGGGAAATGTTGCTCTGTGAGGTGGAAGTTTGGAAACTGCAGCTCTGAGAAGTCAGCAATTTTTGCACAGCTGAATAGTTGCTATGGAAATTAAAGGATTTCTCAAACATGCATCACAGAATCATGCCAACACTCCAGGTTTGTTTTTGATGTAGGAATAACATTATAACATGATGTTAACATTCTTTTTTGATGTAAAGTTAAAAAAAGAAATAATTTTACATAATACTACCCACTTAACCTAAATATAGTGCAAAGCATCTTTTATTTTCAAACTCTGTCTCTGTTTCAAATAAACTAATAAACTAAACTAAAAAAAATGTGATGCGGCTTTTTCTGAGCTAGAACTAAGAAGTCCCTGTAATAACTTAAAATTTCATCATCCGTGATGAATTTTGTCATCACCGATGACAAAATCTGTGAACGATTAAAAAGTGGAGCAACAAAACTTAAAAAAGCAGACAAACATCTCCTTAACTGCATTCTTCATATCAAACTCCATCTTTTGGTAGGGGACGCAGCAGGACCAATACTCTTCAGTGGTTTTTATTCATTTGTTTTGCAGCCCTGCTTCTCAGTGTAATCAAGAACGTCAAAGAGAAACCATTAATTATACATACAGAAGTAAGTTGAGGAATCACATAAAGTGGCACCGAGGCCTTGAATAATTTAATTCAAAGCTTCACAGAGGAACCACTTATTCATTAGGTGTTGGTTGGATTACAAGAAATGCAGAATTTATTGATTTTAATCAAGTCTCAATCTGATGCTTAAGCTACGCATTGATATATTGGTATCAAGGAGGTTGAAATTGCTAAGTGGCCAAAGGCTGCCTATCATGTTGATCAAAATGGTTTCTCTCTTGGCTGACTGGACCTGGGCTGCATGTCATTCTGGTTTTTGTTGCTGTCTTGAGATATAGACGAGCTCTAAAGTAACAGATTTAAATAAAAGACAAGTAGATTGAAGGCCACTGTATTTGAAATTTTAGGGAATACTGACATCTAGCTGTAAAAAATTAAATTTGTTACAGCAACCAAAATATTAAAGTTTGCCTCTGAAAGATTTTGATTTAGTTATTTTTCTAAAGTTTGTTAATGCCTGGAAAATACTTTGTTTTCATTTGCATTTGCACAAAAATAGCATCTAAAAAATTGTTTATAATATTTTTCTTAATCAAGTGAAAAATCTTTATTAGCATTACAGCAACCTTTTTTTTTAAACAAATGCTAAGCACTTTTTGCCTGAATCTCAGGATTTATCTCCAGGTCTTAAAGGTTGGAAAGCCTCTTTGCCAGTTTCCATCTGGTTGGAGTAAAGACTCCAAAATGTACATCTGTTTGACAAAATGTGGGATTACCCTCCATGTGAAACAGTCTGAAATATGTGGAAATAGAAAACTGAGAATGGAAAATAACAGAATTAAAAGATTTAATTTTAATTTATTAAGTATTCCATTAATACTTAATAATACAAAATACAAAAACTATCACAATATCTGCTATAAAAGACATTATGCCATTCCCTATATAAAGATATAAAGCATTTATATCATCATATTTTGGAGCTCTGAAAAATACCAAAAGCATAAACCATGAATCATAATCAACCACTGTGATTATATGTAATTTCTAAATGAAAAGAAGGAGATACAAGCAGAGGAGTGAGAAGGATAGTGAGAATATAAGACAGCAGAAGTCTGTTTCTACACCTACAGAGAGAGATCATTTTTCCGAACATCATGTTTTAACTTCAATCCACATATACAATCCACCTTGTGTCGTATTAACATGGCCAAGCAATATGTTCTTTTTTGCAAAAAGAACATAGACAGACCTGCAGTGCTTGAAAGGGGTAGCATGTGACACACAACACAGATGCCTGTTATCTAGTTATATTAATGTGTAGCATTAAAAGACATGGTCACTTTGTGTAATCTTTGCTGTGTTCGGCTTTTTTTCATGATCTTCTGGACATGAAAGTAAAACATAATTGAAAAAGAATACACAGATATATTCCTAAACCCAGTTTGGGCCAAATTATGATAGATGCCTTCTAAGACATTCTTCTAGTTTGCTTTGCTTTTGGTTATGTAAGTGCTGACCTTAATGAGATACCATCTCATTATAATGAGATAACATTTCATTATAATGAGATAGCATTTCATTATAATGAGATATACCATCTCATTATGAGATACATTCATTATAATGAGATAATACCAGATCATCATCATCTTGATGATCTGATCTTATATAGATTCATGTTAGTCACCTACATGACAGAGGCAGTGACGTAATGTAGCTTCTACATGGTGTGTGACAGTCAATGTATATTTATGATCTATATTAATCTTTCATGCAGATTATTGACTTATTTTGTTTTTGTTTCCTAAAAACATTAATGCTAAAAGATTTAACCTTCATTTACTGCATTACCCATGCTAAGAAAATAAAATATATTAAATTACTGGAATAAAATCATAATATTATAAAAAATAATGTGTTACAAGAAAATGTCATGTTAGAATAAAGTCAAGGCTTTATGAGAATAAAATTATATTAAAATAAAGTCCAAAATAAGAGCATAAAGTTGTAGTATTATGAGAATATTCAAAATACTCTTACTTTATTCTGCAAATATTGACTGTCACATTATTCACTATTCTCATTATTTCAACTATATGCTCATATAAGTTTATTCTTGTAATTTGATCATGTTATTTTTTTCTCAGTATAACGCTAATCCGCTATCATAAAATCCCAATTATTGATTACACCAAAAGTTAATTGTCAGATCAATCAAAATTCACAGCTGGACCCCAAAGCTGTGAATTTGGGGTCCTGTAATCGTGAAATATCTTTAATCATGAAATTTCAAAGGTTTTAATTGCTGCCTTTTAATACTTTTGTAGGTTTATAATCATTTAGAGCAGGAAACAAATTTCATCTTACAAATGGATTACAAAATTGTCCAGTATAAAACATAAATTAACACAAATAAAAACTAAGGAAAATGATAGAGAAGCAGAAATAAAAAAAACAAACAAATGTGACAAATCACTGAAAAATCTTACTGAATTTGATTGGAGCAATATCTAGTTTATGCAACAACAAAAAAAAACTCTGGTTTTGACAAATTCTTTAAAATTCTTGATAGAACAAAATTTTTATCACATTAAAACTTATATTGTTGTAAATAAGAAAAGTAACAGAAAAACAGTAACACTGCTTGGGATTTTGAGAAGTCATCTAGAAGAAACTGTGAGAAAAAAGGCATCATAGAGAGTAACTTTATGCCTTTTAACATATTTTAGATCTCATTACAACAAGATGAAAAATTCACCTTGTAATAACCAGAAAGTTTTTGATTTAACAAGTTTTGCGTTTCTCATTTTCTCAGCATAACAAAATTGTTCCTGAATTTACAATTATTCATAATTGTAAATTCTAAGGAATTTCCACTTTGAAAATAAAGTTTGTTTTATTACAATATTTCCATCTGCTAATGAATAATAAATGAATGCAAACCGAGCAGAACTGTGTAAAGCACATAAGAGATGCTGCAAACAGGTCAGATCAAAATAGTCAACTTTTATTTGTGTCAAAAACATTGACATGGAGAATTTCATACAAAAGGGCACTGAAACGAATCTGTAACTCTGGAAACACACACACACGCACGCATACACAAACGCAGCAACGAGTACGCCGTTGCATGAGTATGGTTCCCACAACTTAGCACACAGCAATATTTATTAGCATAGACTGAAATAATAGTTCTTCTTTGTCCTCATTTGTATCCCAAATTGACTTTGTCAGAAAATGAAAAATCTCATTTTAGCATATAGTGTTATAAAAATTGGATTGAATGTCCTTTTCCCGAATAACCTGTCACATCCCTGACCCAGTATTTTTTTAAAAAGCCATTTATAATCGTTCTCACATAATGCAAGCCACTGATTTCTACAACTGCAACACAACTGATTTTTTTTTAAGTTTAAAAGGTGCAAACTTTATTGAACACCACCTGCACACCATACATTCTTTCACCACAACACAAACACACATCACCACTTTACCTCACCAAGGCACTGCCTTCGTCCTGCAGAGAAAAACACACAAATCACATGGAGGGACGGCGCTGCCAACTCTACAGGTCATCTGCCGCTCAGAGTTAAGGCCAAACAAACAAATTCCCAATAGTTACATGTTACAGACTGTATTTTAAGATAAAATACAATATTAGTTATAAAGATTTTACACTTTAAAAGAAGTTTGAAGCATGAAACTGAAAAAATGGCTCATTTCAGATCAGAAATTCTACTTGTGACAAATATTTTTGTTTCAAACCAATTTTAGAATTCAAGCGTAAAGTAATAAACGTTTATCAATAAAGAAAATAAAACTTTCCATCTTTCTAAAGTTACTTTTACCTTGTTTAGGAGTCGTTAACCAATCCCATGGCACTGAGAGGCGATGGGTAAATGTGGAGAAAATGCAGTATGTCATTTAAATAGGACGGGGAAAAAACATTCAGTTATAAATATGCATAAAACAAGGTGGGGATTTACAAAAATGTCACAATTGGGGGGATAATAAAGTCTCTACCAGCTAGACAGAATGAAATTTACCTGTACCTTTATCCCTCCTAAACCCTTTTCCAGAACAAAAAATAAATATAAACACAAACACCCACACACATCAAAGACCAATGCTTACAAAGCAAAACAATTAAAATAAAATGGTTAGCTTACATAACTTAAGACAAAGATTTTACATGTACAACTTTGCATGAGAAACAACTGATATATCGAGGAAATGCCTTATTGCTGATCTAAACTGAAAGCGGACAGTTTCTCCAAGCTTTGTAATCAAATATGAAGATACAGTTTGATGCAATTGAAGCGGAAAAAAGACATGAATGAAGAGTTTCAGTCAGGATGAAGACGACTGACTCTCTTCTACCTGACAATTAACTGATTTAAGGCATGATCAATACTGAGCCGATCTGAAGTGCATTTACTGAAAAACAGCAACGCCTTCCTAACCCCTGCAGCAACACAGAGTGATACACAGCCCACTGTGTAAACTTTGAGATTTACACTAAAGCTCCATGTCTTCCAGCAGGTGAACGTCTGAGATCTGAATCTTCTGCTAGACATGTAAAGGAAAATAAAACACACAAAACCCTTCTTGAAACGCACCATGGAAACAAACTTCTTGGCATCCCTGGTAAAAAAAAACAAAACAAACAAACAAAAAAAAAACCTTACTTAAATCTTTTATTGCAGCAGCATAAGCTCATCTAAAAAAATTAAGAACCCTGCCATCAACTTTAGAGAATTTATTATATAGAGGGAAAAGTAGTTGTTTTAACATAATCTATTGTTTTCAATTCACACATTCCCATTATGTTTTGACACTAGTATGTCCCATAGTGAGAAGGATGGTCCAAAAGGGCAGAAATATCTCCAAAGCTCACTGTTCAGAAAACAGGGGCAAAATGTGTCACCTTGGAGTCACCAAGTCGCCATAACAACAATTATATGCCATTTATGTTTGGGGGAAATGTCCTTTATGGACAAGAGATATGAAGTTTGCTAAAATTCTTCCTGAATTTAATCTGGAAACGTTTGGTTTGGTCTGATGAGACTGAAAACCATTTCAGATCATAGTTCAATAAACGAGCGACCCTGAGCAACCGGTTATCATTTCACATTCAGTCGACCTGAAGAGATCACAAACAATCCTGTGTGTGGTTTAACAGCATGCCGCTGGAATTACTGAACCAAAGAGGCAGTGTTACCTTTCAGGGTTCACCTGATTGGTGAACCCTGATCAGGTGAGATGCGTCACATCTCTACGGGGGTTTCTCCTCTCTTTCTTCAAACATACTGTTTGAATGCACACAGTGCTTTAAATGCAAGAAAAGGTGTTGAACACCGTCCTCAGCATATCATTATCTGCTGATCAACAATCTTCATCGTTCAGTCGTCTTCACTTTTGACCTGACACAAAACATCAACACTGACCCCAGGATAGCATTCTACTGCTTATAGTTCATTGTGGTTTGTTGCTACCTCCTGAAGTGCAACACAAGAATAATATCAGTGAGTTGGTAAACAGTTGATCACAAGGCATAAAAACCATTTAGAAATCATAAATTGAGATCATCTAAAAAGCAACAACGATCCAAACATTTAGAGGGGAAGCACCAGTAGCTGCGTTTCCATTTTAAAGTGAGTAAAACTTTGTCGGTATTCTGCTAATGTCTAAAAAACCCACAATTTTACAATTGCAGTGTTTTCATTAAATAAAAAATGGAATTCAAAATCACTCGTGAATAATTCATGTGCCATTATCCTCCAATTGCTTCCTCCTTCTTCATAGTTTGCGCCAGTGGCAGCATCTGCTCGTGGATCGTATGAGACCAAAATAATGTTTCAGTTGCAGTCCTGCAAATTAAACCAATTTTATAAAGCCGAAACCCCTCATACCGTCCTAGCATCAAAACATGTAATCAAAAAACAAGCTTTTTCAAGATTGGAAATTGCACATTTATTTTCTAGATGTCAAATTGTGCATTATGGTAAATGGAAACGTAGCTAGTGATTCGTGTCCTAATTGCCATATTTATGACCTTAACAACCATATTGTTGAGGGAGTTCTGACGACAGCTACTTCCAACAATGTTCAGAAGCTTTTTGAATGAAGCTTTATGGATGAGAGGTGAAACAGCAGAAGAAGACCAGTAGCCTTCTGCCATGTCAATAATGATCGGGAACCTACACCAGCATATCATCTCAAAGGTGCAAGAGATGGAGCCTTTCCATAAGAAAGAAAAGTCTAGTAAAGTCTGTGATGGTGTGGACCTGACAATATAGACATGGAGTATAAAACAGAGTGTAAATAAAAAAAGATCTGATGGACTCACAGTGAACTGAAAATCAGTCAGAATATGATAATAACTCCAAACATCAGATCCAATCAACATGGAAATGGTTCACCAGACACAATATGAGCATTTTCAATGGCCAGACCTCAATCTGTTAGAAAACCCATGGATTAATGTTGCATTATAGATGCACTCAAAAATGGAAAATTCTGTCTTCCCAGTCAGAAAAACCAGCTGATTGCCCTCTGAAGTTGGATTTTCCACTGAGAAAACTTAGCAACTCCGACTGCCCCTAGTTACAGCTTGTAAGGTGGACTTTGCATTTCAATATGGCCACTCCTCACATCTACAGTAGTGAGATGTGATGGAAACATGTTTACAGAACAGAGGTGGAAGAATGCATCTTACTCAATGTTAAATATAGAGCCTGGAATGATGCAAAGAAATTTAAAGTGGTGTTCATGGAAAATAAAACTTAAAATGTTTGTCAGAGCTAATGCAGTGCATGGGTGTCACCATGTTGAAATTCAGACTTCTTGACAAGAATGCAATTATTTCTTAACAAAATAAAGATCTTGTTTTTCTAAACTTTTCAGTTTTGAGATTATGCCACAAGAATAAAGAATGAATTTATTTTGGGTCTTTTTGAACCTCTCTTTACCGGATGCTCTTTTTACGGGATGCTAAGAAATTCCTCCTCATCTGTCACCGCTTGGTTTCCCCACACATTGACACTGTTTCTCTTCTTGAGAAGTCTTCAAAACTGATAAATTCTAAGAAAGATGGTTCTTGCAATGTAATCAAAGAAGAATACTTCAGGAAGAGTGAATAAAAAATCCCGTCGGGATCTCTTTGAAAACATCTCATCATAGACACGACATGATCTGGTTTTGCAGGATTCCAGTGTTTGGAGAATCTTGTGATTACCTTGTGCTTTCCTGCTGATTCTCATTCTGAAAACCTCCGGGATGCTTTCTAATAGCAGGCCATCAATCTTCCCTTGAAAGTCAAAACTCCTCAACCAGAAGACCTTTGAGGCAATATCAAACATCTGGAATCAGTGTTAAGAGAACAAAATCCTACATGTCATGTTGCTGCACATCGAAACTCCAATCTCCCTCTGTCCAATGTCTACTTGGATAATACACCCTAGACCAACAACGTGGTACAAAATATCAAAATAAACTTATATAAATAATTTAAATAGCCATACTAAAGCTGAAATCCTGGTCAAAATTTTAAAAAATAGCCAGAGAGATTTGCTCACATTGGTATATACAATTAAGGGCAAATTTGAGATTTCATAACTAGGCAATTTCCCAGAGCCCAAAGGGAAGGAAAACTAAGATTGGACTGTGAAATGTTAGTTCACAGCTCTCCTTCAGCAGAAAGGTAAAGTTCTACATTGGGAACAATTTAAGTCGCGTTTTTCTCCATCTACCCGTCGCCCAAAACGTGCGACAAGTCGTCAAAGTCACAGTCAAACAGTTCGCTGATTCCTTCATGGTCCTCCAGTCCAAAGTGGTAGTCGTGCCTGTAGGGGGGGGACAGGTTGATGAAACTGTCCAACGGGAGAGGAAGGCCTTCTCCGTTCAGGAGGTCAGATGACGAGAGAGGCGACAGGTCGAAGTGGCTGATGTCCCCCAGGCTGGAGAACAGGTCTCCCCCCAGGAGAGATTCTGTTGACAAAAGCGAGAGGTATGAAGACAATATACGCAGCCAACCACTAAAGACGTTAGAGTTATGTTAAAGCACTGTGGTGAAACCGGACGCTCCTGCTGAGTGATTGATCAATTTCGGAGATAACTAAACATGTCAAAAGAAAAAAAAAACAAAAGAAAAAAATTCTGTCAAATGTGCGATGTAAGCACCGTCAGTAATATTGTTGCATATCATTGTTGTCAAATAAAACATATTTCTAGACTTGGTATCCAAAGTAGAGAAAATGAATAAATCCAACTGGGTACTTTTCAGTCTGTCCAGCTAGATTCTGTAGTTTTGCTTTATTCCATTTTTGGTTTGGCTTTATGTCAGTTTAAAATATTTTCTGGATATTATAAAGAACAGTTGAATTTTTTCATCCTTCTCTTTACTACTGTATTTTCCTGACAATAAGTTTCTCTGCAGTATAAATCTCACAAGTCAAAAAATGTGACAAAAAAGAAAAACAGCAAAACAAAACAGTGACTTTATTACTGTTATTTACTATTACTATATGGTACTTCCTCATGGAAGTGCCATATCTTCCTTGTAGAAGATAAGGTACTTATCTTCTACAAGATAAGTAGAAGTAGAAGTTTTCTTCTACTTCTCATACAGTGGTTGAGAGAACCACTCTCAATCACTGTATGAGAGTGGTTCTCATCACTCTCATACAGTTTCCTCTCCTGAGTTCAGCCACATTGACTTCGTGTCAGTCTTTATCTTATTGTGTGTGAGAAACACCTGAGTGTGAACTCTCACCTGCGTCGCCACCGAGCACCAGTGGCGAAGCCTCCTGCTGGGAGGCCGCCGTGACGGTGGATGAGGTGGACGCTGGAGAAGACATGCCCACGTCCAGCGCCGCTGCTCCAGTTTGGGCCGGTGGTGGTGCCAGCTCGACGGGTCCCGTGGGGGATGGTTTGTGGGAGGGATCTGCGGTGCTTTGAGACGGGCTGCCTCCCGTCACGGGGCTGCACACGCCTGAGCTGTCCTCTGGACAGAGGAAGACGTCTATGGGACCCTGCGTGCTCCTGAGCGACACGTGGTAGCCCTAGGAGAGACAGCGCCGCTCAGTCAGGAGGAACTGATGCACTTCAGCTCCATTACAAACAAGTCCAAATTCTGTCAATATTCCACTAATGTTGAAAAAAAGAAAATTTTGCAATTGCTGTGTTTCTACTAAATAAGAAACAAAATTACAACTCACACATGAAGAAGTTTGTTCACACCACTTGTGAAGCTTTGATCGACAAACAGTAATTTTTTTTTTAAATTGGTGCTTTTCCATTAAGCAAATTTATGTTGAAAATGTGAAACTGTTGAATTATAGGGTGAATGGAAACGCAGCTACTGAGGCAGGTTTCCTCTGCCCTCACCTCGGTGGGCTCTGTGACTTGCATCTGGGTCTCTGGAGGAGCTCTGACCACCATGACCAGCTGGTCTGGTGAGTCGAATGACTGCCGCAGGTCCTGACAACGAACGTAGCCCAGCCTGCTGGACGCATCTGTTAAAGAGCTAACCTTTCAGTTTGCAGGATACTTGACAATCTTGTTTTCTGATTGTTACAGTCTAAAATGACTAAAGCTTTATCTTTAGCACCACCTGGTCTAAAGATAATTACCAATTCATGTAATTATCTTTACATGAAGATAATTCATGTAAAATTCATAATTTTTTACATGTAAAAATTCATGTAAATTACATGACCAATGTTATTGGTCATGTAATTACCAATAACATTGGTTGTAAAAATTAGAAATTTTTACAACCATAATAAAGACAAGATTTTAACATAGTGTTTAAACTGCTACTTACGTTTCCAATTTCCTTCTTCTACCTTATGCAAATAAAATCACCTCCTGTGTTGTCACAGTGCAAAAGAAGAACTCCATATTGATCATTCAAGTTAACTTGAACGGTATAAGCAAACCATACAGATTATTTCAAAAGAATAAAGGAATATATTACTGTTTATCATTTTGCATGGTTTGCCTTTCAAGAGATGCCTTTATCGTAGTTAGTTGAAAATCGTCTCAAAACAACATTATTATTCATTTCAATAATTTCTGGAACTAGCTATTGTCCAGCTAAATGTGTTGTTGTGACAGGCCTAAGTATGAATATTTTTGCAGGTGTACAACCGTCCAACCCACTGATGAATCAAACCTGGTCACTCTGACAGGATTCACAAGAAGCAGTAAAAGGATATTTCTTGTTCTGTGGTTCCTCGGTGAGCAGCCGCAGCTGCAGGGTGCATTTAGAGATGAGTTCGTCCAGCTGCTCCTCGGCCTCAGTCAGGTCACACACCTCCCTCTGCAGCTCCTTGTGCCGGCACACCAGGCTGGCATCGATGCGGTTGCCGCTGCAGAGCAACAGTTGGGTTAAAACTCAGAAGTTACCACAGCAGTCTGATTTGCTCTCACACTCACAGCCACTGGATGTTGTTCTTGGATTTCTTGGAGATGAGCTGGATTCCCTCCAGGACGTTAGTGATGTCATAGATGCGTCTCTTCTGAACATCCAGAACCTGGGAGGCCCAGTTCAGGTCCACCACGCCGTCGGCCGACTGCGACAGCAGGTTCAGGAAGCGCTTGGTGGTCAGGTTTAAGGATGTGTCGTATCGGGACTTCTCCGTTGAGCTTCGGGGAACTTTGCAGACAAAAAAAAAAAAAACATCTGGGTTTATATTTTCTGTGGAATTCAAATTCATTCAAAAAAAGTCCCAAAGGGAAATTAAACGTTGCAGGAACTGATATTAATTTAAGATTCTGATAGAGATGTGGGCAGGAAGGATCTCCTGTAGCAGTCTGTGTTATAGTGAATTTAAAGAAGCCTCTGACATTTCTAAGAAGAGGGAAGTCTCATGAAGAGGATGCTCAGGATTAACAGATGCTCCTGGTTTATCAAATGTTCTGCAAATAGAACCTCCATTTTAGGGCTCCCGTTCTCAAGTTCAACATTTTGCAAAATCCTCTTCCAAAGTATTTCACCCCATTTCATCGGTTCAAACATTCGCCTGTTTGTTTATTTCCTTTGTGGAAGGAAGAAAAATTTGCCTCCATTGTCCTGACACCGCTAATAAAATCTAGGGCAACAAATTAGCTACAGAAGTCATGTAATTACCAATAACATCCTATTCATGAGTCATTTCATCTCAGTTTAAATCCAGTTGTTCTGTGAAGGCCTCGGAGGAAACATTAGTGATTAAACAGCAAGATGAAGATTAAGACATCTCATAGTCAAGAAAAATCGGTTTGATTTGGAACCAAAATTATTACATTATAAATAAACCAAAGTGTTTGAAAACCTGTTCCTCCTCTGCCCTGTGGGAGCGCTGCACCAAGAATCACTGATGGAAACAACATAAAAACCTCCAAAGAAGAAACTGAGAACAACTTCCTTGATTACAAAAAGAAAAAAGAATGGAGTGACATCAAATTTTAGCTGTTGTCGGATTTCTCTTTTGTCTTTGCCTAAAAACTGACGAGCTGGACTGATGTGTTTGTTTTGATTGTATTTACCCAGAATTCCCTGTACTATACTCAACTTCCTGCTTTTGGAGCAGCTTAAGAAAGAGCAGAGGAGTTAAGGCAGATATCTGAAGGAGCACTGCTCAGGCCATCATCCAAGAATGGAAACAGTATTGCACAACTGCAAAAACAAAGAAGAATGAATAAATAAATAAATAAATAAATAAATCTCTTCAGGGGCAGCACAGTGGCGCAGTTGGTAGCACTGTTGCCTTGCAGCAAGAAGGTCCTGGGTTCGATTCCCGGCCCGGGGTCTTTCTGCACAGAGTTTGCATGTTCTCTCTGTGCGTGCGTGGGTTCTCTCCGGGTTCTCCGGCTTCCTCCCACAGTCCAAAAACATGACTGTCAGGCTGATTGGGCTTTCCAGATTCTCCTTAGGTGTGTGTGTGCGTGGTTGTTTGTCCTGTTTGTCTCTCTGTGTTGCCCTGCGACAGACTGGCGACCTGTCCAGGGTGACCCCGCCTCTCGCCCGGAACGCAGCTGGAGATAGGCACCAGCAACTCCCGACCCCGTTAGGGAGAAGGGTAACGGAAAATGGATGGATGGAGGGATAAATCTCTTCAGGGGACAAAACAAATGGAAGAAGTAGCTTGACGATGTCTGGATATTCTTCTCCAGCAGAGACAGGAAGTGAAATGCAGGCAGCTGGGACAAAGTGAAACAAGATAAAACAACAGGAACTTCTTTCTACGTCAGCCTTTGAGTTTCTCTTTGGCTGCGTTGTGGAGGAACAATGTCGCTTCACTGCAGCTTTAACACAAAACCAAGCAATCTGATCAGCACAACTGTTTTCCACTCCTGACATGGTGCAGGAGTAAAGGTCAGGACAGTACTGAGGCCTTATAGGCCAAAATCGCACAATTAGGAAACAGAGGAAGAGCGCCTCATTACTTCTGACTAAGGGATTGTAGACTCATCCTGTTTGGCATGAAGGAAATGGCCAATTAGAAATAAACAAATTACCTTAAAACTGCAAATAGTTGAACTAAAAAAGGTCTACTGGTAAGTCAGAGAAGTAGGAGCCATTGTTGAAAGACGCCCAAAGAGCCATTGACAAACCATCTGTGTATTCTGCTAGTAAACACAGCTATTTTACTCGTGTTTTTTTGACGTTAGTATTCTGCTAATGTAAAAAAAGAGAGCAATTTCGCTGTTTCCTTTAAATAAGAAAGAAATCACATATATAGACGTTTGTTCATGTGGTAAGTCATTAAAAAACATTCTGCAGAAATGGAGGAGTGGGCCGCGGCGGCGAAAGAAGTGCTGACTCAGGCTATAAACAACCAAGATAAACTTCAAGCCAAACTGACTGATTTAGAAGCCCGCTCACGCAGAAACAACATCCGTGTGTACGGGATTCCGGAGGATACAGACGGAGACAACTTGTTGGAGTTTATGGCCGGTTTCATTAAGGCTGAACTGTCCCTCCAAGATACCGCAGAACGCGAACCCCCGCTCCGTGGTGATCTCCTTCCTGGCATTCAGAACCAGGGATTTGGTGCTTCGCACCGCGTGGAAGAAAAAAGAGATACGCCTCAACCAACAGCGGGTTTATTTCGACCAGGACTACCCGACAGAGATCCAAAGGCAGAGTGTCGGCCAGCGAAGCTCCGTGTGTTTTTTGACGGCGGCCCGATCACTTATAGCAGCGCGGCGGACGCCACGAAGGACCTGCAGAAGAGGGGTCTCGCCCCCCACGGCAACAGCAACGATGGTTCTCTCACGGCAGCCCCGATGGAGAAACTGGACAGACTGTCCTGGGAGATGGCGGAGGCCAAGCGACAGAACCCTGACACACACGGAGAGAGAGCCCGGAAAAAACTCAGCGGATTCCGCCATGAGGCTGGAGACGCGGCCGCTTCTCCCAGTTAAGCGCCATTCGTTAAAACTGATGCGGTAAGATAAGCGATCACAGTGATCTGATCCAGTGTGCGGACTAAGAACTGAATATTTTTATATAGACACTGTCGGACATTATTGTAATAACCCTTCATTCAAACTTCGCTAATGTTACCAAGAAATACGTTACTGATTAAAAATTATATAATATATGACCGTAGTTTTGGGAGCCGGTTTAAAGGCTCTGATTGTGCACTGAGCTTATACTCAAACCGAGCTATGTCAGTTTGCACTGGAGAGACCCCCCATGGAGCGAGTCTCATGGGGACTTTTCTCTTCATCCAGGACTCCTTAGTGAGTCATTTTGTTTTGGAAGTCGTTTCTTTTGTACGTTTTCAAGTTTCAGGTTCCTTGTTTTTGATTTACACAAATGTTTTATTGTTAAGGTCACCTTGGATGGGCAAGTTAGAGGGAGTTATTCATTTAAAGATTTATGTTCCAACAGCAATACAAATTTATAACTATTAATGTTCACGGGTTACAGAATCCGATTAAAAGAGGAAAGGTCATAGCTAAGATGAAGAGAGAACAGCAACAAACTATTTTCTGGCAAGAAACTCACTTTACAAAAGAAAGTCATGAGAAATTAAAGAGAATGGGGTTTAAAAAGACATTTTATTCTTCCCACTCAAATGGAAACTCAAGGGGCGTGGCTATATTAATTGCAAATAATGTGGACTTCCAGGTAACCAAAAAAATTACAGATAAAGAAGGCCGTTTTGTTCTGGTGAAGGGAACACTAGACTCAAATGAAGTAACTTTAATTAATGTATATAGACCTCCAGGACATGACAAAACATTTATTGATAAAATATTTGATCTTATGTTGGCTGAAACATCTGGCATTTTAATTTGTGGAGGGGACTGGAATGCGCAATTGCATCCTTCCCTGGATTCCTCAAACCCTTAAAAAAAATCAACTCAGAATCCCTGTATCTAAAAAGACTGACTAAAAAGATCGGCTTATTTGATGTCTGGAGGGAATGCCACCCTTTGGCTAAGAAGTTCACATTTTTCTCTCACCCTCACGGTGTTTACTCAAGAATTGATTATTTTTTTCTATTTAGAGCGGATAGACACAAGGTCCTAGAGTGTAGTATTGGTACTAGGGATGTGTCGGACCACTCTGGGGTATATTTGAAACTGCACTTAGATTCTCACCCTAAGACAACAACATGGAGGCTTAACACAGCTCTGCTGAACAATACCAAATTTGAGGAATTCATGAACAAGGAATTTACGGAATATGTAGCATTTAATAACAGCAAAGAAATGTCTCCGAGTATATTATGGGATGCGGCAAAAGCAGGAAAATTATAATGCGTGGGAAAATTATAATGTGGAAGAAATAAGAAAAATCTGAACAATTCAATGACCTGACTAAACAGCTTAACATTTTAGAGCAGAAACATATCGAAACCAAAGACCCAACTCTACTACAACAAATACCTGCAATAAAAGTAGACCTAAATAGGAAACTCAATGACAAAGTGATACTTAATCTTAAATATATTAAACAAACTTATTATGAAAATGGACCTCGAGCTAAAAAAATATTAGCCTGGCGACTAAAACAACAACAATTAGACAGGTCAGTCTTTAAAATTAAAAACCCCATTACCAACCAGATGTGTTTCTCCCCGGATGAAATACATGAATCTTTTGAAATATATTACAGGAACATATATAGTCAACCTGAATTAACTGAGATTCCCTCAGTAAAACAGTTTCTAGACTCTTTGGATCTCCCCTCGATTGGCAAGGAGCAAAATAAGTGGTTATCAGCCGATATAACACCAGCAGAGGTCAACAAAGCCATTTCAAAATTGAAAGCAAGTAAGTCACCAGGAGGAGACGGATTACCAGCTGAATGGTATAAAACTTTTAGGATACCTATAACACCTTTGCTGTTAAACTGTTTTAATCATGTGCTTAAAGGAGGTGAGATTCCACCATCCTGGAAACGAGCGATAATATCCGTTATACTAAAACCAGGAAAGGATAAAAGTGAGTGTAGCTCATACAGGCCCAAATCGGTCTTGAACACTGATTATAAAATATTCACTTCAATAATTGTCAATAGACTAGAAAATATTATCCCCGAACTGATTGATACAGACCAGACAGGATTTATTAAAAATAGATGAACACAGGATAATGTGAGGCGAGCGTTACACCTGTTCGACATTATGCGTAGAAATAATCAAAAGTCTTTAGCAATCAGTTTCGATGCTGAAAAAGCCTTTGACTCTGTACGATGGGAATATTTATATTTAGTTCTACAACGGTTTGGCTTTAATAATACAATCATAAGTTGTCTAAAATCACTATACAGCTCGCCAGTAGCCCGGATCAAAATCAATGGTGGTCTTTCAGGCACAATCCCGTTAGAACGAGGATGCAGGCAGGGATGTCCTCTGAGCCCAATTCTCTTTGCACTTTTTATAGAGCCACTTGCTCAACAAATTAGGGAAGACCCAGAAATTAAAGGAATTATATTTAAGGGCAGAGAATACAAAACATGTCTATACGCCGACGATGTCCTGGTGACCTTATCTGACCCGGATGCCAGCTTGCCGAGCCTCATGTCCTGCCTCCACCAATTTGGACTCCATTCAGGTTATAAATTAAATATTGGAAAAACTCAAACTTTGTGCTATAACTACACACCCCGAGAGGATATATGTAATCAGTTCAAATTTAATTGGAAAACAAAAACCATGAAATATTTGGGTATTAATATTACAAAAATGTAAACAAAATATACAAAGCAAATTATGGTACTACTATGGAACTAATAAAGTTAAAAATAACCTGGACAAATGGGCCCCCCTGATGCTCAATTTGTACAACCGAATAGAAACCATAAAAATGATTATTTTACCCCAATTGCTGTTCCTTTTTCAATCTTTACCAATAGAAATTCCTAACAAGCAGTTTAACGAGTGGAACCGGATCATCTCCAGGTTTATATGGCAGAACAAGAAACCAAGGGTACGTTATAAAACATTACAGTTACCAAGAGATAAAGGAGGAATGTCACTCCCATGTTTGGAAAACTATTATAGAGCAGCACAACTGCAATTTGGGGTTTACTGGTGTGAGGAGGGATATGAGGCAAAATGGAAAGAACTAGAATTAAGTCAAATTGACATCCCTCTACAAACTCTGCTGGGGTACAAACACCTCATGACTAAATATGCAGATGAATTCTGGAAAGTTTCCAACAACTGCAGGAAAAATTCGACCCTGACAAACGAGACTTTTTCAGATACTTGCAGCTCAGGCACCACTTTAATAAGAACATTAAAATATCGGAAAAAGATGATCAGGACCTCATTAACATCTTTATCGATGCTTACAAAGGTAAATCTTAGAAGAAGAGGCTGTCTAGACTATATGTGTGCTTAGAAAATAATAAAAAACGTCTACATTATATGTTAAAAATGCTTGGGAAAGAGAGGCAAAAATAACGCTTACGGAAGATGAGTGGCTCAACATATGCCAAACAAACTCTACCACCACTAGCTCAGGTCACTGGAGGGAATTCTCATGGAAGAATATTGTTAGGTTTTTTATAACCCCTAAAAGAACATTTTCTCTGACCGGCAGAGCTGAATCTGGGCATTGTTGGAGACGATGTAACAATGTGATGGCTGATCACTTTCATGTTTTCTGGGGCTGCCCAGTGATTCATTCCTATTGGCTGAAGTTAACCAAAGAAATAAGAGTAATTCTTGGTTTTGAAATTGAATACAGTTTCAAAAGTATATATTTAAGTAATTTACCAACTGAACTCAACACTCAGGATAAGTACCTTCTGAAAATATTACTGATAGCCGGAAAAAAATCACTAACAAGAAAATGGCTTAGTGGGAGCCCCCCGACTTTATGTGATTGGTCAGCCACGGTTGAGGAAATACGCAAAATGGAAATGCTCACTTTCTCCATAAGACTCCAGGAAAACAAAATTAAAAAATATTGGTTAAAATGGTTAATATATAAGAACTCTAAAGCAACTTGAATAACATTCATTTATTTTTCGAGGTGGTAATTGGGGCTTGGTGCTGTGTGGTTTAGCAGGACTTGGTAATTCTGGATAAAAATTCCCACCTGTTTGTCTCTTCATGTAACTTTTCACTTACTGTAACCCGTTCATCAAAAGCTGTCTGTTCAGTTTCTTTTTGTGAAATGTAATGCTGTCCCTCTCCCTTGGTGACCTCTGTTCCGAATGCTGTTCATTGTCCATGTTGTAATTTTTAATTTATTTATTTTTAATTTTTTTATTTGCCTTCTTTTAATGTTGGTGTAATGTTTTGTCGTGTATAAAAAACTCATTAAAAATAAAGTATAAAAAAAAAAAACATGCTGCACAATCATCCTCTATCGTCAACTAGTGTGTTATATGGTTAAGTGGACGATATGATTAAGACACAGATCTAAAGGTAATAACTAAGCTTTTACAAAATCTAAAAAAAAAGAAAGTACTTCAATTTATTAAAAAAAATGTACAGCTTGTTCCAGGTGATTTGCTGTGTCTAGGTCATCTGCATGCACTACAATATCAAAAGAAAACATCAAGAGTGTTTAATCTACAAAGTGGACAAACTATAACTACTGTTTTATTTGCTTCACTCTTGATCCAGGCTGTCTCAGTTCAGGTTATATTTGAGTGATCTTTCACTAAGCAATGTTCTGATCATACTGGGCTGAGATTGCTCTCTCTATTTAATTCTCTGTTATTCATCAAGTCCTTTTATGTTTTTTTTTTCCCTTTCATGAGTGTCAAATTTCATATAACATCAAGTTTATTATCCTTTATAACCCAACAATGACAGAAGGACTGAAAATGTTTAAACCATTTCTTTAAATCCCATTTCCTAATGATCTTAATTTTGCCGTTTTTGTTTTCAGTCTTGTAGGTCTGGGCTTTGACTTGACCATTCTATTATGTAAATAAGCTTTAATCTGACTGGCTACAGAATTACTTCACACTGTACACAGTCACAAATCACACTGCACTTTTTCCTGTCTGCTTATATATTAGCATGTGTGAATTTTAGAAATGTTGTTGCCTGTTATAACTTTTCAGTCTAACTGTATGACTCGGAACTTGAAATTGGCCCTAGGGGAGAAATAAAATTATTTCAACGGAATTGACGTCCCTTCATCGACTCTGACCAGCTTCCTGTTTCCATGGTAGAAAAGCACATGATGCAGCCACCACAGTGATTCACCGTGTGTGCAGTGTTCTTTCAAGACCATGCATAATATTAAAAAAAGTTCCAATTATATGTTTGTCATCTTCCCTACCTGTCTTGTGGCAATTTACAAAAAGGATTTCTTGGGACTTTCTTTCCTGCCCGTTTTTAAGTCAGATTTGTGGATAGCTTCACTAAACTGCATTCCTGTCGGCAGACTCTCACATCCGTACAGCAGTCATGTCCTGACAGGGTTGCCTTACTCCATATTTCCATGTTAGGATGACACACTGAACAGTGGTTTAGTGTTTTTATTAGGCCTGTCGCAATAAATCAATGAATCACAGGATAAATTAAACTGAGTTCAGTAATTTCCATTTACATGATTTACTGTTTTTCTCTTTTCTCTCTTTCTACCAAAAACTGGATGATAAAAGTCTTCAGTCTGGTACTATGGTCTCAACTAGTCCTTTTTTGAAGGACAATTTTTTTACAGAAACTTTATAGTCCATTTTATTTATTGTTTCTGTTTTATTCATTTTAGATATTTAAAATTTATTCCAGTTGCAGGATGTTTGTCAGAATTGAAAGTTTATTGATCTTTATTGTAAAGTTTATTTAAGTTTTATGTATCTTTATTGTAAAGTTTATTGATCTCTCCCCAGCAAAAGTCTGTTATCATTTAAAGCCTATTTCTTGTTTTGGTGATGCTATTTGTTTTCTAACGAACCTCTGAGGCCTTCACAGAACAGCCGAATTTATACTTTCAGCATTTCGTTAGTGCAGTCTGAAGTTGTACTAACTAACTTTTCTAACTCTGTTCTGTTCTAATACAAAAAGAGAAAACTTTTTTTGAAATTTGTGCTTGTAATTTTGTTTATTTTTATAAAAGCATTTGATCAAATAAATTGCACACAATCAGCCATAACTTACTATTTAGAAAGCATATGCTTGTGTTGTGTTTTTTGAGTAAAGGGAGGTCAACACATTTTTATTCTCCATATCATATTTTTTATGTTAATCATGTAAAACCTAGATACATAGTTTATGGTTGCACTGTGAATAGAAGTTTGAGGGTGAGTAGTGTGAAAACTTGCATATCACTGGATGTGATCTGAATGCAGAGAAAAGCCGCCATTAGTACCTTTAACTACTGAACCTTTTTTTTTTTTTTTTTAAAATGCATCTACCTCTAGGAGGAGCAGGTGTGGAGGGCGGCACTTGGCCTGTGGCTGGTCGCGTGGTGCTGACATACTGATGGTCGCTGTCCAGGTCCAACTTCCTCTTTACCTGACCACAGGCAGGTGGAGGAGAGAACACGTTACAAAAGAGGTTTATTACATCGTATTAGATGATTTAGAGGTGTTGCATCATGGGAGAATGCAGATGTGCAAAACAAAATGCCTTCAAGCAACTGATGCTGAGGTTTAGGGAGAGCTCTGCTGCACTGCAGAACATCTGAAAGCCCTCGTTTAACCACTTCCCTTGTTGCTCTTTCACACTCTCTCACCCCACCCTCCCCTCAACACCCCATCCCTCTTTCTTCTCACCGGAGGTCTCCCCAGAACCGGCCGCCTCTTGTCCTGGACCCCTCCGTCGGCGGGGCCTTGCGGCGTGGCGAAGAGCAGGATCTCCCCTGTGCTGGTGGGGGCGACGGCCGGGTGGAGCCCCTCGTTGCTGGGGCTGGTGATGATCACTATCTGATGCTCCTCACCCAGGTCTATGGTCCCAGAGTTCAGCAGCGTCTCAAAATCCGCCAGCAGATCCTCCGACGTTTGCCCTGTTATCAGAGTTTCTGACATGGTGGACTGGACTCTGGGTGCGCTGTGATGCCGTGCTGTGAAAGAGGACCAACACCTACTGGCATTTGCAGTGTCCCCTAAATGTTATGGTGCAAAATAGGCAATCTTTTCAGGGGTGTGTGCTCCAAGAAGTGTTAGAGCATTTTCTCAAAAGCAAAGCTCCTTTTTTATTTAAGTTGTTGACCTAGTCATTTAAATCTAAATTAGAAATACTGATTTGATCAATCAAATGTAGATCAGAGGTGAAACTGAAAAACAGGATGTTCTGCCAAACAGGAAAATTGGCAACTGAGAATCGTTGCTTAATCGCATAATCCGCACCACGCCAACAGACTCAAAGGCAGAAATGTTATTAAAAAGATTTTAAAAATGTTATGGTGGAGGTGATGACCGCTGGTTATGAATGAGCTGGCTCAGGAGAGAGCGGATCTTTTGTTTTCGAGCCTCCTGTCAGCAGAGATCGGCCGCGGCCTGGCCACTGTGATGCCCTGCTAACAAGCTAACTTATAGCTCAATAACAAAGACTCACACAAGTTCACTAAATGAGCCGGGCAGCAGCTAAGCGAGCTATTAACCACCTTACAGCAGCATTATTTCATTTTATCTTGAAATCAGAGCTCAGATATTTAGCTAAAGAAACTTTAGTGCAGCCTACAGAAGTTAGCTTATCAGCATAAAATATCTACAGACCAAAACTCATCGCCACGCGCCGAAATCATCTCTGTCTGTATATTTGTGAATCCAGGCGTAAGTATCGATGAAAGTACAAGATTTAAGTTGCCTATAGATGTATAGGGTGAGTTAGCATGTTAGCTTTAGCCGCATAATCTTCATTCCCCTCATTTTGTTGGGGCACGCAGGAAGCAGTCCGACAAAACATGCAAAAAATAACGCGAAATGAAAGAGCCAAAATCTACGTTCATTCATCAAACCGGCAGGCTGAGGTCCTCGGGTCGCTCATACTGGGCGCGGCCGATCTGTAAAAGTGTCCTCGCGACCTAGTTTTCGGCCGTTTTTGTTGTTATTGTCCCAGCTGATCGACATCCAAACAAGCTGTTGGTCGGTTTTCGCGCGAAATCTTTTTTGCCGCGAAACCTGCACGTGGAGAGAAAGTCCGAACCCCATTGGTCGACGCGAGGCTGGTTGGCTCTGATTGGTGCGAACAGCTGCCTGTCATGTGCATGAGCACAGATTCTTCGATTGGAAGGTGAGTTCATGTTCAGCGAAGAAAATCATTCTCATTCAACATTAATTCAATAAAATGGTTAAATACACGAAATTCCAGTTCATTTGCTACTTCCTTAACTTACATCAACCTTCAAATACCAAATTTGCTATTATGGCTGAGACTGAGCTTAAAAATCCAGCACCTCTCATTATTTTCAATTTATTTTTTATACAGGTACTTTATACATATTTATAATTAGCTATTACACTTTGTAACTTAAGTGAAACACCCCCCGATAACTTAGCAATACTTGAATTTTCCGTGAAGTCTTCATGTTTAAAAAGCTTTTCTCAGGTTTTCTTGACTACACCAAGGAGCAGGCATTGCAAGTAGAGCGCCTATTACACAAAAGGAGAACTTCAAGATGGCGCAGGCAATATTTGAGGTGCTCGAAGGTAGTGATATTCCTTTTATTGTTGTATAACCATCAAGACATTCGCGCATTTCAGGATATTTTTGAGAAATATATTTTGTAGTCTTTATGGAAATCAGAAAAAAATGTCTGAATCTCAGATGGACGTTTATTATTGTAGAGAACAGCAAAACTCTGTTTTGTGTAAATGTAAACAACCAAGCAGATATGAAATATTTTCCCGTTTTTAATCCAGCCATTTTCTATCAGACACAGTTTGACGCGATATTCGTTTACCTCGCTGTCACAAGTCTACTAAGTTGTTTCATGCTTCGATTTTAGGCCTGATGTCTTTAGGATTTCATATTAACATTGAACCCATGTACATCAGGGTACAGAACCTCAGTGGTTGGAGACGTAAACACATAGAAAGCTGAACATTTTGCAGAAATTATGTTTTCTTTGCACAACTAAATCATTTTAACTCTAGAACCTGTTCACATTTTTTCCACATCACATAACCAAAAACTTTGATATATTTACTAGTGATTTTTGTGTTGTTGTGCCTAAATGTAACTGGACTGTTACGGAAAATAAAACACTGTTTTTTTATTTCTTAATAATAATAATAATAATAAAACCCTCTGGAAAATATGGCGTACATTTGTATTCTGACCGCCTTACTCTGATATCCCTAAATAAAATGTGGTGCAACCAACTGCTTTCAGAATTGCCTGATTAATAAGTAGAGGATAAAAACTACTGCTCTATATTTCAGAACACACATCTAATGAAAACAACTACTTTTGTCACAGTGACCTCATCTCTCTTATCTTCCTCAGGCATGGACAACCAGACTGTGCTGGCAGTGCAGTCACTGCTGGATGGTCAAGGTGGAGTTCCTGACCCAAACAGCCAAAATGTCTCAGCGACACCGGCCATCCAGCCCATGGGTATGTGAGATCACTCACCACAGAAAACTCAAGTTTTGGTCAGAAAATTTTAAAATGTAAACAGAAAAAGGCAATTTCGCAGCTTTGTGGCCTCTACATCTTTTTATTTGTATGTTTTGAATTGAATTCAAAGCTGGACGGGGTTTAATTTGGATACTTCTACAAACATTAGTATAATTGATTATGCAAAGTCCTGTCCACATTTATCATGTTTTCTAAATTCTAACTGATTGAAGGTTATATAGCTATCTAACCTTCAACCTTTTTTGCATCTGCAAAAAAACAGAAGAGTTCAATTGGAAGGGAGTTTGAGCACTGTGTGTAAAATAGATAATCAAACTTAAACAGATGGACAATCTGTATCAGAAAAACGTTGGAAAAAAAGAATTCTGGAAAATACCTTTCGAAATGATTTTTTCCCCCTAACTCTGCAGATTATGTTCTTTTATTTTAAAAAAGACAGTTTGGGGCAAAATATATTAATAATGGCATAGTAACTGCTTGCTGCATGGAGCTCAGGAAGGAGTTACTACAAATGTCCCATTAGATCAGGAGAACATATGCAGGAATTCACTGCTTAGATTGATGAACGGGCTTCTATAAACTATTCTGTTTGCTCTCGTTTTCATCTGCAGTCATCCATCAAGCAGGATTTTTTTTTTCCACTAATAATAACCAGACTGGTTGTTTTTAATCATCCTGCAGATGACGAAGACGTGTTCCTATGTGGGAAGTGTAAGAAACAGTTCAACTCTCTGCCTGCCTTCATGACGCACAAGAGGGAGCAGTGCCAGTCTGGCACCCCCTCCCTATCCACTGTGTCCTTGGCCTCCACCAACGCCTACGCGCCGGTCCCGTCAGTTGGCTCCGTACCCCAAACTGCCACCAACAGACAGGTGAGGACAGAGCAGTGGAAGCTGATTGGTGTGTAGAGTTGCTGATGGCTCATGTGGGGTGTACTGTAACTGGAACAATGTGTTTTGGTCAGTTGTGATCAATACTGAGTTTTCAGCTGAGTTTGACTTAATATAAAGAATAAGTATGTGGGAAAAGGATCTGTGATGTTGTAGGCCCGTTTCCTTTTTGTTAAGGAATATCAGTGGCAACTAAGAGATTGCAGAGCATAGCAAATGCCTCAAATCTGATTGTCTATTCACTTTGCTTGCAGTGATCCCTCCTGAGCAAGTATGTGTTGACAGTGAAGGTGAACAATTCTCTTGTTGTTGTTGTTTTAAAAATAAACAACACACACGCACACACACATATATAAAAATTCCCTTCTCACCCACCGCGGGTGGTTCTTATCCTCTGAGCTCGGGTCCTCTACCAGAGGCCTGGGAGCTTAGGGTCCTGCAGTATCTTGGCTGTGCCAAGGACTGTACATTTCTGGACTGAGATGTCTGATGTTGTTCCTGGGATCTGTTGTAGCCACTGCTCCAGTTTGGGGGTGACTGCCCCGAGGGCCCCGATGACCACAGGCACCACTGTGGTCTTCACCTTCCAGGCCCTCTCCAGTTCCTCCCTGAGGCCCTGGTATTTCTCCAGTTTCTCGTGCTCCTTTTTCCTGATGTTGCAATCGCTTGGTATTGCTACATCTACCACAACGGCTTTCCTCTGTTGTTCATCCACTATGACAATGTCTGGTTGGTTCGCCATTACCATTCTGTCTGTCTGGATCTGGAAGTCCCACAGGATCTTAGCTCTGGCATTCTCCACCACCTTTGGGGGTGTTTCCCACTTTGATCTCGGGGTTTCCAGTCCATATTCTGCACAGATGTTTCTGTACACTATGCCTGCCACTTGGTTATGTCGTTCCATGTACGCTTTCCCTGCCAGTATCTTGCACCCTGCTGTTATGTGCTGGACTGTCTCAGGGGCCTCCTTACACAACCTACACCTTGGGTCTTACCTGGTGTGGTAGATCTGGGCCTCTATTGTTCTGGTGTTTAGGGCCTGTTCCTGGGCGGCCAGGATGAGGGCCTCTGTGCTCTCCTTGAGTCCAGCTTTTTCCAGCCATTGGTAGGATTTACTGATATCAGCCACTTGGGTTATTTGCTGGTGGTACATCCCATGTAGGGGCTTGTCCTCCCATGATGGTATCTCTGGCACCTCAACCTCCGTTCCCTGTTGTCTGAGACATTCACTGAGCACATTGTCTGTTGAGGCTTTGTCCCTGATGTATTTATGGATCTTAGTTGTTTCGTCCTGGACAGTGGTTCTCACACTCACTGGTCCTCTGCCTCCTTCCTTGCGGCTCGTGTACAGTCTCAGGGTGCTGGATTTGGGATGGAACCCTCCATGCATTGTTAGTAGCTTTCTAGTCTTAATATCTGTGGCTTTTATCTCCTCCTTTGGCCAGCTAATTATTCCAGCAGGGTATCTGATTACTGGCAGGGCATAGCTGTTTATCGCACGGATTTTGTTCTTGCCATTGAGCTGGCTTCTCAGGACTTGCCTTATTCGTTGGAGGTATTTAGCTGTGCCTCCCTTCCTTGTGACCTCATCGAGGTTGCCATTTGCTTGTGGTATACCTAGGTACTTGTAACTGTCCTCTATGTCTGCTATTGTTCCTTCTGGGAGTGAGACCCCTTCTGTGCGGAAGGGGTCTCACTTTGTAATCAGCCGACCACACTTCTCTAGTCCGAATGACATCCCGATGTCCGTGCTGTAGATCCTGGTGGTGTGGATCAGTGAGCCGATGTCTCGCTCACTCTTGGCGTACAGCTTGATGTCATCCATGTAGAGAAGGTGACTGATGTTAGCCCCATTTTTGAGTCGGTATCCATAGCCAGTCTTGTTGATAATTTGGCTGAGGGGGTTCAGGCCTATGCAGAACAGTAGCGGGGACAGAGCATCTCCTTGGTATATGCCACATTTGATGGACACTCGTGCAAGTGGTTTGGCTTCAAGGGTGGTTTTCCACACCTCATCGAGTTTGCAATGAAGGCTCTCAGAGTCCTGTTGATGTTATACATGTTTTGCAGTCTCGGGCAACTGTGCGGTCTACGAGGAGTTGGTGTTTGGCTCCTCTGCTATTTACACCGATACCTTTCTGTGCCATGCTCATGTGTTTATCCATATGTTTGCTTATCTTGGCCGCTATGATGCCTGACATGAGCTTCCACGTTGTGGAGAGGCAGGTTATTGGTCGGTCATTGGGTGGGACTGGACCCTTTGATGGATCCTTTAGGATTAGGGTTGTCCGCCCTTCAGTTAACCATTCAGGGTGAACTGAATGGTTAACTTCAGTTCATCATGTTATGAATGGTTCATAACATGAACCATTCAGTTCATGTTATGAACTGAATGGTTCATCATTCAGGCATAGTGTACAGAAACATCTGTGCAGAATATGGACTGGAAACCCCGAGATCAAAGTGGGAAACACCCCCAAAGGTGGTGGAGAATGCCAGAGCTAAGATCCTGTGGGACTTCCAGATCCAGACAGACAGAATGGTAATGGCGAACCAACCAGACATTGTCATAGTGGATAAACAACAGAGGAAAGCCGTTGTGGTAGATGTAGCAATACCAAGCGATTGCAACATCAGGAAAAAGGAGCACGAGAAACTGGAGAAATACCAGGGCCTCAGGGAGGAACTGGAGAGGGCCTGGAAGGTGAAGACCACAGTGGTGCCTGTGGTCATCGGGGCCCTCGGGGCAGTCACCCCCAACCTGGAGCAATGGCTACAACAGATCCCAGGAACAACATCAGACATCTCAGTCCAGAAATGTTCAGTCCTAGGCACAGCCAAGATACTGCAGGACCCTGAAGCTCCCAGGCCTCTGGTAGAGGAACCGAGCTCAGAGGATAAGAACCACCCGCGGTGGCTGAGAAGGGAATTTTTATTTTTTATATATAATTTCTTTACTGAAACATATATTAGCTCCAAATTTGGATTCTTTCAGACTGATTTATTAATAGATTTGAGTCTGATAAATTTTTGATGCCACTGATACATCAGTGCTGTAATCTGGCCCTGTGGTTTTTAAAGTGGTGCCCTTGGAAAACTGGTAGATGTAGAAAAAATGTCATTTTCTTTTTAATCAAAAAATGTTAATATTTTAATATGTTAATATTCCTTTAATATTAAAATCTAATCTGTTTTTCAATCATAACTGCAAAATATAAGTTAAAATAATTTATTGTATTGTTATTTGCCATGTTTATCTTTCTGATTGGCTGCTAGTCATTTATGCTAAATGAAGGTAATAATTATTGAACAGAGAATAAAAATGAGAAGAAAACCCAGAAGTTTTAAAGTTGGTGTTTCTCTACATATTTAATGGCACAAAAAGAAAATGGTTCTTAGCTAATGCTAGCCGAGAACCTAATGGTATTTGGATAAGCTTATTATCAAGTCTGCAACAAAATCCTTAAAAACCTACTAAAGGTTTTCTATAGTTGTTCAAATTCCTTCTATCCTGCTCGGCCATCAGGTATCCACCTATATAACAGTCCCTCCGTCTCCTCTGACTCACACTCTGGTACAAGGCAACGTGCTGGTCAGCGACGACGTCCTCATGTCAGCCATCTCTGCCTTCACCTCCATCGACCAGCCCGTGGCCACCATGCAGACGCCCATACAGGTACATCCAGGAGCGGCCGCTGCTTTACTCCGACTGAACACATTCTTTAGATGTTTTGCTGTTATTGCAGAGCAACCTGAGCATGCACACAGCGGGGGTATCGTATCTTCAGCACCACCACCACCATCATCATCAGCAGCAGCAGCAGCAGGCTTCCCACCCTCTGCCCTCCAGCCAGGCACCGGCCCCTGCCCTGCCAGCTGGGCAGCCCACCCAGCAGCCCCTCTCCTCCCAGGTGCCAGTGAGCCACAGCAACTCAGTGGTGCAGGTGTACAGCACGATGCCCCACATGGCAGGCCCTGCTGCTGCCGCAGTTGCTGCTGGTGCTGGCGGTGCAGCAGACATCCATACATTAGGCTTGCCAGCTTTTCATCCTGTTCAGGTGAGCTCCTCCACCTCTGATTCCTGCTGCGGTTCCCAATATCTCACACACCATCCAATTGCAGTTCCCCTGTTTATTTACTTGTTTCCTTCTTGTTGGGTGCCCGGCCAGTGCGTGGAGGGCCAGTCTTTCAGCAGCAGTCCCGTCTACAGCCCCGGGAAGCAGGGCAGCAAAGCAAAGAGCTGCAGCCACATGGGCAGCATGGTGGAGCTGAGCGACTTCGAAAAGGTCATCATACCCAAACAGCCCCGGAGCAGCAAGAAGACAACGGACGGAGCAGCAGGTGATGGCTTACTAGAGTCACGTTTTGTCCTTAACAACTACTTTATGTATGCAAAGATAGGCAGAGTAGCCAAAATGTGGACTCAAGTAAGAGTATCACTACTTCAACATATTTTTACTCAAATAAAAGTGAAAAGTAACAATCCAACAAATGTTTTCCCTTTTTGTTTTTTGAAATGTTTCTTCAAGTACAGAGTGACTGATCAGAACATCAATTACTTAATAGTAAAGAACTACATCAGAAAATGGAACAAAATATAAAGTTATGTGGAAATTTTGCGATTTTAAGAATCAAAATGAAAATCAATTTATGTGAATATAAAACTGATGGAACTGCAGGTGTGTGTGTGTGTGTGTGTGTGTGTGTGTGTGTGTGTGTGTGTGTGTGTGTGTGTGTGATGAATGTTTATTTAAAAGTACTGTGTTCTTAATTTTTGTGACATTCCTTACAGTGGGTAGAGAATCCAGACATTTCACCCAATTAAGAACACAGATACTTTATAAGAAAATTAGTCAAGAGTACAAAGCACAGCAGAGTAAACATACAAGACATAAATTGTTTCCAAACACTTAAAAAAGTTACTCAAGTAAATGTAACTAGTTCCTACAATATGGAGCACTGTTTGTTTTTGCAGGCGTCAATCAAAGACGTCAATTGACTGTGAATGTATATTACTGTGATTTTACTATAAAATATTGACATCAGACCAATGAAAGGAAACATGGACAGCTACAAGAAGATATTCAGCCAACAGTGTAAGACTAGATTAACAAATTTATACTCATCTAGTTAGAAATTTTCCCAGAAATTATTGTGATAAATTATATTTTTGTTTTCGGATCATTTTTAAGTAATATATTGATAATGGCATAATAACGTAAGTTTGCCCTCTCAGACTAATGAACTGGAAGACATTTTAATTATCCAATTAAATCACATCTACCAAAAAAAAAACCCACAAACAATTGAAACCATGAAGAAAATAGATTATGAAGTCTCTGTTAACAAAATTATGAATATGAATCAGAATGGAAATGATCAAGCTCTAAATGTATTAAGCAATTCATTGATTTATTGTTTATTGAGCTAAATTACTGCGACAGGTTTGGAAAAGGCAAAAGTTAAGTTCCCCTAACTTTTCCCTTTTTCCACAGATAAAAAAAAAATCACGTGAACATTTTGTAAAAAGGAACTGAATAGTAAATATTCCAATATGTATACAAGTTACAGATAAATCACCATCTGCCTCTAATATTACTCGAATAGACAATCAACCATTCAACGTATTGATGCAAAGCAGAAGTGCCAATCAGGTTGAAAATGTCTGGACTATGATGCTGATATACATATATATACATTGTCTATATTAGATTTATACATTTTATTATTAATTATTTATTTGATCATTATTGGAGCCGTGCAACAAAATTTTGCTCAAAATGTAGATTTTAAATGACAGTAAAATCTATAATTCTAGTTCTAAGTTTCTCTCCTCATCAGATCACCTGAAGGGAAAAGGTCCGAAGCTGAAGTGTAATTTCTGCGATAAGTTTTTCTCCAAAAACTTTGACCTCCAGCAGCACATCAGAAGGTGAGCAGCATAACGTGGACTTTACCCACCAACTGACTCCAGTGCAGATGGAGGAGAATCACCACTTGGTCTGTTTTTCTGCCTGCAGCCACACAGGAGAGAAACCGTTCCAGTGCATCGTCTGTGGGCGGGCCTTCGCCCAGAAGTCCAATGTGAAGAAACACATGCAGACTCACAAGGTGGACTGTCTGTTTTTGTTTTTCTAGAGGTGAATTTTAAGATGGATGAAGTAAATAGGTAAATGTGCAGGAAAAAAAAAAGATTCTACTAGGAAATCACAGTTCTTCGGCCTGGAATTTGGTTCAAAAGGCTCAAATCCATTTGAGTCTCCTTAATGTTTTGTAAAATAGCTTTTTATGATTTTATATTTTTTTACATATTTTTAAAATATTTTTGTATTTTAAGCCATGCAGTTAAAATCATGATATAATTGTTTTAAATAAATGTTGTATTTGTTTCCTCCTGTCAGTCACATAATCTGAACACTTGACCGTTTGAAAAGAAAAACTGGTTTCTGAATTAAATATTGTATCTGAGCCCTAAAAATTGGAATCAACTCAAAATCACAAAACACAGAGATTCACATCTGTGTGAACGAGCGCCCCCTGCTGTCCTGACTGTCCAGGTGTGGCCAACGAGCGTGGCGAACACCGTGTCCCGGCTGCCCATCACAGTGAAGGTGGTTCCCGTTTCATTCTTTGAAGAAGAACGGATAGCGGAGCGGCAAAAACAAGGCGACACGGACCGAGACCAGACTCAAGCAGAACCAGAGCCGGTCCAAACGGGTGAACTTCATTTTCAGGACATCGGAACTAACTCCAGATTCACAGCCTGTACAGTGAGTTCACTTCCTGTTTGCAGAGGAAACAGGGGCGGAGGCAGCGACGGAGGCTGGACCCGGTCTGACAGCCAGCCGAGGGGAAAACGCCCAGGACGGTCACACTCGCGCCATGTCCGACCAGAACCAGCAGGGCGGCGCTCAAACAAAGCAGATCGTTGTGATAGACAGCTCCTACCAGTGCCAGTTCTGCACCTGCAAGTTCAAGACCTACTTCCAGCTCAAGTCTCACCTGACCCAGCACAAAGGCGAGCAGGTGAGGCAGGAGAAATATTTTTTTATTTTTGTCTCTCGCCAAATTATATAAACCTGTCGGAAATATCATGAATAAGGCTGCAAACCTTTGTAAACTGTAGATCCATATTACCTGCGTAGAGTCTGATGCATCTGGGGATAATTACAGCAAAATGTACAGAGGTTTTGGGAAATCAAATCCCTCGGTGTTTACTTATGGCACAGGTTGGCACCTTCTACAAGACTGGTTATTTCTGTGTTTTGATAGAAGTATAAAATTGGAAACATGAACGAGGAATACAAAAGACACATATTTGTGTACAATCATCGTAACATGCTCAAAAAGGAGTAGGAAGAAGTAAGAAACTTATGAACTCCTGCCCCATAAACTCATACAGTATTTTCAGATGGACTCTCATTATTAAAAAAAATAAGATGACATAGGTCAATTAATTTCATATGTGTAAAATGGCTTGGTTTTTTTTATTTTTTTTTATTGAATTATAATAAAACAATAAGACATTTTTATATTTGACTCCAATTTAAGTCTATATTTTGAAAATCCAGTGTAAAACAACAAAAAAATTACAACCAATCTAGGCACATTTTATTGTAAAAATTAAAACTACCAAAATCTGTACATTTTTGGCACCATCAGGGTTCCCTACAATGCCTTTTTGATTAACTGTTCCTGGTCACTATGGTCTGACCTACAGCTTCTAGCCAACAGTCTGACATTTCCATGGTTACCAAATATATCTATATCTGTGCCGAGGGAGGTGCAGTAATGAGGGAACAAAGTTCAAATCCGTCTCTTGTTCAGATGTTTGGGGCTTAACAAGCAGAGAGAAATGTTTTGTTTTTCTGCTCTAAGCAGCTGAAGTCTGAAGAAATCTCATTCAAGATCACATTAAAAAGTCTAGAAATTGATTTAAAAGTGAAGACATGTAGTTTGCTTTTTAATCTTTTGTACAAGTTCCAGTGCACATAAGTAAAGGGCATTGAGCAGATTGGGACTAAAGTTGTGTCAGCCATGCAGCCACTCTGACTGCTTGCTGTGTGTTTCCCTGCAGGTGTATAAGTGTGTGTTGAAGAGCTGCTCTCAGACCTTCCAGAAGCTGGACCACTTCCTGGAGCACATCCGGACGCACCAGGAGCAGCTGACGTACCGCTGCCACCTCTGCAGCAAGGTCTTCCCCTCCCTGTTTGAGCTGGGAGTCCACCAGTACTCCCACTGCTTCTGCCCACAGCAGAACACACGCAAGGAGACGAGCGTGTTCAGGTCAGGACTGCCACTCCTCCTGCAGGACGTTCCTTCTGACACATCAGCTTCAGTAAACATGTAGAAGAAATGTCTGTGTGTATATATATCTATATATATATATATATATATATATATATATATATATATATATACACACATATATATATATATATATATATATTCTATATATATATATATATATATATCTATATATATATATATATATAATTTTCTATTATATTTAAAAATTCTCTGTGTGTCACTGCAGGTGTGTGAAATGTCAGAGCAGATACTCAACCCAGGAAGCTCTGGAGCAACACCTGCTGACCGCCTCCCACAACTTCCCTTGCCCTCACTGTCAGAAGGTACACCTCTCACCATCATGCAACATGTATCTCAGAGTGATATAAGAGGCTCAGAGTGATACAAATAAAATCAATTTTCATTTAATTAATTAATTCATTGTAAGCTAAAGCTAAAGCTCATAAATAATTCCTATCAGTTTGGAGGTGATGCTTTCTGCTTTCTGTTGTGGTCATGTTCTCATGAAAAGAAGCATTTCAGATGTTATCTAATCTACTTATAACACATAAATGACATTATTACAATTAGATGATAATACAGGTCAGCTGTAGAAAAGACAGAGAGAAAATCAGGAACAGCAACGTTTTAATACCATTTCATTCCGAGGCTTGAGTTCCTTTTTATGTCACTAGGTGTTGCTATAGTAATTAAAGCTACTCTTGATCTTTTATCACCAAAGTCTCACTTTTAGCTGGAAATGTCTGGATAAGCTCTGATCTGCTTGCCGTCTCTCTGTCCATCATCAGGTCTTCCCATGTGAGAGATACTTCCGGCGCCACCTGCCCACTCATGGCGTTGGAGGAAGATTTAAGTGTCAGATCTGCAAGAAGGCCTTCAAAACTGAGCACTACCTCAAGCTGCACACTCGCATTCACTCAGGTCTGAAAAAAACCTTCTGACTTGGAAGGTTTTTTTCCAAGTCAGATCTAAAATGTGCAGTTTCAGTTTGTAGTGTTAAGTTAGGGAACTTGTGTGAACTTTGAATCCAACGAAAGATGAGTTTTGTTCTGCTTCAGGTGAGAAACCGTACAAGTGTTCCCTCTGTGAGGCGACGTTCAACAGAAAGGACAAAGTGAAGAGACACATGCTGATCCACGAGCCTTTTAAGAAATACAAATGTCCCTTCAGGTGAGGTTCCTGAAGGAAGATGAGTGAAACAGTTCCTAACTCCTCCCCTTATCCGAACTATGTAATTATAGCTCAAATACTTTTATGTTTTTTACACATTTTTGCATCTACTCTCCCTTATTTTCTTTCTCAGGACACATGTGGGCTGCACCAAAGAATTCAACAGACCAGACAAACTGAAAGCCCACATCCTGTCACATTCTGGTGAGAAAACAACGACCCATCTGTCGTCTGAAGATCTTCCTAGTTTACACACACAAGCTTCTGGCACAATTCAGCCAGGATATCTGACCACTCTTCTTACCACATTGGGCTGAGTCCATTTATGGGGAACTGATTGCTTTACAGACGTTGCTTTAGTCTTTGTGGTCAAACAGCTTATCTTTGCCTCATCTGGGGTTCAAAATGCAGTCGATCTCAAAGTGTTGAGTTCATACATTTGGTAATGATCAAACATGAAGCTTGTTGACTGTGTGGCTGTGGTGGAACTTGATACATGACATCAATGGTGGAAGCCACTTCTTGGAAAATTAGCTACAGTAACCCTCAAGCACCTAAGCTCTACAGCTACATGGTATTTAGAGGAAGCTAAGTGTGCTAAGCTTTTTCAAAGTTAGCAAAATATTAAATGGAAAATTTTGTTTTGCAGTAGTGACTGCAGTATGGTATGCAGTGTGTCCATCACTGCATGACATAAAACCAAATATTAGTGCAGCTGTAAATACTTCTTTGACCTCATATTAATATTGTTTAACATGACAATATTACAGGTTTTACTAGTGATGTTACGTGACGTGCTGAGGCTTCATAGCGTGTGTCCAGTAATGGAGGCGGCGTTTCCGTAAAGCGCGTATCGAGGCTTGCTTCATTTAGGGGAGGAGCCGAAAACGATGACGTCCGAAGCGTCGCTGCCCGGCTGCACCACGTGACCGCTTCAGGAAGTCATTCAGATTTTGGCGCGGGGTTTGATAGATAGATAGATAGATAGATAGATAGATAGATGATAGATAGATAGATAGATAGATAGATAGATAGATAGATAGATAGATAGATAGATAGATAGATAGATAGATAGATAGATAGATAGATAGATAGATAGATAGATAGATAGATAGATAGATAGATAGATAGATAGATAGATAGATAGATAGATAGATAGATAGATAGATAGATAGATGGAGGAGGATTTCCTCTATGTGGGAACATTTTGATTTCATAAGCCCTAACAAGGAAAGGTTAACTGAACATTTGCAGATGCATTAGGTTTGCTTATGAGGAACTGTATTCTGCACTGTTTCTTATTTTATTTAAAGGTGAGGTGTTTATTGTGCTCCATGGAGTTGGGGTACAATGATAACACAAGCATTAACCTATTCACTATCCCCTCTCTAGTTCCACAAGCACTTTCACTGTCCTCTGCCTGATTAAGCCCAGGCCATTTTTCTAGAGTCACAGAAAAACATTATTACACAACATGCCATATCACATGACACTACTATTTTGGGAAAAATTACACACAGAGAATACATTCAAACAATATTTTATTATACACATATGTATATACATAATTTATGTAGACAAATGATTTTGTCCTACACCTTTTGTGAAGTCATTCCCAAGAGCCATAATAGACAAATATTCAATGCATCACATGTGTTAAGATACAGCTGGCTGTGATTATACACCTGGCCAGTAGGTGGTTTTGTGAGCACATGAAGCTTCAAGAAATGAACCCTTTCTCGAACCATTTGGCTCACGTGGTTCAATGCCTCATGAGGCTTCATCTCACCATCACTAGGTTTTACTATTTCAAATTTTAGATGCTTTAAGATCATTATCAATGGAATTTACTTGGCTGGATGAAGTTTGGTGAGGAAATTTGCGTTTTCTAAAATTAAATTAATATCACATAATGACCATATTAAAGCCCAACTTACTTTTTTAAAATTAATTTAAAACATTTTAAGGGCTTAATTTTAGATCAATGAATTTAAGACTTAAGACTCTATATAGATGTACAGACACTGAGAAAATCTATATTAAATTCAGACCTGTGCTCTTTATTCTTCGTGTTAAAGTTGACAAAAGTTGAGATTGTGTAAATTTCTTACATCTGGACATATTCTAGTATTTTTTTTTGGTATTTGCTCTTTTTGTAACACGCTCTCCTCTCTGCCAGGTATCAAACCCTACAAGTGTTTGTTCTGTCAGAAGGCGTTCAGCCGCAGGGCTCACATGCTGGAGCATCAGCAGTCCCACACAGACAACTACAGGTTCAGGTGCTCCACATGCAACAAGGGATTCACTAGGCAGAGCTACTACAGAGACCACAAATGTCCCACAGTGGGAGACAGGACAGGAGCAGAGGAGAGGACAGGGGAGAGGAGCCAGGGTTTCAAGCGGGAGAGCAGGTTCACGAGGATTTCCAAACGCTTGCAGACTGATGGAGAGGAGGCAGAGGAAGAGGACGGCTCCGATGGAGACCAAGAGACAGCAGAAACTCAGCCGGGGGACGAAGAGGGGACGGATGGAGGCTGCCATGCTGCTATCGATACCACCAAGGGACAGGCTGAGAGAGGACATGGTGGCATGGAAACCAGTTGCGAGCTGCAGACATAGACTGGGACCAACACCCACAACAGTTCACAGAGGCAGCCGTGTTTGTAGTCCAAACCTGCCTCTTTGTTTAAACTGTTTCCTGTACTGAGAAATGAGAACATTTGTTTTATATTAAAACAGTTACATTGTTCAGATGTTTTAAGATTATTTCCCCCAGAGATTTGTATAGAACAGTGGTTCTTAAACTGAGTTCGATTGAACCCCAGGGGTTCGATGAGTTGGTCTCAGGGGTTCAGTGGAGCCTCTGCTGCGGAGGTAAAGTCGTACGACGCGGCATGCTTGTCCATCACTTGCTTCAAAGGATCACGTGACATTGTTTGGCCAATCAGTGCTGCGAGAAATTTAGTGCGCACAGTATGTCATAGTTGCACATTGTGGTTTTTTCTCAATATTTTAACCCATACTTAACATGTTGAGCATAACAAGAAAGTGGTCGGACGAATATGTACAACATGGATTCATGTGTATCACGGAACGGGATGGGAGTCACCTTCCCATCTGCATGATATGCAACGCCATGTTGAGCAACTCTAGTCTCACACCAGCTAAACTAAGGGAACACTCTTGAGGCTGCATGGAGATGGGGAAAAGTAAAAAAGTATTTTGTAGATTCAAAACTACAAAAAACAAATTTAATTTCAAATTTAAGAAATTTAAGTTAAAAAATTTTAAATTCTTAAAAAGAAATCCAAATGTATTTTTAATTAGGAAAATAGCAAAAAAAATTGGGGGTGGGGGGGCTGAAATTCTTTTATGGGGCGGAAATATGTTTTTTGTAGCCAGAATAAAGTAATACCGTGATTTGTTGCGAGTTCATGCACCGTGTTGGTTTTGTTCTTTGAGCAAGGTGATGTTCATGCACGGCTCATTTTGTGCACCACATACCTATGTCTTGAATTTAGAAAAAAAACAAACATTTAATCACTAAAGAAGGGTTCAGTGAATGTGCATATGAAACTGGTGGGTTAGCCTCAAAAAAGGCTAAGAACCACAGGTATAGAATATAATTAAAATTAACTCATGCCATTATTTCAGTCTTCAGGTTTTTTTTTTTAAATCTGCACAGGGGAAACACAAACATTTACCTTCACCAGAACACCAAAAACAGAATGCTTTGAGATCATTTATTAATGTGACAATTCCTATGTTACACATCTTTCATGTACATAAGCAGTTAGAGAGAAAAGAAAATAGAGCATTGCCTTAAACTTCTTATTTAAAATCTTTAGAAACTTTGTTATGAACACCATTTACAGCTTCTCGTCCTGTACAGGAGTGACAGTGGTTCAGCTGGATTAACCAGGATTCTGGAAAATATTTATACAAATAGGAGCATCTCTATTTTTATTTCCATATCTGCTCGTTTACAACATCCCAGGGTTTCTATTGTGAATAATTGAAAAATGAGCACAACTTGACCTTTGATCCTCATACATTCATTACTTTCATACAGTTGTTCTCTGAACTAAAATTACCAATAAGTCTTCCCACTGCAGTTTCTCCTGGACATTTCTGATCAATGTATTTATTTATTTCAATAGGAGAATGAATCAGTCTGATCAGAGAGAATTGTTTTACCACATGACCAACTGTTTCTGCTAGCTGGGAGCCTGAGGGGGGGAAAGGCTAAAAACAGACAATTCATCTTGAATCCAAATCTTCTGCTGGTTCAGTGTGTGATTATACAGTTTAAACAGACAGTCTTCACAACACAAGGTTTCATTTCATTACATAATCTTCTTCAGCTTCAACACTTGGTGAGGAAAAAGATTTTTGGTAATAAAATAAAAACAAGCCATTACTTTCTGGAGTGCTGGAGTTTTAGCACTCCAGATTTGGCACCCAGTACTATAATATGTAAAAAGCCTCAAAATAAATTCAGCTTTGATTGCAGTAAAATATTGTTGAAAAAAATCTGAAAAATTTACCTTTAATCTTTGTACATGGATTCAATTTATATCCAATGTTCAATTACTTTTCACTTTGTTTATAAAATTACCACAATTGGTTTCCTTAAGCATTTGTTTTAAAATGCTGCAACACAATCATTTTTAAATTTACACTTTGCTTTCAAATGACAACAGATTTCTAAGTTTTCTAATTGTTATTGAAAAAGATTTTAAAAGCTGCTTCACACATCTTTGCCAGGAGTGCTCATTAATGCCAAGTTATGACAAAACATATTTTTCACAAGTTCAGAGAGAACAAGCTATAAATGACAGGCGTAAAGAGAGAGGCAAGATTTAAATTTCCTCAATTATTGCTGACTTTTGATAACATTTGCATCCCTTCCTTTTTGAGGTCTGTTGTGAAAGATGTCAAAATAAGGCAAGAAAACACTTGATCATGTTTCAAATGGTCCATGATTAAAAGAGACAACCAGGTTGCAATGAAAATGCCTCATGGGATTACATTTTATTTGTAATCGCAGTATTGGCGATCTTCTGGTCTTCTGGGGATTTTTAAGTAATTGGTTTCATTAAGACTATTTCTGTACATTAAAAGACCATAAAAGGTAATTAAAACTGTTAAGAACATTAAGATTTTTCCAGAATACTCCAATCCATTTTGTCCTGTTATTACAGATCACAGTGTGCAGACTCTGGCCCTATAAAACTAGAGCCAGTTAAATGGTTTTTATAACATTTGCCACCACCATTAAAAAAAAATAATGGAGGTTACAACACTGTTCACAATCATTCATCGATTCACAGACTCAAAATACGACATAATCCAGAGCGCAAAACAAAAGCAAGGAATCCCAAATCACTGAAGCACCAGACTGTTATTGAAGCTTTTGAAAGTCATTACTGTTAACTTAAGAGAGGAAGATTCAGTTAAATCATTAGTTCAGACTCAGATTAGAAAGCGACTCGTTTTGGGGGAACTTAGCCAAGTTGAAAACTCAAAGCCACGCCCTCTACATCTCAGATCATGCCCCGCGCTCAGGAGTTTCTCTTTTGGACATGACAACTGCGTTTGGAAGGCAGCCTTCGGATTTTGGTTTTCAAGGAATACGAAATTCTGTTCCCGCTCAAGAAGCCATGAGAGGTTTGCTGTGAGAGGATTTCCCCGTTCCTGATGGCTGCCACATGATGGCAGCCATCTCACCAGCTGGTGCTTGCAGACAAGCGTTGCCTCTCCTAAACACCTTCTGCTTCTGCAGGCTGGCACTCCCTGATTTAAACATTGACGGGGTTTTCCCACTTCGTCTCCCCCTTTCATTCCTGTCCGAATCCTTCTGTCTCCTCTATAGCGAACATCAGCTTCTCCTTGAGTTGTTCGTAGCTCTTATAGGGCGGCAAGTCCAATCTGTTGAAGCTGCAGCACAAAAATAAACACAGTAGAGAGTTGAAGAACACATGTTTTCTCAATATCATAATCACTTGAAGCATCTCAGAAGGAGAACAGTTGTGTGTCTGATGTTGGTTTGTTTTTTGAGTCTCACCATGTGTGACTTCTGGGCAGCCAGTTTTCCTTTCCCACCTTCTCAATGCAGAACTTCTGTGGCCCATTGCTCCCTGAAAGGAGGGACACTCATCAGTTTGAATCTTCTTTTGTCCCCATGTCCATTTTATTTTATTTTTTATTTAATGGCATATGGGTTTAATCATTTTTTAACTGGTTCTATAAAAGTACTGGTTTGGCTTTCCATAGCCAGAGAACTTGCTCTGTGCAGTCATTATGTCAACATTTCAGGAAACGAGACGGTGAGCTAAAGTTATTCCAGAGCCAGGGTTTTAGTTGTGTTAAAGCTGACTGACTGTTATCTTATTCAGATAGAATGCAAATATGAGTATGTGAAGAAAAAAATCAAAGTGTCAAGTGAAATAGTTTAATGACAGGATTAATTACCCATAAGGTTGGCGAAGCCTCCCACAGGCAAACGACAAGTGCCCGTTACAAACTGCAGCAGCCTCATCCGCTTCTCGTTGTCCATCTCCTTCATCAACTGCAGACAGAAATACTGATATTAGAAGTTCAAGAAAATATCTACAGCAATGGCAGATTAAAACAGATTACCTAAACAAGAGTTTACTGACTAAATTACTCAAATATGTGATGAAAACAATTTTATTATCGCTGAACTTAATGAAAAACATTTCATAAAAAATCTTCACTGTAAAATTAACTTCTGCTGCTTCAAAGACGAGCAAAAAGTAAAACTTTGTCTTAATGATTAAGTCAGATCAGTAAATGCATCGTACGTCAGTGCTACCAGGTCACCATGACGGTCTTCGGTTTGAAATCAGTTAAAAACAAAAACCCTTCAATGTTTGCTATTTTCAGGGTTGATGAGATGAAAGCTAGAGGAGGAAGAAACATGTATATATAAAGATGTATGTGAAGTATCACCTTTTTTCTCACATTTCAACTTTTATCCATCATAAAACATCCACCATTATTTTTCTGCAAGTAATCCTGATTCTCCTTCATAGCTGGAAAAAACAATTTTAAGGAGAAGTGCATTTTTCCGACAGTTTGTCACGAACCACACTTGCATCAATTTTGTTATAACTGTCTCCGTTTTAAATGAGCAAAACCATTTAGTGAAAACTAATATCCAACCGTTTCCCACCGACCTGCCAGAACCAGACGATCTGTTTGCTGGTCCGAGTGTAATGTCTGTAGATGGTGTTGTTCTGCCAGTCCCCCAGATCCAGTTCCTGCATGCCACACAGCATGACCTGTACAAGGACAAGAAATCATCCTAAAGCCTGCGCCTTATTGTGTTTTCTGAATCACTCATTATGTAAACAAGTTTGTGTTTCAGCTTCACCTCAAGCTCTTTAGCATCAAAATACTGCAGGTACTGTTGAGGGAGGACCTCATTGAAGCCCTCAAAAAACGCCTGCGTCTGTTCTTCCACTCCTCTGGATAGCCGCCACTCTGCTACCAACCTGTAGGGGGCAGCAGAGAGGTAAACACAACACAACTCAACACACAGCCTAAGAGAGGAAGAGAAAAACCCACTTGATATACTCCTCCTTGTTGTCCTCAGTAACTTGGATCTCTCCCCCGTCTTCTTTAAGCTCATGGGTGGATATTTCTCCGAGCATTTCCTTATCAACTGAGAAGAACATTTCCAACCCACACTCCTCGATGTTATTGTCCCTGAAATGAGATAAAACACGTTTGTCATAGCGGTATCACTGCTCACTTTTACACTCCACTGCTATCAGACGCTTTACAATGTGACAAACCAGATATGTTTCTAAGACAAATTGTCGGAACAAAGAAAAGTTGGAATCTGGTTTTGTGGACTAAGATGGTGCATTAAGGCTGTTGTACATACAGAAAAAAAAAAATCTATATAAATTTCTGCCACAAAAGGCTTTTTGAGATCTTAGACATTTCTGAGTTTGAAAAATAAAAAATTAAAAAAACAAAGTTTGACATCAATCACAGAAATTTCCACTTTTCTCTAGAAATTTTCTAAGTTAAAAAAAAATCAAAGACTTTTGACTTCTTTTGGGAGAGTCTCATGTTATTGAATGATTCAACCAAAACCATTTCTGAGTTCAAATGAACAAAAATTATTTCATATCTAAGCTGCTTTTCCAAAATAATCACAATTATATCTTACTAAGTTGAATAAAATGGTCATTTCATTCAAATGACCTGAATAAAAGGCATCTGAAAATACTGACTTGTACTTAATTTGTCTTATTAATCTTAAGAGCTAAAATGATATGATCACACTCACTTAATCCACATGAGGGAGTTATAAAACTCAGGATCTATTGACTCCAGATCGTTGAGTGTCAAAGGTTTGTTGAGCATCCGTTTGTAAAATGGCAGAGAGAAACCAGTGTCGATGAACTTGCCGTGGAAAAGAGCCTGAGGGATAAAAACAATGGAATATTCATTTTTCTTTTTTACAGCAGACCTCTTCAACTGTTCCGAAAGTTATTCTTTTAAGCCATGATGAAAAGAAACCAACCATTGCAATGAATCGTCCAATGAACCTGAAATACTTGAGGTGGTCGGGATTGATGTCTGAAGCAGGGTTGATTTGGAGACCGTAGTTATCTTTACCAGCGTATTCAAACAGGCAGTACATGGGGTTCAAAACCTCATGAGACAACAAGAAGAACCACTCCCTACAGGAAAGGACAGAGAGAGACAAGTCCAACAACAGCTTTTGTTAAGACACATTCCAATTACTGGTGGATGAAACAAACAAACAAACAAAAAAATAATCAAACTTATGCCCTTCTAAAAGCTTCTGAGACGATAACAACAGAGTTAGTGTAGCTCATAATCAAATAATGAAAAATCTAAAGGTGTGAAGGTGTGGCCAGAATTAAGTTTTCAATCGCCTTATCTTACCTGGCAACGCCTCCGTAGTCAATGCCTTCCTCTCCTGGAAAGATGATCCAAAGCCTCCTTCTCAAATCCTGAGGGTTAATGCTCATTATCTACAATAGACAAAATATAAATAAATACAACTCACAATGACTTGTTCAATTATCATTTTTTTAATAAAAATGTTTAAGAGTTTAGCAATTTAGCTAATTAAAGGTCATTTCAGCAAAACAGCAGCTCTGGTTAATTCCACTTGAACACCTTGTCAGATTGAATTTATTGCAAACATACCTGCTGGAAAGAATCCTCAAAGAGGTTTTTTCTCGTTACTGTGATTTTAACATGCTGAGGCAAAGACAGTTGCTGTAAAAAACAAAAGAAGATTTTTCTAATTCTGAAAAGAAAGTATGCCTTTAGCTGCACTCATTGTTTCAATAACTTCAGACTGGATATAATTTACAGATTATTCTTCCATCCATATGGGATGAAATCTACTCATCCCCATCTCAACACTGCAGTAATTTAATGACAAACTATAACTTATAAATCCTTATCACTTGGTACAGAAGTACTTCTGAGTGGAATAGTTAAAAATAGTGTCAATCTGACTCTTACCTGGCACCAGAATTTGAAATACTGTACTTTGGCTTTGAAGTCTCGAACATAAGTGATCCGTGGTCCATTTTCACTATGGACAATAATATTATATCACATGTCAGTGTGTATTAAAAATAAAAATAGTTACAAACATAACTGAGTGGTGTGTAAGTGCTTGCTGTTGATGCCACAGAATGATGAAGAAATGTTTTATTTAAAACTGTTTAGAGCAGGAGTCATTAGGTAGGGGGCGACCTGCTCAGGTTTCTGGGTCACGACGTTAGCAGTTTATTTCAGCGTTTTTAATCATGCTGTGGTTTTACCAAACTTGTTTGGCCACAACGTGAAACACAGTCATAAATAGGCCTGCTTCCAGCTCATGAGTGTCAATGTAAGAGAAAAAGGCAGAAAAAAAAAAAATAATAAAATAAATAAATAAATAAATGACAGGAGTAGAGATCGGCAATTATACAGTTTTTAATCACTTTAAATAAACAGAAAATGGAAGTAATTGTGGTCCATTATGTGCTGGAAACTGAGTTTCTGGTGACCTGAAATCGTAAAATTCAATAACCTATAAATTCCTTGTCGATTCTTTAGTTTGTTTTTATCAGAGCAAATTAGTTTGGATTTGAATGACAATTACTATTGGTTTTAGCTGTCAAGTTGTCAACACAATGTGTCAAATCTTAAATGTCAACTGTTTTTCAGCGCCATTTTTCTTTCGATGCACTAAATTAATAATAATTAAATAAAACCTGGAGATGTAGGTAGCAGAATTGTTCCACAGCAGCAGTGCAGCTAGCATATTAAAGAATTCCCTTTTTGCCTTCCAGCATTGGATGTATGCTCAAAATTTCCAGATGTCACAAAATAATACGCAACGTGTCTAAAGTGTGCATCTACATCCAATGAACCAGTCTGACATCTTCCACAGAGCAATAAGAAATGTTTTCTCTTAAATTTTTATTTTATTTTATTTTTTTTTAGCTAGCCTGGTTGTTCTCTTCATGAATACGAAGGCTTACATTTTTTTAGGGGGGAATGGAAAGTAATGAGGAAGTAAACATACAGAGAGGATTTTCCCGTACGAGGGTCAATGTATGTGGTCGTTCTTCTGTTGTGGTCTACAAAATAAGGACTGCCATCCACAGTGAATCTCATCTCCCAGCCTTCAGGAAGCGGCTTCTCGTTCAGTAATCTGAAAAGGAGAACTGTTTAAAAAGGTTTTCAGGAAAACAAAACCAAACGACGGGGCTGAACTCCCTCTCTTACCCCTGAGTTCGAGGGTCTTCCCACTGAGTTGAGCGGGTCTGGTGATGGACAAAGTAAACTCTTCCATTGCCATCTGTCCTCTTTTCTGAAGGGACAGGAAACATATCTGCATGAATTCATTTGCTCCTGCTGCAAGTTGTCATCTTAAACTACTTAAACTAAATGCAAACAGGTTTTTAAAAAGTAATATTTATTAAGAATCATTAATTTTAGCATTTATATAGACTAATTTAAATGTAGTCTAATGCAGTGGTCCCCAATCTTTTTGTCACCGCAGACCAGTCAAGGCCTGGCAATTTTATTGCGGCCTGGCAGGGGAGGGGTGTCAAATTAAAAATTTTCTGCCCCGATTTGCCCCTTACAAAAACCTTAGTTCTGAGATTGTCGTTGCAATAATCGTAATCGATCATCATGCTGTGTTTGGTGTGTTACGTAAAACAGGATCGCTCCAATCTAGAATTGGACATTTTCAACATTGTCTTGGCCTTTTCGCAGCGTGTGAGATTTTCCCTGACTGGGAGCAAGAACGCAGCCTGTCGAATGTGACAGGTCAGAAAACTTAGTGATGTAAAAGCATGGAGGGGAATCCCAAACAGCTGACCTGGCTGAACTGAGACCCCAGTTTAACACATAGTGCAACAAATGGAACGGCTGCTCCGCAGTCTTTTATCCAATGTTTTTTGTTTTTGTTACATCTTTTATCTCTTAAAATGAGTCTACAAACTATCACTATTGTTTCTACATCGTCGGATCGTTTGATTATTCTAAATTCACGTGTGGTATGTTGAGGGTTTTAAAGGATTTTCTTCTGGAATTGAGATGTTGGTGAGTGGAATCGGTTCGTGTGGCGAGTTGCTCCTGCCATGTGGCTGGATACATGAAACGATCGAACCTGTTAGACTTTAATCGGCTCATGTGTGGTCACAGAGGTTTGGAAAACCAACTAATGATCCTAAAATCATTAGTTGGTTTTCCAACTGGTTCAAATGCCATTTGAACCAGACCTAAAACTCACAAGCTCTGCTCCTCTTGACCACTGCCCTAAAGCTCTCTGACTCTGGTTGCTATGGTAACATTTACACATCACTTCAAAATAAGGTACAGATGCACCACAAAAACAGACATTTTATTTTAATGAAAATTTTAACTCAGATAAGGACAAATCACTGGGAGGCCTGAGATTGTTTCTCTTCAACGAGACAGTCCCATCTGGGAATGATGAGAGACAACACCCGAAGTGTGTTGCTTATGTACAGGGTGTTTGGTAGGCAAGTAGAAAAGCAGTTTGAAGTCCACATTGCCTCATTAGCAAGCTGATGTTCTATCAGATCATCATACAGTGTCAGAATAGCATACATGCAGCGAGTTCACCTGCCTGCGCCTTAAGAGGTCCGACCTTCAGATGACTTGTCAGTTCAGCATACATGACAAGCCACGACAAAAATAAGAAACTGTTGTCAATGATAACTAGGTAGATATACATGCATTGTCATGGTTTAAAAGTCTATTTAAAGCACTAACTAAAGCTGCAGTCAACTACAACACACTCCTGTGTAAAACTCACTTCCCTGTTGCTTGATGATGGTCTGAATCCTTAGCTGCTGAGTCAGGATGTCATAGCAGTTTATAACAAAGTGTATGACGATTTATGTCACGATTCTATGTAGCTGATTAAATAAAACCATTTGGTAATGACAGTGTGTACTTGTCTGATAGATATAGACGTCACTTTGTGCTAAGTGTATGACGATCTGACGGCGTATGCTGATCTGACTGAACACCGGTCACCATATCATGCAGAGCGGGCTTTTAATGTGGAAATCACCTACTGGGATAAATCCATTCTCATGTCTCTTCTCTGGGCCTTTTCCCTTTGCAAAGAAACTTTCCAAAGACCTCTGTTTCTTACTCATTTTGCTGCTTGTGGGCTCAATGTTAACATCCAAGACGTAACCGAGAGAATCTGGTTAAAGGATTTTCAAAATAAAAGATACTCCAGACTCAAATTATACATAAAACAGAAATATTTCATTATTTCTTGTGCGGCCCGGTATCAATTGGTCCACGGACCAGTACCAGTCTGTGGCTCGGGGGTTGAGGATGACTGGTCTAATGTATAAAACATGACAAAAAGCCCAGCTTTTTAAGCCACTTCCAATGTGATTACTATATTACTGTATAATTATGCATAAGTTAGGTTTTTATATGTACATATGGAAACATAAATTAAACTTTCTGGGCTCAATTTTAGATGTCTAACTAAATATTTCTGACAAGCCATTCTTAATATCTTTCTTTCATTTTCCATCAAAGCACTTTGAATCACTAAGAGCATGAACAATGCTTTTCAAATAAACCCATCTTGACTTTCCTAAAAGCAGCTGGGCTGTATATTGATTTTAACTTTACAACCTGTTATGATGGGTCAATGTTCATGTGCCTGATCCACTGAAGGTCTGCGGCGCCTTTAATGATCTTACCCCATCCAGCAGGCAGAGGGCCAAGAGGATCAAACTCTTTATTCTGAGAAGCTGCTGCCTGGTCTTGAACCTTCAAAGACAAATTTTGACATAAAAAAAAAAACAAAAACAAAAAGAAACCGTAATTTTACTAAAACTAGATAAAATTGTAATCAAGTACAAATGTTTCCAGGGTTCCATTTGATTATGTGACACAAATTTATGTACAATTACTAAGGACTGGATCAAAATCTTGTCCAGAAATCTGTTTGAGATAAACAAAGAACAGAAAAGCATAACAAGATGTGGAAATATATTTATGTAATTGAAGTTGCTTCATTGTACTGGTGAAGTAGAAGTCGTTTTGAGGTTGTGTGGAGATTTCCAGATCAAATCTTTATTAAATGAAATGCTGCCCACAGAATCACGGACGCTGAATATCTTCGCTGCACATTTTTTCTTCACAAGTTGTCTGAATTCACAGTTTTTGTATTTAGAAATACTGTATTTTAGATATGGATATACTTAGAAAATTTATCCATAACAGATTTCGCTAGGTTCACACTACACAAAGCTCTTGATACCGGTTTAATGTCTTTAAGATGCTTTTTTTTCCTTTCTGAAACTCCTCATGACATGGTTCCTTTATTAACCCTTTAACGTTATTTAAAAAAAACAAAGCATGGCGGGAAAAAAATTGCTTTTCTCCCGCTGAGTTTTTGTTTTTTAAAAAACGAACCTCCACATTCCCCCACTCTCCTATCACATGTTAAGGAGGAAGTCTTACCCCATAGATGAACCTCTGGTTGAACTGCTGCATGGCGCCCTGCAGCTGGCTCTGCTGGTGTTGCCACTGTTCGTAGTTACGCACCGATTCTACCGTGGGCCGCTGCCATGTGGTGGTTCGCGTGATATGATCAACGAAGTAGACACGGCCCATCTGGTCAAAACGACGCTCCCACCTTCAAACATGCAAAAGGGAAACGTTAATTTCTGCAATACTTGGAGAAAATAAAAAATTGTTACATGAAGAAATGGGAAGAAAAAAGGTAAAAGCTGAAAGCTGTATTCATTTTCAATCCATTTTACACCTAAATCAAATATAAAACACATTCTGAATCTGAACTTTACAGATCTGACCCTTGATTTTATTCATGAATTGTACTGATTTGTGATTTCCACAAATCACAAATTTGTGATCTGTCACAAATCACAAATCATGGGATTTGTGATTGGAGCAGAGAGTGATCCACCCTCTGCTCCCATCTATAGTACAAACAGGTGAAATCATAAAATCATCTTTTATTCTAGCAACATTGCCATCTCCCACGAGAACATTTAAAAATGTACAATCTTTAATTTGAGTACCATTACTCAAACTGTTGCACCACCAGTAACTAAGAATTACTTCTTTGAGATTTTTTTTTCTTCCCATTAAATGAATGTACTCAGAAGCAGCTTGCATCTTTTAATGCAGGCTGCTGCATTAAAATATATCTTAATGATTTTTTTAAAGGTTTATTTTACACATCTTTGTTTCTTTGAAACTTGTTACATATGCAATCACACTAATAATTTCACTCCCAATAATTTGTTTGTGCATCAAAATAATTGTTATTGACAGCAGCTAATATCGCAAGTTTATGGAAATCACCAGATCAACATGAAGAAGAAACTTTTCCCTCAACTGTGAACCTATGCAAGCTGACTTTGTAGAGATATTAAAAATAAGAACTGTAATTACTGCAATACTGATATATCCATATTTAAAGCCATCAGTCTTGAAAAAAGAAGTCATACCCTGGGGGGAGCGGCTCGGGACGTTCCCATGTTGTTCTCTTTTCAATGTGATCCACATAATACAACCTGCCATTCTGATCCACCCTCTGCTCCCATCTATAGTACAAACAGGTGAAAAAATAAATAAATCAAACATACAAGACAGCATTTAAAAAGGCAAAAATTTCCCTTAATTCATGTGTGGCAAACTTATGCTAAAAGTTTAAGATTTTATTTTGCTCTTCCAACTACATCACAACAACCTGAAGAAAAGATTCAATGGTTTCAGAAATTAATGTTTATGCCCTAAATTGATCTAGATTACTGGTTTTGTTTGGCTAAAAAAATACAGCACCATTTCTTAACGCCGTTTCTCCCAATGACTCATTAACTTCTCTTCCTGTATTTTCTGCTAATGCAGCTCTTTTGTGCGCTGCAGACTGCAGCATAAGAACCGACCCAGGAGGCAATGGTCCAACATTGGCGTATGGTACTCTGGGAGGAAGGGAAGGCGTGGTCGGCTGTCTAGTCGCTGCGCCTCCGGTTGTGGAGGCGGGCATGGAGCTCCTATTTGAGGACGTCGATGGGCTTGAGTCGGGAACAGATGGGGGTCCTGGGGTCCGCACTGGTGTATCAGAGGCTGCCTGGCCCTGGCTAGCCTCTGTGGGAGCCATCCCATTGGTAGATGCTGAGGTGGAAAAAAACCCATAAAATGTTATTATAAAGTGACAAAAGCAACTGGGTCAAAGCACCTCCAAAATGGCAGCTGTTGTGGTGCAGATATCAGGATCCATCAAGGTGGGGAACTGGAGCCACCCCCAAGCATAATGAAGGCCATTTTCACACCTGATAGTCCAGAAGACTCTAACATTTGTTTCATTTTCATCTGGTGTGGTTTGCTTTCACACAGCCCTCAGCAAAATGATCCAAACACCTTGAACAAGCTGCTCCCCCTCTCACCTGTGGTAGTGATACCAAGAAATGACATGAAAACATTACGAGTGCAACTCTCTTCTTCATTAAATGCATACAAAATTGAAGTGGCCTCAAGAGTTTAGCAGTTGTAGGATTTCTCTTTTGTCTTTGTAGGAAGACCAGGAGCCATTTCTCTCATTAGTGCATGACTCATGTGTTTGATTTGGTTGTTACAAACGGACATCTGACAGATGAAGTGCTGTAGTTTCAACTGTTTGAAGACAGTAACGTTGTGATGAGGTTGTCCAGCTCCAGACATGCCAGGGTGCCCATGCTAGTCAAAATTTTCTGCCTGTATTTTTCCCGTCTCAGTGGATAGGAAAGGTTTAAACTGATAAAGCAGTTGTCAAAAACACTGCTGAGTTTGTCTTAACTCCCAGGTCACCCTCATGGTAAATGTTTGACATTGACAGGATGTCATACTGTGTTGAATGGCAAACATTTGAGCTTTGGTCCTTTAAAAGTGCCTCAAACAGGTTCCCAAATATATGCTTTTATAAAAGCCCATTATAGATCAAACTTCCTCTGCATTATGTAAACGGGTTGTGAATGCGATTAGCTGACCGGGAAAGGTCAAAGTTCTCCCACCACGGTTACCTGTCTGATTTACCCCTTGTGGGATCATCACAGAGCTGTAAAAGTTCTGTGATGTTGACGTCAAACATTAACCTGTACACCTGAGCCAGAGGTACTGGCAGAGCTACTTTATGATCCTCCTGTGTTTGTCCAATCTAAAAACTATGTTGATCAGCAGAATCTGATGCAGATAAGTTAAGCTTGACATGCAGCAACCCGGCTGGTTCTGTATGTCATAATCCTCCGACAAGATCAGAGGATTATAACGAGGGATGGTGTAATGAGGCATAACAGATTTGTAACAATTATTGCAACTATTGCCAAAATAATATAGCATTATTTTTTCTCATTATAATATCACATTTAGAATTTTCACATTTTTACTTTTAGAAAATATAGAATTAACATTGCCTAGATTTACCATTTTGCTTGATGGAATAAAATAATTTTTTTGGCAGCCATCTACTTAACATGCTACTTGTAGATTACAAGATATTTTATTTTGTAGCTATTTTATTTAAATTGCTTTAAATAAAATATTTATCAAAACACAAATACTGCTAAATTACCACAGTCTAGATTTAGATTACAATCCAAATCTAAACTATTCCATTAATATATTTAAACCCATGTCAAATTCTCATCAACTAATTAAATATACCTTAATAAAACAACCCACAACAGAGCCCCAGAATATGTCAAATCACAAGTGACATTTAAGGCTATGTTCACACAGCAGGTCTTGAAGCTCAAGTCAGAGTTTTTGCTGATATTTTTTTTCCTGGTCGTTCATACTACTAATTAAATGCAACAACAATCAGACTTCTGTGTGAAAGGTTTAAAACCCCCAAGTATGTTGGACTGTTAACATTGTCAGCGTTATGGCCATGTTTCATGGAGCGGGTAGATAATATCGGTAACCTGTTACATTGTGTAAGTACAGTCTGGGACGGTTTCATGTCCCACCTGGTGAAGAAGTTGGTCTGCGGGGTGTAGGGGGAGGAGGTCTGGAGGGTCTAGGAGGTCGGGCGGGCCGTCCTCCCACTGATGGAGACCCTTTGCTGCTCACTGTCCTTCGAGTGCTGGGAGAGGATCTGTGATCAGTGTCCACAGCTGGAGAGCTATCTCGACTTGACCTATCCAGAAAAAAAAAAAAAAAAAAACAGAACCAAAGTAAGACCAAATAAATCTAGAGATGTCCATCGACCAATTTATTCACTTCGTATAAACACAAATTCACAGATTCTCCTACAACACTTCATATACATGATTGAAAAAGGAGCAGGAAGGAGAGAAATGTTGTGTAAACCTGCCCCTTTCTCAATAATTACAAAATACATTTTCATGGTCACATGCATTAAGTTGCAAATAGTTCATCATTCTCCTCATTTACTCAAAAGTGTATCATTTTTTTTCCAATAAAGTGTTTTGAAATATTTATAGTAGAGCATTTTACAACTCCTCATCCAAAATATTTATAATCTTATTCCATGCACAAAAATGCACATTTGCTTTAATGTAGTATGCACAACTTTACTTTAGAACTCTTATTTTCTTCAGTTATTTCTGATACCTGTGCTTAAGACATAGAAATAAATTAGTAGGCATAATCTCTTTCCAACTTTAAACAAATAAATATTTTACTTTGAAAATTTTTGACTGAAGAAAATGTGCCACTAATGGGCCTTTATTATTTACCTTATGGCAGGCTCCCCATTGTGCTGTGATGATTCTCCATTAGATGTACCTAAAAAACAAAACAAACAAAAACACAAAGCTAAAATCTGCTGCAACCATATAATCTGCACTATTAATATGAACTGAAATTGTTTAATTTAAATCCAGGTTGCTCACTATAGTGGTCAGCGTCTGTTGAGGCAAACATTTCTGGGTCCACCGTCATTCCGTCCAGACAGACGGACAGGTCCCCCACCACGTCTGAGTGCTCTCTGTCAGTGTGCAGCTGGAGTGATTGCACCACATCGGAAACTACAGAGACAACACATCTGCATTTGAAATACACTGTAAAACCTTACCGATGCAAAACGGTGAGATAAAATGCAGAAGAACGTCATAATTCACCATCACATCTGGACAACAAATACACATGAAATATGTCAAATAAATGAGAGGAACAAAAAAAAAAAACAAATTAAGGGCTGCCTTAAGATTGTTATTTTTGCAAGTTCAATCTGGAGATCGTTTGTAAAGTACACAAAGAAGATGCATCATCTGGCTATTCTAACAAACGTGAGTTTTTCCGCTTAGAAAAACTCACAGAACATCAATCAGTATGCAATTTGCACCACAAGTTAACCATCAGCACTACTGGAATCAGTGTAGCTATGCAAAAAACAAGGCATAGTTCTCAATGACTAACATACCTGAAATAATTATGACTACAGCCTGAAATTCAAGCTGCTTTCTATTGCATGTTTTTCCACTGCTCGATTAGTTTCCAAAACTACTCAACTTGTCACCAAGAGATGCAGCTGCAACATACAACAAAAAGCCATAAGACCCAGCTTCAGCTATGAGAACTGGGAAAGAAGAACTATTTCAGAATAACTGGTGTGAAACTTTCACATTCCTTATGAACTATGCAGTTTAGTTTCACATAGTAGAGTAGTGAGGAAAGGCCAAGGAATTCGCTACAAACTGATGAAAAAAACATTTTCTGTTTGTACAATCGGATGATCTCAAATGCTCCAAAAAGCTTTGCAAGCCTGAGAAAGCAAAACACATCAACACTGAAAAAGTATTCAGAGACCTTCAGCTTCTGCATTTTCTATCAAATAAGTTTTTCAAAAATAGACCTGCAAAATAGTACCTCATTTTGATTACGTAGGTTAGTTGACATTAAAATAGTTTTTATAAACTGAATCTGAAAAAAAATATATGCTTTTGTATTCTGACCCTTATTGCTACCGAACAGTTTCAGATCTTTTGAGGTGCATCTCCAGCAGCTTTGAAATTTTACAGCAGACATTTTTGACCATTCTTCTTAGCAAAACATATTCAGCTCAGTCAGGTTGGATACAAAGCATATCTGAACTAGGCCTGTTGCAATAAGCAATAAATCAATAAACCACATAATAAATTAAAACAAGCTCAATAATTTCCATTTGCTTGATTGTTTTTTCATGTCTTTTAACCAAAAACTGGATGATAAAAGTCATCCAGTCTGGTGCTTTGACCCAACGAGATCTGTTTTGAAGGACAGTTTTGTTTGTAGAGACTTCATAACTCATTTTATTTGTTGTTTCTGTATTTTTATTTTAGATATTTAAAATATCTTGCATTTCCAGTGTTAATATTTATTAGACTTTAAAGTTTATTGATCTTTGAGAATGTGCATTATTATGCTATTACCACTATGTTACTTGAAAATCATCTCAAAATAACATTATCTTTTATCACAGTAACTTCTGGGACAATTTATCACCCAGCAGGCTGAGTGTGAACATTACTATTCAAAAGTTTCCAGTTTCACTATCGGATTTCATTGAGATTTAGGTGTGTACTCTAACAAAACATATGCTTAATTGTCAAGAGCGGGTGTTTTGCATGTTTCATACGCATCTCTGCTCCAGAACAGACAAGTTGCTTCCTCAGGTGTGTAGAGCTCTGCAGGTCCGTTTCAGGTGAGGAGAACCACGAGTCGGCGTACCCAGCCTCTTCCTAAACTGTTTGTGTTCATCCTAACAGCAACTCTCAGTCATATGTGGCTTATAGTAACTTATGAGGGTTTCATAACCAGATAAGTGCAGGGCACTAAATGTTTTGACAGCTGTTTCCAACTACTCACTTTTCATGTCGTTGGACTTGAGAGTCTCGCTGATGTCCAGCATGGCCATACCTAAAAACACGTCTGCCTTCAAGGTCTGGTGGCTCCACACACGAAACACCAGTTTGCTGAATGGAGTCACAATCCTGTTGAGGCAAAATGTTTTAATAAATCCAGAGAAATGCAGAAACAAAGCTTCTGCCCGGGGTCCTTGAATCATTTTCTTCATTATAAAGATGCATTTTTATGGCATCCAGGATACTTGTCTGCACAAATGTATTGATACTAGGCTTCAGGTAAAACATATTGCAGGTGATTATTTAACTGGATTATCTAAAGCATCTCTATACATATTCCTCTGGCTAATCGTCAAAGTATTCAAGGACACACAGTGTCTATAATTAACACCATGACAGCTGTTTGACCAGCACCAGGAAAAGACATTGTTAGACTTTAAAGTTTATTGATCTTTGAGAATAAAAGATCAATAAACTTGATCTTTTATTCTCAAAATAAAAGATTTTGAGAATAAATCTCAAAATCTTTTGAGATTTATTCTCAAAAGATTTTGAGAATAAATCAAAATTATTTGATTTATTAATTGGAGGTAATTGGAGGGAGGCTCCAATTACCTCCCTTAATATACCTCCCTTAATATATACATGCTTCTGTTGTCAAGGCTCTAAAAGAAACTGCTGAAGAGCTCTTTATTAAATATGTTGAAAAACTGAGGCCTGTTTGGCACTTTGTATTAAGGCTAGACATGCAAAAAAAAACAAAAAACATTTTGACACAGAGTTTGTCTATTTCTAATATAAAGAAATAGACATAGAACGTTTTCAAAATTCTTTTAAATTCTTTTAAAACATAAAAAATAAAGTTCAATGGAAATTTGTGTCAAGGATGTGTAGAGTGGATTGGACAGCTCATGATTTTAAATCCTTTTCCCACTTAGTGTCATTCTGTAATAAAGCAGAACTACAAAGCTTTGGTCTGAATTCCTCACTGTCGTCACTCCAGTCTTTTTTACTCCTGTTCTGAGGTTTTTCTGAGAGTAACTCGTTTTTGTGCCGTCCCTTTAAATGCAAAAGGTGAATTTCCAGCCCCGCCCACCTCCAAGTCACAAGGCGTTTTACTCCACCCCTCTCAGCCATTTTTTGTAGTTTGCTAGTAATGAAAGTTTTATTCCCATAAAGATTTTTGTTCCCAAGAAGTTGTTTGCTACAGTTAAAACTATGCTTTGTTTTTCATAACAAAGCTGTCATTACTCTCCTGCAAAGAAACATTTGAGGACTTTGCTCCAGCAGCAGGAGAAATTGACACTAAAATTTCCATAAAACTCACAGAGCTCAAAGTTTTGTTTCAGAAAAAAAAAAAAACTAATCCAAGGAAAATTGCTGTTTTTCAGTCAAACATGGAAATAACTTAATGACAGTTTTCAAGAATTGCAGACCTCTTTTCAGAAGCACCTCATTGGTAATATTTAAGCCTTCAAGGCGAGTAATGCACAAGGCATGATGCACTGCCTCCTAAAGCTGAGTGAACCAAAACATAACGACTAGTTATCCCAGACTAGTCACTAAAGTGAAGTCCTGGTAATATCTGTGAAACAATGTCACATGAGTCTTCAGTTATGCTGACTTACACAGTGAGCGGTTGTTTCCATTTGGGACTGTGAGTGTTGTTGCATTTCTCTGTTTTCTTGGATTGCCCGTCAACTGTCACTTCCACATAAGGACTGGGAGCAAACCAGTTCTTCTTGTTTTCTTTCAGTTTTGCTGATAGGACTGAAACAAATAGAGGAGGCGTCATAGAACAGAGTCATTAGCAGGAAATAGAAATAAAAAGGATAAGGAGCTAAAATGAAAAAGCAAACATGACCAATCCAAGAGTGAAAAACTGAAACATGGAGTTATACATTGCGGTATAAATTTTTATCTTAATCAATGCTTTCCCCAATATTGTTGTGTGTTTGCATTATCTGCGGCGATGTGCTGGAATGCAAATATGAGGCAGGTTTTACAGTAAGCTTAAGTAAACAAAACACGCTGTTGGCTTTAAAGCCAGAGTAAAGTCTAATTCAACTACACTGCTTTACATGCTTACTGGTTCCAGGAATAAAGACTTGTGGAAACTCTAATGCAATATAACCTCACAATGAAAACATTCACTGATACAGAGGAAAAAACTCAATTTCAAACAGAATTTCTTTTGATACTGGCGTTGCAATTATTAGTTTTTCCCACTAAATATCAAATATTTATTTTTCTGAATTCGTCCAAGTGTAGAGGACATTTTAATTACACAGAAAACAAATCTATTTTTGTCTAGAGTTTAGTGTGAATGACTTGGTGCACTTGTAATGTGACAAAGCAAACTTACAAGTAACTTTTCACCAAAATGTAAGATCTTGTTTTAAGTCAATACATTTTTAATATTGATTAAAAAAGTACTTGTTTTCAAGACATTTTTCTCATGTTGTAAGTGAAATAATCTGCCCGTGAAACTGGAACTTTTTCATCAATATTAAGGAATTATTGACAACCTCCTATAACTTGCTAAAGTTATGCAAATTAGTTTTGTCCTATTTCAAATGTATTAAGGTATTTGCACTAAAAACTAGGCAAAGTACTTGGTAAAATTTTTTGTTTTTACAGTGGAGTAATGCATCCCAGGATATAAATGACACTGAAGAGCCTTTAATTTTCTATTCAAAACAGGAAACACAACACAAGTGAGCATACTATTTAAGACATACGTTAGTCTTCAGAAATCAAGAAATGGCTCATTTTAACTACATATCTACAGTAAGAGCAATAAAAAAAAACAAACAGCTAACAAAATGATGACCAAAAATTAACAAGCACAAGTGTGGAGGTTGCTGTACTCCACAACTACAATACAGACATGTAGAAGTACTTGGACATTACTCAAATTAACAACAATTAGTGCTGACATACAGTGGATTCCAAAGTCCATTAACAAAGAGAAGTGGACTCTATTTACTTTGGTCCAAAGTTAGTGGGTGTTTCAGACTTGTTATCTGTGAGAAACAGTCATGCTGCAGTTTCATTACCTTGTGCTTCTTCAGACAAAAATCTGAAAACTGTAAGGAGCTCATGGTTCAACCACCATTCTTTTTCCCTTCCTGTACCTAATTCCACCTAAAACCAAGTGTTTAAAACTTACCAGTGATCTGTAGCTGTGCCTTTGGTGGGTACCCATTGGAGGTGCTTGACTTGGAGACTCCACTGGCCATGACATAGGGCTGGGAAGAGTGCCTGAAGGGAAGAGAATAAATCATTAAAGATGAAAACCAAGCAGTTTCCTCTAGCTTTGGGTCAATTAATGCCTTTGACAATTCAGATTTCACAACTAGCTACAATTTATTATGTGTATACACTCCATTTCATGCTTACATAGTTATTTACTGTATTTCAGATTATTTTTTATTATGATTTTTTTTTACTCAAATTGTACATTAATTAGAATTCATCAGATGTTACTGATCGAAAACTTTAGATTACTGAATTTCTATGTATGTAACTGTGATCGCCTTTTTGGTCCAGTCGCCTCTTATGAGATTTGAAAAACGAAGCTCTCCTGTTGCAATAAGTAATAATACATTACCTGCATAATAAATTAAAATGATCTCTATAATTTTCAATTGCATTAATTATTTTTCTTATTGTTTCTCTCTCTCTCTCTTCGTACCAAAAACTGGATGATAATGGTCTTCAGTCTGCTGCTTTGGTCTCAACTGGATCTTTTTTTGTTTGAAGGACAATTTATTTGTCGTCGGTTTATTTTGGAAATTTCATTTGTCTTCCAGTTCCAGTGTTAAATGTTCAATAGAATTTAAACTTTATGAGTCTGAGAATATGTTCTTTTACCTTTATATTACTTGAAACATTCTCAAAAACACCAATATTATCATTCCCCCATATAATATCTGGAGAATTTATTGTCCAGTAAATTTGGTGTCATGACAGGCTTCATATTCAGGAAATGGAAACATTAAAAATACATTTTCATTCCTCTTCCTGATGTAAAAATTCACAGACTGTATGATTATAGACACACATTTGGTTATTGTATTCCCCTTCCCCCCAGAATCTCTAACAGCATTAACAGAAAGTAGAAATCCAAAACAAGGAGGCATATTTAATAACTAGAAGAGTTATCAGTCAGGCCTTCAGGTGAATAGAATGGAAGTTTCACCGATGCGAATGATAACAAGAGGGCAAAGGCCAACATAAACCATCTTTATGCTTTAAGTGTTAAACTCAAACAAATTTGAGTCTAAGAGTGAATTAGTCTGAACTGTGAAAGAATATTATTTATAGATGTCTAACACTGAGGTGGAGTTAGCAATACTGAGACAGATACTAATTTATCCTTATCTTTGAGGTCTTATCCTTGAGTGAGTCTTTGAAGTCTGACCTAGAGATTCTAGCTTTAAAGCACAAGTCTGAAACGTTCTGCGTTTTACTAAAATAAAATAAGTTAATCAAATTTCATGCAGGTGGTTGATGCAGATATAGACTAAGACTGTTTAGACAGCTTTTTTCAAACTCTGGTTTGTTTGCCTAGAAAGTCTAGTTCATTTGGGGAGATGAAAATGAACAATCAAACTCTGATGTAGACCAAAAAAGCAAACTCTGGTCCATCTACAAACCTAGATCTAGATCTAATTGGGATGAACTCTGGTGTGGTTCAGATGCATATGTGATGCTAAGCGGGCAAGAGTCACCTCCAAAACCAGGAAGCAAATTATACCGCAGGGCATTCATGAATGATGTCAATTCCATATCATAGCAACAAAAAAACACAAAAAATCCCAAGGAATCAGGACATTAGTGCACAGGAACCAGATTCTGCAATCTGTCCTTGAATCTGGTTTATTACCTTAGAGTGGCTCTGAATAATAGATGGTCCCTGCTCCAGCTCGTCAGGAATGCACGCCAGAGAAACCGAGCAGCTCCTAGCTAAACTTTCACTCTGACCATGGCTTTGATCTTAGTCAATAATTCATTGCAACTGCTGACATTGAAGCTCCAGAAGAAGGCTAGCTTTGCTCTGCCTGGGTGTTTGCTGATGTTTAAACTTCAGGATGTCTACGTAGGCAACACTGAAGTGTCAACATGTTTGAAACTCTCAAACATGACAGCAGAGACTCCACAAACCAACTCAAATTACAGATCGGTGACCACATCTAAACGTGTTTGTACTGCGCCACGTTCCACCGACTCGTGTTGAAAATAAAAACTATTATGTCACAATGTTCCTAATTGCCTTCAGCTCTGCATTTCTCACAGTCCTGCCTCTGGAGCGCCTGAAGTCGAGTGTTAGCCGTGTCTATTGCTATTTACGCTGCAGCAACCATGTCATTAGGCCAGCTGACAGAACTGGGTAAACAGTTCCCTGAAAACAAAACTACCTAACCTTCAATTGGGCCAGAGTGAGACTTTCACTTTACAATAACAACCATGAGTAAAAATATCACCATTTTTAAAAATAAATAAATACATAGGATAAATATACTGCTCAAAACAATAAAGGGAACACTCAAATAACACATCCTAGATTTGAATGAATGAAATATTCTCATTGAATACTTTGTCCTGTACAAAGTTGAATGTGCTGACAACAAAATCATTGTTGATTGTCAATCAGTGTTGCTTCCTAAGTGGACAGTTTGATTTCACAGAAGCTTGATGTACTTGGAGTTATATTGTGTTGTTTGAGTGTTCCCTTTATTTTTTTGAGCAGTATACATTAGGACATGTATTTAACATGATATAATTGCTTCGATTTGAAATAGAGAAGAGACAGCAGTTCACACTTGAGCTAAATTTTATAGTTTGAGTGCAGACAAAAAAACTCTTACATTGGGGAAAAATATTCCTACTTTATTGATGGAGGGAATTATTGTTTTGATAATTATAAACCAATGTCATTTCTTCTGTCAATTTCTCAATAGCTTTGAGCACTTTTTATTTATTTAGTGACAATTAGCCTGTATTAGAGTAACATAGAACTCTAATACTGCTGTCATGTGTTATTTGAATCATATCAGATCAGTATCCATACTATGCCTCAGATATTGGTATTGATATTGGAAGTGAAAAAAGTGGATCAGTGCATCTGTACCAGAGATGCAATCTGAAAGCGAAAGAGAGCTTCTTTACTTGAAAGCAGACCTTCTGACTCAGATCGTCGCAACGTTTTTCACAGTGACCCCCAAGAGCTTCTGCGTTCACTCCCTCTCTGTCTGGTTTTAAACAGCAGGGCGCAGGACAAACGGCATCGAACAGCATGGTGAGCAGGTACTGCTTAGAGAATCTTTGGTACCTTGCTGCTGGCTCTGCAGGACTTGTGTGCTCACATTTACATTCAGACAGAGCACACAAGAAACAGAAAACTCCATTCAACTACACTTTTGCCTGCTCACACTAACTCACTCTGGGAAAAGATTCAAAAGGATAAAAAAAAACAAAACAATGGGACTGTTTAATAGCCTTTTGTGCACAGATATTTTCTAATATTTTCTTTTAGCATTCTATCCTACTTATCAATTAGGACAAGTATTTAGTTAATCATAAAACATCTAAATGTTTTATGAAATTCTTAGGGGTTTGTTAGATAGGAAACAGGCCAGGGAGAAAGTTGTAACATTTAAAAAAAGGTTATGATGTAAAATAATTTTCACTTACAGCAAAATACATATAAACATTTTATTTACTTCACTGCTCAGCGGGAAGAAACACATTAACAATAAAAATCAGTCTGCAGTTTGTTATTTTATTACTTTGACTGAATCATGATAAGCTGCCTTATTAGCAAAACTGCTACACTGCTTTCATAGACTTAAGCTTTTTTGTTAAAAGGTAGCAAACATCTCATTTAACTCTAACTTTTAGTTAAATTAGAAGAGTTTGAAACAGGAAGGAGGGGCTGAGCAAGTCGACTCAGCTTTGTGTGTGGGAGCCAAGAACAGAAGAGAACAGCTAGAAACTGACAAAAAGTTATGCCTTTATTTCTCATTGTCTTCAGCATAGAGCCTTTAAAACCACAAAATAAAATCTGAATATTTTTCTATATCAACTCTTGTGCAGATTTAAAGTGTTACCTTTAAATCTGATACTCTCCAGATATTCATTTCTATCTACTCATTTGATTTCAGTTACCAAGGACATGCCAAAACTAAAAAAAGGCTTAAAAATAAAGCAACTTAAGTTATAATTTAAATAGGCCAACTTATATTGGGAGCCATTTCATTAAATCAATGTTTATGAGGAATTTTATTAAGAGGAGTTACTCATTAAAGCTTTTGTATTTAGAACCTTAAATTTCTGTAAAGGTGTAGCAGAGATTAGACAAGTCAGACTGAACAAAATTTGAATGGCTGCAACATTTGAATATTAGTTTTACTTCTCCATAGGCTGCTTACTGAGAATAAAACATGTTTGATGTGCATTACTAGTCATTTTTGATCCTGCAGCTTGAATGTGATTTGAAAACATTTTAAACCACATTTTACGTTACATCTCAATGGAACTTCGCCGACCCCCCCAAAATTGCTCGAGAAATTTTCATGTTTATGGTACCCCCCCAATAATGAGATGGAATTTGGTAGGACCAGCTGCAAATAGAGTACGGAAGAACTAATGTCCACCTAAGGACAGCATTAATCAGAAACACCGCAACAAAAGGCTCTTGATTATAACAGACAATAAAAGCATATTAATATTTAATGGAGGAACGGAAAATGACGATATCAATGATAAAGGCTGGGTTTCGAAATAAATATGGAGGAAGTGACCTATTGGTCAGTACATAGGGCCACCATTTTTTTTTCCAAGATGGAGAAAAGATTCATTTTCTGCTTGTACTGGAACAAATTTGAACACCTAAATGGGTTTCAACCAGTCTCATATCTAGCTCTTTTTTACTGTATCTCAGCACCCCTGAATAGTATTGCCACCCATCCCGTAAAATATGGAGTCGCCCCATATTTGGCCATTAAACGTGCGTCCCGTATTGAACCGTATTGAAACCAATAGACATGCCTATAATAAACACATCAACACTAAGTTTAACATTAATGGCCAAAATAAAACACAGGATTTATTAAGGTCAGCTACAATGTCATGGCAGGAGCTAAAGGACCCTGAACGCTACGGACCAACGCTGAACGTCGCGGTAGCCTAGAGACAGTTAAAGAACAAATCATGCTAATAGATAAACACTAAATACATAAATAAAAACATTTGTGTTTTATTCACAAATGTTGATATATTTTATTAATAGTTGTTCAGTGTTCATTTAATGTATTACTTCATTAATATTGTTTACCAGTTTGGATAACCTGACTTCCAATCAGTGAAGAAAAAAAAACATACTAAGCAAAACTGCACCAGACCCAGACCTGCAGGCCAGGGGCCATTCTAGATGGGGTTTTGAAGAAATTATACTAAATAAGTGTCTTTTTAAAATATCTAGTGGTTGACATTTTTTTAAACCTTCACAATTTTATTTTAACGATTAATTAAAAATTATAGTGCTGCACTTTTAACTGCTGTATTGAGATAGGATCACACATTCCTTCTGCTAGATCAGGGATCTGCAACCTGAATCTCTGGAGACACAAGTGGCTCTTTGGTTCACATATTAAATGATGAAATATTGCTCTGTTTATGTTTAATTCTTTTTTAGTGTCTCCATAAAAAATAAAAAAAAAATAAAAAAAATGGTATTGAAATTTTAGGTACCAATGCAGGACTTAATTTAGAATCATTTTTATATTTATGAATGGAAACTGTGTACAGTTTTGGATTTATTTATTTGAAGATTATTTTGCAGTTCAGTACAAAATTATGATTATATGCAAAAAATGGTAAATAATGGGTTAGTCTGATCCTGGTTCTAATTGCTTGATTAGTGACTGTTGTGCTGTTTTGTAATTAATTATTCAAATCTCTCTGGAGTCACTTTAAATAAGGTAAAACTAAAGGTCAGTGCAGAATGTTAGGCTGTTTTTGTGTCTGTGAACATAAAGGTGTTTCGTACTGAAACTATGACAGACCCGCTTCATGAACTGTGAACTGAAATGTGAAAAACCTTAATTCATAATGTTCACTTTTATAGATGGACAAACATTCTTATTTAAAGAAAACAGCCAACAGCTGCATAACGTTCAGATAAAAATAAGGGTAATGCAATTTCTAAGTATGATTTTCAAATAAAGTTCAGGTTAATGACTAGTTTTTATGAGTCATTTATCTGAACTGCTACCTTGATAATAAACTGGTTTTAGTAAAATGTTCTTCAAATGACTGGAAATGCATAGTTTTGAGAAGATTTTATTTTAATTTCCAGGGGAGCAGACCCCACTAGGACTGTCACGCCACAGCTGCATATGTCTCATTAATGTTAGTAGATGTTGCCATCTACTAACATTAATGACCATCTTGAGATTCTGTTTCAAACTGAGTTTATACACCTCTGGAAAAAATTAAGTTTCTCTGATTTTACTCTTTTTAAGTCTATGTTTGAGTAAAATGAACATTGTTCTTTTATTCTATGAATTACTGACATGTCTCTTAATTTTGTTTGTGAATGTATGTAAATAAGCAGTTAAGATTTAGAAAATGCAACAACAAATATCTTCTCATGGGTTTTAGTCCCACTGGGGACAAAGCACCCCTAAAGGTCAAATCCTAGAATCACCCCTGGTTTCAACACATTGTTGGTCGATAAAGTTGAATTTCACCACTAATTCACAATGTCCCACATTGCCTAAGAGAAGTTTGTGTTGAGTCTCTGTCAACTTTTGAAAAGTAATAAGATATTAATAATGATTCAATTTTCTAAGCGTGGCCATTAGAAAGCCATTGTCAAAAAAGTGTGACAAAATAGTTCAATGGCATTAATACTACTGCACTGGTGAATGTAATTAGCCAGCTATATAATAATTGTACAGCTCATTAAGTGACGCAGTAACAGGTGTGGTCAACACTTTCCTTGTAAATGAAAAACATTTCTGACAGCTGGGTTTTACGAAGTTAATGGGTTTACTTTATTCGTTCTTATTCGTAAAAGTTAAAGAATATCCAACTACACAAAGGTTTTAAATCACGAAGGGAACACTTTTCTCTACTTACTCGAGCCTCCACTAGCCTTTTCTGGCACCCAAGCATAATAAACATGACAAACATTACATAACTTGCTCGAACTGGGAATGTGCTAACAAATGTAGCCGAGCACCGGGAACAGTAAGCCCCGCTCAGAGAGTGAAACAGGGAGCTGTCACTGTGAGCAGTTGTATTTTCTGGGCTTGTGTAGTTGCTGTGTACGTGTTGAACGTCAGCAAGTCTTCAGGTTTGACAACCTGACGCCGTATCAGTCTGAGAGCCTGTTGGCCTGTATCATCATGGCAGAATGAAAAGCCCAAACTACGGAGTCTCTAAAACCAAACCACCTTACCGAGATAAACAGGCTTTAGTCTTACCGAGAACCAAATGGAGGTTTGAAGGATGTTTTTAGCGGCGCTGGAACGTCCCCCCAGCCCTGGTCCGACTGGATGTTTGGGTTTCTGTCGGGGTGTCTCACTCAGAGGAAGAAGAAACTTCCACCATCTTCGTGAGCTCTCGTCACGTGATCGAAACAAGGTGGGGCGCATGTTAGTCACCCCCCCTTCGCTCTATGATTGGATCAGATACTAGACTATTTTGACCAATGAGCGATCAGTAAACATGCTGACGCATTTACGGCTCCATTTCGCACCTGTTAAACAATTTAATTTGCGGCGTACAAGTATTTTTATTTGTCAAGTATTTTATTTGTTTACAACAAAGGTGTCAAACTCTGGCCCGCGGGCCAAATTTGGCCCGCAGTGTAAATATATTTGGCCCGCGAGGCTATACCAAATGACTACGCGAGCTGGCCCACCGGTATGATACAGCGCATTCATTCATCGCTAATACTACAAATCCCATAATGCCTTGCTGTGGTTTTGGCACGTCAATCAGGACGGGTCCCAGAAACGCCCTCTCCTCTGTGACAGTAGATATAGCGATCTCAAGCTACAACTGTCACTGTAGAACCGAAAAGAAAGGTAGACAACAGGAGCTTTCTGGACAGGTGGGAGACAGAATATCTGTTTACATCTGTAAAAGACAAACCTGTTTGTCTTTTACAGATGTAAACAGATGTTCTGATATTAAAAGGTTCATTTGTTCAATGCTGGCCCGCGACTTTGTTCAAGTTTTACATTTTGGCCCACTGTGTATTTGAGTTTGACACTCCTGGTTTACAAAATTAAGTTGTCATAAAAGCATAAGTCCCAAATAGGTATGAATTTGTTTATTGTTTTTAAGGGAAATATGTTTCATTCACGTAGATTATGTTGAAATTAAGAGTTATTTTGATTTAGTCAGCAGTCATATTTTATGGATTTATTGGCGCAAATGGGAATCATAACGAAAATAAGTTGATATAGCCTACAATGTACTGTAAGAACAAGCTTTTAAAAAATATTGTTATGAGAATTTCTATTCAGAAATATTTATGTCTTATTTGTAATTCTGAATTACAAAAAACACTGGATTTAGTGTAAAATGTTTAGGTATAGAAATTGCGGGTGCTATTAGATGACCACTGCTATCAGCTGTGGTCAGGGGAAATAATTTCAAATAGTTAACATAGGTGAATCTCTTAGACGGAGTAAACATTTACGATCGTTTCGTTCAACGGTATGAAATGGAAGGGGATGAATTATCAGAAGACCCTCGTTGTTTTGCATACAAATTGGTTAAATATTTTTGTGGAGCCCAAATTCTTAATTATACAACAGGTAAGAAGTGCACACTAAACAACGTTAAACAAGACTTTTTAATGCAGTTTTTAATCAGATTATTTTCACCTAAAAAAAAAAAGTGAACGCGTTAACACTTCATATAATTACATTGAATTAGGTTTTTGTTCTCTAAAAATTATTCTAATCAAGAATTCCTTGAGTACGCACCATTTTGTCACCACGAAAGCAGAGCGACGTGCCGGCCAAGCGGAGTTTGTACATAGAGCGCATGAATATGATGATCCACTCAGTTCGACCAAAAAGGGTCTTCGCGGTGCCACCATCTGCCCAAAGAAAATCTGTCATCAGTTTCCAAAAGTATTACCAGAATAAAATAGAAGAATATATTTTCTTGACCTACCGTGGGCAAATACAAGTGTTCCATACATGTTCAAACTAATGTAAGAAATACAGAAAGAGAAAAATACGAATCAGAGACTGTAATATAAGAGTAAAAACACAATATAAGAAAAAATAATAGACAGTTAACACTACAGCTAATATTAATAACGGTAATAAAATCAATAAAATCGTGATGTAATTATACATAAGCTAAACAATTAATTAGATTAGAATCAGAATAAAGATAATGAGTTCTTTCAACAAAACAACACATACATACACATTATTTAATTTAATAATATCGTTTGTATTAGTATGACTTTGTAAATGCACGCACACACACGCACACCTACACACACGCGCGCACACACACACACTTGCAGGTAATTTCTGACCGGCAATTATGCTGATTCAAGAGGAAAAAGTCTCGTTCCGTTTCTGACCGGGTCATACGCCGGTGAGTTATTAAGGAACAAGTCCAGCAATATGACATCTAACCATCCAACTTTAACCAGCAGATGGCACTGTTTTGCTGGACATGAAGCAACAGGACTCCGGGATAGTTCTCTTTATGAATGCCTCTCCGGTACGTGTTCTATAGTTGAAATTTTACAGGTTGTTTTACAGTGAAGTCCATATTTATAACCTAAAATAAATTAGAATCCGGTATTAAGACTACCAAGGTTTTAAACAAAAATTGAAATCACTGTTTCTTTTATTTTGAAAGTACCGGCAGGACGGGGGACACGTGATGTCGGCTGACTTGACAGCTGCAGCTCATCCTGTGGGCTTGGTCAGAGTTGTTAGAGAGGGAATGAGACGCTTTCCAGCTCGGGTCATGCGAGCACTGGAGGAAACTAAAGTTTGACATCTCAATCAAAAAAGGGTAAGTTACGAATCTTAACTATAGATAGGTTTTACGGAATTACTTGTGTTTTATGACTGAATGAGGCATCAGGTGAAAGTACAGTAGGGTTATTAAAAAGTAATACTCTTACAGCTCAAGGAGGAATACTTGTCTTTTTTATATTAAACAGAGAAAGCTGGCAATGCATTTAAAATCAAAATATAATATTGGGGCAAATGCAGCATTATGTAGCAACTAAACATTTAATATCAATCAAACAAATAATACGATGCACATTCTAAGTTCCTATTTGAAATCTAATAGCAGTGTGTTTAAGATGCAGTCACATTAAGTCAGTTATTGTAACTGCTTCTCTTGTCCTAAAGGATACGAAGGTTGATGCAAGTGTTTTTGTCTGCTTTTACTGTTGCTTAAACAGCTGCTGTTGCAGAGGTAGATTGCTTTATCTAAGTAATGAGAGGAAACACTGAAGCTCTATTAAATCACTGCCATCCTTGTTGTCAAATGTCATGTCAGGATTACTCTGAGCTTGCTGGTGCTGACCGAGGACTCGCCCTTCATCTACACTGCTTCACATTAATGGACTTCAAAAATACTTTACTAACCTCAAAGGAAAATGCTGGTGTAACTCATATCATCCAAGATAGTCACTGTGTATGAAGGATTCCACATAAAATAGCAGTCTGTGTAACAGCTGATCTCAAGATGCCCCTTACTGACATTCAGTGGGATCATCTGTAATCTTGTTCACTTAGGCTCAGAAGGGTTTATGTTTAAATTATATCAGTTATGAGCAAACATCTGAAGATAAAGTATTGTGCATCTGTGCATCCTAACATATTTATTCTGTTTTGGCTTTGTTTTGTTACCAAGGAATGTCTGTTTAGAAACAGACAGAGATGAATAGTTTGTTTGTTTTTTAAACTAAGACAGCCATCCGCACCAGGTTGGCATGATGTGAAAAAGTAATTGAACCTTAAAACTGGTTGTGACGGGGCGTGCTGTGGTGGCGCAGGGGTTAGCACACCTCAGTCCTTGACACGGACGTCGCGGGTTCAATTCCGGGTCCTGGCGACCTTTGCCGCATGTCTTCCCCCTCTCCTCGCCCTCTTTCCTGTGTGCCTACTGTAAAAAATATGAGCCACTAGTGCCACAAAAACTCTTCGGAGAGGGAAAAAAAACTGGTTGTGACACATCAAGCTTTTGCAAGAACCAGATATGGGTTTGTTACATCACTTTGGTTTTGCAGAGTTAATTCATCTCTATTGAAGGATGATCAAGCATGCGCTGCCTGGTTAAAGACGTGGAAGAGAATCTTCTTTCACCAGGAGGTGATTATCTGAGTGAGATTCATGAATGATGCATGAACGTTTTCCATTACAATTTTCAGATAAAGAGCAGAATTTATTATTCCCTAACATCCTGGTTCTTGCTGGGATCCTATTATGTTTTTCACAAGGATGGTTTGGATATTATTCTCAAGTCTCTTAACTGGAAACAGAAGAGATCAAACCCCTCTGGTTTTAAAGACTTTTACTGGGTTCCTAATCATTTTAAATTTCATTTAGGATTTAATGTTCATGGAAAAAAGGAAATAAATAAAAAATAAATCTGTATGTGAAGATTTTGTTCATGCCACTGTACATCGGCTCTTTGGTTTTTTTAATAGATTAAAGACATTATATGGGGGAATTTTTCTGCCATAATCCAACAGCACACATTTTCAGTCTGACAACAGGATTTCATGTCTTTTGTTCTCAAAACTTTTAATACTTTTGCTTACATTTTTAATTTGAAAGCAGGACTTCATGTGTGCTCTTGGATTATGGCAGAAAAATTCCCCCATAACATTGCAGGTAAAGAAAGTTGCTTTGTTTCATATTAAATCTGCTAACTGCGTAAAAGGAGAACAGCCAGATGCAAAGTAGAATAATTTCAATTGCTCCCAGCAGCTTAGAAGAGCTTGCAAAAGTTTTTGTTGTTTCTCCCTCAAATAATTTGCATTTCTCCTGGGTTATTTTCATGCATGTCAGCAATCACTACACCACCACATGTAAACTGGTTGGTTTTGCTTTAAAGGTAATTCCCAGTGGTGCATTTTCTTGTTACTCTAAAATATACACCAACACAAAAAAGATTCGTTATGAAGTATGAATTTCCCCTGTGGTTATTCACAAAATAGAAAGTTTGTCAAAAGTTCACAGAAGGAAAAAGAGAAGGTCATCTGCTGTGTACGTATTTAGATTGATGACATCACGAGAGCTCTAGGAAATTAACCGCTCGGCCAGCATGAGAATAATGTAGAGACGCACCAATCAGTTCACCGGAGACTGGCCAAATCGGTGGTCTCCAGATCAAATACTAAAAATCTGATTGTTTTTTATGTATATTAAATGCATCAAAACTATAAACTCCCTTCATTTTTGGTCTGTAAACACACCATTCAAACAGAGATGCTTTGGTTGCATTTTTTTATGTTTATTTATAAAAATTAAAAAAAACAATTCGGGGCATATATGGCATGTTCTATGATTCAAAAATAGGGAGAATCATGTAATTCTTTCATGTTTTGTTGGATTCAAAATTACTTCCTGTACCAAAGAACCTTAACCATTAGGTTTTTTTTCTCTCTTGAATAAAAAAAAAAAAAAAAAAAACATAATCTAAGTCGGTCAGACCTAAAAAAAAAAAATAGTACGGATGTTATCATTGGCACAAGCCAAACCTGAAAGCAACATTTCTAGGTATGCTGATAGATTTCAACACAGAACCTGAAGCATTTGAGCAAAGGGAGTTAACTTTATTGATTTAAGCCAGAGTTTGACTTTAATGGCACCCAAGTCATGACTGATGTTGTCAATGATGGCAAAGCTGATGCAGTTATTGACAGGAATGATGCTGATGGTACAGGGACCACTACAGAGGGATGTAGTGGACCAGACTACAGACAGTAGTCTATCAGACCGTGTGATTTTCTTTGAATAGCTGGTCTTGAAATGATCACAGAGGATCTTTTTAGTTAATCTGGCCCTTTCCATCCAACCTTCGGTCTTCTTCACAAACAACTTCCATGTGTTCTGCTTCCAGGCTTCCCTGAAATCCATGTGTTCCCACATAAAAACATTTTCCCTTCACTTCAATCAATCAAATTCCTTAAAGAAGGAATTTGATTGAAAACATAAAAATAAAGGGAGAAAGAAATCAAAATCAAAACCATGTCTCATTTTTCTTAGTCTTCACAATCATGGACAGGTTGGATTTTCAGAGAAAACCACAAGAAAATACTTTCTCGTTTGTGCTGCATGTGTATATGACACAATGTGGAAAGGTTCAAAGGGTATAAAAACTTATGCAAAGCTGATGTTACAGAAAGGTGTGTGTGGTACCGTAAAGGACAAAAGGCAATGTTTGACTAATTTATTGTTGACACATTTTTCTTATTTGTTTTATACCAACAATTATGCAATTTTACCAACAATTATGCCAACAATTATGCAATTTTGCATGATTGTTGTTATAATAATTATGCATGTGTGGCTGTAAATGTTGAGTTGTTGGGTGTGGCCAGGAGCATATTATTTGGATTTAAAGTGACAGAGGTCCTAAGACAGCTCATCCTCAGAGGAGCTCAAAAAAACTGAAATCTTATTATCTTAGAATGATTTTTGTAAAAATGTAATGAACAAGTCTGGGTAGCCCCATAGACCTATCCTGACCTATCGAGGAGCTACAGTAGGTCATCTTTAAAGCAGTTGTTTTGTCCCTACCACCAGCAGGAGTTGTTTCCTGTTTAATACTCACATTCAAGACATTGATCTGAGAGCAGCTTGACTTTTAAACACCTCCCCCTCTTCCCTGGGTGATACAGGCTGACTCCACACACGCTCGTGGGAAACTTCCACCCCCTCACCCGTCGAGTGTCCCTTTGACTGGAACAGCCTGCTCTTGCCAGGAAGCTATCAGTGTATCAATAGGTGTTTTGGCCACTTTGGTTCCAACTATCCCCCCACTTCCATGACTTGCTGTCCAGTTTTCATAACACAAGCAACAACCTGTTCCAGTCATTAACAATGTCATTAATGTAAATCTCAGTTGATTTCTTACAGTTTGGCCACAAAGTCTGTCTCCTGTTTTACCTCTTTGTCTTTAATGTTTTGTGCATTTTCTATATTCAAAGCATGTTTCTGTGATTATTGTCCTAACTCTGATGTCTATTTAGTCCACTTGAATGTTTTTCTTGCAGAACCTTCCTAAACTCATTTGTTTATGTTGCAAATTTCACATCCAGCTACTAACAACCACCTTATGTTAATTTATCTTCTTCAAAGAAGATGAAGTAACTTTGATGTTAGCTTTTTCATCAATGTGCATCCCCAATTTTTGTGGGACCGTTTAATGTAGAGCTGAAACGATTGTTAATTGTGAGAATCGATAGTAATAGTCAAAAACTAAAAATAAGCCATTTGCTGAAAGAATAAAACGGTCAGAGCAGCAAAAACTGTACAAAAATAAATTTTTGCATTTAAAATAAATAAAAAAATTATTTTTCTGTAAATATGCTCCACTCAAAACAGATTGATCGATTTATCAAATGATCAATACCTGAATCCGTTGTACACTGAAAACTAACCCCAAGCTCTGGTAGTATTTAGATCATCTTAATGTTTTCATTCTAAGCCCATGATTGGCTCAACAGCAGGCGGCCTTGTTCAGGAAAAATACCACTGGCTAATCTACTTACCTTACTCACATAACTGGCACCCCCCGCCAGTTATGTGAATTCACTTCTGTAAATTCTTCATTTACAGATTAAAGGAGCTGCAAATGAAAAATCTGAAACTGAGTTAAAGACAACACCGAAGGTTATGTTAGGAATTATTGTAGAATAACAGATATTAAAAAACTGGTTGTTCTTATGAAGAAAAAAAATTGTCATAGCTATTAATATTGATGACTCATGTCTGAATTATTGGCTATTTCAGACATGGGTTGATTCAACAGAACCTGTAGATTTGTTATTGGTAACTCCTGCCAGAGTCACTTTCCCTTTGTGAGCTTGTTGAAAGATTTTAGGGTGAAAACTCTTAACTATCTCCAATTACTGTTAAGTTTATGTTCTATTAAAAAAAAAAGAGTTAGCATGCCAAAAGTCTGCTGTTCAAAAGCTTTTCTCTTTTTCCTACATAATTACATCTGAGCTGCAGCTCAGCAAGAGCAGAGAAAACTCTTCAATTATGCTGCTAGCTGCTTGGATTGACAGCCAACAGAGATGGGGAATGTAAAACTTCACATTGCTCTGTATCAAAGCTTACACTGACCCCCAACATGTTTGCAATGATTGTGTCTTTTTAAATAGATGAATGAAATCATTTCTGTTGGGTTTTACAGCTTGAATCTGAAAGAACTACTCATGTGGGACAACCGGAGTCTGCATCTAAGTAACAAAACCCCTCAAAGAAACAGCTGCTCTTCACTTTTTGCTGGCAAACAATTGTCCCTGCATTTCAGTTACACATTATGTATAGATGTGCCATGGTTGGTTTTGTGCATAGTAAAAAAATATTATTTTTAATTAGCAGAACTATCCAGAAACAGCAGGTGAGGACAATGGGGAATCTGACATGGAGTATCTGAACCTTTGATTATTTAATGTTTCACTGGTGAGTAAATGAAGGGAAATGGTTGTTAAAACCAGGAAGTGCTTAGGGAAAAGTAACCAAAAGGACAGGAATATAATGAAACATAAGATTCTATAATGTACCCAAAATATGCTGCTAATCTCAAAGTCACTGATTCTGACAGCATTAAAGACTGGAACTAGTCTTCTTTAAAAAATACATTCTTTATGGAAAGAAGATCCCACCTTTCCAACAGATTATGGTTATACAGTAAATGCTAGTACATCCAGGTTAAAAAATTGCCATAAAAGCTAAATACATTTTTATAATTTATTTATTTAAAATAACAGAATGCAATAAACATTTTTGTGACTAAAACATATAAATGACAGTGTTTGGGAAATTAATACAGTGAATATTAATGTAATAAATATGCAGTCTAATGCATTTGAACTTTGACCATTTTTTTAGGGAAAACTACTGAATAACCTTCGTTTAGGATTGTGTATTAAAAGTGAAATGTATTATTAATATTACTGAGTTTAAAGTGTCCACTAATTGATACAATAGTTTAATAGGCGTTTTTTTTATTAATAAAATCGCAACAGCAAATCTCTTTGGCTTGTATTACTGCAGTTTTTATAAATGACTGTCATATTTCAATCATGAAACTAGAACAACTGCACCTGAAGGAAAATGGGGTAAATTGTCCTCTTCTGTGTGATGACCATGTTTGCGCCATTATCATTATTTGTGAATGAGACAGTGAGGCTGCACTGATTGTGTAAATTGGACAGAGAAATGCAGCAGTTGCTACATGTGGCTCAGTGATATTGGATGGCGGCTCCTCTCTGCTGCTGTTACTCATTGTTGTGACAGAGGAAAGGTTGAAGTCATTTGATTTGAGTCTACAATATGTGTTTTTGTAATCGGGATGTAATTGTTGTGATTTGTAAAAAGGGAAAATCTGTATGAAAGGAGATGAATTTACAAAAATAAAGTTTAAGTTAACTTGCTTAAAGTTAAATTAAATTTCCTTAAGTTAACCAAAAAAATCAAAACTGACACAATAATGCTTTTCAGGCTGCATTAAAAGCTAAAATTTGATAAAAACTCAATGTGGAGCCAGAAAGATAAAAAGGACAAACAATTGAAATATATTTGGAATATATTGCACTGTGTTACATGTGCAAACATCTGATTAAAAATCTGGTGTAACATCTTCTCATGTCCATTTATTGATTCAGGAGAATTACTCCCAACAGTCACTGCTTTTATTATTTAATACCTTGCCTGAAAAACCATTGTCAAATGAACCCAATGTGTGTGTGTATGTTTTTTTTTTTTTTTAGTTTTTTTTTTTTTTATCTCAGATTTCCACGTTGGCTTCACCTTCCCTATTTGACAACTTTTTCATTGTTCCTTTGTGTGTATGTAACAATGGCTTATTTTTAACTGGCTGGATTCTTTAGAAGTGGAGGGCTGAGAAGTGGCAGGAAGTGGTTTTATCAACCTTCATCCTTCCCCTGCCTTTCCTCACATAAGGAGATTGTGTGAATTGATATTCTGAAATTGATAAAATGGAAATAAAATACGTAATAGTAGTGCTCTACAGGATGCATACAGCCAAAAACTAAAGCACACACATATTGCATCTTTCCATCTTCACAAGGACTTTGCTTTGACTTCCTTTCATATTTCATTCTTTTCTATCAGCTAACTCTGAGCCTTAAACTTACCCTAACCATTACTGAGAGATCTCTGACCAGAAATCTAACATAAATTTGATTCACACCTTAGTCCTAACTGCTAACCCCAAAACAGCTCTTCTTTTTATAGGGTCCAGACTATTAAAGTGATGGGTCCTCACAATGTTTTTTAATATTTGTGAGAAAAATTAGCCTTACTGGGTGAGAAATGCTAAAACACATGCATACAAGGTCAAGGAGATCTTGGCAGAACAGCAAAATCAATTCATATCAGAAAAATTGTAGGTTTATAGTTTCACCATCCATCCATCCATCCATCCATCTTCTGCCGCTTATCCGGAGTCGGGTCGCGGGGGTAGCAGCTTTAGAAGGGAGGCCCAGACTTCCCTCTCCCCAGCCACTTCCTCCAGCTCCTCCGGGGGAATCCCGAGGCGTTCCCAAGCCAGCCGAGAGACGTAGTCCCTCCAGCGTGTCCTGGGTCTTCCCCGGGGTCGCCTCCCGGTGGGACGTGCCCTAAACACCTCACCAGGGAGGCGTCCAGGAGGCATCCTGACCAGATGCCCGAGCCACCTCAACTGGCTCCTCTCGATGTGGAGGAGCAGCGCCTCTACTCTGAGTCCCTCCCGGATGACCGAGCTTCTCACCCTATCTCTAAGGGAGAGCCCAGCCAGCCTACGGAGAAAACTCATTTTGGCCGCTTGTATTCGCGATCTCGTTCTTTTGGTCATTACCCAAAGTTCATGACCATAGATGAGGGTAGGAACGTAGATCGACCGGTAAATTGAGAGCTTCGCTTTTTGACTCAGCTCTCTCTTCACCACGACGGACCGGTACAGCGCCCGTTTCACGGCGGACGCTGCACCAATCCGCCTGTCGATCTCACGCTCCCTTCTTCCCTCATTCGTGAACAAGATCCCGAGATACTTGAACTCCTCCACTTGGGGCAGGACATCTCCCTCGACCCGGAGAAGGCACTCTACCCTTTTCCGGCTCAAGACCATGGTCTCAGACTTGGAGGCACTGATCCTCATCCCGGCCGCTTCACACTCGGCTGCGAACCGCTCCAGCGAGAGCTGCAGATCATGTCCCGATGAAGCCAATAGGACCACATCATCCGCAAAAAGCAGAGATGTAATCCTAAGGCCACCAAAATGGATCCCCTCAACACCTTGGCTGCGCCTAGAAATTCTGTCCATAAAAGTAATGAACAGAATCGGTGACAAAGGGCAGCCCTGGCGGAGTCCAACCCTCACTGGGAACGAGCCTGACTTATTGCGGGCAATGCGGACCAGACTCTGACACCGGTCATACAGGGACCTGACAGCCCGTATCAAAGGGCCCGGTACCCCATACTCCCAGAGAACCCCCCACAGGGCACCCCGAGGGACATGGTCGAACGCCTTCTCCAAGTCCACAAAACACATGTAGACCGGTTGGGCGAACTCCCATGCACCCTCCAGGACCCTGCTGAGGGTGTAGAGCTGGTCCAGTGTTCCACGACCAGGACGAAAACCACACTTCCAAAATCCGAGGTTCGACTATCCGACGGACCCTCCTCTCCAGTACCCCCGAATAGACCTTGCCAGGGAGGCTTAAGAGTGTGATCCCTCTATAGTTGGAGCACACTCTCCGATCCCCCTTTTTAAACAGGGGGACCACCACCCCAGTCTGCCAATCCAGGGGAACTGCCCCCGATGTCCATGCGATACTGCAGAGTCGCGTTAGCCAACACAACCCTACAACATCCAGAGCCTTGAGATACTCCGGGCGAATCTCATCCCACCCCGGGGCCCGGCCACCGAGGAGCTTTTTAACTACCTCGGCGACCTCGTCCCCCAGAGATTGGAGAGCCCAACCCAAAGTCCTCAGGCTCAGCTTCCTCAATGGAAGGCATGTTGGTGGGATTGAGGAGGTCTTCGAGTACTCCGCCCACCGACCCACAGCGTCCCGAGTCGAGGTCAGCAGCACACCACCCCCACTGTAAACAGTGTTGGTGCTACACTGCTTCCCCCCTCCTGAGGCGCCGGATGGTGGACCAGAATCGCCTCGAAGCCATACGGAAGTCTTTCTCCATGGTCTCTCCGAACTCCTCCCACGCCCGAGTTTTTGCCTCAGCAACCACCTGAGCCACACGCCGCTTCGCCCGCCGGTACCCATCAGCTGCTTCCGGAGTCCCACAGGCCAAAAAGGCCTGATAGGACTCCTTCTTCAGCCTGACAGCATCCCTCACCGAAGGTGTCCACCCAACGGGTTCGAGGGTTGCCACCACGACAGAGCACCGACAACCTTGCGACCACAGCTCCGATAAGCCGCCTCGACAATGGAGGCACGGAACATGGTCCACTCAGACTCAATGTCCCCCGCCTCCCCCGGGACGTGTTTGAAGCTCTGCCGGAGATGGGAGTTAAAGCTCCGTCTCACAGGGGACTCCGCCAGACGTTCCCAGCAGACCCTCACAACACGTTTGGGCCTGCCAGGTCTGACCGGCATCCTCCCCCCACCAGCGGAGCCAACTCACCACCAGGTAGTGGTCAGTGGACAACTCCGCACCTCTCTTCACCCGAGTGTCCAAGACATACGGCCGCAGATCCGACGAAACGATGACAAAATCGATCATCGAACTGCGGCCTAGGGTGTCCTGGTGCCAAGTGCACATATGGACACCCTTATGCCTGAACATGGTGTTCGTTATGGACAATCCGTGACGAGCACAGAAGTCCAACAACAGAACACCACTCGAGTTCAGATCGGAGGGAGCATTCCTCCCAACCACGCCCCTCCAGGTCTCACTGTCATTGCCCACGTGAGCGTTGAAGTCCCCCAGCAAAACGAGGGAGTCCCCAGGAGGGGCACTCTCCAGTACCCCCTCTAGGGACTCCAAAAAGGGTGGGTAAGCTGAACTGTCATTTGGCCCGTAAGCACAAACAACAGTCAGAACCCGTCCCCCCACCCGTAGGCGGAGGGAGGCTACCCTCTCGTTCACCGGGGTGAACCCCAACGTACAGGCGCCAAGATGGGGAGCAACAAGTATGCCCACCCCTGCTCGACGCCCTCTCACCGTGGGCAACTCCAGAGTGGAAGTACATCCAGCCCCTCTCCAAGGAGACTGGTTCCAGAACCAGAGCCATGCGTCGAGGTGAGACCGACTATTTCTAGCCGGAACCTCTCAGCCTCACACACCAGCTCCGGCTCCTTCCCCACCAGAGAGGTGACATTCCACGTCCCAAGAGCCAGTTTCTGCAACCGAGGATCGGACCGCCAGGACCCCCTCCCTCGGCCACCACCCATCACACAATGCACCCGACCCCTGTAGCCCTTCCCATAGGTGGTGAGCCCATTGGAAGAGGGACTCATGTTTCCTCTTCGGGCTGAGCCCGGCCGGGCTCCATGGGTAAAAGCCCGGCCACCAGGCGCTCGCCAACGTGCCCCCACCTCCAGGCCTGGCTCCAGAGTGGGGCCCCGGTGACCCGCGTCCGGGCGAGGGAACACTACGTCCAAAGTTTGTGGTCATCATAGGGGTCTTCGGGCTGCGCTTTGTCTGGTCCCTCCCCTAAGACCTGTCTGCCTTGGGTGACCCTACCAGGGGCATGAAGCCCCCGACAGCATAGCTCTTAGGATCATTGGGGCACTCAAACCCCTCCACCACGATAAGGTGGCAGCCCGAAGAGGAGTTATAGTTTCACTTATATGAGAAATGAGAGGAAATCACTTCTTTTATAGGTTTGTAAAAGAGAATGTGACCCCAGTTTCAAACTCATGCTTATTAGCCATAAAAAAACCCATTTTCAAACTCCATCAAAATTAAATTGTGCCAGATTGATTCTCTGATACAGACTGGCGACCTGTCCAGGGTGAACCCCGCCTCTCGCCCGGAACGCAGCTGGAGATAGGCACCAGCAACTCCCGACCCCGTTAGGGAGAAGGGTGACGGAAAATGGATGGATGGATGGATGGATGATTCTCTGATCATCTAGAAAAACTAATTTTATTAATAACTATTGGCAACAACTTATGGACAAACAGTTGTTTGCAGATGTGTGTTTCCTGTTCAGGGGCCTTGCAATGTGACATCAGCTTACTTTATGAAGGAGGAAAGTGAGACAAAACCTCGGCTGCACAGTATTACTTAAATGATTTATTAATAATAAATGTGTCTGCTGCACCTGCTCCAGCAGCAAAGGTAATAAAAATGATCTGGAAACTGGATGCATATAAATATGTGATGTGTAGATAAAGTTGAGTCCAAAACCTCGTACAGATTTGCATTTAGTTTTAAACTAATTTCAATCAACCAAGAGGTTTGTTTGACAGGAAATGAAGACAGGTATATATCTAAAGATGACAAAAGTAACATGAAAACAGTTTTATGTTGAAATAATTATTTTATTTAGTTTTAAATAAACTAAATAAACTTGATGATAATGATAGTACAGTATTTGCTTGCCAAAAAGCTCTTTGCATGTTTACATTGATTTATCTTTCATGATGATCCCCAAATGTTGGAGGTTAGAAAGCCTCCTTGCAATCACTGTGATCCCTCGCTTCCTCTTTTGTTTGCATTTTGGTTTCAAGGTTGGGAATCTAGTTAGGCCAGTTCAAAAGTTTAATATTTAGGATGCATCAATGTGAAAATTTAGGCTAATATCGGTATCTGGTATTAATATGATGGGGAAAAAAGTTTCTTTTTTATTATCGGCCCTGTTTTATTTGTCAAACCGATACCTATATGACTAATATCATCTGTTACTGACGTTAGGATTAATTGTGCATCCCTAATTAATATTACTACCAGCCCAAGGAAACATATTAGTAAGAATAAAATATGACCTTAAATGTGAATCTGTGATTTAAAAAAAAATTAAAGTCAGATATTTATTTTGTTTTTCTAAAAGAAGAATGAAATGAATTAGAACAAATTCAGATATGCTATTGAAATAACTCTGGTCTCAGTTTTGTTGCTATATATTGTTTTCCATTTTGTTTCTGGGTTTTTATCTTATTTGTCAAACACTGCAATCAGCAGCACACCATTCTTCAGTTGTTCTTTTAAGAAGTGTTTGTGTTGGTTATCTGAAAAGGAACTTACTTTTATTATGTGGTCATTTGTTCCCTTTTGTTGTAGATTGTCACAGAATAAGTATTCCAGACTGTAACTTTTTTTTTAGTCCCTCAGACACGTCTGTTTGATGTTTTCTTACATTAAGTGCAGTGACTTCATTCCAGCTGTACCAAAAAGAGAAATACGTTTATTTTATCTGCTGCCACTTTACAAAGTCCAGTTATGAACATTAATAAATTAATTTTAAATGGAAAGAGTAGAATACAAATTTTTTATGATTCTGTTAAAAATTTCAATAAAGGATTTCGATGAATTTCTGGAAAAAAATACTCCCCGTTTCAAATCTACTGTTTGGTGGAACAATACAAAAATATGTAGTCTATTTGAATTAAAATTGGAGACTAATGCCAGATGTTTTTGTTAAAAGATGACTGTCAGAAATCAGTTGCATGTTTTGATCAAGTCATTTTTTATTTTGCTATGATTTATAAAATAATAGACTTGGAAGAGGCTGAGGTCTCTCTTTCCCAGGACTTCAAGTCTCAGAGGCAAGCATCTGCAGTCAATTTTACTGCAGGGCACCAGGGACAGCAAAGCTAATTCTGGAATAGCAACATAACAATGTTTGGGTTTCTCGTCACCCCAACCAGTGACCCTTTAGTTTTAGATACAGACATGTGGAAACATGTCTCTATAAATCAGATAAAACACTGTCAATATGTTTAGTAAGTTGTTTCATGAGTTGCCAAGCTAGTGGGTCATATTCAGGGTATCCCGTGAAGAACTGTTATATACTGCTCAAAAAAATAAAGGGAACACTCAAACAACACAATATAACTCCAAGTACATCAAACTTCTGTGAAATCAAACTGTCCACTTAGGAAGCAACACTGATTGACAATCAACAATGATTTTGTTGTCAGCACATTCAACTTTGTACAGGACAAAGTATTCAATGAGAATATTTCATTCATTCAGATCTAGGATGTGTTATTTGAGTGTTCCCTTTATTGTTTTGAGCAGTGTACCTTCTTCCCTCCAATGACCTTCTTCCCTCCAATGGTCATTGGAGGAGACTCACAGTTCAAATGCACACACACACACACACATGCACACGCACACCCACCCACCCACACGAGTTTATATTTCTGCCCATATTAGGACTTTGTGTTGACTTCCATTCATTTTAGTAGTTGTACTTATAATGTCAGGACTCTGGGTTTTGTTTTTCTTTTGTATCTTATTTGTCATCATTGTTTAGGTTCTGTTATATGCCTGAATCTATGTCTAGTTTTCTTTAGTGATTATAGTTAGATTAATTTAATTTAATCCTTCTAGTTATTCCTTATTTCAGGTTCTCTGTAGTGTTTCTAGTAATGTTTATTTCTTAGTTATTTCATCATCCTGGGTTCAGTTATTCTTACATGTCTGAGTTTAGGTCTACCTTTCTTTAGTAGTTCTAGTTAAGTTATTAACTAGCTTCCCTCTGTAGTGTTTCCAGCTTTTCTTATCTGGCTACTTTAGGTTGAGTTCTGTTATGTCTGCATCCATTAGAAAGATGCTTCCTTTAGAAAGATGAGTAGCTCCTCCTGTAGTATTTCCAGTTTTCTTATTTTGTTACTTTGGGTTTAGTTAGTCTTTTTGTCTGAATCTATGTCCATCTTTCCTTACTGATTCTAGTTAGGTTATTTGTTTAGATTTTCTATTTATTCTAGCTCTATGTTCCTTAGTTCTTATTTTTGCTAGATCTACCTTTTTTCTGTTTAGGTTTGTTTAAATTTTTCCCTCATGTCTTTTTCTCTTCTATTTTATCAGGTTTTCTTTAGTCTTAGTGTTTCTTTAGTATTAGAAGCATTTTCAGCTCCCTGATTCCTCCTCATCTCCTCCCCGTCTCACCTAGTGCCTGTGTCAACTAATCCGACCTGTAATCAGTCATCTTATCTAGTTATGGCCATTGTTCCATTTGATACCTCCCACTATTTAAGCTTCTCTAAATCAGTCACAACTCGCCAGTCTGTCTGGTTACTATGTTGGTCACTTTGCTCATCTCTCCCCTGGTGTTCTTCTGGTCCTCCACATGTTTGCTGTTTTGGATTTTGCTTTGGATTTTGTTGTGCTCCTTTGAATGTTCCTTTGCAGTTAGATTCTGATATTGTTCCATTAAACATTCAAGGCCATTCTATGTTTTTGCCTGGTGCTTTTGGGTCAGCCTGCAACACATCATGACATATACGTACCCAGACATTTTCTCTAATCCTAACCAGTACTAATCTCTTCCTAACCACAGCCAAAACCTAATTCACTCTGTACTTCTAAATCTCACCTTTGACCCTGAACAAGTGGCTCCACTGTATCAGGACTAGGCTTTGGTCTCCATAAAGCCCATCGGTCTTCAGAAGGCTAGTAAATATGACAAAAAATAGAAGAAAGACATGCTACTCAACAGTAGATGAACCACTACACACACGAACACGCACCCACACGTGCGCACAAGCACACACGCTCATGCGCACACACACAGGGTAATTCAGTGTAATCATTTGATCCACCAGTCGTGTTTGGGCTGTGGGAGGAACATGAACGGAGAACATGAATATTCCATGCAGAAAGACCCCAGGCTTGGTATTACTTTTATCAGATGGGATTTGTATTCAGGTTCTGGTCAAATTTTGCACATGTCTGCAGGACCCAAAAGGTCATGTGATATTTTTCCTGGTTAGCGAAATTGGTCCCCTCTGTACTAGAAAAACGAAAAAGGAAACCTGCTGTACAACTTCTGGTGTAATTTTGGTGCCATTCAGAGCTGATGCACCTGAAGTGATCTGTCAGATATGGTTGCTGAAGTATTAAACAGTATATACCCATTGCTGCTGACTGCTTAGCCTTTTTTTTTTGTTTGAAAAACTATTTAAACACCACAAAGAGATTCAGCTGGCCATAACTGAGCCAGCTGAAAATGTAGCAGATTTTGCTCCCAAGTCAAAGCGAGTCTACCGGACCATCAGGTGTGAAACTCCCTAAGTGGTGATTATCATCTGATTGACCAAGGTTTTGTAGGCTATGTCCCGTCTCCTCAGGCTGGGGGAGTTTATCACTCTGAAGTACATCAACAATGTTAAAATTTGATTGTTAATTTATGTAACATTTATGTATGTTACTGACGAGCCATAAACTGTTTATTGGAGGATTACGTTTCATATCTTGTTATTAATTACCTCCTTATCAACTTTTGCCTCACTGTTTCTGTCTTCTCATTGAGCGTTGCTGTAAAGCGTTATCTTTGTTCTGCTTTAGCTGATACTAATGCAGCGAAAAGGAGAATTACTCTGGATTAGAAATGAAAATCCAGTCGACTCATAAAATATGGATACGTCACGGCCAGTTTCCTAACAAGCGTTACCTCAAAATACAGGAATGCAGTGAGTCAATGCTCGGCTGTCTCCTCCCCCATCTAGCAGTCCTGTCATATGTTCTGCTGATTAAATTTGCCCCCACCCACACGTTGTACATTGTGTACATGAAATGATCATTATTTGACAGACATCTATGATGCATTCTGGGAACTTTTGAAGATCATATTTAATTTGGAAGGAGAGGCAGCTTGAAAATAAGTGGGCAAAAATGACTAACTTGATTTTGATTTAAAAAAAAAAAAGAAGTTTTTTTCTGGCTTTCTGAATCATTTTCAACACAACCAAATGTAACTCTGAATTAATAATGAGCCCAGTTTGATTTAAAAGCTTAATTCATTTAAAATCAAAACATTTAATGAGTTCCTCCAGTTGCAGGGGTCAAGGTAGTAGACTGACTCATTTCCTCACCAGATTCAGTTCAGGGGTTCAGAATGCAGAGGGAAGCTGAGATTAAATTTGACCCGGCTTATTTTGAATTCCAGAAACTCATATGTATATCCTGAAGGGAGGAAGCTGTTTTTGTCATGAAGAATATGAGTCATGTCATGCTTCTCCTTTGTCTTATGTGTGTGTGTGTCTGGAAGGTTTTCAGTGGTTTCTGGTCCGGTTCATTGGCTTTAATGGGAAACCAAACACAGTTTTGCAGAGCTTGCTCAATGCTCCAAAACAAACCTTCAGCTGAGCTTTTAGGAAGAATAGCATATGCATATACTGCGTGTATGTACGGAGCATCTGAATAAATTTGAATATAATTGAAAAGTTTATTGTTTTGATAACTCAGTTCAATCATGAAACGTATAGATTAATTTCACACAGTCTATATACTGGAAGATATTTTAAATATCTAAAATAAATAAAACAACAGAAACAACAAATAAAACCAATTATGAAATCTCTGTAAGCAAAATTGTCTTTCAGAAAAGGGCTAATTGTGACCAAAGCAGCAGACTGACATCCAGCTTTTAGTAGAAAAAAAAAATTATAAATCATGCAAACGGAAATTATTGAACTCATTTTAGTTTATCTTCCGATTAATTGACTTATTGTTTATTGCAAACTATGTTGTTAGATTACAGGTTCTGTCATGGTTTCTTAGTTTCAGAAACATCTTTATTAGATTTAGTAAGAAAGTGGTTGGTACTGTATATGCACACATTATTCCATAATATTATCCTGTTTTTTTTTTCAGTCTGAAGCCAGTTCTGATTCATATTTGGGATTATGAACCTGTTGAACATAAATAGTTCTTATTTCATTTCTCAATCTACGTTTATTATGACATTGTTCTCAGGTTTAAAAGCCTTTATTCTTTCAAACATAATTTTTGTCCTTGTGGTCAAATAACTTAAATGTTCCATAAAATGTTTCTCTGAATTTTCACTTTCACTGAATCTTTTCAGCTGTTGTTCTGGTTAATATTCAATCTGTTCCAAACAACAGTGGGTCCTTTTTAGCACGGCTTCCTATTTAACAGGTAAAAATAGCAAAAAACAAAAGCTGAGTAACTTACTTCGAATATTCTGTAAAGGTCAAGATCCAGAGAAAGTCATTGTTCATTCTGAGCAGTTTCTATCCACACTTCACAATTATTACAACCTTGTATGTACGCCCCATTTTTGGATTTAGTAAAGCAGTTTTATTAGTTAGAAAACTCTACCAAGTTATTTATTTGAGAAATCAAAGTATCAAAAAGTTCTTTAAACGCTCTGGAATATTTAATAACATTGTTTTTCACAAACTTGAAAGATTGAAATTTTCATTTTCTGCAAGGCCTCATTTTTGCAAATGTTGGTAGAAAGATTTTTTTCACTTAAGAGGAAGTGAAGTTTAACAACATTAGGAAAGCTATTCACACACATTTTTCAGAATTTGGCTTTTAATTTCCTTCACTGTGATTCAGGATGTGACTGAAACAAAGAATATTGAAAAACTTAGCTTCAATTAGGAATTAACACAAGACTAAATTTTTCAGTCTTAATTCTTGAATATTTTGTTCAGCAGTCTGCATATTGCTGATGCTTTTCTGCTATTGTGTTTTATTCTCTGTGTGATTCCATGTGGCAAATTGACGCAGGATTTTTGTTTTCAGGTCCAGATTTTCATTCCAGTTTGACAGTAACTGCCTCCAGCTCATCTAAACATCACTTCACAGAAAGAAGTCAGAACTCCTTTAAAGGAAAATGTTCCACTTTGCAGGAATCAACAACATGGATACAGACAATAGCATTTATAAATCATTTGCTTTGGTACTATTTAGAAGTAGGCAGACATTTTGTTTGCTTGTGGTGCTTAAAGTGACCCAGGCAGTGTTGGGAGGGCAAAGATATATCTTGTTTAATTCGTAGCAGAGTCGTGGTGTTGTCGTTGCTGAACTCAGTTTAAAAGAATGGTCTTTATAGAGGAAGTGGCACCAAAATCATATTTCTTAATAAACTGAGATACCAACAAACATGGAGGAGCAGTATCTGCTTAAAGCAAATTTTCACAAAGCAATTTATGCATTACCAAAGCAGCATGACGACGTGGTGACAAATACATCAACTGCGTCTTATTCAGTTTTTGTTACTGTAGCACCTACTAGCACATTGCTTACAGAAGCTTCTATTAAAATAATTTTCTTAAACTTTGCTGTTAGAAAGTAGCTGCGCTGTAACTGGTTTCTTAAAGGTCTGTAGAGTTGGGAAATCACTAAAATTCAAAACAATTTGGCAAAAAAGCTCATAAATGAGCACATTGTCTTCTGATCTGTGATTCATCCTGATAGTGAACAGATGAGAAGGAAAGTGTTTGAACTCTATCAGCCTCTGAAGCTTTAGAAGTAAGAAAGAAACAAAAATTGCATCATAGGAGAGGTCTGAGGCTGCTTACTGTCCAGAGGGTCTGGATCTTCTGCTACTGAGAAATGATTGGTAAGGGTGTGGAAACTGTTGAACTTTTAAATTTTACCCAATCGACACTGTGAAGCTCGCTGGAAATTGCTTGTGCTGTAAGTAACCAAGAGAGAAGTACCGATCCGAACGAGATGACTGTTAATTTCATTTTTGGGAGCTTGCCCAACAAGGACTGAACAGCTTCCTTTACTTCCTCTGCTGCCATTGCTAAAATTACAGACAGACTACAACTCTAAAACAGAGCAGCAGATCAACGTCACTGTTTGCAACTTCTGTTCACTGATTGGCCCGGTAGAAAATCTGCAGAAGGAATTCAAGACAATAGGAGGAAGCCCAGAGTGAGTGAAGGGAGATGAAAATCGAGCTGAATTGCACTTTAAGGTTATGACACAGCTAATAAAAACTAAAACTAAACTAATCAGCCAAAAAAATATCTTGATACCCAAGACGTCTGGAAAAATATCCTATGAACTATCAAGATAAAGACAGTTTCAAAGGTAATCGCCCAACACATTTATTCACAAATAGAATATCATAACACAATGCTGGTAATGTGATGGTCTGCAGTTGCTGCGTTGCCTCAAGTTCTGGACAATTTTCTGGGTTTGATTGTGGATGTAAGCACCTGTATTTGATGTTTTGTGTATTTTTGGCCTGAGAATATGACTCTAACACTGGATAGTTAGTGCACCAGTTGGAAAAGAAAATTTACAACCAGAGAACTGAAAGGATTTTATTCAGAAATACTGGAAGAGAATATTTCAGTTACAACAAAGGGCAGACTGAGCCGATTGTTGTATCCTGCTAATGGCGGTCCTTGTCAACTCACCTTTGACCCTTCCTTCTTCATGTTGTTCTGAGGATCACAGGTCTGATTGGTTACGCAGATATACACACAGCATGCTGGTGTATGCAACATGAATTTGTGACACATCCCTGAGCTAAAATCAGCACCAGCGCTGGAAACAGAGGGAGATATGGCAGATACCGGTCGGTTCAAGTATTTTCTCACACTTTTCGAGTTGTTGTTTTATGGAAAATAACAACTCGTGCATTATGATTTATTCGTTAAATTTTTCATAATGTAGAGTTAAGTGTTTTCACCATCCAGCTCAACACGTGAATAAAATTGTATTTTTGAAAACCATATCTTGGTCCAAACACATTCAAATTTTAATTTTAATTTTTTTTGTTTCTGTCTATTTATAAGTGTATTGGTTTTAATTTATCATGTGAATAACTGATTCATTGCTTATTGCAAAAGGTGTTTTGCAAGCTGCCTTTAGAGGGTTTTATTTGATAACAGAGTTATCAAGTTAATAGTGGATATTTTTGCTTTTGACCCCTTTTAATAAATTTCTTCTCAGAAGGACTAAAAAAGGCATAAAACAAAAGCTTTTCAAACTAAAGCGAAAACCAGAATAACTGCCTGGTTTACAGATTGATTGCACGCAGCATTTATTGGTGACATTCAGTCAGAGTGGCAGCTGCCAAATTGAAACAATCGTTACAGCGTTGGTGCTTTGATTTGTGATGTCTTAACAATCGGTTCATGTCTCTGTGTGCGTAACATTGAAGGGCGCTCATTGTTTGCTTCTTGATGAATGGACTTGCAAATCATAATGTTTGTATTACTGTGTGTGTCACAGTCAGAGTGAAGGAGAGTCGAACTCAGTTCATGGGGAAAACATATCATTGTACAGTTCTTGATGCAATGCCGCCTCCCAAAAACATGGAGTCTTGTGTTGAATGGCTTTGCAGCCGTTACTGCTTCTGCTCGGCCCCGCTAGCAACACATACTGTGAACGCTGCCTCACTTCATTTAGTTTTAACCTTCTGTTTTATTGTTCGTATTGTTTAAACATTCTTCCTTTTAGCTTAAGTCTCTTATTAATTGAAAGATTAACAAAAACATGAAGTTGGATGTATATTGATTTATTAGACATTTTGTCCAAACCACAACAAAGATTTATTAAAGTGGGCAGTATTGTTTTCCATCCACACAGTACCATTCTACAGCACAGTCAACTAACCATGTTAATTTCAGTGGTTAAAAAAGTACTTTACATTTCAAACATGACTGAAACAAAATTTTACGTTGTATTTTAACGCCTTGAAATTGGGCTTCTTTCTCTTTAAAAACTCCTCTTCTTTCTGACTCTCCGCCTCCAGGAAGTCATCCCAACTTGGCTCCTCTATTAACCCTTAACAACGTTTTTACCAGCGCTGCTCTGAGCAGCAGCTCCAATAATGAGCTCAGCATTTCCACCAGCTATTTGCTAATTTCTGGAGACTAGTGTGAAAGAGTTGAGTGAGAACAGCTCTGATTTTCATGTTGTCATAACAACTGATGTAAAATTATTCTCTATTCACTCCTAAATCCAAATTCTGGGAAATCCTGTTTACGTGTCAAGTTGCACATTGGTTTATAGACTCTGCCGGAGAGGCGGAGGGGGGAGTTTATTAATGCTGAAACCGTTTAAGGGAATTTGCTGCCCTTCTGCCCAGTAATAATAATAAACACACATCTGTTTCTGTGACCCTGAGGGGACAGCAGAGATGAATGACTGCAAGAGCATGAACTTCCTGTCCTCATAGATGAGAAAATGCATGTAATGTAAATAAAAGTGCAGCGTTATCTTTAAACTAAAAGCACCACAATATGTCCAGGGATTACTTTACAGTTAATAAGTCCACTCAAATTTTATACATTTTTCATTTATTAGAAAAGAAAATCAAGTTTATCTTGTAGTTGAAATAATTATTGCTCAATTTTCCGACTAGGTTCTTAACGTGAAGTGTTGCTTCTCCCTCCTTTAGAGACATGTGGATGAGCCTCACTCTCTCACTCATGGCTGCCTTGGTGCTGGGCACAGAGGTGAGTGCAGCTCACACAAATGCTTTTATGTCTGAACATGGGACGTAACAGCTGTGTTTAATGGTAAAGATAATGTTTTTGGTTACACTATACCCAGGTCTCCGTCCCTCAGGATGTGGGCTCACTGGATCCATCTGAAAGTCCAGCAGAGAAGGCAAATTCCAGCTATGATGATTTATCTTCCCCATATGGACCTTCCAGACCTCAGATCTTGTTGGCTCAGTATGAATGTTACCTGAAGATAATTCACGAGCCACTTCGCACAGATGACGGTGAGGTTGTCATTTGGCCATTTGTCCTTGATAGGATTGTTTGCAGGATTTCTTTTTTGTTGAAAGCAAATTTGGGCCATATCAAACAGAAAAATCTGCTGAAAGGCAGAGAAAAATAAAAGAAACATTAATTTTATGAAATAAGTGATAGGTTTTAATATCTACATTTTTATCTGTGCTTTAAAGCTTCAGTATGTTACTTTTCCAAAGATTTGGGGGTTACTTTTTTTATGCCACGACCATATACTATGAGACAGGCAATCTGTGAAAAGGTTTAGCTCCTCTGCCTTCTCCCAGTGCTCCCAGTGCTACATGGAAACAACCAGTCAGAACCAGGAGGCGGGTCTTAGTGCTGTCAATAACAATCTTGTGCGATTCTGCTCACCCCCCTACCCTCCACTCTCTGATGCCGCTACAGCTTTTCACTATCAACAGATCTTGTTGTGAATGCTAGGCTAGTCATCATAGACACCGAGGACGGCGGCTAAACCGTTTTCTTGTAACAATAAAGTGATTCTCTAGCATTCGCACATTTAGCAGCAAGGACATGATGTTGATTGATAGCGCTAATCCCCTCCTCCTTGTTCTGATTGGTTGTTTTTGGTTGGGAGTATTTCATTTCTTCAGACGGCAATAATGGCTCAGGGTTGGGTGCCAAATAAAGGCAACAAGAGAGTTATCTACCTGGTGTCTTTATTTAATATTATTGGTTTCAGTCTTTCTAACAAAACTTCACTTGCAAAGGTCTGGACTCTCTTTTATTTTGAGGGAGTAAAATGTACAATATTGTTTGGATGAAATAAAGCGAAAGATAGTTACATGTAGTAAGAACGCTACAGATGTTGAAGATAAGATTTAAGTTGTAGAAAATGCCATCTGTCAAGGTCATTTGTGTTTCATACCTATTCTTTTACTTTCCTAAAATAATTTGTTTCGTGTGATTTTTATGAGATGAGACTAAGGCTTCGGACAAAGTTATTTAGTTTGGAAAAATATCAATCTGATGTTTGAATATTTGAAAAATGTTTGGCTTGTTTAATCCAAAGATCGATGTAGGTTGGTAAAAAACCTGAACACACACAGATGCACGACAAACTCCAGAAACAGATGCATAATATATATATATATTTTTTAAATTTAATCTTGATTATATCAGTTTTAACTTGGTTATCTACAAAGCATGAGATGATGCTATGACAAGAGGAACTGTAACAAAATCTATGACATGAGTCACACAGACCCACATCTAAGTGCTTAATGTTGAAGATATTCTTGAAAATTTGCAAGACCATACACTGAGGGTGATTACTGATAAGGAAACCAGGGAGCAGAAAGTGAAACCAACAAATAAAAACTCGACTCAAGAGAAAGGAAAAAAAAAAACAGAAGCCTGGATGTAAGATAAAATACCAAAATGGAACACAGGACAATATTAAAACCAAATAATTATGAAAAGACTCTGATTTTCACTTCCCCATGCCCTAGAAAGGGCTGACCGGGGCAGTAGCCCAGGGCCACAATTATTTTGGAGGGGTGAAGGGGCTCAAAAACTTTTTTTCTTTCAATTTTTTTAATAAATGTGTGTTTTTATATAAAATTCATGGCCCTCAATCTTGTCATTTGTATTATTTTATAATTTTTATTGATTTGAAAAATACTAAAGTATCTGAAAATTATAAAGATGTAGTCAATTTCTTTAGAAACAACATGAAGTTATCAGTTACAGGATTTGGTAAATGTGTAGTTAATATGCTTCAATTCTTATGTAAAGGGCCATCTAATATACTGTCATTTACATTAAATCATTTTCTCCTTGGTGAAATGGGCCCCATAACTATTTCTAGCCCGGAGGCCAAAACTCAGCCTTGGATGTATGATTTCCTATTTATTAGACAACCAGGGTGTCCTTTCTCATTCAGTCAATTAACAGGACAGGATGAGTAATGGTCATTTGGTTTTCCTTTTAGAAAAAGATATTAAAGTTATTTTTGTTTTAAAATACAAACCTTAAAATTTAAATACAAAGTGTTTTCCATTTTTAGTGTCAAAACGGGATGAGTAGAATTTTTTAAAAATGATTAGATTTTTATTTTTTATTTTGACAAATAAGAATGGCTAAGAATGAAACATTTCAGAACCATCTGGATGTGAGGCAACCATGGTAACCATCTGAGAAATCCTGCGGCATTTATTGCATTTATATATTTTAATGTGTATCAGACTGTTTCTTTACATGCAGATTTCCATCCATTACTTGTCATCCTGTCAACGTTTTACCATGTAAAGTCAAGCAGAGGAGACAAAGAAATGGAGGCTGCTGGGAAATCTGCTCTGACTGAAAGGAAACTTGCCTTTTGTCTCTTTCTCGATGCCCTTTTCGCCTGTTCATTGCCTTTCAAATGTTATGTTGTGCAGTGTTTCCCAACATGCCTCTGTGCAACTTTGCACTGGCAGGTTTCCGTCCATTGTTGACAAGCTTTAAGTGGGCGAGAATCTTTACCACACCATTGTTAAAGAGAGCATTTATATTACTTTTTCTGTTCATTTTTGTTGTGGCTGCCCTTTTGGCATAGTTGTAAATCTAACCCATCCATCCATCCATCCATTTTCCGTCACCCTTCTCCCTAACGGGGTCGGGAGTTGCTGGTGCCTATCTCCAGCTGCGTTCCGGGCGAGAGGCGGGGTTCACCCTGGACAGGTCGCCAGTCTGTCGCAGTAAATCTAACCATTCTTGTCATTTCCAGGTTAGTCCAATATTAGCTTCAAGTTTTTCAGTGCTCAGTTTGTTTGAATCACCCTAGCTCTGAAAGGAGAACATGTCACTTCAATACTCTACAGTTAAGATTTGAATTATCCCTTAAGTGGCCACCTTCAACTAAAACCAGGACAAAACATTTTCAAACATGACCTCAACCCCTTTCTGTATTTTACATTAAGCGTGCCTTGAGACTAGACACACCAGCTTTCACATTTAATATCAAATTTGTTCTGAATATATAAAGATTTTGGGTGAAAATGTTATTTTGAATTTTTTCTTATTTAATTCAACCTTCACTCATAAAAATAAAAAATTCTAGCTTCACATGATGGAAAGTAATGCTGCCATCACCATGTTTCACTGGGAAAGTGTGTGTTTTTTTTTTTTTTTTGGTTCTTGTGCCATATATTCCATTTGAAATTATGCCCCAAAAGGGAAAGTTTGGAAAATATTAACCAAGACTGGTTCCAATGTAGAAAATAATAAATCACCTTAAAAATGGCTGGACAAATAAACATTGAATGTCTTCACTGTTCTACAGTATCTACAGTGATGCATTTCTGCAATGGTTTTGAGCCTTTAATTGTCTGTCAATTACTGTTCTCTTCACTTTATTTTGTGTTTTCCATGTGTTTATGTTGTTTTTAATTCAATGTTGTTATTTTTATTAAAAAAGCCACTGTTCTGACTCACGTCTACACTGCTGTTATTTCAGTTCTTGATGTCTTGTTCTCTGCAGGCCCTTTCTGTAACCGTACGTGGGACGGTTGGTTGTGTTGGGACGACTCGGTGCCGGGAACTTCTAGGCAGATGTGTCCTTCATACTTTATAGACTTTGACCCTGAAGGTAAGGCCTTCATAAGCTTTGCATACATGCAAAGCTTGTTTTGCTTTGCATTTATCTTAGTTATATGGGTATCATGCTTCCTGGAAAAGCAATAACTACACTTTGAGTACACATTGCTGTTGACTGTGTGTGTTTTTCCTCATTTTTTACAACAGAAACAGCTACCAAAATTTGTAGTCCTGATGGCCAGTGGTTCCAGCATCCAGAGAGCAAAAGAGTCTGGACCAACTACACTCTGTGTTCAATAAAGAAAGACAAAGTCAAGGTAATGCCCTTTGTGCCCTGGGCGTTTGCCCATGTTGCCCATATCAGAAACCACCGCTGGTTAAAACTATATTAATCCATCTACATTCACGACTCCAGATGAGACACTGTGTAAATTTTATGGCCCTCCTTTTCCTAACATGTCATAATAGAGACTATGCAAACTCTCCCAGCTAAATCCATACTTTTTTTGTCTTGTTGATAGGTTAAAAGTTATGTTGTGCAGCTGTGTAGATTAACTTTGACTAAACCTTTATTTTGTCTTGCAGTTTGCATTCAGTCTCTATTACCTGACAATGGTCGGTCATGGCATATCCATCGTTTCTTTAATCGTCAGTTTGATCATCTTCTCCTATTTAAAGTGAGTCTAAATTGTCTGATCCAATTTAACATCCATTTGTTGTGTATATTTGTTTTAATGACTAAATAAATGTCACAAAGAAAATTTCAGATTCTATGTTTTTAAAAATATAACTAATCTGATTGCGTTCATCTTCTCTGTACTGTTTTTCTTTTTTAAAAGTCTTAGCTGTCAGAGGATCTCTCTCCACAAAAACATGTTCATCTCTTTCATCTTCAACTCTGTGTTTACCATGTGGTGGCTTTCAATTCACTCTGGTAGTAGTCAAATCATACGTGCCTATCCTGTGAGTTGATGAATTGCTTTATTTCATTCCACCTACAAATTTGACTTAAATTGATTTGAAAAATACATAGTTGCATACATTATGTAAGCTGGACTTATTGGTGTTTATAGAAGAGGTGCTAATTCATAGATTACTGTTGTAGTTGGACTGATTTTAGTGGGTTTGTGTTTTCTATCAGTGAAAAAATGTTTGAATTTTCTATCATCAGGTCAGCTGCAAGATTCTGGCTATTTTGGTTCAGTATACGTATACCTGCAACTTCTTCTGGATGCTTTGTGAGGGCATCTATCTCCACACGCTCATCATAGTGGCCGTCTTTGTGGGGGAACAGCAGCTGTTTTGGTACTATGTCCTGGGATGGGGTAAGTCTGTATGTTCTGGTTATCTAAAGCTGTTTCAGATCAACTTCTTTGCATTAAATGTAACATGTCACAGTAAACTACCTTAAATAATTGATTGATCAAGGCTTTAAGAAGGGCAGAAGCATTGCATGTTTCTAAGTTGTGCACTGGACTTGACTGTGCTAGTTGCTAGGAGACTGAGTTTGTTTTACACTATAGTTTGCATTTCAAAGGATTTTAAGGCAAAATGTGTTTGAAAAGGAATGAATTTAGCTGCTTTTTAAGTTATTTCAGACTCTAAAGACAACCTATATAAAAATAAAGCTATTTCCATAGTCGAAGTTAAATAGTTCAGCTTTTCCATATTCGAAAGGTTTTACGTCAGCTTCGAGGAACTATGTGTAAATTTTGAATTTGACAACCAGACGGCTCATGATAAACGCTCATGTGGCTTTTATCATTCTGTTTTAAAAGAAGTATATTGACCATGCAGTATATATAAGGAAGTATATTGACCATAAAAATGAATCACTCACATCACTGTAAATAGTGATGTGAGCGTTTCTGTTTGATCCAGTTAAAACAGTGCTGCAGAGTTTCAGGCCAAACGAAGGTGATCAATAGCTTCTTTTTATTTATTCATGTGAAAAGTGTGTTACATTAGACTTATCGAGAGAAAATTACAGCATGAATAACTGAGGTTATTCAGACAGTTATCCATGTTTGAACATCACTGCTTGGCAATCAAATCCTCTACCAGCAGTCCTTGTAAGTTTTCCATCTCATGTTTATAATAAGGATGATAAAGCAGAAGAAGCTGCCATCTTGCGCTTCTGTCACACACTCCAGAACACTTGGTAAGTTTTACAGTACATTTGTTTGTGCCTTAGCACACCTAATTCAGGAGAATCAGGAAAAATAAAAGTTGTTTGGGATCACCCATGATGCCAAGAACAGAAAGACTCTATCAAAAAACCAACAAAACAAAAGCAGAACACCCTGGAGGTGGTAGCATCCAGCATACAGAGTTCCTGATTGGTTCACGTAAATGTCTGGAAACTAGTGAAGATGTAAAACTCCAGAGTGGTAGATCACATCAATCATCAGGGCGCAATCAACAGTAGGCTCAGTAACCTGCTGTATGGGCAAGTCACGGGTTATCTGGAGATAATCCTGTTTTTATTAAAAGACCTAGGACTTCTCTTTTCAAAGGAACCTTCTGTCCCAGGAAGAGATTGAGAATCATTTGTCTCTCTTGGCATGACCTGAGTAAAAGGGAATTTATTCTCTGCAAGTTCTTCTCCGGAAAACATCGGCCAAAATTCAACTGAAGTGGTTCCTGGGAAATGGTGTGAGAACAATGTGTTTCTCTGGTTGAGGTGCTTTACTTTCTACAGTGACTGTTAGAAAAGGAAGAAAGTTTATTTGGACCTATTGAAGGTATTACCATGAAAACTCTTTCCATTCTCCATCAGTTTACCCTGGGGCCACTAGGGTGTGGTTGAGGCCCAGTGCTGCTTAGTGTCTAAAGCGATAGTCTTACTGTGAAATAGATGTTCACCTGTGGAAGGTTTAATTGCTGTCGGGGCCTACCTGATGCCTAGATCAGGATGACTGCCAGGTGAACCGTTGAGCGACGTTAGAAAGAAATGGGTTAATGAATTTAATCTCTGGTTCTTCGATAACAGAGGGAGGTGTTTTACTACTCTTGCCTTATTAAATGAGCAGGTTGGACAGGATGAGCAGGGAGGGGTCGATTAGCTAAGATGGTGCGGTGGAGCCCCAACCATGACAGCAGTTTCTCAAGCTAACGTGTTTCTATATTTAAACACCTCACTCTGTTATCAATGCACCGATTACATGAAGTAAGGCAAGGTTTTGCAAGATACACACACGACTGACATAACTAGCTATGCAAAATGCTAGCCACATGGCAAATGTAATTCCAAACAGCAGAGCAACAACAGAGTGAGTGGAGTCAGGGACTCTGATATCGATTTTTAGAACATACCTTGATCAAAACCCCAATCTGATTCTTAGGATTGGATTAGGACATTAATAAAATAGAATGAATGACATGGAACTGAATATAAATGATTCATTTCAATAGGATTCCATTTACAGAATTTAAAACATACAGCCTCTAAAGATTAGCAGAAAAGGGATGGAGAGAGTCCACTTCAGACTTCCAGTACAGAGAAGACAGACAAGACAGACACATGTCTGCAGAAATACTCTGATGACTCAGCAGTTGTCAGTGTATCAGAGATGGTTAAGAAGCTGAGAACAGAGAGAGCTGTGGACGGCTTTGTGCCATGGTGTGAGAACAAAGTGAACAAACTAAATGATATGATTGTAGGTTTAAGGGGGAATAGGAATAGGCCAAACATTATTTCCATCATAGGAGGAAAAGTGGAAGTAGAGGATAAATATAAACACCTCCATATGTACCTAGATAACACACTGGCATGGAGACTCAGCAGTGAAGCATGTTGATCTTTATTGAAAGCGTAGCCATCTGCAGCCTCAGAAAGAAGCTGATCAAGTTGAACACTGGCTCTGTTTTGGAGACTGTCCTGGGCCCCATTTTCTTCCTGGCAGCTGCTCTCCTCAGCCTGTTCACAAACGAATTACTGTTCAAATCCTCCTCAAGACTTTTCAAACATAAATTCAAAACTGTGATGAAAAAAACTAAACACTGAAGTTCAAGACTTCCTATAAGTTAAATAAGTTCAACTCTCCTGAAACAGTTCAGAGAACCATCTTAATGTCAGCCTGTAAGGATTTAGTAACAATGTTTAGTTAAACTTAAGGGAAAGTTTAGCATCCACCCTCAGATCTCAGCAGGATGTGATGAAGAATCATAGAAGAGAATCTCAAAAGAAAATTTCATTGAAACATTTATCTAACATCACATTTGTAAGGAGGTTCAGTTTTCCTGCTTGACTGACGGTAGTGAGAGGTTGAAGCAGTGGCAGGAACAGACTTCTCATCATGGGAGTTATGAAGATGGATACAAGTAAACATGGACTACATAAATGTTTTATACCTCCCAAACCTGGTACTTCACACCAGCTCTACATTTACATTAGCAGTTATGATACATAAAGACCTGGACTACCTTTGGTGCATCAAGAGCATACATTCAGCATCATTCAGCACAAAGATGTGACCTTGGTGGTCGAGTATGCCTCTCCTTGTATAAGTGTCTCTTCAGATGAGGCTGTCTGGTTCCACACTTATCAGTTTTTCCTTCACATGACTGTTGCTTTTGAAATGCTGGGGCGATGTTACTGATCACTGAGCTGAATAAAAAGCACTGTGTGTTTCTCCTTTTAACCAGCTTTTGGAATCAATACACATGGAAATCAGCTTCATCTATCAGATTTATTTAAATGGAAGACTGATATAACTCAGTTTAAACAATTGCCAAAATAGAAACTGAGACACTAATTTATAGAACAGTAAAGTGAATGTTTTGAAAGGTTCAATGTTTCCTCTTCACTTTTTAATCTACATTACGCTACTGAGCAACTAACCTGAGTTATTATAACTTCCAGCAGCTTCTAAAGGGATTGGTGGGATGATGTATTTCTTATGTTTGTGGGATTTTTCTGTGTTCATAGTTTTTCCCATCATTCCTGCCATGACATATGCTGTTGCACGTGTATTCTACTATAATGACTGGTGAGTGTCTTTTTCTTCCTGTGGTCTGTTTTATTTAATTAACTGAATTATGATCAAAGCCACCCCAAAATGTCATATTTTATCACAAGTCATAATGCCTCAGATGTCACAAGTTATGCGGCAGTGTGCCACTGGCATTGCAGGGACCAGAGCAGTAGCTGCACGGCTCTATGTCCATTATTGGACCATTGGCCGCTTAAGAGTTCTTTTCCAAAAGACTGGCACTACTGCAAATTGACCTCCTCCTCGTCGGCCACATGCAACCACTCCAGCAAAAGATCACCACATCCGGCTCGTCCATCTGCGACACGCACAGATGACGAAACTACTGATCTGCACAACAGACGCATCACTCCTCAGACTGTCCGTAACAAGAAGAAACCTGCATGTTTGGCAAATTCCTCAACCTGATCTCTATCATGTTCAAAGGACTGTCAATCTGCAACAAATGACCGAACCACCATGTTATCAATACCGATATGAAGATCACTAATAGTTGAAAATATATTTTAAGTTTTTTCTATATATTGCGTAACCCAGATGTTCATATTTGCCCTGTGGCATTTATGTTTTTGTTCAGTGTAATAAGAGTTACAACAACATTGATCTCCTTTTGAGAGCAATTAAGTACTTTTGTATTTGTATTAATTGAGTTCTACAGCTGTCATCTGAGCTGACGGAACAGTCTTTTCTGTAAACGTATCAAAGCTGCAGAGCTTTACCTAAAATGCCAGCTATGTTTTCTCCAGGTGTTGGATCAGTTCACACTCCCAGCTCCTCTACATAATTCATGGGCCCATTCATGCTGCACTCTTTGTAAGTAATTATCAGTGTTTTTTCTACATATTATCAAGCATTTCCTTTCATTTTATTTTGTTTTATTGTATAGACACTGGTCAGAGAGTGTTGGAGCTACGTGACCTTTGTTTGAAATTGATGGAAAATGATTTGGGCATTTCAGTAGTTTTTCTATTTTTTCAAATCAAAAGAATTCAATGAAACAAAGGCCAGACATCATCTAGACCAGTGGGCTCAATGCATCTCGACATTTATTGAAGCAATATTGTGTTTTGATGGATTAATATTCATTATGTAAGCCCAGGGCCATGTACTAACCTCTGGAAAGGTTGACTGCTGAAGGAGTTAAAAACAACAAGGACTTCTGTACTATTTCTGACATCAGAGCTGTACGAAGTTTTCTTATCCATTGGCTGGTGTGTCAACCTTCTGGTCCACTATTTTTTCAATCAACAGACGTCTGGGAGAAATTTCTACAAATTATGTCCAACTTCTGTTGGACATAATCCAAAAGAGGTTGTTCCTCTTCAATGAATGCCTGCAGTTCCACTTGTATCTTTTTGTCATTTCACTTGAATTGTCTTCCGTTCACCCAATCAGGTAAACCTTTTCTTTCTCCTGAACGTCATCCGAGTTCTCATTACCAAACTGAGGAAGACTCACTGCACTGAGTCTACTGCCTACATGAAGGCGGTGAGAGCCACGCTCATCCTGATCCCTCTGCTGGGAATTCAGCACATCCTCATGGCCTGGATGCCAGACATAAATGAACACCAAGTCATTTACGTCTTTGAGACTGTCCTTTCCAACTTCCAGGTACATACGTGATCTTTTTTAAGCTACTTTTCAGAGTTACAATCGCTTGCAAATGTACTAAAATCAACCTTTTCATATTTTGTTGCTGTATGTTTGCAAACTTTAGTGTCTCGTGAGGAATTTTGCAGGATTTGCCCCTCTGGATGTCAATAAATCAATTAATGTCAATAAAATTTGGGAGTATGACAAACAAATTACAAAAAAAAGAAAACAAAAAAAAAAAACAAGAAACAAAAAGCTTTAATTTCAAAGTGAAAACTAATTTCTGGGGGAAAAAAAACCCAATTAATTCCATATTTGCAGGGCTGATCAAGGCAGATCCACACAAACTCCGTACCAAAGGTGCATCAACTTAACACTGATTTGAAGGAGGTGAATATTTGTCCTCCAATCACTTATTTTATGTCAAATATTTTTATTTAATTGTAATTATTTTGTACAAAGGGGTTTTATGGCATTTTTTGGTCAAAATGGCAAATTTAGTTGATTATGACTGATTTATAAAACCAATAAAATAAAAAAAAAGTAGTAAATTTAATAAAACACAAAGGAGGCTGTATATGATAAACCAAGAAAAGCAAAGCATCTTTATGAAATGGATGGAAAACGATAAATGATTTTCAAAATAGGGATAAACAGTGACAAGTCTGGTATCATCATTGCCAGGGACTCAACTTTGACCTTTCTGCGATCAGTTATATGCAGACACATCATGGACGTGACTCTAGTGGGGATCGCATCATTTAGGTATAAGCAAACAGCTGTGAAATACAGAAATATCCACTATAGTGATTTTTTTATACCATTGTTTTGGCACCCCCTCTAGCGCAGCCCCCCTATGGCTCATCATGCATATCCACTTTTTGTGCCATCGCTCATTGCCTTGCGGCAAAAAAGGATTTTTTCCACAGGGATTTTGACACATACCTGCAGGAACAAACAGACAAATGAGAACAGAATTGAACTTTTGTCAGAATCCAGATCTGTCTGGTGGAGACATTCCTAAGAGGAGGCTAAATACAAATATACATAAACCCAAAGAAAATATGTCAAAATTTGAGGCAATAATACAAGCCATTGTAGTCAAAAAATGTATAAGACTTTCAAAAGGTCTCTGCGAAAATCATCCATTTATTTGTATTGCACATGTAATCACTTAATTTCATTAAATAAAATAAATATATCATTAACTTTCTTCAAGCACAGACCTCTAAAATAATTGTAAAGGAGCAAACAAATATATTTCCCTGAACTTGTTAATCTGTAGAAAATTACACCAAATATGTTTAATGTGGTTTATGTAATGAGTACTCAGTACTTTTAGTAATTAATTAGCTTTTTCATGTGTTTTGCACTAATATGATCTCATTCGTATCTATTATGAATTGTTTAATAAACTGTATCTTATTTTGTAGGGACTCCTTGTGTCAATTATTCTCTGTTTCTGCAATGCAGAGGTATGTTGATCTATCTATTTCAACCTTATTCAATTCTGTGAAAAAATTATTTTCACAACTCTATCTAAGTTGAATTATTTTAATTCTTAGAAAATAAGAATTAAATTACCTATAATCGTTTGACTTAATTTACTTTTATTCTTTATGTGTATTTCTCTATGTCTGCATGTTGCTCAAGATTTTAAAAAATGGTTTTCAAGACAAAAATCATATTTAATGCATTTTGCCATGGCAACCCTTGTTGCTTTCTTACTGGAATTGAATTAATTTGAGTTCATGTTTTACATACTCTCACTTAGTTTACACATCTTTTACCACTCAAGAGTTCCTGAGCACACTTCCACAAAGCTGGATGTCATCAAATTCAGAGGGTTTCCCAAACTAAATTTTTTAAGTTTTACATCATGGCTGTTTAAAACTGCAATCCAGAAACATGTGCTTGAATTTCATGTGCAGGCACAAACTGCGCTGCGCAGGAAGTGGGTTCAGTGGAAGATCGCCTGGGGGAAAACGGGTTTAGGAGAAACTCCGTTTGTCAGCCATCACTTCAACTGTCACACTACCTCCTCCATCATGGAGACCAGCCGTGCCACTGGCAGCACCGAGGTGCCCGCCGAGGTGCCCGCCACGGCACCGTCTCACCAACAGACGGACCCCTGTCACCTCGTGCCTGTGGGGCAGCAAAAGACAGGATAAGGATGTACAAACCAAGACCTGAGCTGTGACCTCCGAAGCAGGTCACAGGTCAGTTGTTGTGGAATCCAACATCTGAAAAAAAGAAACTAAAAACTTATTTACAAAGTAAATGGAAAGTGATTGCTTTGTATGTACATAAATGATATTGTATGAACAACCTGATATTTTTATACCAGTCAAGAACTTGTAGGAAGACATTTATCATTGTGCCATTGTATTGCTGCTGTGCATTTTAATAGGCAGTGCATCATATTTTTTCCTTCTTATTTTTAACTAAAGTTTCTTTATACTACACTTGAAAATGCTACTACAAGATTGTGCATCATGCAGATTGTGCATTCTGTAGCCTTTCGGAGCTTTTACACTGTCTGGCGTATGTATTTTGAACTATTTACATTTTTCTATTTTACAACCCAAATTTTATGTGACGGATCAGCACAAAGTAGTCCTCAACTGTGTATAAAACATCAAACTGTGCAGTTGCAGCATGAGAAAATGTGTAATGGTTCAAAAGAATACAAAAGTCACATTTTTATCTCAAGGCATTTTCAATTCAAACAATGTTCTGCTTTACTTTCCGTAACTGTAAAAAAAAAACAAAAAAAAAACAAAACATGGATGGCAACTTGGAAATGTCCAGCTCCGACCCGTAACCCACAAAAATGTTAGAGACCTCACTAACTGCCACAACACACACACACACACACACACACGCACACACACGCACACGCACACAAATTCACATGTCTTTCAAAGAGACCAGAGTTACACAGATCAGAAATTGGTGGCTGGTTTCGAATTTCATTTTGTGAAATTGTCTACATCAATTTAGCTTTTCACAATTTCCTTTTAAAAATGGGTAATACATTAATATATAGTAAGAGCTTCAGCTTGCTGCCAGAAGCAGTTATCAGCTACTTATTTTTTAGTTATTTGTTTTTCTGCATTTTTTTCTCTGAAGAGTTTTTGCGGCGCTAGTGGCTGCGCCACCACAGCATGCCCCATCAGTTACTTATATTAGTGAGGCTACTGCACGAGAATGTTGGCGATTAGCATGGTTAGCACAGTGAGCATTGCTAAAATCAGTCTTTAGGGACTGTTAAGGCAAGTTAAGTTCTTGCCTTAACTTCGCCTTGAGATTTCTTAAATCTGCAACATTTTCAAATCCAGCTTGTTGCTCACATTTTGAAAGCTCAAAAAGATCAAATGACAATGCTGTACTCAGTTTAGCTTTCCTGTTATCAGCTTTAAATCTTGCCCTCCGCAACCTGACCTAACTTCAAATCTTTCTAGACTGGTTTTTGAAAATAGAGTTTTATTTCAAATAACTTTAAAAGATCTCTGTGTTTCCTTTAGCTTCATGGTAAACACCCCACTGATAATGAAAATAGCTAAGCTTCAAATAGCTTAGCTTCAGCGTCCACATCACAGTGTTATTAGCACAAGCCTGGTAATGATAAGCCTGGTATGTTCACTGATTGAAAACAACAACAACAACAAAAACTGGCTGGTCACCTGCCAGGGTCTACCAAGCAGGAATTCAGACAATTTTGGTCATCAGAAAATTTCTCTCTGCCCTTCTAAAGCCAAATTGCCACTGTAAGGTACCCAATAAGGCACTGTGTAGGTTTAGTCTTAGGTTATCGGTTGAAAACTCTAAACCTGGAATGAGGTGTTTCTTAAGTAGCTCTCCTCTTTGTGTCTTATTGAAACACAGTTGAGTGAAAGTTGTTTTTAACTGGATGCTAACTCTAACTAGCTTCCTGGACTTTTGGCCATTTTTTTCCCAAAAGCTTAGCACAGCTATTCTCATATCTGCTTAGTTGTAAATTAGATATTTTTTACCTGAAGCCATTAACTTGGACAGCAAACTGAGTAACAAAAGCCAATTTTTACCATAAACTAAGGCGGTTTAGTCTCGATTTGGTATGCGAGTCAAGTTGAACGTTTAACTGAATGTGTTTACAAGTAGACTCTGTTGTCAACACAATAAGTCTTATTCATAACATATCCAGGAACACCATAGCTTGGGTTTAAGTGCAAACCCACAATACTTGCTTCATTTGCCAACACCTACAGTTTATATTATGTCATAAGTGTTTCTGTATTGCCGTAAAAAATCTGAATTTGATGCAAGACTTTTATTCTAATAATAAACCTCACAGACTTTTTGTCAATATAGTTTTTTCTTTTTTAATTTTTACATCAGTCAGCACTGCAAGGTTTGTGTATATTTATTATAATATTTCAGATCCCTTTAAATGTTGATACTATACTATGTTTGCTGCAAAATATTTTTCTACAAATTCAAAAAATATACAATTTTGTGACTTCTGTGGAGTTTCATTTTCATACATTTTCCATGTTTCATGCTGTATATACACTTCCAGTACTACTACTCTTTACATAATTCTATTGTAAAACTACAGAAATTTTAACACGTTTTCTGTCATTGTAAGCCAGATGCATAAACAGTTTGCAAAAAAATGCTGGTCAGCCGAGAAACAGATTTTAGAAACATTCCAAAATAAAAAATAATATCCAAAGAAAGGTCAATATCATGTTGCTTGATGTTAACATTTTAAAACTGTCATTAATGTGTGGAAATAAAGTTCTAAATTTAAAATAAAAATTTCCTATAGAATTTAGATATGGGAAATGAAGAGGACACAGATTAAGGACGATTTTGTGTCTATTGAAAGTTTTGTATTGATTTTAAATTAAAACGCAACTTCAAGGCAGCGCAAAAGGATGAGGTCCCACCGAGATTTGAACTCGGATCGCTGGATTCAAAGTCCAGAGTGCTAACCATTACACCATGGGACCAGATGATAATACATGCTCGTCTATTAAGACCATATACACCTACACATATATGTATTAAAAGAATATATGTCTGATACATTGAAGTAGTAAATAATTTACGAAGACATCACACCGCATGACTGGTATTTTGACAGTACACGTCACATGATGCCACGTATCCTTAAAGCAGCTCAGCTAACAGTAAGTAATGCTACGATTTTTACAGCGATACTCCTCTATCTGCTTCGTGTACTCATAATTTAGAGACAAGTTGCTTAAGATACCTGCTCTTAAACCTCTAACACTTTTTCGAAGCACTAGTAGAAAAAGTATGAATGATCGAAGTTTTTAATTGGTTTATTTCAGCATTTAACTCCGGTGGCAGTGGTGTCCCTAGTTTCAGTCGAACAGCAAAAGCGAATTGTAGGTTAATCATAAAGGAAAACAAAGGTCCATTGGCTACTTAAAATTACCTTCAGCAATGTTCTGCATACAGCTACTTATCTCAGTGTATCGGTTATCACCATTTTGTGGAAGTTGCGAAGGACTTGCTCGTGTTAATGCAGTTACACTATTTACCTCCAGGGGGCAGCAGATGCTTTTATATTAGTGTGCATTAAATTAAAGATGTAAAATTTTGACGCTCAGAATGGTGGGTGATTTGAGGCTCTACAGTATGAAGTGGACTATCACTGGCACTTTTGGTGTTAATGAACTTTTAAGTGTGTTTGAATATTGTATAAAACTGTTGTGGAAAATATCACGAAAACATGTCAAGAATATATTTACCAAAGCTACAGTAATAATATACTGAAAATAAAGGTTTTTCTATAAAGGTAGCAGGAAGTGATGGCAATCATCTGTTCCTCAACATCCTCTAATAGTTTTATTCTCATTTTTGAGGTCTACAAACAGAGAAAAGCATTTTCACATTATTGTCATTATTCATGAAACAAAGATAGGTCAGAAATCACGAGGTTTTTTACACAGTTTAATTAAAAGCCTTGTAGAACCATCTTCAGCAGCAGTACCTCTCAGAAGTTATGCTCTCTTAATCAGTCTCTTAAATTTTAGTGCAGATTTTTGACTCACTGCACTACCAACATCTCTTTGTTTCATTGAAGGTTGTAGTTTCCTGTGTATTCCATTTTAATCACAATGCATTCTTCCATTCTGTAGAAGTCAAATTTCAGATTGCTTCACATTCGAACACTTTGATACATAGAGGAGTTTATGGTCAACTCTGGATGTTCTGATGAGCTTTTAATGCTGCTTTGCAAATCTAACTCATGCAACCACATAGAGTAACATTTTGGGTGTGTTTGTTTGAACAAATTCTTTGGTATATTGAGAACTCTACTGTATTTTCCCTTTGTCAGGAATCTGTTTTACAATAGGATAATGGACTTAATTGGCCTAATTAGGTTCATGTACACAGGTGCGCTTTAGTTAGCAGTTCCTTCCTGCTTTAATTTCCCTCTTAAAACCTGTGAAAGCTGCAAGGATGCACTTTGTTGTTTCCACATATAAATAGGCCATTTTTACCTTAATTGTTGAGTAATGAATAATGGACAGTGTGAAATACATTGAGTGTGTTTTCTAAAATTTGAATAATTTTAGAACCTGAGACCAGTTGATAATTATTATTTTCTGATGTGAAAAAACACACTTATGTTTTTAAGTTATGAGGTGCTTCCTTTTAGGTATTTTTGTATAGTTAGTGTTCATATTGCAGCACATATTAATAAATTAAAGCTAAATATCTACTTTCTTTTCTGCAGTACACTCCAAGAAGTGTGACTCTTCATGCTCCGGTGAATAATCCCAGACTGTAGCTGCTGACAGGCCTGGCTCTACAGCTCCATTCAGCTATTGTTTAACTCAGAGGAGCTGCAAGGACACATTAACCTAATGTCCCACAGCTTAGCCTGTACTAACAGCTTAAAGCCCCCACACTGTCGTCTGTGTCATCACAATCCCTGACACGTGAGGAGACCCCTCCCACCTGGCCTGACGCCCCCTTGGGCCAGCAAACAATGCATGCAAATGCACATATAATTAAAAAGACCGTGTGAGTATGTGAGGACACGCATGTACTCATGTTTAATCAGCACAGAGGAAAATCAATAATGTGCTGGACTTTGAGAAGAAGAATTATCATGCATCATGTTAAAGTTGGAGTTACCCACATGATGAAGTTAGATTTTTTTCACACTTTGTGGAAAAGAAAATTAAGACATTTGCTTTTCTTCTTTACTACCTGACTTTAAATTAGACTAAACCTTTCCTGTTCAGTCAGGATTACCCAAAATATTTAATTTTGCTTAAAGTAGTTGGAGAGATTCTTTCATCATTTTAGGTCATCATGTATCATCATTACTTTTATTTCAAAAAATGAATAATACTACAAACTCTCATAAAGTAGACAATGCAAATACAAAAAATAAATAAATAAACAATTAAAATGAATTGCACCAATGGTCAAAATTTATAAAATTATGTCTTACTACCGTATTTTCTGGACTATAAGTCGCAGTTTTTTTCATAGTTTGGCTGGGAATGTGACTTATACTCCGGAGCCACTTATGTGTGAAATTATTAACATCATATCACATCATATCATATCACATGTTATTTTCACACTAAACCGCAAGAGGGCGCTCTAGGCCTGTGTTGATAATGTGTGTGGTAGAAGCTACCTCTGGAGTTACAGGAGTTGTTTACAAGCGACACCGAAGATGAAGATTTAGTGATTTGGAGTGACACAGATGGGTTGGTAAACTTGTTAGCATGTTACTTATGCTATAGTAGTTATCTGAATAACTCTTAATATGTTATGTCAAAATACCAGGCACATTCTCAGTTTGTCATGCGTCATGTAATGTTAGTATACCATACAACTATTCAGCCTGTAGTTGCCTCTATTCCATTTTTATTTTAAATTGCCTTTCAACATAACATGTCTGTTCTTGGTGTTGGATTTTATCAAATAAAATTCCCCCCAAAATGCCACTTATACTTCAGTGTGACTTATATATGTCTTTTCCTGCTTTATTATGTATTTTATGGCTGGTGTGACTTGTACTCCGGAGTGACTTATAGTTCGGAAAATACGGTAGTTACATTTTGTATCAAGACAAATATCACTGCACAACTGTCAATTAACTATTAACTGTATTATACAGTTTACACTATTACACTTCAAGAAACACAAATTAAATTGCAAAGCTGGTGTAAAAATCTGATATTTTGGTTTTAAACAACTAATTTTCAACCAAGAAAGACTACAAATTGAACTGCACACTGTTTAATGGTTTCAGCAGCTCATGCCTCCCTAGAGGAGAAGTCGCCCTGGGCAGCTGCCCATATCGTCTGTACCACAAGCGTTACTGCTTTTGTCATATTACGAAAAGAATTTAGAGAAACCAGGAAAACATCTATAGATCCCCACAAGTCTGGTTCAGTCTCCTCACATCTGAAGGTGTCAACATTCATCAACAACATTTAACAGCTAGAAATGGTTTTGGTTCACAGAATTAAAAACAGGTAACAATTATTCTTGTTCAATGATACAAAATAAGAAATAATTAGTTATTGGAGTTTTTATAAAGCATTTATGAACATCTGGTTTCAACTGTATACATTTTGAGAGTCATAATGTAAAAAGTATATGAAGTATGTATAAAAAAGATTCAAACTTGAATCTTGTGCATAGACATTCTCTCAGACTTACAAGCTTTTCTGCCTTCCCTTCCTGTAATCCCTGTCTGTCTTATTAGGCTAAATCCTAATTTGGTATTTATCCAAATTCTGTCCTGACTGGAGTTGGTCAACAACAGCACAGACATGGTAGAGTATTTGGGACTCCAGTAATTCTAAGAGCTTGACCAGAAGAAAAGAGGAACAAATCAAACACCAAAACAAGCTAAAAAAAAAACAAAAACATGATTGACATGGTCTTTAGCCCAATGGAGCCCCAGCTCAGTTTTGATTTCTGACCTTTCTTGGACCAAATATTAAACTTGTTGTCTTTTTCGCTTTGAGTTGGAGGAAATTCTTACCAATCCACTCAGATGTTGTGTACACACTATACCAGGATAGTCAAGTGATGATGCAGAAATTTATCCGCTTCTCCTTGCAAGTTTGCAGATTTATGCAATCCAGTATCGTAATAAAACGTAGATACACAGCATTTCTCTGGTCTGATCTTTATGATATTCTAAGATGACTTAGAGTTGACACCACTCTAAGTGGTGTCACAGATTCCACTAGATTTTAACTTAAAGATAAAGCTAAATTATCAAAACCCCCAAACCAAGCCAAAAACTCTACATATGTACAAAACATGTGAAATCCTAGTTCCTTACTTCTTTATTCCATAAATATACAGTTATAACAATCCAGACTGCCTAAATAGTTATGCTACAATGCATGGATTTGTGGAGATCTAAGTTATTACTGCTTTGGCACTTCCCATTTTGGATTAGCAAACCGTTACACTTTGTCCTTAATTTTGAAGGTGGTGTTGGGCGGAGAGGACTACAAACTACTACAACCATATGAGCTTGGCTCTGTTGTAGCAAATTGCTGCTCAGTGGGTCTCTGGTATTTAGTGGATTTACCTTCTACCCACTTTCAGATAGTGTTGGCTTAAAACTTTAAATCACTGACCATAACATGCATGGGACTAAAAATGAGCAACTCTCCTCAGCTTAAGAGTTATAACAAAGTAAATATGTAACCATGTATGCTAAAAAATATCTGAAACTCCGTTAACTGGCCCTACAAATGCATCTCTGAAAGATTATCCAAATTTTTTACCAAAACCCGAAAGCCTTTTCAGTACTTTTGGTAGTGTAATGTAGCATTATTTGGTAGTGTAATGTAGCATTATGCTATAACCTATATAGGTTTAATAAACAACAAGTGGAGCAAAACATGATCCTTTTTACAATGTGTGACTGATCAAGAAATTTAAAGAAAGAAAATTTCAAAAGGAAATGTAAGACTGTAGGAGGGAAAGTTAGGATAATGGGTCTACTTGACTTCAGCTGTCCTTCACAGCAGTCTTCAAAGGAGAAGGTGAAGACCAAGCATTTAAGAGGCTTGTTAAATGCATTAAGTGAGTCATTACTGAGCGCTTTAAAACAAAAAAAGAGGTTATTAACCGTTCTTTTGTTCAGCTTTCTAAGTTCTAGGTGATTTAAGTCATTATGAATGTAATTCTGCAGTGAAAACAGGAACAAGGCTTCCTAGTTTGAAGGTTATCACCTAGCTTCCAGGCCAATGACTCTGAGTCAGCTCAACTACACTCCTTAACTGAACTTCAGACAGAGCCTTTCTCAGGGAGAATTTGTTTGTTCTCCCCTTTAGCAATGTAAAGCTCCAAGAAGCATTTTCAGTTTCAAAGACGTTGACTTTGTAGGCAAATGATTTGCTTCCAAAAGAAAACAAGGCAGGATCTTGGAAAGGTCATTGATCATCACTACCAGGAGGATTTGGGCTTCATGAAGTTTACTCATAATCAAGAAGAACAGAAAGACTCATGGAGACGTGAAGGAGCCATGTAGAGCATGTTCATGCTGAGCAGCTGAGAAAACACTGAGCAGATGGTCCTGAGTTTTCAAAAGAAGAAATTCTGAAATGACAGCACCTCAGATGACAAACTTTATTTTCTCTGCCTTTATCATAGACTAAGAAGTTTAATCACTATCAAATAATTCAATAATTCAAAGGAGTGAAAACCCTAATTCTACGTGGTTGAGTAGAGTATTATATTTATATCAGATTTAAAACAGTAGCCTGGAATGAGAACTTTTTCAAACCAGGCTTGGTATATGAGTTTAAAAGGCTGCTCTTCCTGCCAATGTTCACTGAACATCTGATGTTTTGGTGATCATTTCCCATGTGTGCTTTCATGCTGTGTATTAAATATTGTCACCTTCTTAAAATAATGGTAAAATAATGAAAAGAAAACGCACCTCTTGCTAGAGGTTTTATTGCCTCTAGCAGGCTTTATTTGAGTGTGGTTAGACAGGGAAGTGGGTAATGAGAAGAACGAGGTAAGACATGCAGGCAAAGGTCATCAGACTGGGACTGGAACCTATGACATCCCAGTTGAGCTTTCACACATGGGTTGTACTTTACCTCTGCACTACCACAGCACCCCACAACCTCTTCTTACCAACCAAAAGATGAATTTAGTAAAAAAATAAAATAAAATAAAATAAAATAAAATATCACTTTTTGCTTGCTCCCTAAAGCCAAAACTATGTATTAGTGGGTTAATTGGTTGGCTTATGTTGTCATTTGATGTGAGTGTGTATAGATAGTTTTTCATGTTGTATGTCACTTGAGTTGCCCCATGACTGACTGACAATCTGCTGAGCTTTTACCCCATGTGCCACTAACTCTTGGATATTGATCTCCGACCCAGCAGGATTGAGCTGGTAAAGAAAATTGATAAAATGGAATTTTAAGAGCAGAATAAAAATATGTGGTGTTTGATACGCTATGCGGTTTTAGTATAAGTAAAATCCTGACTATTTAAAACCCTAAACTGTCCTGATATTTTAATTACAGGACTCCAGTCTTGAATTTTCATCTAAATGATTGCTTCTGTATCAAAAATTGGCCTTGACTTATCCAAAAGGGGCAGATCTATACTGTATATTTTCCAGCTACTTAGTGACATTTAATAGTACAATCAAGAAACTATGCTACTTTCAGTTGGTATGTAAATGCTATATATATCAAATGTGACTTAAAAGAAAGTTGACTTTGCAATTCAACATTTTGAAATGGGGCCTCAGTCTCTTTAAGAAGCTCCTGGTATTTCTGAAAGTCCGCCTTGAGGAAGTCATTGCAGCAGTGTTTCTCCATTAATTCTTTAACGTCTGTTCTCAGGAGTGTTGCAGTGAGAAGTAGTTCCTCTGCTGAGGTCAGCAGATGCACAGTTGCAGCAGGTGTTTTCAAACTGCTACTACCTCTAGTCTGGAGGAGCTGAGTGGGGGATTTGCGGGAGAGCGGTGCTCTGTACTGAAGAAGCTTGGTTTGAGATTGCAGCTCCTAGGAGGTCAAAGCAAGCCTTTACATAATCCAAATGGTTGCCACAAGAGATTAAAGAATTTCTCAAACATGCATGCAAAAAGTCAAGGCGATACTCCATTTTACATAACGCTGTCCCTTTAATGACATCAAGTCAGTCCTTAGCAGTGTAATGAAGTAGGTTTCATTAACAGTATAGGTTTAAATAAATACTTGTAATCTATTTAATCTTATTTGTGGAGTCTAAGAGGACCAATAAGCTCCCTTGAATTTAGCATGACAGATTTGGCATAGTTTACATACTTTTTCTCCCTTTTTAGATTTCTAACCTTTAGTGATGTTGTGTGTTCATTTGGCTTGCCTAAACAGAGAGGCATCCTAAAGGGAAAAAAAAGACTTCAGGAACTAGAACACACTTGCACTGCTGCAGTATGTTTTGCACAGTTGATTGGAGTCTCCTGAGTCCGCCTCCTGCAAAAGCTAAACATGTCACAAGATTTCCATCACAGTCCTTGCGAGGCTTGAGCTGCCTAAATGCGGTAGGTTGGGTTTGGTTTCAGTGGAATGAGAATTACAGGGGACAGGTCCGCCATTCCCACCTGATGGTGTTTGTTATGGGCTGAAGGGTTTATTTTGGTGGTGAAATCAGACACCGGACACACCGAAAAGCCTTTGAATTGTTTTAGTCAACCTTGAAAGAATTATTTTTCAGCTTCTAGCTTTATTGAATCTGGATAATTTGACCAATTCTTAAATAGAAATGTTCACTGATACGTAATAGTCAGTAATGTTAAAAATGGCGGCTCGCAGAGTCTGTTTTTGCAGCACTGTCTCACTGCGACGGCATTTGGACTGACCTTAGGAGAACCTGGACCTATCAGGTTACAGAAGAAGTTTTTAAATAAGTCACAGAGAAAAATAAGGAAAGAGGCAAAGCTGAGCTGAGCAAGGTGTGCTCCACGCATTTAAAAAAATCTGCCCCATATGAAGTTACATTACAGCTTGGAGAGATTACCTCTTCATTCCACCCCCATGTCAGCGTCCAGGTGTGCTTCATGAGATTTCCTGATGTTTTTATTTCAGACAGTTTACTTGCATACAGCCTCATTCCTGGGAAGATGACTCACATTGAGATTGAGGATGTTTGATGGTTGCTGTGTGCTGGCAGTGCTGCTGGTAATGCAGGTGATGCAGGAAAGAGGAAACACAGCTGAAGTGTCACACATAGGAAACTATGTTTCCCATGTCCATTAGTTATTGTTAGCTTATATTTGTTATCTGTAATATTTAAGACGGGCTGCAATTATTTTGCTCATCAATTATTCTGATGCTTAACTGATTAATTGGATAAGAAAATTGGCCTTTCTGCAGATGTTTTATTTAACCACTTCAGTTTACTTCTACAATATTAGAAATAAATTAAAAAATGCAAATAAATGATTCAATTTTATTCTTATTATAAGAAAATAAACATTTTATTGACTAAAATGCAATAGCAGCATTTCTTTGTTAAATGTGCTTAATTATTAATAGATTGATCAACTCATTTTTGCATTACTGATTAATAATTAACTATTAATTAATTATAGAAATTGAGTAAGCAAAGTAATGAAAGTGACAAAGAAGTTTTTTATTTTTTTAAAGACAAATGTAACATATTTTTTCTACAGTTCTGACATAATTACAAGGTGTTGTTTATTTAGCAAATAGCAATTTCTGACTTTGTCCAGTTAATGATTAATCAATTACTAAACTAGTTGATTATCTCAATAATCAATTAATTCGATTGTTTCAAACCTACCTGAGATTTTGTTCCTATATATAGACAAAAGAAAAATGCAGCCAATCAGTGACGATGACAAAGACCTTGGAGTTTGCCAACAAAGCAAAGTTTGTTTTTGAAATTGTTTTTCTTTTAAAAATGGGAGATTTAGTGAAGCTTATAAAGATATATTGGATTTGATTAGAAAAGTGAGTTTTTTTTCCCCAAGGTTATTTTAAATACTTTTCAAAAACGATCTATTTTTAAACAAGCATAATGATTTAAGCATATTAACATAAAAAAAAAAAAAAAAAAAAAAAAAAAACCCTTTTTATATTGTAAGAAAAAAAAGATAATATTAATTATATCAAGATCAAAAATAAAAACAAAAAATTTTAGCTGCTTCTTTTTTATTTTTTAACCTTCTTGCAGAGTTCACTAATGCTTTTTTTTTTTTTTTTTACATTATTATAACCTGCATCAGCATCTTTTCATGTCATCACAAAAAGATAAAAATAAAAGCAAAGCGTCTATGAGCCTACACTGTTGTTGATCTGAGTCCCTTGGTACGTGTCATATGCTCCAGATTGGTGCTTTGGGCCAGGGAGCTGCATGCTCGGCTCTGTCTGTGTTTATCACATCACATGCTTTGACTGGACCCAGCAACCTGACTTCAACCAGCCTGGTAACAGGGGGATCATCTAAGTAGTGCACTTGGCTTCAGATTAGCACCCTTTGACACCTGCTCTCCTCACACCTTGGACATATAATCTCCCTTGATCTTATTTTGAACCTGTTCTCTCTTACTAATTATGTCTTCCAGATGTTTTCCCCGTTGTTAAGCGCATCCAAGGAATCTTGCAAAGTTTTCTTTTATGTCACAATAATCTCCAGTAAACCAGATATATAAACAATATACATACAATAGATATATTCTCTTGTTCTTTTCAGCCCATGGGCTGTGACTGACTTTCTCCTCTGTCCTCTTCTTCTACACTACTTGGCATGGATGGCTCCTTCACCGCTGCTCTGTCATGTCTGATCAAGTCATCAAGTATCCCTGCTTCGCACCTTCAGGGCTGTGCTGAGGGTAACCCCGACCGTCTTCCAAAAAGGAGACAGCGGCAGAGGAAAGCAAGCCAAAGTTGGCCTGACATCCTCAGCTGCAGTGAACCTTCACCACCCTCTTATTTTCTCTAGTAACTCCTGTCTCTTCACTGCTATGCTACCACATAATGCTATATAATCGACTTGTCTCTTTAAATGTTAGAGTATTGACAACTCAATCTGAAGAACGTATTCTTTCTTATCAAGTTACCTTAACCCCACCTCTTCTCACCTTCATCACTATCAACCAGGCTACTCAACTCGCCCTCCTGGAGTCTTCCTTCACATTACTGACTCTGTGTCATGTATGTTCTGATCCCGCTTTGCAGGCAGATGGCAGTTCAACAGCTGCACCTCCTCCTTGCCAACTCCATCCCACAGCGTTCCTCAGGGCTGTGAGCTCGGACCCCAACTTTTCCTCTCCTACATCTCCTTCATCTCCAACAAATCAATAATATTCTCAATGGAACTTGCTCTGTTTCCTCAAAACAGATCAGGCCAATCAGTGACTAACCTTTTGCTGGTACGTCTGCTATGGCCACCACAAGGAAAACCTTTAAAATAAAACTACTAGATTAAATTAGAAAAATAAATTATGTATATCATAAATATGTTATTGCAATCAATCAATCAAGTTGATTTGTGTAGCACATTTCAGCAACATGGCAGTTTGTAGTGTTTTACATTGTGAAAACAAAGGGAAACATCGAAAATACATCATAGAGTCAACAGTTATGAAAGCCAATAACAGACATTTTGTTTTGTCAAGTGTCATCATCAAATTCATCAAAACACATTAAATATGTTGGTCCATTTAATATGATTGAAAAGCAACTCTCAGCCTACTTACAGCATAAAGTTTTATGGTGCAGCAGACATTTTTGATATTTTGTGGTGAAATCCTGCTGGATTGTGTTTTTGTGTCTTTTTCTTCACTGTTTTATGAGTTAGGACTAGGAACTGGAAAAAGACAAGTAAGCCAAACCAGCCAATCAAAAATTGGCTGAATCTTTAGATTCCAATATTTAATTGGAATCTAAAGAAATAATAAATACTCCTGCTAGAGCTATGTAATGTTCTTCATTACCTACTCAGCATCATTTAACAAAAAAAAGAAAACTAAGATTGATTGCAGATTTATAGTTAAACACATTAATCCTTATTTAATGAATGAATCTTAGATCATTTGAGAATGCTTGTAAATGACTCTGAACTTTTAAATTAGAAAAATAAGATTATTTATACTCAAAAGGACTTTGGAAATGCATTGACAGAGCCGTCCAAAATAGCAATGCTTTCAAAACACTGCTATCTCTTGGTTTTTGGAGATCATCTGCATGATAACAAGTTCAGATCATTAAAACAAAATATTTTAAAGCCAGAATAAAGCTAAATCATCTTAATTTTCTCAGTTTACACGATTTTGTCAAATAATTCATTCTGGAGTGAAGTTTGAGCAAAAGAAATCCACAGAAAAAGAAGTAAACAAACTGCTTTCCACTCTGGATCTGATCGGCAGGTGAAATGCTTAAAGAGCCCAAGAACATTCCAGTTCAGTGAATGAAGAAACATGAAAAAAAACAACAACCCTGAGCTTCTCTAACACACTGAATCAGCGTATAAAACTGTTATTGGACTGGCCCAGTCTGTTGTCCTCCATGACACTGCAGCGTTTGTTTTTTGTTGTTGTTGTTGTTTTATTACCAGATCCTGCAGGCTGAACTTTTGTTTCACAAAAACACAACTCTGCAGTGAAACATGTCCTGTGGTCAGAGATATAAATGATCATGTCAGAGATATTAGTTATATATTTGCCCCAGAAAATGTTCCCCTAAAGCTAAGTATGAATGGGGGCAGCACAAGAACCTGCCAGACTCCCAGGTACTGTTCCAATGAACCCCACCTCCACTGATGATTCTATCCAACTGCTTCATTACTTTAATGTGACTCTTTAATGAGCAAGTAAAATTACCAACATTTACATTAACAGCTCACTGGTTGTGTGTGAGTGCGTGAGCATGGCGTGCGTGCGTGTGTGTGTGTGTGTGTGCGTGTGCGTGCGTGTGTGTGTGGTGCGTGTGCGTGCGTGTGTGTGTGTGTGTGTGTGTGCGTGTGTGTGTGTGTGTGGTGCGTGTGCGTGTGTGTGTGTATGAGAGAAAAAGAGAAAGACCCCGATGTGCAGGTGACTGGCATTTTAACACATGCATGTTTTTTGATATAAACCACATGATTGTAGCTCTGGTTTCAGGTTGCTGTCCTGCTGAAAGATGAACTTCCTCCTAGCTTCGAAATCTTTTCCCAGTCTCTGATGTGTTTTCTTCCAGGATTACCCTGTATTTAGCTCCATCCATCTTCCAACTGAAAAACACCCCCACAGCATGATGTCTCCATTACCATGCTTTGAGGTGGAAGTGTTGTGTTCAGGGCAAGGTATGGAGTTAGTATTTCACCACAAAGGTGGAGTTTCAGAAAGAGAAAAGGCTTCTTAAAGAGAAAGAGGCCCAATTTCAAGGCATTAAATTAGAAAGTCACATTTGTTTCAGTCATATATCATGTATGTAGCATTTTCATAACAACTAAAGATAACTGTGAGGGATTTACCCCTCCATAACAGGTGATGTGTTTGTGCTTCTATATTCCAATTTATTTATTAAGTGTATTTTGCTTGGAGGAAGCAACTTGCTTTGTTTGGTGTTTTGCTTTAATCATTTTTCTTGTCTTTGAGGTCACCTGGTCATGTGTTGCCATGAAAGCGCGCCCATGAGCAGTGCTGACAAGGACCTGGTGTTTTCAATCAACCTCAGAATCTAGTGTTTGAGAGGGAAGGGAGATGTTTTTGGATTTAATTTGGGGCCCAGATTGTTTTTGTTTTAGTTGTGAAGTTGTTAGTTGGAATGTAAATTTCTTTCTAGGAATATACACTGCTCAAAAAAATAAAGGGAACACTCAAATAACACATCCTAGATCTAAATGAATGAAATATTCTCATTGAAAACTTTGTCCTGTACAAAGTTGAATGTGCTGACAACAAAATCATTGTTTATTGTCAATCAGTGTTGCTTCCTAAGTGGACAGTTTGATTTCACAGAAGTTTGATGTACTTGGAGTTATATTGTGTTGTTTGAGTGTTCCCTTTATTTTTTTGAGCAGTATAGTTTAGTACAAATGTTTTTCTACTTGTAAATGTTGACTCCACCCCTTACTTAGTCTAGGAAAAGCCAACGCTTTAAAAGGCAGGTGTTTTAGATCAGAGGGAGACTCTCCCTCTGGTGTGAACATGTCATGCTGTAAACTGGAAGGAAATGTTTGGACAAAAAGATAAAACAAATGAGAGCTCTACAATTTCTGGACTTTGTTTGATTCTTTGATTGCAAGCCTACAATAACATAGTGACTTAATTATGCTACAAAATGGCACCATGTGCCTGAAAAATAGTAATAATGCCCCTTTAATACTGAGGATTCAACTTTTTAGTGAAGCTCAGTCACAAAAACTATTAAAATAATCTATATTTGGAACACTATAGATTGTTCCAGAACGTTCCAAAAATGTATCTTTAGAAATGGATCATTTGAACGGCTCTTTGACTTGAACCTGAAGGCTCAGATCTCTTCAAAGAACCACAAATACCATCAAGACAAAACGTTAAGTTGATCATTTTGGTTTACGTATGAATTGTATTTTGCTCTGCTGTTTGATTAACATACCTTGAAATGTAGATACTGTATGTCCAGAATGTTATGGACATACAGTATCTGCATTACTTGGTACAGATAGACAGGCACCATCTGATGCCAAAGTGAAGTGGATTTGCTAAGTGCACCAGAATGAGCCTTTTTATTGGGTCCCACAAGTGTTAGAGTTAATGGAAGAAAATTGTAACCATGTGTAATTTCTCCAAATTAGGCAAACTGTTGTAATCTAAGTCATATGTTAGGCTCTTTCAGGCCTGAAACACATTAAGCATGTAATATCATGAAATCATTAAGTATTGTTCATCCCACACAAAAACGTTAAATATCACACATGAAAGAAAGTCCCATCGAAATGATTGCCTGCAACTCAGTTTGGTCTGAATCTTTTTCAGCCTCACTAAATTTATTTTGCATCACATGCAGGAACAGTCCTAATCTTAGAAACAACTATATTTTAAAACATCACAAAGTTCCCAGCACAAGACAGATGCTCAACACATGGCTTTGTCCGCCATTCAGCAAATCAATACAGTGTTTGCCAACAGTTCATTTCTATCGTCTGTCATTCCTGAGTTTGCCTTAAAATTCAACAAATTGTTAATTGGCACAAGTACTTATAGAAGGAGGAAACATGCCACAGGGCATCATTTTAAATTAATTCAAGTAAAATTACTTTCAGGCTACTTTCCACAAAGCCACTTTACAAAATGTTGTTTACTTTCTGACCCTACAAGGTAATTCTGGGAACTTACAATTTACTTTTACATACAGATTTATAAAGTCACTTCCAGCCTGGAACATTCCGAAAACTAAATATTTCGCAGGGCGGTTTTGGGATTCCTTACCTGTTAATTCCACAAAATGCCAATGTAAGTTCTGGAAATATTGATAGTTTCTAGAAAATAGGCTATAAATCCCAAAACCTTAATATAAATTGGTCTTTGTATTTTACAAAAAACATTGTAAAGTTTCATTCTTGTGATTTGCAAACTTAAAATAAATGTGAACAAAGTAATTTCTGTAATTTATGATTTAAAAAGGTCCCAATTTTCTGTCATGTTTTTTTGTACGTAAATATTTTGGTTTGTTTTAGAAGTTTTTGTCCTTTTGGTCCTTTAAAAAAAAATCATTCAAATGCGCCGTGGTGCATTTTGTCTGCTCAGTTCAGGAGCCTCTTACGTGAGACTCGCTCCAAAAATAAAAGGACGCTGTTCAAACACCACTGCAACACAAATACTCTTCATTCATTCATTCCTGTGGAGCAGGAAGACCTCTAAATCTGTCTGAAGCTGTTTTTATTCCCAGACTCCCTCCAGGTGGGACACCTCTGATAAAACCCACAGGCTGCACTGATGAAAACTCCCACAGACAGACTTGCAGTGTAAGCAAGCGCTCCTAAAAGTGAGCTGAACATTACCAGCCCAGTAAATAGGGCTTCCACTCCACAATAAATGAAATGTATTTGCATCGTTGGTCTTTATATTGTAGAAGGAGAGAGAGAAAAAAAGGAAATACAGATAGACATGGATAAGATGGGGTTTGGAAAAAGCCGAATCTTAGAGATTGCTTTGAAGGTCAACTGCAACAGGAGGACATTCAGGGCCACTGAGCTTGAGAACATACGATAACTCCCATGTAACAGTAACCTTTCAGGCTGCAGGATACAGACCCATCACGCCTCGCTGCTATCAGTGTGCTATCTGTAACAACGGCTGTGGTAAAACGCCTCGTTCTTTAGACTCTTTAGGTAGACAGACAACTGATATGCTCCATACTGGAGCTCAGTCAGAACAAACACAAACCAATTATTTGTCAGAACAAACACAAACCAATTATTTGGTTTACTGTTTAAACAGGTTTTTCAACAGTTTCAATGCAGTGAGGAAACTGAAAAATCCCCTCAAAAATTAAGGTGAGACATGACAGGAAGATAATTTACAGGAACACAAAACTTCAAGAGAAAGTTATTGACTCTTTTGATCAACAGTCAAAAATGATTTTTGATGGCCAGTATAGAATTATGGCATAAGATTTATTTGGTGCTAGCCTCGTCAGTGCCTTCCTGTGCAATTCTGTTTGAATAAAGTCTCACTTCCAGCACAGGCTGGGCTTGATCCCCTTCACTTGGATTCCCTCTGGTAGAATTTCTACATGGCCAAACAACGAACAGAAGAAGTTGTGAATGATGATGTTGAACTTCTGCGCTGTTTTAAACTTGTGGAAGCTAATACTGGGTACAGTTTTAAAGTAAACTATTTTCAAAAAGAAATATGAAGCAGTATAAATAGGAAAGAAGCCGTTTCAAAAGAAACTGAATCTCCTTCAGTTTCGTGTTGAGGCATGTCTGAGGTTTTTCATCCTTGGGGAATAGGAGGAAGCAAACATGCTTAAACAAGTTTAACATTTTGAAATGGCAGGTTCTGTTACACTGGATTTGGAAGTCTCAGCGTTCAAGTCCAAATGTACATTCTCTACATATAAAGACAAAAACTGAAATCTTAGTGAAGCTTGCTCTGTTAACCTGGCTAACTGCTAATGTAAGAATGTCAATGTCAATTTATTTATAAAGCAATTTAAAGGCAGTTATTATCTGCACCAAACTGAAATGTATTGTTAATGCAACAGAAAAAAACATATAAAATGTCGTTCAAAATGTCAAATCTGTAATCATTTTAGCTTTGTCTTTGAAATATTCATAAAAATATGTTTTATATCAAACATGCTTACATATTTTGGATCCTGATCTTATAATTTCTTATATAATAGGTTTTTAATGGGAATTGGCTAAAGTAAACATATTTATTTGAGGCAGCTCAAAGTTTTATATTTAAAACTGAGACCAGACAAAACAGACGTGAAATAAATTTCTAAATGTGTTCAGGACAGTGATGAACAGATGGACTGGTGGATGGATGTAAAATCTTCTTTCCTCTGCCCTCCACCTGGAGAAAAATACTGTCTCCTTTGAAATATTTCCCTTTTTATCTGTTTATAAGGTCTTGGTATGAAATGCAAGTGGTTTGCTAACAGAAGAGAAGTGTCAGTGGTCTTATTTTAGCACTTTAAAGACCTGCCTGACCACACACTGGGCCCTGTGCTCTTCATCTGTAAATGGTCCACGTATGAGCAGTCACTGACCAAAACCCACAATTAATGTCCAAATTTCAACTGGGATTAAAGATTTTATTTTTTTTACACTCCCAAATTGCAAGCCAGCAGTGTTTCCTGGCGAGGGGAGGAAAAACCTCGGCAGGATTTTTACGACACGGTAACTTTCCACTGAAATCCAGACTTAATGACGCATCTTTGAGGCTTCCTGAGACAGGGATGGTAACCCCCCTGCAACTATTCCAGGAAATTAGATTAGTCACTAATTGCTAACTCGAATGAAAGTCATCTTTTCACTCTGTTTAAATAATTATGGTTCCCAGATGAAGAACATTCATAACCTTTTTTTTTTTTTTTTTGTCAGGAACTGAATGTAATGACACCACCTCAAAGGACATTTGGTTTCTCCTTTAGTTCCTGCTTAACATGCCACTGTGAAGCCCAAAAATTACAAAAAATATATGGGCTCTACACAGACAGTGCCATTAATGGGTTTCCTTAGGCAATTGACCACAGATCATAAACCTTCAAAGGGCATTTAGGATGTTAGTGAGCGAGAACAAGTGCATCTGTAACAACTGCACTGTCTTTGTTTTCCTGTTCTCGCTGTTTCCCTGGGCAACCCAGAACAGTCATTATCAACACCTGCGTCTCATCCCTCAGTCACCTCCAGCAGTCACACATGCAGACGTGTCATCGCCTCTTTAACTTGCTCTGTGTCGCCACAGTTGTACTCATTATTACAGTTGGCTCTTTGTTCCTTGTTGAAATCCCTTTGTGCTTTTCAACCATGTCCTAATTTCGTCCCATCTGCAACCACACCCTCCTTGACTATACCCCCAACACCCACTCCCTCCGCCATTTGGGTCACTGGCCTCCAACTGCATCATTCATCTCTAAACCAAAGCTTAGTCTCCCCATAAATCTTTAAAGCTTTCCTTGGTCTGAGCTCTGCGTTTGAACACTACTTCTGACTACTTCTGATGGCTGTTCACAGTGGAGCCTAAGTATTCAGGGTCCTGTGGGGAACTCCATTTATTTTGAACAAATAATAAATTAAGGGTTTGAGAAAGTAAACAGAGTCTGGCTTTGTAGTGAGTGTAGCAGCGTAAAATGAGATTTAAGTGGATGAGTCATTCCTCGCTGGTTCTTTACTAAATCATCTGTTATTTGTAGAGAGTTTAGCAAGCTCTTTCATGCCTGTGCGATACTAACAAAAGAAACCATTTGGTGAAAATCTTCAGGTAATATAATGGAAAGGAGAGTACAATTCTATCAAAATTCTTCAGAGCTATTAATAAAGAGCAATTTTAAAAGAGAATGCCTGTTTCAGTGGAACTAAAACGACTGACCAGAAAAGAGAAGGCCTTTGCACTGAGCCTTGCAAAAATACATTCTTGAACTTCTTCACATTGTGTCACACTGCATCTACAAACGCCAAAGTATTTTGTAGTAATTTTATTTAACAAACAAACATAAAGTAATGAAAATGGGGCAAAAATAAAACATTTTATTTAACAACATTTTTAAAAGTACAATTATTGCTTGTAGAGGTCACTGGTATATAGCTCTTCAGTATGAATACTCTGTATGGCACAACAGCAACTTTACCAAGACATGGCTGTTTACCTGAATGGAAACCAATCTGGAGAAAGGGAGCATCAATCTGAGAATCACTCATTGTAGCTCTGGAGAAACCAAAGAGAAGAATCTGTTGACAGGGTCAGTATTATTTATGTACATGGCCCTAATGGAAAAGTGGAAAGAAGAAGGCCATTGTTGAAAGAAACCAATGAGAAATCCTGTTTTCAGCTTGCTACAAGCCTTTTAGGAAACAAAAAAATAAAAACATTTAAAAGAGTCAGACAAGACCAAAACCAAACCTCTGTGGACCACATGCAAAACACGATGCTTGGTTCCAAACTAACTCTGAAAGAACACTGAAAGCATCATCTTTGCTGTGAAACATGGTGGAGGTACCATCATGGTGTGGGAACCTTGACTTTAGTTGAGATTTGGAAGTAAATCAGAGTTGGTCGGAAAATGGATAGAGCTAAATCCAAGGGAAGTCCTGGAAGAAAACCTGTTAGTACAGATGGTTTCAAACTTTAATCCTGCTGGTTCTGGAACTTTGGTTGGAGTTTAACACTTTTGGGTTTTGTCTGCAGAAGAAAAATTAATGGTTACATGAAAGCATATTCATGTCAGTCAGACAATGTAGATACAAATCTGTGGCACGATGTACTGTTCTCATACTCTCCACCCAGTTTCACTATGGTTGACCTATTTTGCAAAGAATGAACTAAATGTCAGTCTGCATGAAGAAAGCTGCAGTGGTAATAACAGTGAAAGGTGATTTTACGGGGGAGTAAATGATAAATAGTAAATATCAATCCTTGCCTATGCCATTAAAATACATTAAAGTTAGTGATGGCAATGTGACAAAAATCAATGACTATGAGTATTTTTTCAAATCGGTATTGTCCATCCATCCATCCATCCATTTTCCGTCACCCTTCTCCCTAACGGGGTCGGGAGTTGCTGGTGCCTATCTCCAGCTGCGTTCCGGGCGAGAGGCGGGGTTCACCCTGGACAGGTCGCCAGTCTGTCGCAGGGCAACACAGAGAGACAAACAGGACAAACAACCACGCACACACACACTCACACCTAAGGAGAATTTGGGAAGACCAATTAACCTGACAGTCATGTTTTTGGACTGTGGGAGGAAGCCGGAGAACCCAGAGAGAACCCACGCACGCACAGGGAGAACATGCAAACTCCGTGCAGAAAGACCCCGGGCCGGGAATCGAACCCAGGACCTTCTTGCTGCAAGGCAACAGCGCTACCCACTGCACCACTGTACAGCCCTAATAAAAAACAAATAAAAAATAAAAAAATAAAATTAAAATTAAAACAATCAATAACAACACAATATACTACTGTCCATTACATTATCCATCAAAAAGAGAATAACAATAACACTGAATAAAAAGTTTCTTTAATCTAAAAAACATATCAGGTTACAAATTTAAAAAGAATAAAAATCCATATAGCACAAACGTTCACCAGAATACAAGCCATTCATATTAAAATCAGAATTGATCATATTTGATTGTCTAAGAGCCATAATTTAGTAGATAAAGATTTAATGGACTCTTGCAGTCCATTCAGTTCTGTGTTTTTTGTGTACTTTTCCAAGTGTATGCCTTTATTATTATTAATGCATGTAACAAATCCGGTGAGCACAGACACTCGTGGTTAAACATTGACTCCAGCCAAGTCCTGTAACTAACATTAATGTACAAAATGGCCCTTAGCAGCTTCAGCGCGTTTACAATACAGACTGAATCGGTTCTCATTAACAAATGCAGTGCTCATTGTTTTATTACTTTACAGCTCCAAATAACTTTTCCTTGCAGTTGGAATTTTAAGGATGTGAACACTCAGTCACAGTCTGACTAAGCTTGCTTTATAGCTCTGTCACTCATATACTAACACACGCACACACAACTCCCATCTCCCCTCTCCCATCTCCCCTTTCTGCTAAATCTTTCTCCCCAGTATGCCAGGGAGCTGATTGCTCTGGCCGTAGAGCCACAACAGTACTTGGCTGCCTTTTTCTACCTCATGTCCTTTTAAAACTACAGGTTTAAAAAAAAATCAAGCAGAATCACACTGAATTGCAGCAGAACATAAAGAGAGATGTAAATATCAAACCAAGATTTAAAGGGCCAGCTGCGAATGGGGCCCCTCTACTATCTAAACAAGTAGGTTTAGCTTGACTGTAAGGAAAAAACTTTTGTTTTTCATGTTTTTTAATGCTGTTTTTTTCTCATGGAACAAATGTGATTCACTTCTTGGTTTGAAGAGCGAGCCCTAGTCAGATGGTGTTGGCACTCCAGTGTATAATTTTCTATGTATAACCCGGCCTCTGAGGAATAACGATCCGAGCTGTTGTTTACGTTTTTCTCCCGCTCTGCTTTTCAACATGCAATAAATGCAAGTAGGAAGACATGCATCTGTGCAAACTGTGAACATGTGTATCTATTGCATACCTTACATACTTCAGCCATCACAGCTGGGAAGCCCTCTACTTATATAAGTCTGGCCTATACCTCTTTGGACCCACTTCCCCTGCTCCGTGTTTTCCCTCCGGGGGAAATTAGGCGGGCTAACAGAGGAAGGTGCAAATCTGGATAAGCTCCCAATTTGCACCTGTCGACTTGGGAATGAAAATCAAAACAACCCGTGCTCCACGTGTGTCCAAACCCGTGGATACAAGAAGCAATCATACCTGATCTGTATGCGCAGAAATGTGCACATATCTTCCCGCATGGAGCAAAACCGGCCAGATGTTTGCATTGTCACGAGCTTTGTGCTGGTTTTAACTATCAGGGTTGTGCACTCTCAGGATGCTGTGATCAGATTCACATGGCTATGCTCATGAATCGTGTTTGAAAATAAGATTATGCAGGGGAAAGGTTTTTGGCACATAGCCATGCAAAATTCATCAGAGCTCCACAGAGACAGCTCAATCTATGGATGTTCAGGAGGAGAAACCTTTTACAAATATGAACATACTCTAATTAATATATTTTAGTAGAAACAACCTCAGAGAATGTATGTAAATCTATATTTACTGAAAATCTTCCATTCCGGTGGGAGATGTTTATGCAATCTACTTCATTTAAGACACATTTCAAGTAAAGAGCAAGTAGTAGTTTTCTGTGACATTAAGGTTTAAATGTATTCACTGTAGAGAGTATCTGACCTGTAAAACTCCAAACTGAGTTCAATTTAATCACTTATTTAGCCAAAAGTCTAGCCTATAGGAAGAATATTGATCATAATTATTCTGCATTGTTTTTATATACGAGGAGAAACATATTGAACAAAAAATGCTCTTCTACAAATACTTTCCCATTAGGGCCGTTAATAATAAAGATAAACAGCAGCGATAGGTCAGTGTCAGTCGGGTTAAAGCCAAGCGTCCTTCTCCAGACCATCTGGCAGTTTCCAGCTGTGCAAAACAAGTGCAGGGAAGTTTTATGCAATTTTACTGTCAACTGGAATCAGTTCAACAAGAACAAGAAATCTAAAAGGAAGTTCTTAAAAAACTTAAATTATATCAGGAATTTTTACCAATGGCTGCATCGCTATCACATTACAGGAGCATCACGTTTCACCATCATATGAGGCAAGACCTGGGCACTGAGGAATGTGATGTAGGGGAAACGATGGAGGAAGATGGAAGAGTTCAGGTCAGCCAGGGGTTGGCTGGCTGGTTGGGGACTTGTCCGTGTTTCCAGACACACAGAATCATTTAAAGCGGTGATCTGCACTTCCTCCTCTCTATTTCCCACTGAGGCAGAGGTCACAAGGGATCAGAGGGAGAGAGGCGCGCAGGAATGAAAGGCGAGATGGCGAAGAGATGCAGCATTGTTATTCCTTTTAAAGAATGCTGAAGGACTACATGTAAGGAGGAGGGGACGGGGGTGCAGTGGGGTAGTGGAAGCCATTGAAACAGCTTTGAAGTTAGGTTCATTTTGAAACGTTCTCATCATTGCAACATTCAGGTAGCTCCCAAATGTCCTATATTTTTCTCCAGGGAGCAGAAAAGCCTTCTATTATTAGGTTTGCTGTGTGGACTGAAGAGAGAAGACAGGCAGAGAGCGTGCAGAGCTGCAAGAAAATGAGGCAACAAAGGAGGACACAGGAGACCAGAGAGGGAGGGCTGGGTGTTGTGCAACAGCTTGACATTGACCAGGGTTGTCAAATGATGACGCGGCACTCCCATTGTCTCATGTGTCTGTAGTGTAACCCCCCTCCTGTTCTTTCAGTCTCTCTCAATTAGAGCCACACACACTTCTAGTCCCATGTTCTCACATAAGTCAGAACATGGTCAACTGAGTCAGCTTTATTGACATTGTAGATTTCATGAGACGATCGTCAACTCAGTGCCTCTGAGGCAAAACAAACAGCAACAAAATTGGATGATCTAAGACAAAACGTGCAGATTTTAAAATCGAGAATATCACGAATATATTGAGATAGAAAAGTAGAAGTAAGATCACACAAAATCAGGAGAGTAATAAAGTATTCAAGAGTTAAAATTCACAGTTTTGCTTTTTCTTTGTAGCAGAGCTGAGAAAGTTATTGTTGTTTTCAAAAATACAATTACTACTCTTAATAAAGATGTGTTGGTGAAAATGTATGCTTCAATATATTTTAGACTGTGTATATTATAAACTACTAACTAAAACAGATGCTACCCAGCAGTGCAAAAAGTGGATATGCAACGCCTTGGGCGCCACGGTAGAATGGGCGCCAACAAAACATGTTTCTTCTCTGCAGTTCCTGTATTTAGCAGCTATTTGTGGAAGTGTGAATAGGCCTGTCACAATAACAAACTTTGCTTGACAATAAACATTGTTGTTTTGAGACCATTTTTGTTGGGAACTGGGTTTTGGGTTTCTTTGTGGGTTGTTTTCTGTTTTGCCTGTTGCTTCCCCTTCATCCACTAGATGGTGACTAGAGGCTGCACACCTTGGAGGGCGTGCCCGCTGACTTTATCAACACACCTGTGTTTCATCACTCTATCATACTGGAGCATATGAAGAGCAATCTGCCAGCACTTCAATGCCTGAGTGTTTGGTAGTTGTGGTATTCTGCGCCCCTCCCAGCTAGCTCTCTGAGTTTTCTCTGAAGATTAGTTTTAGTAATTTATCTTTGTTGCCTCTCTCTCTCAGGTGTTTCCTTGTGACGCCTTGGAAATTCCACCATAAAACCTAATTCTTGGCTTTCTGGATTTTCCTCCCTCGTGAAGCCGTGGATTGTTACCCACAGGTTACCCGAGTACCTTCTCTGCCCTTGCAGATTTCCAGCTGGCAGTCGGTTCACTCCTCTGTTCCTCTGTACCTGAGCTTACCCTCCGCCCTTCACTGCAGCCACATCACCAACAAGAACTCACTCTGTCAAGACCTCCCCTGGAACCTGGACCACTTCAAGAACACCCACAAAGAGACCATACCCTGGAAATCCCTGTATTACGAAACAGAAATAAAAACCACTTACAACCGAAACCATAAATAAAACTGGTTATGATGCCTTAATAAATATTATTCAGAATGGAAATTATGAAGCTCATTTTAATTTATCATGCTATTAGACTATTGCGACAGGCTTATGTGTGAATAATATGATCAATGACAACATTTAGTTAACATTAGTTATATTGAACCATAGAATTGCACAAATTGAAATTCCGAAAATTTGCTAAATGGTAGTACGGCAATTTAAAAAAAACTAATTTTGTTGATGAAAAGTTTTACATTAGGAAATTCACATGATCAACAATCGGATGTCACTAATGACTGAAACGAAGAAAAACGCCACATGAAGTGGTAGGAGGATGGTGGGTTATTTTTGGGGGGTTGTTTTCACGCAAAAATACAGAACCTCCAGAGTATAAGAAGCTTGTAGCTCTAACTCCTGAATAAGACACAGATGTCTCTTCTGATTGGCTAATAGATGATGAGATGTGTATTTTTTATAATTGCATCTTAATTGATAAATTTTTCTCTCCCTCTTTTGAGCTGCAATTGGATATAATTTCTGTTTGCTTATTTGTGTCACAATTGGTAGAACTAGAAATAAGCATCATTTCCATCTTTCATTTTCTTCCTTTAAGTGTGCATTAGTTTGGAGATGAGTAATTGTACTCTGTTTAGATCTTGATTTATGAAACATATTTGTGAAGGACTGTAATTGTTTTGGGGGTTTTTTTTTACTGAAAAGTACTCTCCACAGATGCTTTACCAGGGCATGGTAGATTTATGTTTGTGTTGTTCTGTGCAGATGACTGTATTCAGTCCCACTGAAAGAACCTTACACAGCGAGCATCCGCTGTCCAAACCGCCACTTCACATTGAACACTTCCTGAAGAACGAGTGGACATAATCCATCAAATATATTCCGGACTCTGCCACGGTGGTGCGACACACAGCAAGCTGGTGGATACTTTGGACTGTATTTTCAAGTAGCAATAAAGAAAATGCAAAGAGAATACATTTTCTGATTGACTCAAACTATTGACATGAAGACAGAAGCAGACAAAAAAAAAAAAGATAAAAGTTTTAACTGCACAGGAAATATATCCTCAATGTCTTGCTGTCTTGGGAAATATGTCATGAATATTGTTTTCTTGAAAAGGGGAAGGGATAAAAATGTCAGAACACTTGTTTTGACATTTTTAAAGTGGAGATGGAAAAATAAAATGAAATGGAAGGTTGGGCAAAAAATGGTTAGAAATAGACTGGAAAGTGGGTTCATGTAGGTTCTCTTTTTTTCAGCTTCAACCTTTTTATTTTGGTTCCTGCTACTTAAAAGGAACTGAACGCTTACTGCAGAATGTGGTTTATCAGCTGAACATCTGATGATAGCTTCTTTTCTATTAGTACTAGAATGAGCAAAAACGATTCTAGACCTAGAATGTTCATTTAATTCAACTCAAAACCTAATTTCCAAACAGAAATGCCATTTTCAATGGCAAGCTAATTTTTTAGATTAACCACAAGAATTTTGTAAAAATGTCAAGGTTTTCTTAATGAGTTTGTTTTGATTACGTGAACTATTCCGTTCAAGTCAAATGCTTTTATGGGGCGCATTGAAAGCATCAGTTGACCAAAAGGTTCTATAAATCATAAAATATCAAAAAAGGTATTACACAGACAAAAAATGATCAATTTACTTAAATTTACAAAGCAGAAAACAAAACACATATTAAAGAAGTTTAATAATTCCTGCAGATTAGAGCGGTTCTAATTTGCAGGGATAGTTTATTCCAGAGTTTTCTCTGTTTCAACCATATTACAAGAAGCAATAGTTCAGCTGAGATAATGGGAATATGGAGAGTTAATAAAGCAAGCTGCTGGCCCATATAAAGATATAAAAGCAAATAAAATTTTACAATTGACTCTGAAACACACAGATAGCCACTAATGTCAGAAACATGATCTCACTTTCATATTCCATTAAAATGTTTAGCTGGATCAACTGTGACACTCCAACGCCAACATAAAGACCAATTTAAAAGCCTGGCCTGAATGTAATGAAGGCAACTTTAGAGGAAAGAGGTAGACTCACCTCTGTGATCATTCTTAATCGCACAAGAAAACAAAAGCTTGGAGGATTTGTCTATTTGTAAAAAATGAAATTGCCCAGTGGTGGAGGAGCTTCTGACAAAGGTCTTCATTTTACAATTCAATCTGGAGAGACTCACACAGAGAAGAAAATAGCGGTTAAAAGATTTAATGGTACAAGATCTTTGGCGCTCGGACCCAGCAGAAGACTGTGTGCTGAGGATCACCGCGAGCCGGAGGTCGGCTTGGACAAGCTCAGGATAGTCTTCCCCGCGGGACCGAAAACTGGTGGTGGAGCTTAGCCTAGAGATGGAGGAGCGCAGAGGGGTCCTGGAGGGGGTCCGTCAGGACGAAGGTGTTGGGGAAGAGGTGGGTAAAAGCACTGCTGACGAGCAGGTAGACCCAAAGTGGCTTGAACTTTTGAAGGCGTCCTTGAATGACGATTGGCTGGAGAGGCGCAGCGGTCCAGTCCTGGTTGGCGGCGGCGAGGCGTGGTGATTAAATGATGTGGAGAAGCTGGGTCGAGTCTCCCAGCTTGAATTTTACCTAGGCTGCATTTTGAAGGGACAAAATATTACTGGTTGAAAGTTCTAAAATTCACGACATCTTCCCTGCCTTTCATTTCAGACGGTTTCATCCCAACGCATACTAGCCTCCTCTAAACACTCAACATAAAAAATGACTTTCAAAGGAGTTTTCACATAGAGAGTGTCATCCACATAGCGATAAATTCTACATACTACAGCTATTGTAGACAAAAAAAACTCTGTAATTTCTCAAATTTTCCAGAAAATTTTTTTCAAAAGTTGAAAATGTTTGACTTTTGAAAAGAAAATTCCAAATTTCTTTCTAGAAACTTTCTGAGATTAATCTCAAAAATGTATTTTTTTTTTTTTTAGCAGAAATGTACTGCTTTTGTTTTTTTCTATCAACTGTGGACATAATAAGCAGTCGGATAACTCTGATGGTGTGCTTCAACAATTAACATTTGAGCATTGGGAGAGCAAAAAGAACTGGTCCAACAACTGAGACATGAGGGACACCACAAGAGAGGCAAGCATTTGAGGACAACGGGTTGCTCAATCTGACTGCAGCTCCTCAAATTAGAATGTTGCTACTTAGGTCCTGTAATCCGGACAGTATGGCATAACCAAGGATACAATGATCTACCATATCAAAAGCAGAACTGAGATCCAAGAAGCAGCGAAATGGCAAAATTCCTGGAGTCAATAAAAGATAAACGATTCTTTTTTGATGTGAAAGACGTAATGGGTTCTCTACAGCAGCGTGGAAAAAAGAGGCAAATAAAAGGCCATTTTATGGGTCTAAAATTGGATAAAACTGTTGGGTCAGAATTATACTTTTACTATAAAGAAAGAGATAAAACTGAATTATTGAATTTCAAAATGACTGTTTTCAGTCAAGTTGATAGTAAGAAAAACAACCCAAATCTATTTGAAAGCTTAAAAAAACTCCACCAACTCTAAAAGAAACAAAACAAAACCCCCCACAAAAATAGGCCTTCTTTCCAGTTGACCGATATGCCAACATGTTTCATGTGTTTCCTGGCTGAGAATATGTTGTTTTATTTGATCTGAGACAAAAGCCTGCCTCAAAGTGATGCAAAAGTCGTCTAGGAAAGCTAAAGACTCCAGATTTGTATCCTGGTTAGAATTTTTTTATGGGAGACTGACATTTTATTACACCACTCGACTCAAGTAGTAATTTTACTGTAATAGAAAGTCGTCTGTCATTCCAACTGTGAGCCTGATCCTCCCAAGCCCCCTTCATCCCTGCATATTTACAGCCCAGTCGGTTTTATCCTCCCATTTCACCCAATCACAACTTCCCTTCAGACCTTTAATTGCATCTCCTTTGTGTGTAATTGTTTTTGTGCATAAAGAAGTGAGTTTTTTTTCCCATTGTCTCCTTTTTTCTCCTCTCGCAGCCTCCTGATGCTCCACTCACCACCAGGGGACTCAGTGTTGATATAATAGTGTCTGCAGCAGCAAACGCTTTCTCTTCCTGTAAACGCTGTACAAAAAAACAAAAGAAAAAAAGAGAAAAAACAATTCTGATCAAGATTTTAACTCATATGTTAAGCAAAAATATAACTAAATATAAATAACTTTGTGGCAGTTGTTTATTTAAATCTGAAATTAAACTGTTTGGTGTATTTATTTATTTAGTAGGATCCCCATTAGTGTTTACTTATCTTCCTGTGTCCATCTGATAAAACCTCAAAAATATTCATAAGAAGCATGAGACCATTTCAACATTAATATGTAATGTGCACAAGGTCAGACATCATATTTTACAAATTACACAAATCTCAATTTAAAAAAAAGATACTATTTTCAGAAATTAAAGTTTTCTTTTAAAATCTCTGATGTTTTAATTTTTTAAATTTCATTCCTGAATTGCTTGTCTTAGCACAGTTTACAATTAATTTTGTTTCACAAGTAATTTTATGTTACAAAATTAATTGTAATTAATTAATTAAAAAAAAATTAAATAAATTTTGTGACTCAAAATTAATTCTGTCACAATTGTGACACAAATTCACAATTATGATGTAAATTCTGGTGAAATGATTATGTTTCTGATCAGAATAAATAAGCTTTTCATGAAATGATTCTGATCTCCCTGTTAGAAGTCAAATTTACTTATTTCAGCTAAATGTAATGAAATCATTTTATTTATGTTAATTTTTTGTCAGTAAAATTAACCAGCTACTTTGTTATTGAAAATGTAAAGTTCCAATGACTTCAGATTTTGTCTGTTCGTTTTTAGACATAAATTTGCATTTGACATTGGTTATCGTCCATATCTGACATTAACTTGGATTTTTAAGCTGTCTCATATTGGGGTTTTTTTTTTATTTGAATAAAATGCTTAATACCAGTTAATTCTAAATTATTTAAATATGCAGTTTACACTGTGATTAATGAAGGATTTGATTGTCATGTTTTCATAAGGATTTTTTAAATTATTATTTTAGGATTTGTAAAGATCATTTATCTCTATATGACTGAGTACAATTAAATTACTAGAAGTAAAAGGTGTAAATTAATTAATTTCTTCATCAAAAAATACTTGGAGTATATTTGGGTTTTTTATTTAACCCAAATAAAAAATGTAGTCAGTTGGTTGAAATGAGTTGCCTCAATTTTATCGAGCAGATTTGGGGTATTTTTTTTATAGTGTATTGTTGCATCTTTCGCCTGCCTACCTGGTGAATGAGTGTTTAGAAAAGAAACAGCTGATCAATGAAGCAATTTAAGCTGTGGCTGAGGTCAGCTGATAGTCCAATATGAGTTTTCTGAAGAGCTCATGTTTTGTGAAAAACATCTGAAAACCCGTTTGTCTGAGATTACTGCAGAAATGCAGAGCAGCGCAAAAGGTTCGAAGATCATGTCAATTTGTTGCTGGATTGAAGCCATTTCTCCAGAGTGTACAGATTATTTAACTCTTTTAATGATTTCCCGTTGATGGCAAAAATTAAATGTGGCTTCAACGGATGTGATTTATTGTTTTTTAACTGTTTACACAGAACCATCCCCCCTGCAACTTATCTTGGAGCTTGCTGTAAACGCCACAAGTATTAAATAGTAGAGAATGTTTGCTGGCACTGAAAGGACTTTATTGTCAAGCCTCAATCAGCTCACATAGGCAACATTTACCTGAGTTTTTTTCCATCCAAATATATAATTATTATATTCATTAATCAGTGCTGCCACACTTCCATGGGGCAGACCAGTACATGGTCTGCCCCATGGTCTAAATGGTCTAAATGGTCTAAATTCCTACTTTCTGAGTGGAAAGAATGCAGCGGCTTTTTTGAACATTGGTCAAGTTTATTGATGTTGGAATGCTAAGAGGCTTTCTTTTTAACAGCGCTTCACAAACCTTCTCGACCACTGAAAGTGCAGCGGACTACAAGCCACATTCGCCCACTGCTTCCTTTAGGAAAAACTTTTCTGCTCCCTCCTCAGATGATCACCGCTTTAAATGGGCTCCAGGCAAGTCTTACCTTCTACACTTATCTTCTACAATTGCACGTAATGCAAACACCCCTCACCTGCAAACAGAGTTTGCAGGTGAGAGGATTAAGTGCAATCATATCACTAAACTGCACAGAATGACCAGATTGTTTGTAGGGGCAGTATTATGTTAAATCCACTTTTTTTTTTTTTTTTTTTAGCTTTACGTCATGTCATGATATTATTTCTTCATCAAAAAATACTTTGAGTGTTGTTTTGATTCTTCCATGCTTACTTGAGAAAGGCTTTAACCGGAAGCACCCCCTCCACTGGACTGCAGTTTCCAAGTTTCTGAGCTTCCAACTCACAGAGCAATTGACCCACTAAGCTCCTTCAGACTCGCTCGCAACAATTAGCAAACATCTCAGAGCAATGCTGGTAAAACCATTTTTAAAGGGTTAACAGAGGAGCGATGTTGTGATGACCTCATCATCGTAACATGGTAGAGTTCCAGAAAGAGAAGAAGCTTCTTAAAAAGACAGAGACCCAATTTCAAGGTTTTAAATTAGGAAGTAAAATTTATTTTATGTCATACTTGATATATATAGCATTCTTATAACAACCAAGGGTAACATAGTTAGTTGATTATGCTATAAACGGCGGTATGTGGCTGGAAAATATATAACACTGCCTCTTTCAGATATTGACATTCACTGCTGCCAACAGTTGGAGAGAAAATCATAAAAGTAATGAAACCAACAATAGATTTAGTATTTGAAGTTACAAATATTATTACGTAGATTAACATAGATTAACATAATTCTTAGAATGGTAAAATAAAATTGTATAATATTGTTAAACAGTATGATAACTGCCCAGCTGTTCTGAATTTTGGTCAGGTGAAACCAAAATGGAACTACATCAAATTGGAAGAAGCCTCTGACTGAAGACCCTCTGACTTTCTAACAGTCTCATAAAGAAGATGCTCAGGGTATCCATAATATCAACAAGAAGAAAGGGGGAAATTAAGTCTCTAGTTGCATAAGCCTGGCAGAGACATTCTCCAAAAGATTTACAGCTGTAAAATGTGGTTTACAAGAATTAGCTTGAATATATGATTTTTATTCCATGTTACAACTACAAAATATTTTTTGTTGTTGGTTCATCATACTAAATTTTGTTAAAATGTGGTAGAGTTTGTATTAAAAAATATTCAAGGTGTTTGCACCATTCTGTCAGGTAATGAGTTGGTAATTTAATTACTGTTCTGTGTGCATCCTGTAGAAATCCATTCCACATGCAGACAACACTGTAGTAAATCTTTCAGCTGCACATGTGACTGTGATTCAAAACTATATTTGTCAAATGCTGCTCTGTATTTTCAGACTTTATTTTAATCCTTTTTCGTTCTCTATCTATCCAGGTCAAAACACATGTGTATTTTTCAGGTTTCTCTCCAGTTTTTGCCGTCGTTCTGGTTTTCCTGATGTTTGCATGCAGCAGAGAGATTCAGTGTGAGGACTGCATTCATTCCCACTGAAATGCAGCCATGTTTAAGAGCCAGCGAGCGGGCCACGGAGAACTCGGGCCTGCTCGCAACTATTTGCTTTTCCAGCTGTTTCCTCGACTCACCCAGCGAGTTGGAAAGAAGAAGGCGGTGGTTTTTGGAGCCGGGCTTTGGAGCAAGATGGAGAGATTCATAGTTCTAGGAAGGAAACTAGTGAGGGAAAATAGAGCTGCAGAGAAAGTGTGTGTTCAAGTGTGTGTTCAGTCAGACTGTCTCCTCTTTCTGTTGTTGGAAACACTCCAGGACAGCGAAATCATCTCTAACACCCAAAACTCTCTCTGTTTTTCTTTTTATGTTTTATGTACATAGAACCATAGAGGAAAATGAAGTTGCCCCCCTTCCCTCCATCTGCGCATGCACCCCAAACAGAAACACGCCCATGAGCCCCTCATATATAGTCCGATCTGCCTCTCAGACAAAAAGCCACAAGGGATGGCCTAGATTCCAGCACATGTACACACAAGCAGGCTGCAAGGAAAAACATCGAGCTCAGACACACACACACACACACACACACACACACACATGCATAACAAGTAGTTTGAAATTACAAAGAAAACATTTCAAAACACTTTCACAAATGCTATTTCTGCTTTCTGTAATTAAATAATTTTTATTTGACTAGGAAATATTACATAGATGTAACTGTCTGGGATTAACGCACATCTTTAACAAAAACCATGCATGCTAATTAACGTCCATTCAGTCGTACATGATTAACATAATAAAGAACATGACAGCTGCAAAGGGACCAGAAACAAGTCAATCTGCAAATCTGCTGTCTGACCAAGGAGCTCCGACATTCTCGTCGTGAAAGAGCACTGCTGTTCCACAACAATGGGAATCTTTACAAAAAAGAAGAAAGATGTGTGAACAAACCGTTCTCTCACACGGTTGTCATTCCTTATAAATGGTTGTGCAGTCATACATGCCGTTTTAATTTTATGGGACTGGGTGTGAGTGCCAGACATATTCTGGTCAGAGGCGATAGAAATGATATTCTGAAGGTCTAAAAATCATGGGTTAGGGTTTGAATTAGAAAGGACTGTTATGATAAAATAAAAAAAACAAACAAACAAAAAAACACAACTGTTTATATTGTAGCAATGACTTTTTCTTTTTCAAGCCTTCTTTTTCATTGTGTAAAAAGCAAATTCAAGGTTTCAAAATAAATCCATGAAAACCGTAAAACAGATCTTACGGTTAAAACCGGAGACGTACATGGTCTGTATAAAAATAATCCACATAACCTTTTTGTCTGACATTCAGTCATTTTCAGTGTTTACGACTGAAGTTCAGTATTTATATTTATACTCTACTTGCTGCCAGAATTGTGAGATATGATTTTGGGGTTTTTTTTAGTTAAAGGCTTACAAATATTTACTTATTTGTGAGAGTAGCTAATTAACCATTTTTTCAGCTCTTTGTATTTATTTACACAAATCTGGCTTTTTACGTTGCATTTAGAATATTGGCTTCTTCCTTCCTGTATGACCTTACACAGGATACCGATGTGGAATCGGTGTAACGTGGTTTAATACATTTTTAGTAGTTTTCTTTTTCTATCTTTTGGTTTTACAATAAATAATAACATCAAACTTTGACAAAAGAGAATCAACACATCTCTTTCATCAAAGAAATGTGACAAAAGACATCTCACATCTCAACACATTGACTATTAATGTGTTGAACTTCACATTAATAGTAAGTGAAGAGAAGAAGGCAAGTTTTCAACCGCAAAAACAAACAATAATGACAATAACAACAAACAAATCTTGATCAATAGTCTCATTCTGTTGTGGAAATTTTGTACTTTTACACATTTTTTTCTTGAAAATATAGAAAACTGTCAAAATTTGTCTGTTTTTGTTACTATGATGATAAAAGTAATAATAGTAATAATTTAAATATTTTATCTTTTTTGGCTAATTTTGGATATAATGTGACGTGAAATGGGTTGAAATGTGTTGCCTTCAGATGCATCCACTAGTTTTAATTCATTGAGCTGAAATGTTGAAAACTATCTACATCACTACTACATTATCTGGGATTTCCCAGATTGTTTAAATAAATTCTACAAAGGCAATATAACGTTCCTTCTCCGTCCCTTTATTTTCTATCTAGAAAGTAAAATAAAAATAAAAATAAGTGTGGTAATCTTAACTAACCTAAAACAGGTAAGTTTAGTCTAATTTAATGTAGTGACTTTAAATTAGATGACATTGATTTAATGTGACATTAAATTAGTGAAAAGAAATTAAAGAAAAAAATTACATCTTTTTATACATTGGGTATACAAATCTGGTTACATACATGGTCTTTCTGACTCATCTCAATCATTGCTTCATTTTAATGAAGAAAATTATATAATACTTACAGGTACCCTCTTGTAGCTTCTTTCTTTTGTTACAAATTGATGTAATTTATCTTAAAAGACTAACAAAAGAGGGGTTTCTTAATGCTACTGGCTGCCCTTTCATCCCTCTGGAGAAGCGTTATGGCTACATAGGAGGAATTATTACTAATTACAGAGCGGGTAACGGGATGATTGATGGGCTTTGATATGATCTTGCAGGGTGACAAACTAAGTCCTATCATTCCCGCTGAACTCCTGCACTATCCTCCACTACAAAGACGAATTGAGTCTGCTGCGTCTCAATGTATACGCCATGGACAGCCTAATTGGTTGCTAAGAGGGTTTCTCTGCTAACCTGTCCTGCTTTCAGCATGTGGAATTTCTACTATCGGTTACGACTACTGTAGTTTCAAGTACAAAAAGGCCAGAGAGACACAGATAAGCATGCTGGAACTTTCATATATTATGGATAGGTAAAGTATCAATAATTAATTGTGAGAAATATAGCATCACATAGCATGGTTAACAGTAAAATGGAAAGTAAAAGCAATATATATATTCCCCTGTTTTTTAATTACTTAAACTTTGTGTGGCATAAAGCATTAACAGTGTTTTTGCAAAAAGAATTCACACTGCTTGACTTGTTTTTTCATTTTCCATCAGGTTATAACCACACACTTGATTGTGATTTAGTGGGATGCACATTGACAAAATAATATTGGTGTGACATTTGAAAAAAACAAAAAAAAAAAAAACAAAACAAAAAAACACAGTAAAAATCAAATTAAAGTTCACACCAACCTATGTAAAAGATACAAAAAGCTTGTGGTGAAGGTCTTTCTAAACAATATGTCTAAAACTATTAGGAAGTGAAATGGTAGAAAAAATGTAAAATAATAAAACATGACATTGCCAACATTGCACATTCTTTTAAAAACATACCATCCCCACTGTGAAACATGGTGATGGCAGTATTATGTTCTGGGAATTGGAAAGAACATCCCCTGATAAACCTCCAGTTACAATGGAGCGGTTTAGAGAATGTACAAAATGCAAACTCATAAAATAAGACTTTAAAATTGTCATTCCCAGATGTTTTCCAACCAGTCTGACTATTTTGAGATGGTTTTTTTACTCTTTTAGATCAAATCTGATAAAGACTTAAGGTGAGTAGAAAAGTTAAGAAACATTAATGCAATGTATGTCTTCAAAAAGATGGTTAAAAGCATAAAAGGATTTGAAAACGTCCCCAATTTTTAACATATAGGATGTTTAAGCTAATTTGTAAAGTCTTTAAAGCACATATAGGCCGTTAGGCAATCACTTTCTCACGAAGAAATAAGGATGTAGGTTAAATATATACATTTTGAATGTATGGCAATCCGGTACGTCACGACACACCCCTATATAGTGGGAACGACCAAAAATCTCAGAATTTGATTGGCAGGCGTATCCGCCAATGGGAGTGCACGCCATTCCAGAGTGGTGTGCTGTGATTGGATACAGAGGAGAATAATATATATGTATAGATATGCCTGACTGGGAAATGGTGGGGGCGGGACTATGTAGAAGTGCTGTCCATCTGTGGCGATACAGATTTAAAAAATTGGACTGACAGAGTGTAAGCTAACGTTGTTCTTCGCGTGAACTAATGTAAGTTTTTTTTGCACTTTCTTAAAGCTGGGGTCTGTTGACTGCAGAGGAAGGCGCCTTATCGCTGTCGTGGCACTGTAGTTAACGCACCCTGTCGTTTCGTGTTTCAGAGAAGTGCGTAGAAGCACAGGGGCTGCTGGTGGTGAGGCCAGCAAAGTGTGCAGCCGCTGTTAACATTAGCTGTTGTTATTGGTCTCTGGCCGCGTGCAGTATTTATGATATAACGATGTCACGAGCGCTTCTCCCTGTTCCGATCTGTCAAGGCGGGGAAAAGCGCCGCCGCGCATCTGTAACATTTACACACAGCTTGGGATAATTTCGGGGGACATTTTCAACATACCGTTGCTGGTAGCTGAACTCAGCTTTTCTCTTTCTTTTTGGCTGCTAGCTTATCTCTGAGACTGCATTGTTGCTCTGTCTTGGTTCTGTGTATGTGCGCGCAGAGGGGGGAAGGATGGAAAAAAAAACTCCTTTTAAAATGTAGCAAATAAATATGGCCGTACGTCCTGGCACATGGACAATTCTCGCAACCGGACTTAATTCGTGTCGCAAATGGATACGTCTGTGTAGCCTGCTGCTAAACAAGCTTTTCTCCCACTCGTATGTTTGTGTCACACCGCTGTTATGGTTTCACTCTCTTCATTTTTTTTTTTTTTTAACTCAAAATTGCGCAGTGAGCGAGGGGAGCCAGCAGCGGGCAATTATAGCTACAACTTAGAAGTTTTGGTTGAATGAAAGTGTTGTATGGGTGAGCGTGTGTCCCACATGACCCTTAACAATTCGTGAAAGCTCCAAAAACCTCATTCCCGGAGTGGGTTTGTGTTGTTGTTGTGTTTTGCGGCTAATGATCCAACAAAGCAACCAGTGGGTGGTCAGATTTACACAGTCACGTTAAAGGTACGCTGTGCCCGTGCATGAAATAACGGGACGTCAGCATCCCCATCCCCCACCATCTCTGACCACAAGGTAGCCCTTCTAATTCATCTCTCCTATCCTTTCTTTTGACAGACTTGCTTTGAAACGGAGGGAAACGTTTTTTCTACTAAGCACGACGAAGTTGCTGAAAAACCTTGCCTTCAGCTTAATTGTTTTGGGAAATTCGGCGACCTGGCTTCAAAAATTGGGCCCCCCTTTGGAACTCCACAAAGTGAAGGTTGATATGCCACATCAGGTAAGAACAAACTCCCTCTCTCCTTAGTGACACTTAAACGCACCACTGACTTTTTTCCATTATGATGCCTGTGTAACAAGCTGTATTTTGCAGCACTTTGCTTTGTGTTTACATAGAGACATCATGGTACTCTACATTACAGATCCATCTAGTATTTTGTCCTCGAAGCTAGCCTTGTTGTTCTCTCCTTGTGTGTGTGTGTGTGTGTGTATGTGTGCGTTATTGTTATAGACAGATGCATCCCTCCACATTCCACATGTGTATGTCTGCTTGCCTGCAGCAAGGACTGGTGTGCAAATCCCCTTAAATCCAAATACGCAGTTGGATAAAAAAAATAAAAAATAAAATAAAAAAAGGAATCAAAGCTATCAGATTTTTGTAGTCCGACATGTTTTTGCAGATGGTTGAAATATGGTTGCATAAATTTTAGATGGTGTGTAAAACACCTCCTTCCTGGATGTTTTCAGTCTTCTGGGAGACTGCAGTAAAACACAAGTTAGTCTCATAAAGACTGGTGTAGAGATGGAGATAGAGAAGCTAATGTGGAGTTAATGTGCCTTGCATAAATATTCATACCTGTTGAACTTTTTCTTACGCTGTAAGAAAAAGCATTTCTTTTGTGTGTGTTTTATTAGGATTTTATGTGACAGGGCAGCATATAGTAGTGCATACTTGTTGAGCAAAAAGACCAGTTATGCTTTGTTGTTAAATTATTCTATAAATAAAAGTATAAAAAATGTGACACCCATATTTACTCTGGCCTAATGTGTCAATACTTTGCATAAATCACTTTGTGCTTCAATTTCAGCACTTTCGGGGGGATTATCTATTTGCTCTCCATGTGTAAAGGCTCAATGTTTTTTCTATACTATTTGCAAAAAACTAATTTAAATTGGATAGAAAGCACTTCTCTTTTTAGTATTTTTGAAGTGTTACCAAAGATTATTATACAGATGTAGATCTGACTGATTTTAACAAGTGAACATGCATAACTGTCGTATATTTTTGGTTGTTCTCTTGTTGGAAGGTGACCCTTTACCCCAGTCTCAAGTCTTATAGCCATGAACAAGTTTTCCTCCAGGAGCACCATATTTTTAGTTCCACCCAACTTCCCTTAGATTCTGTTTGGCTTTTAGCATGATGCTGCCACTATGTTTTGTTGTCAGGAATGTGTTTTTCAAGGTGATGTGCAGTGTTGGTTTTTATATTTAATCCAGAAATTTATATTTAGCCTCATTTGATCAGTTCAACTAATTTCAACTAACATGAGTCATGGTAAACAACAAGACTTTCTTTCAACAATAACCTTTTACTTACTGCTCTCTCATATAGGCTAACTATGTGGTATCTACAACCCTTCTTGCAGCTATTATGACTTTTCGATTAAATGCAATCTGGTAAACAGCATTTTATTTACCTTAGAAATGGTTAAATATTCCATCCATCCATAAACTGTCTACACCTGCTTATGGTTTTATTGCATGCAACAGATATATTATAATATTGCACCCAAACAGTCCTTTGCCATTGTCATATTGAATTCTTTTTTGAATTCCTATAATTCCCTTAAAATGCAGTAATTTTTAAAGAGCAGGTTTTACATGGAACATCATTGTTGATTCAATTTAATGTTCACCCAGACTTTGATCATCATATATGTTCTGGAGTAGAGATACACAAGATACTGAATAACAATTCATCACAGTATCAATGTTTGTAATATTGTAATCACAATATTGCAAAAAAGGAAAAAAGTTGGTCAAACCTAATAAAAAGAAACACCGGAATATATAACAATAATGGTGAAAATGTAATATTTTCTTAATATCTTGTAGGTCTGTTTTGGATGTACATATTGTGAGCCTTTATATGAGGACCAAGTAAATGCTATATTTATAGGAGTTCAGGCAGTTCGAAAATATGGAACGTTAGATACCATTGTCACTTTTGATTGGCATTGACTGTAGCTTGTTACAACTTTTCTGGATGATGAATTCTTCCAGAAATTAATGCGATAAATTATAATATAGTTGTTTGAGACAATTTGCAACTAATATAAATAAAAATGACATGCTTATATGAGTACATGCACTGAAAAAAAAAAAATTTCTAAAACGCATTTAACACTAACACTGCAAGACATTTGAAATATCCTAAATAAACAACCAATAAAAGCAATAATTAAAATGGATTATGGTGTCATTAAGACCTAAATTACATTTTGAAAAATAAGAATCACTCAGCTTCGACAGGGAAAACGGGCAAAAGTGGCAGGTAGTGCAAAAACGAACTACTTTGTACTGGGTGTCAAATCTTTCAAAATGGCATTAAAGTCTTTAACTAATGTTGTCCAAATGGCCAGGCTCATTTTTAATTATTATGTAATTAATTGATTAATTGCTTATTGTGACAGGCTTAGTTGACTCTTATCATTTACATATTCTACCCTCCCACCTATTTTACTTTACGTTACAGAGGCAGGGAGCTGTTTAGTGCTGTAGGTACATTATAAAATGGGAACAGGTGTAGAGAGTTGTCAAGATGAAGCAGATTTGCTTTTTAAATAAATGTACACACACTTGTATGAATTCCTTCAGGGCTATACACACTTTTTTTGTTGTGCGTTAGTTTTCCAGTGGCTTTCAGCAGTTTGAAGAAAAACTTCTACTGTATTTGACCAAGTAATTTGTGCCATCTTTCATAATTTCTATATGTTTTCTTACATATAATTGAAAGAGTTGTTGCAATTGCAGCTGTTGTTTAGACATGAGCTTAATGAAAAGCTGTGGAGGTACCTTTAGATTGCTCTGCAATGAACACATGTCTGCCAATTTTCTTTTCTTCAAGCAGTTTTGAAAGGAATAGTTGACCAAAATGTTTGACTGTACCAGTGAGTGACTGGTACAGTCACATAGAAAATTTCTACTGTGAGAAAGGATGTATTCAATTCAATTCAACTCAGTTGAATTTTAAAAAATGATTTTAACGGAATTAAAGTAGGACTGTTGTAAACGAATATTTTACTAATCGAATAACCTATCGATCATTCTTACAATTAATTGAGTAATCGGATAATGAAAAAAAGGTAATATAAAACACTGGTAAATCTAACATAACAGCAGTGTTGGTATCGCAATTTTTCACATTTGAGCTTCCCTAACAATAACTTTTCCGTAGTTTAGAAAATTAACCTATAACAATAATAGCTCATTTTCTAAGTTAACTTTTCTTGTATACAAAAAGTTCTACGAGAATCTGAAGTTATATTCAATTTAATAACAAAGAAAAATGCTCACAAATACGCTTATAAAAAATGTCTATCATCCAGCTTTTCGTGTATGCGTTCATCTTCAGTCAATTTAATAGATGAACTCTCATCTTGGCCAGACATTTATAGCTTTTGTGTTTATGTCAGTGACCGGATTTGAGACCTTTGTTTGTCGCACACAGAAACTCATCTACCAGGTACATGCCGCCACGTTGTGCTCTGCCATCCATTTGTTGCAACTGGAATGATATGAAATAAATTTTCCGGTTCATCCGTAAAGTTACACTTACATTAATCAACTAATGCGCAGCCGCCCGCCGTGTTCAGTCTATCTGCTCCCCTGTATGTATACACTTGCAGCGGTCTTCCCCTCTGTTTGCCCTGTACTGCCACCAGGCAGCAGTGCTGGGAGGAGAAAAGCTGCCATACTCCAGGCATCGCGTCAGTCATTTTAAGAATGCTTATTGATCCTCTGAAAAACAACAAAGAGCCAAACATAATCATCAATCAATAAAATCCTCCCGGGGCGAACTTGAAAACTGGACGTTATGCTGCTAACACTTAGCTTTTGTCATTTGTCAACAACTCAGGCGGAAGTGAGAGCGCTGGGCAACGCAAGTAATAACCCGTCCGGAACACAGTGCATTAAATAATAAAATATAACTTAATGAAGCTTTGAGGCAGATAAATTTTCCTTGAGGAATTTTAATAATCAAGGTACTCGAATCACTTGAGGAATCGTTTCAGCCTCAAATTAAAGCGCTTTCAGGTGGAGCATTTGCCCTACTTTATGCAACTTGTATGGTGAAGTGGCCTTTTTAATCTTGGGTGCATTTTTTATTTCCTCATAGAGGAAAAGCTAAAAATTTTTTGGAAAACATAAAATATTTTTATTGTTACTGCAATAAATTCTAAAAAAATATTGTAATAACCTTTGAGTGATTATAGCCCACCCCTAACTTTTGATGTCTAAAGGTAATTTTTTTATTATAAAGCTGGGCTTCATTTTTCTCATCACCAGATTTTCTGTTTAATAAATGATGATCATGTGGACCATGACTGTCAGTTTGCCATCTTCAAGAAAACAAATAAAGATGATAAAAGAATCATACTCTGCTAAGGTTTCAGTGGTCTGATTATTATATCTTGTGTTATAATTCCAGAGAACCCTTTTATTGCGATGATGTGGACTTTCACCCTTCAGCTCTCCTCAGCCCCCCAGGCTCCCTCAGCCATCTCACCCCTCCCTATAGCCCCACTTCCCGCCAGACTTTGGCATGTTCAGGACAGCTCAAGCCAAGTCCACCATAACCCTGGCCTCTTGTTTCTGCGGTCCGTGCCTCACATAGTGGATCTTGCCGGTTGATGCTTCCCCTTGAGACTTGAGAGACAGACTTCATATTCAGAAACATTCTTCATGGTTAAAAATGAATACGCAGTTGCCAGTTCACAATAGTTTTAGAGAGATGAGTGATAACAGTTGTCAATATTCAGTAATAGTTTGCTGCTGCTTGATGCCAAGAGGCATTGTGGTTTTGTTTTAATCTGACCACTTCATTATTGGAGTCTAAGCTAGCATTAGTATCAAGTAAATGTGTATTTGACACATGGAATATCAATGAAGCTTAAAAATCTGACCCACTTTTGCTACTTAATTTATGCACCACTGAAAATGATTAAAAATCAGTAAGGGTTCCAATTGAAATGCTTTCCACTACTTTAATTCTTGCCTGTAAAGCTGAAGGCCAACGTTAGGAGATGGAGGGAAATGAAACAAATTTGATCCTCTCTGGTCTCTCTTCCATAGATTCAAACTAGTCATTAGTTACAAGGTTTCAAAAAGTTACTGTCAAAACAACTAAAATATTTCCTACCTTTCTGTAGTTTCTTCTACTGGGATGTCAAGAGAATGTGAGTTGAGTTGTCTCCAGTTGAATGGAGGAATGCTGCCTCTCCATTGCCGGTCGCTGCACTTTGCGTGATAGATGGCTGAAAGAGAACCACTACATTTTTCCTTTGCTTACTAGTAAGACAAATGTGACTGCTTGCAAAAACATCCACTCCCAAATGAGAGTTGTGATTTGGAAATTAAAACAAACTCCCCCGTCACCTAGTAAAGATGGGTGATAAGTACAAAGCACTTTACAAATGGAAGTGTTCTGCACAAAAATCACTCAAAAGCAACATTTTGCACATACTTATTCTATATTTTGTTAAGTATATGGATCAAAATTGTGTCACTGATGTTAAGAATTCAAGTATTACACACCGTGTCCACACATCATTAAAAAGTCTCAAATTCATTTACCTAAAATTCAAGCCTTAAAGACTAACTGCTGGTCTTAATCTCAGGTCTTAAATTTTGTCGTGGCAGGTGTATTTAATGTCATTCTACATAACTTTTTTTTCCCGTGGGACATGTCTGTCGGGCAGAAGTTTGAGCTATGTGCAGAAAAGTTCAATCACTGTGACTCAAGGCAGTTAAGACTAGCGGCAACAAGCTGCTAATGTTAGTTAGCTAATGAGCTAGCTGATCTGTATGCTTTTTGAAAAGGACAAAGCTGCTGCCAGGAATGTTTTAAATTTGAGTTAGACCAGGTTAAACCCGGTTGTAGGTATAATAATGGATCTAATTACCATTTTACACAGCACCAGGAAAATTTTTTAAAATCCACAACATAATCTGTGCTGCCATGTCAGGGACATCGGCAGTTTAGATGCGTTTACATCAACTCATTTGTCCCTTTGTTACAAAAGCAACTCAAATTCTCTACTTTCCTCCTTAATCTTCCTTAGTGAAGTGGTGATACCAGCCAGTTTCCCTGAATGTTTCAAACATAACATTTTAACACTTTAACATAACACTTTAATACCCTGTGTGGTATTTTATTGTTTTGATGAAACAGACACCAGGTGTTTGTAGTGGCAAAACATGGAAGGTTTCAAAAGCTGTCCAAAATGGGAAGAATAACTTGGGAACAACACAGAGAAAAGGCTCTGCTGTGGTACTTGCATGTCTAATTGCTTTCCTTTTTTTCCCCCCCTTTCCTTTCTTCCCATAAATCCCAATCTCCTTCTCCCTCTTTCATGTGAATGTGCTAAACAGGAGCTAATGGGTTCCTTATGAGAAGTAATTGTGTAGCTCCAGCAGAAGTGTAGTAGGAGCTTTGGTCTTGTGGCTGATGTGATTAGATCTGCTTGAATCCCCTAAGGTGCTTGATGAGATGAATGTCAGTAAAGGCTCACCTCACCGTTTAAGGTCACCGATTGAAACATGTGTACTTCCCATGGAGTTACAAGCTTTCGGAGCTCCACATCTGAATGAATTGTGGTGGTAAACACTGGCATAGATCATAAGGTTTGTACAAAACGCTGTGGTCGAGCAAAGCCCAGCGTTACTGTGCCAGGGGTAGGTGCTCAGTTCTCGGCAGGCAAAGCTGCATATGCTGCTTGGACAAAAGAGAACTTGCTGAGACAAAGAGAAACCACTCAGTAAAAGCAAAGTTTCAGAGTTTTTATTTACTTGTTTAAATTCACAATCAATGTGTTTATGTAATTCTGTTATTGTTGGTTTTGAAAGAACAAGACAGAATAAGACCTTACATTTTTCTTAATTTTTTATTTTTGGTCAGTGACACAAATCAAATTAAAGCCAAAGAGATGAAAAAAGTGTAACACTAAGTGTTAGATTGAGTGAGTGAATCTTGGTATTAAAGGTAAAAGTAGAATTAATTTCACACTAAAATTTTAAATTATTTCTGCATATATTGTTTGACAAATTTTTCCTATTTATTCCAATCTTTGAAGAAAGTAAGTTTATCTTTGAATTAATTGTGAAGGTTATTTTTTCACCCTTACTTACATACATTTATTGTATATTTTGCAATAGCACAACCACTACTGACGGGTAGCCTGATAGGAAACATAGTTAATGTTTAAAAGTCTTTTGATACCATGTGCAATAATTTGTCAATGACGTTTTAGTCAATAGTGATCCAACATTTTTAGAACTTGTTAGAATGTCTTCACCATAGTTTCTTCTTTAAAAAACATTTTTCTTTTTGGATCCTGTCTGCTTGTGAAGGCCAATTGATGACAGATTGTGTGCTTTTTTTTCTGTTCTGGAAGTTTAATTCAGCAGAGTTAGGGAATAACATCATGCAGAAAAATTAGGCTCCTTGTGAGCCAGACATTTTCCAGACGGTATACGTTTAAAATTGGACTGTACTTTTCAGCGTACATACTTTCATCAGCTTTTACCCATCCCAAAGCACAAGAGAGGAGGTCTGAAGTTATGTCATTCTCAAAAACGTGGGTGGGAGAGGAAAGCCGGGAAAAAAGCTGTGCCTGTGGGTCACAGAAAGGCCATCCATCCATCCATCCATTTTCCGTTACCCTTCTCCCTAACGGGGTCGGGAGTTGCTGGTGCCTATCTCCAGCTGCGTTCCGGGCGAGAGGCGGGGTCACCCTGGACAGGTCGCCAGTCTGTCGCAGGGCAACACAGAGAGACAAACAGGACAAACAACCATGCACACACACACTCACACCTAGGGAAAATTTGGGAAGGCCAATTAACCTGACAGTCATGTTTTTGGACTGTGGGAGGAAGCCGGAGAACCCGGAGAGAACCCACGCATGCACAGGGAGAACATGCAAACTCCGTGCAGAAAGACCCCGGGCTGGGAATCGAACCCAGGACCTTCTTGCTGCAAGGCAACAGCGCTACCCACTGCGCCACTGTGCAGCCCCACAGAAAGGCCAATCAGCCCAATTCATTTCTTCGTTACTTGTTTGCCAGAGTGACTTAAAATTAAACAGGATAAATCAGGGCTTAACTATAAAACGGCTTAAATTTTTAGCGTACAGTCATTTTTTCCTTTGTAAAAGTTAGTGTACAAATGACTAGATGAATCCTGAGAAAATATGGTTTGTGCTATATAACACACAGAGGCAAAGCACTTTGTATTGCCTTGTTGATGAAAATGTGATACATAAACAAAATTATCTTTACCTTTCATGATTATCAGCTTGATTGGTCGTCATTAGTGATTGATGTGGATGCTGAAAAATGAAATTGCTTTACGATCAACAACGCTCTGTGGTGTGGAAATTCAGTTTCAGAGAACACACAGAAATGTAGTTGGCTGTTTAAAAGGAAACAGATTTTAGATTTAGGCTGTGACTTGGAGCAAAGCTTTAGCAGATAACAGAAAGGTAGAAGGTGTTCCAGTAAATCTGCACTGTTTGTCCTTTCAAGCTATCAACCTGTGTTTGCGTAGGAAAATTCATGGTTTGGAAATGTTGAGACTATATGGACAATTTCACATATAAAGTAATTTATTTTCTTTACAAAGACTTCTGTTTACTTAGTTACGCTAGCTATGCTAATAATGCTAATTGTATTATAGCATACTGTGAGTAAAACGTTAAAATCTCTCTTCTTTCCTGTTCATTTTAGCACTTAACACGAAACTGGATTGACTAAAATTGAGAGCTTTGTCCAAGTTTTTATTTTTCTTTATATGAGTGCAAGCTATCAAAGTATAACCAGGAGAAGCTGATGCACCACTGATTTGGTATTGGAGCCAATAGCACACCGACCTTTATGTGAGTCACAGGTACAGCTTCGTGTCGGTCGCTAAAATTCATAATATTTGGTTTGATTTCAGTAACGCCCGATGGCTTGTCGGGTCACACATCAAACACACCAGTTTAACCAATCACGCCCCTGCTATTCCACAATCGCATTTTTGTGTGTGTGTGAGCACTAACTAGCATGGCACTGATCCACCACTGTTTTAGCAACATGGGAATTGGCAAACAAACACCGAAGGCAGCAGGTTTATGAATTCATTTTTGTGTTTTTACAAATTTGGTGAAACTTGTTTGAGAAAGTTATTCCCTCTTCCCACAAAAAACATTGACAAATGACCAGCTGGATTGTGCCTGTACAAATGCAGGCTGAATATGATTTCCAGCCATTCCCTTTGCCTAGTTGTCATTGTCAATTAGAGGATTTAAAATTTTTAACAAATCTACTTGCTGTTTTTTTTTGTTTGTTTTTTCCCCTCAGTAAGGTACTCAGTACCACATTTTGTGACATTTATACTCTCTTCAGCTCCTGTAGTTCTGTATAAGCTTTTGTCCTCATCTTGTGTTTACAATGTGCTTAACAACCACTGCTATTTTAACACCACCACTAGGAGAATCTTAACACAGAAAGCACCAAGCTCCGCCAAAAAGTTATTCCCTCAAGTGGGAAAAGCAGAATTGATGATGTGACTCAAGTTAGATTTAAAATTAATAACAAATGGAGATCAATGTTTTTTTTTCTTATTTTGTTCTTACTAAATTAAACCAAACAGAAAGCGTTATTCACTGCTGTTATTACCTTTAAATAAACAATGGCTTTCTTGGTTGAAAAGGTGAAAAACTGAGACGACTAAAACTGCTGTTTGTGTTGTCTTAAAAACCTCTTCAAAACTTTGAACTTTGGTATTTGGTAAAATTATTTATCAACTTTTTGCAAGCAGGGGACAGTCATTTCTGTTGTTTTTTAAACGTTGGCTAAAGTTTTTTGATGTAGATTGAAGTTGATATCTGGAAAAGTATATGAGCTTTGATTTCAGGGTTTTGTTTTGTTTTTTTGAGAAAAAAGAAAGGGATTGGGGTAAACAAAATTCATACTTCATTTATGTAAGCAATGTATGCAAAGATTTGCTGGGAATAAATTTACATCAAACAGTAAAACTTCCTGAAAAATAGGATAAAATCAGAATCAGTTTTACTGGCCAAGATTGTGTGCACAAGCAAAAACATATAAACCTCTATGTAGACATATGTGCAGTACAATAATCTTTTTATTTCTTAAAAAGGGAAAAAAAGAGGAAATTAAGAAGAGATGCTTATTTTAAAATTGTTTTGTAGTGCCCATAATGATTAATGTTTATGCATTTCTAATACTTTAATGTATGTTGCCATGTGAGATGTACAAATTTCTTTCTTACCAGTGCAGTAGGGTTTGTTTTTTGGGGGGGAATGGATTAAGTTTAATGCTTCAAAAGCAAAGACATTAAAATGAGGGCTGTCAATAAAGTTGTGATTTTCAGTTTTTCCTGCGTTCTTCAAAGAGCCATGTTCCCATCTTTTGGCCGTTGTGCAGACTTGCCCTGCTTTGTGAGGGCTACTTAAAACGCTCTCAAAGACTCAGCTTCTGTCCTCCTTTTAGCTGCTCTTTCTGTGTCTGTGGAGGCCCAGTGTAAGGGGCTGTGTGTGAACTGCTTAACGTTCCCCTCAACCTTTTTTTTTTCTTTAGCCTTCATTCCTTATTTCATTTTTTTCTGGTACTGCTGCAGTGCAGGAAAGGAAGAGACAAGCCCACTGATGGAGATTGGTTGTAGCTTAACAGGCCCCCACAGAAATCTCCACCCATGTCATCCTGTTTGTGGAACAATTAGTCTTGCCATTTGTGCATGCCGAGGTGCACTGCTACAGTCATTCTTTACATGCAGTTAGTCAGTATCCTCTGTTTCCTAATGTATTTCCTACTTACTCCTAATTTGTTTCTTCATGCTGATTTACACATATTCAAACATCTGATGGACCCTGTGAAAGAAAGCTAAACTTAAAATCTCAACTTCCTTCCTTTATTTTGGCCTGTTTTATGTTTACATTTCCAGGACATATTCAATCATCTTTAGTTGTCACAACTGGTAGAAAATATCTCCTGCCTCCTTTTTCTTTGCTTAGCTTGAATTTGTCAATCTACTGCGGTGTTCAAGGCTCGGCAAACCAAAAGTGTCTATCTGTGGGATCATAAGAGAAACGTACATGAGTGAGTCATTTGAGTTTTATTTGGTTCATCCCAATAAATGAGACACTGTGTCATCAAGGTGTAGCTTATTCCTCTGAAGTACAGATATCCTGATGTATGTCTTTTTCTGGTTTTTACTCTTCATCATTTAAGAATATGCCAATGTGCCTTTTTTATCCAATATTAGAAATACATTATTAGATGCAGATAAATAAATTCCTTTTCTTAAAGTTTTTATTTCCTAAAATGCAATGACAGCATTCCTTACGTGAGCACTTGGTCATTTGTAGCAAAGGATCCATTTGCTGCTAAAAAAAATGCTTCCAACATCAACTTGTGAAAAGTTAATCGCTTTCTGCTTGACTTAACATGAATACAGTGCGAGACTGATCTGTTGACTACTTTGTGGATTAACTGATTGATTGAATAAAGTGCTTAATAAGTGATTTTTTTTTTTTTTTAACAGAATTTGAACCCGGCTAAGCAATGCCTGTTGAGGAAAAACATCTCAAAGCGTGTTCATTATTAATTCCTCAGTCCATTATTATTCCTATGTTATCCCAGTGTTTTTCTGGCTGCCTGCTTAATTTTGGCTTCCCCTACCTGGACATACACACACACATACTCACGCACACACTCACACCCACACACACATGGATTCCTGGAAAAGTGAGAAAACTGAGCAGACACAAGACAGGCAGGTCAGAAACACTACAACAAAAGCAAAAAAGCATAAGCCCATTTAGAAAAATGCGTCAAACTAACCGATATGTTAATTACCACACAAACTTTGGCCGCTGGAGCAGATTCAGTAGGAGAAGGAGGGAGAAATAGCAATTCAGGGGATTTATTATCGTCAGAGCAGGATGAGGGAGACGTGACCAGGGAAAGATTGATGAAGACTTAAGATTAGCTGCTGCTGCCCGGTAAGAAGGAGTGGAAATGTTCATGAAGAGGCAGTGTTTCATGCAGAGAAGAAGGCAAGTGTGTGCATGTGTGCGTGCATGTGTGCGTGCATGTGGGTGTGTGTGCGTGCGTGTGCGCGCGTGTGTGTGAAATTATGCTTTTTATGACCTCAGAGGAGAGGGGCGGGCCAAGGAGGACTGAAGGATTTCATTGGATAAGCCCAATGTCTGTCAATAAAATAATCCAATGTGCTCTTCCGGTCATAAAAATTGTATTTAATATACAATTTTTTGTTAAATTATGACAGTCCACATGTGCGGATGTGGATTGTAATGTATATGCATCAGTTTGGACTCCAGACGGTCAGTCCTCCCCTGGACAGAAGTTCAAACTGAAAGCAGCTTCTTTTTTTCTGTTCAATGGGTTGTGTTGCTCCAATTTAGACGGCACTTCATATTTTTACCCGCATTTGGCCAGTGGCAGGTGCTAATTTCCACCCCTGGTTTGATTATTGAATTTTTTATTTCAATAATTGATTCATCAAAATTTCTCATAGATTATTTAATTCCATTCAGAAAATAAATTATTTTTCTGCTATGCAAACGTGTTGCTTTGTTTTGATGTAATGAAATTTAACAAGTAGTGTTTCCTCTTTACACACAGGGAGCTGCAGCAGACAGAGTATTCTCTCTTTTAAAGTGAATATTAGGCCTGTCGCGATAAACGATAAGTCAATTAATCAGACGACAAATTAAAACTATCGACCTCATTTTAATTATCGGCTATATCGTTTCTTCCTGCCTTTTTCTCTTACTGTTGATGACACTGAATGAAAAAAGGCTCAACTCCGGTGCTCTCCATTAACTCTCCCTTCCTTATTTCCTTAGTGTAATGCCCAGCGCGCTGCACGATCGCGGATTGTCGGCCCATTATCAAAACCTGAGAGACACATTGGCCGACAGAAATCCTAGCTATAACGGTTCAATCGAAACCGTGTTGTGTCCAACAATGGACACAAAATAATAAGTCCAGTTCACTAATTTTGAAACCAGGCATTAATCAATTCCTTACTATAATCTACCTGCAATGCATGTGGCGAGTGTCAGTCTGACTGAATGAAAATCATTATAACTATTTATGTCACGTTAACGAAGAACAGCTGAAAAGTTACCGGGTTTTCTGGTAGAAATTTCGCTCCAACTCCTCCCCTAGTTATTTATATTTTCTTTGCATGAACTGTTGAATAAACATTCATGTTGTTTCTGATGTCTGCTGGACTTCGGGTTGCACCGTGTCAACTGTTCGGGATTCCCTCCGTGTTTCCCCTCAGAAAGCAGGAGGAGAATCCGCGCTTTCTGATTGGCTACCGGTCACATTCAACAGGCTGCGTTACGCTCCCAGTCTGGATAAATCCTTGATTTAGATCGGAGCAGCACAACGATCTACCATAACACACAACACTAGTGACAATCTCAGAATGAAGAACATTCTAAGATTGTCGTTCGGGGTAAAAAATCCTGTAGTTTGAACTATTGCATCAGGCAGTCGGATGTCTCTCTATTTAAATCTAATGATTACTGAAGGCCAATATACAATACAGACTTCATAATCTGCACTCTTTTGGTTGAATGCAATATTTATTTCCACTTTGGCTTTATGTTGTTTAGTTTTTATTCAAGTACATTTATTGTTAATGGAGACTAAGAATCTATTTTATTTTTGGTTTTGGTTGTTTTATTTATTTTGTGTATCAGTCCCAGTGTTAAGTGTTCTTTTGAAAGTAAAGTGTATCTATCTTTGGCAGGAAATCGCATGTATTATTATGTAATTTCCATTAAATCAATGTAAAAAGGTCTTGAAACAATATTATCGTTTATCGGAATAATTTTTGAGACAATTTATCGCCCAGCAAAATCTGTTATCGTGACAGGCCTAGTGAATATTGTAAAGATAGAAAATCGGTACGATTCTTAATAAAAACTGAGATTTGTTTGTTCAACAGCATGAAATACATTGTCTGGAAAACAGTTTAACCAAGATCTGAACATTTATATTCGTATATCATATTAATATAGATTATGTGTTCAACTCTATTGTCATATTACTTATCAGAGTATTTTACTTGCAATATCAAACACTGTAAAAACTGCGGTTTTACATTACATGCGATTTTTGCAACAAGATTCAATTTAAAGAATTTTTCACAAAACCAAATAAAAATCTTTGGAACTTTTGATCTCATTTCTTTATATTGTTTTTGTCATGCTTGGATGGTCCGAATCTTTGTTTAAATGTTTTGATGCAAGTTAAAACGTGAACATTTTCCCTGTCATTTTATTTTCAGCTTGGTTACAGATTTGTCTTTGAGGTATTTTTGTTATCATTGTAAAACCTTTTTTGTATCCACAATACTGACCATTTTTGTCTGTTCCGTGTTTTTCTGTGTTTGTTTTGAGTTTTCTGTGTCCCTGAGTCTCCTCGTTGTCCTGTCTTCCCCCTCAATTACTCCCAGGTGTGTGTCGTCTTTGTGATTACCCTCTGTGTATTTAATCCCTCCTGTGTCCTTTGTTCCTTGTCGGGTCCTTGTCTAATCTTGTCGTTTGTTTGCGTCACTTCTCACGTCAGTCTGCCTTGCCTGTCGGCCTGTTCACTCGTGTGACCAGTGCTACCGGTGTTGAGCCCTGGCTTCCGATCAACCGTGCTACCTGGCCGTGGACCTACTGTGGTTTGTGTTTTTGGATTGTCGTCGTCATTAAACCACCTTTTTCATGTATCCTGGGTCTCCAACTATCTGCCTCACCACCTCCACACACCCAACTCATGACAGTTCTTGGTGGAGACATCAGCGGGCTGAGTTTGATTAAATTGTTAGATGCACTTTAAACAAATCAAGAACATTTGGTAGGACACTGCATATTTAGGCATCTATTATACCCCACAGTTACCAGTAAAACAAAAGATGGTAACAAATTAAAATTGATGGTAATCATTGCTTTTCACAAAATTCTAAAAGCTTATTAAAGTGATTGTGTGCTGTATGCATGGGTGGGCTCTTTACATCTTGTTTGACATTTTGTGTGTTCGCTCGGTTTATTAATGCCTTCATGTGTCTGTATGTCAGTCAACACATTTTTACTGTAATATGTGGTTAGCTACTGCCTGCGAATTGGTACTAACAGCTGAATTGCATGTTTATATGAGGTCGGACGGAGAACACGTAAGCAAACATGAGGTTACCAGGCAGCAAATATAGTTGAGTTAAGGTTTAATTTGAAGCTGCCCTGAATTGTAAGACTTGGTGAAATGCAGTATTTGCCAACATGTTTTGTGTGTTGTTAGTGGTCATGTGGCTGAAGTTGCATAGAAAGGAAACAAGCTGTCACCGTTCATAATTGCTTACCGCCTGGAGCTGCTGTTGGGCGTTGTCATCTGCACTGATTTTTTTTATTTCCCTAACATAAGAATGTGGGAAAACAATGACTCTTCTCTCCCTTTTCTTTATTCTTTTTTAGCTTAAGATATTTTATTAGGCTCCTCTCCTTTTTAGGTATTTGACTTTCAGTCCTTTTACATTAACTTGGTCTGCTTTCTCATTGACCAGAGCTGTTTTGAAGGTTACAATGTACTCGCATAAAATTACATCCAGGAACAAGCCTCTAAGCTACAGCAGGATGAAGAATAATATGTTTGCTGTGTTTTTTGCAGCCAGTTTTGAACCGCAATATCTTTTTAGAAATTGTGGTTTAAACTTCTGGTTTTTAAAGATGTTTTATGAATGACTTGACACTTACCAACAGCTTACATACCATGTGTTTTACATTCATAGTTGTATTGCTTTATTTAAAATAAAAAAAAAAACAATTCAAGGTATCATTGAGTTAAACTGTCTGGGAGAAATGGTCAAACTAAGTTTCTCTATTTGGACAGGTTGTATTAAAAGCTTGGACATTTACACTGCTTAAATAAAGTTTTCATGTCCCTTGAATTTGGTCATTTTGTATGTTAAAACCACAAATCTCAATGTGTTTTATTGTGATTATATGTGATAGACAATCATAAAGTACTGCACAATTGTGAAGGAACTCCTTTCAGACAGAAATCTGAATAGACTGGGGCACATTTGTAGTCAGCGCACCGTTCTTTACCACCGTTGATGCTGTTACAGCTGCCAGTCTTTTGGGGGTTATGTCTGAGATGTTTGAAACTTGGGCTACTGTTTTATAACATAACCCTACTTTCAAGTTCTGTGGCCTGTAAAGTTCTCAGAGAAGCCTGTGGAAATTTCCCTGAACATTTGGATTTGGACGTAGACTAAACTGGACACAGGTGGAGTAAAGAAGGCTGAATACAAATGCACACATGTTGATTTATATATCTAAATGTTTAAAGCCATGCATCATTTTCCTTTTACTTCAGTTTGGTGATACAGATCACACCTCTTTATGTGACTGGTGTCCTAAAGTATTGCATTGAAAATGGGACTGTTTTTCAGGAGCAGTTTTTGAGTTAGTGGGTCTTTGATGTCTGTGACACACAGCTACATCCAAACAGTTGTCTCAAAAAGAAGCAATAAATAGTTGTTGTACTGTCATTATAGTACAACAAAATATAGAACTAAAACTTGACGTCCATATTGTCTATCTAAACATTAGAGTGATGGCAATGAGCCCTTCCAACCTCAAAGATTTGAAACTCATCACCAAAGGCAAGTTATCAATATCAGTAGAGCCATACAGTGAATTCATTAAAATGGCATAACTAACATTTTAATGAATGCCAGTTCATTAAAATGACAATTTTATTCAACTATACATAATGTTGTTCAACTATACATAATAATAATAATAATGAAAATATTATTTTTGCTTTTTTATTTTTTGACAAATACTGGCAAATGTACATCATCTTTTTCTTCGGGGGAGTTTCCTGAATATTTTCCTATCACAAACTTCTTGGACGAATGAAAATATTTCAATAGCTTAATCTACTGAGTATATAAACAATTTTGGGTCTAAAAATATTTTCAATATTTACAAAGATGCAAAAAGTAATACATTTCTTCTTCCACTTCACTTCTGATATGCTACAATCCTGAGGAATAAAAGAAAAAAAAATTAATTCACATAAAATCTCACCCCGAGGCCAAGAAGTCTTGAGATATTAAACACAATGTTGCAACAAACGATTTCACACATTTCCAAGGCCTTTTCTTAGCTGTCTGTAATTGGAAGCAGTTCTCAGTAAAACATAGGTCAGTGGGTTGAACTGGCATGATTGACAAAAACTCAATGTTGAAGGGAAAAAATGTACTCACAAAACCATGTTTGAAACTTGAAAATAGCTTTGAAATAGATTTTTATATGCAGCAGATATTGAGTATTTGTACAGTGCTATTGTGCAATTTTGTTTTTGCACAGTTGAGCTGAAATATAGCAGTGACCTTGAGACTGACGGCGTTTAAGGGCTTTTCCACATTTGTATTGGGCGAACTGGGTAAAGTCTGGGTGCCCTTTAATTATGCATAGTTCTGAGTTTTATGTGAGTGCAGCGGCGCAATAATATTCAACAAGCACCAAAAGCAACAAATGTGTTTTTCTTTCTTCCTGTTGTGGCCTGACGTGGAATGCTTCGGGCTGCTTATGCTAAACTGCCAGACCTCAGATCATCTGAACATGATTTTCACTCACAGAAAAGAAAAAAAACTCTTTTACTTCTGTAATATTGGTCCTTCTTAGTTACAAAAGGATCATCTTAAAGCTTATAAGACAAAGATCTGTTATTTACAAAGCATAAACATCAATCTATCCAATGTTTCTGCCAGGCAGACTTACTGCACTCGGTACTACAATCCAATCAGAGTTAGGCGTAGCAGGGAGGTAAGCTAAATTAATTCCCTAAAAACAGGAAACAAATCTGTTGTTCAAAACATTGTTCAAGCATTTTAACTGCAAATACTACTTGTTGTCTGTAAAATTGAAAAATGTTGCACATTTTAGTTGTGTCTGTTCTCTATAGAGTTTATTTCCTGTTCCCTTTTCTGACTTTGACCCCTTCAGGACCTTGGTTGGATTTTACTTGACTTTACCTCAGATTCCCAGATGGGTAAATTCTGTGTCAGTCTGCAGTTGAGTTTGCACAAAAATCAGTTTGTGTGAGATGGGGTGAAGACTGAATTTTTGAAGTCAAACAAATGTGTGGGAATTTTTTGAGCTGATCTGAATTTGTTGAGTAGTGTGAACTGATCTCTGACCCAACTCAAATGCAAGTTACCAACAGGTAAAAAGAGGCTGGTTCAAATCAGATGCTTAAACAGGCAGAGCGTCAAGTGTAAGGTATCTTCCATGTTGTCAAAGACTCGTAGTAACTCTACCAGTAGCTTAGGAGTTGAACATATCCAAGTAGATTGACTTTCACGACACAAATTGAATTTGAGGACAACTGTTAAACTTGGAAATGTTGGTGCTGTTTCATAAGCCGACCGACAGTGCACAGCAACAGGTGGGGAAGGGGATTTATATGGAGCGTTGAGTTGCTGTGATCCCTCCATGCAGCTTGCTGAAACACCTGTCACTCCAAAAAGACCTCAAAGTGTGAGAACATTTTTTTACAGTTTTAATACTATGCATTTTTTAAAAGATTTACCTTCATACCAATAACTGGCCAATTCCTACCTCAGTAAAAGTATTGACCTAGCCTTTAGATGATTAACTTCTGCACAACAATTCAATATCTGTCAGAGTATAGCTCTCAGAGTTAGACTTCCCAGGAAACATCCCAGTACTCAAGTAGATCTGCTGTGAGAAAGCTGACAGGGAATAGGGCTAGTTGATATGGACTTCATGATATATTTTTTATTTGATCACAATAACAATAAAGGTAGCAATGAGAAGTAATTACTTATTTTTAGGTAGCTACATTACTGTGACTGTGTGTCACAGTAATCATATTCCTACAGACACAAATATTGGTCTTGAAAAACCCATTTATAATACACTTTTGCAGGATACCAGTCACATAAAATGTGATTTCTGTCTCTAAACTGCACGCAGTAACTGCGTTCAATCATATTTTGAAATTTATTGATATTAATTTATGGAACAAACAGTGGAGAAAATGGTAAAAATAAAAATTGTGACAATAAGGAGAGTTTTTAAATCAAAACTTTATCATGACAAAAAATTTATCACAATAAATGTTATCAATTCAATAAATATCCACCCCTAACATGGAATCAAGGCATTTCAGGCTGTGCTAATGGTTGCATATATAATCCACATAAAGAATGTTTTTTTGTTTGTTCAAATATCTCTCAACACAGGCTCTCAATATTCTAAACAGCAACACTTAGTTATATTTGTTGAAGTTGAATTATATGTGGAATTCTTTGGCCATATGTTTTGTTAATTATTTTTTATTTACTTCACGGAAAAAAATTAATTTAGTTATGTTTTGATGGATTTTTGCCTAAAATTTCAATCAAAAAATCCAATCAGATTGCTGCTTTTTAAGAAGATAAAAAGCAGCAACAGTGAGGAGAGAAGACGACTCCATCTTATCGGCTTATAAATAAGTTCTAAATGAGTTGAGATCAATTCACAACTTTGCACTTTCCCAGGAGCCTCAGCGTGGCTCCAACAACAAACAGCAGATGGAAATTGTCAACTGTGAGGCAGGACAAATGCTGCTGATGTTGGATTCAGGTTATCCGGAAGCAGAGGGGTAACATTCTTGCATTTGAAACAGAATTTTGTTTCAAATGCACCCTCTGGTGTCAATCTTTTTTGATTAAAAAAAAATTGCCTTATAATGTTTTTAATTTGAGTCCTGCCTGTTGTGAGCATGACTATAAAGTTAGGTATGCGGCCTCATTCTGATTAACATACTTCCATTTGATTCCACGGCATCATCTGCAAAGACAGGGCTGCTGAAAAAAGAGGAAAGCGGTTTTGTTTTGCAAGGATTTATAGTTGTTTACCCATATAAAACAAGCAACCAACTCAACAGCCGCAACAACTTAAACAGGGGACGTGATTTATGTCCCTTCAGACTCCCATCTTCTCCCATGCGCTGTCAGTCGGCTGCGGTTTTGCCGTTTTGCGCATGTACTTATTTCTCAGACGACCTCATGTCTGGCGGAATAGAGTGGGACGGCAGAGAAAGGCGACGTCCGAGGTGACGGATGCTTCGCTCCGTCCCTCCCTCCCTCCGGCCCACTTGTTTACAGTTTTGCTGGTCGTAAAACGGTCAAAAGCTGTCACTCAAAATTCAGAGTCTGCTTTCACATGCGGCGAATCAGACCGCCTCTTTGAAATACAGCCATCACAGTTTGACAGACGTGTTCCTAAACGTCTCTCCAAGCACTAGCTGGTCAGATCTTTTCTTTTTTAAAATTGTCTTTATTGAACAGTTCTGCTTTAAGTGATATGTTTATGAAGCAACAGAGATTGTGTAAATCTACTTTGACTTAGTTTTTCTTCTCATAATAAAAATAATCCAGAAACACATTTCTGAGTCCATCAGAAACTCCTGACAGCCAATTAGAGAGGAGATATCTGTCCTCTTGTGTGTGTTTCGACTTCTGGCTGTCTCACACAAGGCCTACGATGACTGTTTCAGCTCTGACTCTGAATAAAAGCTCAGGAAACATTTGAAATTGATTCTGTCTTCTCACAAGCAGCGGACTCTGCACGCATTGCTGAACTGCTGCGTCATAGTTGCATGTGTGTATTCATACTGCTGACCCTTCTTTTGTTTCCGTGCTGCAGTTACTCTCCTGCCTGCACAGTTTCTTGTTTTTTTCTTTTTCTTTTAACAGAGCAGTAGTTTCTCAATCCATAGCTGAAATGACTGGAAAAGTAAAGATAAGAAAGTACAAGAAATGAAGTTTGTCTTTGAAATCTAGTGAAAACCAGATTAACGCTGCTTTAATGTCAGATTTTTTAGGTTATTTCAACTAAACATTCTGGAGATGCACCAGTCAGGCTTGATTAAGACAGACTTACAAATTTGTCTCTGCTGATTAAAATTTTAATCTACATAAATTAATCAATTTTAAGCCATGTAACACATCAACAAATAACAACTACGCTGCAGATCTTGTAATCCAAAAGAAAAGAAAGAAATTACAAGATCATCCTATTTATGCAGCAACACATTACTCCCTTCAAATAAAGTTTTCTTTAAATTAGCAGTAGAACATGATGAATTTATGGAATGAAAACATTGAAAAAGTTTTGGCTTGCATGCATTTTTTTTTCTCCTGTTTTCATTAGTTCCTGTTTATTTCTCTTTTCTGTTTAATTTTGCAACTTTTGAAAATTCTTTCTTTTTTATTTAGTTAAAACAAAGTTGATGTGGATGGTTTGTTGGTAAAATGATTGCATTTAACATTCTGGCTTTGTATCGCTACAGTAAATTCTGAATTGGAAAGTTTTCTATTTCATGAAAATACACATTGTGACCTTTGACCCCCAAACTTACACAGACACACAAACTTTGTTACAAGTGATTTGATTCATTTTCTTTACTCTAGTCATCATCTGAACTTTACTAAAAAAAAAAAAAAAAAAACATTCTATATGTCTATATGATAAAATGAACATAATTTATCTTGCATAAATATTTATTATTTTCACTTACCTTCTCTGGCGTTGAGCTGTGCCCAGCCATTTATTTATTATGAAAAAAGAAATTTATAATTCTCAACAGATTTCTGTTTGCAATAAACTAAATCGACAAAGTTAAGTAAAAAATAAATAAAGTTCTTTTTTTGTCACTCAAACATCTTCAATTATCAGGTGTGTGTTTTTAAGGTTTTATTAGTGTGGCACGACTGATATTTTATTTCATTATTCAATTAGAATGCTCACGAGCAAAAATTAATCTCTTTTCCATATAAATTTAATTTTTTTTGTAAAATGTAAAAGTTATTTTGAATTATTTGTTCACCAAAATTGTACAGTTACTATTATGTTATGCTGATTTGACCTTATTCTATTTTAAAAGTCCAAATTCAGCTGAGCTGTTGCACAAGTCCAGAAACTTCTGTTTGAATCATTGACACTAAAGAACAAAATGAGCTCCCGCTTCATCGACCAGTCATATAGACCTTTAAGATGTTTCCTCCACCAATATTTTTATTTTCCTCCAGCTTTCGAAATCTAATTTTAATAAAACGTTATAACGTCCCTTAAATCAGTTCTGGTTTGACCCAGACAGATTTGTTTGTCAGTCCCGTGGGTTCTGGGAATCGAAGGCGAGCGCGCTGAACCGACTGTTGGTGTCTCCGTTGTCGTTGGAGATCAGCCGTGTTTTTAGGTACGGGATGTGCCGGAGCGGTTAACTAGTTGAGAGGAAAGTAGAACGCAAGCGATGGAGGGATGGAGCGAGAGATGAGTCATTTTCTCTGTCAGACACTGTTGTTTTCCACTAAGCCCTGTTATTTTCATTTGTAAGTGGATGCCAGGTAGTGGGTGGAAAAAGCTTATCCTTTTTTTTCCTCGTTTTTTTTGTTTGTTTTTGTTTTCAGATTTTGTGTAATTTTATAATGGGGGAGAGTGTGGCTTAAGTTGAAGCTTTTCCATATACTTGTCCCAACTTAACCTTGTGCTCGCTCTTTATATCGATCTGAGCAGCTGGATTTGGACTGCAAAGTAACTCCAGCTTTAGATCTGGATTGGTAGTTCATGTTGAAGGCTTCTTTGCTAACGTCTTAATTTGTGAGGAATCTATGAGTCAGTTTTAATTTTGTCCCAATTGCTCAAGTCAATATTTAACTATATACTTTTTAGGTGATGGTCTAAAAAAAAAAAAAATCATTTCTCAGTTATATCTGATAATAATTTGTAACTTGAAAACGAATCACTTCCTATTAGAATATTTTGAACACCAATCATATCTCATTATGCATTACAATGCTCAGTGGAAACCATCTTAGCACTACAACAGACGCTAATATTTACAGCCTTCCTTACTTCTGCTCCTTGGGGTAAGCCAATCAGCATAAGGGAAAATAAATGGCACTCTGTGATTGGCTGCTTTGCAAACACCACCCAATAGTATGTCAGGTAGCATTGCATCCAGGCATTGCAGCTTCCTCAGCTGGATTTTCTTTCAAATATTTTAGATGACTGCTATGATGAACGGTTTTTCCAATAATAATTTGAAGTTGTTTCATACTGAAAAATTCGCAAATACTGAAATGTGAATGGGGTGGTGGTCTCCTTTGCACATTGTTGCTTTGTAACAAAAAGGCAAGTTAGATTTTACAAATTTGGACGTAAATTGCGAGGATAAATAAGAATGAAAATGTTTGCACACCTTTCTGATTTAATGTAATTGCATATTTCTGAACATTTAAAATGACAGCCTATTTCCACTGTCCATAGGTTTGATCCCACTAGAGTTTTAAAAAACTCCCAGACGGTGAAGAGCTTAACAATGGTCACTTTTAACCACTTCTCTGCTGGTATTTGCCTGTCTGCCCATTTAAATCCATTGCAAATCTCTTTCCTGCCACAAAACAGCAGTAATCTGCGACGAGTCGGTTTTCCTCGTCTGTTCATGTGTGAATTCAGATCTGATTTTCTTGACATTCTCTGGTGCTTTATGGACAAAAGCTGCTCAGGTCTAAAGTTAGATTTGAAGGTGTTCTTTCAGGAGCCAGTTGGCTGCCTATTGAGGTGGCAATGAGCATTTCTTCTTACAGGGAAGCTATTGCCTGGCTGCTGCAAAGGGCCCTCTTCTTTTCTTTGCTGATTCTGAGCCAGCCTTTCTCTACAGAAGCCTTTGTAGGGAGAAGTTTTTTTTTCCCATTTAAACACATATTTCTGATGAAAAGGTATAATCTGTGGTATTGCATAATCAAATACACAGCTGGACCTTTAGTTTTTAGTATGTGCTAAGCTTACAGTTGTTAACATGACTGCATGGTGAACTGCAGTTCACCATGCAGCCCATTGATATCCATGAAAATGGACAGTTATGAGTTGTTTTTGTTGTTTCAAATTAATTATGCACATTTAACACCTTTTGTTGCATCAGTTTTTAAAACCTATTCATTTTGTCAGAATGTACACGAGTTTGTACAGGTGCTTGAAATTCATGGAAATGCTTGAATTTCAATTGGGTGTTTTTAAGGTTTGGAAAGTTCTTGATTTCTGCATAAAGTCCTTGAAAGTGCTTGATATTCAAACTGCACAGTTTTGCAGACAGTTGCTTAAAATCCTAAATTTAGAAAATGTTATTTATAGTTATATATTTTCATACACCAAATAGAAAAAAACTGATTTTCTTCTCTCGCTGTCTGAAGTTAAATTAGACTAAATGTTTCTTGTTTTAGGCCAGTTAAACTTACCAAAGTTTGGTCTATTTGCAAAATCCTGAAAATCTTAATGAGAAGGAAGGTAATTTATCTTATCTTGATTTGTTTAGATTGTTTTAATAATGAATATTTATTATTCCTAATGGCTCAGGGACTCGTTGATCATTTTGAACAACAGTTTTTTTTCATTAAATTATTATTTTGCTCTTAAACCATTCAGGTGTGAGAGAAACACTTAAGAAAATGACATTTTGTAGTTTACCTTGTCCCTCTTCTAGATTGCACAATACTACCACAAAAATATTACTAACAATACCGTAATAGTGAATAACAGTGAATTAAAACCATTTTTATTTAATTTAATTTTTAATATTTGGCATTATTTTTTTGAAAACTTGCCCACAAATACTTGACAAGTTCTTGAATTTTACTGTGGAAAAGTGTACAAACTGTATAAAATTTGTATCTTTTTATGCCTTTGATATGCTTTTGCAGAAGAACATTGTTGCATGTCTTTGTTTTTGTGTCATTTGGAGATGTGGCCTTTTAAAAGCCAGTTTGCTTCTGCAAACATTGTGCATTTAGAGCACTTCCACTGCAGGACATTTACAGTCAGAAATGCAGACTGCATTCATTTATGTGAAGAACATTCCAGACTGTTTGAAGCATTAATCTTCAACAAGCTTATTTAGAGCCAGATGCATGAAAAGCACACATTTCCTTTAAAATGTGGATTCTTCTTCTCATATATAAGCATAATGCTCTTTTAATCTGTAATGAGTTGCAGATCAAAAGTCAGAGTCTTAAATATTCAGGCTTACTGACATAGAGGAAGCTTAAAGTCAGCTGCCAACTCATTTAAAATGATGAAGCATACGCTGAAATTAGCAGTGGGTTGTCTGGAATTGGTAAAGGATTATTGCAGAGGTGGTAGGCTTGAAGAACCTGCCCATTCTTAAATCTTGACACAATTCTACTTCAAATAATATCTATCTTGGATGGGACTCATTTACTATCTGCTGGATCTTGTAGACATCCATTTTTAATGCCTTTCTGTTTACATCTCAAGGTTGTTGTGGCAAATCCGAAAGTGATACTTGACTCCCACTTACTCGCATGCAAAGCCGTCTCGGGTTTCTGGAGTACAGCGGTCAAGTTTCTTCCTACAGAGTGACACAAACTTAGCAACCCACTTTGGTCAATATGACCTCGTATTTTGGGGTTTTTAAACTCTTCTCCATTTGTATCCGATCACAGAGTATTATTTTATTTGTATATATAAGTAACAACAAACAATCAATATTGATTGATGGCAATATCAGTTTTAACTGAAATTTTGAGGAAGAGCAGCTGGCATTATCTTGAAAACATCTGCCCTCTTCTCCTTCAGCAAGAGGCCCTTCATAGTAAGTGCCAGGTCCTTCTCCTTTTGAAGTCTTCTTTTATTAGCGTGCCAAGCCACATCAGGGAATGTGAAAGGGTCTGTTTTCAAGTAAAGACGAAAGATCCTTCACTTCATCATATTCCGACATGCAAAATAAAACATATCGCTGTCATCATTTCCTGTTTTATATTTATTTTCAGCATAAATTCTGGGTTTCATAGTGCTTTGCTGAAGTGGTTTTTTAAGATAAGAACTTTTTTCACATTTTTTCCTGTTACAACCACCAACTTCTTTGTATTGACATTGGGATTTTCTAGAAAAACCAATCAAGATGCCATTTGCATTTTGCCATAAGGGATGTTGGGGACACCACCACATAAAGGAAGGTATGCCACAGAGAGTGACTTGCCGCTGTGGATTATATTCCATAATAAAGGAATCTCCAAAACACATCTGAATTATTACATGTTATTGTCATTCAAATCCAACATATGTTAACATGAGGGTCATTTTCATACGCTTGAACTAAAAATTTTTTTTAACTTAACCTCCTGTTGCCTCTACTTCGGACTGTAGTCTCTAGTTTCTAGTCTAGATATTTTTCCGGCTAGAACACATCATGTCACAGTAGAACATAATTTAACAAAGCTTTGAGGCAGATAATTTGCCTTGAAATTTTAACAATTAAGGTACTTGGATCATTTGATGAATCATTATAGTGCGAGCTTTAATCAAAGGACAGTCATATTATCGAATGGCCCAGTCAAAGTTCAGTCCAGTTGAGGAACGTGACTCATCAAAGTATAGACAAAATTTTATTCATAGTTGCTAAATGGGCACCCTCAAAGTCTTTAGTAGATGTAATTACCGGAAAGACATTTTACAACGTTTAAGGGTCTGACTACAAATGCACACCACACTATTTCGACATTTTTCAATGGACATATGTATCATTTCCTTCAATTTCATAATTATTCAATACTTTTTGTTGGTTTTTCACGTTAGAAATTTACCAAAGTATATGGCAGTAAAGTGAAGTCGAAAAAAAAAGATTGAATACTTTTGTGAAGAACTTTAAGACAATTTCTGTGTTGCTTTTCTTTTTTTTTCCCAAGTTATATATTACATAATAAATATATACAATTTATATATATTTGATGAAATTCTCTTGCAGCACACTTCAATTGCGTACTTGTATGGGTGCTTCGAGTCAGTGTATTGATTTACACCTGCATACTTGGCAGTGCAGGCGAGCTAGGAGGCGTCTCCTCACGCTGCTGCTGCTGCAGACATTAAACTGTTCCTCGGCCTAATGTTCCCATTTCAACTGTTCTTCCTGCATAACAAAAGAGCTGCCAGCTTCACAGACTCGTCTTGTGAAAAACAGATCAAGTTCAACTGTTTGAGCAACAGAAAAAAAGCAGAGGAAAACATTGTTTGGTTTTGGCTAGTGTGTGATTTTTATTGTCATGTTTATATGTCCTTTGGAGCATACCGTTCTCCAGACATATTAAGTGTTAGGATACAGCCGTTAATTGTGGAAAACAAGGTTTCTGGGGGGAATCTAGCAGAGTGTGACCATTCCTCTCTGCTCTCAGTTCACCGCCTGGTCTCTTAACACCTGGAAGCAATACTCAGAGGAATTCACCTTTTTACCTTTAGAGAGGATGAGTGTGGATATGAGCTACACGGCATACCGGGAGGACTTAGCTTTCTCTTTCAGAAAACGCTAAGATTTCAAGCGCGAAGAGGATGGGGGCTGGACTTCAGATTTCAAGTCACATTCAGAAAATTACAGGAACTATGAGGCAGTAATTCTAGTTATTCAGATACCCACGTCTCTGCGGCCGCCTGCACGCTCAGTGGTGATGAGAGACGGATGATCTCCTGCAGACAGCTGGATGGATCAAACCGAAATATCAGCATTTCACCAGAAATGCAAAAAAGCTGCATATTGCTGGAAGGGTATGTTCGTCTTTTATGTCTTAAATGTCTGTTTTGCTTTAAATTATCAGTTTTTTGTCTCTACGCAAAACGGTTGCTGTTAGTGATGAAGTCTCAGTTTTCCACAGTTAAGGTCCTGAATGGAGGCCAACATGCGGGTCCAGGCAGAGTGGGGCTAATCCACTGCAAATATTGTAATTGCAAAGCACTATATGACATAAATATAATTATATCTTCTGCTTCCTCTCTGGTGAATTTAAACTACAACTTTGTTTTTAAAACATCATGCAGTTCTTTTTGGAGAAGTGAAAATCTTTATTAGGTGACTCTTGTTTCTACAAGTTGTTCTGCTCTCATAATTCCCTGCCTTTTATTTCAAGAACTAACACGAAATGCTATTAAATCTTTATTTTATATTTTACTGACTCTAATTAGAGAAAAATTATACAGATATTATGATTTCACTGCAGCCACAAGATCCCACTTGTTAGGACGTTTGCCCAATACAGTAACTCTGTCATGCAATGAAAAAGATTTTATGTTTAATGACCAGCTTCGGTATAAAAGTATATTTATTCATGTTTTCAGGCCTTGGCAAAGCAATGTTTGCCAAATTTCAAGTCACATTCAGAAAATTGGCCATAGTTTGTTGTTTTATTTTTGAATTAAGTTACTTAAATCAGAATCATTATATCAACGCAAGTGAGTGCAGTTTTGCTGCAATGCCAAGTTTCACAACTGCAAAGTTATCCTGATATGACACCGCTCTAAAATGAAGTGAACTTTGTGCTGGAGAAAGGATAACAGTTTTTTTTGCTCACCTTTATTTTTTACTTCCTGTTCCGCTCTCTACTCCGAAGTTGCCGATGAACCTTGAGTTGCCTTAATAGTTCCTCCTTAACAGTTTGGTGTTTCTCCAAGAAGTAAATGAAGATTTGATCCGAGTCATTATCACTCCCACTGACTTCTAGAGAAAAATGTAAATCAATTTAGCTTACACCTGGGATCACTTGCAGATGCAAGATAAGAATAAAAATATCAAGATGGGACCATCGTGCTAAATGTTAGTCCTGTTAAGTTTTCACATTTTTAGTACATTCCCATCACTTGGCACAAACCAACAGGGCAGTTTGTCAACACTTAATGGCCTGTGTGTTACGCACCCTTATGCCATCTGAACTGATGTTTCAATGAGTAAATAGCTCACGTATGACAGCAAGTGAATGCAGTGCATAATGATCCATAGAGACTACTTAGTCCCATGGTGGAAATACACCCAAGAAATGACCTAGACAGACTAAAAGGTTCCAGAACATTAATTTCCTATGACGTACATCTTGTTCTTTTTGCACAAGATGTACTCTCACCGAAATATCTTTTAAGTAGTTCTTGTAGTACATCAAGTCCTTTTTGATAAGTCTTTTATGGCAATAAAAAATACTTTAACTTTATAAAATTACCTAGGAAAATGTGATTTTCAAAAAAGAGTAAGATCTCAGGGTTTGATAACTGTATTAACTAAACTACGCCTATTCTTAGTGGCACTTGACTGCATTACCGTACTAGACCTTTGTCACAATATCACCAATTCTTATTGCCTTCTGCTGATATGGAGACCATCCTTCTTTTTTCAGATTATCCCTCATTTAAAATGTAAGCAAAAACCAGTTTTATTAAGATGCCTATGTAATCTAAGTTATTATGATGCCTCTGTAGAGTATAACAGTTTACTTGCACAAGATATTGGCGTCGACACTGACATGCAGTAAAACACTATCTACTGAAACCCAGTAGCTAGTGAAAAATTACTAAATGACAAAGACTACAAATGACATGCTTGTCAAGGGAGTTAAATATGATAAATTAGCATTTGAATGTTCAGTAATATTTTATTAGAAATGGGGCAAAAATGTATGTTTCATTGGTAAAGACATGATTAAAAACTTAACTGGTTTGTCATTTTAATTAAATCTATGCTAGACTAAAATCATTCACTCTGTTCAGTTAAATAAATGAATTAAATAATCCAGCAGTTGTTGTGGTGGTATAACGCCCGCACGTGCACACGCGCACACACACAAACCACACAGGAACTGCTTAGACGCCCTCGGTAGCTTGGAAAAAAATAAAAACAAGAAAACAAGCCTTTCCCTTTTAGTTCTACATGATTTACGGCTTGAAATAATGACAAGAAAAACAACTTCATTTAGAGCTTTATTTTCAGCAATTTTAAAATGTTAAAAGATTTTCATCCAGTCAGTATAAAAATGGCCAGTCATTTTTTAAATTGCTTTGGTATGATTTTAAAACAAATTCACAACTGAATGTGATGCTTCCAGCATCTCAGACATTAACGTCTAGGGAAATGTTGATATAAAATCTTGTCAAAAAAAAAATACAATGTTTCTGTGCATATCCAGTCCTCACCTCCATCTGTCTCCGCTGTCTTACCGTAGTTTTACCCCAACAAGGATCTGGTCCCAATTACAACCTGGTTAAATGTGTTATTTGTTTCACTTGGACCACATTCAGACAGCCATTGTGCCACTGGCAAAACCTGCCTCAGAAACAATGGCCAATTTAAATGACATAATGTCTAAGCTGCTATCAGATAATACGAGCCACTCAACTCCTTGGCCAGGGCCACATTGTGTAGGTTTTAGGAAAAGCTGTATGCATTGTGTCCATAACATAACACTGTGATACATTGGAGGTTTTTGAATGAATGGGCAAGAATAGTTTGACCAAGTTATAGTTTCTGTTAGATGAGAATAAGTTCAGCACTTCTTGGTAACAGAGCAATACAGTTCATCAGAGAAACAATGGGACAATGCAGGAACAGGAACATAAACATGAGCACACAAAGAAGTAACAGCCTTGGGAGAGCTGCCTAACTGTACATATCCTTTTTTCTTTCTTTCCTTCTTTTTCCAGTACACATTTTGTTTCGGTGTAAACAGGAAGTCTGTGAATTGCCTTTAAGAAGTAGCTTTCGTGATGTACTCTGTAATGCCATGTTAATTATCTCAGTGGTTAATGTTCCTTATAATAAAACATGGTGACGTGTTTTGTGGAACCTGTGGTGAAATGTTTTAGATCCTGTGTGTTGGATTCGCTGTAGCTGTAAATGTAGACTGTAGCTAAATGAATAGTCCTCAACACACCCTGATGGTAGCCATGGGGATTGGTTTGGCCATTATGAGGTGCTTTTGAAACAAGGGTTTAGCTTTTAAGATACAGGCTATAATTCCCTTTTTATGTTACCATAAAAATGATAAATTTTAATGTTAAAAGATATTCCTTCAACTCCTGTTTGAGGTGGGGCAAAAATAAGTTTGAAAAGATTTTCGCTACAAAACACATTTTGAAGCTAATGTACATTTAAGGTTGTTAAGATATGTAGTTACTGGAAAAAAAGTTCAATAATAGAGTTGAAAAATTCATGAAACTTCTTGTGTTTCTTTTTTAATAAATAAGAGGGTATATGAGATCACAATACAGCTGCAGTTCTTTTGTTGTTACGCTGTATCCCATCTTTCCAAGTATTCTAGGATGTTGAAAAATGTGTAATGTTGGTGTAAAAGGGAGGAAAGCTGGGTTTAGTTGTGGATCATCAAGTCCTGTTATGACTTTCAAATGTGTTACTGCTTTGGATGTGCCTCTGTTCTGAATGGGATGTCATGGGAACAGTCTGGTCGATTTTAGAGTCCCTCCTGTATTTTTAACTATTGCATCAGGCAGTCGGATGTCTTCTCTATTTAAATCTAATGATTACTGAAGGGCAATATACTAAACAGACTTCATAATCTGCACTCTTTTGGTTGAATGCAGTATTTATTCCCACTTTGGCTTTATGTTGTTTAGTTTTTATTCAAGTGCATTTATTGTTAATGGAGACTAAGAATCTATTTTATTTTTGGTTGTTTTATTTATTTTGTGTGTCAGTCCCAGTGTTAGTGTCTTTTGAAAGTAAAGTGTATCTATCTTTGGCAGGAAATCGCATGTATTATTACGTAATTTCCACTAAATCAATGTAAAAAGGTCTTGAAACAATATTATCGTTTATCGGAATAATTTTTGAGACAATTTATCGCCCAGCAAAATCTGTTATCGTGAAAGGCCTACTTACTTTTGCTGCTACGTTATTCTAAAGTTTAATTCAGATTCTTTTCATTCTTAAGGCTCAACATTCATGTCAAGCCCTGGTTTGCCTCTGTTCTCCTGGCTCTTTCACTGAGTTGTTGCTTTGAAATTTACAAGGTGGTCTGTTAAATGGTAAATGAACTAAATTTATAGAGCACTTTTTTAATCATTCTGACCACTCAAAGGGCTTCTCAGTGGAGCCACATTCACTCAGTTGCACTTAAAAACATTTGCACATTTATAGGCTAATAACAAAGTTTAACTTGGGGTTAAAGGGCTGGCCTTACTTTGACTGGAAGCTGGAGTTTACATCTTCTGTCACTGTCATTAAATATGTCTGAACATGTTGTAAGGAGCTGCTCTTCATAATGAACATAGGTGTTCTTCAAAGTCAAATATTTACATTATGAATAGCTCTTCAAACAGAATCCCTTCACATCAGTGTTTGTCTGGGTTATTTGGGTCTTAGCTGTCGTTCTAGCCCTCTGTGCATGACACAGCACATGAATCAGCTGACGCTTCCTTTGGCCCTGTTCACATACTCTATTTTAGCAGCACTTGGTGAAGACATATTGATTCTCATCTGTCATCATGCATTAAAAAAGAAACATGTTTTTTAGTGTTAATAAGTAAAACACATGTATATGTAAATATTGTTTTCCTTTTGCTGTTCTGTGTCTTTTTTTCTGATGAAGCAACTTTGTTGCTTTCTTTAGTTTGTTTTGTCTTCACATGCCTTTTTTTCTAATCTTTGTTTTCTATGCTTTTCCTGCTTCAGTCTCTTTCACCTCTCCTCCTTTTTCACTTTTTCCTTTCATTACTTAGCTTTGGCTTTAAATTTTTTCATTACTTCATTCCTTTCTTTACAAGCTCCTCTCTGTCTCTCCATGTCGCTCCTCCCTCTCCGTTTCTCTGACCATGTGCCAATAGCCTGACGGCCAGTTAGTTTTTATCCTCTGCCTCGAAAACAAGGTCTAAAGTTCAAAGCTGTTGCTTTAAATTGCAGGAGAGGGAGAGGGCAACACAGAGGGAACAAAAACTTTGGCACAGATTTGAATCTACTTCTGAATTGTCTAATCATACATGTATTTATTACCTCAGTCTATTTGAGCATTATTCACCAAATATAGAGGAACTCAGATGGTCATTTAAGCAGATATTTTCAGCAAATAACCTTGAACTGAGGTTGTAATGTATTTGAAAGTTATTTGTTGCTCTTATCTCTGAATATTTTGAACATATCCTGTACAGTTCTCACATATAGATTTGAATTGCCAACAGTAGCGAGGCCAATAAGTGAACTGTTGACCCTCCACTTTTTCTTAAAGGCGTAGTTTTTTTTGGTTTATTTTGGGTATAAAATGAAGTCATCTGCCACATAGTGTCAATACCGACCAAGCATAGTTTTGTACCCACAGTGGAACAATTTTATTTTCACCAAAAACAATTTTATCAGCAATTTTAAAGTAATTTTCTAAAATGTTTTTGTAGTCTGCTTTGTGGAAATGGATTATGTGGCTTAAATAATATCAAGCAGCAGAAAGTTTGTCTTTTTCTTTTGGTGTAATCCTGGGTTACAATCTCTTATATTTTTGTGAGAATCAACAAGCCCTAACAGATCAATTTAAAATCAATTAGAATGAAATTCTAATAAAATTCAGAACATTTGGTCATTTTTATGATATTCTCCTTAGCATATATAAATCCCAGAAAAGTGCTAGTTGTTGTGAAAAGGTTCCAAGCTCTTCCCAGCAAGTCTGCCCTTGGCCAAGCCTTTTCCCGTTCACTTCCCTCTTCATGCCTCAACAGCTGTGGACAAGTTAGCTATAATGAGTTACAATTTTTATTGATGTATATTTTATTCATTTATTTGCATTATATTTCAGGGGTCAGGTTTGGACTTGTGCAGAAGCCATGGTCACTTTGGGCAGTCAATACAATGCTGAAAACGCAGCAAGAGGGTGTTATTTTGAGCATAAGTTTCAGTTTTATAAGAATCCATGAAGCTGTTTTTGTGGTAACTGCCTATTGGCCGTATTAAACCAAAAATGTAAACAAAATTGATTTAAAATCCAGTTTGTAATACACTGCCTGGCCAAAATAAAAGTCGCCGCCTGGATTTAACTAAGCAAATAGGTACAAGCCTCCTATTGGATAATTCCTGCATAGGCGATTATCTTTCAGCTGGCAACAAGTTATTTAACCCCAGCTGATGCAATGAGTAACTCCTCATTTCTTAAACAACCATGGCAAAAGACACATCCTGTGGTCGTGGAAAAGACATTAGTCTGTTCAAGAAGGGTCAAATCATTGCCATGTTCAGTTTGCTAGGGAGCATAAAGATTGGACTCTGGAGGAATGGAAGAGGGTCATGTGGTCTGATGAGTCCAGATTTACCCTGTTCCAGAGTGATGGGCGCATCAGGGTAAGAAGAGAGGCAGGTGAAGTGATGCACCCATCATGCCTAGTGCCTACTGTACAAGCCTGTGGGGGCAGTGTTATGATCTGGGGTTGCTGCAGTTGGTCAGGTCCGGTTCAGCAACATTGTGTGCCCAAAGAATGAGGTCAGCTGACTACCTGAATATACTGAATGACCAAGTTATTCCATCAATGGATTCTTTCTTCCCAAATGGAACGGGCATATTCCAAGATGGCAATGCCAGGATTAATCGAGCTCAAATTGTGAAAGAGTGGTTCAGGGAGCATGAGACATCTTTTTCACACATGGATTGGCCACCACAGAGTCCAGATCTTAACCCCATAGAGAATCTTTGGGATGTGCTGGAGAAGGCTTTGCGCAGTGGTCAGACTCTCCCATCATCAATACAAGATCTTGGTGAAAAATTAATGCAACACTGGATGGAAATAAATCTTGTGACACTTCAGAAGCTTATTGAAACCATGCCACAGCGAATGCTGGCTGTAATCAAAGCTAAAGGCGGTCCAACAAAATATTAGAGAGTGTGACCATTTTTTGGTGGCGACTTTTTTTTTGGCCAGGCAGTGTAGAATGTCCCAAAATATTCTCAGATGACCACGACTGTATCTCAAAGTACTTTTTTCATGTCCAAAAAATAATCTAAATATTCAGATGTTCAGGGATAAAAGGGAAAGAAATGTGCCTAATTTCAAGGTGGTTATTACATCAGATTAACACTGAGCTGCTAGCTTTGGTTATGTGTTAGAGGCAACTTTGAGGCATATCATAAGATGGAGTACTCCATTTAATGCCATTGAAGGAACATGTTGTGAAAATCTAAGTTCAGTACATAAATTGGGTATGTACTGACCCAATTGAGACCAACATGAGTATGAAATGAGGGAACAAATTGGTGAAAAGTTTGCCGACTTTAAGCTGATTGAACAATACCAACATAAATTTACCTTTGTCTATCCATCAGTGTAATAAACTGTAATGTTCCCAAACAGCAGGCTTTACTGAGAATGTGGTACCTTTTAGTTTTGCAAATTTGTTTCGTGCAAATGCGACAAACTGCATAAATAAATGTGTTTTCACACCCATAAAATAAAAGGAGGAATCATTTTTGTCTTTCTTGTTCTTTGTAATAAATAAAACCAGTTAAGTTATTTTATTTATGTTTATATTATATTTTGTTAAATCCTGTGAAACTGTTTTTTTTTTTTTTTCATGGTTGTCAGAACTTGACAATGTCATACCAGCCCACATGCCTAGTCATCTATATCTGTGTGTATATATTTGTGAGCGTGCGTTCATTCAGCTGAGAATAAGCCAAGTGCCCACCTGTGTTTATCCCAGCCCTTCCTGCTGCCGACCCTGTGATTATAGCGCCTGTATAAAACTACCTCCCACTAAGTTGTACATACTGGCACACAACATTTACAATTAGCAGCATCATAAGCACTTTCCCTGCTGGCGAGTGGGTGTGTGCAAGGACGATAAAAAGCTTTTCTGGTTTAGCCAAGTGTTCAGGTCGCTGTGCGCTTCACTAAGAGGAGCTTTGGGCTGGAGAACAGAAAGTGGTCCAACCCATTGCGGGTCTTTCACTTGACATGAGCAAACTACTACAATTCTCTTTTTTAAAAGACTGTGTTGTTTGGCTTATGCTAGTTTGTTACATATTAGGGATGCACCGATCCACGTTTTTCACTTCTGATACCAATACGATATCTGAGGTTTAGTATCAGCTGATACCCATCCAGTACAGAGAAATGGTGCTGAGCTGACTCAAAATTATTATTTTTTTAATACACACATAAATGTACTGAAGTACAAATTTACTTTAAAACTCTGCACTTAAACACATCAACAGCTTCACAAGCAAACGTGTAAGAACAACTTCAGTTTGATCAGTAAGTGCTATTAGGAGTAGAGCAGCCAATGGAAAATAATAAATAAACTGAACCTGACTAAAACAATATATTTACTGCCTTTGTCAAACATTTAAAGATAAACTCCAACAAAACTTCTTTCAAATGATTCAGAAAAAGGAATTAGGCTTTCTAAATACAATGTAAAATAAATAATAAAGCATGACATTGCTCAGAGCAAAAGCATAGAATTAGACTGAGTAGATTGGATCCAGCTCATTGTCACTGACACCCGATCTAGACTATATTTCAGTACCAGCCCCGATATTAATATTGGATAGGTGCATCTCTATTACATATGACTGGTTTTCATGTTTTGATTAATTTATTTGTGAACTCTAACCTTTATTTACACAAATAAAATTTCTCAAAGATGAAAATGAAATGAAAGACGGACCTGCGCTGGTTTAACTAGTCTGTCCACAGTAGTTAAATATTTTTGCCAGTTAACTTTGAGCAGCAGTGCGCGTGTGTGGAGGTGTGTGTCAAGGGGTGTGACATGTGCCAGCCAATCCCATCAGTTGCCCTCTGTAACACACAGCTCCTGCAAGTGGAATCGTCCTGTGGTGCCCACACACATGGCTGCACAAAACAACACCCTTTTCTCTTTGCTGGCCTCAGGCTCATTCTTCTGTGCACATACATCCGGTTGAATCAAATGCCAGTTGATGTTTTGAGATCTCATCATTAACAGTGTTTAAAACCTACTTGAGCCTGAGATTAATGTGTGAGTTTGCTGCCGTCAGAGATTTAAAACCTTGCGTGCTGGTTTGCGATTAAGGAGAAGTGAGTCGGCTGACTCTTCTCCAGATTTTTATTAGGAACATCGGAGCGGAGAGTGCAGGTTCAAGCAAGGGCCAGTCCCCGGCTGGTAAAAGGCAACGTTCTAACATTCAGACCTTGGTTATACACCTGAGAATGACGTCAAGAGAGATAAACATAGTGCAATAGTTCTCTGCCTATTTCCCTCTCTATCACTGATATGTAGCATCTGCTGTATCCCGGTCCAGTCTGTCCCAGCTGGCTGCTTCTGTCTAAACCACTGAGTCCCGGCTCGGCATCCAGGCCTCCCTGTTGGGTTACCATTTTTCTACCTTAACACTGCCTGTCATGGTTTGCAGTTTTCTTAGTTTGTGTAATGCACTTATTCAACCTCACAGCTGGTTTTGTTAAATTTTAGATTAATATCTGTGATATTACTTGTCTTAATGTTGGCTTTTTAATTCAAACTGTTATGATTAGCAGTGCCAAATACTTTCTTTTTGAATTGACAAATGTTTTATTTTTTTAATTTTACATGTAAAATTCTAGAAGTTTTACAATTTATTTTTGTATTTTTTATTTTCTCTAAGTCAATACAGTTGTGGTCTTAAACTACTTTAGATTGTTTAAATTCATATTGAAAATATGTAGAATAATTTTGAAAAAATATTGGTGTAGAATACTAATGTCCAGCTGCAACCAAGCTAGTATAATTGTCATAAATAATGTTCAGGGTTTCCCCCAGAAATCCGCCAGAGCAGTCCCAATGATTTGATAGTGTTAAATGTAGTTCCCTCTTCACAAGGACTAACTCGACTCACAAGTCTTAAGAATTAATTTTCATAGTTCATCAGTTACAATATTTAAGTTGAATTCAAACTTCCAGCATAAATTTGTTTAATTATTCGGGGGGGGTTTTTGTGATAGTATTTTAACCATTCTTTCACACTACTTTTAGTCTCATGTAAAACTATATTAGCAGTCACTTCTAAAGCACAAGATCTGAGCTCAACTAAAATAAACCTTTGTTATCTATCGTTATTAGACATAACCAGCCCTCAAAAATTAAACCCATTTGCTCTGTTATTCTGATTATTCTTACCTGTAGAATGGTTAGAAACCACAAAAGGTTTTTCTCCCACATGTATTTTTACCACTGAGACTGCACAGTTTATTAGAAATGGAGTGTTTGCAATATTAATAGTGCACAGGGCTATCTGGAATGCATTTCTGTTGGATGTTGTTATCCTGCAGGGTTCATAAGTTCACACTTTGCATGCCAGTGTGATATTTAGATGTTGGATACCTACACCTGACATACAGTATGTTAGTGACCAAGATGCTAAAGGTCACAGAGACTGTTGGGAGCACATATAAAAAAGAAGAGGGGGGAAAATATGGATTTACTGCTGCTTATGTAGTAATTTCAGTACCTACCAATAATGGAGCAATCACATTCCTCCATTACTGTAGAGGACTGGCTATGTATGAGCCTAGCAACTCAATGATTTGAATACTTTGTGTATTTTTTTTATTATTACAAAAATCCCATTTATTTAACGATACGTAAATGGGATGGTTAATATTTTTGTGTTGACTCTGAAGGCAGAGCATTAAATAAGAAAAAATCAACACTGTTATTGCATAATCACAATTGAATGTCTAGAAACGTTATTAAATTCTGTTCCACTTCAAATTTTCACTTGTTTTTGCTGCGTTTGTGCCCCCTTTGTTATATTAAATTGGCTTTTGCTCTGCAAAAACACCAAATAGTTAAATGACAAAAAAACCATGACAGAATAAATGCAGGAAATGAGCTCACCCAAATTATCTTCCATTTGTGTCTTGTTTGTGGTTATCCAGTGTTTAACTTTCATTTCTTGTGGCCTCACACACATCATATAAATAAACAGCTCTTCTTTCCACACAAAGACTTTTCTGACAGATACGTTTTATTCGCTGGAACCTCTGAGATCTACCTAAGCTGCTACTTTATTGTACTCTACTGGACTCCAGGCTATGAGTTGGGTGTTTGAGAGGCCCACTTTCAGGCAGCTGGTGGGAAAAGTACATCATGTTCCCTGTTGTACCACCCATGGAGCGGTCTGTTCGCTCCTGTATTGCCCTGCTGCACTGATATTAATGCACAACAGAACCACTTCAGCTTACTTCTGAGTCTCATTTGAGGCTTTGCACAGACTTTTATTTAAAGCTAAAAGTTTTGTTTAAAACCAGAACAACCTAAGCTAAAAGATTGAACATACTTGTTTACATAGACAACACAGAAGCTAATTAGCTTGCTGTGCTTTTAGGAGGGTGAGTCCTGAATTTTGTGCTGATTCTGATTTTCAATTACCTTGAAATGTATTTTGGAATAACAGGCATATCACATGTTGGAGTAATTCATGTTAATCTGTTTTTATTGAAACATTTTACACTGATATAGCATCTTATACAAGCAATTAGTGCAGTTTGCATCATAAGCATCACCAGTGTTGTATAGTAACGAAGTAAAAATACTTCACTACTTTACTTAAGTATATTTTGGAGTACTTCATACTTTCCTCGAGTAAGAAAATTTTTGATAACTTTCACTTTTACTTCACTACATTTCCAAACTTAATTGCATACTTTTACTCCGATACATTTTCAATGTGTGGTTTAGTTACTCGTTACAAAAAAGCGAGAGAGAAACGCAAATGTTTTGACCCATCTACTGATTGACTGCAACAAAGTCGGTAGCCGACTTACCTGGGCTTGTTCATCACCACCAATAGGATGCACAGGTTTCACCTCCCCACTACGTCAAAAAGTCCAGCAAACAGTCTGATTGGTTAGTGCTCCGTTTGTGTAGGTTTGTGCCGTTAAAATGTTCGTTTGTGCAGCTTTGATTTCCGAGATATTAAAATGATTTTTTAGGCCATCCAGAGTTCACCATCCCCGCATTTTGCTCCAAAACAAACCAAAGTGGGCTGGTTCGTTAATGCTCCGTTTGTGCAGGTTTGTGCCGTTAAAACAAACGCAGCAAAGTTGTTTTCAATTTGGATTTTGGCTATTCCGATATCCGGTGTCAGCGGCGCCTAACTCGAGGTTGATCCGATTCATGAACGCTATTTTCGGCCAGCCGTTCTCTCGGTCTCCCCTTCCTCAAGGTGTCGGAGTTTCACTCAGGGAGAGTCAACAAATTTTACATCCAAACTCTCCTGAGAAACTAATGGAAATAGATTTCTTGCCTTGTGACCAACTGACACAAAATTCATGACACAAAATATTGAGTATGAAGTAGTCGTACTCAATATTTTCAGTAATTGTAATCTTAAAAAGTATATATTTTGGATGGCCTAAAAAATAATTTTAATATCTCGGAAACTAAAGCTGCACAAACGGAGCACTAACCAATCCGACTATTTGCTGGATTTTTTGAGTAGGTGGGGTGTCAGCTTCACAGAGGTCTGTTACCTTTCTCCCATTAAACACCAAGTTAGCAAAAAAACTCTCCCTCTTCAGATGCCAAATAAGCTGCATTTCCCTCCCAATTCTTTTTTTCTTTTGCATAATGACCAGTTGTGTGCACCTATAGTTTGTGAAGTAGAGTAATCGTAATGGCTTTTTTTCTTCATGTTGGCTGCATTTTCTGTACTATTTATTTTTCTCATTTTCACACTGACCTTACTGAAAGGGAAAACTTAAGGCTTACAAAAACTTTGTATTTTCTGTCCTGGAGGGTTTACTAAGAAGCTGGTTCAGTTGTACAGCAGGTTAAGTTAACCTAAAGCAGGTTCAATTAACCTTGTGGTTTCGGTAAAGCACCTAATTTTCTTAACTAAATGATGCCTGCAGGTTTATCTATTAGCAGGTTTCATTTTGCCTGCACTTGGTTGTCTACATTATTTTAAGTGTATTTAACAAGTTTACCAAAATATAAAAAATGTCATTCAAACTGCATTTGCCTTGTTTTACTTTTTACTTTTACTTTTCATTACATTACTTGAGTACATCCATTTTTACAGTACTTTCTATACTTAAGTACAAGACTTTCAGATACTTTAATACTTTAACTCAAATAACATTTTAATCAGTGACTTTTACTTTTACCAAAGTCATATTTTGGAGCGGTACCTATACATTTACTTGACTCTGAGATTTCAGTACTTTATACAACACTGAGCATCATTGAAACAATAGTGTCTCTGTGTATAGACTATGGAGAGAATGTAAAGTCAAACCTTATCTAAGATTTTGAGAAAGTTGCCAATATTCACAAATCTTGTATTTTCCATCACAGAGGTTGAAAGCTCAAAAGAACAAAACAGTAGTTTGCTTGAATATTGAGTAACAAAATGAATGCTTCAGAAATACTCACTGCTGTGAAAATGCTAACAAACGGACATATTTACATTTGCCCAAATTGTCACACTTCTTCCGGCAGAAGCACTCAGACCCTCCCTGCAGTTGCGCACCCAAAGCAGTTTGCTTCTGTTGGAAGTTTTAAATTTCACTAACATGGCGAATACATCCAGAAAAACAAAAGAATAACAGTGACCTTTTTTAGCTGACAAGACAAATTAAAATGTTGTGCTGAGGTATTTTCACTAGGAGGCAGAGAGATGCATAAACTAAATACAGTGGGATGTTACATACCCTAACCCTGCGCTAACGCTACAAGCTAGTGCGATGACATTGACGTTTGAAAGCTTCTTAAAAAGGTCAGTAAAACTCCTGCATCTGTAGCAGTGCAGCAGTAAACCTTTTGGATCATAATAAGCTAGCATTTCAATCTAAGTATTGGCTTCAGGAAATGTGAAGTTCAGAACCACTCAATGCTGCGTTCTACAGCGGTACGAAACAACGCAGGAAAACGTCAGGCAGCTAGCAGCTCAGTCAGGTGCTTAATGGTTAAACAGCTAAACAAACCAGTGCACCGCCTCCATTACTCCTGTGTGTAATTGTAAAGGCTTTGGAAGCTAATAATAACACGTTATGGAACCAGAATGAAGCTGACAATTGGAGCAGAAAAAAGTAGGAACTTGCTGCAACCTACCCTGTAGCTGTAGACATTCATTGAAGACACATTCAGCACCAGAAAGACAGAAATTGGACAGCATATATTACCATGGATGAGACTCTTTGTTTACACTGTATGTTTTGTTTTTCTTAGGGATTAAATTGCCACTGTCTTACTAATTTGTCCTAATTAAGGAAGGTAAAATGTTGTCTTATTCTATTTAATAATTTATCTGTACCTTCAAAATAAAATTTGCCACAATATCAAAAATTATTAACATTTATTATTTTATTGAGTTATAAAGTTTAGTATGATGGCAACCCTAGTTGTGTTTCTTTAATTGTTGTGGAAAAGAAACCTGCTCCTTTTTGTGACGGGAAAAGATGCAAACAAGAGGTTCCGCTTTTCCAAAATGCAATGATGCTTTATTGTTTCCCAGACAGGAAAATAATTTTCTGTCCTGCCACTTTCACCACAAGATCAGAGATCAGCCCCTTCAATGGAGTAAGGGTCTGGCAGATGGGAGAGGTTTGCCTGCATTAGTTTCAAGAAGACTGGTGGAGAAGACTGGTTGCAGTGGTGGGAATTTAGATCCTTTTTAGATTCCCCCCCCCCAAAAAAAAAAAAAAAAAAACATTAAACAAAAAGTGTCAAATGAGTGCTTTTAAAACAGCTTTATGAAAAAGTCCAGGTCAGATTTTTCTTGTCTTCCTTTACATCAGACCTCTTAACCCTGTGTTTTTCCTATAGTAAATATCCACTTATGGTAAATTGACAACACATGCTTGTTGTTTCTCATTAGCATGGATAAATGCTTTTTCCCATCCCAGTAAAAACCCTGAAGACATTGGGAATGCAGGAGGGAAATCACATGGAGATTTCTTGTGAAATGTTTGAGACAATTCATAGCATTTGTTTACAGTGAAGCAACTTATGTAGAATGTTTTTTCTTCTTCAGAGTTTTAATAAAAAGTTTGAAAAATCTCCCCCAAAAAATGAGTTTTGAAAGATTTGTTGATACTGTGAGATAAATAATAGCATGAACAGGTAGAATTGCACAGTTATTAATCAGGTTAAATAATGTTTGTTAGGAGAAAAACAAGACAGAAAACATATATCTAAGCATATCTAACACACTCCTTTTCTTTTTTTTTTATATACTCAACTTTGTTTTGGTGCCTACATCAGCAGTGACCCTCTCACTGAGTAATTGGAGCCACATCACTGAAACAGGATCTGTGAGGTGAACAGGTTCATTTAGCAAAACAAATTTTCTTAAGCAATATAAACAGCCCATCTCTGGAGAAACGTATAACTGCCAATGGAGGAACGTTAAGCACACAGTTAACTAATCACCTGGCATATTTAGCTTTATATTCCAAATGACGTTTTAAACTCAACCAAGAGTTTACTTCTGAAAAAAAAGTGCGAGAGAGGAGTATCAGTGAAGAATTTAGATTTTTAAATAAAATGACATGGATAAACAGATTTATGCCCTTACTAATATGCAGTGAAAAAAGAAACATTTATACAATACAGCATCCAACCTTTTTTTTTACAATCTACTATAAGCTTGTTGCATGTTTCCTCTAGTTTTTTTTTTTTAAAGCTTTCTCAGCAGATTCTTGATCAAGTCTGGAGTCCGACACCAAATTTTTAATACTATTTCCAACTTCAAACTTAAATCTACCAAGGGCTTGAGTAATTATGGGCTTAACTGTTTTTCAGTGGGAAAGAGAAGAAAACTTATGATTATAGCAAAGGAGAGATATGACCTTCCCAAGTAAGCCTGTCGCAACACGCAATAAATCAATTAATCACATGAGAAATGTAAAACGAGCTTGGTAATTTGCATTTGATTTTTTTTGTGTGTGTGTGTTTTTCTACCAAATACTAGGTGATACAAGTTTTCAGTTTGGTGCTTTAGTCTCAACTAGACCCTTTTGTTTGAAGGACAGTTTTGTTTACAGACTTCAGAATTAATTTAATTATACAAAATAAAGAAAACCATTGAAACAAATAGTCTTCCAATTCCAGTGTTAAATGTTCTTTAGAAATTAAAAATTGTTGATCTTAAAGAGGGTGTACTTGTGTTATTATGCCATTGTCATTATATTACTTGAAAATGGTCTCAAAACAGCAAAATTATTGTTTATTGCAATAACTACTGGGACAATTTGTCATCCAACAAAATTTATCATGACAAGCCTGTTCATAAGTTATGGAATGGATCCCCTGTGCTTCAGTGGAACTAATGATTTTTATTTTGCCTTTATGCATCTTTATTGCTTGAGCCGATGTCTTTAAATGCTGTGGATGATCAAAAACTCCAAACCAGTGATCGCATTGCCCTTAAATCATTAAATCATCATTACATTTCCAAGTAATATGCTGTTAACTGTGTTGTTGTTTATTCCACTTTTCTTAAAGAGCGTTATCTGTATCTTGTGCACAGTGAGTTTTCCAGATTCCACAGTTTTATCTGTGTGCACCAGCAGTCTGAAGATGGTTTTACAGTGACAGCTGGTTATCATGTCGTATTAATGGCTTTAAGATGTGAGCTGCGTTATCTGACACCACAAGCTGGAAAACATGCAAACTAGAACAACTTTACTTAACCGTGTTACTAGCACGTATGAGTGCATGTTTTTTTAAAAATGAAATGCTACATCTTGCTGTTTGTTTTTTCTGAGAAATCATATCTCTAGTGAACCAAAATATTCATGAAATCAAACTGAATTCTGCTCTATTATTAGAAATGGGCACAACTCTCCTCTTTAGCTTCTTGCTTCAGACAAGTTTCTTTCCTCATTCATCAGAGGCTAACATATTTGCACCAACTGTTATTGATGTAAATATTTCCTACTTAGCAGTCTGGCCTCAATCTGTTGCTCCTATATGGTTTTATATAGGTTTAGAAAACAACTACAAGGTTGTTAAACACTTACCGTAACCTGAAATGGGCGTAGTTTTATTGTTTATTATGTTTCAGATGTAAATATATCTGAGTTGACCAATACAACAATAAAACTGTTTTTTTCTTGGTGTAAAGCACACATTGTTTTTTAAAAACCAGCACGCTGTAATATTTAGTATCTTTGATGTTAGAAATGTATATCAAAAGTGGGAAAAATATGTTAGACATGGAGAATTTGAATTCATGCCAGAATGAATGAAACCAGATGTTTCATTCTCAAACAGTCCTTTGCAGTTACAGTATTGCATAATTTCAGAAATTGTAAGTCTCTATTGTGTGACTAGATAAATTCAGACTTTTTTCAGGTATGCTGTGCATTTGACAAATCCTCCAAAGTCAGAAACTGACTAAAAAAATAGTTGAATGTCATGTGAGCTTCTGAGTATTGCATAATAATTGATGACTTGATAGAAAAAAATGAAATGCTTTTAACTATGGAAACTTCAAATTATTCACAACTTCCAGTTGTTTCTTTTCTCACATGAATAAAATGAGAAAAAGCACTTTTTTGCTGTGCTTTATCCCCTTTTATACCAATACTGAGTTTAATATTTATTGCTCTGTAAGAAAAAGTTGGTGTATTGTAATGAATATTTATGTGGATGTTGATGCTTTCATTTACTCTTCCACTCAAGCATAAACACTGAATTAAAGAGCAATAAATCCACAGCTAGCATCTTTTCATCTGACAAGTTTCAACCAATTCAATATTTTCTTTGGCTCACTGTAAATGTGGTATTAGCTCAGTCCTGGTATCATCCATATTCAAGCAAATTTAAAGAAACACTTTTCATTGAATTTAAAGAAACAAAAGGGAAAGACATTTTCTAAATACTCTAAGGTATGTGAGCTTTTCTGTAGTCCTGACACATGTACACCTGCTTTCTTTCTGACATTTTCAGGCTTTCAAACTAAAGTGACGAGGAAAATGAGTGATGACTGACAGACCAGATTCTCTAATAATAGAACAGAAGCATCGCTTTGCTGGAAGGATACAGCAACAAAGACACAAACCTTGCTGCTTCAAGCTCTCTCTTCTTTTCACCACTGCTTAAAAATAATAGCAGCACTTTTTACCAAGCAGTGTTAAAATGTATAAGAGGAAAGATGAGGAATTATCCAGTAATCAAAAAATAGAGAGAATAACGCAGAAGCCGTCTGACTCTCAGATTTAGTTTATCTGTTCTGGTAATGAAAGTGCATGTTGTGGATTTTGTTTTCACAGATCTGTTGCGGTGTTTACATTCATCTTCCTCCATTTCACCATCTGCATGGTTTTAATTATTCACCTGGTGCTGCACCTGTAAACAAGGCAGTTTTTGATGACGAACAGCGCCTTCTGTGTTTTTCTCACGGCCACATCTGTCCTGCCAAATGACACTTGTGCTTCATCAGCTCTCTGTGCATGACTTTAAATCACTGCAACCACCAACTCAGAAGTAATATACATTACAGTACTATGTAAAATGTTAGTGAGAGGAAGTGCGCATTTCCTTGGTCAGGTGGATTTTCTGTTTTCACTTTTCACTAACCACAATCTGATTGCTGAATCTGATTGTACTCATCTTCATCACCTGATTTTCTCTCATCTTCCTCACATATTTCTTACTTTCCCCTTACATGCTCATCAGCAGTAGCTGCTCCTTGTCTCTTTGTCCTTGTTTGACTTAATCCAAGTCTCACTTCTGAGCCCGTCTGCATACCGCTGGCTACACTGTGTAGCCACGTGACTCCTGCTTTGTTGAAATCAATAGCATGCCCCCCGTCCCCTCTCCCGTCTTACTTTGTTCTCATTAAGTGCTCATGTGAGAGGTCATATGAGGACGTGTCCCCTCTCTGTGAACTGCGTGGAAACGGGTCAAAACCCTGTTATTAGGTCAGACTACAGAAGACCTTTCTTTTATAATTCTAATTGGTTCACCTTTTATTATCTTTCATATCTTCACAATATCAGTAGTAATAGTAATTGTGAAGATATGGATCACTGCTTCAATCGACCAAACCTGGCTGAACATGTCAATGTGCCTGTCGCAATGACAAATTAATCAATTTATCGCATAATAAATTAAAATGAGCACAGTTATTTACATTTGGGTTGATAAATTTTAGGAAAAAATTATTTACAGTCATAAAATCTATTTTATTTATGATTTTGGTGGTGTGTGGTTTTTCTTTTTTCTTTTATTTGTTGTGTTTTATTTTGGATATTTAAAATACCTTCCAGTTCTAATGAACTGGAAGGTGAACTTGCATTATTATGCCGTTTTCAATATGTTACTTGAAAATTTTCTCAAAACAACAATATTAGCGTTTATCTAAATAATTTCTTCACAATTCGTCGGCCAGTGAAAATGTGTATTGTGACAGGCCTACATGTGAATGATTTCCACCAGCTTGTAATGTCTGCTGATTTAAATGGAAAATATTTTTCGTCCCTGATCTGAATGTTGGTGCTTTTATGTTGATACCCAAAAACTGAATTGAGGTTTTTATTTTATTTTAAAGTTGGAGCTTTCTCTTTTGCTCTGTGTCGTGATAAAGATGGTTTGTTAGGCTTGCTGGCAGCACTATGTTAGAAAACAATTGACAAACTTTCCTCCACCTTTACATCATACAATATCATTTTGGATAATCTGATGTAAAAACTGAATCTGAAGAAAAAAACTGAAGAGTTTGAATGATTTCTGATTACTGCAAAATGACAAACTAAAAAACATGAACTATTAGTTGATAATAATGCAAAGTTGGTGTCTGTTTGATAGTATCTGATTGGCCAAGCTAAATTAATAATACATTTTTCTCCCTTTTTCAGGGTTTTTGATGGTACTTGATCTTCACTAGTTTAAAATCTAAAATAAAATTCTTACACAGATCAAACCTGAACTGAATATTTTTTACACTTAACAAAAAATCCTTAGAGCAAAGCTGGACATTTAGGAAACCTGTATTCTATTCTATTACATACACACACATAACTGGTGTGTATGTAGTTACACCCCAGTTATCAAGTAAACATTAGTCGAGGTATTTCTGCAGGCCGTGTAATGTGGGATGACCCTAATGTTCATAATTTCTTCTGCTTTATAAGGCATAATTCCCTTTGCATCACTTCCATGTCAACTTGAGCATTGGATTACCCAAAAATAAAGTTGCTTCCTCCATATGCCGTCAACTTCTGTTTAATAAGTTTCTAGAGCTAAAAAAAAAAAACAGTTCAAAAGATAAGACATTCTAAAATCTAAGTTCTGTTACCTTGGGTAACAGAACTTACTCAGTCACCATATTTCTGCATCTAGATTCTTTATGACGTTCTCCAATAAAGCTCAGGTCTATTTACGGTGGTATGTGCTTTTCCACTGCTGTTTATTTCATAGAATGCGTCCAGATGGTGTATTTGTGGAAAAAAATTTCACAATATTTGGCGAAGGACCCTATTTCTGTCAGTAAATTATTTTTTTTCTGCCAATGACCGTCATTTCACGGTTTTCTCAATTGTGTGAGTAGGTTTGTGTGTGTCTGCGCAGTTGACTGACTCATCCAGCCAATAGCTGCAAGACGCAGTGTCTGGCTGTCCGTGCCTTTTGCTAAATATGCTAATAGCCCAACACCTGTTTGGATAAAAAAGGGAAAATGCACATCTCCACTGTCAATCGGCCAGAATCCCACTCCACGAAGGGAACACGGCTAAATAAGTTGATTCTTTATGTTGAATCTGTAGTTTGGAGGGGGTCCCTGGATGTGAGCTCATGGTGAATGTTTTTTCTGTTCCTGTTAGTCTTCTATCTGAGATTCATTAGATTCATTCCAAAGCAAAGACATCATTCTTTAAACTTTGTGTCTTTTCCCTCTCTCCACTCAGTGATGGAGCCCATGACGGTGACAACGTCAGTGGTTGGACCCGATGAGTTCGACCGCAATGCCCCGCGGATCTGCGGCGTGTGCGGGGACAAGGCCACCGGCTTCCACTTCAATGCCATGACCTGTGAGGGCTGCAAGGGCTTCTTTAGGTGTGTTCGGGGATTTTCAGTGTCACATTTTTATATTTTATGTAATCTAGGTAGATTATTTGCAATCTGTCATCTTAATAAACAAAAGCACAGCCTTTTAATCATCCAGGGAACGTTTTCAAGTCTCAGGTTCCATTTCTAAGTTTTTATGATGTTCTTAGTTTTTCACAAACTTGGATCTGGTAAAGACCAGACCATGTATATGTTAAAACCCTGGAAATGACAAAGAGTTGTGTTTCCATTTAAGTTTATTTCTTAGTGACATTTAAATGCAACTGATCTGTTTGCTTTTGGTCATTGTAATTTACCAATTCAGCTCACTATACCAATAGTGAGCTGACCTCATTATGGTTATAATGAGGTCAGCTGAATTTTACTCTACTAGTTCGTTACCTTCCTAAAACAATGGCCTAACTTTTTTTTTGCCAAGTCTTTTTTTCTTTCTTTTTTTTTACCTTTATGATCTGGCAAAAAGAAGTGGTGATTTTATTTTATTTTTTTATTTTTTGGCAAAGTCACTTAGGCCATTTTATTTTAGAACGGTAACAATATCTAGGTTATAAATATGTAAATTGCTAAAACTTTTCAAGTGGCTTTTATTTATTTTATTGTATTTTAGGCAAAAAAATACATATATTTATTTTAAGAAAGAATCGAATTATTATTTGCATCTCTTAGTGTATTTCTATTATGGTATAAAAAAGCCTTAAAGAGTTAAATGAAAAATTTGTTTAATGTGCCAATTTCTTTATCAGATTATTTGATTAATCGTCAGAATATTCGATAGATTAATCAATTTACTCAAATAATTCTTAGGTGCAATCCAACACTGAATGTATTTTCCTGCTAATCTGACTGAATAGTTTTATTATACTAAATTTTATTTCAAGTTTGGATTGATTTGCATTCCTTAGAACTCAATTTAAATTAGAACAATTTGTCTTCTAAAATTCAATAGATTCATGCTTTAAAATGGCACTTATTTTAAGCTTAGAAGCTGAACTGAAAGACCGAATTAAGTCTCTATGGAGTTTTTATCAGACATTTTCTAAAAATGCACCAATCAGGGTTTTTCTGGTTGAGAACAATTTGCTGGTTGTCCTGAGATCTGAATCTGATGATAAATTTTTTAAGGACTATATTCCATAAAAAGTTCTAGTTTTGATTTACAGCAATAAATTGAAGCAGTGCTAACAAGATTGATCACATCAGCTCACCAAAGAACCGTCATATGATTTTTATTCAGCCAAAAAAAGTGCACTGCACAACCTGTTCTTGTTTGCCTTGTAGCAATTAGTTTTCAGTATTTGACCTACAGATCAAAGATGATTGTTGATTCTAACAGAATCTGTGTAGTTATAGTTTTAATACCACTGCCAATAACAACACATTTTTTTCTGGACATCCTTAAGTTTTAAGTTTCCTAAGTTAGAATGAAATAAACATGTCTGTATTTTTTAGTTAATGGGTCATGCTCCTCTTGAATATGCTGGTGTTGCTTGCCTGCACATTAGCAGAAGACTATGTGAATAAGACATTAATGCATGTGTGCTGTTTTGAGGTGGAGGTTCACAATGACTTCATTTCATGTGTCCATGTGTGCCTTGCTTTTAGTGCTTTCAGAAACTTATTCATTATTCATACAAGCCACTAATCCTTGACACTAACTCAAGTGTGAGGGATGAAAACATATTTACTTCAACAGAAACTGTGATTTTAAAAATACTTTACAGCACAATTTATTCCTGTTAATTTAACTAATGTGAAGCTCTCTTGTACCTCTAAAATTGCAACTATTAAAGAAATAATTCTTGTTCTTTTTATTCAGTAACAAGATTTTTTTTGCATTCATACAGACGCAGCATGAAGCGCAAAGCCTCCTTCACCTGTCCGTTCAACGGGAGCTGCACCATCACAAAAGACAACCGGCGCCACTGCCAAGCATGTCGTCTTAAACGCTGCATCGACATCGGCATGATGAAAGAATGTGAGTATGGCTGTCTTTCTGCTGAAGACATGCTCCCACGGTGGGGAGTTGGAGGTGGTGGTTAAGGCCACAGAAAACAGCACATGACGATAATAAAGCTTTGTTTCCTCTTTGAATTTATCATGATTGATACAAACTTGCTGCATCAAACTGTCATAGAAATGTAAAAATGTATTCAAGTTACATTGGGACTTGAATACATTTCAAGTCCCAACATAAAATGTTGGACTTGAAACCTTTTCAAATCTGAAAAGATTTGAAAATCTGTCTGTGTGATTGGATTGACTTCAGTCTTTCCAGGTGAGCAGAATAGACTTGACTGATCCAGTAGAAACTGGATCAGTCAAGGAAAACAACAAAACACACATTCAATAGATCAGCTTTTGCTTACCGATAGATAAAATATTAATTACAGATTCACATTTTGCTTTAGTCTGTAAAATACCCACCAAAAATTAGAGCTGACTCTGCATAAATTCATTCCTCATAACCACTACTAAGAAAAGACAACAAGAATATTCATTTGGATCAGACTTTTAAACAAAGTAATTAATGCACTGCATTAAGTGGAAGAAACCACTGTTCATAACAAATCCCCATTGAAAGCCAATTTTTTCCATTAGCAAAACAGGTTTCATTCATAACCAACTGTATGAAATCCAATTTAGACAAATTCATAATCAATGCAGTTTGCTCTCATTAGTATAACTACAGTATATAACCAAATTCATATCCAGTTACATAAAGTTGAATTTGAATTTAATTACATTTAACTTTCCCTGTTAAAGGATTGGGGCTAACATGAGTATGTGTGTGACATATTGTTAAGACTACAGGAAAGCATTACGATGGAAATTACCAGTGTGGTACTTGGTTCTAGTTCACACTTGAACTGCCAGATGTCTGGAAAAACTAACACATTTTTATGCATTTTAGCCTCTTATCGACACAAAAAATGGTTGTTGTGAAGCAATTGGATTAGCTGGCATAGGTTTTAGCTTTGTTATATACTTCCTTAGGTTTGGCATGTTGAAAACAACGCTCAGGGAAGTATTTGCGTAGATTCATGTGGATAAAAGCTTTTCTGAAACCAATCCTGTGTGTATGATATTATTTTTAAACAACGTGGCAGAGATATTTGCTTTTATAAAGGCCAGAGGTTGGTTCGTCTCCATTCCTCAGACACACTCCACCGTCTGTATTGTCTCCAAATAGAAATTGATTCAAACTATAGGTGTTTAATATTCATATAAAACACAATGACACCTCAATAGGTTATTTAGCGCACAGTAGCAAGTAGCTGTCCTCAGTCAGACTTGCAGGAGGGCAGTGAAAACTCTGTTTTCATTCAAGCATTCCAGACATTATATCACTGGGATGACTAAAACGTGGACTATTAGATTTAAAACAACTTCTTGATTCCAAACATCTTCAGCGAAACTGGATAGCACCAAAGCAGAGGCATGAAGTGCTAGCCTGAAGCTAACATATCCACTCTCTGTTTTGCGATGACTGCTTTGAAACTTCCAAAGAGGAGCTGCGCCTCAAAGGCGGGGCTAGGTCCAACAAGGCGTTTTGCACAGCTGAATGGTTGCGATGGAGGTTAAAGGACTTCTGAGTCGAGTCATCATGACTCAGAAGTCATGCATGACTCAGGGCAGCGCTCCAGATATATGATGTAAAGCTCAAAAAAGTCAGGATTGCATAATACTGCCCCTTTAAATATATGGACAAAAATTCAGTGTTATGTTGAGACTTTAAACTCTGTCACATAAATAAATCTTCAGCTGACTTATTTTAACTTTGATTTCAAAGCATGATGTAATATCTCTGCCTCAGCTTGGAATTCCTCTGATCTAATACTCTTTTATTCATCTGAGTTACAGTAGAGCAGCTGCTCTGAATCCACACAAGGCTTATCTCTATATTTAAATACACTGTTTTGGAAATTCATTTCAAGTCTTTTATTCAGTGTGAGTTATGCATGCAACAACCCAGGGAAGAGAAACTACGCTTTTATTTCAAAAAGAGAAGCTTTATTACTTATTACTTATTTGTGTAATTTTCAACTTAAAATAATAATCAGCAAAAAGCAACCTGACTTCCAAGAGAAACAGGAGGCAGTGGAATCAATGGGTTAGCGAAAACTGATCTTATTTACAGCGAGAAAATAGGTAATAGAGTTTACGGTCCATATGCATTAGGTTGGTTGTACCATATGGCAAACTCGGTCATGTGTCAAAAAGTAACTTCATACAATTAGTGTTTTTCATCTCGCTTTTATCCAAGCAGATGGTCGTTACGAGTCACATAAACAGCGTTGTGCCAGTTTTTGAAAAGCAGCTTGTTTCCAATTGCTCTTAACCTTGTTGGTTATGGATGGAGACCACCAGGCATGGGTGTAACGCAAGAACTAGACAACATGAGGAGAATGAGGAGAAACAATGTATCCTAAAGCCACCAGCCCCTACCCCAGAGTGACATCTTGTCATGACCGATTTATGAAGACTAACTTTGATTGGTGGGTTTACTCTGCAAGGGACAAATGATCTCCTTATCCAACATGTATTACAGCTTCAGGACTACATCCAAGCCAAGTGAAAAGAAACAAAGACTTTCTTTATTTGGGGATAATTGTCCATTTGAGTTATCGTTAGCTGTTACTTGCCAGCAGGAAATGCTACCTACAGGAGGACATCAGCAGATGTTTAGCTAGTAGGGATTGACAGGAAAAGTTCAAGTAAGGGGTTGGAAGTGAGGGAGACGGGAAGTAGGAGGGTGTTAGAAAGGAGTTGTAGATGTTTCACAAAGTTTAAGTTTGTATTCACAAAAGCGGAACACTCTGATGGAGCATGTATTTGCTTGTTTGAATGCAACAAATGGTGATGCATCAAACTCTTTCAGCTGCTGTTATGACTACAAACTGTTATGTTGTGAAGTGTTTCATTGAGGAAAGTTGGGCCTTCAGTGAGTGAAGCACATTGACGCATTGAAACTGTTTCTTTGTTTTCAGAGTCTTTATTTTAATACAGAGTGATTTAGGTTGTCAGGTATGTGTTCGGTTTAACCTATTATTATTATTATTATTATTATTATTATTATAATTGACATCTACTATTTTCAGAACTTGCCGCCTCCATTAATCACTACAGGAATTCAAAAGGAAGATTAAAAGGCAGATTATTCAAGATGATCAGGGATGGAAAGTTTTTAGCTCTGATGCCGTTAGCCCAACATATGATGGCAGAAAAGATTACACAAAAAATCTTAAAGGAGCTAAACTTCTTAATGTTAGAAGCTGCAGCATTTATAATGTTCTTCTAGATTCATGTTTATAAGTTGCAATAAATAATGTTGGTTTATGTCTCCCAGCATGGGAGACATAAATATAATAGCTTGATTACCGTATGTAGAAAGAAGCTTTTCTGATCTAATATATTTTTCAAAGAGTTTAAAATCTCTTTCATGCTTCACTGTCATGAGACAGTTACAGTTTCAACAAATATGTTAAATAATGGTTTTTTAATAAAAACTTTAAGATGCTTCCCTAAGTTTCTATCTGCAAGTTTTTAAAGCATCTTAACCTTTTCTTTTAATATATCAAAGCATCATTTGATTTGACAATACTACCCACAAGTATCCTATCACCCTTTTAACATTCCCTTCAGTGAAACAAATTTATTTTCCAGTTGAGAGTCTTGAGTGCAACCACACCACATACGCTGCATTTACTTTATAGCAGGTCATTAATCTTCCCAAATATGGTCAATAAATTCTGTTTTTGTAATGCGTGTTACAAATATTAAACCCCACTTCAACTACTTTCTAAAATAGCAGCCCAATCTGAAGAGGTGCTCCCACTTTGAAGGCGGTTTACTCCGACAAATTACTCTTCCTAGATGGTTTTTCGAGTGTGCTAACTGGTTGCGATTTTGCAGAGGTGCATTTGGCATCGTTTGTGCAGCTGTGAGCCAGTCAGATTTAAGCCTCCCTTCCACAGGCATGTAATCAGTCAAGAGTCCTTCTACTTAGTGAGAGGAGCATCATGAAAGTGTGGATAACGGCGCAACAATGTTGTTTTTCTGCTCGTGATCTACCGTCTGGTATTTTTTTCCCTGAAAGGGAGACTGATCCAGGCTCATACATACTGCGGGCGCTCAGTCCACAGGGTTGCAAATGTTTGAGCTACATGTGGTTGGCCGCAGAGGGTCCTGAAGGAACCTCGCAGACTGGGACACATGACAAGGTTTACGTCACACAGGCTCTGCGGTCGAGCGGACGTGGACATCATGAATTCCCTTTTAAGGGTCTTCGTTTTTTAGGTGCTAATTTATTGGTGGAAAATAAAGTGAATAGATTCCTTTTGTTTCTATGTCTGCATATAAGAAATTCTGTGTTGTGTTTCACAGACGAATGCACTCTGATTAGTTGCGTGTGTAGGTGGGTGTTTTTGCTTGCCCTCTCTCGGCTCTGCCAGCTGAGCTCTTAGTAAACACCCTGTCCTTATTTGACACAGGTTAGAGAGATGCCAGGAAAAGACCTCCCCACATGTGTGTTTGTGTGTGCAAGTTGCAATATTTGTGAACAAGATTAAATTACAAGAGAGTTTTTGAAACATTTTAGACCACAGATGATTGAATCCCCATGTTTAGCTAAAGCCCTTCAAGTGGCTCCCTAATTCCTCATCCCCTGTCTGAGTCTTTTATTTTTTTCGGCCACTTTGGCAACATTTACATCTATCTAGTAAAATTGACCGATGTTCAGGCTGCTTTGGCTGAAAACATGAAATGGTATATGATTATTTTTTTTATCAAAATGAGAAGATGTGATGACAAGTTTTGGGGAAAGCTTGAGTGGCTGCTGAACATGTTATATGGAGTATAACACTGTTCAGAGGATATACTTTGCCAATCCATGTACTTAAAAGAAGTGCCTCACAAAACATACAAGCACCTCACTTCTTCACATTTTCTCACACTAAAACCGCAAACTTAAATGTTTTTATTGGGATTTTATGTGAACACAAAGTACTCTCAAATTTTGACGTAGAAGAAAAATGATTCATGATTTTGGAAAATGTGGTGTACTTATTCTTCTTTGCTAAAGTAGCTCAGTCAGATTGGGTGGAGAGCATCTAAGAGCAATTTTTCAGTTCTGTCATAGAGTTACAAGAAGGATCAGATCTGGACTTTGACTGGGTCATTCTAGCACATGATGTTAAAAGGTTTCCTCAAAGGATTGTCCTGTATACAACTCCATCCATCTTCTCGTCAACAGCGTCCCTTTTTCTGCTGAAGGAAATCATCCCCACATCATTATTGTAATAATGTTTTCAGACAATGTGCAGTTTTAGTTTTCCACCACAAAAATGTAGTTTTGTTCTCATCTTCCATATGTTTGTTCTGTCCCCTTCATGGTCTGTGGCTACAAAAGAGATTTCCTAAATCTTCCTTTTAACAACGGCTTTCTTGCTACTCTTTCATAATTGCTAGGTCTGTACCATCCTCATCAGTCTCTGGATAATGTTGTCCTTTTCTATTTAGGTGAAAGACACGGTGCGGTGGCTCTGGGTTCTCTATCTTTGGGTCTTTTAGTATCTTTTTACATCCAACATCTTTGGCTTTGGAAGATATGACCTAAACCCGATTTGTTTCTTTTGCTTGACAGATGGATTTAGATGGTATCCTGAGATGTTCAAAGCTCTGGATATTGCTATGTAGCCCAACTATACCCTTAGACTTCTATGCATCTATAGTAGTGACCTGTTTGCTTTGTTCCTTGGTGTTTGAGTATAATATTGCTATGTCTGGGGTCGTGACTTGACAAAATGTCACTTTGCTTTCTAAACGATGGAAGCCATTTTGTGTTTCCAGTAGAAGCCAATCAATAGGGGAAGTAACAAGAAACACTGGAGCTGATGATTACATTCAGAAATATTGTGATTTTTTGATAAGCTGTTTTGCGTCATATGCAGGATGTATAGGTTTCTTGATGTCTGACTGACCTGAATTTAACCGCTTGAAAGCACAAGCCTGGGGCATTAGCAAGGACAAATTGGCTACACACCAAATGGTTCTTGACATATATCACATTAAATCCAAAGGTTAGCAGCCTCCATTGTGTTAAACTGGTTGGCTGGTTGGTTAATGTGTAAGCCCACAGCAAACCTCCTTCTCCTTCCCAGGGGTTCTCTGCCTTTGCATCTCTTATCAACATTTCTGGCTTTGGAAGTGTTGACCAAAACCTCATTTTGCTTTTCTTTATTTAATTATTCTATCCATGTGTGCTTTTATTCCATTTAATTTGTTTTGATGCTTTTTATTGCCATGCCAGGCACAACATCACTACATCCACTCAGCTACTTTTAAAATGCCAACTTACTGTCTTTTGGTGAACTGCTTAGTATTTTGCCAAAGCGCTGTTGGGTGTTCAAGATGTTCCTTTCAAAGTTCTTTTGTGAACTCCGTCTTTAATGATGCCTCCAATTCTCCGACTTGGCGAGGGAAGAACTTGTCCAATCAGGTTCCAGGCTGAGAATAGCTGCTTTGATCGCCCATGCCAAACTCTGAACCAAACTCTGCCTATTCACAATTACTCCCTGCGTACTTGAATGTCTTTACCACAAGGAGTGAGGCTTGGCTGTCTGGTTCTGGCTGGGGAATAGAAGGACACTGGAGTGCACCCAAAACCTAATTAATGACAGGGGCTTAATAAAAATAAAAGCCTAGTTAATGCTGTTTAGCAGAATAATTTCTTTGCGTTTTTGGGACTAAGATTGCTTCAGTGTTCGCAATGAAAAGTATTGAAAATCCAATAGATTGAGTAAATTGATCCTTTAGCGTTTTCAAACATCTGCTTGGTAGAACAGGTCAGAAGCTGAATTAGATAGGTGTCTGTTCCTTGGATGGATCTGCTTATAGATTCTCTTGGGCTTTAAAAGGTTGTTTTTGAGTGTTTGTGAATTAGGGAGTAGGTTAGCAGTAGAATGAGGGAAGTGTTTAAATGTTTGACAGGCACTGGGCCCAGAAGTCCAATCATTTACAGCCTCGTCTACCACACCCCCACCTTTTATTGATGAATAAACAAGAAACATTATCTTACATCCTTTATCTAGAAGAGATTAAGAGGACTTCTGAGCTAATTACCTTAAAACAAAGCTTGAGCTCTTTTTGTCTGAAACTGCTTAATTATTAATAAATTCTCCACAGATTATGATGGCTGGCTATTTTTCCGTTTATCTTTTGCTGCCAAAATGGCAGATTTGCCAGCATATTTCTGCATGTTGTGACTCTGGGCACGGGTCATAACAGCTTGGCTGTTTTAATCTGTCTGGGAGTCGTGCTGTCTGTCAGTCTGTCTTTGCTGCATAGTTGAGAAAATCGTGGCTAATTGTTTACTGTGGCAAAGAATCAATAGATTAATATGAGTCTTGGCATTCAGACGTAGTGCATCGCTGTAGCAGTCGGAACACACTTCTATGTGGATTTCAAGCGGATTAACTGTAAAAATATTCATGCTTTGTGCCTTCAGTGTTGTTTTGTAGTTGGACACTGAAACAGAAAGATGCAATAGTATGTGTTCGTGTTTTATTACCAGCAATTATTTAGTTTATCAGATTGTTTGTTTCCAGGGGAGAGGCTTCAGCACAAAATATTGTTGCTTTTTTCGTTTATTTCTCTCACTGGGGTTCACCAAAAGATTCTTCTGTAGCTAGCAGTAAACAAAGCCATGCATAAATGGCGTTACAGATTTATTTTATTTTGGTTACATATTTTTAATTTTGGAAAATTAAAAACTGAAAGATGGATCTATCTGTACTTGAAGTCCCATAAAACCCACACAGGCTGCTTGAGGTGGTTTACCTGTGAAACATCTAGAGGAGCATGCTGCACTTTTTGGTTAATTTTTTTCTTGCCTGCCTAAATGTAGAAATTAACTCCTTTACCTTGTTTGAATTTAAGATGAGCTGATTGTTCCCACTGTATCACTAACCCAGTTCTCAGGAGTCAGCACATTTCAACAAAAGGCTAGTTAAAAATGCAGGCACCAATTACGGAACGAGAAATAAACATTGCATCAAGCAAATATACTTTAAATACATTGATCAATTTAGCAATTACTATGAATCAAGGCAACTCTTTGCCTTTGATTCAAATCTAATTTTTGATTTTAGTTTAGCTAAAAAGTTAGATAAACAAAAGTTTTCAGCTAAAAACTTCAGCTGAGTTTTTAGCCTTTTATTTCAGGGAACTCAAGTGTCTCAGCAGTTTTGCATTTTTCTACAAGTTTGTTCCAGATTTGTGGTGCATAGAAGTTGAAGCTGCTTCTCCATGTTTGGTTTTGGTTCTGGAGATCCAGATTAGACCTGAGTGGTGTGTCATTGCAGAGCAGGGTGCATCATGCTAAAAACTCAAAAGAACAGTATCATGAACTGAAACGTTGACTAACTGCAGAAGCAAAACGTGAGGTGCACAACCGGATACTGTAATAGAAACAGAAACTTGCATTCAAATGTTCCAGATCAAGGCTGCAGATCATCTCCTTCACTGTAAAATGTCCTGGGTTATATAATAGAATTCGCACAATTACTCAATGTTTTCATCCCCCCTCAGTAATGTAGACTGTCTACCTTTACCGTCTGTAAGAATGGTAGAAATACTTTAGGGGTAATAATGTGGTGAACCACTTATTATGGTACTGCAGTTTTTGTATTCAGAGATCTCACATTCCAGTTGAAGAGTAAACCTTGGCAAGCGATGATTTTAAACTTCCTCCTCCTTGTTTTCTGGCTGCCGTCCTACATCCACAACGTCTGCGCTCCAGTTCTTTGGGTGTTGGTTCAGAAGCAGAAGGTTTGAGATCTCAATCACAAACTATTAAGGTGCCATTTATTCACGGCATGTGAGCAGAAAGAAGAATGACTGGGGGATCCCAACGTCCATCCTCCAAAAATAGAGTTTTACAGGAAAGAAGCAAAACTACAAAAATAATGCTGAACACGCAAGGATATCACAGGGTTCGTACAGATGCTTAAAATCCTTGAAAATGATTACATTTTAATTGGATACTTTAAATGTTTGGAAGTGCTTGATTTCTGTATACAATAAGCTGCACAGTTTTGTAATAAAGTGCAATCTAGCGCTTGATTCAGAGCATAAACTTCAAAAGCACTGTTTACTGTTGAAACCAGATGTTTAAAGATAATTAAATAACACATACACATTGTTTTTATCACTGTTTGAAGTTAAATAAGACCTAAAACAATTTCTCTTTGTTTTAGGTCAGTTAGAATTCCCCAAAATATTTCTAATTGTTTAATGCCAGAAAACGTAGCAAGAACATTTTTCAGAAATATTTTGTAGCTTTATTCAACAGTAAGGTCTATACAATTTGTGTAAGAAGGATATTTCCAGAAAATTTTTAGATTTTATTTTACCTGTAGAATGTATTATACGAACACAAGATGTTATTAATTACAGTAATAAATGATATCATAAAATAGTGTATTGAAACTGTCCTTTTAGTTCATTCGTTTTGTTTTTATCTTCAACATGTGGTGCTGGAAAAAGTTGAAAACTTACTTTGTTAATGCTTGAATTTTGTTGTGGGACAAATGTACGGACACAGTTATTACATTGAAGGAGTGAAGGAGTTGAATTTGTTTTTAACTGACCTTCTTAAAGTAAAAATGTGTGACATTGCTCCTTACACTGACTCTAAGAGCAAATGATATATTTTTAAATAACATCTAAATAATCGACCTTATGTAGTATTCAGAAAATGTGGAGTTACTTCATTGCTTTTGACCTGTCCCTCCATCTATCTGCCTGTTGCAGTCATACTGACAGATGAGGAAGTGCAGAGGAAAAGGGAAATGATAATGAAGAGAAAAGAAGAGGAGGCAGCCCGGGAGGCGCAGAGGCCACGTCTGAATGAGGAGCAGGCGCGGATGATCTCCAGCTTGGTGGAAGCTCACCACAAGACCTACGATGCCTCCTATTCCGATTTTTCACGCTTCAGGGTTAGTCCGCTTCAAATTCTGATATCCTTCTAGCCAATCAGCACTCAACTGAAACAATGAATTAACTTTTTCACATTATATCAGTTCATGCAGAGCTGAAACAATTCATCATGATGAAAAGACTATTGAAATAATCATAAACTGGCATGTGGCGACTCTTAAACAAAATCAGTTTCTGGAAGAACAACACCATCAGAACAATAATTAAGCCAGAAAGGTAAATAAAATATAAGCATTTCTGCTTAAAATAAAAAAATAAAAACATTTTGTGCATATATTCTACACAGAACTCCTCAAGTGACGCAGTTTTTCGCTTCACCCGGTTCAAATCTTGTAAATGAATCTATTCCTTTTTTTTTTATATTCAATTTTTCTTCTGTTAATCAAAAAATAATAATAATCAGATTAGCCTTATAATGTTTTGATGTTAAGTCAAGTAGAAAGGGATGAACTTTTCACATGTTGATGGTAAGTGTTTTTGTAGCTCCTACAAATGCTCAAGCGTTCACTTCACCAATGCTATGTTATTGTCTTTATGTAAGAATATGGTGTTTTTCTTATTTAAAATAGTAATTGCATCTATCTGCATCTTTTAGTACATTTCTAATATGGTTTAAAAAAGGTTTAAATGGTTAAATGAAAAATTAATTTCAATTTTGTTTACAGAAACTTCATAATTAATTTTATTTTTTGTTTCTGTTATGTTTATTTAACTTGGATATTTAAAATGTTTTCTGATTCCAGTGCTGAATGTTCCGTAGAATTTAAAGTTTATTGATCTTTAAGAATGGTTTTTTTTTTTATTACTATGCCATTACCATTCTATTATTTGAAAATGGTCTCAAAACAACAATATTATCGTTTATCGCAATAACATCTGGGACAATTAATTGTCCAGCAAAATTTGTTATTATGACAGACCTCTGTCATATAACTTAAAGGTTGTGACTGTAAAAAAATGTGTAAACGTTCAAAAGGTCCTGATTGCTTTTGCAAGGCATTGTGCATCACTGTATTTATATTTGAGACATTATGACTGCTGCTGTCATCATTTCCACCAATAGCACATGTTACCAAGAGATGTGCAATATTTTCCTAACTACATCAGACAACAGTCTCCCAGTGGCCTGCTACAACAGTAATATCCAGAGCGAATGAGAGGGAGAGTACAGAATAGCTAAAAAGTCTCACAGACTCTTTGATTTATTAGTGTCAAGTATGATTGTATCACCAGGCGCTCTGCAGGCAGCCACAGGCACACTCTAATCGAGTAGCAGATGAGTGAGGTTTCCAAATATTGAGTTGCAGGTGTTGCATTAAACTAGGAGTGAACCGCAGGCTTTCAAGATGAAGCAGTCAAGTAATCCACACAAGAAAAAAAAAATTCTTGGCAGCGGATCTCAACATTGTGAGGGAACTAAGGAGGGAATAAGAAAGGATCTAAAGTGCTTGTTTGAGATAAATAAAATAAATCCCCTGGTAACAGCTAGTCAGATTTCTTTACATAAGTAGACCTGAAGTTAATCCTTAGATAAGCAAAAGAAAAGGCCATCATGCACCTGTATTACAGAAGTACATAGCAGCGTCTCAGCTCCAGGCAGTTCAGGTGAAAGCTGCTCCTCTCACTGTCTCAAATATTCAATGTTTCATTCATTCATGTGCCGAAGCTCATTCTTTCAGAGGTCAAAGGTCTCTTAATTAGGAGAATAACATGATTTATGTTTTCACTGCTTAAAGGGGCAGTATTATGTATTAGTGCCATTTTATAGCACAAACAAGTTACAATGTTAACTTCAGTTGTTAAAGAAAATGCTATAAATATCAAATATGACTTGAAAAGAAAATTTACTTTGTAATTTAGCACCTTGAAATTGGGAGCTAAATTACTTTAAAAACTCCTTCACTTTCTGAAACTCCGCCTTCAGAAAGAGAAGTCATCACAACATGGTTCTTCTATTAACCCTTTAAAAACATTTCTACCAGCTTTTCATTGAGACAAAGCTCCTATAATGAGCTCAGCTGATGTGTAGTTCCACCAGGTGTTTCCTAATTATTGCTGGCTAGTCTGAAGGAGCTGATTGAGAGAGTTGTAGGGGAGGAGTTCTTTGTAATGCAGAAACTCTAAAGCTTGGAGACTGCAGCTCCAAGGAGATCCACCCACATTGCACATTAGTCAGCTGAATTGTTAACGAGACAAACAGTGGCTGAGTTAAAGCCAGTTTCAGAGCAGTCAAATGTTTGATTGGCTAAGGTTTAGTACGAACATCCTTTTAATTCATGACTCGGATTGAGAGGCAGGAGAAGCTGCTCTGAGAATATTAATGTCTGTTCTCTCTGCATGTTTGCAGCCTCCAGTGCGTGACGGCCCGGTAACACGCAGCGCCAGCAGAGCCGCCTCCCTTCACTCGCTGTCTGACGCCTCCTCTGATTCATTCAATCACTCACCTGGTGAGATACAGGATGACGCATTCACTTCTGCACTGCTTCTTCTCATTCACCATTCAGGATTAACATCACCAAGGTCCAAACTCGACTTTTTAGATTCAGCATTGCTGTCAGCCTGCAAGCAGAAGTTGTTTTGATCAAAGCTACTCTTGTTGTTTCACTTAGAACATTTAAAGTTTTTGTTCAGGTTTTAGTTTTAATGGATTTAAAGAACATAAACAAAATCTGTTTAGAACAACTTTAGAAACAGTTATGATTCCAGTCTACAGTTGCATCACTTTCCCTCTGTTATCAAGTTACATCTTTAGAGCTTTATCGGTTATTAAAGCTTATCAAAATCCTTATTGCTACTTCGTTGCTTTTTTCATCATATTCTTGCTTCAAATCAATCTGAATCTGCTGGAGCAGAATCTGTGGACACCAAGATGAACTTCAGCAACCTGCTGATGATGTACCAGGATGGAGCGAGCAGTCCTGACTCCTGCGAGGAAGACACCAAGCTCTCCATGCTGCCCCACCTCGCCGACCTGGTCTCCTACAGCATTCAGAAAGTCATTGGATTTGCCAAGATGATACCAGGATTCAGGTATGAAAATGAAGGATTGGTTTTTTGTTGTTTTTTTTTTAGGCAGATCCGTTGAAGACTCTGTGACGGTAATGCGACTGGATGATTTTGTCTAGGTCTTTGTGGGACATTAGTCCTTTGATCCTGGACATGTTCAGGTACTGAATTGCTGACTTTATAATTGTCGTTATGTGACACTGAATGATCAGGTCATCATCACTACATCCAGGCTTTGGGGGTGATCTCTAGTTTCTAGCTGTATTATCTCAAACTGTTTGTTGACTCTGGCTTGTTCCTCTTTGGGTCCAAAGATAATAACTTCAGTTTTGTTTCTGTTATTGCACTTTTTATTATGAAGATAAAAAGTTTCAAATAGGCAAAGATTTGCAGCTTTTGCAGTACTTCTACAAACGAAGACAAGTTTTTCATAATTTGTCATTGAAAGGCAATAGTTGACCAGTTAGCTGATTCAAATAATGAATATATCAGAAAAACGTCTTGGGATTTTGCAGACTGCCTGAAGTGAGTGAATGACTTTTGACAACAGAAAGTCCTCACAAACCACAAGGATCACCATGTAACAGTGTTGCTTCCTGCTGTTTTGTTCCGGTTCTGATTTATCTTCTTGTAAAATTTGCCACATGAAAGCGGCGGCATGCTCACACAGCAACCTGAATGAGGTTCCCACCTACACAAAGAACACAGTGATCGGCTGCCTACACGTATGCAGGACATTAATGGGAGAGGTGAAAACAAACAAGCTGTTCCAAGCTGTTCCAAAACTGGCTGTGGTTAAAAGCTGAGTTGAACCATATAAAAAAAAGAAACACACAAAGAAAGGCAGAAGACCAAAAAATATAGAGATGCTATATTAAAGTTTATTTTGTGTCTGAACAGTTGGTTTTGTTTTGACCAGATATTCTTAAGTATTTCCATTTTAAAGTCAACACTGCGGGGCTCCAGATTATTATTTAAAATAAAGTACTGTTAATAAAGATTAGCGCCACAATTATACTATTCTCTTTTGATCAAGCTCACAGTTTTACTGTTGAACTCCAAAATGTTTGCAACAGATTGCCTATATTATCATTGTAGAGAAATAACAAAATGTTTCTTTTTATGTAGTGTACAGGGTTTCCCCCAGAAAACTTGTGGCTTTAGTAGCTCTTCCGTTTTGTGTCTGTGGAGTTTTTAATAAGGGTCACAGAAACTGTTTTGGTTGCTAAAGTTTATGGGACAAGTTTCTTAGTTCTCCACATGGCCGCATGCATTGACTCTGGCTGAGTAAGAAGACAAAGCTTTTGTTATGGTTTGATGCATCATGTAACTGGAAAAATAATATTGAACCAGCGTGATGCGTGATTACAATGCGGACTGAACCTGCCTGATTAGTGGTTAGCACTGGTTCGTAATCACTAATGAACCGGCCATCCTGGACCACATACATAAACTTCGTCAGTGCAGACAGAGCCACACGTTGGCCAGCGAGTTGAGATGTAAAGGCCCCATATAATTTTTTGTTCGCAAAGATAAATCTTTCTCACCACTCTCTCTAAAAGCGCATCTACAAGTTATTCCTGCGGTTCATGTAGCTGCGCAACCAGACCTAACGCGTCGGGGTTTAAACTCCTACCTTGATCAAAAACTCTGGAAAGAAACATAATTCATCACAGGGCGTTGATGTAAATATCCATAGAGGTCAACCTGTGTCCCGTTTGAGTGAAAGGAGGCATGTGCGACCCGCGCTGAGGTAAATTTCAGAGATCAAGCAACAGCGCGTGAAGCAACGCACAGAGGCACCAGTGGTGTGATTGGTCCACTTTCCCGATTTTAAATGCACAAACTATAAACCTATCTTCTATATACATATCTTTTAGGAATTAATCTGCTCTGCCAGTGAAACGCTCAGAGCAACATGCTTGCAATCTGGCTTTAAAAAAAGAAAAAAAAAGATGCGATTATTTTTATTTTTTTATTATTATTTTCCTAAAAACATAAATAAGCATTACAGGCCACCAGGCTTATAATACACTGGGGGAAACCCTGGTTTCAACTGCATATGTGACTGTCCCTGCAGATGAATTAATTTTTCCTGCATATAATTTATGAACATATTCAAAGCTGGAGCTTGGTTAAATTTGGAGATAAAATAAAGTCCCAAGACTTCAAACAGTAGCTGCATTTGTTCAGAAAACAATCACAAATGCACTGTTTTATCAAATCTTCAACCACAATGAATTTATTTTCAGGCATGCGCCTTTTTTCTTTCACAAATGAAGAACGAGCTGTACGTTCAGTAAATATACGACTCAGCCAGCGTACATGCTGTACCTTCATCTGCTCCACGTAGACACAGAAACACACTCACACATTTTCTTGTTTGTCAGTGGTTAAGTAGAACTTTCAGGGCTGTTATCTCTTTAATGGATCTCATTGTGGGCTGGAATAATGTGATGAGTGTGCCTAGAATCGGGAACATTGTGAGAACATTTAGATACTTTCTCCACAGAAAGGTTGAGTGAAATTTCTTCCTTCTTAATGTTAAAACCCTCAAAAGGTCACCGTAATTTGATTTTCTTTTTTCCTTGCTTTTTGGCCCAACTTAACTACAGGCTTAAGTATTTAGTCATTTATTTGTTAATAATATGTTTCATTTTCCTAATTTATTTTAAAATATCTAAATTCAGTATTATTAATATTACATGATTTGTCATTTCAAATAGTATTTCAAATGTTTAGCTTCTGAAAATTAGATCAATTTGTAATTTTATATATAAAATATTTTCGTTACATTTCCCCAACTGTGGCTTCAGACCCCTACTATCGGCTTTGCATACGTGCATGTACAGCATTACAAAATAGCTACTGATATTTACATTATCTATGTCTGTTTTTTTGTAGAATGCGCAGACTTAAAACGACAGTATGTAATTTTTATAAACAATGATTTTTTAAAATTTTGACCATGTTGTGACTGTTATATGTAAAAGATTGGTCTTAGTGGAGGGTCTCAGTGCTGCCAATAACACTTGTGTATATTCTGCTCAATTTACTGATAAACAACTTACTGTTCCAAGAAAAAAATTTATCCGCCACTATGCTAACTAGCCTTAGCATTCGTGGCAGGATATGTTGTGGTAAACCAGTAGAGAGCAAAGGGGAGGCTATGAGCAGCATGTACACAAGCTTAATTGACAGCACTAACACCCTGTGCTTGGTTTTTTCTGACTATGTTGTGTATTTCTGCAGATGGCAGTAGGATCATCTGTCTGATACTACACTGTTACAACAGACAGTTTTATATAGCTATAAGATTTACTTCCATGCTTACTACAAAAACATTAACAATTAACCCCTTAACTTTTGTGCTGAGTATGTGATTAGCAGAAGCAGTTTTATTTGACGGAACATCATTTATTGAATGAGGACTGAGTATTTGGGCCTGTAGGAGTTTTTTTCTTGGTCTCATTCAGTTATGGAATAAGTTGATTTTTGTGTTAACCAAAACAAACTCAATCATATGAGTTTCACATGTTAGAACTGTACAATAGTGTAGCTGAGCTTGTAAAAACAAACTTTCCTTTTTGCTTCATTTGCACCTGTTGTTTGGTTTGTAGAGAACTGACCGCAGAGGACCAGATTGCTCTGTTGAAATCGAGTGCCATTGAGATCATCATGCTGCGCTCAAACCAGTCGTTCAGCCTGGAGGACATGTCCTGGAGCTGCGGTGGACCCGACTTTAAATACTGCATCAATGACGTCACAAAAGGTGCTTTTCACATTACTGTCCATGAGAAGTGAATGAAGTTCACCCAGCTACTGGGAGTTACTTAGTTTTACTGCTATTTATGTGCTGTTTTTTGATAATAGTCAATTAGATTGAGGATCATTTTATTAGAAGCATTTCTTTTCATAAAGGCTGCTGTTTCAAGAAATCTGTCAAAACAACAGAGGCTCAAGGAGAAACTCTGGGATAGAAAAGTGTTCATTGTTGGAGTTGATGTGACAGATAAGATTAAATTTCTCTCATCTTATATAAGAGCCCACTCACACGCTGCTTCTCTACCCCCTGCTGGACTCAGGAGGGGGTAGAATCAGGGTTTTTGACTTCAGGTATTTTCATGGAACTTGTAAAACAGCCACAAGTTCACACTGTGTTCCCTATTACACACAGAACAAGACGCTGCGCTCTCCACAATGACTTCCTGTTTTAAAAAACACCCCAGATTATTGTTTGAAAGCCTTGAAATGTTTCTTTGTTTTAATAGAACAAAGAGCAACTAATTTCTACAGCGATAACTGTAATTTTTTTGTTTACTTTTTGTCTGCAGCCGGCCACACCCTGGAGCTGCTGGAGCCGCTGGTGAAGTTCCAAGTTGGTCTGAAGAAGCTCAATCTGCATGAAGAGGAGCATGTGCTGCTCATGGCCATCTGCCTGCTATCTCCAGGTGCTGCTGTCGTTTTAGATGAGGCCTTTTTATTCAGCAGGATGATTGGGGGGGCTGGGTTGACACGAGGTTTACCAAAAGCTGACGTGTTGCCACAGCACTCCTCAGGATTTGGTTTGGTGTCAGCTATGCTGTTTGACCTACATTTGCCCAAAAAATGGATAGTACATGATGCTTCCAGTTGCAGGTGAGAATAATTTCCTGGAAAACAATTGTATCTGTTCAGCATATGATAATATGGCAATAGCTGATGTTGGTTATCTTTATCCCTGATTTAGCATCAAAAACAGAGATAACACCTAACTGTTGTGCTTTGGTTGAGCCTGGAGGGCTAGTCTGCTCTACAGGCCAATAACAGAACAGGTGAAGGAGGAGCTGCAGTGAATCCCTGCTACTCTCATCCTTTCCTGCAGGGCCTTACAGAAGTGGGATTTTGCTGTACAATCCAAACTTTCAGAGTTTTTTAATGGAATTTTATGTAACATATCACTGTGTAAGTGCATGGTGAAAATCTAACACGGCATGTGTTTGAAGTCAGAACCCCTAAATGAAGAGTTTGTAGAACCACTTTGTTGACATGATGTGCTCATTTAGACACATTTTACTTCATTTTAGCATCAGTGAATATAAACTTTCATGTCCAGACAGGTTTCTCATTGAATTTAGGTCTGGAGTGGCCAATCTATGTTAGCTCTACAGTAGATGTTCAGGGTTGTCCTTCTGAAAGGTCAGCTCTCACTGTCAAATCTTATAATCATAATAACAATAATACTAATAATTATATGAGAGTAAAGTCGTAATACGAGAAAAAATTGTATGAAAAGCTGAAATTATGCAAGGATAAAGTCATAATAACACAATAATGCAGTTACAATATTACCAGAATAAAGCTATAACATTACAAGAACAAATTTGTAGAAAATAAAGTCACTGTATTAACAATTCCATTTTTAGACAATTTAGTCATAACAATATAAGAAAACGTTTTATTACAATAAAGTTGAAATAACACTAGACTAAACCCAGAATTTTACCTGAATGTCATTGTAATATTAGAAGAATGAAGTTGAAATTTTATTATAATTCCAACACAAAAAAATAACACATTTAAATGAGGAAAGTTGAGCATCTTGTGAAGTTATGCTTTGGTATCTGATATGTTAATATTTTAACACATCAGTATCAAATTATTATTATCAGTATCAGGACTTTGAAATGATTGTGCAAACATCAGTTTCTAAGAAAGCTTCATGGACGAGATCAGCTGATCTGGTCAGATTTTCATAACGCAATCAAAGCTTTGCTTTTATTGCAATTGCTTTATACAACTTTCTCCTGGTAATATTAACTTTTTTGTCACAATTTAGAAAAAAAAACTCAGAATCTGACCCTAATACTCTTTCATCCACTATGTGTTGTTGGTCTACAACATAAAATCTGTAGAACCTAAATTGGTCTTTGTGAATGGAAGGTGACAAAATGAGACCCTCTCTGGTTTTTCATTACAGACCGACCCGGCGTTCAGGACCACGCCCGCATAGAGCAGCTGCAGGACCGTCTGTCGGAGGCCTTGCAGGCCTACATCCGGGTCAACCACCCGGGCGGACGCCTCCTCTACGCCAAGATGATCCAGAAGCTGGCCGACCTGCGCAGCCTGAACGAGGAGCACTCCAAGCAGTACCGCTCGCTATCTTTCCAGCCCGAGCACAGCATGCAGCTCACCCCGCTGGTGCTGGAGGTGTTCGGGAGCGAGGTGTCATAGCTGAGGAGGAGAAGAAGGAATCCTTTTCTTTTGTTTTTTTCCCCCTTCTACACAGACTCATTAAGCACAGGATGATTAGCAAAGTCTGCTGCCTTCTCCTCAATTCAAAACGAAGGCTTTCACAACCCCCACACTCTGACTCTCCGGTCGCTCAGGAGGGAGGCGGATAATCACATCTTCCCCTCTGTCTAAACCTCCTTCGTTACTCCTGGCTTGCAAAAACCAAACGTCAGCTATAACTGGATATCTGGATTCATAGAATAGAAGTCTGCTGCTGGATCACCAGAATCTCAAACATTGTTTTCATTTTGTTTTGTTATCTTTCCCCCACTTGCTCGTTTTCATCCTTTCCACAACTGTGGAATCCAAATGTTTTCCATCACTGGAATCTACTCCTTGTAACACTTTCTGAAAGTGAAAACAGCTTGATAGATGTCATTTCCCTCTCATCATCATCATCATCATCATCATCATCATCATAACTTTCCCACACGTTCACATGACAACAACAGCACTCAGATTTGCATCTTTTACTCATCCGTCAGTGATGGACTCTTATGTAAATAACTATGAACTTTTGTTGGCTTATAAATTCTAACAACAAAATCATCCAAAAAATATTGAGCGAGCTGACAGGAAGTAGAAACACTTTTGGGTCACACTGGTAGTTGAGCAATCTATAAATTCTGTGTTATGTGAAAGAAGAAATCTTAAATATTCAAAACATATGAAGACAAATCTTTTAGTTTGAGAATGATGGTGCACTTTGTGGAGAAAAAAACAAGAGGATGCTGGGTAATCAGATGGAAGGGGGTTTTACATTTATAAAAAAAAAAAAGTAACAAAAGAAGAATGTATGTACAATTCTACATAGTTAAATATGATAAGCATAAGATGTAGAAGTCAAACATTATCTAATATTTGACTTGTACTGTATATAGACAGAAATACTTCTGAGAGTGCTTAATTATAAAAGTAATAATAAAGAGGATTTTAAGGCCTCTCCTCAGATATGTGTATATGCAACATGTACACACATGCACTGACATGTGCTATGAGGAGTCGCTCTATTTTTGCTAAACGTGTACGGCGTGCAAGAGTATTGATGGACCACAAGGGGGTGTGTGCACAGGCTCTGACTGAACCACAACATACGCTCTTTGTTGTGCTCTTCTATTTGGACCTGTGAAGTTTGTAGGCTGACATACACAAAGATAATTTCCTGTTTTGTGGATGGGTATTTTTTCAGAAAAATAAAAAATAAAAAAATAATCTAGTCGTTGGGCTGGTTGGATTGCTGCTAAGACAGAGCTTAGATAGTTGGACAGAAACCAGCTGCCAGCTGTTGCCTCAGGGAAAGTTTGTCTGACGATAATGTGTATTCGGGTTTTTACAGCGTGCGTGTGTGTGTTTGGCGTAAGCTTACAATCATGAAAGGGAGATTTCGAGAGTTTTTGAAGCTCAAGGCATCACTGTGATTTGTAATCATACTGAATAACAGCAAAAGGAAGCTAACAGATTAATGTTTCTGGAAGAAATAAACAAAATTCTCCATTTGAGAAACAAAAAATTATAAAATTATTTCACATGGTCAAATTGTCTTTAAGAGAATATATGTAATACATTTTTAGATACACAATCATTCTTATTAAATTAGTAGAAACCTTAAATTGAATGTTTTTAAGGATAAGGCAAACATTCTAGAGCAGTGGTTCTGAAACATTTTATAACTGTAAATATTCTGCAATAAGACTGAAAATGAACAAAAAGTTCACCTGATGTTAGAATTCAAAATGTGGAAAGTCTGCGTTCTCTCACAATTCAAATTATGGTTGTGAGTGAATGATGCAGCAATCACAGCCCCACGAATATTGTTCTTGATAACTGCATTTAATCATATTTCCAGATTTACTGATATTTATCTATATTCTCATTGAACAAACTGAAGAAAAATTGTGAAAATACTAATCCTGACAATAGGGACAGTTTTAGAGGTTATTAAACATTACTAATTTGAATTCATCAAGACAGCATTAAATCAAAATCTTATAAGAAGTGTATCACAATTAATGATAAACGATATGATAAAAGCCCACCCTTCTAGATGACGACAAAGTGCCCTCCAATTGATTTTTGGGATCATGTGTTACATGTGCATAAGCAAACATTAGAAATTTTGTTTCATAAATACTACTAAAAATAGTTAGTTTTGCTAAAGCTAGCCGAGGTGCTAGCACCGGTACTTGCATGAGCATTTGAGAACCACGGCTCTAGAGGAGTAGCAGATTGTAATCGCAAAGGGCAGAGACACAAACATGAAAAGGACTTTTACATGGATGGAAAAAGTTCAGCCTCCTACCTTTGTGTTGTCACATTTATGTCATTTCAATACCAGCTGCATAAGCAAAGGTAGTTTTTATCACTACATATCATATTGTTTCTGTTGATATGGCGCATGCTCACACCTCATGCAGGCCTGGATCACCCCCTTGTGGAAAAAAAACTTTGTAAATACCACTTTCTTAGACTGTACATAGAAGCTGATGTAGGTAAATTACTAAGAGGAGTAAGTCGTTGACGGGAAGGTGCTTTGGAGATACTAGGCTATATGCAATTAGAGAAACTCTTACTGTGTATTCAACTTTGAGTGGACAGAGCTGCTTAATATGACTGACTTAATGAGTTGTTTATGTCACGTGTAGTATTGTATTATGAATATGTTGGGCTACGATCAGCTTCCATCTAACGCCAAATATGAGCTTTTGATGTAATCCTTTAATAAAGGGATATATAATAAAATAAAAAATTATCTTAATTTAAAATTAATTGAATATTCCCATAATACTATAATCACCCGAAGCGACTCAGTAAGTTCTCATTATTAGGCAACTTTTTGTCCATTTCAAGAATTCTGGATGTACGTCTTTCCTCTCTTGTTCAATCAATAAGCTTTCGATGATATATATACATAGTACTTTCATTTGGGTAATTATCTGATTTCTTCTGTTTGTCAAGATTGTTGATTTGCATCCTGCTGCAATGCTTGCGCTTGGCTTTCTGCTCGGGAGCGTTGTTGAATGAAGCCGGGATGACCAGTGTGTGTGGATCTATGGAGCCTATCCCAAGTATTTTGACTCGACAAGGAAAAGCAAAAACGTTTGCTCATTCATGTCATTATCTGTAAGAACTGCAGTCCACATACGTATCATCTTTTTCCTGGAGCTAATTTCTCAAACCGCCAAGTGATCATCAATAACACTGCCTCAACTGGTTGGGTACGAGACGTATCTGACTACTAGCTACGGCGTGCCTCTTGTTACCGTCTGGCTGGTTGATGAACCAGCCTCTTTGTTCCTCAACCAGCCATGTTACCATCTCTTCGTCTTTTTTGTCATCGTCTTCAACAGCCAGTTACAACAACTTTTCTCTGCATAGCTTTAAGTTAGCAGCCAACCAAGTTCTGCTCTGGAAATCCATGACACACCCAAGGATGGAGGTATTGGGATTTGAAAGAGCGCCGTCAGTTTGGACCTCAACAAGACTGTGTAGAATTTGTACAAAGGTCATACGAGATCAAGTGTTTTTAAACTGCGAAGATGTAGAAACTCGCCGTACAAGCAGAGCGCTTTAGAGACTGACCGATGGACAGATGTTACCTCAGATGTCGAGTTGGGACGTTGTCATGCTTTGTACTCCGTGACTCAAGGTTCTGATTTTTTTTAACAAATTGTGGTTTGTTTGGTAACGATAGTCGTATAAAGACTTTTTACATTCAGCATCTACATCACAGAATGCAGGACAGGGCGACAGGGGGGAGAATCTGCAGTTTTAGGGGTACAGTCTGACCCATCAGTTATATCTGGATCAAATTTAGATATCTACACTCCTTGGACAAAAATCTTCTTGCAGTTTTCACACCATTTTATAGCAGATTTGTAGATCTGATTTGTTAGTGCCCCCAAATTCATTGAAGTTTCTCCCCTCCTGTGGCCCTTGTCCCTCTCGAACCAGGTCAGCAGCTCCACCTCAGTAGCCTTATTTACAAAGACCTCACTAAGCTGGAAACATTTAACAGATACCTCAGTGATTAACAGTATAGACTTTTCACAATAGCCTTTAAAGGGAACCAAACATAAACTTCTACCACACACACGCAGACACATCACAACTCTCTCCTCAGAAACGTTCTGTGTTTTCAACCTCAAGTCGACTGCAAACTCTAAAGCAGTTATTGCATAACGAGGGACATCCGGTAGAATTTGCTAGTCAGTATTCAAGTGGATCCCAATGTTTCTAAATGTTAACTCTCTGCTTTCCTTCCTCTTCTTGGTTTGTCTCTGTCCGTGTTCTGCTGAGCTTCGGCACCGCGTTTAACCAAAAATACTACCTCTCCTGTCTGCACATATAAATATATATTTTTGGGGGAGTTGCAGCATGATTGTGTAATATAGAACACACAAGTTTTTATTTTAACAATAATCTAGAGGTTTTTATGTTTGTATATTTACAGTAGAGTTTTTTTCTTTTTTAATGCTGGATTATTTTTCTTTTCAGTTTTTTTTTTGTTTGTTTTTTTTTTGTACCTCAAATTGCTACAAATCTTAAAACTGCAGTGTGTAACTTTATCTCCCCCTTCTGGCTGATACATGAATTACAATATAGATATATGTGACGTACAGCCAGACAATTTCACTGCTTTCATTGGTACTATAACTCATAATTTTCATTGCAATTAAAATCGTTACGTATTGGTGTAGATATGCAACAGCTGACACTTACAGATTTATTTATTGTGCATTTGAAAAGTTTAAAAAATTGAAATACATCAAAGAGTTGCATATTGCATTCCATAAGAAGTCTTAGACAGTAAACACTGTATTAATTTTGTTTTTATTTTTTTTTGCATGATAAATTAGCTTTCAGAGCAGATTCAACATTCGCAGGGCCTTGCATGTTCATTACTCCAGCTTTAATGTCATTAAAAGGGGGCTGTTCTTGCACCACTTTCTCACTGACTGAAGTGCATGATTAAACTCCCTGCATGGTAACTAAAGCTTCGTTCACATAGCAACTTAAAGCGCAGGTAATTGTCGGATCCCCATGTGTGACAAGATCTATTTTGACTGAAAAAGCAAAACTCTGGTAGGTAAATGGCTCTCTGTATCTCACTGCACCTGCTTTTAAACAACCGTCGGTTGCCATAGTAGCATCAGTGGCTCGGCCGGGAAATCAATTCAGAGCAAAACCCTGGAGCGTTCTCTCACAGAACACTTAGAAATGCCTGAGAAAAATACTTGTGCCATGTGTAAAATGCTTTAATTTCTGTTGAGCTGTTTATGAAGTGTTATTTTTGATAATATGCAGCTGTACTTAATTAGCACCCCTGGTAAACAAGGGTAAAATGAGCTAAGATAAGCTTGTCTTTTAATCCTCCCGCGTTCTTATTGTGATGCTCAGTGAGGCGGCACATGTGACGGTGAGACAGTGAGGAGGCAGGAGCAGTTATCCCATCAGATCGTCAGTTCTAGAGACCACAACAACCAAAACACTTATGTCGCTTGTGGTTTTCCGCGCACAGCAAAAAGCCTCTGGGGTCCAATTGACCCCATCTCTTAAGACTGCAGGAGGGTTTTGTTTAACGCAGAAGCATTATCTCACACTGAAGAAGGAAGAAAGTTCCAACAAGTCATTTAAAAGTCCCACATTAGAAAAAAATAAGGAATACTAATCACAGAAACACATGTTTATGCATATTTATTCCCCAGGGAAAAAGAAAGGCATGAACTCACATCTTCTTAAAAAAAAAGCTAAGTATTAATAAACGTTTCCACCTGTGATTTTGTTCAATAAAATAAATTTTTGCGATTAAAAAATTTACCAATAAAAAAGTTCAGAGGAATTCTGCAGCTGCAAAAAAAAGCAGACTACAGGCTTTGAACGTCTGCCAGGGGTGCCACTAAATATGGTGAGCTCTGTAGATAAAGTAGGTTACATATACAACCATAAAAGACTAAATAGTAGATGATATTCTTCAAAAGCTACTAAACTAACAGCTGCATTGCCGTTGCATGAAAACCACCTTTGTGCAGCTTGTGCCAAAACTTTTAGCTCAGCTGAAACGTTGCGCTGAAAGAATTTGACGTTTGTTAGTGTAAGATAAGGAGAGCTGCAGACTTTTCTCTTGTTGATGTCGCTCAGCCGGCTGGTCGAGTTTTTGTAACATTGGGATCCTGATTTAGTTGTTCATCACCAAAAGCAGCTTTTTTTTGTTTGTTTGTTTTTTGCTTTGTTTTTGCGGCCAGACACACACAAACACACACACACACTTTCATATTTATAGTTCAGCCTGTCACGCTCAGTACTCTGCCTTCAGTCGCTCACCTCTAACTGATTTAGTTGGTGCTGTGAGTCCATTTGAAGTCAACCAGGCCATTTTGTTGCTTGAAGAACTTTTTTTTTTTTGCTTGTTTTTTTTTTTTTCCCCTTTTTGTGAATAAGATATATTGCCAGCTTCACTTAAGTCAAAATTTAGCACCTCAAACTGCACTGTGAAAAAGGATCCAACCCTTACAGATTTCCTTGGTTTTTGCTTGTTTTGTCTCACCTAAATGTTTAAAGTCATCATTTTCAGACTTTGACTAGGCCACTCCAAGTTCTTCATTTTGGGGTGTACTTTCTGGTGTTCTGCTGTCTAATTTCAAGATGTGCTTAAACTTAAAAAACATGAATTTGATAGTTGGACATCCTGTTTCAGCTGAATCCATCTTGTTCCTGAGGAAGCAAAGCATTGTGCTCTCAGATGTTATTCTCAGATTTGGTTTCATAGATTTGTGCCCACATTTTCCTAAAGTTTTACTGTTTTTCAGATCAAGGGATATTTTCCTAAAAGTATTGAATTCTTGGCTAATATATGTTCGTTTTGATAAGCTGTGGTTTGGAGTTGGAATGCCCCCCAGGTGGCCATCTTTGCCTAGTTTCTGTCTTGCTGTTGAATCATGAACACTGACCTTGACTGAAGTCGGTAAGCCCTTCAGGTGTTGTTCGGGGAAGTTTTGTGACCTTGTGGGTGAGTTGTTGTTGAGTAATTCTGTTGCTTCCTGGGAAGCTTCACCACTCTTCCATGTTTTCACCTTTTGTCTACAGTGATTCTCAGTGTGGTTTCTGAAATCCCAAAACTTTAGAAATGGGTTTGTAAATATTCCCAGACAGATAACCATGAGTTTCCCTTGCGTCCCGGTTTGTTGCTATTTGACATCATTCAGCCTACTTCATGTCGTCAGTCAGGTACGAGTTGAGTGTTAATCAGAGTTGGGTGCTGATAATGAATCCAAACCTACCGGGTTTGCATGGGTGCTTCAAATCCTTGAAAATGCTTGAATTTCAATTAGGTGTTTTCAACATTTGGAAAGTACTTGATTTTTGTACAAAATCCTTAAAAGTGCTTTTGCACAGTTTGTGTAACAACTTTATTGAAACTGTTGAATTATTGTTTTGTTCTCGTATCAGTCAGGTGTGTTGGGTGTGAAAGAGACATTTCAAAACATAAAATTGTGTTGCATTTTAGCTTACTACTCATTGAAACTGTCTTCTTTAGTTCATTTGTATTATTTTTATCTTCAGTGTTTGGCGCTGACTAAGTTTGGAAGTTTACCTTGATAATGCTTGAAAAGTGCTTGAATTTTGGGAAAATGTACAAACCCTCAACCCAGTTTTTGGGGTTAATCAGGAGATTCATTCAGCAGGATAAATATTTGTTAAATGGTTCTTCATTCAAGGCCTAGGTGATTCGGATAAGTTTTCACTCTCAATAAGTCATAGTTTGAGCACTGCTTTTCATATTTCCTCAGGTCATCTTTGTCTGATGTAACAATCTGTTCATGTAAAACAGTGATGTCATTTGTATCAAAATTGTGAATGTCCTTAAAATATTAATAATTAGCAGTCTCTGCATTTGATGACTACTTCATAAGATTAAATAATATTGAACATATTTTAACATTAACAAAATAACTGCTTTGATTTGATCATCTAATGGATTCCATCCCAAAACTTATGACCAAAACATTTAAGTGTGCCAAAAAGAAGACATCTTTAAGGGTCATGTCCTTTTTTCATTGCACTGAAGCTTCAAGTTGATCTCACATTTTTCAACCTTTTTGATTCAAAGTGTTTGAACTAAAACTTGTTTGACCTTGAGAAGAGCAGCTGCATACGAAGTCTCTGTTTCCTTCCTGTTAGCTGATTGTTACCTTCTGCTCTGACTCCGTTTCTCTGCTACCTCTAAATATGCGCTTGCTTGTTCACACACATTTACACCTGCACTTCAATACTGACTGAAGCAGACAGTGAACACACACTCATTCAGACAAACACACACGTGTGCACTTCTCGTTCCCTCACCAGCAGTTTTTTGCCAATGATGCACTTGTGGGTTTTTTTCTAGTAAAATGTTCTGCAAAACATATGAAGTCTGAGAAGTGATTAATCAGCTTATGTATCTCTTTTTCTTGCTGTTTTTTATTATTATTATTATTATTATTATTATTAGCAAATCTATATAATAATACTTGGTTTGGACAAGTGATTTAACGTAAATTGAATTGTAAATTATGTACATTTCAAAAAGCTTCATGTCTTTTTCAAAGGAAACAGAATTGCACATTGTGCTCAGCTCAGTTTTACCTTGGTGTGCCTAAAACCCACAGCCTTATTTTGGGACTATATCAGGGGTTTTCAACCAGAATTCAAAATGTTCTGTATCGTCTTTTTCTCTCTTTCTCTCCCTTCATATCCACACGTATGTTAGTTTGTAATAAGCCAAAAGTAGCTCTCATGGAGGCACATTCCCATCACAGGGACGTGCTCAGTCTTGGTTTATGATGGCTGGGATTCTCTTTTATTTATTCCCCTTATGAGGAAACATCCAACTACGCGTCAGTAGTAAAAAAAAAAGAATACGACTTGTTGTTCTGATGTAGCAAAGTGTAATAAAATTCAGAGTTTTTATGTGATTTGACTTAATTTAAGCTTGTTTGTACAAATGTCCTGTAAACAGACTTGTCCTAATAATTTTGTGTGCGAGAAGCAAATGTTTTAAGTCAGAGTTTATTTAATGAAGAGTCCCAAGATAAGTATCTTTATCCGCCGCACTTACACACATCACCATGCAGTAAAAGTCACCAGACCGTAGTGCTTCTAGCTGAAATCAGAACCCACTGCTGCCATGGCGATGCTTTTGATGACCTCATCAATAGCCGTATAGAAACAAAATAGTGTTACACAAGAAGTACCTTAACCAGTGTCTGTTTTTGCTCAAATCACCACCTGTCTGTTTTTTTTTTTTATTGTTTTGTTTTTTGTTTCTACTTTTATTTATTTTGGTGTTGCTCCTTTTGCTCCCTTCATTTATAAGCAAATTCTTTTGATTGCCATTATTGTACGTAGTAAAATATTAATAATGTTTGTTTTTGGGGGGGGGGGATCACAAATAAAACAGCTGTACATAATGATGCAAACCCAACCTGGATCTGTTTGACTTTTTTTTGTTGTTTCTGCTTTTTCATTTTTGGATATGCAAAACTGGTAGAGGTGTCTAAATAAATGCACAATTCACTTTCCCTTATAAAAAAAACTTTGAAAATAATATTTTAATTCTGCAACAGTTTGGTCTACCACATGGAGTCCCTGAGTTAGTTTTGGGGCTTGTTGAGATGGATTTTCATAAATTCTTTCAACAATCTACTTAGAGCCCAGGATGTCATGTTTTTTTATTTGTATTTTCATTCTGTTATTTAATATTATGAATATTTTAATATGCAGTAAGGAAGTCCCTTTGAACAAGTAAAGACCATAAGAATCTACCCATATCATCAGACTTGAGCTAAAACCCATTGCAGTTGTATATTTTGACCAGCAGAGGTCGACAAGATGTCACTCGATCAGGGGTCTCAGACTCCAGTCCTCGAGGGCCGCTGTCCTGCAACTTTTAGATGAGCCTCTGCTGCACCACCTGAATAGGATAATTAGGTCATTAGCAAGGCTCTGAAGATCTCATTTACACATAGAGGACGTAATTTAAGACATTTCATTCCAGCATTTTGTACCTGTGGCACAAATAAAACTGCCCTCGAGGACTGGAGTTTGAGACCCCTGCACTAGATATGTAAATTATCATTTACTAATTTATTTTGGAGGGGCCACCACGTTAAACATGACCTGTCAGAGTTTTTGGAACATAACTTTCAGCATCATCAAGTATCACTTTACTGCATTTATTTGGGCCTTAAACATTCTAACATCCTGCTGGTGAAAGTATAAAACGTGGAAATTTGTCCATCTGCTTTAACTGCATTTACAACTGTTGCAGAGTGGGCGTCTGCAACAGTTACAACAGTTTTTATATATATATATATATACTAATCAAATATGTTATTTGATTGGTATATATAACTTGATAAATAGAATATAAAGTAAATATTTCTATTTTTAGGCTTAAACATTAAGAAAAGCTAATTTTTTTTGCATGAGAGGATTTTTTTTTTTCTCTCCTGCAAAAAAGTAAATCCAAAGGTTTCCAGTACTTTTGGCTACATGTCGACTTCAATGCAATTGTTCCATGAATAAACTGAACGAACCCCACAAACTGCATATTATGCAGCATTAGTTTTAAATTTTTTTAAAACACAAATTATTAATAGCTGATGATTGAAGAGCCAAAACTGGCAAAAATATAAGAAATGTTATAACTGTAACATGTCTTACAAAAATCAGACTACTTGCTAAGTTTCAGTAAAATACTGCATGCTTAGTTTTTTGTTGAACAGATGACAATACAACAAGCTATGTACTTTCTAACTTGCTGTTTTTTTTTGTTTGTTTTGGTTTTGGTTGTTTTTACTGCTGGCTCAGGACACAATGTGTTGTGTTCTTGTGAGTTTATGCCACTAGATGGTACTACAACACACCACAAAGTAAAATGCGACCTAGTAGGCTATTCTCCATGAAAAAACTCTTCATGTTACCACAGGTTTATGTTTCACAATACATGACCAAAAGCTGACACACTGTAAATGAAATGTGGTTCACAACTTAGTGTGAACCACACTAAAGCTGCGGTATTATGCATTTCTCAGGCACATAGTGCGATTTTATTGCACAATCAAGTAACCATGTTATCTTCAGTTGTTACGAAATGCGGTATATATAAAAAAACGACTTAAAAGAAAATTGACTTTACATCATAGTGTGTCTGAGGCCTTGAAATTGACCTCTGTCTCTTTAAGAAGCTCCTACTTTTCCTGATGCTCCCCCTTCAGCATGTCATCACAACAATGCTTCTCCATGTCCATTGATGCCGACTACGACTGTTCTGTGAACTCAGTAGACATGCAGTTCCACCAGGTGTTTGACAATTGCTGCTGGATTGAAACTCCAAGGCGCAGCTTTATAAGAGCAAGCGTTTAGGCACCCCCGAATGGTTGCCATGGGAGATTCAGGATTCCTCAAGAATGCATGACAGAATCAAAGCAACACTCCAGGTAATATATGGCTCAACAAAGACAATTTTGCATCATACCCTTAAGCCTTTTTTGTAGTCGTGAATCATTTGTATGGGAAAAAATTGTGAATCAGTTCATTTAGGATTAGCTGGTCTTGAATGTTGGTCCACTAACATATCAACACATTAACATTCCTTGTGTGGGAATCACACTACATTTGCTTTTCTTTTGATGTTTTGTCTTATCTGCAGATAAGACTGCAGCTGTGGCACGATGAGAGGAGGGTCTGTCTGACATGATGCACAGAGAAAGAAACAAAAGCTGGAGAAAGCAGAACAGCCCAATGTGTACCAATAATTTCAGATCTTCCTAATGACCACTTCACTCAAACCTGAGGACTGGAATTGAGAAGCACCGGTCTAATGCGAGTCATCCAAACATCATTAGAACAGCCTGATCCATGTGACCCAGCAGAAGATACTTCACATCCACAACTTTTTAGAAAGAGACGCAAAAGACGGAGATTGTGTGGAAGAGGTGGTTTGGAAAATGAGAGACAGATGAGAAAAGGGCCAACACTCATTGGCCAATCAGGTTCCAGAAAGCTGATCGGTGACTCTGCATATTTAAAATGATCAGCCATGAGAATAATTAGAAAAGGAAAAGGGTTTTGGCTTCCATCACTGCAGCTCTGTGCGCCTTTGTTTATGCGGTTCCTCATGGTTGGACAACCTCGTTCTCAAGCTTGAAATAAACTCCAGGAAAGCCGCTAAGAGTACTCCCACAGTGCTGCCCTCTTAGCGGTTTTTGTAATAACAGTTTCTCCCCATGTTAATTTTTACCTCTCACCGCCAACCAGATTCTAATGGCCAGAGCCCGATTGGGTATTATCTCCCTGGTTTTCATGGCTTATGTGATAGGAGTGTCTGAGAGCTACGGACAAGACAGAAGCACAAAGCCACAGATGCTGCCGTTACATTCCTGCTTAATTACCACACGCAGCCATGCTGGGAAACAGCAGACATGCAGTGGAAGGAGCATGCACACACCAACATAAATAAATGTTATTGGCAGCTCTGCGAAGCTCACTTAGTCACATCCTGCTCACGGTGACTGTTTTGATGCTCTTTACTGGAATATGTTGAAACACTGCAATGAATCAGGACTTTAGAAAATGCCTTAATGCCAAAATTGAAGATTGCTTACTGCTCAGGAGTAAAAATATAAAGGAACAAACATGTTGAATTGTTAATGTTGAGGACCCACCAGAGCCTCGTGGAGAAAAAGAGCTGAACTGGAGTTTCATGGAGCAGCAGGTACTAAACACTCAGTCAAGAATGATTTAAAGTTTTCAAAAACCCTCATTGTGATTATAATTTGTGATCTGCTGAAACTAAAGTAGAACTATTTGTGTATGATGACCATTGGTACATTTGGAGGAAAAAGAGAGCTGTTTCCACCATTAAACTATGAAGTGTGGGAGTGGCAGCATCATGAGCTAGTGCACTTCATAAATTAGATGCCAACATGAGGAAAAAACCTTATGTTAAAATATTGAAGCAACATCTGAAGACATCAGCCAGGAAATAAAAGCTTGGACACAGATTGATCATCCAAACAGACAGTAACCCTAAGTATACAAACAGTGGTGGAAAGTACTTTGTTACTGTACTTAAGTATAATTTTAGTGTGTCTGTGCTTTACTTAAGTATATTTAATAATGGATGCTTTCGATTTTTACACCATTACATTTTACATTAAGTATCTGTACTTCCTACTTCTCTACATTTCTACAAAAGCGTTGCGTTACTCGTTACATTCAAGTCGCAATGCGCTTTTTTTCCCGTTAAAATGTGAAGTTCAGGGACTTAACGTGGAGCTGTGAAATCCAAGCAAAAATGTGACTTACTAATTACTTGTGTCTGTTGTCACCCATCGCCTCCCTTTTCACTCGCACACCGCACTCCAAGACATGCACAGTGGTTTCCTCTGAGCGGGAGAAGATCTAATCGTCAGTAATAGAATTCCTCTACATATAGCGTAAGATATGATGACATCTAAAATCAGTAGGAAGGAAGCTTAAAGAAAGGTAAGTTCTGTGGACGATGTTAGCAAAGTTAGCTGTACAGAGACAGATATGTTGCATCTGCGATGAAAAAAGCTTGTCACACATGCTGAATTATTGTGTGGAGGTCTTGACTGACATGTCCGACTGACTGATATGGGACAATGCTGTGACCAAAGTCTATAATATAGTGATACGACATTCACGAACGATCTGATTCTTCTGGACGGATCTTTACTGAGTCCTGTAGGACTGAAGCCTCACTAATGCTTCTTTGTTCTTGTGATGCAAAGCGTACCCTGTAGTAGTTATTAATATTTTATGTAATTAAAAATATATAGATTTATTTAATTGGCAAATAAATAAAACAAGACCGTAAGAACGCAGAGCATGCTCATTGCTCTTTGTGATGGTGGCAGACATTGCAGCGGGAGAAACAGAGAGAATTGTCACGTTGCTCCTTCTGCTTGATTACTTCTTGCACCTTGGACAGTTTTCATAGTTGAGTGTTGTTCACCGTTAATACAATATTTTAATTGTAATAGTGCAGACAGTTGTGGTTTCTGACATGGGCAATATGGGCAACCACCCAGAGCGTTATCTTTTTAGGAATGGACTCCACGGATTGTGGCACAGAGATGAAAACAAAGCAGAATGAAGAAGAGCTTGAATTGCAAATAATATTGATTAAATTTATTTCAGCTCTAAATAAATTTAGAGCTGAAATGTTGGAAATGTTTTACGTTTTTATAAAACGTTTCCACGTTTTGTGGGAATACGGGTCTTTCAAATCAATTTGAGAAGCAATTTTGATTGGCACACTTAATTTTATTGTGTCATGTAGTGCAGGGCACTGATCTTGGTCTTGACTTGGTCTCGGGTTTGGTGGTCTTGACTACAGCACCACTACATGGTTCCTTGGTTGCATGTCCTCCCCTATCCACTTTCTTTCCATCCCCTTTTTATTCGATTTCTTTCTAAATAAATTCCTCTGGTGGCAAAAAAGTGAAGTTCATGCTGTGTTCATGAGACGAGATATTTCCATCCCTGAAATTATGATGCATAGAATCACATATATAAGTCTATACTATGTTACAGAGGATAAACACAATAAAACATGCTTTATCTGTGGCACTGTTAATTAAAATGGCACATTTCTGATGTATTAAATTATATATGCTAATACAATACTTAATGATATTGTATTAGCAATTAGGTAATGCATTCAGCAAGTACTTTTACTTTTAATACTTAAGTAATTTTAAAAGCAAGTACTTTTTTACTTTTACTCAAGTAAAAATGCTGATGTGGTACTTTTACTTAACTACATTTTTTGAGTACTTTCTCCACCACTGCATACAGCCAAAGCCGCCACAAAGTGCCTTCATGACGAAAAAGTCAGTCTACTGACTAAAGTCCTGATCTCCTGGCCTGAGAAGTTGTGAGAAGACTTGAAATCTGAGGTGGCCTACAGAATGGGCTCAGTTCCACCAGTTCTGTCAGGGCCAGAACTCCACTATTGTGAGAAGGTTGTGAAAGAAAACCTAAAAGGTTTGACCCAAGTCATACAGCTTAAAAGAGCTGAGACTGAAAAAATGTATGTAAACTTTTGAACATGAGGAAAGTTGCCAAAAAAGCTCTAAAAAAATCTTAAGTTTTCTGGCATTTAAGCAAATAGAAAAAATTATTTGGGTAACTGTAACTAAGCGAGAATTACCCAAATGTTGGTTCGTTGACATCTGGGTAAGAAAAAGACGATTAGATTTAACTTAAGACAGTGAAAAAGAAAATGTCTTTGTGCTTTTGCATTCTGTTTATGTACATATCTGGTTTTAATTATAAGTAATTGAAGTACTTGAATAATAAAGAATTCAGACTTAAACCATCAAATGAACTCAAATCAATACATGTATTGCAGAAGAGCTGTAGAAATAGCTGTAATCTAATAATTACATAGATCTTTTCAGAACTTATGGTGTGTTACACTGAAGTACTTACAACTGGCTGAAGTACTTAAAAGCATGCTGCACAAAAAAAAATGGGTCCAACCTGTAGTTGGCCCAATCTCATGGTCTGACCCGAGAAGGGAGGAACCTCCTGTATTTCTTTCTTGTCTCATTTTCACATCACTATTTCCCAGTTGTGTGCAGCTTTTCCCAGGAGGAGGAGTGTTTCTGTGAATAAGATTCTTGTGTCTCCAAGCCAAGTGTTGGACAGCCAGCTGTTGCGGCAGACAAATGTAGAATGAGCTGGGAGTCTCCAGCATGGCTTTTAGAGGTCTGTTCAGGGTTTCTCATTGTTGATAAAAGTCATACGCATAATCTTTCACAGTCAGATGCCTGTGAAAGATACTATCCTTGATTCTGTAAGCAAAAATTTTAACTCAGACTACATTTACATTCTGCAACACAAAGGTTTAAAAGATACATAAATGTTCTACAGGACTTACTGGTCAAGTGTGTTTGTATTTTAGGTTTGCATATTTCCTCAAAAGATAATATTACCGTCTATTTTCTTATTTTCACACACACTAAAAAAGGGAGTCCTCTGGATTAGGAGTAGACTTTTGTCCCCATATGACCTGTTGGTCTTTGGTGAGGTAACATCACAGAATGTCCTTCTATCTTCACAGGGACTTCGCATTGACTTCCATTCATGTTTCATTCATTTTTACAGCCTAACCCTAAACCTAACCATGACCTCAATTCACACCTTAGGCCTAAACCTAACCTCTAACCTCAAAACAGCACTTCTCCTCATGGAGACCAGGCTTTCGTCCCCACAGGGAGCAGTCAGGCCCCACAACATATGTGTTAGAAAAATGGTGCCTCGTGTATCAAATCAAAACTACACATATGTGCATGCACACAAACACACACAGGAACAAAGAAAATTATGCACAGCAACATCACCATGCAATTGTTTTATCTGCTCAAAAGGATGTTTCATGTAAAGAAAAATAATTATTATAAATGTCTGTTATGGAGTAATTATGATTTTATACTTCATGTTATCTGCTCTCCTGTGTGTGTGTTCAAAAACAGGTTGTCATGGCTGTTGCTTTATGCTGCTGATAATTATGATGCTGCAGAATGAATTCGGGACTCTTCAGGTTCCTCAATGGTGATATTTCACGACAGATAAATATCTAAACTTCTACTGTTTCTCAATTTTTTTTGTACAACACAGCTTGAACTTCTTTTTCAAATTTTTTACAACTAACATTCTGCAATGTTTTTTGACTACTTTGGCTAAGTTGTCACACAAAAATACATCCTTGAAACTGTGAAAAAGCTAACTTGCTTAGAGCAAATAGGAATGAATTTAGTTGGATCAGCTAACTTACAAGAAATTAAAGGTACAAAACTGATGGGATAACACGAAGGTGAATGTGGAAGACGATGTAAACATTGAGGAAAAAAGAGCAGTGAAGTGCTGAGTGAAAACAGGCGGGTGGGGCGCTTTAAGCCAGAAGGGGTTACAGTGAAGGGCGGAGACTCTGAGAGGTTGCGGTAACATTACTGACGCACATGTGAAGCACGAAGGGAAAGAGGAATCTCTGGCTGGACTGTCCCCAAACCTCGAGACAAGGTCAGAAAGCCACTGGCGACAAGAGGAAAAACCATCCCAGCAAACATGGTGGCGTAGCACTAATAGTAGGAATAATTGCAGTCTAAATGGCGAGAATCGACGACAGGCCTTCATGGGAGATGACCATGAAGAGCAGAGGAGCTGCTCTCTGACTTCTTATTGGAATGAACAGTTCTTTTTTTTCTCCTCTCTTTGAGGAACAACCCTCTTTCCTTGCTGTTCAGGGTGTTTTTATCTAGCTGTGGTTGACACTTTCACTGATCATTTCGATTGTTCTGCTTTTCATTATGCAGGCGAGACAAATGCATTTTCATTCAGACCATATTTTCTAATAACAAACCCAACACAAGTAGAAAAATGTGAAAGTTTGTATTTCAATGCAGGCATGTGACTAAATGGCTCTTTGTTTGTATATGAAGGTGTAGTCAAAAAAGACAGCCTTACAGTGTGTGTGTGTGTGCGTGCGCACGACTGTGTGTTCTGGCCAGCTGGAGCGTGGGAACGCGGTGAGGGATTTCTGTGGTATTTTTAATGTTTGTTATTAAGTATTACCACAGGGGACCGGGACCAAACCCCAGACACTCCTCCTCAGGCTCTTACTCTGCCCTCTTTCTCTCCTCCTCCTTTTCATCCACACCCTCGAATAATAATGAAACTGAACCAACTCATCAGCAAGTCTAAATAAATCTGACACTTATAGAAGCCAAAGTCCAAATAACCAGGGTGTCATGGTGACCTCCGAGTGCATCTAAATTAATGAAATGAGAAACGGCAGGTCAGTTAATTTTCAGCTCTATGAAAGTGGATTCATGCCCTGATTTTATTCACATTTTGTCACATGGCAACCACTGTTTTAGACCAAAAGGTGTGAACTTGTGAACCTCTAAACCAAAAACTGACATTGTTTTTAATATATACACAAATGAAAATCTGAAGTGTGTTGTAGATTTATTTAGCTCTCTTTTTACCCAAATACCCAAATAAATTCTTTCCTTAAATTGCATTATGTGTTTTCCAGCCTGTCATTTCATAGCACAATTAAGTAACTATGTTACCTTTATTTTTTAAAAATGGTGTATTTATGAAACTTTTTCACTGTATTCTATTAAATACATCGTATCTGTATTAACTTTATTGACTGTTCTTTGACTAAATCACGAGTGTTGATCGGAGCTCGTATTAGCTTGTGCTAACCACTTAGCAGGTAGGGGTCAATGTTAGCTTGAATGAGCAGTTTTTATTTTGTCCTGTTGGAGAAGTTCAGCGTAGGTCAAAATGGCTGAATGTAAAGATGATGGCTCTTGTCTCTTTTTTTAATACAACAAACTGAGCCACATATTTTCACCCACTGTTTGCTAAAACTGTCCAGTTTCAATCGCAAGAACATAAACCAAAGATTTGAGTTAAGAAAAAGCAAAACAATAACCCACAATTTGTTGGAGTGCAAAACCACTGAAATTACAGACAGAAAAGATTCTGTATGTGGACTTCATTGAAGAAGTTGAGCAGAAACGGAGTCCAGCCAGACGGTGGACAGAATGCAGCACACAAAAAGCAAGACAGACATTGAAGGGAGGCAAAAATGTAATATTTGTTATAAATGTGACATTTCAGCTCAGTCTGGGTACTGCCTTTCCAATTCTGCCAGGGTTAGAAGCACTCTGGAAGTTTGAATGATGTGGGTGGTAACTTGGTTTTTGGATTTTCCCGGGATATTTGTTGAGGTCATTATGGTTTTGAGTTTATTGGTCTTGTTTCATGTTCTGTATTCTTGGTGTTCTTTCCTTTGTCTTTCTTAGTTAATTTGTGTTACTTTTGCATTCTGCTCACTCCTGTAGTTTGAGTCATGAAGATACAATTTATTTACATGAGGTTGGCAAACTAAAGGAACAAGGACCCAGAAGATGGGGAAGATGTGCTCAGAAGGTTGTGTGACTAAACAATCACCAAGGACTAGGAAGCTTCTTCTGCATTCATCAACTGGTCAGAACCTGAACAGAAGGAGAAATATCCTTGAGTGTAGTCTCACCTGTTGACTCTATGGAGCGAGGAAATTGCTGCTTCTTCTTATGTGATCCTCAACTATCCATCTAACAGTATTTTATTGCTCCTCTAAAAGACACAATAAAAAGAGAGTTTATTTTTATTCTTTCACCATTGAAAGAGTAATAAATGACCTGTAGAGGGCGCTGTATGTGTCTTGGGGGTCAGCATTATGAAAGCAAACTTAACAAAATTGGTCAGCAGTTTTATTCCATTTACTTTTTGATCTTTCAGTTTCCTACATTTTATCACACTTAAAGGCTTGAGTCCTCTGAATCATAGTAGGAGTGAAAGTGAGCCAAAAAAACTGTACAGTTAGTGATGATGAGTTGTAGTCATAAAAACAGGCAGGGGAGGACTGAGAAGAGTCAGAGACGTTTTTATCACCATAAGCAACGTAAACAGCTCGGGTATTTGGTGTCTCAGATCCTCCCTTCTTTACACATTTAACATGTCTACATTCCAGCCATGATGCAAAAATTAAACTGAGTCATTGAGCTCAGGAGGTCAACGTCTTCTCTGCTTCTTTGGAAATAATATTCTAATAGTTTCCACAAAAAGGATTTCTTGGCTAACAAAAAAAAAATAAATCCCCTACATTTTTGAGGTTTTTACATCATACTCTACATACAAAAGATGGTACTGAAGCCAAAAATTATATTTAAATCTGGTAAATGTGAGAATTTTACCAGATAAGGTTAATTTCAAGATTTGAAATGGTTCCTTGTGTAAGAAAGTTTGTGGGTTGAGATCTATTTTACTGCAAAATACAGTCCTCAACTGTAGTGTACTCTGTCGTCAGGAAAGAAACATTTAGGTTTAAGTTGGAGGAGACAGATGGAGGGATTCATACTATGGAGTAAATATTTGTTCTTTGTTTTTTTTTAACTAATTGCAAATCTCATTCCTTCTCCCCTTCTTTTTCTCCAGCTGAGCTCTGACATCATTTAACACCAACTAAATTCTGTTTTGAAAGATTTTTCTCCACATATCTTGAGTAAGTCAAGCCTGCCTCAGTGATCTGCTGTCCTGGCAGGAAAGCCTCCGTGTGTTTGTCTTAAAGTTCAGGGTTTATTTCCTGTCAAAGCAGAAATGTAGCAGATCAGAGGTCATGTTAACATAAAACACACACACACACACACGCACACACACACACACACACACACACACACACACACAAAAACACTACAGGGATGCCTATTTTTAGATTTAGAGTGTCTTGCAAAATAGTCAGACCCCTTGAACTTTTGTGCAATTTGTCATGTTGCAGTCCCACACCTCAGTGCAGTTTATGGAGAATTTATGTGATAAAACCAGCACAAAGCAGTGCATTAATATGAGATGGGAGGAAAATGATGCATGTTCTTTTTATTTCCATCTCCATGTAAAAGTCTAAAAAATTTGAGGAGTTCGTATTCAACGCCTTTTTTACTCTGGTACCCCTAAATAAAATTCAGTGCAACCAAATGCCTTCAAATGTCAGAGGTTTGTGAGGGAACACTAGCCCACATACACTAAACATAGACAGACGTTCCCAGACATGGTTCAAAGTAGTCGAAACTGTCGGACAGCCAAGTGAGTGTGACAAACCGATGCTTCTAATTTCTGCCGGTAAATCTGGGTTCAAAGTCAATGATGACCAAGAGGAGAGGGTGGGGGAGATATTCAGATATTTCTTCACATCTCGCCAGGCCAGCAAAGTATTATAAACAATGAAGTTGCTTCTGAGATGAGCTATTTGGTCTATGTCACTGATAAAGAAAAGAGAGTTAAGTTTTCTTGGGAGACAAGATCAGGATTCCAGATCTAACCATAAAGAGCTCTGTCTATTCATCAACCAATTTGAAATGATTTGAATTTCTGCTGACCAATGTTAAAGCTGCAGGGATGGTAACGACAAACCCCCAAGATGTTTTGGCCTAGTTAATATAAAACCTTGACTCTTGGGTGTTTTTTATTCCAGACAAAGCGAGATAAATGAGATAAATGAGAATTAAGTGATTTGAAGTGTGCAGAGGATAAATAGCAGGGAAGATTTTGATATAAGTAGTTCAATCGGGGGACAATGTTCGTTTTTATAGTATTGATTCTCCTTAAGAAAGAAGTTGGCAAGGGAGCCCATTATTAATTATTTATCTTCTGAATTAAAGGTGAGTAATTAGTTCCAAAAAGATTATTCAAATAAGGTGTAACAAAAATACCCAGATACTTGAAGCCTCTCATAAACATTTGCATGAGCCTTTCTGGGGGGATGCTGACAGGATGGCGACAGACTTTCCTAAGTTGATTTTATATCCTGATAAAAACTAAACATAGCCATAGAATCCAAGATAGCTGGAATGGATTCCTCAGGATTGCACATATACTGAAGTACATCATCTGTGAATAATGAAATCACATGATTTCTACCGCCTGCATTGATTCCAGATACATTCGGATTAGTCCTGATAATCTCACCCAGAGGTTCAATAAACAACGTAAACAATGAGAGTGAAAGAGGGCACCCCTGCCTACAACCCCTATGAATCTTGAAGCCATTTGTGTTAACTGAGGCTGTTGGGTCTGAATAAAAGCTTTTAACCAGCTTGGTGAAATTTGGGCCCAGACTGAATTTATGTAACACCTGAAAAAGAAACTGCCATTCAACTCGGTCAAAAGCCTTCTCGGCATCAAGGGAAACGATTACTGCTGGCTCTTTCTGAGTATTAAGGTACTGAACAACATTAAGAACGCGTCGTTATTGTCTGTGCCATATCTCATTTTTATAAAACCTGCCTGATCTGGGTTTGTTATTTTAGGGAGGATGTTTTCCAGTCTCTGGGCCAATACTTTTGCCACAATCTAAAAAATAAACATTAAGCAAACTAATAGGTCTGAAGGAGGAATAATCCAGGGGACTTCTACTGTCTTTTAAAGAAGACTGATAGAGGCGTGTCTCCACGAGGGGGGATGCCATTTCTCAAAATGTCATTAACAGCGGGCATTAATATTGGTTGAATCTCTGGCCAAAATAACTTAAAAAATTACAATGGAAACCCATCAGGTCCAGGACATTTTCCGTTTGGCATAGATGTAATTGCAGCCCAAACTTCCAGCCTAAAAAAGCGCAATCCTCTGCCGTGACAGGAGGTAGAAATATAGTGCTCAGATAAGGGAAGATATCTTCCAGGTCAGCCATGTCCGTGTTGTTTAGAGATGTATAAAAATCCCGCAGTTTTTTTAATATTTTTAAAAGTTACATTTTCCTCCTCCGTCATAATCGGCAGGTCTTGGTGTTTTGTTTGTTTCTCTCAATTTGTATTTGGATCAATTTGTTGTCTCTCCCAGTGTTCCTTAATTTCTATTTCTGTTTCTGGGTTTTGGTTTTGATCCATCCATTTGTGCCTCGTTCAGATCCTTAAAATCTGGTTAAAATCAGTGAGCTCCCATTCATTCTGTTGATTATGCTGATCTGGTTACCATGGTTACCACCAATCACCTCCGAGCGCTTACCAGCCAGTTTGGCTCCTTCATTCCTCCTTGGATCTGCACAGCCATGCTTGCTGTTTTTGCTGTTTTGGTTTGAGTTGATATGGCATGGATACATTAAATACTTTATTGTTCTTTATTGTTAGTTAACCATGTCTGCACACACAAACATGACAAAGTGTTTCAAAGAAAATCCCAACATTTTATGTGGGGACAAAATGTGAAAAAGGTCAAGGAGTATGAATATTTCTGCAGAATGTTGAAGCCCAACTTGAAGTAATCATCTTCTCTACAGAAAAGTATGACAGGAAGTTTTCTCCCTCCTTCTGGCAAAGTTTCCCCTAACTCGTCAGTATGAAGGCATTTACGGTATGTCTCCTAAGATGTTAACGATGTAAACTTTTAAGTGCTCAATCCAAAAGACTCAGCTTGTGTCACAAACTTTTGACATCCACCCTGTTTTCCTTTTTTACTTCCCGTTTCCCCCTTCCATCTGTCTACCGCTCTTTGTTCTCCTCATCTCCAAACTCCTGCCTTTCTGCATTTTCCCCCCCATCCTCCTCTGCCCTCCTGTCTTTTCTTTTTTAAAAGCATGTGAGAAGCACAATCATGGAGATTCCAAGCCTTTCTGCATAGGCACCCATATTTATCCTTGCGGTTTTCCGTGTGTTTATTTTGGGGCTTTTCTTTGGGGACGACATATCTGCGGGAAAAGCAAACGGCCCGGAGCGGGTGCTTTCCCTCTGGGGATCATCGAGGCGGGGGTAAAAATAGGAAAGACTTTTTTTTCTTTTTTTTGTGAAGGGGGGCAATGGAATTAAGAACTGGAGAGCATCTCCCCAGAGTCTCCTTCTGTAAAAAGACGATCACTCATTTATTTCTTTGTTTATCTTCTCTGCTTTTCGTCTTTCTAGACTACCAGCTATGTGAAAACAACAAGATCGGTCTTTTTTTAGACACAATAGTAATGTTCTCTCCCATCTGTTGTTCCTCTTTTTTTTATCGCTATAATTTTCTAGTGTAATTAGCCCTAAGAAAATCACATAATTACACAAATCCTTAAAGATTAAACAAATTATGTTGCCGCTTCCTCCATTCCTTCTTTCTCTGCCTTTTGTATGGAAATCTCCTCCACAGGGTGCATCGTTTTTTGTCATCTCTTTCTAAAATACTTCTGCTCTTTCCCTTGTCCCATTTTTGTTATTATTATTGTTTACATTTTTTGTTTTTCTTTTCTTTCTGGTAACCTGGATGGCTTTCGTGAGCTGCATGTGTGGGTTGGGGAAAATATTCTGGGATAGGAAATGAAAACCTCCTCTGCTCTGACTTCTCGGTTTGACCTGTGTTTAACATGCTGTCTGCTATGTCCATCCACCACCGCTGCTGCTGCATTCATGGAAGTTTCTCCATGAAGAAAGTGGCGCCTCACTCAGATTACATAGTGGAGAGAAAGAAGCAGGTTCTAAGCAGCTTGTAAAAGAGGATGATTGACAGCGCTAAGACCCTCCTCCTGACTCTGATTGGTTGTTTCTGATGGAATGGTCAATTTCTGTAGATGACACCAGGTCCATAGGGAGAGTTTTAACTAATATGTAAAAACCGTATTTTTAATAAAAGTTACACAGTGCTGCTTTAAACCTCTTTGCCTGGATTTGGATCCTTCAGATTTTAAATGAGACTCTGTTACACTTGGCTGAAATTGATGAAATGGATCTATTCAATAAATTAATAAAAATGTTCAATTATGTTTTAATACATGACACTGAATTCTTAAAAAAAAAAAAAAACCTAAAACAAAAGTGTTTAATTTGCCTAATTACTTTGGAACCTATAAAGGCAGAATGAGCTCCTTATAAACTACTGTGCAATGATGATTCAAATAAAGTTTTATTAGTGTTAAAAGTTTATAAAAAAAAAAAAATTTCTTTCATCTCTTGTTGCTTTTTCCTTTAACTGCTTCCCACATGTGCATATAGAGAAGTGCAGACAACTTCATATTTAGCTGGAAACAAATAACGGATGTATGTGGTTAACAGCTGTTGGTCTCCTTTCATCAGCAACATACATACCGGGCCACATTGAGGAAGGAGTTGGAGTTGTGAAATCCTCAGTTTAAATATGCAAACTGTGTGAATATACTTGTAGAAGTAGAGTTCCTGATTTCCTGAAAGGTAGATTATATATTTAATGCACAAGCGTTACATGTTGCCAAATGCAGTTATGATCCAGTTCCCGTTTTTATTTGGGCTATGCATCACTTTGTGAGCTGCATTCAGTCCTACTCTACTGGGTGTGACCAGATCTCTGCAGGCTGCCATCACCAACTAATAAGAAGCATCTGCACATGCACCAACACAAACTAACTTTTTAGGAGTATTTTAACACTGTGTGTGTGTGTGTGCGTGCGTGTGTGTGTGTGTGTGTGTGTGTGTGTGGTGTGTGTGTGTGTGTGGTGTGTGTGTGTGTGTGTGTGTGTGTGTGTGTGTGTGTGTGTGTGTGTGTGTGTGTGTGGGTGTGTGCTCACACTGACACACAGAAAAATTGGAAACAGAAACTAAGAATTTAACAAAATGAAAGCGACAAAGTGGTGCTCATAGAGGTTTTTATTGAATCAGACGAGCTTCACAGATAAATATTCAATTTTTTTATCAGTGCTTCAAATATATAGTCTGGTCAGAACTTTTATTTATATCTAACATTATGCAACAGGATACAAACTCTTTTTGGCAGTTAGTAATTATGTCTCCAACGTCATCACCACTTGTGTTAATTTATGCTAATTAGTACATTTTATGAATGTTTTAATAAATGTTTCATAACTCCTGGAGTTTGTTGAATTATATTTCTGTGAAGAGCCAATATTTGTAACTCTACACAGTTGAAATTTAACAGTAATAGTTAGCAATATGTAGCCTGCCACAAGAGAGAGAAAAAAAGGTTTCATTTTCAAAGTCATATGATAATTATGTTATTTATTCATTTATGAATGTCACAGTTTCAAACTAAAAATTTAACTGGCAAGCTAAATATTTTGATTATGAACTAAATATTAAAAGTCAATGACTGTTAAATTTCCCCTGTAGATTGCCTTTGTTTTGTTGGACAGCTTGGAAAGTCTTATCAATATTAGCCATAAAGAACCTACATGAATTAATTAGTCACATTTAATCCTTACCACATACATGGGTAATATATTAAATTCTGGGCTCTGTTTCACGACGGGTAGCTTTTTAAAACCTCGCATTAAATTTTAGTCCCAGTTTGTTGGAATTCAGTTAATGCCCCTGATCGAAAGGGAAAAGACTTCATCAGACCTTTGCGGTGCCTGGGGAGAGAGAAAAGGGGCGGGGGGCCCGTAGCAGTGCGGTATTTATTTTACTTCGCCTGTGCGAGAGTTAAAAATGGAATTTTTAAGCTACATAAAACACTTCCTGTTTTGACGACTCTCTCCCTAAGCTCTGGCTCAGATAAATAGTCCCATAGCTCCACATAATGATAGCTTCAAACACACCAAACTTGTGTGTGCGTGTGTTTGTATGTACCTCAAATGGGAACACATAGGTGTCGCTGTGCGTTTTCTTTGCCAGTCCTCATGTTGGTGGAGGGGATTTTCCTCTTTAATGTTATTACCTGTGCATGTGTGCTCTGAGTGAACACACATGAACAGGAAGACAGCCCTGTGCCTCATTTCAAAGCTTCCTCAGGACCAATGCTTTAATGAGACTGCACTCTTATTTTCACAACGCTTAAAGCGTTAGACTTTCTCAGACTGCAAGTTTGGGTTCTGGGTCAGTGAGACCCCTGTGGGTAGCTGAGTGGTTCAGTCCTCCCAGTAAAACAACACGAAGATAGCAGTCACAAGAACACACTACCACAGATGGATGGAAAACAACACATTATTTATCAGACACAGCAGGAAGGCCCAACTCTATCGGTTCCTTGATCAAAATGAAAACAATAAATAGTGAAACATTAATGTAGACTTTTGTTTTTCTTTTAAGGTTTTTAAAAGACACTGAAGATCTGGATGAAACGGCGGTAAAAGTTAGCGAACCCCAGAAAGGCTGGAGTTGCTTTCTGGAGTTTCGGACAGGCCACTCCTCTATAGCCTTGATCTTAGCTGGGTTCGTCTTCACCTGTCCACCCTAGGAAGGTGATGGAAGACACATGGAATTGACACTTCTCAGCGTTGATGAAGAGCCGGTTCTCCCAAAACCTTTGGAGGACCAACCTGACATGCTTGCAGTGTTCATCCAGACTGTTGGAGAAGAATATTGTCAAGGTAGACAAAAATAAAAACATTGAGAAAGTCCGGAAGAACATCATTGATCAGGTTCTGAAAAGTGGCAGAGACCAAAGGGCATGACCAAGTAGTCAAAGCAACCAATATCGGTTTTGAATGCAGTTTTCCATTCGTCACCCTCTTGAATTCGGATAAGATGATAGGTATTGCACAGGTCGAGCTTGAAGAAGATGGAGGCTTGGTGAACTGGTTCAAAAACTGAGGACAAGAGAGGGAGAGAATACTCATTACAGTGATTTGGTTGAGCCCTCTATAGTCGATACATGGACGGAGAGTATTATCTTTTTTAGACGCAAAGTAGAATCCTGCACCAAGGGGGGAAGAAGAGTGACGAATGAGACCTGCTTTAAGGGAGTCATTTATGTACAGTTCCATCGTTTGCCTCTCTTGCTTAGAGATATGAAACAAATGGCTGGAAGGAAGTGGGGCTCCAGGAAGAAGGTCTATACAGCAGTCATACGGGTGATGAAGAAAGAGAGATTGGGCCATATCTTTACTGAATACCCGCTGAAGGTCATGGTATTCTTTAGGAACATTAGTTAGATCAGGTTCACCAATGGCCTAGGGTGGCTCTGAAGCCAGAGACGGCTTAGCAGATTGCAGGCATTGGTTGAGACAATAAGGGCTCCAGGAGTCAATGCGAGCACTGGCTCAGTTAATGTGGGGGTTGTGTTTGCAAAGCCAGGGGAATCCAAGAACCAGAGGGGCACCCATAGTGGGAAACCAAAGTATTGAATGAGCTCTTAGTGATTTCCAGAGACGTGGGGGGAAACATCTCTGGTTGAGTTTGGTGGGTTATGTTGCCCATTAAACTATCCAAGGCAGCCACCTGCAGGGGGGAAGGTAATGTATGGACCAGAATTTGATATTGCACAACTAAAAAAGGGTATATGAGATTTTGCTCAGAACCTGAGTCTACTAAGGCTTGGAAAGGGGAAGAATCATGCTGACTGAATCATAAATACTTAACCGGAGGTGTTCATTTTCTTTAGATCTGCCCGCCAGGACCTCCAGACCTACTGGTGGGCCAGGACTTTTGGGCGAACCGGACAGGAGGAGATGAATGTTATGGGGAGCCGCAGTAAAGACGACAACCTGAGGATATGCGGCACTGCATTCCTCTGAACTCAGCTGGGCTCTGCCTAACTGCTTGGGTTCTGGTGGGTTTTGTTAAAAGAAATATAATAAAAAAGCATATGAATGTCATATACAGCAACTTTAAATGTTGATTTCTGACTTGGGATATTTAGTACCCCCTAGTGGTTCAATGTTCACTTTGCCGGAAATCGTAAATGACACAGCTTCAGCCCTTCTGCTGATGTCTGTAAGTTACTAAATTAAGTTGTTCAGTTTGCTTCTTGATGACTTTATGGCTCATCAATAGTGCTGAGCCATAAATAAAGCTGTAAATAAAGCTTCACACTTGTGCATCCAAACTTATATTGAATTTCTTTGGATTTAACGTGGGCTGCACAGTGGCGCAGTGGGTAGCGCTGTTGCCTTGCAGCAAGAAGGTCCTGGGTTCGATTCCCGGCCCGGGGTCTTTCTGCACGGAGTTTGCATGTTCTCCCTGTGCATGGTGGGTTCTCTCCTGGTTCTCCGGCTTCCTCCCACAGTCCAAAAACATGACTGTCAGGTTAATTGGCCTTCCCAAATTCTCCCTAGGTGTGAGTGTGTGTGTGTGGTTGTTTGTCCTGTTTGTCTCTCTGTGTTGCCCTGCGACAGACTGGCGACCTGTCCAGGGTGACCCCGCCTCTCGCCGCTGCCTATCTCCAGCTGGAACGCAGCTGGAGATAGGCACCAGCAACTCCCGACCCCGTTAGGGAGAAGGGTGACGGAAAATGGATGGATGGATGGATTTAACGTTAGTAAGCTACTAGCTAAACCAGTAGTAGCTTACTGGTTTACATTTTAGTTAGCATTATGCTAACTTTCACGTTTGTGTATGCTTATGTCATTCTACAGAAAATGGTTGAGTTCAGACAGAATTACAATTGTTAAGGAGATTTTTGTAAAACAATACACTAAAGTGCTTTATTTGTCTGTTTATTTCAGTTTTGCAGATCGTGAAAAAAGATCATTTTAATGCAGTTTTTATGAATATTTGTTTTCAATCATGCATAACAATAGATCAAGTAATACGACTGAAAGTTCCTAAAATCTTTAGAACATTGTTAATTTTCATATCATCTTAAGCAAAACTACATTATTTTTTGGTACTTTACACATAAAAATGATCATGAAAAAAAGACAAATAGTTTCAGAAAAGCAGAACGCCACAGCTGTTAGCTGACAGGAACTTTATGATGTGAATTGAGTGAAATTACAGGTGTTTCCATCTACAAAGCATGCTCTCGCTCAGACTTCCACCCACTTAGCTGTAAAACCACGAGCCCACCGCGATGTAGACGCTCAGTTTAGAACTGTGGGGTGAACAAAGTTTGTGGTACAGCTGCGAACTGCTCTCATTATCTGCACATTTGACTCTGCACACACACCATATGCAAAAAAAGCAAAAAAAACAACAACAAAAAAACACATTTAAAGAGAGGTTAAATATTTCACTTCTCACACGTTGCATCTCTTGTCGTTCTGGGCTAAAATGTTTGTCTTTTCACACATATATCCTCACAGCTCTCCCTATGACATTTTCCTCTGTCCACTCTCTCTACACATCCACCCACGCAAAGAAATCCACACAATCCCTCCTCCTTTTCCCTCCCTCATCTCTAATCCCTGCAGCTGTTGCTCTTACTCACACCGCTGCCTCCTCCAGACAAAACCTTGTGTGCGTGTGTGCGTGTGTGTGTGTGTGTGTGTGTGTGTGTGTGTGTGTGCTTGTGGGTGTGTGTGTGTGTGTGTGTGTGCTTGTGTTTTTGGAGACGGGGCAGGATGCTTTCAGAGTGCTTTCAGGAGGCTCAAAACCTGACTGTCGAAGGCGCGATGTAGATGATTTGGAGGGTGAGACAGAGTTGTGGGAGAAAATAAAATATCCCCCTCAAGTTTCCCCCCGAGGGAGCCTCGGTCTTCCCTCTCTCTCCCAGATCCATTGTGTTCTCTTTTCACCTCCTTCCTCCGTGCATCCATCTCCACATCCTCAGGGTTTCTGCGTTCGGATATCACAAATCTCTCAGCTGCATCTGGCGCCAACATGAATGTCAAGCGGAGACTTGGCTGGGCGCAAGTTATAGCTAAATATAAAACAGGGATATTACATCTTTCAGACATGGTTGAGGTTTTGGACTGAATTCCTTTTAGTGGTATTGAAACCAAACGTGCTGACAAAAACGGTTTGTTTTCGTGTCAAAGTTAATGTTGGTGTAAGAATTCGCTTTCCGTGCTCTGCTCATCAGTTTTGGGTCAGGAAAACCTTTTGGTGAACTTTTAGACTCCTGCAGCCCAAAAAGGTGGAGATGTCTTTCAAGGTTTAAGTTGACAAAAAGTCCTGATCATCATCCACAAAGTTTCATTTAAGCTGAGTCAGTTCAGACTGTTGATGTTTGTTTACTTTATCTACTCCAATGATCACAACTGGACACCAATCAAATCAATAACTCCCATCCAGTCAGTGATATGCTACCTACATATCAGTGAATTTAATGCCAGTAGCTCTCCATTCTCTTCCATTTACTTTTTGCAAAGCACTAATACTGCTGCTATAAGTGACCTGGTACTCTGATCTTAGTTCTGAGAGCCTCATCTTGAAATCTCTGAGCATTCAAGTTTTGTCTGGTTTTGATTGGGTTGGATGTGGTCGGCTGCAATTTCCAGTAGACTATGGGGCAAGCACTTCTTTCTTCTTCTGCATTCGAGTCATGATGATCTCAAATTCCCTTGACTATTCACATGTTGGAACTCGATTGTTTTTAGTTTGGTCCTGAAGGTCTTCATAAAAATCTCTTTATTCCAGGGTTATAGTTGAACACAGCACAATCTAAGAGTTCACTCACACCAGCCAAGTTTAGTCCGTTTTAATCAAACTCAAGTTTGTTTGCCTTGAAAGTCTGGTTTGTTTGAGGAGGTGTGAATGTAAATTGCACTCTGCTAGAGACCAAAAAAGGGAAATTTGGTCCATCTAAATCTAGGTCTGGGTTCGGATGCAGTGCAGTTTGTGCACTGGTGCAGTTTGAATGCATATGTGAATCCCAAGCAAATCGGAGACCTCTCCAAGAGCAGCAGTTTTTCTGGGTAACTACAACCAAAACTAGTGCTTGGGTCCAGTGTTGAGAAATGGCTCATGGTCTTTTGGCAAAGACAAAAGAGAAATCTTTCAAGCGTTAAAATTTGATGCCATTTTGGTTACATTTGGTGAAGGAAGAAATTGCACTCAGTGTCTGCTTCTGTGGTTTTCCATGTCATTTCCTTCAGTTCTTTTTGGTGCAGCACCATCACAAGCAAGGAGGGGATCACGTTTTCAAAGCATTTGATTTGTTTGACATAATGAAGTAGGTAAGTGAAGTGCACCAGCTGAAAATGTAACAAATGGACGATTAGGTATGAAAAACTTCTTAAAAGGTGCCGATCAATCGGCCACCAATCATCAACAGCAGTTTTCTGTGAAAAAATGTATGATTGGTGATGGCCGATCATAGTTTTGTGTTGTCGATCACCGAAATCGATCACCAGTATCTCACTGGTGATACTGGTGTGCAGCTTATCTTTTCTTTCCTTCACACTGTGCAAGCATGCAGCAACAAATCCTAACCGGTGCCCTCAGAGTGAATGGAAAAGTTTGTGTTGCGGTGGTGAAGCATGTCAAAATGCATAAAGACACTGAGTCTAATACGACATTTAAAAAACAAGCACTTGACGGAGTTTGGCAATATCGAGGCTCACTACTGGAAAAAAAGAGATCTGGAGTGAACAGGTGGCAAGTAAAACAATTGCCAACATTCACCTGGAAAGCATGACGGTCAGAAAACTAAACAAATAACCTGAAAAATAATTCCAGTCAACGAGCTTGATGACTAGCATTGTAAAACGCTGGTTCTGGCAGTAATATTCCACAGACGGAGCGCCATTTAGCCTCCACCCAGCAGTGAACTCTTCACACTGAACATCTGCTCAAAGCTGCAGCATGTAAAAAAAAGAGATTCTACATATGCATTAAAACTTTCACACAAGACAGATAATCTCTGAAAAAAAATCTGAGATCTCTTCCCTATGTTTTTCAGAATTATTCAGCTCAGTCAGAAACAGCGTTGAGCAGCTAGCTGTAACCCAGGGTAAAAACTGCCCTTAATCCCGCCTTTGCTGCTCCATTGGTTAGAGTGATAGTCAATCACACAGAGTAGTCAGCCAATCATTGCACCTGGAGTGGGTTTTCAGGCCTGCTCCAGCTTTTCCCAATCAGGTGTGAGGGGGAGAGCTGGAGACAAAGGAGCTGCAGGTTTGTGCTTCCAAACAATTAGTTAATCTCTTGTTTGTTATGTACTTTTAAAACCTCACAATATAAAAATCATGTAGATCTGGGTATCCAGTGAGCTTGGAGCCAGGAAGTTCTCATACAGTGATCTATAAATGGAATTGGTGAGTAGTGAACACAATGTTTTGTTTGTTTGACATGTTGGTGGTGGTATCCAATGTTAATTGTTTATCAAACATACCATCTAACTTTTTAAATTCAATACATGTATTTAAGATAATGAAATGAATGCTGATATTTTTGTTTTAAAGATTGATTGTGGACATGATTGTATTTATTTCTGGATATAACTGAAAAAACAGTCTAGTTAACTAGCAGGATGGTAATTTACTGGACCTGTTTATTTCAATACAGGCCAGGTGACCCTTTTTGGGTTAAAGGATGGTGAGCTTCTGATAACTGGCTGGAGCCAGGAGAACCTGAAATTGACTCCATACTGGTCTGGTAGGAGGCTGATGGTCCATAATATTTCCCCCTCCATCTCACTACATAGATGCACAATTCATTATTCATCTTTTCATCGGACACGAATTGCGCTTGGACATTTTCCTCTTAAATATCTGGATAAACACACCATGGACTTTTAAATGCGTCGGTCAGACATTGTGCTGACCAGGCGGGGAAAAGTGAAGGACTTTTGTGCACAATTATATAGAAGATCTACTGCAGTACTGTGTATACATTTATTGTATTTTTGTATGTTTGTCTTGTAATGTTTGTTTATTTTCCTCTTTAAAATACATAGTATTGAAAGCAGTTATTCTTTTGTGTTGTTTTATTGATTACTGACAACAGCTCCAGTAGATGAATTTAGTCTTCTGATCTCAGATGCTACCTAGTCTTTTGCTACATTAAATACTGCTACATAGCCATGCTCACGGGAAGTTTTGATTTGGTGACTCGGAATTGTTTATTTTGATGCAACGTGTTTCACTTTGAATGAAAGTTTCCTTTATTACTTGACATTATTTGATACAGGCATATTAATTTGACTAGTGATTTATGGTAATGAGAACCTTAATGTCAGATATTGTGTAATTTATTGCAGGTTTTTCAGTTGTCCTTTTGACTGAATAACTTCTGTACTGTGCCTGCAAGTAATATGCATGTTCATGTCTAAATTAGGAGAATTTATTGCCAGATCATTTTAAAATTTTGCCAGATAACATAGTAGCATTTATACCTAACGTGAAAAGTTAACAGCCAATGCAGGTCATTGGCAGTGATCGATCTCAGGGATGATCAGAATTGGAATTGGCAGAAAAAAAAACCTGATCAGAACGTACCTAGACGGTGGTCACACACACACTAAAGATGGTTTCAGAATGCATTGAACCTCCTGAACTTATTAGGTTTAAAAACTGCTTCCTTCTGAATCAAATGTAGCTGGAAAGCTTTCTGCATCTCATCTCACAATCCCTATTACAGCACACACATACACACACAGACAGTGGGCTGTTAACATAACCATCAACAGGTTTCTGTGAAATCAGTGAAAAGTATTTGCTCCAAACTTACCACAGTTACAGCTGTTAATTTGTCACAGATAGGTGTGAATGTGTAAATGTCAGCTTCCTGTTCTGGCTTTTGACTGAAAATTTTTTAAATGTCTTGTTTTTGGGAGACTTACTTAGGTGTACTGTTTTATCATGAGGAGAAAGAGAAAATAATTCTACTACTGTAAAACATGCTCTTATGCTACCTATAACTAGAAGAGCTGAGCCCAAACTTTTGCCATGACAGCAAAGCTGTTGAGGGCCACAAAAGTCATTAGAATTTAAATTTTTATAATTTTGTCCTCAATAATAAACTAAGTATGCAAAATTTGCCGCTGTTGAGAAAACGGTTATGAAACAATAGTCAAAAAAAAAAAAAAAAAAAAAAAAAGGCAATTTGTAGACTGTTGTAGATCCATCATGCAAAACACAATGATTGGGCTCTCACATCAAGCTACCATCTGGGTAGCTGACTAGACTACTTGTCAAACAGATCCCAGAGAGTTCAATTGGCTGGCTTCAAGTCTTCTAGTCTTACTATTTGAAATGGTGTACCACAGGGCTCAGTTCTTGGTCCACTTTTATTCTCTATTTATATAAATAACTTGTGTGAAAATTTGTCAAATGCTTTTTATCATTTTTATGCAGATGATTTAGTTATTGATATTCTTCATCACTATCACAGGCAATGCAGTAACTGCAGTCTGCTTTCAATGTAGTTCAAACCTGCTTACAAACTCAGAAGGTTGTTTTGAATGTGGATAAGACAAAAGTAATGGTTTTCTCACTCTAGAAAACTACCAGGAATCCCTCTATTGCTTACAACTGCTGTAGGTGCACAAATTGAGTTTGTCAGTAATTATAAATATCTTGCCGTTATTCTTGATAAAGAGCTTTCTTTTAAAAATCACATAGCAAATTTGTTATGAACATTGAAAATGAAGATTGGGTTTTATTACCAAAATGGATCCTGTTTCTCTCTCAAAGCTAGAAGTAAATTGGTAGCAGGATAATTGCTGCCACTTCTGGATTATGGAGATGTTTTGTATATGAATGCTTTGACCAAATGTCTTCATTGAATACTGTGTATAATTGTGCTTTAAGGTTTATAACCTGTAGCAGATGTTTTACACATCAGTGTGAGTTGTGTGCAAAAGCTGAACGGCCTCCTTTAAGAGTTCGGAGAAACAACAACCTGATGATTCTGATTTATAAATCTCTACTTGGCTTGGCTCAAGCATACTTAAGCTCTCTCATACATAGATTTGTTATTTCCCATTCTTTATGCTCTAATGACACTTTTCTTTTGCATGTTCCACATGTCTGAACTGAAAGGGGAAGCAAGTGTAACACTCACAATGTGTTTACAGTTAAAAAACAATAACAATAGGACCAATGCTAGGTTCGGCTGCTGGAGTGGAAATTGAGCAAGTATATAAATGACCACAGACTAGGAAAATAGGTTTAAATGCCGGCTTATTATTTGTTGAGAAAGGGGAAAAAAAGAATAAACAATATAAATACAGACAATTGAAAAACAATGACACAAAATCAATTCAAAATAGTTTCCCGTTCTTCCAGAATAATCAATATAATTCATGTTTGAACTTTTAAACCTAATGTTAAGTTAAGGGATACTGTTTATTTAACCTAAGTTGTAGTTCTAATTAAGTTCGAGTTAAGAAGGTTAATCTAATTGATTTTATTCTTTTAAAATCTATTTTAGGTGTTTAGTTTTATTTTAAGAGATTATGGTTTTTTATTTATTTTCTTTTTCTCCTATTTTAACTAATTCTGGTTTCTATTTTTACCCAACAGAAAATGTACAATCCACACCAATGTGGGTGAATACAATTCAAAAGAAAAAATGAAACACAGTAAAATAATCCAATAAAAACACTGAATAACTTGTGCTCCAAATCAGTCTTTCCTTATGATGATCTTGAAGGGTTATTTCTGTTTCTCTGAATCCGCTTTTCTTAGCAGGATTCATGGGCTGATCATCCCAATCTGGATGATTCCAAGTGTCCAGCAGAGGCGCAGCTCCTGCTCGACGACAGTTATAGGGTTCCTGGGTTAACGACTCGCCATCTTGTTTCTCGTTACTGGAATCCAATTCGGCAATCAGGTCGGATTTTCCCGGTCCGGCTTCAGTAGGACTTTAAAAAGGCCAAGTCCAACAGACAACACTCTTAGCGTAGTCAACAGAAGAACTCCAAAAAAAAAGCTCCTCCTCCAAAAATGAGGAAAAGTTTCCAGCTGTTCGTAGCCTCGCTAATCGGCGGTTCGCTCCCTCGCTCTCTCTCGGTCTGCCCGCTCTCTTCCCCTAGCCCAGGGATGGAGCTAGTCACCTTGACTACACAGCAATGTGACCTTTCAGAATAAGAGATTTCTTTTCTTACACTTGACCGTTCTAACTGCTGACAAAACAAGTAAGCTTCACACAGTTTCAAACCAAACAAAATGAAATACATGAATATAAATTACACTGTCTGTAATTTATATTTTATTCTTTTATTATTTGAAACTATTTTGCCCTATTTATTCTGAATATGTTTCCTATTTACGCATTTTATAGTTATTTATTGTGAAATAGTAATTAGTTTATTCAAGTGAAGGCTATTTTAACCTGGGTTACACAAGCATTCAGTGTGTTGCTCCTACAGCCTGGAATCAGCTCCAGTCTGAACTCAAGATGTCAAAGTTGATTTCATTGGATTTATTTTGAGCGATTCTTAAAAACAGGCAACAAGATTCTATTAAACAGTGTCACTGCTTTTAAATTGTTTTCTATTGTTTTACACTTGTGAATATGTATTAACGGTTTTATTCTGTAACCAGGTTGCTGTGTATTGCAGACTTCTGCCCAGGTCCCTCTTGAAAATGAGATCCAGATCTCAACAGGGTTAACTGGTTAAATAAGGGAAATAATAATAATAAAAACACCGGGACTTTCACAATTGTATTTTTATAGGACAAGATCACAATTTCCAATTTGTTTTAAATTTATTTTATTTTTATTTTTTGGGGAGGAACAAGACCAAGACGTTGGATTAATGTTTCTTTTGAAGTACTTTAGTATAACTGTAGAAGTCTGGTTAATAAACAATTAATCAATATTTGTAAAGTACATTTCAGTAGTGCTTTACATCATTAAACATAACTAAACTTATTATAAACACATCTTATTGTCAGCAGTTCTGAAAACCAATAATAGATTTTTTTTCAGGTGCCATCGACATCAATGCACACCAAATATGTCAGCCGGTGTTCCATTTATTGTTTCAAAGGCAGCTCTACCCACATGGGGTGTTAGTATAGATTTAAACTCAGTGTTTTTGCAGTTTTCTGGAATTTTGTTTCAGATTTGTGGTGCATAGAAGCTGAATGCTGCTTCTCTATGTTTGATTCTGGTTCTTGGGATGTAGAGCAGACCAGAATGTCTTATTAATTTATTTATTTTTTTAGATTAGGCAGTTTGTTTGTGTGTGTGTGTTCTTTTTAATTAGACACTGTTGCAGTAATCAGTGTGATTACGGCAATGGAATAAATGCTTGTGTTGCTCTTCTTAAAACACAAAAAAGAAAACAAAAGAAAAGGACTCAACGGCATCAAATTCACACCTCAGAAAACAAGATTAAAACAATCTAATGAATTAATGAAAATGAGAAAAGTGATCATTGATGCATTTCTAAGATAAGCAGATGACTTTTTCTTGATCTTATTTTTTTAATCTTGCAAACTTTCTCCAGGTGGTGGAAGGCCAACTTTGTAACTGTCTTTATGTGACTTTATGTGAATGTTCAGCGATAAATGAGGATTAGTTTGTTTCTTAAACTTTTTTATTTTAAGATTCTGTCTGCGAAAATTTCATCCTGTTGGATAAATCGGGTGTCTGGCTGCTTCATCTGCCTGTGATTGTGAGCCAAATTGGCTTTATTTTAGAACTGAGGTCAAAATTACTCAGAGGGCCACCATCTAGACACTTTTAGACAGAGTGAGACAGTTTTATGCTGCCTTCCCATTATGCCACTGATTTTCCTTTTCATCAGTCATCAAATCATCACCTTATTAGCATTTAAACTGGTACTGGAGTGATTATATTCCCATAACTGGAGTGATTGCATTCCCATAGCTGGGAAAGGAGGCTCAAAATGTAATTTTTGACCTCAATTGTGAATATGAGCAATGTTTTGTTGAAGTTTTTTTTTTTTTATGATTTCATCAAGAAATAAATGGTGGAGTAGTAGCAACGAGGGAACAAATGACAGCTGTGGATTTGGACACATCCCTCTCCTCATAATTCACTCTGTCCGTCAGACATTTATTTTTACTGCGGCAGCTTTAAATCCGTGATGATCTCAGCTCTGTGTCTCTCGGTGTGTGTTGTGCCCAGTGTGGTTTGCAGTGAAGAAAAAGACATGACCCTTGCTGGAAGGTTCCTGCCTGAGAGGCCAGAACCGCAACACTTAACCCCGACTCGCACACACAGAGTCCTCGACTCATTCATTCACTACCAAAAAAAATCCCCAACATATGGATACCATAAATTCAAACAGACCTATAAATTCCTGTGCCACTCATTTGAGTTTCTAGGTTGAGTCGTTGTGACTCCTTTGGGTTTGACACTCGTTTTAATAAGAAGCTAAAACCATAATTCCTGCCCCAAATCGACAGCCACCCGTTTATATCGGCCAATGACATTGACAAGCTATACAAAAATATTCGTACCCTTTAAATTCTTCCACATTTTGTCACCTTCCGACCATTAACTTCTGTGTTTTATTGGGATTTCATGTGACAGAAAATAAGCAGCAAAGTAGTATGTAGCACACAACTGTAAAATGAAAGGAAAATGACACATGGAGTTAAAAAATGCTCAGAAATAAAATTCAGAAAGTTCCAGCCTGCATTTGCATTTAGCCTCCTCTACTCTATCGCTCATAATCAGTTCAGCCAGCTGCAGGTCGTTGTTCCAAACCTTTATGGACTCAGATTTTGAGCACTCTGAAGGCTTTATTGTAAATAAAACGATTCTTGATAAATTTATGGGGGGTTATTTCTGCATGAGGTCAGAAGTTAGAGAAACCTAACTCTGCACGTAAACCTGAACAAACCCTAGCGATGGAGCATGAAAATCAATTTTTGTTTCTCCTGACAGGTGCTTACCAGCTAATCAAACACCACTTATCAATAATTACTAAATACACATCAAGTCTGAAAACATAACACTGTAACGGCCTGAATGTTCTGTTTGTGTGGGAAATGTTTGCATGTTTTTTTTCCCCTCTTTTTTTCGGTTTTGGTGTTTCTGATCCACTTGAATGTGATCTCCTTGCTGTCAGCCGCTTTTCCTCGCTGAATTTCAAAATGGCGACAGCCATAAAAATGAATAAGAAGCTAAAACCGTAATTCCTGCCCAAGAAGCTAGTGAGAGCTACAGCTATCACTACAGACAGTGAAGCTATTGTGAGCTTCACTGTCTGAAAGCTATAGCTTCACTTTCCATAAGCAAACACCACTTTTAATTTGTTCAGTGTAGAGTTGCGGGTCCTAGATGTAACATTGATTTTAGATGCTGTTTTACATGCTTGTCTGGTAAAATCAACACATCTCCACTTCAGGTTACTACTGTTGATGTAAGGAGTTGCCATATTGAAACACGTAGTCGGCCATGAAAGTCAACACTGGGGATGTTACAGTCCGACCAGTAAGACACAAGGCATATATATATATATATATATCTATATATATAACCCAGTTTCTCAACGGGAAATCCAACTTCGCAGGGTGTTCCAGTTGATTCTATTTCAACAGGGAAGTTGGAATTTCCTAGTTCTGAGTACAACTGAAATAAATTCAAATGTAAAAAGAACTGAACACAAGAGTAAACTGGGAAGAATTTATTTTTATAACACCATTTGAACAATCATCTATACAGGGAGGTGAATAGAACAGGGCAAGAACTGTGCAAATATAAATAGCAGGAAAATTCTGAAAACACAAAAGAAAGAAAAACCTAAACATCTAAGGATTGTGACAAAGGGTTTAAATATTTTTGAGGGTCCAACAATTGATCAGAGGCAAGAGAAAAGCTACACTTTCCAGTGATTTGTAGAAAAAGTACTTTAAAATTGTCCAAAATTACACTTTGAATTTGAATACTTTCAGATCAGGTAAACTTTGTCCCTAAGGGGTCATTTGCTTTGCAGACAGGAAGGACAACCTACTCTGTAGGACTGCATAAAAAATATGAAAAACATTTGATGTTCTAGGAATCCTCCCAGCTAATCAGAACTAAGAAGCACTTATTCAGAAACATTTTCAGGCATAGCTTCCTAAATGATGTGGTCTTTCAGCGAGTGCTAATAAAACAAAATGACAAAACAATGTGTGTTGCTTCGAGTTGGGTAGGAAGTGAATGAGTGAGTGCTGGGAAGCCAGGGAGTATTATATGTCATCAAACACTAACATTCTTTAAGTAGGTCAAGTAGAGCCTTTTCCATAAACTTACTGATGTAATGCTGACCAGCAAAACAGCAGCAGCTGCTTTAGTCTGGGGGGCTGGACCCCAGGTTCCTTTTCCTTTCCTCTTTTCTTTTCTTTTCCTTTCTTCCCTTATCTTTTCTTTTCTGTCTTCATTATTATGGCAGATCAGAATGAGTTTCTGCTATACAAAACTCACTGGCTGTAGGATTGCATTTATGAGTTTAGAAAGCACATTAATATTTAGCAAGATATATCCTTCTTTTTGATAAATATTTTTTACATTTTAATTATTAGTATAATGTTTGTGATGGACCAGTGTAAAGTTGTACATAAGTTTAACGTGAAGGAAAGATTGATTATATTTTTTCTTAAATGTTATGATTTGCATTCAGCCCTTCGAGTCAATAAGTTCTCCAGTGAGAAGCTCGTTCTGACTGGATGACCTTCATCCGTGATGGTCAATTTGCCACACATTGTCAACTGGACGTAGATTTGGACTTTGACTGAGCCATACGAAAGCAAAAATACTTTGATCTAAACCTTTCAGCATGTATTTTTATTGTCCTTGGTGAATCTCTGGCCCAGTCTAAAGTCCTTTGCAGCCTCTAACAGATATTCTTCCAGTAGGATTATCCTGCATGACAACGCCACCTCTATGCAGAGAGGCTAATAGAGTATCAGAGTGTTGCACATTAATATGTTTTGATGTGCAGTGTTAGTATCTTCTTTGGAACTTTGCATTTAGAATCAAAAAAATAAACATTTCAGATAATTTTGATCTGAGCAAAGAATGTTCTTCCAAGTTTATTTTGGTCTGTCACATGTTGGTATGTGATTGTAATTTGACAAAAGGTAAGAAAGTTCAAAGGGTATGGATTCTTTCTCCATTTGTTCTGATAGCAGGACACATTGTTGATGCTGAGCAAGTGAAGCTGGCAGCCAAAACACAGGAGATGAGGTGGAAAAGCACAACACGTTCACCCACACCTGGAGACAACTTTCCATGAATGTTTGCAGGAGACAAGAGAGACTGAACAGGAGTGTGTGACAGCAAAGGTGTGAGATGGATTATTTGGCCAGGAATAAAAGATTTTAAAAAACTCATTTCTCTTCATAGTTGTGTAGGTGGCAGAAAATTCGCTAGTCTGATTTCAAGTTGTGTTCTAGCTAGATGAAGCAATGTTAGCTGGAGGAGCTGAAAAATTACATTAATGGAAACTTCGCATCTGCATTTTACGTGTGCGCCCCAGATATGTAGCTCACCCTCCGGAACCAGAGCGACCTCACCCTCTGTTTCAGTCAGTTTAATAGCAAACAGATTTTTTTTCCTCTTTCAATACACAAACGCACGCAGTGTGCTTATGTTTGCCATGCATTTGACAGTGATGCACTGTACAGTTTTATTTGGCCAAAATGAAACTCAGATGTGTTGAAAGTGCCGGATAAACAACCTGCAGCCGGCCAGGCTGTGCATCAGGAAGCTTTACACAGTCATAGGAAAAGTCTGGTGTTCTGTCATGCTTTTTTAATATAAAACATTGATTTTCATTAAAGTAAATCAGTATGTTCCTTTCACAGTGCGGGACACAAGGCAGCTTGTGTTTGGGTGAGACCTACCAGAATCAAGACTTGCAACCTTTTCTTGGTCCTCTGTCCATTATTAAGAATCAAATGAACACAAAAGGCCAAAGAACATTAACATTTTCTTGATAAAATTTGCATCATATAGAATCAAAGTTTCTCCAGAGGATCTGAGAGAAAGGACCATAACGTAAGGAGAGGGCTCACATGTGTGAGAGTTGTGACCGTGTTGGATGATGGTCCCTCGTGCATCCGGTCCATCTGGTACGTCTTTCAGTTTAACTTCACAGCAGACATCTTTGTCTTATTGGAACAACGATCTTTAAAGGTATCGATCTACTGCACACCACTCATCCTCTTCTCCTTAAGAGAAAAGAGAGTGAGTTGCCTGACAATTTGCTGTCAACCTCTTCACCTGAGCAACACCCTCTCTATCATCACCATCATTCTCTCCAATTCCATCATCACTTCCTTCATCATCATCCCCTAAGCAATTATCATTTCCAGTGGTGCAGGTTTCCTAAATAGGAATACAATACAAGTGTGAAAAAATATTTACATTCCACGACTTCATTCCAAATTATTATTCGAGCCCTTGCTTAACCCTCCAAAAATGTAAGAAAGGGGATATACTGTATAGCATTTAAATCTGAAGCATTTGCTCACCAACAGCACAAATAAATCTCAAATAATGTCAAGTAATAAAGGAAACATTCCTTCAAAGTCAAATGCAGGTTGCATCAAAATAAACAATCCTGTTTTATTAAATCAAAACTTCCTGAGAGTATGGCTAGCTAATTAATTCTGGTTCTGATTGGTTGTTTCTGATAGAGTGGAGTAATTCTGTGGATGACAGAATTTTTTCTCACATTATCTTAGAAAATAACAAAAATTTTAATATATATCTAAAATCTTTTTTGTTTCAGTTTTATGCTGCAGCTTTAAGCAGACGTTTGGTGTGGCTGATTATGATTGGTGGCTCATCGATCGGCACACTTCTACTTTCTACACAATTAGAAAAAGAATCACTAATACTGACAGACTGTATTTGATTTCCAGGTGACAGTCAAATATCTGACAAACATCAGACTGGGCGAGAATAATCATATGCTACAGAACTCATACATTCATAAAATGCTAGCCGGTTCTTAAGCAAATATCTTCTTCTAACTTCTTGTTCACTCTGATTTACATTCTCAAAGACACAAAAAGGTCGACCTCCAGGGCAGGAAATTGAATTAGTGGAGTGTATTACAGCTCCTTGTGAGTGTAATCAGTGCAGGCTGAGGATACAGGGCCATTGTAAGTCGCTGTGGTCGGAGCTTAGACAGCCAGTAACCACTGGGCCAAGCCGCCCTTATCAGTAGACATGGTTATAGCTGTGTTTGTGGGTGGGTAGTGGCGAGGTATGTGTGGAAGTCATGATTGAACAGCGAATGTGTGTATTCATGCTTTAAGTGGTGTTTGAATGAGCCTGATGGTGACACAAACATGAATAAAAATGTGCAAAACAGTTAAAAACTATTTTTACTTTTTTTTTTTTTTCCTACAAAGGCACAGAAATGTAGTGAAGCCCATTGAGTTGATGCAATTGAGTATTTAATTATTTTCCTTGGAAAGGTTGGGTTTCTTGTGATGTAACAACAAAGGATTTTGAAATCACATTAAAATATGAATTTCTTCTTTATCAAAGATAAATTCAGTCATACTACTCCCAATTAAACTGAAAATATCACATCATGGAACAGCAAACACGTTACAAATGCTTAACTTCACATACCGTTACGCAGTTACAGTCAGACGTTTACATAGTCTAAAATTTTGGACTTTTAATAACAAATTTCTAATGTTTTTTGGGAAGATGGACTGTTAATACTGCGACAGACTGGCGACCTGTCCAGGGTGACCCCACTTCTCACTGGGAACATTAGCTGGAGAGGCACCAGCACCTCCTTACCCCACTAGGGTGTTAGAAAATGGATGGATGGATGGAAGGAAGGTGAATACAACAAACAACTTACAGGCTTTTCAGAAGTGAAAATTGGGAGCACAGGTTGGAATTTATTGTTGATTTTCTCCACTATATAAAGGCTCAGATGTGTTTACAATTATGACTGGAAATTTGATCACTCATGGACAAAGCACAGCTGGGGAATTTTTCATAGGGTCAATGTCAGGGCTATCCAGAGGGGTTTTTTATGTTGCTTAATATTGATGTCCAGTTGTCTCAAAACAAATTGTGCCCAAGTTTTAAAAATCTCCTCCATATTGTCACCCTTTAAGCTAGTTGAAAAGAAATCAGATATGATGTCCAGGAAATTATCATAATGTTAGCTTGTCAAAAATGGAATAAACAGCAGGTCCTGTGGAACATTGTAGTGGTGTCATGAGGGTTTGTTAAAATGCAAATTCTGAACTGGTGCATTAGACAAAAGTACTTTCATTTCAGTACTTGTGGATTTTTCTGTAGAATGTAACTCATTATTTGCAGAAAATATTTGAAAAAAAAAGGAAGCTAAAATACTTTGGTGCCATCATACTTAATATGCTATTGACTGGTGTTGGCAACATCCAGTAAATTCAGGAGTGCCATTCATTTTTCTTGGTGTTGATTGGCTGTACCCTGAAGAGTGGTGAAAAGTAAGTAATTCACTGTAATTAAACTTCAAATCAACAGGTAGAGAGGGATGAACACAAATGGTTGTTTTATTTGCCCAATAATCCCAAACACTCATCAAATCTGATTTTGGAATGGATGAAACAGACAAGCATGAGCCTTCTGGAATGGCCCCAAACTCCACAGCTTTATAAATGTACATTCTAAGCTTAAAATCCAGTCAAATAACCCAAATTACATCCTTCAACATTTTGAAAAATATATCAGTTATTCATTTTGTTCTTCTGTAGGATTGCCTCAACTTGTCACAATTGTGAACCTAATAACAGCACTTTCATCTTTTGATTAACACTTAAACAGTTATATTTTTTTTCTTGAAATGGTAGTTCAACATCCAGTGGTAGCGACAGTGGGAATAAGAATAACCTCCTGGATGTTTCCAGTATCACTGTTTACCACAGACTGCAAACTCTGTTTTCCACTGCGGATGTCATTGTTTTTGCGCTGTCTGTTCATTATTTTTGTGCTGGTATTTAGCCTCCTTCTGATATAGTGTTTCCTGCTATTGTCTTTTTCTACCAGGCTGGCTGTCTCTGGACTTGTGCCAGCCAGTCCCTCCTACCTTAACACACACACACACACACGCACACACACACACACACACACACACACGCCAACAAGCATTCATGACTGTGAACACACACACTCTTTGCTCTCTCTGTTCTTTTTCTCTACCTCCTCTTGGCACATGAGAGAAAACACAAGAAGTCAGTGATACAGCAAACCAGCTTGGTGTGTGTGTGTGTGTGTGCATGTTTGTGTGTGTAAGGAAGGGAGGGAGGGAGAGAGAGAGTCCACCCGTCTTCTCAGAGGTTAATCTCTTTCTCTCTCTCCCTCTCTCGTTTACTCCGTGCCTCAGTCTCTCCCTCTTCGCCTTTTGTTGCGGCCCCTCACTTTCTCAACACTTGGCCAGAGGGAACTGATACCGCGCCTGGACCACTGTGAATGTCTTGTTTGAGTGCCTTGTCTCCACTCCAGAGCTTTGTGGATTGAACTGTGCGTGAACATGACTGATGAGACTTCGTAGCACACTCCCCACAATGCGCAACGCAAACTGGTAAGGCAAGAAACTGGGAAATCTGTCAGATTTGACTTTTGTGCTGCTATCTGGAGAGGAGCAGAAGATGCAAAATACCTCTCTTTCCATCTCTCTCTCTTCTCTTCCTTCGCTTTGGCCGGTTGGAGTTACTCAAGTTACCGGCTTCCTCCTGTTATGAGCCCTGCGGTTTGTGTGCAGCGCTCTTAGGGCGCTCCCACGCTCCCCCAAAGAGAAAGATAGGAAGGAAAACAGCGACAAGCATTTCACAACTCCAAATAAGTGGGAGATGCACGCTTGGTTTTTAACCCCCACATCTCCTCTGGGATGTCCTTTTCCGTACAAACGTACCTTTAACATTTGTCAATAATGTTTGTCACATTTTGCATGCCTCTTTGGCTGTTTTTAATGTGTGTGTGTGTGTGTGTGTGTGTGTGTGTGTGTGTGTGTGTGTGTGTGTATTCTGGACAAAACCTTCCTCTTTTCCTCCGAGGTGGTGAAGAGGCCGAGGTGGTGAGAAAATTGGAAACAGAGCCACCCACAGTGGAAGTGAGTCAGCCCAGCATTTAGTGGTGTGTTGACTTTGGAAATGGCAGAGATTGAGGTGGAGGGGGGTTCCATGTGTTTGAGGGCTAGGGGGGGGTAAAAATATATATAGTGTCAGAAGAAAAGTGATCAATTAAGTGTCTATTTGTTCACATTTTTTGCTGAGTGCTCTTCAAACTATTGAGTTGCAAGCGATGGACAGAAGAAAGAGAAGGGAGGAGAAGAAGTGGAATCCAGAGGCTGTTTGTAAAGGGAGGGAGCGGCCTGTGTCCATCTGGGACAATCCCCAAGTGCTGAAAGCTTCCCCACCCTGATCCCAAACATCTCTTTCCCTCTCCTCTTCTGTCGATGTCTTCCCAGTTTACTCTCTTTTCATTCTTCATAATAATCTACACAATGATACATTTCCTTTGTTTCTGCTAAATGGATCCAGATTCCAGCAGTGCTTGTTTCAATTTCACCGTTGTGGTCACACAGTGCTTCTTTCTCAACTCACCTTGTGGGTAAGCATTCGCTCTACTTTCTACCAACACAAAACAAATGTTCTTTTCAGAGTGCAATGAATGCAAAAGAAACGTGAGTATTTCTGTAAGAGGGAGCAGAAAAAAACTTTTAACACATCTTAGAATTTATGCAGATATTTTTTAAGATCAGGCAGAGGTCTTGAATTTGGCTTTTAAGCTATCAAGACAACTTTATATTCATCCATTTTTTAAAAACATAAGTTGTGTGCATTCAATTGTTTTCCCATTGATGCATCTAGTAAAAACCAAGCTGCAAACATGGACCAGGTGTCCAGGTGTGGAGTGCAGAATACTTTGAGTTCCAGAGGAGTTCATGATGGATTTAAAGTCTGCAGATACTGAGTTCCTGTGGCCATTAAGTGTAGTTCAAATAACTTTGGTTATATAGCAACAATTTACAACACATGCTACTTCAAGGCGGCTTATAAGACAAACAAATTCAATTTACTTGCATAACTAGATCATGAGCTCAGTCCTCTCATATCAAATCCCAGTTGAGTTATGTGTGTTCCAGTTTGACCCCCAAAACTACACAATGCAGAAAAACTCCTTGCATACTGCCAAGGGGTAAAACATTGTCTGGATAAGGAAGGCCACTTAGTTGCATTGAGTTTAACAGTAGTACATCTGGTTGTTGATCACATGACTTGTGATTTGAAGAGAGTGTTTCTATTGCAGTTTTGCAAAATACACAAATTTTGATATGGACAAAAACCACCTCATCCTTTCAAGAGTTTTTCTGCATAAAAAGTTATTTTTTTTTCTAAACTGCTGTTTACTTTAAATGTCAAATTGCACAATTTTAAGCTTAGCGAAAAAAGCCACTGTTTAGAAGAGTGATTGCTTCTTTAATTGCTATCACTTTTTTTGTCTTGGCTTTGGGCTACATAAACACCTGAATGCTCCAGACCAGCAAAGCGATAAGTCTGTATATAAGAAGACTGATATAGGTGCTGATGACCTGACTGCTACTTACTTTCTTAATCCCTCTCAGAACACACATCATGCACAAGTTTTCACACTTGCTTATGATGCGTCTTTACCACGTTTTTGTTCCTTTGATGTCATATTTATCTTTTTTAAAGACCTGGCAAGAGATCATAGCCTATTTTAACCAAATTTTGCAACCGCTCAAGTCTTCTGAAGTCCTATTGTTATGTAGGGAAGTGCCAATGATGTCAAGCAAATTAAAATCTAAAAAGAATGGCGTGCATTTTTTTTTATTTTTATTGAGCCCCATGTACTCTGTTAAATTCCCCCCTCAAAATCCAATGATTTTACCACTTATTGTGTGTAATTGAATCTCTGTAGAGATCCAGCTTTTCTGTGAAGGCTTCTGAGGTTTGTTAGAGAATATTAGAGAACAGAAAACATCACGAAGATCAGGGAACACAGCAGACAGGCTGGTGGTGGTGAAGTTAAAAGCAGGATTATGTCATAAGTCCATAGGAAAGCTATTAATTGTGTACTTCCTCATGGAAAATTGGCAAGAAAAATATATTGTTAAAGAAAACAATGTGTCAGAAAACTAACATTGCATTCTTACTGAACACACTGCTCCTACAGTGAAACGTGGCAGTGGCAGCAGCATGCTGTGGGATGCTTTTCTTTAGACAGACATTATGTTGAGATTCGATAGAAAGTTGAATGGAGGTAAATAAAGAAAATGCAAGAAAACATATTAATATTTACATGATAGCCAAAGTCCAGATCTAAGTATATTTGATGCTTTTGTACTTTGTTTTTGTTTTATCTTAGCCAGTATATACTTAAAATAGATCAAAATTTTAAAATCTGGAAAAAGTTGGAAATTGATGTCTAATTTCTGAGTTTAGGCCAAATTTCAAAGAAGAAATAGCAAACATTTCACATTTTATAAAAAATTAAAGGGTAAAAAGAAAACATATTTCCCTCCATTTATGTTGCTCTATCACTTAACATCCAAGTGAAAAGCATTGAGTTTTGCTGTAACATTATGAAAACGTTTAAGGTTATACAAAACTTTTGAAAGGCATTTTATGTAAAAATAAACTAACAAGTAAATGAAAGGAACAAAACAGAACACCTACTTCTATATATGTTTTTTTTATTTTCTTATTTCCAAACAAAAGTAGAGAAAAAAAGCCCAAACCTTGACTGCCTCTTCAGTCCCCTCTCTTTGTCGAGCTTACTTGACCTCCCTCTCAGCTCCTCTTCCTCCTCCTCCTCTTCCTCTTCTCTGCCTTCCTCCTTCCACTCAGCCTGTGTGTCCATAGCGATAAGGGGACATCAACGGTAGCACTTCCTCTTGCCACAGGAAGCAGGAAGTGTTGCTTTTCCACCACAGCCCCTCTGGACAAACGCTGCACTCCGTCCACCTCACACAAGCACATCCACGCGCAAACACAAGCACCTCTGCTCTTACACTGATTTCAGTATGTCGCTTCTTCACTGACATTTTTTGTTTTTCTTATGGGAAAGCACCTGGGAAGCAGGACACTTTATGCCTCTTTGACCTCTGGGTGTGGCTCTCAGGTCAGAGGATGATTGGCTAATTATTTCTCTAATCACAGTCTGTTTTGTTTGCTCCCACTTTGGCCACAGAGGCCAAGGGTGGCGCTATTGAGCTTAGAAAACACAAACAACTATTCATTTCCTATGTTCCAGTTTGCAGCTTGGATGAATTATCTGTGGATCGAGGAAACAATAAACCAGCACAACAAATGATAGGATACATTATATTAGTTTTCATTTTTCTTTGTCTGGTGCTGTCCAAAATTTGCTGACATTTTTTCTTACTAAGTAATTCCAAAATAATCTTTCCACTATATGACATCTGTGGTTGGAAAACAAGAATAATTACGATGTGAGCATAATATTTAGGGATTTTATTAGAATGGAATAAGGAAAGAATTCACAGGCAAGAGGTATAATCTTTTGGTGTGTGTGTGTCGTGTTTTTCTATTTTTCTGCTGTGTAGCTTATGAGGCCATTTATCAGACATGGAAAGAAAAAAAATGGTCAGAATAAGTGCAAGTGGTGGGTTTCCCTGCATTTACTGCATTTAGTGTGCCTTGTTTAACTGTCATTTTAAAATGAAAAACTGAAGTTTTTGGCATCTCATGTGATAGACCAACACAGAGAAACACTTCACGGTGTGGTGAAGGTCTTGTAATTTTATTAAATTATATCAGTAAATAAACAGCATCATAAAAGCAAAATTCTAGAGCACGTGTAAAATAATAAATCAGCAAACAAAATGAGCAGCCATGTGCATTAATCCTACACTGCAAAAGCACAAAATTTTACAAAGTAATTTTGTTTAGTTTCCAGAGACAATATCTCAGTACTCTTGAAATAAGACAAAACTGACTTACAAGTAACTCTTCAGTAAGATAGGTGCTCGTTTTAGGTCAATCAATCCCTAATATTGATTAAATACTTTTTTGGAAGTGAAATATTCTGCCAATGTAACAAGACATTTTTCCAGTATTATTAATTTGAATGTCTTGTTCCACTGGCATATTATTGCACTTATATCTGTTAATTTTTCTTCAACAGTAAGGAATTACTGACATATAACAAGCCCATATGTCTTGCTGAAAAGCTACTTGTAAGTTAGTTTTGTCTTATTTCAAGTGCACAAAAAAATTTTCAATAGAAACTTTACCAAAAATACTTGGTAAGATTTTGTGTTTTTGCATTTTAAAGATTTTCCCATGTCATTACATCCAATAGACTGAAGCTGCTTTCCTATTAGAGCCTATTTAATATCTTAGGTTTATTTATTTAATAAACCTAAGAGAAAATCAAGATGACAACAAAGCTTGCGAGGAGACTAAGAGATTTGAAGTGATTAGGATATATTGGAGATGTGAGCCTAAACTACGGTCAGGTCAGGAGTCAAGAGGGGTCAGAAAAGGCCCGGCAGCTCAACTTAGAACAGGATATCCTGTGAGGAAAAGTCATCTGTCTCTCTTTCTCCCTCATACGCTCTCTGAAGTTTCCCACAGAGGGCACAGCAGCAAGGAGAAGTGTAAGCTTTCACTAAAAGCCCTGGAGAAAACCCAAGTTCATCATTCATCAGTGACAGATAGTAGACACAGATGTGCCATTCTCCATCTCCTAATAAACTTGTAGTGTGGAATAAAGGCTTTTTATAGTGTGTAATTTAAGCACTAAGATGTTTTATGCTGTTACTGTCCACTTGTATCATCAGCAGCCAAGGCAAATTTCCCTGCTAGTTTATCTTCCTGCATCTTATCTTAGCCAGACAGGCTGTGTGTGCAGATTGTGAATCATCCCTGTTTTATTAGAATCATAGTCAAACATAACATTGATACTATCTGGCCGAGAGCTAAGAAAACAGTTGAGTTGAAAAATGATCCCAGAACCACTCCTACGTTTTTTCATTTTTTAAAATCGAGCTGCTTCAGATCTCTGAACAGGAATGGGACTCCGCCCAATGCCATCAGTTGCTGAAGTTGTGCAGATCTGTTGCTTTTCCAAAGATCAAATCACAACAAAGTTATCCGATCTCTTGCAACATGAAATAATCACAGTAAAGGGTGGAAGATTTTTTTTTTTCATCGAGGAACATTCCAAGATTAAATACATTCTGGTTTATTTGCTTGGAAATAATCATTATGCCATCCATAATGATGCCATATTATGGATGGCATCATTTATATCTACCAGTTCTGCCAGACTGGTAGATATAAACCTGGAGACTTAGTCAGAAAGGCTCATCGCAAACCCCAATTGAGCTCCATGGCAACCAGTCAGCTGTGCAAAATTTGGACCTAGTCCCGCCTTCGAGATGCAGCTCTTCTTCTGAGTTACAGCTTCCAAACCTCTGAGCTTCTGCCTCATAGAACAGCTCTCCCCTGCAGCTCCCCCATTCAGCTCCTGCAGACTAGCCAGCAACAATTAGCAGCTGGTGGAACTACACATTTGCTGAACTATTATGAGCTGCTTCACATTGCAAGGCAGGTAAAAACTTTGGTAAAGGGTTAATAGAAGAGCAAAGTTCTGATGATGTCCTGAAGGCAGAGCTTCAGAAAGAGCAGGAGTTTTTAAAGAGAGAGAAGCCCAATTTCAAGTCAATAAATTACAAAGTAAGATTTCTGTTAAGCCATATTTGACCTATATAGCTCCTCCTCGGGCTGCCACCTTATCGTGGTGGAGGGGTTTGAGTGCCCCAATGATCCTAAGAGCTATGCTGTCGGGGGCTTCATGCCCCTGGTAGGGTCACCCAAGGCAGACAGGTCTTAGGGGAGGGACCAGACAAAGCGCAGCCCGAAGACCCCTATGATGACCACAAACTTTGGACGTAGTGTTCCCTCGCCCGGACGCGGGTCACCGGGGCCCCACTCTGGAGCCAGGCCTGGAGGTGGGGCACGTTGGCGAGCGCCTGGTGGCCGGGCTTTTACCCATGGAGCCCGGCCGGGCTCAGCCCGAAGAGGAAACATGGGTCCCTCTTCCAATGGGCTCACCACCTATGGGAAGGGCTACAGGGTCGGGTGCATTGTGTGATGGGTTGTGGCCGAGGGAGGGTCCTGGCGGTCCGATCCTCGGTTGCAGAAACTGGCTCTTGGGGACGTGGAATGTCACCTCTCTGGTGGGGAAGGAGCCGGAGCTGGTGTGTGAGGCTAAGAGGTTCCCGGCTAGAAATAGTCGGTCTCACCTCGACGCATGGCTCTGGTTCTGGAACCAGTCTCCTTGAGAGGGGCTGGATGTACTTCCACTCTGGAGTTGCCCACGGTGAGAGGCGTCGAGCAGGGGTGGGCATACTTGTTGCTCCCCATCTTGGCGCCTGTACGTTGGGGTTCACCCCGGTGAACGAGAGGGTAGCCTCCCTCCGCCTACCGGTGGGGGGACGAGTTCTGACTGTTGTTTGTGCTTACGGGCCAAATGACAGTCCAGCTTACCCACCCTTTTTGGAGTCCCTAGAGGGAGTACTGGAGAGTGCCCCTCCTGGGGACTCCCTCGTTTTGCTGGGGGACTTCAACGCTCACGTGGGCAATGACAGTGAGACCTGGAGGGGCGTGGTTGGGAGGAATGCTCCCTCCGATCTGAACTCGAGTGGTGTTCTGTTGCTGGACTTCTGTGCGCGTCACGGATTGTCCATAACGAACACCATGTTCAGGCATAAGGGTGTCCATATGTGCACTTGGCACCCAGGACACCCCTAGGCCGCTGATCGATGATCGATTTTGTCATCGTTTCGTCGGATCTGCGGCCGTATGTCTTGGACACTCGGGTGAAGAGAGGTGCGGAGTTATCCACTGACCACTACCTGGTGGTGAGTTGGCTCCGCTGGTGGAGGAGGATGCCGGTCAGACCTGGCAGGCCCAAACGTGATGTGAGGGTCTGCTGGGAGCGTCTGGCGGAGTCCCCTGTGAGACGGAGCTTTAACTCCCATCTCCGGCAGAGCTTCAAACACGTCCCGGGGGAGGCGGGGGACATTGAGTCTGAGTGGTCCATGTTCCGTGCCTCCATTGTCGAGGCAGCTCATCGGAGCTGTGGTCGCAAGGTTGTCGGTGCCTGTCGTGGTGGCAACCCTCGAACCCGTTGGTGGACACCTTCGGTGAGGGATGCTGTCAGGCTGAAGAAGGAGTCCTATTGGGCCTTTTTGGCCTGTGGGACTCCGGAAGCAGCTGATGGGTACCGGCGGGCGAAGCGGCGTGCGGCTCAGGTGGTTGCTGAGGCAAAAACTCGGGCGTGGGAGGAGTTCAGAGAGACCATGGAGAAAGACTTCCGTATGGCTTCGAGGCGATTCTGGTCCACCATCCGGCGTCTCAGGAGGGGAAGCAGTGTAGCACCAACACTGTTTACAGTGGGGGGTGGTGTGCTGCTGACCTCGACTCGGGACGTTGTGGGTCGGTGGGCGGAGTACTTCGAAGACCTCCTCAGTCCCACCAACATGCCTTCCATTGAGGAAGCTGAGCCTGAGGACTTTGGGTTGGGCTCTCAATCTCTGGGGGCGAGGTCGCCGAGGTAGTTAAAAAGCTCCTCGGTGGCCGGGCCCCGGGGAGTGGATGAGATTCGCCCGGAGTATCTCAAGGCTCTGGATGTTGTAGGGTTGTGTTGGCTAACGCGACTCTGCAGTATCGCATGGACATCGGGGACAGTTCCCCTGGATTGGCAGACTGGGGTGGTGGTCCCCCTGTTTAAAAAGGGGGATCAGAGAGTGTGCTCCAACTATAGAGGGATCACACTCTTAAGCCTCCTGGCAAGGTCTATTCGGGGGTACTGGAGAGGAGGGTCCGTCGGATAGTCGAACCTCGGATTTTTGGAAGAGCAGTGTGGTTTTCGTCCTGGTCGTGGAACACTGGACCAGCTCTACACCCTCAGCAGGGTCCTGGAGGGTGCATGGGAGTTCGCCCGACCAATCTACATGTGCTTTGTGGACTTGGAGAAGGCGTTCGACCGTGTCCCTTGGGGTGCCCTGTGGGGGGTTCTCCGGGAGTATGGGGTACCGGGCCCTTTGATACGGGCTGTCAGGTCCCTGTATGACCGGTGTCAGAGTCTGGTCCGCATTGCTGGCAATAAGTCGGGCTCGTTCCCAGTGAGGGTTGGACTCCGCCAGGGCTGCCCTTTGTCACCGATTCTGTTCATTACTTTTATGGACAGAATTTCTAGGCGCAGCCAAGGTGTTGAGGGGATCCGTTTTGGTGACCTTAGGATTGCATCTCTGCTTTTTGCGGATGATGTGGTCCTATTGGCTTCATCGGGACGTGATCTGCAGCTCTCGCTGGAGCGGTTCGCAGCCGAGTGTGAAGCGGCCGGGATGAGGAATCAGTGCCTCAAGTCTGAGACCATGGTCCTGAGCCGGGAAAAGGGTAGAGTGCCTTCATCCGGGTCGAGGAGATGTCCTGCCCCAAGTGGAGGATGTTCAAGTATCTCGGGATCTTGTTCAAGAATGAGGGGAAGAAGGGAGGCGTGAGATCGATAGGCGGATTGGTGCAGCGTCCGCCGTGAAGCGGGCGCTGTACCGGTCCGTCGTGGTGAAGAGAGAGCTGAGTCAAGCGAAGCTCTCAATTTACCGGTCGATCTACGTTCCTACCCTCATCTATGGTCATGAACTTTGGGTAATGACCGAGAAAGAGCGAGATCGCGAATACAAGCGGGAGGGACTCAGAGTAGAGCCGCTGCTCCTCCACATTGAGAGGAGCCAGTTGAGGTGGCTCGGGCATCTGGTCAGGATGCCTCCTGGACGCCTCCCTGGTGAGGTGTTTAGGGCACGTCCCACCGGGAGGAGGCCCCGGGGAAGACCCAGGACACGCTGGAGGGACTACGTCTCTCGGCTGGCTTGGGAACGCCTCGGGATTCCCCCGGAGGAGCTGGAGGAAGTGGCTGGGGAGAGGGAAGTCTGGGCCTCCCTTCTAAAGCTGCTACCCCCGCGACCCGACCCCGGATAAGCGGCAGAAGATGGATGGATGGATGGATGGATGGACCTATATAGCATTTTTTGCATAGTTACTTGATAGTCATATAAAATGGCACGTGTGCCTGGAAAGTACATTATAATGCACCTTTAAAAAAATCTGAACTAGATTTAAATGACATTCATTTGTTTTCACAAGATGAACTCTTACAACAACATAAGTATTTATTATGGATGGCATCATGCATTAATTAGCATATGAATTTCATCTTTCTCGTCTGCCAGTTGCCAGAAATTTACGTTCACCCTTATGATGTTTGAAAAGTGGCCAGTTGAGGCTTTTAAAGCTCTACAGAGTGAACCTCTGCAGATAACATCCTCAAAGACAAAGTCTGTGGTTTTATCTGCGCTTAGTCAGATAGAAAATTCAGAAGCGACAGGATGTTTTACTTTAATTCAGGACAAAACCATCTGGTGAATCAGGAGGAACTAGTCAGTGTTTTTATGAACACGACCCGCTGGTGTTTACAGACTTCGCTTGGTTGTTTGTATCTCTCACTTCCAGCGTCATTCACAAAATTCCAATCTGCGTTTCACACAAACACCAACCGATGTGTGAAACAGCATTTTCCACCTCAGACCAGAAATTTTAAGACATCTGTTAACAGTGAAAACCAGCTGATGGGATTCATTCAAACCGTCTCCCTGCACTGCGATCAGTTCATTTCAGTTTGTTTTCAGTTCAGTGTGAACTTCATTGCCTTATGATCTGGGTTTTACACCATCCTTGTTTTTACACCAGAACTGCTTTGATGGAAAACCCCTACATATGTCACCGCATGTTCATTAGCATAGTGTGTGAAATTGTCTTAGCCGAGACATTGCGAATAGGCCAAGTCTAAAAATATCTTATCGTTTATGAAATAAAAGCTAATGCAGCAACTATTCTGCACTCTAAATGAAACATGAAACAGTATTTTATTTTAGACATACTCCAAAATAAAACTTTTATGGTAAAACACAGACATTTTTACCTGCCACAATGACTTTTATTTGAAACAGAATCACAATTAAAAAAAAAAAAAAGAATTTTAAAATTTTGATTAAAAAAATTTACAATTAACTATTTCTGTTATTTTTTTAAAAAAATTAAAGAATATTAATTCTTTAACATTAACCATTATTTTAATTAATTAAAATGCTGCAGTGTCTCTGAAAAGTGTATACTCTCCTGTTGAAATGTCAAGTTTTTGTAATATAGAAAAATTATCATGTAAAAACATCAAAAATTCTACAAAAAATGTTGGAATGCATCAATTTCCACTGAACTACGGGTGCTGTGGTGGCGCAGGGGTTAAAATCACAACCCAGCTACGGAGGCCTTAGACCTTGACACTGTTATTGCAGGTTCAATTCCCGGCCTGGTGACCTTTGCCACATGTCTTCCCCCCAATCTCTTTACCCACTTTCCTGTCAATTCACTATCAAATAAAGACCACTAGAGCCAATAAAACCTTTAAAAAATTTCAGCTGAACTAAATAAACCATAGTTTGCTATAAGGGATTCAAAAAACTTTTATTTTAATCTAACAAGACTTTTCCCCAAGTTATAAATGATAATCTGCCAACGGAACTACTACTTTTCATCAATATTAAGGAAATATTTCCTCTGACCAATATCTTGATAAAATATGACATGTAAATTTGTTTTGGCGTATTTCAACTTTACTAAGATATTTACACTGCAGACTAGACCTAAAATACTTGGTAAGATTCTGTGTTTTTGCAGTATAAATAAATTTTAAACCTTTTCCGATAAACCTCAGCAGGAGAAGTTCAACACTTCTCCCCATGGTCTTCTGCTCAAATTTGAACAAAGGCTGCAATTGGGTTTGTTTAAATGACTCCCTGAAGGATGACAGGTTGCAAAAACTGCATTGTAAACACTCTACTTGTGAGTCCATCTGACTTTGTGTTGCTTCACTTGCAACCTAATTAAGCTTCCCGAATCCAAACAAACTCACAACTTTGTCACCAAGAAACAACAAACCCCTAGAATTGGACAGTATTGTGGAAAAGTAGCGCTCCAGTAACCTCCAACTATCTCCACATTTTCAAACACTTTTTGATAATGCATCATCAGTTTTATTGTGCTAACTGAACATGCTTCCAACGAGTAATTTTTCCCCTTCAGTGAGACGCTGAATTTCCCCTGGTGCAACGGTTCTGGCTGAATACTTGTTAGTCTCTCCATCATTTAGTCATGTCTGCTGTTCTCACATTCATGTGCTCTTCGGTAAGGTGACATTTTCCGTAGAGGAACATTAACTTATCTCTTTTTTTTTCTTTCCTGCTGTTGGGTTTTATCATGACAAAGGTGAAAACAGAATTAGACAGAGAGTGCAGGACTGAAAACGAGAGAAGAGGAATGAGTTTAGAGCTATTTTTAGGCCTGTCTGGGTGTTTCCTAGTCATACGCTCACGCTTCTCAGGGTTGTTGTTGTTCAGATTGGTGGGTGTTATAAGGCCTGACTTTTGATGTGATTAGAATATTGAGAGTTTCTCTCTGCATGGGTGTCTGCTGCCGATATATCCGGGATTTTCTTGTGGTTGCCAGGCCTTCCTGCTTTGTTTTGGCCAACTTAAAAGCTCTAAATAACCCGAGGGCGTAAAGGATCTGCAGCCTTTCATTACACACTCGTCTCTGCTGTGGACATTGAGCCTGAGTTCACTCACAGTTTAACAGATTTTTTCTAACAGGTTCAAATTATCTCAAAATGAACGATACTTTGAAATAAAAAAAATAAAAAATAAGCAGTTTCAAATTTGTTATCACCAAAATTCTCTTTTGAGATGAACAATTTAGGTGGTTTTTGATTAAAAAAAATAAAAAAGAGGTAAACATTTCTTTCTCTGAACTTGTGAGCGTTGTTAAGAGGTGATGATATGGTTGTAAAGTTGTGGAAAATGTCTGTCAGCGACTTGCTGTTTTTCTGTGCACGTCATCGGGGCCTTCTGTGGGGCTAATCTCTTCAAAGTCACACACCATAGGAACAGCTTGAACACACTAAAGAATGCACAGCCTGTTTAGGAACATGTCTGTTTTTGACTACTCTTTAAATATAGTTTTTTTTTTTTTGGTCATTGATTCAAAAACCTGCAGAGAATCAAAAATGTGACTAAATTCTCCAATGGCTTCTGATTTTCGTAGCTTTCAGTTGAAACACTGATATATCTGACAGCACTCACAAGCAAAAACAAAATTCACCTTGATGGAAAAAAACAAAATTTTTCAAAAAGTGCTATGATGTTCCCATTTCATACATTACGATTCATGGAAAGATGAAACAAATATAGATCAATTATTAATCATCTCTGTTTTTGACTTTCAGCCTATGTGACCACTGATGGTAAATCACCATTTGTGTGCAACCAGGAGTTTTTACAAGTATCATCTTCCCTCTAATCCTTTTATCCACCAGATAAATGTGATTTATTTATTTGTGCAATATTGCAGTACAATGCAATGCCATATTATCTTATTTATAAATAACTTTAATGCTGCAGTATGTAACATTTACAAAAAGATATTTTAATTTTTTGAATTAAAACTGATTTTATGTTGTGCAGTATGTTTTAAGACAGTGTGTTAAAAAATGGATCTCCTCCAACACCTCCCTGTGCTGCTATTGCTTTATTAAAAAATACATTGCTCCCGGTCAATAACAACCAATCAGAATCAGGGGGACGGTCTTAGCGCTGTCAGTCAACCTTATGCTAATGGAGTAAAAACGACTTAGCCATGCAGAAAATCCATTTATCCACAATCATTAGTGGCCATGCTAACTAGCTATGTTATGGTGAACCAGCTGTAACTTGCCAAAGAGCAAGAGGAAAGGGTGAGCATGAAAGTGATTGACAGCACTAAGGATTTCAGCCAGCAGCAGAAATCTGTGATGGTTTGTGTAACATCCGCACCAATCAGGCCTTTCCTGTCCCAATTTCAGTTTTTTATAGATGTCCGACTTCCTAATCTTGATTTACTTTCTCGGCACTTATAAACTGTTAAATTCACAAATAACAGGTAAAAAGGGAGGAAATGGATACAAGTCCTATGAGAAAGGATCTAGTTTAAGCAGCTCAGGGAGGAGGTGAAGGATATTAATCTTTTCACAGATTACCTGTCTCATTAAACCATCATGATGGTGACAGTTTTAAAAAGTATGTAAAAGACATGTTTTAAAGGTTACATGAAGCAGCTTTAAAGGGGCTGTCAGGATAGCAGTTACACTCTGCAGTTGAACAGTGTTGAAGAAGAGTTTGAACTTTTCTTCATTTGACCTGTTGATCAAGTGAAACTGTCAGATTTTGATCTCACAAGCTTGTAGCGACATGAACTCAGTATCATGTGCTGCAGGTCAGGCTATGACAACCTCAACAACCAGCTTCAAACATGTATTGCTTTGCTGTTTAGGCTGATGTCAAAATCAGTGTTGTTACTACAAATCTTATGCTTTTACAGAAATTATACGCTTTATGGCAGGATAATGCCTGAAATTTTGAATCCCTTCGCTCCAGAGTTTTATTTTGCAGCTTCAGCACATTTTCAGGGAGACCGGACCTGTAATGTGTAAACGTGTAATCTTCCTTAACAGCAGCATTATGCACACTTGTTACTTTAAGCAGGCCTGTAGCCCCTGCAGCTTTCATCAGCTACCTGAGGCAGACCTAAACAAAAGAGGAAAAAAATCTTCTCTTTCTTGAAAGTGAAACATTTTCCAGTGCTGACATTACCAGAAACTAACTACACTGCAAAACGCAGAGTGATACCAAGTGATTTTGTCTAGTTTCTAGTGCAAATGTTAGTACACTTGAAATAAGATAAAACTAATTCATGAGTAACTGTCCAGCAATAGAAGCTTGTTTCAAGTCAACCCTTAATATTGATTAAAAAGTGCAAGTTCCAATGTTTTGTTAAACATGAAATAATCTACTTGTGGAGCTGCTTTTTATCAATATTAAGGAATTGTTGACTAAAAAGAATCTCTTATTGAAAAGTTACTTGTAAATTAGTTTGGTCTTATTTCAAGTGTATTAAGATATTTGCACTAGACACTAGACTACAATTTCATAGCAAGATTTTGTGTTTTGCTGTGTAACACACACCCCGATTCCATCTTTCAGGCAGAGACTCAAAGATGTAAACACACACGTGTACATGGATGTTCATCAGCACAGAAAACACAAACATGCAGAGATTACACGTTTTTCCTCTTTCCAAATATTTTCCAGGCTTATTATTTTTATCTTCTTTGCTCTTGTGTTTACTTAGTTCAGCAGAGATAAGAAATCTCTTCCTCGTTCCTAGCTCTCCCTCACTGACTTCATCATGACGTTGTCCTCTGGATTCCTCGGCTCCTTCCTGTCTTCCTTTCCTCTCTCCTTGCTTCTTTTCCTCCTCCTAGGCTGCTCCCCCTCTCATCTACTCTTTCCCCTCTCTTCGTCTCTCATGCTGCATTCTTTGCATTCCTTCTGGCTTCTTAAGAGGAAGGACCCCGCTGGCAGACCAAGGCCAAACATTATTACAGTTCTCTCCCCCCATCTGATCCCTCCTCTTCTTTTCCTCTGTGACCTTTCATTCTCTTGCATTTGTGTTAATTTTTTTTTTTCCAGATATTTGCTTCAGGAAAGTATCAGCTGTTCACCAAAACTTCTATCTTCCCTAATTACAAGAAATTAGAGGTCTTATCATTCAACGTTACATTCATGTTTACTCAAGTAAAACATGAAACCTGACCTTGTAACTTCTTATGATGGCATATGAATGTGAGACAGAGTAAAGTCTCAGCTTTCCAGTTTTCTACAGACTTCTTGTTGTCAGTTGTTGTGTAGAAGCTGAAGCACATCTCTGCAGGTGGGAGGCAACTTTGTAGCACACAGTTGACCACATCCTGCCCCATATAGTACAGCAAAAAACACAGCATACGTCAGACTGGCTGTTTTTAACTGTATCACTTCATTTTAATTTACATCTGAAGGATGACTGATCAGGTTTCTAACACTGCAGTTTTTCTTTGCATAAGCTGACATTGCTTCAGTTTCGGACCGTTTTCTCCTGATCAATACCGCTCCCCCTCGTTCCATATTTGGTAACATTGCAGCCATGTATTTATCTTATTGATGTGATTTACATTAAGCAGTGCCTGAATGTTAAGAGGATGGAAAATAATTCAGTGCTTTCCCCACATTTATTCTTTCAAATATCTTTTTATTCATTCTTAGAAATAGATACTGTAAAAAACTATAGCGATCTTTTTTTTTTTTTAGCAGATTTTAACCCTCAAACAAACAAATGAGGTAAGATAAATTTGTACAAATTTAAAAAAATATTAAAATTTGGATCTTGTGGCGTACGTTTTTAGTCATGTTTACTAAAAAGATCTTTCCTTTATTTAGCTCCATCTGTCTTCACATCATCTATGACCAGGTTTCCCTTCCCGCAGCATTATAGGATGAAATAGAGTAGATTAGAATATACTTTATTGATTCTCAAGGGGAAATTGCTTATTCATTGACAAGCTACTCCCTCTGAGGTCTTAAATATCAATAATGCAAATATTGCCATATGAGACAAAGTTTATGAACCATTTACACACCTAAGAGTGATGAGAGAGTTCAAAATGACTGAATATATGTAAATAAATAATAAGCATGCACATGCAAATATATTAATCAACAAATAATATATAAATGAGCGCAGAAAAAATGTGAATTAATTAGCTCAGACCTGGGAATTGTAAAGCCTAATGATTGCAGGCAGAAATGATTGTCTGTGGTGCACTTTGATAAAATGAGTCTCTGGCTGAAGTTGCTCCTGTATCTGGCATGTCATGTCATGGAGTAGATGACACATGGAGTGGATGATCCTGTCTAAGATTCAGGCTCTCTTGGACAAAAGCCTTCTCTCTAACACCACTGTCAAAGAGTCCAGCTCCCCTTCAACGATGTTGCTGGCCTTCTGGATCAGTTTGTTCAGGCTGCTGGTGACCTCCACCTCCAGACTGCCCCAGCTCTCCACAGCACACAGGATGGCATTAGCACAGACTTACAGAGCTTTTTGAGCAAAGTCTGGCGGATGTTGAAGGACCTCAGCCGCCCCAGCAAGTAGAGGCGACTTTGGCCCAGTCACGTTTTTTGTTAATGTGGAAACACATATATTTATAGTTCTCCACAATGTCCACACTTACCCACCGGATAGTAACAAAGGTCAGCAGCATCCTGATCCTCCTCCTCTGATTCACCACCAGTTCCTTGGTCTTTGTCACTTAAGCTGCAGGTGGTTCAGTTCACACCATGTGACAAAGTTGTCCACAGCAGCCCTGTACTCATCACCCTCACAAATACAACCAACCACTGAGAACTTCTGGAGATGACAGGTTCAGCTGAAGTTGAACGTATAGAGTGTGAAGAGGAAAGGAGAGAGGACAGTCTCTTGTGGAGCTCCTGTATTGCTGACAACACTGTCTGACACACAGACAATTGTCCGTTCGGCGTGATGTTTAGTGTTAGTTTTCCAACACACATAATGACTTGCATGTACTTCAAAAAGTTCCATAAAGGTCAGGTATGTGGAGCACATGACTAATAGTTCCCTCTCACTCCTCCAGACTTACTGGCTTCTTGCTGATATGATTAATGTTCCCCTGTCCGGCCCGTCGGGTTATTTGGACAGCCAAACAAACATGCTAGTTTCACCCTAGCAGGACTAATGGCTCGTGGTCTTTTACCAAAGACTAAATAGAAATCATAAAACCATTCAAATCTGTTGCCACTCCACTTTTGTTACATTTCATGAAGAAGGTTGTTGCATTCTTGGTGTAGCACTACCACAGGCGGGAAGGAGAAACTGTTTTTTTTTAACAAGTTTGGTTGGTTTGACACAATCCAGCGTGAAGGCGAACCGCAGGAGCTGAAAATTTAACAAATGCTATAATTTTGATCCCCAATGGAACAGAGTCTACTGGACCATCAAGCGCTAAATCACCCTAAATTACACAAAAGATGAACCTATAAAGACATTTTTTTACACAGGCATATCAGAGTACGAGTTCCAAATACAGCATTTATGCTGCAGTTCAGTTTTTTTGCAAGCACAAAAGAAAATTATGGTTTTCTTTCCAAATCACTTCTTGTTGGTAGTGATGCTGGTTTATGACAAAAGGAATTCCAAATAGATGCATGGAGTTTGTGATACAAAGTCTGAAAAATCTTATAGTTGGCCTTTATTGGCAGTAATCAGACACAGAGTGGGCTCAGACAGAAGGTGGGGGAAGACCTGCAGTGAGGATGGTATGGTCAGAAACCAAACCCCAGTCTGCTTTCTAGGACCTCCATAAATCTGGGTGCCCATCCAATGCAACACCTCACATACTCCTCCAGGTTTCTGCATTATTTTTTGACAGAAAAACATTTACTATTTTTCCCGATGCAGTCATTCATTTAGCATAAAATTATGCAATATCCTGATAAGTTTTTGTAGTTTCTTGAGTGAAAAAGAACACTAAGTGTCCTGTATGTCAGTCTTTTTATGCAAGAAATAACCTTTTCTAGCTGTTGTTTATGGAAACCAGCAACTGACCAGTGCTGGATGGTGTGTGCGTGTGTGACAGAGAGTGTGAGGATGTATTCCTCGCTCCCTGTAGGCGGATGCCTGCTGTGCTGCTTTTCTGTCACCCTGTGGTTTTTGTTATTTTTGGCTTCAAACCGGATGTGATTCAGACTGCATGGTAGATTGTGTAATTCAATGGACTAACCACATACGCACATGTGTGCGCACACACACATACACACCATAAACATATATTGTTGCACACACGAACAGATAAAACACACATAGAGAGAGAGAGGAGTCTCTCTCATACACTGTTGCATAGTTTGTACACCCACACACACACAGAGGCACACTGAGGGTTTCTGGGAACGGCCTTGGGTCCCCCCCCATCGAGCCCCCTGTTCGATGAGGCACCCCAAGCGGACGGTGCAGCAGCACCAGCATAAGACAGACACACGCTTCTTGGTTTCAGTATTGGTCTGAAGCATCACTTGATGACCCGGCTGACGCGAAGATCGGAAAAAAGGATAAAACGCATGCAGATGCTAGCACTCTGTGGAAACTCGCGGAGGGTTAAAAGTGGGGAAAAACATTCACAAGTGCTAGTGAAACTCTTATAAAAGGTCAGATTCTCATCTGTAGAAATGAAGAAAAAAAAACCCACATACCTCAAGAACAAAGCACACAAGGATGCAAGATTAAATGTGAAGACACTTTCTAAAAACATTTTTATGCTTATTTTGCCTTTGCAAACTTAACTCAGTGCGGTTGTCATTAATCCTTGTTAATTAAAACAAAGTTCTTATTTTGTGGCTTATTTCCTGTTGAGTGATGTGTTCTAAATGTGAATATATTTCCTAGATACACATTTCAGCAAAACATTTGACAGAATCTTGCTGACCACATTTCAGTGCGTTTTCTCGCTCAATGTCCGTAACTGTTGCGAGCAAAACTGCCGTCTGATTCTTGGAAGACCGAGACGGTACATAGGCATTGCGTCAAATTGTTTGCCGCAACCCGTGCATGGTGACTGTGAGTGTGTATGCTCGAGTGTGTTAGCGCTGACAGGATGCTCCACTTCCTCAAGCAGGGGCCGCCAAGCTTGCTCTGCGGGGGCGTCTGACAACAGCAAGTACAGATTTGTTCTGAGCGCAGAATTAACGACGTTTGCTGGTGTCAAACTGCTTGACCAGTTCCCAGTCCGTTCACACCCATGGCATCCAGCCTGTCACTGCTACGAACCAAACAGTAACAGATTGAGAGCGCCCTTTACATTCAGACTGCAGAGAAAATAACTGTTAACTGCAATCAAGTTCAACAGATATGACTTTGCTGCAAAGCAACTTACCGCATCAACCTGCAAAAACATCATAGATATTGGTATTTAAAGTGTAATAAAACCTAAAACTTGCCTGTATTGTAAAAACATTCTCCCAATAATGTAAAATATGTTTAAGCATTAGCTAGTAAATACTAACCAAACACATATAGGTCACATAGCCACTGATCTCTTCCTGGATTCCACTCAATCAGAGCTCTTGAACTCCAGTCCCAGGGTCCAGAGTCCATTAGCATTCACATGTATCCCTGATCAAACCCCTGAATCAAATGAATGAATCACTTCCTCAGCATGTAGTTAAGTTCTATGGTCTTTGCTAATAACCAAATATCTGTTTCAGGTTTGTTGCAGCTGAGCTAAACTAATCTGCTGGAGTTTAAAACCTCTAAATACTAAATAATTTAACTACCAAATCTACTGAGCAAAAGATATTTGATTTATGTGATTTAAGTGAACTTATAGGCTAAGCCAACAAAACAATACTCTAAATAAAAATCCTATTTAAAAAAAATAAAGAATTAGCTCATACAGCCATGATTAAGGAGACATGGTGGTGCCTGAGTAAACATCCCTGAAGAATGCAATTATAATTATGACATTCACTATTCCTGTTTTTGATCAGTAATAATTATTTTTATTATTATTATTATTGCATTAGCAAATCTGTATTGTCATTTGCCTTCAAAACAAGTCATTATACTATTGGCTTTGATACATTTATGGAGACCCAACTTATGTTATTGGACATTTCTTTTACAGTACTGGTTCCTTCAAACCTTCGTTATGTTATTCTCCACAGATCATCCGTCCAGCAGAGTTACGGTACTTTGGTGGGTTTCGTTTCACCACAGCCCAGTATTAACTGTACAGATTATGCTTTAATCTGACTATATGAGCAAATGAGGTGCAGTTTTAACCCTAAACAATGTAATGCTGCATGTATTTAGTTCTGAGAAATTATTGAGTCATAATGGGAAAAAGAAAAAAGGTTGTTAGGTTCTCTTTGGGCAAGCAGGATTTTGGTGTATGAATGAATGAATATGGCATAAATGAATGCATTACTGGTCAGTATAACATATGACAAAATAATACAGAAGTTCAGTCATCTTGTAGATTGGAAGACCTTTTTTCTTCACCTTTCTGCATCCGCTATTGGTGACGATTCAGTAAAAATAATTGAAACACAGTCATAAGCATAAACCAAAGATTCTGATGGGATTTGAGCAGGAGTGAAAAGATTATGCCTTTACAATACATAATCAAACATGCATCAGATTATGTAATTTAACAAATATTTAAAGCAAACAATAGTTATTCCCACACCTGGTGAAATATGGTTTAACATTGATTACTTCAGTTACAGTAATCAATGTTTTATTTTCGTATATATATTTTTTGACACAGACATAATTATATGCAATTATACAATGAAATTAATGCAGCCCACATCAAGATAAAAGTTACATACCTTGTATGCAACTTTATATTTTGTTTTATTATTAAACAATGATAAAGCAATATTTAATGCTGTGTTATATGTATATATGTTGTATCATTAAAAAAAATAAATTGCAATTCATCACATTAGATTTTAAAATTGACCTTCTTCTATAACTTAAAAATGAAGTTACAATGTTGAGCTCAAGAATCCGTTTGTATTCTTTTTTGTTTTCCATAATAATCTACAATTTTGACCCATTTCTGATTAAAGCTCTCGATTACAGTCATTACTGGAAGGAAGTCAAAAATATGAAAGGATGCCAAATGAGGTTAAATATGTGTTTAGTTTCCTGAGAAGTTATTTGCAGACCTTTATGGGTCTATTTTGCACATAATTATTTTTACCCAATACATATTTGGCGACAACAGAAGCTTGTTCAGTTTTTTGTTAGTTTCTGACAATCATATAGAAAACAATTGAATTCAGGTGATAAAAAACTTTAAAGTAATATGTCAGCAAGCAGTAGTGTAAACATTTTTATATAATTTTTGTCTTTTTGTATTAAATATGCTTTCCAACATCCTGTCTCTTTATGAGCTTTGGTTTAGAAATTTGGAGAGTTGCCATATTTTAAAATACAAAATTTTAATGGAGCCAAAAGTAACTGTGTTCTCACATCAAATCAGCTGATTGGATATTAACCAAAACAGCCAAAAATTATTCGTACACTTATTAGATTGAGGGTAATATAGGGTATTGTTTTGAATTTACCTGTCTTAATATCAAATTAATACAGGTAATTAATTGCATAAGTTTTGACATGAATCTGAAAGAGAATGCTGGGAGGAGTTAAACATTAGGGTGATGGCAATGAGATCTTTTAACCATAAAATTCATCACCAAACATTTATGATCAAAATGAATTTGGATCTCACCGGGGGGCCATGGTGACACCCAGAGAGATTTAAACCTGCCAGGAGTAAAAATATTTTGGGGATTCAGTTGTTTCTAGAAAACATGAACTATTGGGGCGTTTTTGTTTGTTTCTGAACATTGACTGGACCCAAATATTAAATTTTGACATCGGAAAACATCTTTTCTTGCTTTTGTCTTCGGTGCGTCACCCTAAGACTTGCAGAAGTCCCCAACTTTCTGGTGGACGTTTAACGAAGATATTTAAAAGTTTTCGTCAGCAGATGGAGCTACAGGGTTGGGGGTCACTAAAGTCCCACCTCACATTCTGTGAGCACAGAAGTGCCATGGAGTCCAGACTCTCAGCGCACTGTTCGGGGCCCACATGTGAGCGCAGGGAAAAACAATAGTCTTTAAAGTCCTGTGTGTGAAGTCGAGGTTATTTTTGGTGGGGCCCGCCTCGCCTGCTATTTCTGTCAACGGGAGAGCGCTGCGCTGCGCCGCGCCGCGCCGCGCCGCGCAGGGGAGGGGAGGGGAGGAGGCCAGCAGGGGAGGGAGCAGCCCTGGAGGGGCCGGACTTTCTTCTCCGCAACTTGTCTCAGTTAAGTCCCCCTTTCAGTTCCTCTTCTACTGCCGACTCCACCGACACCAGCTGATCTCTCCATCACTTCTTAGATTCCTAACGCTTCCCTCGGATGTAAACGGATTTGCGTTTCGGCTCTACAACTAACCAAAGATATTTGTACAGGATTATTTCTATAGTGTGGATTTCCATCAAGTGGCTTGTTTCTGCTTTTTTACGCACAAGGTAGGAAGCAACTCCGGTTTAACGCTCTGATGAGAACTGTGTTTTCAGTGTCAGGGCTGCTGTTGTGCCTGTAAAGGTAGATGAGGTTTTGTCGCTGCCTCGCTGGGTTTTTTGCTTTGTTTTTATTGTTTATGAGCGAAACACGAAGCGCATCGATTTCCACCAATCAACAGCTTTTTCTGAGCTTTCTACTTTCTCAAGGCAATGCAACATGTTGCTTTTGGTTCAGCTTGGTACATGGGTCACTCTATCCCTTTCTTATAGTAAGGGATTCATGCAAATAGTATCAGTTTAAACAGTGACAGAAAAAAGGCACTTTTACGCAAAAGTGCTGTTGAGACAGCGTAAATCACTGAGGATATGCTAGAACTTTTGCTTTCCTTTATGTATAAAAAAAAACATATAAATACACTTTGAATTTAGCCATTTGCCTTTACATCAGCATCTTAAGTTTTTTTTTCAGTTTGAAGTTTGTTTAAGTCAGTTTAGCCCTGCAGCAACTCGTCCAACAGGGAGGATCTTAGGGTTTCAGAGATGCAGGTGCGGTGTGAGCTCATTTTATAGGATCCATATGTGGTTTTCAACCAGATATGGGCCAAATATCAGAACTGTGCATCGCAAGAGCAGCTCACTGTGCCCAGCTGCACATGCTCTACCATTATAGAATCTCCTATTGTGCAAAACAAACCCTAGATCACTGAGAGTTGTGGAATAACAATACGTTCAGTTCAGGAGACCAGAAGTTACACCATAGCGCGCTATAATGCTCCCAAAAAAAAAAAAAAACATTGAAAAATGATCTTTGTGTGTTTGTCTCTCTCTCTCTCTCTCTTTGTGTGTGTGTGTGTGTTTTTAGAAATATAATAAAAGTTGCATAAATCTATTGTGTTGAAATTCCCAATTACTAAAATATTAATCCAGTGAGGTTTGATCAGTATTTTAGATTTTGAGCAACATTTTGTTAGCTTGGCCTTTGCCTTCCTGCACTATTCCACCTGATTTATCCCTCGTTTACAGCACAGTCTGGCTTTTCTCCCATTCACTTTGATTCCCTCAAGCAGAATTTCTGGGCCAATCAGCAAACAGAAGAAGTTGTGAATGACACCCAGGCTAGCACTGCGAAATCCTGCATGATAACATTGAGAAAAAAATATCACACTTTATTTTATTAAATGTATTAACACACCAAAACATCAGAGCAACATGTAAGTGTTTTGAAATATGACACAATACATAGTAGTTGTTCCTATATATTGACTTTTACAGTCTCTTCTCCATAAAATGTATTTGTTGTTATTTTGAGGCATAAATTAGAAATACAGAAAAAAAAATTAATGAGCTTATTTGAAAAGAATATTGTAGCTTTTTGTTGTTTTACTTTTCATACAAACAACCTTTTGTTTGCTAAAATAGTCAGCTGATTTGCTCAGGTACATCCTGCTGAACAGACAACAGTGTTACATTTACTGAGAGGGTGGATATCGTCACTGTCCATGCTTTTGACTACTAGAAATACATGTGTTGATGTTTTGTCCTTCTCATAGAAAGTGTAGTATCCTTCCGTTGGCCAGCTAATCTACAAGCGATAGTCTCTTTCTTCACTCTGGCACATTCTCTCGTTTTAATGAAAAAGACTTAGCTCTGGAGGACAGAAAATCATGGTGGTTTAGAAACTAACGGTAACCATCTCAAGCCAAGTCTGTGGAAGCAGAGTGAGACTTATTAAACATCTAAATTAGCCACTTAGTTTTGCGGCAACAGAAAGCTATCAAGCAAATGCTAACGCTAGTCTCGAAGAGTTCAACAATTCAAAAATTACAAAGGTTTCCTTTGTCCTCTCATAAGCAAGCTTTGTTCTTCTGCCGGGCAAGAAGTGTTCAGTAATGGATTTTGTCAAGACAGCAACTCGAGAACTACTGACTTTTATTCTTCATGTGAAAGCCAACAAGTCACACATGGAGCTCATAGTGATTGCTTTCAACAAAGTTGCATAATAAACGCAACTAGATGTTGCTTAGAAAGACAGATTTCACTTTGATGAGAAATATTGGGGCGTTACCAGATCTTTACATGGTCATGTTTCATGGATTTTAATGAGTTGAAGAAAGGATGCTGCTGTTCTCACAGTTTATTTCTCTTCTTTTATTTTCAGATGGATTCAGGCCCTCTGGGAAGACCATAGAAACAAACAGGACACCATACTTCACCACAGTGACAGGTTGGACTTTTAACCTTTAAAGGACAATGTACTAAATGCAGACTCTAACTTAATAAGTAGTTGTGTTGCGGGGTGGTAAAATCCTCCGTAAGCCAATGAAAGGTAGGCCACAGCCCTCAGTGGAGGAACCTTAATGTGGAAAAATGCTGCCAGTCTGCAGTCAGGCCCTTGGGACATCTTGTCATCTTTAACAGTGTTTTTATTTTGAGGCGTGTACACAAGCATTACATCGTTTGGGTGACAGCAGTTTTTCCAACATGATCTAAGCTTCATGCTTCTGTAAGTCATGCTGTAAAAAGTTCAGAACAGGTGTTGGCCTAGTTGGAAAGATGCAGTTTGCTGAGTTGGATCTTCTGTCTTTTTGGTTGATGTGTGGGTTTTACCACAGGTTGTTGTTCAGGTCTCAGACTCTTAAAAACGTAGGTGTGAAAGTTATATTTAACATATGATCAAATTTGAAAGTTTGAAGCTGCTTTTAGTTTAAAAGGTTGCGTTTTAATTGTCACTGTGGACATGTACAATGCATCTTTACAATTTTTTAAATTTCTTACTTAAAAAAAATCTTAAAAATGTTTCTGTGTACCTTAGATAAAGCATAAGACCAACCCTAACCTTTACCACCAGAAAACACCCCCAAGAACAAGTGATCCTTTAGTCAGGGGGAACATTGATCTGAGAATTACATTTAAGATTGTTTCACTGTCTTTTAATTTTAAAGTTGGGTAAAAATGCTAATCGATATACTAAGTTACCATGAGCATTAAAAGTTCACTGCATTGTTTTTTTTTGTACTTAATTCATTTAAGCAATAAAGAAACACTTTCAGTTACAAGATGTTTCTAGGTGTAATAGGATACAAAAAGTGCAAATGAATTGTTATCACTTCAGCTCTCACCTTGTTTTAAACACATCGCAATCATATTGGATTTTGAGTCTAGGATTGGAGAGAAATTTAGTTTTAAACTTGTAACGCAGAATTTGAAATTTCAAATTCTGTGTAAAATAAAACACAAAACTGGTCTCTTCCAGTAGACATCTAGCACCACTGGACCAAACACCCTAAACAAAAAAGGTTCAAATCCTGCTGTACCATTGTTTCCAAATGTCTGTCAGTACGGTGGCACTTAGAAACTTTAGTGTTTCCTAAAATGGTCTTAGTTAGAAAAAGATTATGAACCATTTTCCTACAGGATTTCCTACAAAGCAGTTCCTCCTTTTTTAACTTCTGGATGTTAGACATTGAACAATTCAGGACTTCCCACAGAAATATCTTTGTGATTCTCTTATCTCAAGAGACACCTAGTTCTACAAGAGAATACGATACGAAGATGATAACCATCAAATTTTCCTGCAATGACAGGAGCTCCTCTGTTTCTCCATGGTAAATATTTCCTCCATGCTTCCTCTTCAGACTCAGGGACTCTAGAGGCAGCGCAGCAGCTTGGAATAGAGTTGACTTCACTTTTTTTCACTTCACTTCAGATCAGCGGATCAAAAATTTGATCCAACGCTCCACCCTTGAAGAAACGAGTCACCCGGTTGTTTCTTTGTGTCCCTGCCTTTTACTTTAGATTAGTTTTCTTTTCTGTGAAGCATGCCTGTGTGATCACACTGTGTAGGATTACAATACATGTCCCTGAATTGAAGCTGGCTCTCACTGTGCCAGGCTCCGCTGACTGTACACTAACCCAGGACCCACTGTGCATGTGTGCATGTGCGCATGTGTGCATGCGTGTGTGTCTGTGGAAAAACCCAGTGAGGTCATGACTGTGGCTGTAGACTCTGGTTACATGTATGTTGTCCATGCAGGGCAACGGACACAAGGACCTTTATTGCGTTTGTCTTGTTTTTTAAAATATTTATTTTTCTTTTCTATGTTAACAAAAACGTGCAGTCACATCTACCTGAAAGGCTTTAGACCCTTGTGGCTTTAAGCAGTTGAATGTGGAAGCAGAGTGAGTCTCGAGAAACCACCATTTCACTAATTGCTAAGGCTTAGAGAACCGTTCGAACCTGACAGACTGCATCCAAATACTTTCAGATTAGCAGGAGAACATCCTGTTTGTACCACAATGTCTTAGTTCCTCTGAAGGAACGCTGGTCTTTATTTTTTCTATGCCTGAAAAAGAACCAAAGGTCTGTTCAGTTGATGCAAAGCTTTTCAGACGCCTTTGCTAAAACTTAAGTGCTAGACATGGTGGATTTTAAAATGCTGTTGTCCATTTACTTTTTCTATTCATTAGAAACATGCTGTCATATTTTATGGATATGAATATTATTGAATAGTGAAATTTAATGTTTAGTTAATTTATTTCAATAACCCAAATCAAGTTTTTGTAAGTTATGATGATTTTCTGTTTGCTGCTAACGGAAAACAACATTTAGGATTAAAATATTACATTGGAATAATACACTTAATATGATGAATAGAATATTACAGCAATAAAGAATAATTTTTAATCAAGGAATATGGACCCAATGAAAAGTATGTTTAATACCTGTTTAAAGGTTTTTATTTTCAAAATGTACTTTTAATTTACCAAACCAGTCTCATCTGAGTGCATATTTTAATTTAAAGAGTCTGACTGAAGACACAAATGATGTGTGATGCATGTGTTTCAAATTAAGTGTTACTTTAAGGAAATTTAGCCTGCATTGCCTTTAGCATCCCTTCAGTAAGACAGCAAATTTTCTGCAAATTGTCATTTTAAGTTGTAGCTCTGTGTCTATGAACTTTACAGTTGCGATTGATTTTTAAAATCTCCATTGTCTGAATAACATAGTTTGAACAACTAATTAGACTTTTATGCCATGTAGTCTTGTAGATTTTGTACCATTGCAGACCTTTTAAATATATAAATCATTTTTAACTGACTGATGGAAAAAATCTCTAAAATCTTTAATATAACCTCTCCACAGTAAAATGCAAAGTAATCTTGAACTCTTTGTTTTATATGTTCCCCTGTTCCCTTTTTGTCTTTCCTTTTGGTTCACAAAACCAGAGTGTGAAAAGCTTCAGAGACAGATAACAACAGGGCCGATTGTAATAGCTGCAGTTGAGATCACGTATCTCCTGGTTGTGGTTTCCAAATACTTTGGTCAGCTGATGGTGCTTGTTCCTGCTGCATTGTAGAGACAAAGGAGGAAGAGTTATTTGCAGGCCTTACACTGCAATTATGAAAAAGAAAGAGAAAGAATGATTAAAGATGTCAAAAAGGTTATTTAAAGACATTGTACAAAGTAGGGTACTTTCAGTCTGTAAGTTGGTAACTACACAGTTTCAATATTTTCAAAATGTTTTTTGAGAAAAGCCGATATGATTTCCAATTAGCTCATTACTGACAGTAAAACTGTTTTTCTTTTTTAGTTGAAGGCGTCTGTGTTTCCAACATGGTCCATGGACCCTGTAACCTAGAGTTGTAGAAGTCAGATCCTGAATAAATAGAACTCTGAATTTAACGCATTCTTGAAGGCGCAGTGAAAGTTTTAAATTGCTAAATCACCTTCAACCGACGGTGTTTCAGTCCGATTCTCAAAACAAAGAGCGCTCTGAATACTTTCCCCCTCCAGTTTATACTCTGGTTACCCATAAAGACTTCACAAAACCCCATTTAAAATATACTAATCATCCCTTTAAGTAGAACATAAAAAGCTTGGTGAAAACAAAAGAAAGTTCTGTTAATCTTTTTTCATTCTGTGTTCTTTTAAAATAAGTAACCTGACCACACTTTAACTTTAAATCAACAGGCTTGGCGGCCTTTCAGTGAACAGCTAATATATCACTACGGCATTTTCTGGGAGCTGGGGGTCAGTGGTTTGATTAGCACTTAATTGTACTTTCTCAAATTTCCCCTGTGAAAAGTTTTTTTGTGTGGCTTTTTTGGGGGGCGGGGGGCTCAGGGGGGCTACTTAATAGGATAACGTCATTAAGATGTAGTAGTTTCTACCCAAAAATTGATTGGCTTCATCGTTCTGATTTAACAGCCTCATCGGCTTCTGCAGAGGCATTAAAGTAATATTTAACCATGGGGACTCTTAAAGCTAAGCTGCAGTGCACAGTCAAGCTGCGCCACAGTTGTGGTAGTAATGCTAGTAATAGTAGATGGCGTTGAAGAGGGGGGTGGCTATTTTCGCCCTGCTGAACAAATGGCTCAATTGTCCTGCCTCTAGGTGCATGAAATCACTTGATATGTCAGGGGTAATGTTATATAATACTCTCAGCGGGGCCCCACAGGACTGTGTGCGTGTGCATGAGTGTGTGTGTGCATGGAGTCATCTGATAGTTTTATTTCTCTTTGGTGTGTGCGTGTGTGCGTGGGTGTGTGTGTGTATGGCTGAACATATTAGCTGTATTGTGGTGTAAATGGGATAAGGAGACTAAGTGCATGTGGTGTGACCTGAGGTAACCCCGTCCGTAAGATTTTATTAGTGTGTCAAATCAATTTATGTGGCATAAACCTTTGAGCTAACGGTTTCTTGCTGTGGTCAGCTGGGAATCTGTTCTGTTACTGGCCTCCACCCACCGTCTGGATGCCCCTCAACGCGCCACGCTGCCCCCTTCCCCTTTGTCTTTCTCTGCCTTTTTCTCAAGCACATGCATGTTGACACACTTGATCCGTTTGAAATTCACTCAAGTCAATGGGATTATTTTTGCCAAGAATTTATTCTTGTGGCATTTGGTGTTGGTGAGGGTTGTGGGTGGTGGGAGGAACAACCTTTTAATTTCCACCTCAGTGCCACCCTTCTTCTTTGGATAAAAAAAAAGCTTTTTTTAGCTCCAAGAAGATGTTCTGTAAATGACATTGGGGAATAAACCCAAAGTCTTGTAAACTGAGTACAGAAGCGACCAATTCCAATTATTCAGCCCCTGTTGTATGTTTTTACTCACTTTTGCATGCTAGGAATGCTTCTCATCTTGTTCACAGATGAGACAAAAATCCGTTACCTGACTCTGTAGAGACCCGTGCTGCTCACATACCAGTCTGGCCTTAGTCACAAGTTTTCCAAAGCAGAGCCCTCATTGTATCCTGATATTGTCTGGCCTAAAGCGCAGGACAGAGTAAATGATTCAGCTCACATTCAGTCCAGATCGGCGAGGTGGCTGACACTGACCTCGGATCGGATGGCTTGCTGTGGGCTCGGATGTAACAGGATCTCCTTTCATCCGGCCAGACTCCTGAATTTACATGTGACTGCGAGTGTGTGCATGTGAGTGATGGATTGTCTCAAGTCAGGGTTGCAGCTTCAGGCTCGGTCAAACAACTGCAACACAATTCATGTTTATTTACTGGGACTTCTTAGTGTGGGACATTATGTTAGTACTAGTGATGGAGCATTATTTTTCAAGTACTTTCATTCTGATTGTGCAGAAATGTATACATTAGAGAAATTCCTGGCTCATTTTTAATGTCTGGCTTCTCTTTGCTGTGTGACTAACTACATGTTCATCTTTGAGAGCAACATTTAAACAGTAGCAACAAGTAAAAAATATGACTTCAAAATAAGGTATTTTTTTCTGGAATCTTAAAATTTCTGCTTTTTTCATCAGCATGTCTTTTTTTGTTCTTTGCTTTGAGATTTGGGTCATCTCTGGACATTTTAAGGCTCTGCTATTAATCTGCTATTACAAGTCATGTTTTGTAATGTTCCAAATAAATGAGTAATCAAAACTAAAAATGCTTAAAAATGTCTAGTTAGATAACCTATTGTTTGCTGTAAGTGATATCAACAGAGTTGTGTTTTCTTCTTCATTCTCTTCCTGACAAAAACTGTAAGAACATTCTCTATTTCTTCTTCAACCTTAAACAACATAGAAGCTGAACTGCAGGATGAACTACTCTTGCTACCAGCATCAAAGTACCTTCATTATGTTGATAATAATTGTTTGCAGTAATTCAATCATTTTCTGATCCTCCTTTGAGACAAAGTTTTATGACTTTGCTCCACATTACATCTTAAGGACCACTGTGGGAGTATGACACAATAAGAAACATGGAGTAAATGATCACTGCATGTCAAGTTTTACACTTTTTAAGGGCTTTAATTGAGTAATCTTTATGTCACCTTTTTCTCTCTGAATATTGTGTCTTTTAGGGTTCATTTAGTTGCTTTAGCTTCAACTCAAGATATTTTGAGTGTATCAAGTGTTGGTTTGTTTTTAAGCCCTTGAACTAATTTTATACAAATATCTTACCCCAGTAGTGCAATTTCTCAGTCATTTAAAATGAATACTGAATGTGTAAGCATATATTGTGGATTAAACAGAACTGAAGACTTTTTTTGTCTTTTCCTTTTCGTTTGGCTGCGCCGTGCATGTCTCTGTGTCTGTATTCATCCCTGACCAGAGTACAAATTATGTGCAGGAATGCTAATGTCTTCTTCCTTTGTTGTCCTGGCAGACTGTCGAGTGTGACGGTGCATATTCATGAACCTTTTATTTTCCTGGAAGACGTTGACCTTTATCAAGAAAAGGACATAGATTAAGAAAAAGAACCAAAAAAATAGCTAAGATGGAAAAAAGGTAAAAAGAGTTAGAGCCACATAGAATTACAGCTTCTTTATTAGTTTTAGCCATTAGGAGTTTTAAAGAACACAAGAGCCTAAGTAAGACATATAGACCAATGTCAAAGTTTGTCAATAAAATCCCACTTCTCATGTTCGAGCGCTCCAGCTGTTTTTTAATCGTACCAGGAACCAAACCAGTTCCGGTGTGGCAACTCAACATGTTGCACACACACCAAAATATCTCAGAGGGAAAAGGTCATGCCTTCAATATTGTGTCCTAAAATCTTTTTTCTCATTTGGAAAGCAGATACTTCCATCTCACATTGTATTTCTGTGCAGACAGATCTGGTTGTTTTGCTTATTTGTTTGAAACTTTGACTGTACCATGACTCAATACAACAACCAACACTTTAAAAGTGAAAAAGAGCTGGAGAGAGGGCGCTTTATGTCACTTTGTGGAGAGAAACCAAACTGTATTCTGCCTCTAGTGCTCTAGAGCACAGGTGTCAAACTCCAGTCCTCGAGGGCCACTGTCCTGCAACTTTTAGATGTGCCTCTGCTGCACCACACCTGAATAGAATAATTAGGTCATTAGCAAGACTCTGGAGACCTGATCTACACAAGGAGAATGTAATTAAGCCATTTCATTCCAGTGTTTTGTACCTGTGGCACATTTAAAAACTGCAGGACAGTGGCCCTCGAGGACTGGAGTTTGACACCCCTGCTCTAGAGGCTTCAGGAGGATTAGCACATGTTTTCTCTCATTCTTATCATCAGCAAAACGTAAGTAGACTGTTGTTTCTATAAGCTACCAGTCTTTCATCCACACTGTTCCACTGTTGTCTTCATAACTCACTGTTTTGATAACCTGCAAGATCATTTGACTTTTGTCAAATAAATTTCCCTTTTTGTGCGTCGCAGAGTGCTTGTGAGAACAGCTTTGAGCAATAGCTGTGCGGTTGGATTGGCATCTGTTTGCCTGGCCCGCCTTTGTGCGGTTAACAGGTATTCCACGTTTGTGTGAGTTGGACTGATAAGGTGGACGGAGATGTTTGTGAACAGATAAAAGGGAAGAAGTGGGGTTCCCATTGAATGAGCTGCTGTTGAGTGGTTTTGTCTGTTTAGAGAAATGTGGAGAATGCGTTTGATTTTGGAGCGAACAGAAGTGAGAGAAAGTTAGAGAAATGGACATTCACTTGATGCAGGATTTAGATTATTTAGACTTTTTTTAATGTTTTATGTTAGCACATGGTAATCTAGCAAAGATGGTGGGATCAGTGATAGCAGCATGTATCTCCTTTGTTGTGGTGAAGCACATAATTATTTGCACCAATGTGGAACTATAAATATTATGGATGTGATAATACATCCAGCTCATAAACTGGGAAAAGATTATGAGATTATTTTTCAGAAACACTTTACTTTTTTGCAAATAACAACTTCACAAAACAAGGATTTTAAAAAAAATTAATAATTGGTACAAAATAATCCAGTCCACATTTTGCTTGTCTATAAGTTTCTTTTTCATTTAATTTTGTCTAATTCAACCAGGATCCTAATGCTTTTTATCATGATAAAGATTTTTTGAAATCTCAAAGTGCAGTATAAAATTATCCAGTTCAGATGTGAACGTTCTGATTAATATTGATTTGTAATTGGAGACAATCAAAGGCACTCCAGACTCACTGTTAGAAAGCCCCTGATGCTTGCTAGAAGTTAGCCATTAGCGACTTTCATGCATCGTATACAATACAATTGAATCATGTTCTCCTAAGTGTTAGTAACTGATTATGTTTCTATCTAACCGTCATGCAAATTTTGAGTGAACCGTTAGACTGTCGCAAAAAAAGAAAATGTGAAGTAGGTGTGTTTTCATTTTTGATTTTGTCAGAGGTCAATCCTACGTATGTCTGTAGTAAACAGTTACAAGTTCGCTATGCCAGAATTAGTTTGGCAAAGATGTTTCCATCTCAATTCTAGTGCTTTAACTCTTTTTCGGAAAAGCCAAAAATCACTTTTTTTGTGAACTTGATGACGTATTTTTAATTTTGCCAAATGTTGATGGAAATGTGTCTCTTGTTTCCTTTTTACTCTACTACTAATAGCAAGAGTTTTGCTTTTAAGTAAGTCATTTTTTAGCTGTTTTGATTTGGTCCACAGACATTGTTTTTCAAGATCATGTATTTCCTCTTCACTGCTGATGAAAATTAGGAAGCCAGTTTCTCTCTTGTCCAGACTTGACTCCTGCAATTTAAAACAACTGTTAGAGGCCAGGCACAACAACCCTCCCAGCCCCCTCTGGGCCTGCCTCTCTGAATTCTGCAGTAGATTTCAGGACTTTATTACATGTTTTTAAACGGTTAGACCCCTGGTTGTTTACCTGACCTCTTAACCTTTCATGTACCAACTTGCTGTCTGGGATCTTTTGGTGTGCCACTGATTCATAGTCTGTCCCCAAACGTGATTGTTGCTATTTGGCTTCACATGCTAAGGAATGCTTCTTTGAATGATCTCAGACTGACAGATAAAGTGGCCATTTTTAAATTCTAATAGTTTCATGGGACTTTTTAACTATCAAGTAGCCTGCTATATTATTTATCAGTTACTTCAAGTCATAATTTATTACTCGTGCAAAATCTTTGCCATACAAAATCACTCTATAAATAAAAGATGTTTAATATACATTGCAGTTTAAAGCTTTGAGAACAACAATAGTTGCACTAATAACTGTATCTGCAGGGTTTCTCCTAGAAAACCTCCTAAGCTTAGTGGTAGAGGCGCTAGGGCAGTCCGTCAGCAGCCCACCATGTTTTTTTGGTAAAAAATGTCAAGATAGAAATTTTCTGAGGTGCATCATAATTTGGAAATGATAGCATGTAAGGCCAACATCAGGTGCGCATCCTCTCGCGCCCAGTTCATTGCATAAACTGTAAACCTAGCTTAATCCATCTTCATTGTCACACATGTATTTAAAACCCTTATTTAAAATAAACAAAACTCTCTTAGCCTGATGGGGGGGCAAGAAAAGCGTGGTGGCCTGCAAGGGAGATGATACACCGGGGGAAACGTCGATTTACCAGGTTTAACCAAATACTTTGTGTTTAATGTACTTTCTATAATAGGTTAGCCTTAACGCTTAAAAAAAGAACAAAAACAGAAAGAAAAAAAAAAACAATAGAAAATGTAATACAATATTGTACAAAACTGTAATATCACATGACTTGAGTTTATGATATAGTATAAGACAGGGGTCACCAACCCGGGGCCCGCGGGCCCCCGGTCGCCCGCAGGGACCGTTTCAGTCGCACGCGGAGCTACTCCTAAAAATAGCCATTATTATTAGGGAGCACTACCAAAAAATAATTTAATTAAATGTTTTTTCATTGAAGTAATAACGTTTGACGTTTATATTTAGAGTACAAACGAGGGAAATGACAAAAACGTTTAAAATAAATTGCTTTATGTATAAAATTCTTTCCTGCTGTTAAAGTTGAGAACTGCGCGCAGGCGCATGCAGGAAACTATCAGAGCGCAGCAGCGCATGCAGCTGCACTCTGCGTACCGTCACATTTTCCTTTAAGTAAAGAAAGAAAATAATAACTTCTGGAGTTTTTATTATTTAACCCTATTTACTATTAACAAAACTGTGAAGAAAAAATAAATAAATTGTGCCAAACATCTTATTCGTAGCGCGCATCGGGAACCAGCACCGTCCTTTCCGTGAACCACATGGAGAGGCTTCACTTCATGTCTTTATTATTTAGCATCGTCTGGAAAAAAAGTCAGCTGCTCTTGTTTAGGCTTGTGCTGATTTTTGCGCATTGGAGAGGTGCTTGTGCTCTTGCAGGTCAGGTGTCAGACCTTTATTTTTCCACATAGATCTGCTGGGGGTCAGCCAGCGGGTGACCCGTCAGCTGTTCGGTTCGCGAAACCAAAAAAAAGCGAATAAACCGGCGACCCGCCAGAACCGCGCAGCCTGTCAGAAGCTCAGGCTGATTGTAGAACAACGGGAGGTTCAAACCAACTCGTTCATTTTTAGCTTGCAGAAAAACGCAAAGCCTGAAATGAAACAAAAAGCAAACTGACCAATAAGACTTGGGCTTTGGGGTTCCCCGCATCACCCATCAGACTGACACCGCTGTGTGTGTATAATGTCTTTTGACACAAAAGATATTTTATTTTCCACAATTTTGCTAATAGAACAAATGGTTAGATAATAAAACTATAACTCTTCTTTTCTTTTTTATTTAAAGGAAAATTTACTGCAACAATCCATCAGTTTGCTTTAGTTTATTTCAGTCACTTGTGGCCAGTTTAGAATCACAGAAAGAAACTCCAAAAGGGAATCAAAGTTAAAACTCTGTGAGCTAAAAACTTCTGATCACATAATAGCAATTAACCATAGTTGCCATGGTAAATTATTACTGATAACTGATAACTATTGTGAGTGGTCCTGACATTAATATGATCAGGCAGTATTATCGTATATATATATATATAAAGACTGTATCAAACAAGTGCCCTTCGTGTTGCTCTGTACCCATGAAGTTGCTCCCAGTCTCAAAAAGGTTGGTGACCCCTGGTATAAGACATAATATCTAAAGTTAGCCTGTCAGCATCTAACTTAATTTTGAACAGAGGGTTGTGTTTATATTATTTTATTCGAAATAATTAATTAGATTAAAAATGAAAGAAGTAAAAGTAGCTTCAATAGTTTGATAACTTGAAAAATGCACACATAAAACATACTTAGGCCAGCAAAAAGAAAGTTAGAGAATTAATATATAATGACTGTAAAAATCACACAAAAAATGTGTGAACATGATTTTTTTTTTTCAACATTTTGGGATTATATATGGATCGTCTGAGATGAACACTGGTGGATGTGCTGGGTGGTTTTGCTTCTTTCTTGTGTATACGGCCTGTGTTTCTACCAGCCATCGATCTCTTACAGGATCCAGTACAACTGCTGTGGTTTGGGTTAACCTCTCTCAGGAGCAGGGAGATTGTTTTTGCTTCGCTCCATCATCTTTTCTGACATGATTCTGGTCTGCAGTGATCCCAGTGAAAGAAGAATTGAGTATCTAGCAATACTACTCAGTTCCTGAGTTTTTCTCCTGCCTAGAATAATTATCAGTTTTGAGCATAAGTCAAATAAAGCATCTTTGTTTTGTGGTTGTGGTTATCTCTGTTGATTCCAACCAGTTCTTAAATTCTAAACAATCTAGGTGAATTAAATCAATCCCCTCTCTATTTAGCAATTTTCAGAATCAAAGTATCATATGAACATGCTTTGATGGAATTTAAATCTTATTGCTCCATAGGTCTTGATTAGAAGACCTATGGTCATATTCTGAATGAGGCTCTTTAGTCGTGGGGGTTTTAGGAACTGCAACCATTTGTCCAACCGGACTGCACACTTGGGATTCTCTCTGTGAATGATTGTTGTTTCAGGGCTTTCAGCTCTAGCTGAATTGCAACACTGTATGACAGAATGACAGACATCCATTAGTTTATGCAGTGTGTGAGCGTAGCCTGCGTGTGAGTTATGTAAATACATCTATTATTGGCATGTTGGTGGAATGTTAAAGTGCCTAAGATGCAGCCGAACAGGATGTTGTAACTTATGATGATTGCTCATTTACAGTGTCACATGGTGTTTACGTCTCATTAAGAGGAATAGCAGGTTAATATGCAAACCTTTACATTTAAAATAAGCTTGTGGTTCCCTACTCCATACCAAAACTTTGACTATATTAAAACCTTTTACAAAAATGGACAGTCATAAATGCCATTTATTATTTAATACTTTCTTCTGTTTTCTGAGTGTAACAATACCTCCATTTCACAAGATGCACAATATTTTCAGAGAAACTAAAAATATCTTTTTTTCATTTTCAGAAATACAATAAAGTGTTTAGCAGTTAACGGTTAGCTGTTATCATATCCATACAGTGTTATGAAACTGCCTTCATTTGTTTTTTTATGCTTTCATGCTTTTTTCTACCCAAAATGCCACCAGATAAAGAATTTCAAAATGCCGCAGGTTTCAGACTGATGATCAGCCTTTCTGAGTCTCAAGTGGGGTGTCAACCTCAAAGCACTCACTTTCATATTCAGAGCTGATAACTTGACCTTAGAGAAAACGATATGCTTTCAGTAGCTAGATAGCACTTTGCAAAACTGTCACTTTGGTCAAAAATATGATGTAATCTTGTTCTTCTTATAACATCTGTATGATATGATCCTAATCTATTCCTTTCCCTCTTCAGATACGAGAGGAAGATCATCTCCTGGATTCAGCTGTTCTACTGACTAAGCAACTGAAACAAGGTAAGAAAACAAACTATACATTCAAGGAAGTATTTTTACTCTGATTTAATTTCTCCTCCCTTTCTTCTTGTCTTGAGATTTACTCAGTGAGTAAAGAAGATATCTTTCCAACAGATCGTATTGTGCTGTCCTGCAACCTTGATTTTGGGAGATTTTATTTCATTTTTTTATTTATTTACTTATTTTTTTATTTATTTATTCAGATAAACCAATCATTTGATTTGTCTGTCAGGTTTCTAAACTTGAAAAACTGTTTCTAGTAATTCTACATCTGCCTGAAGTCCTGTTACTTTTGATTGGATCTTCAGGTGTTTTTGCATGTCTATGAAATTTTCATGATTATTGAATTTATTTACAACTGCTTGAGTTGGTGTTGTACCATTTTGCAGTTGTTTAAGTTAAAACAACTGCAAAATGTTGTTTTAACATTTTGCAGTTGTGCGGGTGTGAAAACTGGGTGGTCCAAATGTTTTGTGTTTTTTTTTCCACCAGAACTAGTCCAGCCTTAGAATAGTACACCAGCTGGTGTTAAGAGTAGAAAGTGATCATTAACAGAGCTGCTGGCAATAAATTAAGCTTAAAATAATGTTCATGAATGCTGTCCTACCTAATGTTCCGAATTACATTTACAATGTAACTGGTAATAATAAAACTAACAGTTGAAGATCTGGCTGTTATTAAGTGTAAAGTTGAATGTTTAGAGGAAGTCAGAAGTTTTAAACTTGCAGCATTTTTGGCTGTTCATCTCTAAAAAATGCACCTTGCAAAACTGGTTCTTTGTTCAGGTCCAAATACTTGAAATATGTAGAGATGGTGCCAGCTTTTAGGTACCAGAGTCAGTGTTCCTGTAGTGCAAAAACAATAAACTTATGCTCAGCAAGTGGCTTAACACTGCAATTTGATTTGGTTTTAGTCAGGGTTTTAGATGCAGTGGAGCCTGTTGTGTGCTTAAAAACACTGTATGTTGAGAAACATTAATAGAAACATTAATGGTGATGTCATCATTGATAAACGTTACTATGATGACCTTGACATTTTGTGCAGAACAGTGTTCATTTGTATTCTGTGCACTGTTGTAGCCGTTTACTTATATGTTTTCAAATCTTTTTAGAACCAAACTAAACCCAATGAAAAGTTTTGGCAAATATTCCTTTTATGTAAACTATAAACATTAACAGACCTCATTTGTTTGCATACTTACTGGAAGTGTGTTTTACTGAAAGAGGGAATTTCCAAGGAATGTTTTTATTTCTTCAGTGTATGTCTTACTTTCACTTAGGTAGGTGAGATGGTTGCCAGGGTCAAAGTACATCAAGGTTTGAAAAAGTTTCAAAACCACCAAAATTTTCCAGAACACCTATGATGCGGACAGACTAGTGTAGTCCTCGTCTTTCACCAGGTGCCGTCACTCCAGATTGACTGGCTGAGAAATGGCTGTACAGTTGTCCTTGCTAGCAGAAACCCATATTTCATTGTCATAAAAAACAGAGTCATGGTGTGAAACAAACAAATTCCACCTTTTACTCCTGGCTGTGTGACGCTTTTTTAAAACTAAAATAAGCAGTGGGCACCCGACTAAATAGTGAGAATCAGTTTGTTAAGTGTCCAGTGCAACAAGCCCATTGTTGTGAACATGTAAAATAAACATGAAAACTCCTGCTAAGTTTAGCAGATGTTAATTTGTTTTTTTTATATTTATACATTACATTGTTTTAGAACCATATATGTTAATTTTCTGTTTCAAAAGAAAAACAGTTACACCATTTGGTCAAGAGTTTTGTGTAGATACCATTAAAAGCATTAAAAACAAAGATTTATTTCAAATTTAAGGAAACAACAATGACAGGATTATTGGGACACTGAAAGACAAACAAAATCAGTAAATCAAAATTATTTCAAATACTTTATGTGATATTTTTCAGTTGACTCAGAACAGCGGCATCTTTATGTTTTTGGGATTTTGGTCATATACAAATCCCAAAAACATGATGTCGTTTTAGAAAAAACCCCACGATGCATGTCACAAAACGTTAAGGCCACATCAGTTATTTTTCTGTCATCAGGTTGTGAGTTCAATTCTAACTCCCCCATCACTCGTCTAGTCATACAACAAGCCTCTGATGTTGACATCAGAGGCTCAGACAATCAGTCTCAAGACTGTGATTGGGAAAATGTAACTTTTGAAAATTGGAGGTTGTTGTGAATAAGAAAGCTCACAACCAGCTAAATCCATCATTAGGGGAGGAAATGTATTGTATTGTTTATCATTTATCGTGATAAATTTCTTATCGTGATAAGAATTTTGATTGATTGTTGTCACAAAAAATTCCAGTTAATATATGAAACCCAGGAAGTATTCTTATTTTTGTCATTGTTTTTTCAATGAAAGTGTCAATAAATGTCGATGCATGTGCAGTTGAGCCATGCAAATAACACTTCTTCATATTACTGGTTTCCAAAAGAAGCGTATTACAAATAGGAATGTTTTTCAATGTTTGTGTGTCTGTGATTGCTGCCATGCAATCAGAATCATACAGTTCCCTCAGAAAGAAGCAATAATTAGTTGTTATTGTCACATTTCTTGCGATCATAATTCTACCGCAAAATATAAACCTCTAAGCCCCATTCATTCACCCTGCTTATCATTAATGAAATTCTTGTTAAAGTCTTGAGTCCACATCTGATTTTGAGCAGGGTGACAAATTTCCCTTTTGTCCTTGACTGGAACAGAAAATCAGAAGCTCCTTAAAAAGCAGTTTGGAGAGCCAGATACCGTCCAGAGACACGTGGATGATTTAGGTTCCTCTGGTGTCCTCACTTAACACTGTGTTTTGTTCTCAGTCAAGAGCACAGTCCTCATCTATTTGTCGTCGTAACACACACACACACACACGCATGCACACGCACTTAAACACACAAGCACAGAGACACACAAGCCATGAAGTGGTTCTGAAGGCTGTTGACAGCAGCACACACCACCATTTACCACTTGAGTTTGTACCAGAAAAGTTGGGGCGTATATATAGAGGTAGTTTGGCAACAGTTGAAGGCAGGCAGATACACACTAATGCCAACACACACACACGCACACACACTCACACACACGCACGCAACATGCATAACACACATGCATACACACACATGCATACACACACATGCATACACACACATGCATACACAGAGTCAGACCAGCTGCTATGGGAAGACGAGAGGGATTTGAATGGGAGTGACAGCTGCGGATTCCTCAGGATGAAGGAGGAAGAGAGAGAGATGAGAAAGCAGCGGAAAGCACGAAAAGAAGATAAGTCACAGATTTGTGAGGAGTGATTGTGTCAGAGAAGGGTGAGCAACTTCTGGAGAGCTTTGGGAAAAGAAATGGATCCGGCTAAAGAACTCTGAGGCTGAAAGATGAAGTTACTCGTTAAACATAAAACAGGACTTTAATCAAACAGTAAAAGCTCTTCTGACATCAAAGTTTCTTCAATTAAAAAAAAAGTTTTATTTTGGCTCAATAGATTTCTAGGCATTCCTTACAAAAATATCCATACCGGTTGGACTTTTCTCAATTTGTCATGAGTTTGTTGGGGTTTTATTTAGACTAAAAAAAGCTTTTGCTACAGTCCATCTAAGCACCTGTATCCAGACTTTGTAGAAGTATCTCTTCTGCAGCTAACGCACCAAACCTGTGACACTTGGATGTTTTGATGCAAACTGTTTCAGCACTGCCTGCATATTTAGACCCATTGTTCTGCTGAAACTTAAACCTCAGCCTCGGTCTCAAGTATTAAAACTCCTACTGGTATTTTTTTTACATTATTACTACATATTTAGCTAAATCCATTCTGCCCTGTCAACAGATTCTCCCTCTGCAGCTTCAGAGTTACAGTTCCTGGATGGCTTTGCACTTGCGCCACACTCTTTCAAAGTTTCAGATAATTGTGTTATTGTTTTATAAGTAGGACTATCAACATTAATCCCTTACCACATGCGATTAATCTAAAACGTTTAACCTGTTAATGTTAAATAATGCAGATGACCTATTTTGACCTAATAGTTGCGTAGGGTTACTTACTTCGCAGCAACGTGCTACATGGTCTAGTAATGCAGTCCGAGTCACAAACGAGAGCAAAAATATGAGCGAAGAGAGTCGACTAATGGCAGTACTATTTATTTTTTCAAAACTTCTCCACAATTTTATCTCTGACTCTCTTTTGTGTCTCTGTGATTCTGTTTGTTCATGACAGAGCTCATGGTTATCTTTTAGGGGTATCAGAGTAAAGGGGAGCTGAACTACACAGCATGACTGTTTTTAAAAAGAAATGTTCAATTTTCTTTATCTTCACATTTGTTTTTCTGTTTGGCTGTTGATCTGACATGTAAAAATCACAAAATTCATTCCAGTCTGTGGTTTGTAGTGAAAGAAAAATGTGAAGAAGTTCAAGCTGTATGAATAATTTTGCAAGGCACAGTGAGGATTGGGAAATTTTGAGGAATCTGGCCTGGTGTTTACTGGTAGTATGAGCAGCAATCCTGATGACAAAGGGAGTGCAGGCCGACAGAGTAAACGAACATGTGATCCCAACTGTCAGTATTAGACTATTCATAGAAATCCTGTGTTGCACAAGGCTGATTTAGCAACAGGGTGGATTTCTTTTTTCTTTTTTTTATGTGTGTACACCCAAAACCTTATAGTCAATTTAAAAAATCCCCTTTCCCACCATTCACTACCTTTAGCTCCAAGAATAAAACCCACTGCGTTGACAAATCGACAGGTCTGATCCATAAATGTCCGAGGAATCTTACCGGAAAACGTGATTCACAAGAGAGTTAGCGTTTTTTACACCGTGTAATAAGAAGGTCTTACATGAATAAATCAGGAAAATCTAGAAGGCTTTGCTACTGAGAAAAAAACCCCATCAACAATACAAAAAAATAAATAAATAAATACTGCAGCCAGTGTGAGTCATGACTGATTTCTGCAGAAAGAGCAAACCACAACACTTCCCTAAAACTGCAATAAGCAAAATCAGTAACAATCTGCAACGATGCCACCAATAAATTTTTTTCAACTATTTTTTATTTTTTTTTTTACCTTTGATCCCCAAGTACTTTTTTTCTAGAAAAAAAAAAAAAATCTGAATCCATGTAGTCTGAAGAGCATGTGGAATAAATGAGGCACGGCCTAACAGGGTTGTCAATAGCTTACTTAGTAGTTTTCCATGTTCCTATAATGGATGTGTTAGTAAGCAAGTGTGTGTTTGTCGCATTAGCCCATTGCCTTCGGGCCGCGTTTAGTCATTAATCAGAGTCATTAAATGATGTCAGAGTTCTCTGCTTTTCAGTCATACGCTTAGCGTCGGGGCAGTGATTTCCTTTGTGTGATAGAGGGGTCGGAGGTGGGGGGATGCGGTAATCCTTAACCATGCTCCAGTTGGTGGCGACTTCACTGATAATAGAGTTCACGGCGGCTGTGCTCAAAAGCACTGCAGCAGCAGCAGCAGCAGCGGTCACTGCGTCACAACTGCTAGGAAGGGAGATGGGAGGAAATGGGAGTCTAAACTGAGCTCTCAAACAGGAAGCCACCCCGGTTCTCTCATTGTTGAGCTTTTATAGACTCAACTTCCTGTCGAGTGTACCGCTGGTGTCACCATAGTTACCATCCCTGCTGTTAACGAGATGGACACTTCAAAGACTCCTGAGTGAAAGTCGCGAATGGTTAAAAAAAAATAAAAACAAAGAAAAAACACAGTTTAGAAAGAAAAACCTTTTAATGTTAGTCTGGTCAGCTATTCCTCTCATTGAGGTTTTCTTTTTTTGCAGTCTTAATAACATGCTCCATTTATCTGACTGTTCCATTTTAAGCTGGGAGCAAGAGAAATGAGCGAATCAGACAGCTTGTTGTTGGACAGAGTTGAGCAATGGTTGCAGAAATCGAGAGAAGCAGGGAGTGAAGGGTAAGAAAGGGAAGGAGTTAAAGAAAAAAAGAGGATGTGGCCAGCAGTAAAAGATGACTGGAGGGGAGTAGAGCTCTCTGTCTAATTATAGATCCTGCTGTGAGCTGGCTGAGGCAGAAGTGCTACTGGGGGTTTTACACTGCCGGATATTTACATGACAAACACGGGTATGTGCCTTTTGACTTTGAATTTGGAGATTATGACGTGCACGTTTATGTGCATTTTCTTTTTAGTATTTTTACAGCTTTGGAAAAAGACATGCAACAAGTTGAAGGAGTTTTCCAGGAATTTGAAGGGTTGTTGCTGTGTGTTTGGTATAAGCCTCATAAGCCTTTTAAAGGTATGGAGAGAAGAAACGTAGTTCTTAGCTGTCATTCGCATCTGCTGCATTTGATGTTAAAACAAAAGCAGCAGATTTATGCAGTGAGAGAACAGAGAGCAGCGCCAGATGTTTGTGGAAACTCTGTGACAACTTTGGAAACTGGACCTGCACTTTGTATCACATCCAAGGTCCTCCATCACTCAAACTCAAACTAAAACCAGAGATGTGCTGATCAAAAAGATTAGTTGTGGATTGCTTTTACTCTGGTTTCCAGTCGTTAGTTAGGTATGCACTTAGTATTAAGTGCATACCTAAAAGCAAAGTGAGGTGGATGGTACATATCAACCAAAGCAAAGTCTGATCATGCAGTAAGTACACTGTAAAAAAAAAAATCTGTAAAAAATACAAAAAATGTTCTGGTAATTTTCTGCCAACTTTTTCTGAGTTTCTTTATAGTTAGTTGTAGAAACATTTCCATAAACTCTAAACCAAATTTTTCCCTAATTTAACAGGTTTTCATGTTAAAATTATCACACAGTAAAATTTTTCATATTCCATATTTTTTTACAGCAAATTTTCTGTATATTCACAAACATTTCTAGTACTTAAAAACATTTTTTTTTTTCTTATTTTTACAGTGCTCACAAACAGTTCTCTTAAAATGTGCATTTTAAAATATTTTGTCTTCCAAATCATTCAAGTGTTTTAAATAACCAGTTCAGTTTTTGGACTTATGAGGAAGCCAGACTGCACAGGGAGAACCTAGACGTCCACTGGCTAGCCAGCTAAACTCCTCTTCCTGCAGGGCAGCAGCTCCCACATGACGGCAGAATCTGAAAATGACTTTTGACTAGATTTCCTCCTGTGTTTGGTCATGCAGCATTTACATTAGGAGCAGAGGCGGAGTCAACGTGAAAGAACAGTCAGTAGCTGTGTTTCTATTAACCATAAAATTGCTCAAAAATGGAATTACAAAAATAAATTTACTTAATACAAACACTACAATTTTGAAAAAACTTGTGTTTTTCAACATAGTTTTGTGTTACTTCAGCACATCAGTTCAAGAACAACACAAACAGCAACAGTACAAATGGTAAATAATATATGAGCTGCTAATATGCCTTAAAAACAATATGAAACTTTATTTCATGTTTCCACTGACTTTAAAGTAAAACCACTGAACAAACGATCTACTTTGAATCTCCTTCCCTCATTATCGACTTCCACACTGAGGAGTGTTGTTGTTGCCACAGCCTGTTAGCAGTTAGTCATAGTGTGTTCACTGACTTACTGGATTTTTGCGTTTCCAACAGGAGGACTAACCAGTGAGCAGACAGAAAACCCTGCAGTTTCATTCACAAGTGAATTGACAGACACTACAAGTCGATGCAGAGCAGCTTTTTATGACTAGAAATGTAAGGAAAGATTTATGGCATGTCCAGGGTGTGCTCAGACCACTTGCCCAATAAGAGAGGCAAGAACAAGAACTATAGACACTGGATGGATGGATGGATGGATGGATGGATGGATGGATGGATGGATGGATGGATGGATGGATGGATGGATGGATGGATGGATGGATGGATGGATGGATGGATGGATGGATGGATGGATGGATGTTACCTCTGAGATTTTAAGTGTGTCACTTCATCCTACGGCCCAGAAGCAGTTGGGACTTCTTCCCGAGGGAGAACATGCCACTAACAGGAAAAGCAAATTTAATCATTTTCAGTTGGCTTTCTTTTTTCTATACTTCTGTCGTGACATATGTTGCATCATCTGCAGAAGTTAAATTGCACTTTCAGCACAAAGTTCAAATTTGACTTTGTTAAATGAGGAAATGGACAATAGTAAGAATGTGATGAGCTGCGCTGTTGAGATGCTTAGTGGCAGTTATTTCTGTTCAGCTTCAGACTGCAGTGAGAGATTTTCTAGTGTATTGCTGTAGAAGTGCTTTTCAAAGTAGGTTTCATGTTTTACTAATGGACTTCTTTGTGCTTCATGAGTGTCTTATTTTATTTTGACATTTGCATATTATCAGCTGTGTTCTCACCGTTCCTAAGTTAGACTGAGACAACCTTCAGCTTGTATTTTTGGTACCAGAGAACAAGCAACAAATATCACACAGTTGGTCTGAAAAGTACACACACCCCTTGTATAATACCAGATAAAACACAAATGATAAGTCATTTCAAGCCTTTTAAAACATTCATCCTGTTCAATCCAACTGAAAAACAACTAAATATGTCAGAAGGAAAAATATCTTCAAAAGCCTGTTACATAAGTGATCACACCCTTTTTAAAGCAACCATTGATTCAGTTTCATCATTCAGATTTAGTTCTGGCTCATTTTCTGGCTCATAGTTTTGTTCATTTAGATTTATGCTTTATCCTCAGTTACATCAAAAGAAAATTAACCTCAGAGCATAATCCTGCCACTGACATGCTTTACTGAGCACTCAGTGTTTTTCTTGTCAAATTTGAGCCAAAGATTTAATTTTATAAAGTTACTACTTACACCTTTTTATCTTTTGCATTTTCAACCTTAAATGGGCCTCATTTTCATTCATTTTTTTATTTTTTGCATGCTGACTCAAAAACTCCAAAAGTAATTAGATATTCATCTATTGAAAGTAGCTGTTGAGGATGAGTGATTAAGCCACAGGCGTTCCTGTACAGTGAGAATGGGCGGCCATGTTGCGACTATATTTGGACATGTGACAAAACCAGAGGCGCTGTCAGCTCTGTGCATCGTGACTTTTTCTAAACCTGGTCGCACTATCCCGAGTGTCGTCCCTGTCAGCACAAAAGAGATTCACTAACATGCAGGTAGCCAAAGATTGCTGAGCAACTTGCTTTTCTTGTCTTTTTACTGCCCTTTTCCTTCACTTTAGGCTCAGCAGTTTGTTTGTTTTTCCTTACTTTGTTTTACACAAACTTCAGTTTTGCTGCCTGTGCTGTGACAGAAATACAACATTAAGAATTAGTGTAGTTGTGAACTAACATTGCATATTTTCTTGCATTCACCAAGCAAATATACATCAAACATGTTGATCAATTTTCCACTTATTCTGAATCAAAGGAAGCTCTAAACAGGTGGGGTTTCGGCCTTGATTTTAAGGACCAGTGTTCCAGCAGTTTTGCATTTTTGTGGAAGTTGGAACAAGATATGTGCTGCATAAAAACTGGGCTTTAATGAGAACGAGGTTCTGCAACAGCTGCATCACAACCATGAACATGTAAAATGCAATTGTTTTTATGAATGATGCTTTCGGGGTCATAAGTCAGGTGAGTGTTTTCCAGACGGGCCAAATGAAACACAGGTGTGTTTGTCTGAGATAGTCGCTCCCATACGGTTGTAAAGGTAATGCCTCTCCTTTGATTCCTCCCAGCTGTTTGTACTTTATTTTAAGCAAGTGTACAGTTTAATCAGGACTGGTTTTACAGGTCGGGTCAGAGCGTGCACAAGTCGCTCTTTCGGTCTCGTTGGATTATTTTGTTCTCAGAGAGTGGGAAGGTGTTGCCGTATGATGCAGATGACAGGTGACATGTATTTTTCCAAGTTTTGTTGAAAAATATCCCATTTACCAGTTTGCCACACGCCGTGTAGGGGACACAGAGTCACAGGGGTACCATTCCTTTAAAAAACTGGAACCTTTTAACCTTCTATGTCCTAGGAAACCACAAACAAGTTGATTTTTTTTTAAGCTGTGAAAATTTCCCCCTCACATATCAAAAATATCAAACATATGATATGTTTGATTTTTGTTGACAACAAAAATGCCTCTTGCGAAAATACTGAAGTATGGATATAACCTAATCTGCCCAACAAATCAGCACATTCCCAACGGTTCTGTACTACCAGGCAAATGGTGTCTTTACTGCTGCCATCGCGATTTCCATAATATCATGCACTGTCACACTCACAAACTGTTGTTGTAGCTTTTGTTGCTTCTTTATGTGTGTGTCTCTGTAGATTCAACTGGAGCTTTGGAGTTCAGAGCCTTATGTTGCATTATGTTGTTTGAACTCACCAAATCCTCTGTTTGTTCTTCTGACAATAGAAATAAAATAACGTGATAGTGAGATTACCAGGAGCGACTGTGACGCTGACTGTCAGGTCCACATTCCCCCCCTATCCTTCCAGCACCATGTTTGTCTCAATGGGTATTTTAAAGCTGTAAAATAATGTATAATTAAAGAAAAACTGAACTCAAATTATATTGTTTAAATGACTTAAGTAAAATAATTTCTTTCAGCAAAGAAAATCATCCAGATCAAAAATCTGATCAATTTAAGTGTGTTTAAAGTCAGATATGTGACTTTTTTCTTGTTCAGAGTTTCTCTGTGTTATTCCAGCATGTCTTTTTGCAGGAGTTTGCTTTTGAAAAAATAAACAGCAAATAAGTCTAGACAACAATATTTTCACTATATTTTCAATATCAATAGGTATGTCTGATAGAACATTTAATATGTTCAATATGTAGAATATTAACGGAACTCAGTACATAACAACACAACATTCTGGGAGATGTAGACAGGGAAGCCAATCTAGGTTGGTGACGTCAATGAACTCACTCAATCTTTGATTACCTAGCAACAACCTATTGAGTAACTTGCACAGCAGCAGTTTTATGTTTTGTCATAACTTTCCCTCATAACTCCTTAAATATGAAAAACAGGAAAGTCATACCACCAGTTTGGCAGCAAACATATCCATCCATCCATCCATCCATCCATCCATCCATCCATCCATCCATCCATTTTCTGTACATCCTTGTCCCTGCTGGTGCCTATCTCCAGCAAACGTTTTGGGCGAGAGGCAGGGTAAACCCCAGACTGATCGCCAGTCTGTCGCAGGGCATAATCAATAATTATCAAAAATTGTTGATATTGACTGATATGAAATGCCTAAGTTTTTTATCCCTATATGCAAATCAGGTGAAATCCACACAAGACAAAACAGAAAGATTTTCCATAGTTCTGTCATTTCAGAAAGTTTGAGCTAATCCAAACCCAGCTATTGAAAAGTTTAAAAGAAACACTTGGGTTCAGTTGAGATGCATTCTGTTTGTGGGAAATGAGAAACGAGGCTTTCAAATGAAAGGCTAATCAGTAAAAATCTCCATCATTTAGTCACATTGGATTTCATATCTAAGTTATGGCTGTCAACATTAATGCATTGAAACATACAGTTGATCTGAAATTGTGAACACTTGTTTATTACATAATGCAAATTAATTGAAGAACCTGTCATGACTAACATCCTCTCTCCTACAGAGGGTTTCCTAGTTCACAGCAGCGTCAGTTTTTCCATGATAGAAGACATAATCACAAGTTTAACATTTTCCAACTTGTTGCGATGTAGCACGTCTACAGGTAGGAGCTGGATGGGTATTTGCCATTTAGCCCATATTTTGATGCCAGGGTGGCATCAGAAAGGGACGGGGCACCCGAGTACGAGAAAATAAAATGTATGTTGTCAAACTTATTCATCCCTTGAATAAGTTTGCTAAGTTGTTTGCAAGTTTCCCTTAATTGCTGTTGAGTGCTGGGAGACTGAATAACCTGCTTTCTGCAACAAAAAACATTAAAAGCAGATAATTGTTTGTGTATTAATTGGTTGGAGTGCAGTGGAAGGTTGGGCTTGGCTTGTGTTTCAAGCTTACAAAGTTAGTTCATGCTGATTACTCATAGCGGTACAGTGTGATTAATCTGATGAAATTTTGAAATCAATTGACAGAACTAATCCAATTAGAAACACTTAGTTATCAGATTCATTTGTGTTTCAGAGAATCTGTGGTGATATCACCGTGTGCTTCTGCGGTTTCCCCGAATTTCAGGACAGGAGAGCAAGAAGCAGAAACAGACTCACTGTTTCATTCTTCCATTTCCTTTTATAAGCATGTTCTCTCTCTTAGAGAGGACTTGTAAGAGAGAGAACATACTCAGTTATTATTCTCTAAGAATAATAACTTTATTATTTCTGGATGTCATTGGAGAAAAGCAAATGCTCCCAGCCCTCTGCGATGGTGTGAATGTGCGTCTCTTGCCATGAGACGTCTGTCATTCCAGCCGGAGTCTGCATCCGGGCTGTGTTTGTACTTCCTAATATGGAGGAGCACTGACCTGCATGCAATCATTCACACACACTCACACACACTATGCATGCAATAGATCAACCCAAACAGCAATTTTGAGACAGTTGCTTTCATTTCACTGTATTTCCGCTGCGCCTACTGGCAGCAGATCAGACCTCATTATGAGTGACATTTACTTCTCCAGAAGCAGCGAAATGATGTCAGATGAAGTTATTTTTAATAATTGTCAAAGGGCGTGCGCACGTGTGTGTGCTTGAAAGTTTGGTTTCACCGTCAGGCAGGTTTGAGCAATCAGTGTCTGCTCCAGCCTGTTTCAGTGTTTGTGCTCCTCATGAGAATGTGCAGATGCATCTGTTTATGAGCAGAGTGTGGGTTTTTGGAATGTTTACAAAGGTTTACTCACAATCAGGTGTCATTCAGGTGAATGTAAAAATGATGGAAGTGGTGTGAAATAGTGTGTAGATGGAGGAATGAGTGCCGCTTTTGTGTGTTTATTCTTGTTCACTCCTGGTGCAACTTATGCGACGGTGTTTACAGCTGCTCCTGATCTGAGTCACTTTTTTTTCTGTGCATCGGGAACATCTCTGTGTGTCATGGACAGAAACTGCCTTCCCTCACCTCCCACTCTGTCTTTTCCCAAGCTCTTTCCTTCCTTGATCCTGCATTTAGCGCCAGTTGAGGCGATATTTCCCAGTGACTCAGCCATTCTATGCAAATAGCCCCGACTGCATGCAAAGGGCATGGAAATGTGCAGAGTGCAGCAACCACATTAAGCTTATTACAACATGTATTAAAACCTACATAAACATATATGACAAGTATTTTTGTCTGCTTTCTAGTGTAAACATATTAGTACACTTGAAATAAGAGAAAACTAGCTTATAAGTCCAGCCAAATATAGGAGCTTGTTTTAAGTCAACACATCTTTAATATTGATAAAAATTGTAGCTCCACTGGCAAATTATTTCATTCAAAATCATAAGTGAAATAATCTGCTTGAGGAACTACTATTTTTTAATAAATATTAGGAAATAATTTACTTAAAACAAGCTCCCAGGTCTTGCTGAAAAGTTCCTTCCTTGTAGTTTAGTTTTGTCTGTTTTAAGTGCAAGATATTTACACTAGAAACGAGACAAAAATACTTCAGATTCTGTGTTTTAGCAGTGAATGTAAGTTTTCACTTTAATTCTGCATTACTGTAGCTATAAGGAACCTTAACAGCTGTTGTCAGTAACCTTTACAAAATAGGTTTTCAGCAGCTATTAAGAGGAAGTCTACTACTGAGTATTGCACCATAAAGCAACTGTAACTATGATACAGTAAAAAGTGCATAGCCCATATCTTCTGCATTGTTGCTAATTTGTGCGACACATTTTTATTTGAATCTGTCGAGGCTTTTTTATTACTGCTGCAGTGACTAGATCTCATGTTTAAATATAGTTATCATAAAGCGGTTTGCTTGTTGTTGATTTGGAACCAAATTATCTGCAGGCTATTCCTCTGGGAACAAATCCAACTGCAAGTTTGTGTGACTCTGATCTAGGAAGATAAGGGATTCCCAGGTAAAAACTGGTCAATTTTTTAAATATCCTTCTTAATTCTATTTGTTCACTGAAAAGGGAAAATTAAACCACAAAGCTGAAGTTTTTGTGTTTGTTTTGGACATATCTCAGTTTTATCAAGTTTTCTACCAAAACTCTCATGGTTTTGCTTAAAAGCCCCGAATTCTAACATTTTTTTATGTCTAAATTTTCAAAATATTTAATTTTATTCAAATCATTTAGAGTTTAAAAAGTATTTACTCTTTCCAAGACTGCAAAACATTCAGTTTATATATAATAAAGACTAGAGTTATGTAGTGGGAAAGTTCAAATCCAACATGGCTGCCACACGTGTAACACATTGCAATAGTCACAAGCACCAACTTCTGATCATTTGTATCTGACACAATAATTGGCACACAATTTTATTGGAACGTTCAAATGGAATCTAGAGAATTCATCATTATTGGTTTGGAATGGGGCTGCACAGTGGCGCAGTGGGTAGCGCTGTTGCCTTGCAGCAAGAAGGTCCTGGGTTCGATTCCCAGCCCGGGGTCTTTCTGCACGGAGTTTGCATGTTCTCCCTGTGCATGCGTGGGTTCTCTCCGGGTTCTCCGGCTTCCTCCCACAGTCCAAAAACATGACTGTCAGGTTAATTGGTCTTCCCAAATTCTCCCTAGGTGTGAGTGTGTGTGTGTGGTTGTTTGTCCTGTTTGTCTCTCTGTGTTGCCCTGCGACAGACTGGCGACCTGTCCAGGGTGACCCCGCCTCTCGCCCGGAACGCAGCTGGAGATAGGCACCAGCAACTCCCGACCCCGTTAGGGAGAAGGGTGACGGAAAATGGATGGATGGATGGATGGTTTGGAATGCTAATGCTAGTTAGCCTGGTCTTGAAGCAGAACAAATGGTAGATTCCTCTTGTTTTCTGACTTTCCATTGCAACATTATTGAATCCAATTTTACCTAAAGATTACATAAAACACTGCTTTCTATTACTAGTTCTCTGATATGTCTATAATGCTTTTTTTTTTTTTATCAGAGCCTTGTTCTATGTGTTGGATGTTGTTAGTGAGGAGGATTATTGACGCCCTGAATGCTCTTTCTGTCATCTGTCTCTTCCAGGTTTTTCCAGCGCTTTGTCAGCGTCCTGCGCCCTGTTCCCTCCCATGGACCTCCGGGTGGGAGAGCGGGGCACCCCGCTGCACCAGCCACTGCTCCTCACACCCTTCTCCCCACAAGGTCGCAGCGCCTTCTCCCAGCAGCAGCAGCTGCATCAGCAAATCAGGGTAAAGATCACTGCAACCATCCATCCATCACTGACCAATCAAGGGCAGCATGAAATTAAAACAGAAAAACAGAAAGGAAAAATACTTGTTCAGGATGTTACATTCTTCAGAATGTCCATCCATCCATCCATCCATCCATTGAACTTTGGGGAAAAAAAGGAAAATATGGAATTTTGAAATTAAAAAATGTTGTAACTCTGAAAAGCATCGATAGACAAACTTCCTCAAGGTAGCCCAACTTTATTCTTCATCCCATCATTCTTGTCCAACATGCATCTGTGTTTTTGACTGCAGTTTAACATGGAGCAGAGGAGACGGGAGCAGGAGCACCATGAGAAACATCAGGAACTGCAACAGCTAATGCACAAAGACAGAAGCCAGCAAAGTGAGCCTGAACGTGCACGCACGCCCTCACTCTCTCTAAACCCTTTGCTTTAATGACATGTTTCTGCAAGCTTAAATTAAGGTTCCAAACTGCCGTTCTTCATCTGATCTTTAAAAATAAGCATTTCTCAGAGTGCTAATCGTGGCTGTAGAGGAAAGTCCCCACAGGAGATCTGTGGCTTTGAATAGTGACAGAACTGCGTCACTTCACTTCTCAGAGCTGTTTGCTTTGAAACAACAGCTAAATATAACCTGACAAGTGGAGCTACACCAGAGGAGTTAAATATAGAGTTGGGTCTGGGCGCATAAAGTCACTGGGTCAATATTGACTAGATCGCTCCTAGCACCTGCTGTCACCTGTATGTGCACACATCTGCTTTCGCAACGAAAACACACCCAACTGACAGCAAACACACTCACAGAAAAGTCTGACACGTATGAAAAGTCTGCTTTTGTTGGCTCAAACCGTTGTTTTTTGTAACACTTTTTCTTGATGTGACTAATTACATTCTGACATAAAACACTAACATGAGTCATGTGGATTGAGCTGCTTACTTTATGCTGTAATTCTTCCATCTTTGTGTTGTTTTGTGTGTGTGTGTGTGTGTGTGTGTGTAACTGGTCGCTGTTGTCGATCTGCAGGCGCTGTGGCGAGTTCGGCGGTGAAACAGAAACTCCAGGAGGTGATTCTCAAGAAGCAGAAACAGGCGGCGCTTGAAAGAACAAACTTGAATGCACATCCTGTACCCTACAGGTGACGAAATCAGTCTTAACTTATTTATCATGCTGCATTCGTTCTCACCAACTTATCTCTGCCACGAAAAAAAATCTTAAATCCTGAAATAGTTCTAACATAGAGTTGGTATAAAAAGAAAACTACAGGCTTTCAGTTCCGCATTAACACATTGATAAAATTATAAAACTAATTGGTCCAAAGGTTATTATAGTTAACTAAAACGAAAGAAATAACAAACACTGAAATTGAGAAAATATTTTTGTTAACTGAAATAAATAAAAATGGTTAAAAAAATGGGGAAAATCTACAACTAACCAGAACTAAATCATAAACTTCTAAACATAAAACATACAAACATTTCAGATAAAATGTCCTACGTTTTTGTGTTTCTGAATCTATTTAAGAGCCTTTTTTGTGAAATTCATTTTTTCCTCTGAACATCAGCTGTTGACAAATTACAGTGGCGCTAACGCTAGTCAACAAGATGACGACAGCAAAAATCTACATAAAACACCAGCTGGTTGTTCAACTATATACATATGTTATGCATGATACATAATGTATTTTTTCAAAATATATTTATACATAATATATTATGATTATATCACATATATATATATATATATATATATCACATATATATATATATATATATATATATATATATATATATATATATACATGTAATATATTTTTTGCAAATTGATCTTTGGTTAAGTATTCATTACTGGAATATGATGTCATTCATTACTGTTGTAATTGTGTGCATTGTTCTGTGCTGTGTTCTTCCAGAAAGCTTGGTCCAGACCCCAACGTCCCCACCCAGCCTCTGGTCTCATCTCCACCACAACCTCCATCTGACGGCCTGGAGGGGACGCCGCTGCGCAGAGCAGGTAACACACCAGCTACATGTCCCATGTTCTAAATAACCAATGAAACCTTTCTGCAGAGGATGTATGAGATTACGAAGTGAAATAGATAAAGTTATTTCCTCAATTAAAAAAAATGCAGAGATATAGAGTTCAGCAGCAATTTGACTCTACACAATAAAGTCAGATTAATCAAATACTTAATTATAAATTTCTAACCTCTAGAGAAAGTGATAAGATTTTAACAACATCGATTTGAAAGTAAAACGTTTTTGCTATTTCAGAGATTAAAATTCTCACTGAAAAAAATAGAGCATAGGCACAATGGCAGAGGATAAACGATTTTCCGTTTATCCACTGTCAGTCATTTCTTTCAGCACATTTAGCAGTTTGTTCACAAGATTGATTGACAGCGCAAAGATCCTCATCCTGACTCTCATTGTTTTTGACCAGCATTTCTCCAGATAGCAATAGAAGCACAGGGAGGTGGAGAAGTTTGATACTTTTGACAGATTATCTGTATGATGCCATTCTGTTACGACATGAGGCAATTTTAAGAAATATGGTAAAAGCATATTTTTGTAAAAGTTACATACTACACATAGTTTCATGACTTCCACATGTCCAATTTGTCAGCGTCAGAGCCCAACCTGAAGGTGAAGCACAAGCTGAAGAACCACCTGAAAACACGAAAGAGTCCGCTCACCCGCAAGGAAAGCGCCCCGCCCACCATCAAGCACCGAGCGTCGGACGTGCTGGGTAAACCCCACACAGGCAAAGCAGCAGAGGGAGCGCATCATGCCACATTGCTGCTCTAATCTGCGAGTTTGTTTATTTGTTTATTTTATAACTGATAATCAGATCTCCAAATCAGCTGCTGTGTGCTTGTGTGTGTTTCCCCAGACTCTTCCCCCAGCAGCAGCAGCACTCCGGTCTCTGGCTGTAGTTCTCCTAATGACAGTCTGCCCAATGAGAATGGACTGCTGCCCTCTGCAGGCGGGCCTCTGCATGAGGTTAGCAAAAAGTTTATTAAAAAAATCCAACATTCCAATGATTTACACCGAGCTGCTGCTTCTTTAGGGTTTTGACAGATTTGATAGGAAAGTGATTCAAAGATATTCCAGTATTTTAAGTTGCTGATAGAAGAAGAAGAAAAACTAAAATATAAAGATGACTTCATTAGCCTTTATGGAACAAAGCTGTCCAAATTGTTGCTTGGGAGTTATTAGGGTTGATGGGTCAATGAAGATGAAGACTTTTTTTAAAATTAGGATACAACTATGACCCACTAATTAAAATTTTATCACAAAAATGTCATATACAACATTTTATTAAAAGTATTCATCTTTTAATAATCAGCCTTTTAATTTCATGGGAAATATGACCTGGAGACACTGGAGTAGACCTTAGTGCACCCAAATCTGCTTTTAATTGTCATACTTACAACTCAGCTGAATACAGAGTTTAAAAAAAAGAGTGATCTAATTTTTGTTTTTATTGCTGAAAATGGACAGGTTTTTCCAGCTGATTCCACAATAATCAGCTGATTCAGGGTTTTTCAGGTTTTTCCAGCTGATTCCAAAATAAATGTTGAATGTGGCAGCCTTTTATTTTTATAAATAAAGAAAATATGAAGTTTCCTTTCCTATAAAAATATTTTTTATTTGTTTATTCATTTATCTTATGCTAGGTTTACTGTTTAAAAAATGTATTACTTTGTGAATTAAATTTTTTTTAAATGTTGGAGGTTTTGGGTCCACAATTACTGTCTTGTTCAGGATTTTGGTCAATGTTACCAAAAGTTTGAACATCTCTGATCTAGAATCTTCACACAGGCTCATTTTTAAGTGTCAAAGCCAGAAAAAAAAAAAAGAAAAGAAAAGAAAACATGTTTTGATTGAGGTGAGAAGCTGCTCTGCAAACATTAACTTTGTCAGGACTTCGAGTAATGACATGTTTAAAGCAGCGACATGGGAGCTTGTTTGTCAGCTGGTTGCACATAATTCATTTAATCACGGAAAGTGGGCCTCTGTTGCACCTGCCTCGCTGTTTGACTCATGGGCTGCCGTGTCGGGTGTCAGGTCGGTTAAATCAGAGACGAAGGTTTTCATCAGGCTGCACTGCCAGTCCTCAGACTACTGAATACTAACTACTGAACAATTCTGGAGATATTGTCAGGACAAACTGTCCGGCTTGTGAAGAGATAAAAAATAAAGTAAATGCTGCATATATTAATCACGTTAAAAAGAAGTTTACTTTAGCAGTACCTGTTTGGTGTTGCCAGGCTCAGAAGTTGCTGCTCAGAGACGGGACCTTGTCTAACTTCACCATCCAGAATCCATCCACTCTGCCCACCATCACACTGGGACTGCCAGTCAACCCCAGGGTAAGCGCATGTTCGGTTCATGTGGCCTTTATTCAGATTACCTCCTTTTATCATTTATTGCAATAAATTTCTTAAAATGACACAAATTTTGATTGATTATCGCAATAAATTCCATTGAATTGAAACTCCTCAAAACTGTCAGTATTGTCAGGGTTGTTAGTTTTACTATTTTAAACATTGTTGTTTTTTTTTTTATGAAAGTATGTATAAATCTCAATACAGTTTAAAATATGTGTCGTACAGTTCCCTAAGAAAGAAGCAATAAATCGTTATTATCACATTTATTGTAACCATAACAGTACCACAAATTATTGTGATGACCCTTGAAGTCCATGTATGCCAACTCTAACAGGACGTTTCACACATAAGATGGAGATCGAAAAGGATGGATGTGTGGGAAAGTACAGTGGAGGATCCATAGTTCTGTGGGCCTGTTTTTCTACCAGTCCTCCTTGGAAAATGGTTTATAGCTTCAGATGTAACTTTTATTCACAACATGTATTTCACATATTTGTTTAACCTGCGTCATAACAGTATCTGTTAATGCCATCTGCAGAAATGCACCTCTTGGAATCAGTAACACCCAATCAGAGCGAGGTTACTGCTGTCAATCATCCTTATTTATGCTGCGACATGTGCTAATGGTGGGAAACCATTTAGCATTCATCTGCTGACATCAAGGCCATTAGCAGTCATGACAGGCTCCGGTGTGGTGAACGAGCTGTAGTGTAGCAGAGCGTAGCAGAGATCAAGGGGGATCATGGTTGTGAACACAACCATGATTTGCATCACAAAGACCCTCCTCCAATCTCTGATTGGTGGTTTTTGACCTTGCAGTTTATTTCTGGAAGAGCTCCATCTTTTATAGATTATCTGTCTCATATTATACTGTCACAACATGATGATAGTTTTAACAAATGTGTAAAACAAACAAACGAAAAAAAAATGTTTTTTTTATTAAATGTTTATAATTCAGCTTTATGTATACCCATGGTTCCAAAGAGACTTTGAAACAAAAATAGATGTAGATTTGTTTTGGTGCCCTCTGCTCATGATTTTTAACAGGATAATTCAAAACATATGGCTTAAATATAGTCAGAGATTCCCCTCTCTGTATTTTCCAACTTACTGCAGGTTTTGCAGCTCAGGTGATTTAGTAAAAATGTAACTCTAATTTTTTACAGGGTAACATTCATAGCTGAATTACTTTTTGCTCGTCTTCATCTGGGATGTTAGTAAGTGTGCAGGATGTCGTGTTAATGTGCGTTGGCTGTGCAGCAGTAAAGCACGTCCTTAAACTGTCATTGAAAATCTCATTGTAGTTCATAAATACATCTGAAACTTAGCTTTTCTAATTGAAAAGGGAAGTCGACGGGATCGTTGTTGATGTTGTTAAACTTTTTAACTTTTTTTTTAATCAGCTCATTGTTTCATGCTTTATGTTCTAGTCAGTTTTTAGCTGCAGCTCCAGGCGGTGCTGAACTCCAGGTTTCCGTTCTGTGTTTCAGGCTGAGGTGGAGCTCTCCTCCCTGAAGGTTAGCCGTATTCCTGTGGTCGCTGCCGGGAGCTCGCCTGTCTTCCTGCCGCTCAGCAGAGACGACCAGGCGGGCCAGATGAACCCTCACCTCCCTGTCATCATCCTGGAGCCTTCCGGACTCATGCATACTCTGGGTGGTGAGACACACACACGCACTCACACACATCAATTTGTTGACTCCTCTGGTAAAGATGTGTAGATTCCTTAAAAGGTAGTTACTGTAACATTTCATTTAAAATGTCTTGTTGTTTTTAAGATTCATGTTCATGACTGAGAACAGAACCAGGTCACATTTTCTCTGCGGCCATTTGATGCTTTCATCACTTATTCTGTTTTTGTTCGCCTCAGTGTTTGTCTTCAGTTGTAACAGGTTCCTGTAAAAATATAGTTTCACTGCAGTATATTCCTGGGTTTGATCATTATGGAAAAAGAAACATATTTATTAGTTATCCTTACTCCATACTTCTTTGTTGTCTTCCTTTTCTGTTTTTCCTCCATCCCTCATGTCCTTCTTTGCTGCTGTTCTTCCTTCCTTCTTTCTGTCTTTGCTTTTGTTGTTCTACCTCCATTACGTCTCTGCTCCTCCTTCTTTCTTTCTGCCTTTCATTTTCTTTCTCTCTCTCTCTTTATTACTTCCTTCCCTCCTTCTCTACGTCTTTCCTTCTTTGCTTCCTATTTCTCCAAATCAAGCCCGCTGTAAAATCATCCACCATAATTTCATAGTGAGCATTACTATTTAATTCATTAAAGTGAACAGGATAGGTAAAGGTACAAAATAAGAAAAGATTTAAATGGAAAATAGTTTGCACTTTTTCTCTCATCTTTCTCAAACAACTTCTCAGCATATAGCTGTCATCTAATAGTTGTCATGGCGACTCAGTGACCTTCAAGATGCCCCTCCATGCTGCCATTCTCTTGCTGTCTTCCTGTTCAGACTTTCTTTTTCTCCAATACTTTAGTTTCTGAGCTGAGCAGCAGCTCCTGTATCCTGACATGCAGATCAGCAGTACATCTACAGCACTTTAACTCTGGGCTAAATATGAATCTTCATTGCATTTTTAATGTGAAGCCATGTTTCTAAAATAAGAGATGATTTTTATTTTAAGGCGTTTTACACATCAGCCCCAGGGCTGCTAAATATTAGTCTGTATCTTTATTTCATAAACTTCCTCAAATGCATCTCAAGCTGCAAAGCTTTGCAATCGCAGATGCAGAAGTTGCATAATAAATGAGCTATTTTATTATCAATTCTAGTTCCATTTTTAACTTGTGCATCTATGATTTGTAAATAGACTGTTTCACAAAGTTTCACTTTCTGACAAGTTAGAGCACCACCAACTGATTACTTTTGTAATGTTTCTCCTATCTACAGCTGTATTGATACACCCATCTTAAAATTCTTTGAACTAAATTAATAGGTTGTCAAATTATATGCTGTAAAATTCACGAAGTAATCTGCTTCTGTTAGTGGAGTTTTCCACATATATGTGCTAATCTGATCCATATTGCATAAATTTGTCATTTTCCTCTCTCTACTTCCCTCTCAGCAGTGCCGGGCCTCGACCCCGTCCCTTTGCAGTTCGCACCGCAGTTAGACCGGCTGTCTCCAGGGGGCGTGCAGGCCCACAAGCCGCTGAGCAGAACCCGCTCAGAACCCCTTCCCCAGAGCCCGCGGGCCCTCCACAACCATCTCCTCCAGCAGCAGCACAACGTGCAGCTGCTGGAGAGGCTCAAGCAGCAGACTCACCTGGGAAAGGTACCAACACATTCTGAGCCACATTTCATAAAATCTGATCAAGAAAAAACACAAAGTCCTACCGAGTAGTTTGGTGTCTAGTGCAAACATCTCATTACAGATGAAACAAGACAAAACTAACTTAGAAGTAGCTTTTCAGCAAGAAATGTGAGCTTGTATTAAGTTAATAACTCATAAAAATGATGAAAAAGTTTTAGCTATATGTAAAATAATTTGCCTGTTGAACTGTATTTCTCATTACTTTCAAGGAATTATTGACTTAAACTCACATTTTTTGCTGAAAATGTTATTTATAAGTGTTAGTTTTGTCTTATTTCAAGTGTACTAAGTCTAGAAACTAGACTGGTAGAATTGTGTGGTTTAGCAATGTATAAAGGATTTATGCAGGACGTTACCCTGAATTATTTTATGTTTTATCAACCACGGAGTTCTGGGTTTTTATATGTATATGCAGCATATTTATGGTTGATTAACATAAAGTGTAGTGAAAAGAAAATATGTTTTTAAATAAAAATATATTTGAGTTAACACTTTTTGATGCTTCCTCTTTGCAAAATAGTTGAGAATCTATCAGATTGGGAGGAATAGTGTCTCTGAACAGCAGTTTTTCTTTGTAAAAAATATATATTTTATAACATTTGAAATGTTTATTTTAAAATAAAAAGATTTGTAATGCTTCTAAACTTTGACTTAAAGTATTGATAAATCTTGACATATGTAAGAGTTTAAATCCTGCTTTTGTTGTGGTTACGACAGGTCTTTATCAGATTTGTTACATGTGTTTGCAGATAGAGTTTCTGCAGGTTTCATCAACTCAAATTTCATACCTTTTAAGACAATTATGAATGAAATCTAAGACCTGCACCATGTCAGGAATATACAAAAGGAACAGCCTTAAATATTCAGTGAGAAGTGTTGTGCTGTGTTATGTACGCTTTTTAAAAATAGGAGGCAACATTCAGGATGTTCTGACAGTTTCAAGGTTACAGTTTTAAATCTGTGCACCTCAGTTTCAGTTTCACATGTAGTTTCACTGCTATGTTTTTAGCACTACTGCAATGACTCCAGTGTGATGCTTTATTTGAAAAAAAAAAAAAGATAAAAATCCAGTTTTATTATTATTAGTAGTACATCAGAAGTGTACTTTCCCACAAAAATGTGGAGCAGTTCTCCCCTTTGTCTCTTAATTCATCATCTTTTTCACGTCCTGAATGATCTCGGTGTTCCATCTGCCTGCAGCTGATGTCCAAGTCCAGCGAGAAGCCCAGACTACATCAGATCCCTTCTGAGGATATGGATTCTGAGGATGGCGATCGACCTTCACCCACAGAGACCAGCTACCAGAGCAGAGTGCGAGTGGAGTCACAGAGGGAGGCGGAGCCGACCGGATCCAAAGCCCACGAAGAGCAAATCAACCTACAGCATGCGCTCATACTCAACCAGGTTCGGGGGGGGAAAAATCACAAACATTCTTCCACAGAAAGTTCAGAAGAAGAATGCAGATCACCTGCTGTTTGTCTTTATTCCTCTAGATGGCGACATAACTCTTTAAAAAGCAGATTCTCTGTTGTGTCTCTCCTTGACGCTGCTCTGTGTCTTTCCCTCCGACCAGTCGTTGCTATATGAACAGCAGAAGCAGCTGCAGCAGATGCATCAGCAGATGGAAACCCTGGTTGTGCCTGTGTTCCGCGGCGGTGGGCCGGCCTGCGGGGCTGGTGTCCATCGGGCGCTGTCGCGTACACGCTCGTTGCCGGCCTCCACCTCGCTCACTCCGCCTGAGAACACCCTGAGCCTGACGGTGCAGGACACTGTCAGCAAACCCCGCTTCACCACGGGTGAGTCCCGTGTCCCAAAGGTGCTGACGTAAATATGACAGGACACAAATTTCATTTCTTTTCAGCAGGGGTGTCACTAGGTTTTAAGGAAAAGAGGGGCTCAGCCCCCGGGAGACAAACTGGATGTGAGCAAATATAGCAGGAAAGTACAACATGTCTCAAACAGCAACAAAACAGAAACAGAACATAATTTTAAAATTATGTTCTGGGTAATAAAAACATCTTCTACAACAAAATAACAAAAAATCTGTTGATCACATGATAATCAAAGTTAGCTCAATAATTTCCAGTCACATAATTGTTTATTTTCCTTATGAGTCTCATTCACTTCCAAAGAGACTGGATGACAAAAGACGTCACTCTGGCGCTTAACTGGCAGTTTTGGTTTTTCATAATGATTAATACTTTAAGAAGAAGGATTTTGTTTATTGAGACTTTATAATCCATTTTATTAATGCTTTCCACTGTGAGTGACTTCATTACTATTTTATTTGTTGTTTTTGTTTATTTTATTTGTTTATTTGAGATATTTAAAATGTTTTCCAGTTCTAGTGTTAATTGTTGTTTAGAAATGAAAGTTTATTGATCTTTGAGAGAGTGTACTTAACATCACAATGTTGTTGTTTTTCTTTTTTGCAATATTTCTGGAGCAATTAGTTGTCCAGCAAGTTATTGTGACAGGCCCAAATTTACTACTGCACACATTAAATTTGCTTTTACATCTTTGAATGAGTTTGTGAAGCTACTGATATATTTAAGTTTGCTCTTCTGGTGCAGAATCATAACTCAGTACATTTTTGTCTGTGTTCGAAAAAACCCCAAAACATTTTAAGTCAATTCAGCCATAGTGTTTCTGGATTGGATCAGTATCAACGAATGCGAAACCGCAGATAACGACATTGGTGTCAGAAATCAAATACATCCCTATTTGGAATACCTTCAATTTACATAAAATCTGAATATTAATTTTTTTTAAAATCAGACACTGTCAATTTAAATATAAGATTATTTTTTAAATTTTTTTTTTTTAAAGATTTTCTGCACAGTGATCAGAGTTTTACTTATAGCCTGGACTTTTCCTGGATATGAGCGTATTGAACATGCTACTGAATATTAATCATTATTTTGTTGTCTCTTTTTTTTTTCTTCAGGGCTGGTTTATGACTCTCAGATGCTAAAACACCAATGCACATGTGGAGACAACAGCAGTCATCCAGAGCATGCTGGGAGAATACAGAGCATCTGGTCACGACTGCAAGAGAGAGGCCTGAGAGGGCAGTGTGAGGTAAAACACACACGCATACTCACAGTTAGCATTAAAGGTTGACTTTGCATGTTACTGTGTACACATTTTTGTTTCCTACCACTTTCCCTTGTTTGTAGGATTTAATGTAAATTTGATGATGATGAAAAGAAAGAGTTTTCAGAGTAACCTTCATGTTTTGCTCTGCAGAGTATCCGCGGTCGGAAGGCCAACCTGGAGGAGCTGCAATCGGTCCACACGGAGCGCCACGTGTTGCTTTACGGCACAAACCCCCTCAACAGGCTGAAACTGGACAACCGCAAACTGGCTGGTTGGTCACGCCCTGCGCCGATAGATCCAAACATTTTGGAAATGTGTTCTCTATTCAGAGCCATCAAATCTACACTGAAGATAAAACATGCTAAAAATAGATTCAACTGTTTCTGTTTTACAGGAATCCTCTCACAAAGGATGTTTGTCATGTTGCCATGCGGCGGAGTCGGGGTAAGAGGAAACATTCATGTATTAGTGGAAGCTGCTTAATACGTCCAGATTGCTGTTTTGATGAAAGGTGACATTGTTTTAAAGAAAGATGGAAAAAATGAGCAAAAGAAGGATGACAGGAAAGACATCAAAGAGAGAAAGAAAGCAAGCGGACTTGGTCCTCCTGACAGCCTGTGTCGAATCGTGACAGATCGGACTAATGAAAGCAGCATGTCCGTGACCAGGGATGAAAAATATGCTTTGGATTTTTACTGTCAGCCAGATGGACAGAAAAGAAGGAGAAAAACAAAAATAGAATAATGGAATGTGAAAAATATAAAATGATGATATTAAAGTTATAATTAGTTTTTTTAAATTTTGCCTGAAGATGTGGCAACTTGTTAGGAAGTGGGAAAAAAATCCCTCATAGTGTTTAGATTATTTTAGCAACTTAAAACAAAACAAAAATGTTAACTTCTATTATAGAGAGTAGCTCAGGGTTGTTCATCGTGCGGTTTATGGGCCATTTGTGGTTCCCGGATTGCTTTTGTGCCCCCCCCCCAACTGCAATTTGGCAAACCTATTAATTCGGTGGTTGATGCAGGTGGAGACTTTGATTAATGACAAACTGAAATCCTTTTGTAACAGCGAATCGAGGAAGTACAAAACAAAGTATTTATCTTTTTGTAGCTACACTTTGGTCTCATTTTTTAAATTGATTGTACATATGTCTTTTTTTACTTGAAAGCAGACTATGGTGTATCCAAATGTTTTTTTATGAAGTTCAAGTAATTGAACTCTGTTAAATTTTCAAAAGGGTGACTAAAAATATTTTTTAGGTCCAGAGAATAAACAAAAAGGGATTTTCCATTCCAGAAAAAATAGAAATCAGTCAACCTCCAAAATATCTATGATTTGAGTTTTTTTTTTTAAAGAAGGGAAACATAAAACCTTATTTGTGTTTTGATCTACAGTCATTTTAACACCTTTTTTCTCTAACTACTCTATTACATTTATGAGCTTTCCTGGTCATAGAGGAGTGTGTGTCTAAATGTTGATATGTTTGTTGTGATGGACAGGTGGACAATGACACCATCTGGAATGAGTCACATACTTCCACGGCGTCACGCATGGCGGCGGGCAGCGTCGTTGAGCTGTCATTCAGGGTGGCCAAAGGAGAACTCAAGGTCAGAAACCAGAGAGCAGCCGTACTAAACCGTTAGCTGAAGTCGAATAAAAATGTTTCCTTCAGTTACAATTAACGCTGAAACTTGATGTACTCGCAGTGAAGTACACCTACTTCACTGCAGGTTGTAGACCTTTAAACTGCTATGTTTTTTTTCTGTTTGTTGAACATAAAATAGCAGAACAATAAGCAGGAGGAAGCAGCAGTCACAGTTCAATCAGAATCAGGTTCCTTCAATGTAAAATGAGTTTTAATTTGGATGGATGAACATTTATTGCCTTTTGACCTAGTTTTAATATGTACGCTTTTATGGAAGCAAAGCAGAGAAAATTATAGTTTGATCACAAAATTAACAATCATAGCCATTTATTTTTATCATCAGAAGTCAGATTTCTTTCCAGCAATAATTTTTTCCATTAAGGATACGATAGATGCCCGTTTTTAATTTCAACATATACTAATTTACTTCTTTGCAGGAACTAAGTTGTTTAGTGGAAGAACTAGTTTGTCACTGGCAGAAAGAATCACATCTGTTTTTGCCATGACTACTTCAGGTGACATTAATTATTCATAAAATATTTCTTTTACTGTTAGCAGTAAAGAATATTAAAGATGGAAAACTAAAACAAATCATTTAATATTAGATTTGTTATGGCAGGTTAAAATGCAGCATGCTGACAGTAGCAACATGATGAATGAGTTGCAGGTTAACACGTCCTTATCTGCTGCACAGAACGGCTTTGCTGTGGTCAGACCGCCAGGACATCACGCCGACCCGTCCAACCCAATGTGAGTGTGTATATATGCTCTGTGTTTTATACAACCACAGTAAATGTACTTTTTTTTTTTTCTCTTGTCGTTTTGTCAGCGCCACTCCTTCTTTTGTTGTTGTTTGTTTATGGGCTTTTTTTCTCTGAAAACCTTTTTGGAATACACTGATGTGTTTTGAGACTATTTTCAGCAACGTTTCCTTCACAAATACTATAAAACCATTTCTTAGTAATGGAAGCTTGACAAAGCAATAGAAACCAATGCAATAAACATTTAGGTACTATTTTGAGAAACGTGTCTGTGATCAGAATTTGTGTTCAGAATTTACAGAAGTGAAATATAAGATGATAATTTTAAGAGGACCTTATGACAACAGTCCATCTAATTTAGGCTTAGAATATTGCTTTGATAAAAATGTGGAAATTAGATATGTCCATCTTTTTATGCATTTTAGGCTTTATGTTTGGCTTTAAAACCAACAAACCATAATTTATTTCTTTAATTTTGAATCTTTTCTTGATCTGATAAAATTTTCATTTCAATCAAGAAAAAGTCATATATTTAATTTCTTTAATTTTCCAATAAAACTGATTCTGACTCTATACTATTTATTACGAACAACACCTTAATAAAAACATTTTAATGCTTTCATCAAATATAAATTATAAAAATAATCAAACCAGCAAAAGGAAATAGTAACATAAATTAGTTCATAATTGTAGAAATTGCTGTTCTAACTAAATTTGTTATTTTTCATGTTTTTATTTAGCTTTTAATTTTCTGTGTTTGTGTTTTAGGGGTTTCTGTTATTTTAACTCTGTTGCCATAGCTGCCAAGCAGCTTCAGCAGAAGCTCAATGTCAGCAAGATCCTCATCGTCGACTGGGTGAGATGTCGCCCAGTTGTACTCTGTCAGCAAAGCCTTAATAAAAATTCATATCCTGTCTGTGTTTTATTTATTTAATCAGTGGATATTCTTTCTATAGGACGTTCATCATGGTAACGGCACCCAGGAGGTGTTCTACAGCGACCCCAGCGTTCTGTACATTTCACTTCATCGCTACGATGACGCAAACTTCTTCCCTGGCAGCGGTTCACCAACTGAGGTTGGGTGAAAATCTCTCATATTTTTAGTGAAAAGCGAAGCATCAGAGAAACACTGGGTCTGACTCTGTATTATGGGTTTCAGGTTGGTTCTGGAGCCGGTGAGGGCTTCAATGTGAACATAGCCTGGACCGGAGGCTTGGAGCCGCCCATGGGAGATGCTGAGTACCTTGCTGCATTCAGGTACAAGTGGCTCCTTCTCCTTGTTTAACCGTAACTCACTGAAACAGGGGACATTTATCTCAGTTAATTGGTTTGACATTTTTATTGATTAGCACTAGAATAATCCACACAAGCCTTAATTAGAAAATTTCCCCTCGTTTCCTTCACACCGAGCCACAACAAACAGCCTGGCTGATCAGCGTCTCGGCTGCACATTGTCTCTGACGCACTTCTGGCGTAATTCAGAATCTTTGTCATTTGGAGAGCATGTGTTGGCTGCTCCCTGGTTTTTCCAGCAGCCTCAGATGTTTTACTGTAACTACTCTCCAGGTCTTGTTTTCGATAGACTGCGGATGTATGACTTCCTGATGGTGGGTAGGGTAATTGTCATTGGTGGGTGTTTAGCACCAATAAAGATTCAGTCATGTGGTCGTTTTGGTCGCCTGCGATATTAAACCTGGAGGAAACTGTGTGGTTATGGGAAAAAGAGCCACAGCGAAGAGTTGACAGATGCACACGTACCTACTTGTTTTCACATAGAAACAAACCAAATCCATGTTTCTATGATTCTTCTAAGGAATGGATCAAAATTCATAGAAAACAGTTGAATGTCTGCTGACGATCTGCTTGAAATGTGCCGATCCTTCAAATGTAAGAGCTTTTATATTAGCTAGTTTTAAGAAAAAAATGAACTGTCAGTTCACAGGGTCAGTCTCAACCCTGTGTAGTATGACCTCTGGCATTTCTGCTGACTGCACCAGTAGAAAGCCAGAAATTTTCAGTGTGACTCTAGAGAGTTTCTGAGACAAAGCAGATCACGTTTAATGGCAATAAACAATAAGTGTCTAGTTTTTAGTCACGTTGCATGTTTTTGTTTACATCCTGAAATTATGCGCCCGGGCATCACGCCAGAGGGCAAAAAGCAATTTTTTAACATGCCATCCCTACCTGCGCTGCCTCTGTAGAACAATTTTGTACCTAAATGAAATCTGTACACGTGGCTATCACTAACTTATTGCAGTGTCCCAAAGCAAACAGAAGTATAACTCAAAACCACTCGTATTCTTTTTCTCTCATTCTCTGGGTCGGATGTGCTACACATAGGCCTGTTACCACAACAACCAACTGACAAAAGTTTCACTGGCGTATCAGTGTTCAACACCAAAAAAAACACACAAACATTTACTGCACAAAGAACAGAAAAATACTTCACAGTATTTTCAGGCTCTAAGCTTATTTTGCAGGTATTAATAAGTGATGGTATAAACACAGCGGTGGCTGATTAGCTCATTTAAACACCTGCTCTTCTCATGTTCTGCTAGAGAATAGAGTTGTGGTTCGCTTATATTTGAATTGAAAAAAAAAAACTGAATTCAGCAGCACATCTATATGTTAAAGTTGTCAAAGTCAAGCGAGCATAACTGACCTACTTCCCTCTCCCTCACTATTTTTTTAATTACAACTTTTCATTGACCTGTGAAATTGGACGTTGTTTTCCAGTTGTTGTAGTGTTGACAATTAGCAGCAACACATTGTGTTCCTTTTTCTTCTACATATGATGCACACATTTAAGAGTTAGCACGTCATATTGACAACTTAACGGCTTAAACCAGTGCTAGCTAATCATCATCAGTGAGCAGCTTTTTGCCCTCCTGTTGGAGGATGGACTTCCACCCCAGTCTCAACCTTGTGGCCTCAAACAGGTGTCCTCCTGGAATTGCCCTGTATTTAGTTTATAGCATTTCATCATAACAAACATAGTTATAGTTTAAGATTTTAAGATATGCATTCTGATCTTCAAAGTACTTTTACTGTGTTAGGCTCAAACGAGGTGCTTTAAAGTTCTCCAACTCTTCACCACCACTTCTTAGCATTGTGTAGCACACAAGGCTTTCAAACATTTTATGGTTTGAATGAAAAAAAAAAAAATCTTTACCGGAATGTGTTTTACGAGGATAAGTTTGTGTTCGTTCATGCTTGAAAGAGGCTGCTTTGCTGCATTTTCACCGTATCCCTGCACTCTTACCTCTCCACCCCCTCAGTTTCCATCACGCCAAACCTCGCCAAGAACCGGCACGTTCCCCCTCTTCCTGTCCTCTCTTCTTATTGATCTTTAATAAGCATCCCCTCCTCTCCTTTAACCTCACCCCGCCCTGTTCCCATCAGGATGCCTGTAGTTACGCGCTCCGGGGGGGACCGTGCTAGTTTTTAATGGGCCTACAGAGGAGGTGGGGTTGGTTTTTTTGCGGTTTACTGTTGTTTACGAGACCGAGTGAAGAGTGGGCTCATGCTCTTTGCTTCAAGGAATCCTTGTGGGAATCAAAACCTTTCTGTGTTTGTGCAATTTGCTTTACGTTTCTATGCAAATTCTGAAACTCATTTGTACTTTTTGACTTTTTGTATCCTTTGAGCTCATGTTGTCCGTTTGCATGTTGGTATGAAGGGGAGGGAGGTCTACTTAGACCCCAGGCAGAATAATGAAAGTAAATGGATCCCAGATGGACTGTTTTTCCTCTCTCTCTCTTTCTATGTCCAATGACGTGAAGAGAGTGACAAGCCTCTAATGGGAAACAGACCCGCGCTCCGTGGCTTTGAACTTCACCGACCTGCAGCGTGGGGCTGCATGAGTCGAGCCTCTTTCCACCTCTTAGCCCCAATGCGGTTTTTTAATTTTTTTTTTCCCGTGACAACAGCGTTGTGGAAATATGCATCGTGCATAAGAACTGACAGCAAACCCACTCCGTCAAGTGGACCTGTCTCACTTGAGGTATTGTAGCTCCTCCAACAGAGAAACAATAGTCCTTTGTCAAGGCAGTTTGAGCTGCTGAGTTTGGGATCTGCCACAGTTTGTGTCACTTGTCAAGTTAATGAGTCTTTAAATTGGATCATAAGTATTTGTTATCTTCATGAGGCTGTCCAGGTAAATTGCTGACAAACCAGAAGATATAGCTTCATTTATATGTCTTATCATTATCATTATTTACAGCTGAGCTGACTTACACTTGAAGAGGTTCATTGTAGCTGGAGCTTTTTAATTAGGCTCATAATAACTCCTTTAATGTGTTGATATCTTTCATTCTTAAATTGTTCTCCCGCAACACTTCACTTTAATCTAATGCCTTATTTACACTGAGCTGTACAACATGAGTCGGATCTGTACAGGGTTACAATAGTTTGGATTTTTTCATCAGTTTAGTTTTATTTCATTGTGGCCTTTTTTCTCTTACGTAGATAGCTTTAATTTTTTTTTTTTTTAAGTACTGTTTAGTTTTAGTTTAGTTTTTATTAGTCACAGTAAAAGTTTCAGTTTTTTCATACTTTGCTTTATCTTTCAGTGTAGAATTCAAGAATGTCAAGTATTTATTTATTTTTATTCTAATATACATTGATGTGGGTCATGAACACTCAACAGAAGATCTCTCATCAACTGACCGGTGTTTTCTCACAACATTTGCTGCCGCCATTTTGCGACTGAGTTATTATGGAGTGCCATAATTTGCCAACAGCTGACGTAAACTGCTGGTGCAGGGGGGAAAAAAAATCTGTTTCACATCACTTCAAAAGACTGATAAATGGACTCATAAACAAGAAAATGAAAAATATTATATCTGTAACTTTTGTATGTTTTGGCTTATGTTATAAATGCAATATAATTTCATTTTCCTTATTGATTAACATTGTTATTTATTTCAGTTAGCGAAAATGTGGTCCGGCTTATTCAGGAGGGTATTTCTGCCACCATTGGACTCTCAATATGTAGACTGAAAATTTAAGTTAAATATTCAGAGCAAAAGTAGTACATTATGTGAATTGTCCTTAAGGCCATCTAGTTTAAAGCTCCTAATCAGCAAAAACATACGTTTTGGTTTTTTTTCAACCACCTGTATGTTCACAGCTCTCTATGTAATAGCAGCACCACATGCTGGCAAAAACAAAAACTACAACCAAAAGGTAGAATCAAAGCAAAACAGGATTTACAAAGTACACGTCACAGACGGCCCGTTTTCATATGAATTTACAACTGAATGTGGCCAAGAATGCTGTGATAGGGGGCGCTACTTTGTCTGTTTCAACAGAAACAAACAAAATAGAGTACAGACCCGGGCTGTACTGTTCAGTGGATACGAGGCATAAATGTTAGAAATACATAAAAGTATTGCAGTAGTTACTCCTGTTTTACCTTTATTTGAAAAGATTGACTGTTTGAAGACAGTAATGATCCCTCTATTATTTTTAGCTTCTACCTTGTAGAACATCTTTCTATTCTTGAGGCTAGATAAATATACTCACTGAAGTGGTCACACCCAGGAGCTTTAAGGTCTTTTATTGGTATTCTGTGGGATAGAACAAGGCAAAGCAGTGCATGATTGTGAACCTGTCCAAAGATGATTGTGTGTTTACAACAAAGATGGTTTCTAAAAATGTTTATGATGAGTGTGGCTTGTATTCAGCCCTCATGAGTTAGCACTTTGTTAAAATCACATTTGCAGGAGGCAGAAACCACGTTTCACCATGGGGATGCTGTGTTTATGTGCATTGTTAGTTGGGAAACGCTTTCAACCTTGTCTTGCATAAACACCACATTTGTGAAGTGCACAATTAAGTTGTTTTGTTTATGCTGGCTTCAAATTAAACATGTGCACTTAGATTAAGTAATAAAGTGTCTTCTAAAGTCAGTTTGTTGCACAAATGTTTTTATTTAAAGATATTAAAATAAAGGATGCTAGGAATAAATGAATGATGAACTTGGATGTATTCAATTTTGATCAAATTTTCTTTCCACTTTAGAAATATGCTCTACTTTGTGGTGATCAATGCCAAAAACATTGAAGGTTGTGGTCATAATGAGACAAAATGTAATGGTAAAGTTAGGCCTGTTTCAATGAACAGTAAATCAATTGATCGCATGAAAAAATAAATGAGTTCAATAATTTCAATTTGCATGATTTCTGTTTTTCTCTATTGTTTCTTTCTTCTATATACTAGATGGTTAAAGTCTTCAGTTTGGTGCTTTGGTCTCAATTTTCCCTTTTTCTGAATAACAGCTTCATTTAGAGACGTCATGATTCATTGCATTTGTTTTTTCTGTTGTTTTTCTTTATTTGTTTTGGATTTTTAAAATGTCTTCCAGTTCCATTGTTAAACGTTCATTAGAATTGAAAGTTTATGGATCATTGAGACTGTGTGCTTGCATTGTTATGACATTACTATTATAGTAATTGAAAATGGTACCAAAACAACAATATCATTGTTTATCGTAATAACGTTAATTTATCATCAAGCAATATTGGTTATCGTTACAGGTCTACGTAGAATTCCTTATTCCTATGATTCCTTCAGTAAAAATTACTCTGATAGTACACTAATATTACATAGAAACAACAATGCAATCACATAACATGGTGCAAACATTTTATTGACTTTTTATTAGTTGAAAAGGCCAAAAATAAAACAATGCGTCCTCAAATTCCTTACAACAGGATTGAATGTTTAAGTTAGGAACCTTTGGGTTGGTGTCTTTGCTCCATGAAATGATGGATCACCTGTTTGTGTCCCTGCAGGTCTGTGGTGATGCCCATTGCCCAGGAATTCTCTCCAGATGTGGTTTTGGTGTCGGCCGGGTTCGACGCAGCTGAGGGGAACCCTGCTCCTCTGGGCGGGTACAAAGTCTCTGCCAAGTGTAAGCACAGCTCTCCAACCACAGCCAGTGTGGTCTTGTCTTCTTTGAAACTTTAATTGCCTGATATTTATTACAGTTCTTGGGACAAAATTGATAGTTGGGCCTTGTGTCCAGTGTGGAGCAAAGAGCAGGATCACATCTCACCTCATTTATTATGTGGTTATTTCATAGTTCAACTTTGTTGCTATGCCACAATGTATGAAACGTACATTTTTATTTATAACATCTGAGACATGGTAACATTAATTAAGCAAGACACTGCAAACATGAAAGCTCTGAGCCAGGTGTACGTTCTATGGGAAACTAAAGAGGCAGTATTATGGAAAGTTGACTTTTTTAAGATTAACATCATGTAATAATGTTTTTCCCTCATCAAAAACATACCTCTTAATCTCCATGGCAACTATTCAACTTTTTTTAAAAAAAAGACAAAAAAAAATAAACGCCTTCAGACTAGCCAGCTGCAATTAGCAAACCGCTGCTGAGCTCATTAAGTGAGTTACTTATAAGAAACACTGGTAAAAAAAAAAGTTGTTGTGACTTCCTGAAGTCAGAGTTTTAGAAAGAATAGGAGCTTCTTTAAAAAGACAGAGCCTTAATTTAAAGGAATTATATTACTGTGTCATATTTCTTTTATATCAACAATTAAGTAACAGAGCTACTTAATTGTACTACAAACTGATTCTACGTTGTTGGAAAACACTTGAAGTGGCCCTTTCCATTGCAACTTTGGCTTTGTCACTGTTTCCAGTTTTTGTAGCTGTTGGTGTTGTAACTGCAGGTCACCTTCCAGCCTTACTGCTCCTCATGTTTGAACTAAGCCATTCCTCCTGTGAATGTTTCTGTGTTTGCTTCAGGCTTTGGCTTCCTGACTCGCCAGCTCATGTCCCTCGCTGGAGGCCGTCTGATTCTGGCCCTTGAGGGAGGTCATGACCTCACAGCCATCTGTGACGCATCTGAAGCCTGCGTCAGTGAACTACTGGGTATACAGGTAAGGCATCCTGGGTAATTTAATTTGTTAAAAGTAACTAATTTATGTCCTAGAACTACTTTTTTAGGTCTAGTACAGTGATGTAAGTATCTGCTATTTTCTATGATTTAACAGATTATTTTTTTTTGTCTTGCAGGACGCAATGCCAGAGGATGTTCTGCTCCAAAAACCCAATGCCAACGCAGTGCGCTCCCTCCAGACTGTGATAGAAATACAAAGTGAGCAGCAGCAACACTTTAACTTATCCACTCTCTGCCTTTTTCTTGCATTAGCAATTAACAGCTGTCCCTTGGTTCAAAGCAGGAGTGTTCAAAGTGAGGCCAGGGGGCCATCTACAGTCTCTGACCTGATTTAAAAAGTTTAATAAACTATGACATATAGAGTTAAAATCTACCTATAAAATGTTAGGTTCAGTGCAAAGTGATCATCGTTTTCCTTCAAAAAAGATGCTAATTATGGCCATATCCTGACTTACACTACGACGTTTGGTGCGCCCAAAACTGCTGTTAATTGTTGTTTTAAAATGTCTCTCAATGCAAGTCTTTTCAAATAAAGACTAACCTAGAACCTGTGTTTATTGCTCAGAATAGACAACATATTTTTTTTCAGATTTCTTCAGTTAAACCTGAAACACAAAGAGTGAATTCTGCAAGTTATCGACTTATCTGCTGAGTTTGAAACTTTTTAATAACCTACTTTGAATAATTAATTTAGCTTACTGTTTAATAACAAGGATCAACTGGAATGTATGTGTGGTTAAATTGAAATGACTTTGGGGCGTGCTGTGGTGGCGCAGGGGGTTAGCACGCCCCACGTTTGGAGGCCTCAGTCCTCGACGCGGACGTCGCGGGTTCGACTCCCGGTCCCGGCGACCTTTGCCGCATGTCTTCCCCCTCTCCTCACCCTCTTTCCTGTTTGCCTACTGTAAAAGATACGAGCCACTAGCGCTGCAAAAACTCTTCGGAGAGAAAAAAAAATAATAATTTAAATGATTTTGTTATAAAGTGCCATGAGATGACATTTGTTATGAATTGGCTGAATTTGAATCGTAACATGAACTAATAAGCAAACTGGATGACTGTGCGCGCGCTGCAGGTCAGTACTGGCAGAGTGTGAAGGCCCACAGTGGATCGGTGGGCAGGTCGTACGCTGCCGCTCAGAGTAAGGACTGCGAGGAGACGGACGCCGTAAACGCTTTGGCCTCGCTCTCTGTGGGAGTCATCTCCAACAAGAGGTACACGTTCCTCCCAACATGCCAAAAACACACTCACACACAATGCCATCCGACTAACACCTGCTCCTTCCCTCCAGGCTCCTGGACGAGCCGATGGATCACGAAAGCAACTCCATGTAGGAGAACTTGCAGAAATTCAAGAAAAAAAAAGTGCCTCACCAACCACGGGTTCTCCATGGCACTGTCTGGGTTTTTTGCAATGCCACTGAGCCCATCTCCTGCTTCCCCACACCAGTTAGCCTTCTTCACACTCAACCTCACCAGCCGACACACAAGATCGAACCTCAGATCTGGTAACCACTTGTAGCACTACCTGCAGCTGAGAAACCTTGGGAAACCTCACCAAAGAGCAATACAAGTCCACTCTGACAGACTCCTCATCTCTCCTGACTGACAGCCACTCAAAGAGCTATGGGAGACAAAAAAGAAATAAACAGTTTTGGAGATCAGTTGAGATTCTCCTTGAAGCACTGTGTACCAGCAGCTGATTTGATGCCTTAACCTCACCCCGTGTTTTTTTTGTTTTTTTTTTGTGAAGCCCCAGCATCAGGTTTTACAGTGAGAAGGACTTCACATGTGAGAGCTGGAGCAAACGCTGACCAAAGGGGACGATGAACAGACATACCGTGTCGGACGTGCAACGGGTCAACACACAACAGCATTGCAACGAAGACAAAGAGAAACGTACTGAGACAGTTTAACCACTAGACCATGACGGTAAAGAACTCAAGGAAACAGAGTGAATGAAGACACAAAATGGACAACTGTGGTTTCTAGAAAAAAAGGACAATTGTCCTTTGTTGTTTTATTGCACTGTTCAGTCCTTAATGTGAACCATAAGAAATTCCAAAGCTCTGGGATCACACAATTCCTCTTTGTAGTTTTTTTTCCTAAGATCTGGATAAAATAGTGTTTGTTATATTGTTTCCAAATTCTTTTTTTTCCTTTCTTACTCTTTTTATTCTGGCCGAAATACTGTAGAGTTGTATTTCCTGCCAACTAAACCATAAAAGTAGGCGAGAATATCTTTTTTTCACTGCTGTTCAGCGTCTTACTCTGTCTTGCATACAGACATAAAACTCATTCCGACATGTACAAAGCAAAGACGAACTATTATTTTACCACTAGTATTGAATGCTATATATTGATGTTTTATTTTTGAGACTAAAGGCGTGAATCATTCCACCCTGGCACCACTGAAGACTATTGTATTGTTCTATATAAGCAGTACTGTTGAAGCACTTATTATGACAAGAGATGCACCAATCAGATTTCTGTGGCCAATTTCCAATATCCAGTGTTATGTAAAGATCCCACCTACTAATGTTAATGTGACCCAATTCCACTTTCTGGTTAAAACCTCTTTTTTTATTTTGAAATATTTCGTGCATTCTGTACAACAAAGCAAGAAATCAGCAAACGCAAATAGACATGTTGGCTGCAAGAACTAAAGGAGCAACCACAAAAACCACAAAAAAATGAAAGCATAGCGTTGATATGACGTTGGGGCCATAAATAAACCACAAAAGTCTTTAAACAAAGGGTTACATAAGATGATACTGAAATGGAATATGGAGGCATAAACTTTGTAGATGAGGTTCTGTGAAACAATGAACCAGAAAAGCATCAACACATTCAGTCAATCTGTACAGTCGACCTCGGGTGTTTCCTGGGGTTAAGGGCCATGAATACGTGAGACGCCCTCTAAACATGCCAATAGCTGCCTATTTTAATCATTGAAACATCAAATATATAATTTGATGTTTATAATGTATATTATATAATATACATTGGAAACCGTCTTAGAAGCTAATATTGCAGTCCTCCTTAGTTCCATCCTTTGGGGTTTCACCCAATTAGCATCACATAAAATAAATGCCACTCCTGGATTCGCTGTTATACAAAAAAACAGCCAATTTCAGCTTCCCAAACTTAATCTTCTTTTGAATATATTGAGTATTACATTCTTTTGAAGAAAAAAATTGCATTTAGCTTTGGATGATGCCACAGGAGGCCCTCCTCAGTTGAATTGCACTTATCACACCTGGAGGACAGTGAAGGTAAATGCTGCTCAGGATAGCCTTGGCGTAATGAAGCTTCTAGAACCTGTAATTAAAAGCCTGCATGTGTCAGAGAACACCTGCTGTAATACGGGCTTTTTACTATTTTAAAATAATGACAAAATTATTTCAGAATTGTTATTTAGCTTTAAGCATCATGTATTAGCAATTAGCATGACTATCATTGGTAAACAATCCTAGTTTTTTTTGTTATTTTTTGTTATTTCCTTTATTTAACCAGGTAAACCCCGTTGACATCTGGATTTCATTTTCAAGAGGGACCTATGCAGAAGTCTAAGCCTTGTTCCTTTCAATTAGCTCCTTCTACTTTTCTGCTTCATTTTTCTTAAATATTAAACACTTCACAGAGACCAGAAGTTGCTAACTTTGAGGATTCTACTCTTAAGAAACAACTTCCGCATCAAAGAGAGTTGTAGTTAGCACCAGGTGTGGTGGGGGGATCAAGCTGAATTTCGGACGATACCAGCCACAAGACTGGTGCATCTCTAAAAACGACCCAAAGAAAAATCTGCCTTAAAGCAACCTGCTGCTGGCAGGGGGGGTACTGTATGGAAGTGACATGAGAACAGGCCTAATCTTTGGAATATGGTATTCTAACTTTTGGACTAAGGCTTACGTCACATATGCAGTCTTTTCTAAACATTTTGCTTGACGATAATGACTTACTCTGTTCAGATGTTTTTTTTTAAGGAATGAGTCTCATTTTAATTAACAAAACAGTTTTTGTTTGTTGAAGAAAAAAAAAATTGTTGGTAGTTGTATTTCCATGTGAGAATCTTCTGTGTATTTGTAGCAACTCCTCTTTTCAAATAGCTACAGTTTACCACAGAAGCTGATGGTGAGCAATCCAGTCTTTCAGGACTTTGCATTCCAATATCAATGGGATTAATAATAATTAATAATTGCTATTAATCAATAGCAAGATTGTGTTTGTTAGTGTTGTAGAACGGAGATGGTCAAACTTTGTTCTATGCATCCTACATTACATCGGGTTTGGATGAGTCGTGCTAAGGTTGTTTTAGACAAGAGCTGTGGTTGGCTGCGTGTATTTTCTGGATGAAAACGGTTCAAACTTCTCATACTTCTAGACACTAACCTCCGAAAACTTTTACTAATTAAAAGCAAATGTGGCTTCATAGTTTCTCTTTGCAATTTGTTTTTTACTCAGAAATTCTAAACTTTTAATCTTCTCTCACAATTTGATAATATACTCAGAGTATTGTTGTTGTTGTTTTTTACCTCCTTCCATGTTTAAAGATGAAGGAGACTTGAACTGAAGGAAATATGGGTTTGTCACTAAGAAAATTGTGCCGGCCTTTTTTACAATCAAACCCAGCAGATTTTCTTCCCAGCAAAGGTTGGACTGTTTCTGCAGAACTGAGACAAGTCTGTTTTCTGTCATGGAGAGTCTGGTTGGAATTTGTTCCTAATTTTCTCAGTGGGAGGTGTCAGCATTGAAACAAAGTGCTGTGTCTGTCTCATCCAGCGTGGCCAGCAGCAGCTGCATGTGTGTCGTCTGTGTGGTAAAATGTTGTCTGTGATTGTGTGTGCACTTCTCTCATGTGTTGTGTGCATGCGTTGGCAAGTATTAAAGTGTCCGAGTGCATCCATCGAATACTGTAAATGACCTCTGTATGATAGTTCCCCCCTTGTATTTGTCTTACGAAGAGGACGGTTCTGCCTCAGCTCTTCGTTCCTTTCATTACTGATGTAATTTGTACATTCTTCTTAAAGAAAGATGCTGTAAATAGAAACTGAGACCAAAATACACGTCACACGTGTGCCTTGACGCATTCAGTAGCATGTGTATTGGTAGTTTTTAAACTAACTGGACTTAAAGTAACTTTGTATCTCAGAACATGACATTGAAATCTTTGTTTCATTCTTACTTAACTTGTATTTTTCACATTTCCTACCATGTGTATGTATAGAAAGATTGTCTATTTTATACTTTTTGCTTTTTCTTCTTGATTAAAAAAAATTCTCTGCTCTAAGGCTTGTTTTTGTCTTTAATTCTTGTGCAAACATGCACTACGCTCATTGTCTTGACTTACTACTTTGACTTGCACTGTAAACTGTAACATTGTATTTAATTGAAAAAGATTAGTGATTATAACTTGACTTTGGTCAAGATTTGGTAACTCTTGATGTCCAGTGAATTTTTGGTTGTATGGTGAATTAGTGAAATGAAGTGAATTTTTTTATGTAATTTTAATTTATTTTATTTTTGCAAAGTTATACTAAGCACTTAATTGAAATACATTATTATTATTAGTGCCAGCAGCAGCTAGCAACTTTTTTGTCACAATTAGTTTTAAGATGTTTAAGATATTTCAAATGAAAAGCTTCATTCATGCAGTCATTAAGACTGAGCCTCTTTCAGAGCTCAGACTTATCTGCTAAAAAAGATCTTAGCAGATATTTCTTTGCATACATAACTACAAGTGAGTTGTTTGTCCATCCTTATTACCATCCTATTGTGTTTGTTTTATTGGAAAAAGTGAGCAACCGATCACTGCTTTCTGTATTTTCTGTCAAAGTTTGAGAGGAAGAAACAAATAAAAAGCAGGAGCCAGGAACCGTTTCAATCCTGTAATTTCTTATGTAAATAGTTTCAAGTTTTAAAAAAGTGCCTTTAAAATTTGGAGTTTATCTGCATGTACCAAAATTAGAATAACTAATTAGGTTTAACAGTGTAAAAGTTTTAAACTGAGTTCAAAAATAGGAAATTCAAAAGCTTAAATCTTTCAATCTTCTACTTTATCACTATTCCATTGTAATATTGTTCTCCATCATGTTAAAACACTCCCTGATCGTTGGAAACGGTTATTTTTGGAGGATGTTTTGATCCCACTCTTTATTGATGGCAGAGTTTTTGGGGTAGAAGTGGGAGTCAGCCGTCTCCGTTGGATGAGAAGCAGCGTGACACGTGTTGCATCATGACACGGGGCTCTTGGTAGCTCTGGCTTGCTCCTTGATTTTCCAAAATGTCCAAAACAATCAGAAGAAGGATTTATTTCTTTAGAGCAAACAGTCTTACACCTGCTTATTAGTGTTCCTCCTAGTACTTTCTGCAGAACTTTGCTCTTTGTGGTTTTTCTACGACTCGGTGGGAGAGCTCAACTATGAGCTGTGCATTTCATAAAATCCAGACTTTGTGGATAAGAGGCAAGAAGAAAGACATTGTTAAAAGACAGATGTAAAAAAAAATCCTGTTTGCAGTTTGCTACCAGGCATTACCCTGAACAAAATTATTTTTTTTTAGTAAGTAACCAACCTGCTGAACTTTGCACTGGTGGGGAGCGCTCGGTAGAAAATAATTTTTCTCTTGTAAAACCTTTTCCCTGCCAGTGAATGTTTTAAAGATCTTAGTAGAAAAACAATAGCAGCAGTCTTTTCTTCAGAGGTATAGACTGCTGACATCTACACCTCTTGTATATAGAATCTGCTAATTAGATTGCTAGTGATTTTAGTTGGACTCTTTTGTAGCTCCATCTGTGATGTGACTGAAAGAAAATAAGCAAACTTTGTGTCACAAAATCAAATTCAAATCATATCTTTTGCTTGAAAATAAACTTTTTAAGCCCTGCAAAATCCTATTCAGCAGTGTATTTTCATGCCTCTCATCACGATGAACAGTAACCTAGAAACAATAACTGTCAGCAGAAAAACTCTAAACTACAGGTCTGCAAGTTTTTTACACCACTGCCAAAACTCTTTGGCCATGAACATAAATTCCTTACAGCAAAAATCTTGTATTACTTAAACTGAGGTGGCTGCAGCTTTTATCACCTCTCATAATGAAATATAGTTGAAACAAAAAGGTGGACTGAAAATAAATGTCCTTGATGGAGAAATGTTGCATTCAAATTAGAAACTTTAAATTTATGATTGTGATAACTTTTACTACACAAAACACATAGCTGCTTTCATATGTCTAATGCAGAATGCTTTGTAACTTTATTATTGTTATTGTTATTATTATTATTACTTTCTGGTTTCGTCATTCTCAAAACTCAGTTTTTGTAAAAGTGTCGGAAATCAACCAGCAGGTCACTGCTTCAATAAAAATATATAATGAAAGAATAACATATACTCAGGACCAAACAGGCTATAAATGTTCAGCATGCTGTAATTGCACACTACCTTGTTCTTTCGCAGAGTTATTAACTGTTCGTGATTGACCAGGCAAAGGCACCAAGACCTCGTTAAAAAAAGAGAGCGGGAGAAGGGAGAGCGGCCCGGGAACAGAGGGAGACAGTTTAACAAGAGAGGCAGGAGACAGAGAGGGCGTGGCGGCCGAATAAATCTTTGCAGCATTAATTGTCAGAGAAAATAAGTGCAGAAGATTGTTGAGGATTGTTTTCACCAAGCAGTTTTAAGAGGGTAGGTTATTTTGAATTCAAAACTCCAAACTAAAGTATTACGTCTTTTAGACATAAATAATATAATTTGGACAATAAAATACATCTTCAATGTAGCACACTTTTAATATAGCTTTCTTTCGCTTATTGATCAATTCTTCGGTCAAAGTATGCATATTGAATGTGGCTGAAACTAGTTTATGCTGTCTAGCAGCTTGACAGCTAATGTTAGCTTAAGTCAGTGGTTCCCAAAGATTTTCTGGGGCCCCTATGGGTTGCAATAAAATCCCCTCAAAAAGAAAAAAAAAAATTTACCTGGCCACACACATCGTTCCACCAGACATAAACTTATACACATATTTTGCCTTCAAACTCCATGGAAGTTTATTTCTCACTTCAGATTGCAACAAACTATCTTTACAGTGAAACACTTTTGTGTAACTGTTTTTTATTTTCATTCATCCCTACCACACCTGTGCCCCCCCCCTCAGGGGGTGTGCCCCACACTTTGGGAACCACTGGCTTAAGTGAACCAGGTTTTCTATTGTGAATTGAAGTCATAAATACATCTCAGCATTAAAAATGATTATCGTTTTACTATCTTACAATTCATTATTTCATCCAGAAATAAATGACAGTTATAGCTGTATCAATATAAGCAAGCTGAAATTAGCTCAATATTTGCTATTGCAGTGAATCATGGTAAAGAGGCAACAATGGAGATAACTTGACAGCAGAGGTAAAAAATACACACATTTATTATCCAGCCTGTAATGTAGTGTCACTTTTTGCCAAATAATTTGGCATCAGACTTTATTTACCTGCTTGAAGAAAAAAGGCAAAATGTTATGGAAGGAACACAAATATAAATTTTGGGAATCTGTAAATTTTACAAAGGGTGCTGTTCTATGTATTCAAGAATCAAGATGAACAGTTTTTATTCATGCAAATACCTGTTTAGAGGGGCCATAAACATCAAATGGGGCCATAAACATCAAAAACCATCTGCAAATCTGCAAAGGAAATTCCCATACAATTTTCTTGAACAAATATATATATTTAAATTCAAAAGTAATGTGGAATATTTTAGCAGCTCTTTTGCAATTTATTCAATATTATCTCTCCTGGATGATGAGTCATTTTGAAAAGTCAAGCATCTTCTACTATGCCAGAGACCTTAAGCCTTCTGAGACCATACTGGACTAAGTGCAGGGCTCAAATAAATTACAATTATTCATCTCAGTTGGAAACTTTTCCTTGTGACAAATGATAGGTTGCTGATCTTTTTGCATGCTGGCACTGAAGTAAGAAGTGGTTTGTCAGGTTTGTCATTGGTTTGTTTTGGAAGGTAATAACTTCCTGCTCATTTCTCTTTGTACTTCTCTTGTTAAAATAAAAGCAAGCGTAAGAATAAAAACCATGGGGCTTCAGTGGGGCAAAAAAGTTAACTTTACAGATACTGGTTTAAAGTATCTTTAAACAAATACTGCAGAGGTATTTTTAGAACCTAATACATGAAGAACATGCAATTTGCAGGGAATGCGTACATGCAAACGGCTACACCTATGCACATGTCCACGTTTGTGTGCATAAATCAGCTCTCACCTCCTCCATCACTCCCCATGGTTTATGCTAAGCCCAGTGGGGAGCCACATCAGCCTCCCCTTTGATGATGACACACATGATTAATGGCTGTACAAAGACTGTTTGTTTTCATTACGCCTCCTCGTCAACGAGCTGTAGCTGTATCAGAGATTCATGCCATGCAAGCTAAATTTGAGCCAGAACTGGAGGAAAATATTTCAACAGGAGTTTCTCTTTAGAACCAGGAGAAAACACAAAGGGACTTGGTTTTGTTTTAAAAGAGGCAACTGCCCCTGGCTACATTTTCCACTGTTACTTGAGTTCTGAGGTGGCCAAGGGATTTCAAGGGCTGGAAAATTAAAAGTTGAAAGGATTTGGGTAAGGCAAAGATCCAGGATCAGTTTCAAGAGTTTCATCTAAACCCTACAGCTGCTGGGTTTTATACATTTCACACAAATTTCCTTTTGCAGACATACGGTGTAGCAGACATACAGAAAAATACTCAACGTAAAGTTTAAATTAGGCTTGTGGTATGTATGCCTTATGGATGCAGTGATAAAATTAAGGGAAAGCTGCTGATTTCATTCTGACTTGAGATCCAAAGAAAACAAATAGATTAAAAGACCTTAAGTAAAATGATTTCTTCTCATGTGGTGGAAAGTTTGCAGAGATAGTCTTTGAACTTTTTCAATGAAGACCAGTTTTCTAAACTCAATTAGAAACAATGTAAACAGAATACACATTCATACAGAGGTCTTACTTTGAGTGTGTTCTAGTGTCCCTCCCCCAATAGCCAGTTGAAACATTTAAATAACAGTCCAGAGGCTCTCTGATTCACAAACCTGAAGAAGTTCAAGGCTAATGTGGCTTACAGAAAGCCCTCACCATCACTCGGCTTTTAAAAGTCTAAAGGAAGTCTGCAAAGGAATCTCTCTTTATGCTTGAATGCTTCCCTGTGAACTTTGTTGACCTATCAGATCCAGCTAATGACCTGCAGACATGGTTGACCATGCCCCTTCCATCCTCCACACAGAGAAGGCATAGCTCAGTCTCTCATGTGCCAGGTAGTTGCACCCGGCAAGCTTGCTGTCCATCTCGTTGCTTTGCAGAACTTGGTATAGAAAGTCAATATAGCGGGATGCCAACTTGAGAGTCTGAATTTTGCTCAGTTTGTCTGAGGGAAGCGTTGGAATGATCTTGCGCAATGAGGCAAACGCTTCGTTCAGTGACTGAGTCCGCTGGCGTTCGCGGATGTTGGCGATGGCCCTCTGAGCATGTGGGTCCTCGAGGGCTGGGAGTCCTCCAGGACTGTGACCCGGCAGGGGAGAAAGTGACGGGCTGGAAGAAGGCGGCCGATGCTGAGGGCTCTGTTTGAGTTTTTTGGGGCCTGTTGGGGTGTATATCTGAATGCTGTCCTCTGGTTTGACTTTGTCGCTGTTGTCCGTTGAGGTAGGGGTGAGTGGAGTAAGATGATCCTCTGTGTGTGAGCCAATCTGACGTTTATGTCCGGTAATGCCTGGAGTGGCTACAACAACAGGACAGGCGTTAGGAAGTGGTCTTGCCAGCTTCTCTTTGGGAACCACCCTTCCTTTAGGGTGATCATCTCTGGATAGTTCATCCTCTCTCATACTTTGACACACTTTTCCTCCCCTTTAGTTCTTCAACTGCTCTATGTGCGCCGCTCTTGTGCTTACCTAGTTTTTTCAAGTTTTTTTTCTCTGTTCTGTTCTTCTTGAGATCCTTCCTTTGCTTCTCTGCTTTGTTTTTCTTCTGCTGTTGTCCTTTTCCTTACAGCTTCTCCCTGGGGAATATTTAGTCAAGCCAAAGTTGAAGAGCAAGCACTCAGTGTCATCTCCTTCATCCACATATGTGAAAACCCGGCAATCTCTTCCAGTCTCTGTAAGCATGCATAATGAGGCACAAACTCTCACGTCATTCTCCTGAAGCAGCATGTGAAACAAGAGCATAGTGAGTGTACATTTTTAAAGTCAGGCAACTGTGAATGTTTCAGTTCCCCTCCCACTCAGTTCCCTGATTGGCCTGAAATGGATTTTGGGACAGTGAAGCTTCAGGATGCAAGAGGAGTGAGTCCTAACTGATTGGTCCAGTCGAAGCGACGAGGCGGAGAGCGAGATCTGTTGGGCAGCCAACCAGATCTAAATGTTGTGACGTTTGCCTCCTTGTCCCAGAAGTTGCTCAAGTTTATAGGTTCCAGATTTTCTCCAAAGCAAGGCATTGCCCTGCCCCCTCTCTCACTGAGACTTCACAACTCAGCACCACCATCGCTGGGCTTTTAAAAGTCAAAAGGAAATCTGCAAAGGAATCTCTCTTTATGTTTGAAACTGCACAAAATTCAAATACACTATCCTCCAATATCCAGCCTTCTAACTTTATAAACAACAGAATAGATCGATTTTGTTCACAAAATCACAAAGAAGGTGAAATTTAAAGACACTGAAAATGACTCTTTTATTCCACATCTTCCCCAGGTTGTGTGAAATATCACAGTTATAACTTATTGTAGTCTAGATATGATTTTTTCTTTAAACCCACAAGGTCCAACTTGTGGTATCTACAGTATTTACCAGATAAAAGGTTAATGTTATCTTGAATACACTGGTATCATGATTGTTGAATTATTGACTTTTGGTTTGATTATTTCCTGTGGGTAATTTATGCTTCATATTTTGTGCCATTAGTTCTGTCAGTAAGGTTTGTTGTCATCGATTCTTGTTTTCCTCATCATAAATATTATTCTCATTAGATTTTTTTATATAATCTTCTACTGTATTTTTACTTCAGTTCATGTATTGTCGTACTCTGTTTAGTGCTCTGTATTAATTATTGCTCGAAATGTCTTGCCATACTAGTCAATTCTTCTGTATTTAGATTCTTAGTTTATTCTTGCAATTTGTCCTTTGTGAAAGTAGCTTCTTTAGATTATTATTAGTCTTTCTTGCCTTCTTGTTAAATCCTCTTCATATGGAGGAATTTTCCTAGCTAATCCAATGTTCAGTCTGAAAACAAGATTTCATGTCTCTTGTCAAAACTTTTAATACTTTTGCTTACATTGTTATTTTGAAAGCAGGACTTCATGTCTTTCTTCTCAAAACTTGTACGCCAAACTTCTCCATGTGCTCGGACTCTCTGCTCGCTTACGAAACATTTTCATATTGGACTTTAAACTTGACCTTGACAGGAACAACTGAGCAGGATAAAGCTGACCATTTTTATCTATTATATTATTATTACTTTTAATACAATTTTTGAATTATTTTTTTAGACTATAAGAATAAATATTAGGCTTGAATTGAGTAAAAAAAAAAAACGAAATGGAAAATAAACAATAAGAAGATATTTTCTACCAATGAGTATCGTATCTAAAGCTCTAACATTCTTCTGTTTTTATAGTCATGCTGCATCTGCAGTAAACAGTTTGATCTGAAATATGTCACCTTCATCAATTAATATTTATTAATAATAATAGTAGTTCATTCCAATTTAACCCCTTTCTATATACTCAAAACAGAGTCTGAAACTGGTATACATCACTTTCCACAGATAGGTTGTGATCTAGAAAAAACAAACACGACAGGAGAATATGCAGTCCCTCATGCAAACTCTGAGACATGTGTACGTTCGTTTTGGAGACGTTACAATTTGACGCCTTTGTCTCTTTAAGAAGATCCAGCTCTTCGACATGCAGCCTTAAGCACATCCATCCATCCATCCATTTTCTTACACCCTTGTCCCTGGTGGGGTCCGGAGGGCTGCAGGTGCCTATTTCAAGCGAGACATTTTGGGTGAGATGCAGAGTCACCGTGGACAGGTCACCAATCCATCGCAGGCTTTCAGCACATTGTCATAATAATACTCATCATTTAATGCTTGCCCCTAATACCGCTCACATCACTGTGGAGCATGTCATTGGCCTCCTAAAATGCTTGTGGCAAGTTACCATGTGTAACTTGCCACAAGCATTTACACAGATCTGTCATGTGTAAGTTTTGTCGCAGCACCACTGTGGATACCAAAATTTAGTTTGTTTTTTTCAACTCTCCACCTCACTCATACCGATTTCTATCGTATGAATTTTTTTCTTTACTTTCCTCTCTGTGGTTGCCATTGGTGACCATAAAGCAACACTTATCTGCTGGCTCATTTAAATACACCTTCACGTTTGCATTGGCTGTTTATGGTTGAATGCAGGTGTGTATGGAGCAGAAATTAAGGCGGTAACTTGTTGAGCAGTTCAGGTGCTGCTGTCTGGTGTATGTTTACATGATTTTGTAAATCTGGCTGTTGTTAGGGTTGGCATATGTCATTTTTTGACTTCTGGAGGAACATACATTTCACATAGTTTTCTAAATGTGGTCCCGGAGCATTACTTTAGCCATCTGTGAGCAAGACACAGCCAATATCGCAGACATTTCATCAATGCAAAAAGGTAAAGTATGGGCTACATAACAAAATACAAGGGACTCAAAAAGACAGATAAAGAAATAGATGGTTGTAAGAAATGTCCATATTAAACGGCGAGTGACTGAAGGTCATTGCGCGAAACAGAAACGCTGTAAATTGTAGACAGTAACAGGTACCATAGAATTGCACAAAAATCCATGAGAGACAAGAGAGACAACAGAGTCCCTGAGTGAAATTCAGTGAAAGAGGTGCATGGATCCTCTTTCGTTGAAAGACTGTTAACACCATTGTAAACTGCATGCTTGTGAGCGTGAGTGGGAATAAAAATTCCAATAGGCATTTTGTTCCATATAACACAGTAAACTTTTTGTGGATGCAAAGGCAAGAAGCACCCACTTGATTACTTTGTGTTTTTGAGTTTCTCATAATGTAAAGCACTTTGAAATGCCTTGCTGCTGAAATGTGCTGTACAGATAAAATTTGATTGATTGGTTGACATTAAGCAAACTGTAATGCACAAATATAAACACAGCCTACATTTCTATCATCTTGTCAGTAAGAAAATTCCACACCTCCTCTGTAAAATTGCTTCCTTTAGCAAGTGATGCTGCTCACAAACCGTGAAGGTCACAGACAGCCTGCTGTGGGTACATGCGGACACAACACTCCCTGCAAATGCTAAAACTGTAAACCCCAGTCTTCCAAGGAACCTTCAGGTACATCAAACTGGTCTATTACTGCTGCAGCTGCAGCCAGAGATACGCCTACTGATCCTGAAATTCCCACAAGAATACCTATGGAAGGACCTGGGCCCAGTACATGCAAAACTGACTGTACAATGTCTAAGACGGCTCCAACCAACGCTATGGCACCACCCCACATTTTAATGCTCCACCACTTTTCCAATATTCAAATAAAACCACTCCTTTTACAGCTACCATTATGTGGACAGTTAAAACTCCAGCAAAAGGCCTTCCACTACAACACTGTGTACTGCTTAAAGAGGGCAAGGTAATGATTGATTGGTTTGCAACATTAAACATATATGTAATAAAAAATGCCAGTGAAATAGATGTAAGCAACAGAGAAACTTTTTCTTTCCTGGCAATGCAAGAATACAAGGATGACATAAGTAAAACAAAAGGGCAAGTTTTGATTCTGTTGACATAATAAATAAAGATAAACACAATTATAGGTAAGTCTATAATTGTGCCACAATAAATGCACAAAGTAGGGATTTCGCTCCAGTAACAACCCACACTTTCATGCTATAACTGGAAATAAATGTTAGAGAGCGCTCCAGTCCCAGATCCAGATCACACCCAGCAGCAGCGACAACCGTCATGCACACTGAACCCGCCAAAGTAAGAGCTTCTCCCTGTTCTGTTTTACCCCACTTTATAATATCCAGCTTATATGTTTCTGATCCAATAAAGATGCCTGCTGGTAATAACCACAATGTGGAAAACGCAGTGAATTCTACCATCAGCAAAGACACAAAAACGTCACTAGTGTTAATTGGTGAAATCAGATGCCCTCCACATTCCAAAAGGACCAGACTGTACTTTATGAAGATTTTCAACTGGTTCATCAGCACAGTTACCTCAGGATCTCCAGAGAATGAAGCAGGAAGATTGCTGTCTGTCCCAGAATCACACCTCCTCACATCATCCCAATGCAGAGGGTGGTAATTAAAGATGCCTGTCTTGAGGACAAGAGGATGACTTAGTGCATATCATTTTCATGGGTACAGCTGATCACAAGGCAGTGTATCAAAGTCAAACATTTATTGTACACAATATTTTTCATCAACCTGAGTAATACTTTAACAGACATTTTCTCACATTTTTAACTTTCTTGAGGAGAACCAAGAGGGCAGTTCAGTTTGTCTGTCAAACAAACAAATCCCTTTCAGTCACATTATCATATTTAGTAGAAAAAAATATTTTTAATTTGCAAATAATTAGCAGACTTTCTTAAATGTGTTTACCTGTTAAAGTTGATCATTTCTGTTGTTTCATCTGGTCTCTGCAAAAACTCTGTGTTTTGATCAGCTAAAATATTAGATAAACATACACAGATAACTTAATTATCCTTAATTTACCTCATCCTTATAAGGTAAATTACAAGGATACAACGCAGAACCCGAGGTGGACTCGGCCCCAGAGCGCCTGTGCATGCGAAACACTCTGAATTGTTCTGTTTTGAGGCATTTGAATGAATCTGAATGTAATTCTGCTGTCTTTTTATCCTTAATTATCCTTTTTTTGGTGTTTCCATAGCTAAAAAAATGGTGATATGTACATTCCCAGTAAAAAAGTCTTCATCTAGATCTGAGTTAAATATAAATAATTTAGAGTGTCTTGCCAAATTACTCATTTCACTTAAACTTTTAAAAGTTAGATTAGTGTGCAGAGAAAATGGCATTCTAGTGGTCACTTCCATAAAGACTCCTATATTTTCATAGGATTAAATATAAAATGAAATACAGTCAATGTAAAAAAAAAAAAAAGGAAAAAACATTTATTCTGTCACAATATGGTGTACAGCAGCCATGATGTTACTATTAGGGTGACTTAAGCCCAGTTTGCACTACATGGCCCGACCCGACAAGACCCGACCTGGCTTCAAAGCTGGGTCTGGCGCTTTTGCATTAGCACTTCCAGTACAGTCCCACTCCACGCCATGGAACCCCAAGACAGGAAATGATACAAATCAGGGGTGTCCATTTTCAACCCTTGGAATGATGTTGTGCCATCCTTGACTGAAAACCAATATAAAAATGTTTATGGCAGAAGTTTGGTGTGCCAGTACAAATGACTGATTCAAATGGACAGTTTTTTTTAAGAATATTTTCTAAGGACAAGGTTTACTCTGGCAGATAAATTTGCCCACATTGACCATGTTTTTGTTTTCCGTTTAAGTTTTTCAGTAATGAGACTCTTGGCTTACAGTGAACTCCATCAGGACATGTGACTCATCATCTGCTAAGTGGGCTTTGCTGGCAGGGTACTGCACCTTCAGTATCATGGTGTTCTCAAGCTGAGTGAACAAGGGGCAGGTTGGTAAAGAGAGGTAACGTCTCTGGACTCTGCACAATTCTTTTTGATGCATCTGCCTCGACTGATTCTGTTGTTCACGCAGCAATGAATGTGCAGGAAAGACTCAGAGCGTTGTCAAATCATGGCAACATCTGTTCATTCAGTTCTAGTTTTCTGTGTTTGGTGAGTAGCTGCGTGGACAGTTTGGTATTAAGCACAGAATGTACATTTAAAGAGTTATGTCGCCCTCTACAGGACTAAAGATAAACAGCAGCTGAGCCACCTGCTTCTTCTAAACTCTTTGAATGAAAGTTTGTGTGTTTTTTTCAAACCTGATTGAATATGAATGCACTTTGTATGTTGATTTAGATTTTGTGGGCCTTGGATCCAACTGGCCCTGCCTCACTGTGACTCCGCCCACACTCTGCTCTGATTGCTGGTATCAATGGTCTCTATCCTCTGAATCCATATTCTCAGACAGAATAACATTAGTCACAACGTTTCTTCACTTAGCTGTTTACATCTAAGTATTTCTCAGTATTTCTATGCTGTTTCAAAGATTATAAAGCTGAAAGTTAATATTTTGCTGAAAATTACACATTGGTGCATTTTTGACTTATTTCACTGAGATAAAGCGTTTTTGGCCTTAGATAGTTTTATGTTCATAAAACAAGAATTTTTCTAGCCACCAAATCTATGCTTCTCAGTATTTCTATGCTGTTTCAAAGATGATAAAGCTGAAAGTTGAAGATTTTGCTGATAAATATACATTATTACATTTTTTTCACTGATGATGATCGAAGTGTAACCCAGAGCGATATGGAAATTGAGGTCCAAACAACTACCCTGGATACAGTAAGAAATTAATCAGTGAAGACTAATGTGAAAAACAAATAATACAAATGGAGAAAATACTGTCAAGTTCCATACTTTGATGTTACTGCCAGGATTGACGAAGGCTCAAAGAACAGGTGTTACAACACTCCAGGCATATATTTAAGCACTTGATCACTGATGAAGTGCTCCTGGGGATTGCAGAACATTTTCCACTGGTTCAATGCCAACAAATGAATTGGTTCACTATTCACTACCTGTCATACTAGATCACAATTAAGTTGTTGTCCTGGTTCACTCTGAAGTCCATTCACCCTCTTCCACTCTTCAATTCATTTCTATTCCTCACGAAGCAGTTTTCCATCCACTCCTAAACTCATACAGTGGTTTTCAAGCCAGCCATTGTTGAATCATGGGAACTCGTGTGAGTTCATGGGAACTCGTGTGAGTTCATGGGAACTCGTGTGAGTTCATGGGAGGTCTTGCTCTTCTTGATATGTTATCAGCCTTTCTGGAGTTCGGCTTTAGATACCAAAGAGAGTGCATGTAAATCTAGTGGCACATTGTTACAGTAGCCATCATCAATGCTTGAAACCACTACAGGACAGATTAACTGAAGGGCAACTAAAGCATTTTGAACAGGCAAAAATGCTTTAGTTGCCACTTCTCCTACAAGCGCAGGGAAAGCCAAATTCAAGTTTGGTAGACCACTTTCCTCTCCTGAAGCAACTTCACCGGCACCCTGTAGAAGAACAAGCTGTATTGTGCCTCTTGATTTGAAAAGAATGACATTGATCATTGATCATTTTCCAACATGGGAAGCCCAACAGAGATGGAAGCACTGTTCATTATGTTGATTAATAATAAATATTTCCATATTTATTCATTATCAAAAGAGGGGATTGTCATGGAATAATTACAATAAGGTCACATCTGCAAGTCATGTCATATGAAATGCTGGTCCAATACCAAGTGGTCGAAGTGGGGAGTGAAGATTGAAAGAAATATTAAGAGTTCCAGAGCGAGGAAGAAAAGGAAAGACAATCCTAGCTTAGATTTCCTATGCTGCTAATCATTGTATAAAAACGTACATGTTGTAAGCTGGGAGAACTTGGTGAACTGGGTTAGACTTGCATCCAGACCGGCTTGATTATTGATTGTCTGATGAGTTCTCATAATTCAGTGGTTCTACCTGCACAGTGCTAGGAAAGAGTTTTTTTTTTCCACGACACGCAGGAATTAGACTTTGCTTTTGTTTCAAACCATCAAAACTACAGCTCTCATTTCTATGCTGTTTCAAAGTGGTTTTTCTAGAAACGAAAACCGACCTGCTCTCATTTTTGTTGCTTAGACATAAAGATCTAAGCAATCTTAACATTTTGAGCACGTTTTTTAGAAAGACGCAGGAGCATTCACAAAGAACAGTTTTGGGACTTGAAATTGAGAAGAGAAACTTATATCTAATCGCACAACTCAATCTAAAATCAGAACAATTCATAACAATGAAAATAAAGGAAAAAAGTAACATATTACCAGATGAAACAAAATGTTAAATGAAACAAAAGGACAGACAGGACAGGCATCTGTTTTTTTGTGAAATATAAACATTTCTATAATTTGCAAAGCAGTATAGGAAATTTAAGCTAGGATACTAGCCTAAAAATATCAATAATTGCATTACTTAAAACAAAAAAAAAACATTGCACATCATCTTAAACATCACTGGAAGACAAAAAATCCAAGTTATCAGAGTAAAAATAGACAATACAAATTAGAACAAGATGAAGGCGTGATTGCGGCCATGATCCTGTCTTTCCTCCATTTTAGTCATGGCATGATGAAGGAATAACAATTTTAAATATCTTTCAAATAGACTGCAAGCCATGATCACTTTTGTTGTGACTTACTTTGAATGTAGCTATGTTTTCAAGTGTGTGAACCTATACTGCTGGAGTTTTGAGATTGTTCTCATTGTTTTTTGATCTGCATATTTAGGAAGACTCTGCTGAAGTCAGATGAGAGTGCATCCTCATAGGTCTGTGTGTGTACCTAAATGAAGATCCAGAGAAGCTGGTGAGGGAGTACATGGTATGTTAAATTCTCTTTGTGTTTACAATAGAGGTCATAAGAGTTGGTAAAATACTTTCAACAACTAAGGTCCATGAGTGACTCAATCAATGTCAGTCTAAATTATTTATTTAATTACATGTGAATTCTCCCCCCCACCCCCAATACCCTTCCCTACCTCCCTTAGGACATTGATGAATGTGCAGAAATGGCCATAGCCGAGACTGTCCTTGGAATCGTTGTCATTCGAGCAGAGGGTGCAGAGGCTGCCGATGTGCATCTGGATGTTGGGATTTTCCTGGAGGGGGTGGAAGTTATGAACAGCTTGGGCAGTGTATTTTCTATAATAGTGATGCTGTTGGGACTAAACTATGCACTAAACTTGAGCTATTATTTAACATGAGACATGAGGGAGGATTTAACATGAGACATGAGGGAGGATTTAACATGAGACATGAGGGAGGATATTTGGGAGGATTTAACATGAGACATGAGGGAGGATTATCATGAGACATTTGGGAGGATTTAATGGAGACATCTGGGAGGATTCATCATGGAGACATCCAGGAAAACTATATATGGGACATATGGTAGAACTTAACATTCGACATAAGGGAGGATTTAAGACATATGTCAAAGTCGAGGCCCGCGGTCCGGATACGGCCATGAATTAATTGTCCGTGGCCCCCTAGATTACATTTAATTACTATTAGAACCGGCCAGCTTGCCACAGCAGCCAGCAGGCGTTTTGCATGCACCAACACTACATTCCTCACAAAGCAATGGTAGGGCAGCACACAAGCGGCTTCATCAGCCATCAGAGCAGAGATCAACTACTAAAATCCTAGTTTTCCAGACAATAGAAACACACAAAAACACACACAAATTACTAAATTGTTTTCATTTATTTTTTTTGTACTGTTGTAGCCATTAAATAATCTCCCCTTCAGTTCAACCATATAAGTGGAGACACATTGTTGATGTAATCATTATAAAATAACTTGCAATTAAGTATTGGCAACATCAATGTGCGTCTGCTGTGTGGAGAAAGTTTGGCTGCAATGAAAGAATATAATCTCAGAAGGCATTATTAAGCTTCTCAGAAATATATGGACAAAGATAAGAATATGAACATCATAGAGCAGCACAATAATGCATTTTCAGTTTATACTGCATGCACTTTAATTTATGTATTTATCTTGATATTAAGAAACATATTTAGTTTTTCAAAACAATTTAATTTTTTGCTGTTTGCCTGTTGAAGATGTTTTCCATTGAGGTTACTGACAGAGCCATAACAAAATTTATTCTTCTAATGTACAGAACATGCGATTTTTCTTTGAAGGAAGTTTGTTTTTGTCTGCCTGTTTGAAACATGGTTTCACTTGAAATTACTGACAGATCCATAACAAAGTACTTTATTCTTTATTATTTAACATGACAACATCCAGGAGAACTTAATATGGGACATATGGGAGGATTAAGGTCTAGGATGCCTTGATTGGGAGGGTTGGTTATGGTTGGTTCTGAATCTGACTCTGACTGACTGACTGACTCACCAACAGGAGGAATTCAGATCTTCATCCTTGCCTGGTCAGGGTAAACTCATAGTGTCTCCCATCCTATTCTTTTGGTTTCTTTGTGACAAAAAAGTGTCTATGTTTCAAGAAACTCAGGCTTTTTTTGTAATTTTTTTAATGCAAGATTTATAAATTAGGGAAGTCAAATATTTCCTTGAAAATAAAAAATACACAGATCCTCTTTAGACACTTCCAAAAGTGAGTAGAGGGCTAGCAGTGAATACTCAAGCATTCTGACTAAGCTTGAGCTAATTTGCATTGTACATAGTTAGATTTTGGACTCTAGATAAAAACACCGGCTGACAAAAGACTTTCAACTGTAGTTGAAGAGAGTTTAATATCATGGGAAATGTAAACAATGTGGAAATACATGCATTGTTTTTCTTCCAATATGTTTATGTATCAAATGAAATCTTAATAATACATATTAAATTTGGTGCTTGAAGTGACAAAATGAAAAAAAGATACTTTTGGGGGCGTGAATATTTTTGCAAATTGCTGCATCTTACCCAGCATACCAGCTATGAATTTGCTCATAAATTAGTATGTTTTATGATTCTTTTGAAAATGCTTGGTTTGAAACTTAAAAATAAAAAAATAAAAACTGAGATCAAAATATTTTTGTCTTATGTGATATCTAAATATTATCAGTGTGCAGTAGAAATAAAAAGTGTAATAGTTTGCTCTTGTAGTTTTTCAGAGAATGGTATGTAGTCTATAGCCAACAGATAAAAACAACCAAGCCCAATGATCTGAGACTTAAACTCATGATCCATCCATCCATCCATCCATCCATCCATCCATCCATCCATCCATCCATCCATCCATCCATCCATCCATCCATCCATCCATCCATTTTCTGCTTATCTGGAGTCGGGTTGCAGGGTAGGAGCCTCGACTTCCCTCTCCCCAGCCACTTGTTCCATCTCTATCAGGAAAATCCCAAAGTATTACGAGGCCAGCCGAAAAAAATAGTCCCTCAAGCGTTTCCTGGTGTGAAGACACACCTGGGCCTCCTCAATGTGGGACATGCCCGGAACACCTCACGAGGGAAGCGTTCGGGGGCATCCTAATCAGATGTACGATCCACCTCAACTGTGTCCTCTCAAAGTGAAGGAGCAGCAGATCTATTCTGACTTCCCGGATGACCAAACTTCTCACCCTATCTGTAATGGAGAGCCCAGTATGGAGAAAACTCCTTTTGGCCACTTGTATCCATAAGCTCTGACCATAGATGAAGAAAGCCATTGTGGAAAATTATAGAATAAATATGGCTACTATTACATGCTCACCTTTTTTTTTTGTTTCCGTTTATTTGTTGGTTTTATTTTGGCACCTTTTACGGTTCACTGATGGGCAGGACACAGCCAGCCCAAGTGGTTTTAGCTGGGCTGGTGGCACACCTGAGATTGATGAGTGATGCGTGGCGTGCATGAAGCTGCTGAAGCAGCAAGTTTTGGTGAAGAAAAAAATAATAGAAAGTAGGAAAAATAGCACCTTCACCTCAGGACAAATCCACCCAGAGGGGAGCGTCAGATGTTTTTGGCCGAGATGAAGTATGTTTTCTTTTGTTTTGATTTTTTTTGGACAACCGGCTGGACAGTAAAGAATTTTTGCACCGGGGGAGTTACATGCCTGCTAAGACCAACCACCAACATTTTGTTGGTGGTTCTATTTTGTTTCTCGGAAAAGAGAAAACTACACATTTAAAGACAAAAAAATAAACTATTAAAAGCCTGAAGGACTAGGGATCGTTGGAGTAGGAACTCTGATCGGGTATCTAAGGTAAACCCCCATCACACTGTATGTGCCCATTTTGTTTTATTATTTTTTTTCTGTTTCCTTTTGTCTACATTAATACACACTTATTGTTGTGGCCCCACTCTCCCGTAACCAGTAAAAAAGCAAAATAAGAAGAACGAGCAAAAGGTGATGGTAGCGATATGTAACACCACCCGCATGGAGACCTGTATTATTACTTTTATGTCTGCTGACTGAGATTGAACATCTTAATTTATGAGACATCCTTTTTTCCTGTTTGTGTTGCCAGAGTTCATCAGAAATCCATTAATTCCTTTCCCATTATTTACATTTTGTTCATGTTTCGAGGTCACTTCTAAAACTATATACTCGTCAGCTCTTTACAGAGGATCGCCACTGCTCTATCAGGGTAAATGTCAGTGAAATACCACATTTCTGAGATGCTCTTAGGCTCCACAAGATATTGCACAATGGATTTTAATAAAGATCTACTGAATAAGTTGAATCCAAAAATCTAAAACCACTATACTAAAACAAAACAAAACAACAAAAAAAATTGGTATTCAAGATAAACATGTCAGTATGTTTGATAGTAGTATGAGCAATTATTTTACATAAATAACAAAAACATGTTAAGTTCTACATTTTATGTCACTGTATCTTTCCCTGAATTTAAATATTTTTTGGACAGTTATCAGTCAATATCTATAAAAGGTCAATATCACCCAAGATAAGATGTAATATAAAAGTGTGTTTCTATTTAGACTGAAACAACAACTATCATCTAATACATCACCTAGTAGCTTAGCTTTGACTTATATCATCCAATCCTTCAATACTAATTATTCATAAGTGGATATGTTACGCCTCTATAAGGGGAGTAATAAAAACACGGACACAATGTTACTCTTTGCATGTCCGGTGTTATAATGGAGCAGAACCGTTACGTTCCCCTGCATTCCAAAAGACAAAACAATCGAGACTCGAACGACCAACAAACTCTCAAAACATTCGATTCAAAAGGTTAGACTTTTCAAGAACCACAAACAAACATAAGCGGAAAAGCAACAAAGAAAAGTAACATTAATGAAAAATACATTTCTTTTAACTTCTTTAAACGTAGGCTACCTTTTGCCGTATCTTTACCGTTATCTGTCTGTAGCGCTGCACTTGAAAGACCAGAATAATCGATCGCAAATCATTAGCTCTTGTTTTCCTTTTCCGTTGTTTAATATAGTTTTATAACTACTACACATGCACAACCAACGGACACAGTAAGTCATGCAGTCATGAATTTGTTTTCGTTTCCTTGTTCTTCAACTGGCTCCCAAAAATGTTTTCCAAGTGAAATTTAAATTGATATTTTGTAGCACTGAATCAGCAGATAGAGTTGACTCGTATATCACAAATAACAGCAGGAGGGAGGAGGGGCTTGTTTTGCAATAAAAAGAAAAAGGGTCACAGTTGGAGGAAGACATGTATTGCACAAAGAGCACAGAACAGTATTAACCTAATGAGTCTTTGCATAGACCTCCCCACTCAATGATACGCCACACTCTGCTGCACAGACTGAGAATTAATTATTAGTATCAATCAATGGCATTATCTATGACTGTTAGTTGGTTGAAAAAAAAAGGGCGGGGGTTGGGGGGACAGGCAGACAGTGGCATTTAGCTGTGATTAATGAATTGACCTTCCCTACAGCCTTGGCTACAATCTTGAAAAATCTATTCCATTTCAAAGTGACCTCTGGTTGGAACACCCATACAATAAACATCCAAATGCAACAAAACTCACAGATGACCACACATGACCTTCAACAGGAAACAGAAAAGAGCAGCACAGATGATGCAATAGTTGATTTCAGAAGACATCTTGTCTGACGGGGCTGCACAGTGGTGCAGTTGGTAGCACTGTTGCCTTGCAGCAAGAAGGTCCTGGGTTCAACAAAGAACAGACACAGGAGGAATGTTGAGCAACCCTGAGACATCAGGACATAATGTCTCTAAGACAGTGATGGATATGAGGTCATCTGTCCAAGCAGACAGCCAATGAAACAAGCACAGCAACAGTGTTAGCCAATGCAAATGCACCAAAAGGGTGGATGAACCCTATAAAAGGTGAGAGCAAAACCGGAATCTTTGGTTGGATCCTCCATGCAGCTTCAAGCCAAGATCAAGATGGACAAAGAACTCTGCAGCCGAAGAAGAGCCAGGGCCACAGAGCCGAAGACTGTCCTTGGGGCATGGGGACCAATCCATCAGCCCCGCAACATGTAGCTTCAAATCGCACTTCTCTCATCAGCTGGGCTCAGATCCCAAAGACAAAGATGAAGACCAAGGCAAAAATAAAGGCAAAGACAAAGACCCGAGTCCTGTGTGACCTCACTATCAATGCAGAGATGAAAAGCAGAGATGAAAGCTTCCTGCCTTCATTAATCAAGCTCCTTCTCCTGCAACACCTACTTCATCATCAGGCCAGTTCTGGGATTCGAAATGCCATTCTCCGTCTATCTCTCTCGAAGGTTCCCTTTTTAGTTCTTAGTGTCAGCGGTAGGGAAAGACCGGACATTTATTTTATTTATTTGATTATTTCTGCTGCTGATTTGAGCTGCACTAACCCTTGAAAAAATTCCTTACTAATAAAATATTTAGCTTAAAGAAAATCTAAAAGATGTGTGGACATTCAATTCAAGAGTCACCTCAAAGTTCTTTGATGATTGTAAAATAGTTGTGATGTTTGATTCTGGGGAAGAAAAAGTGGGGAATGTTTTATTGGTTGCTTTTAGCCCACATGTAAAACCTTGGGACTCGCCCAAGTCACTAAATCCAACCTGGTTCAATAACAAGTGAACACACTTTTAATAACAAGTGAAGTGCAAGTTGTAATAAAGAGAAAAAGCGGTGGTTAACAGGTGTGCTCTGTGAAACTAGTTCGCTGTAGGCTGCTCAATCTGGCTAATTCACAGGGGGAAGAAGGGTGAGATATCTGGGTGTAGAGCGTCAGAAAACTAGGCAAATCTTTCTCGATGCCAGGTTCAACAGAGCTCCAAACTTTTTTAAAGTTTTGACAAACCTTAGTGTCTTCAGCACATGGAGCCGTTTCAGTGAAGTTAGCGTTCACAGTCAGAATGTTGCTGATGTCAAAAATCTGATGTAATGTCATGAGCTTAAAAAAATAACAAACATATTTGCAGAAAGAATTTGCATTGTATTTTCACTTCAGACTTATAAAATAGTTTCATAATTTTGGTTATGCCTGTAGAATTTAAACTGAGGTAACACTGAACAAATCGTTAGGTAAATAGTTTGAAAAAGAGGAAATATTAAAGACATGCTAACATAAATGGCTGCAAATGCAACCTTTGCTGAAAATGAATCGAACTCATGTAACAGTGTATTGTTTTACCTCTCTGCAACACTGAGTTCCCAAGCTTTATTCTTTTTCTAAACCCTTGCTATTTGATCAGTTTGATTTCAGAACGGGACCAATGACTTTTTTTTTTATACCAGAAACATTAAATTTACTCATTTTACATCTTTAAGATGGCTAGAACAAGACTCACTGTGTACACTGAGGGCGATGAGTTCAGTCAAAAATAAAACATTCAGGATTCCCAAAGATACAGACACACTCAGGCAGAGCCTCTATTTGGAGCTTAACAAAAACCTTAACCTAAGCCAAATTGAATTAAATACATACTAGATTTCTCTGCAACTGTGTTCTTACCTGTGTGATTAGATGCACTTTGTCCAACAGGTTCCATATTCCTCCATCGCTTCAACTGTGTTTTAAATTAATTAAAAATAAGTGAAAAACTGTCAGAAAGAGGTGAGATGTCTGGTTTTCAACATAAAAAGTAAACATATTTTAGAGATAGCAACCAAATAAAGAAATTCATGAGTGTGGATTCAGTATTATTTCCTTAAATATCTTACACAACATAAGATTCTTGAAAGTTTCATTAGTTCCATAAATTCATATTTGCTAGTTCAGTTCTGAATAAATGAATATGTATTTCTCTTTTTTTGTTGTTTTCCTTCAGCTCAGTGAATCCTACTCATAATAAACACATTACACTTTTCTATGGGTGACAAAATAATTGACCTTTACATTCATGCACAACTTTGTGGTCGACCACATGGTATCAACAATTTAAAATGGTTTTAAAACCAGGATAAAAAATACATCTGATGTGATGTTCCTGCTCTTTGTGTCCAAAAATATTTCTTAAAGGTTAATAAATTGTTGGAGCAGATGACTGGTTCCCTCCTTGGTCATATGGACCCAACAGTTTTACAGGTTTCATTCTGATAAGTAGACATAGCCTTATTCTCAGTAAATACAACTATGAACAATTTTCTTTCTAAATCTTGTTTTAACTCCATCTCTTGACCAGTAGCATAAACACTGAAATTGAGAAACCACAATCCCTGTATTAAGAGGGAATGTGGGGAAAATGTGATGAATGATTTACATTACTACCAAACGTCTATCACCGCTGGATCAAAGTATAATGGAATTGTATGCATTTATTCATATTTTAAAAGGTATGGACCATGAGCTGGCTTCTGGTGTCTAATACTCAGTCACCATGTCTTCTCATCTTCTGAAACAACTCTAAGGGAAATCGTGAAGTCCCGCCTCACAGGACGCGCTTCAAAAGGCTATATGTTTTGATTGTTAATTCTATGTTGTATGACTTTGTGTTTTTGTGTTTGTTATGATTTAAAACACTTTAAAATGCCTTGCTGCTGAAATGTGCTATTCAAATAAAATTTGATTTGATTTGATTCATGGATTGTTTTCCTGGAACAGATTTGAATATTTATGTACTTCAGGCTACATTTCATTTAAACTTTTATTTTATAGCGTATTGATCACAGGACATTCAAAAAATAAATAAATAAATATAAAAATATCAGGTCCACTGAGAGGACCTTGGGGCACTAAGCGGCTGCTTATTTTGCTTATGACTTGGGGTGGTCCTAAGTTTGACACATTCTTGTGAATGTGTCAAAATTTGTTGTAATTTTTCTGATCTGCCCCATCTCGTATCTACTCATTTTCTCGGACTCCAGTTGGCTGAAATTGCGCTATTTATAAACCTAGAGGTGAAGGGAGGGGCGGGCAAATGGAGGACTGAGGGATTTTATTGGACAAGTCCAGTGTCTGTCCATAAAATCAACCAATGGGTTGTCGCGGTCATAACAATTTGATTTAATATAATTTATATAATTGTTTTTGTTAAATTATGATAGCGTAGGGCCACCAGATATGGACGTTTTGTACATCAGTCTGGACTCCAGGCTGTCAGTCCTCCCCTGAACGGAAGTTCAAACTGAATACAGCTTCTTTTTTTTTTCTGTTCAAATTGTCAACCCGTCACGGTGGCGGGTGCATTGCTCCAGTTTACACGCCACTTCATATTTTTACCCACATTTGGCCAGTGGCGGGTGCTAATTTTGTCCCCTGACCACATGCCGTTATTCTCAATCATTTAAAAAAATAAAAATAAATAACATATTGGTTTTAAAAGTTTTTTGTTTTTTTTTATAATTACTGAGAAGGTCATGATTGAAGTTAGAACAGAATCACTCCAAAACAGAAGAAACAAGTTGGTAAATATAAAGATTATTTTATACCTAAATCAAGATCGTTTAGCCAGATTGTCAGTTCCCACAACCGCACAAAAAAATAACTTGTAAAAGTGCAGCCGGAGTCAGCGTGATTCCGCTGGGATGCTCACCAATTAAAAATTTTGTGGAATAAAAATAATCCCATCTTGTAAGACCACAGGGGGGGATAAATACTTTCTTTGCTTATTTATTTATGAATATTTTTAGGGGGGGAAAAGAAGTTCTAGGTTACTTTCTGAAACTTACCACGTGCTTTCATGACACTTTTATGGATCATTCTAAAAGGTTCTTTTCAAAGTAATTTTGTACAATTTATGAAGAAACGTTCCTCGAACTTCAGGGATACTTCCAAGATCTTTAATTTTGTTGTGGGTTTTATTGTGTTCTGCACTGATACCATAATGAAAAGAATAATGCACTAATAAACTGGTTATTACAAATGCCTGCCATGTTTCGTTGTCCTGCTGTAATACTTTCAGCAATTTCTCCACAAAATATTAAAATGAACAGAAAGACAAAACAAAAAAGTATTTATACAATAGAAATAGAAATGCAAGACTTCATACAAGTAGGCTATTTTTTTCCTCCAAGACTTGATTAAGAGAAACCAATGAGTTGTGACGTTTTTCTACACGAAATACTTAACTTGTCATCCTAATAAGTGTTGTTTTGATTTCTGTATTCAATTTGCAGCATTTAATCAGATCTGCTTCATAATCAATGCATGAGACATTTCTGATTAAATCGAGACACAGACAATCTGGGCGTTTCCTCCACACTTGCTAATTCATTCATTTGAACTCGTTTATTAAATTGTTGAGATTTCACCAAAGATTCTTGCACCTATAATTAGTGCAGGAACTGAGTGGGCAGCTTGTGTGTTACAGAGCATATGTCACAGTATGTTAGTGTCCAACCTAAAACGTATTACTCACGCCTGTCATGGCTGTACTGGCTGACTGACAGACCAGTCATGTGGTGACAGTGATGTGTCTTGTCTGTCCAGATCAGTGAGCAGGAGACCTGTAAACTGACAATACACACATGCAAGCACATGCACGCTAACACACATCACCTTTTGGCTCCATGATGAACAGAGCAGATCATGCAACTGCAACAGTTGCAAAGTGTTTGCATAAAGCCAGCTCCCTGTCACTCAACAGGATATTTGTTCCAGTGTTATAATATGGACTGACAGCCTGACTTTATCTCAGGCTCCACTTGATTTTCACCTGTTAAATTTGGTTCCATTTGTGGATGGAGTTGAATGGATGAGAAAGTCAATGTTAATCAATCTAGCTTGACTTGCAAACAACTATAAATATTTCAAAACAATATTAGACGACAGGAATAATTTTCTTATTAGTTTCTGGCCAGACTTAAGAAATGTATCAGCAGTAGTCCAGGGCCCCAAGGTTTGGGGAAGGTGAAAAAAAAAATTTTTTATGTGTTGCTCTTTTGGACCTCATACAATTATAGGCTCATTTCACGTTTGGTGTTTTATTAAAATATTGTTAGATTTTCATTAATTTAAGCAACATTGAAATACTAGAAAGCCATCATCTTTTTGGGACTAAGAAGGCCGCTGGATAGGAGGGACTGTGTGGATCTGGCCTGCAATGTATTGAAAATCTATAGAATATTCGCTTTGTGGCGGTTACAATTCAACATCCAAGCAAATATTGACGTTTTGCACTTGGATATTCAACTAATGTTTGGACTTGTAGGTTTGGGTTGATATGAAGGGGAAGGGCAGTTTTTTTTAATTTTTTTAAATAATTTTGTGTTGTGGGTTAGAGTACAAACATTCATTCATTTTGGTTAGAAATACTAGAAATTGTCATTCATCAGCATTGTTTAGAAACCATTTCAGTAATTCGCCAGTAGGGGTCAGTGTTACTCCACCAATGAAACAATTTGCATTACAAAGACAGCTAACGATGTCAAAACAGATCAACAGGCGGATGGGCGTGAAAACTTTGCGAGAGCGTCTGCCATGACATTTGCAAAATGAAAGGGGTTACATGTAAACCTGAAAGTTTATATGTAAACCCTCAGGAAATTTTTGTTGGCTTAAAACACGCAGTAAATGTAATGTTTTGTATTTGGTACGAGCTGGATGGCAACACTCTGGCTCGGGCTGCATTGGAGAAGGTTTCAAATTATCAACCAGTTGCAGCAGAGATTGCAAGAAGGTTGGGAGGGCGTTGTGCGAAGGTCCGGGGGTTCCCCGTGGGGGCAAGGGGAAAGTGGCCTTCAAGCCACACGGTGTTGATGGAGTTAGGGATCCTGGTTGGTAGGAGGAGGGCTCTGCTGTACTCTCTTGATGTGCTACGGGATTTTCTGCGTGACAATTTGGAGCTGGTGGCAGGGTCGGTGGAGGCAATGAATGGGAGCCTCGGGATCTTGGAGGAGTTTTGCCAACTGATGGGGTTGAGGGTTCAGCCCAAGAAGTGTCACGGGTTTTACATGGACAAGGGCGTGGTTAACGGCTGTGAAGCCTGGAGGATCGGTGGAACCCCTATCCACATGATTCCTCCAGGGGAATCAGTTCGTTATTTAGGTGTCCAGGTGGGCCCGGGGCAGGGTATTATGACTCCAGATCTTATCCCAGCTGTGAGCTTTTTTTTTGTTTTTACCATTTTTGTGTTTAGATTGTTTTCTGTAAGATTGTTTAAGCTTCATCGGTTAATTAGTATTTGCTGGGGTTTTTTATTATTAAAGTTTTTATTATTTTTCAAAACATATGTATAAAACCCCTTCCAATCCTCCCCACCCCCTAACACAAAAAAAACAAGACAAAAAAAACCCCTCAAAGCAACGTGTCAGTGCACATCAAATCAATAAAAGTTTCACAGAAAATTAGCATATATGTTAGCAGAAACAACCAGCATAAACAAAAGTTTGCAGTATTTTCAAAACAGCCGTTCATCAAAGGAGTTTACTTGTCCCAGTATTGCAGGAAAGGAAATAGTTCCAGGATTTCTTGAAGTTTTCTATGTCGTTATTTTGTTTAGCCAGCATTTGTTCATATGACACGATTTCCAACATCAATCCCAACCAACTTTTAACATTCGGAACAGTTGAAGATTTCTGTAATCTGAGGATTATTCTGGCAGTCGTGAGCGTCCCACCTGCACCACGGTGTTTTGGTGTTTTGACATATTTGGTGTCACTGTTTGATCCCCCAGTAAACGCAGTCTTGGTGACATGGGTATCCCCACACCTATACACTTTCCAGTGTGTTGTAATACTGCTTTCCAGAACGGGGAAATGCATTTACATTCCCATATCACATGTATAAAAGTTCCTGATGGCGTTTTGCATTTCCAACATACATTATTGGTGAGCAGGCCCATTCTATGGAGCCTGGATGGGGTGAAATAAAATCTATGTACCATCTTATAGAGCGTAAATTTCCCTCTCGATTTTTTTATATATTTTCCATTATTTGAAACAATTTTCAACCATTCTTCATCACTAAAAATGCAGCCAAGGTCCCTCTGCCAGACAATCCCCAGACTTTTACATATATCCTTTTGCATGGCATTAAATAATTAGTAAAATGTAGATGCTTTATATTTGGTTTTGCTTGAGCCCATAAATTCTTGTATTGGGATTATCTTTGTGTATGAAATTGTCTTTAACAATACAGTATCTCATTTGTAAATATTTCCAGAAACTGTCTTTTATTATATTATATGTCAGCATGATATCTGAAAAAGACATAGAAACCCCATCCGTATATAATTCATCCACATTACGTATTCCTTTGGTCAGCCATTGTTTCCAGTAAACAGTTTTTCTTTCAATACAGATCGATGGATTAAATGACAATGAAGAGTACGACTGTTTTAAATGTGACATCTTATATATTTTACACATCTCCTTCCATACTAATTTAGAATGTGCCAATACTGGAGTTGTAGGAAGAAGTTGTCTATTATTCGTTTTACCATGGGAAAGGATATCTATTGGTATGAAAGGGTTCACTAATTCTTCTTCAATATTCATCCAACTCAGCTTTTTTTCTCCCTTTTCAAAATATTTAGACAACTTTGACATCTCAAATGCGAGATTATACAACCTTACATTAGGGAGGGCCATGCCCCCTACCTCCCTTGCACACCACATTTTCTTAATGCTGATCCTGGGTTTCTTCTTGCCCCAAAGGAAGTCCTTCACATAACTCTCATACTGTTTGTAAACTTGGGGTGGGATGTCAACAGGCACCATCATGGACACATAATTGAGTAATGGGGCTACCACCATTTTTATTACATTCACCTTTCCCCATAAAGAGAGTTTCAATTTTGCCCATTTATTAAGATTAGTTTTTATTTTCTGAAGAAGTGGTTTCATATTCAGTCCCATTATTTCCTCTACATTTGAGTGACCTCTAACCAGAAAACAGGATTAGAATATATTTATCAAAAAGACTGATCTGAATAATCAACTAAATCAACTAAATCTTATTAGATAGCTATATGTATTATTTTAACTGATTTCATCAAAGGAAATTATAGAAATAAGAGAATACAACTTTGCTTTTCTTTAAGCATAAACTAGCATCTTGTGTTCTTGTGCAACAGTGTGTGATTACTAGACACCACCGTTGGATCTCCAGTCAGTCAGGGAAAACCCGAACTCCGCTGATGTAGCCGATGTGTCCTCGGTAGTAGACATTTTTCTCTTCGTTCCTGGCTTGCTCCATTTTGGGCCAAACTGCAGCTTTTGCCTCCTGATCCAGTTTGCAGAAATCTTGCTTGAAGTGGATCCCCAGCTCCTTGTACGTCTTGGAATCTTTGGTGAGTTTCCAGAAGACATCACGATGGTGTCTCATGCTGAACTGAATTAGTATTGGCGATGTCTTCTGTCTTCCTTTTTCCCAAGCCGATGCGCGATGTCCACTGCACTGTCAATGGACGAGGCCCAGTGCGGTGCAATCTTGGCTAAGATGTCAATGACTTCCTTGTGGGTATCTTCGTTATTCTTTTCTTTGAAGCCCTGAATTTTTAAATTCCAACGGTGTTTATAGCGTTCTAGTTCCAGCAGTCTTTGCTTGTTGGGAGTGAAGTATCCATAGTATACTCGTGGTCAGCAACCGCAGAGCACGTCTTGGGGGAGACCGCTAGCTTGGTTACAGTGTCCGCTTTGTCTCGTTTCATATCTTTTGTAAAGTTAAATATGGTACAGAAAAATAAACTGAAGAGAAATAAGATGTATAAGCAGGTTAAGTAATCTTTTGGAACTCAGAAAGAGAGGCCTTAGCTAACAAGTCGGGATTAGTGCATTAGAGCTTAAAGTAAGCTTCCTTATAAACACAGTTTGGCACGGCAGTGTCATCTCAAAACAGTTCCTGTATCGGTCACGTGACTTGCTGAAATCAATACGCGCACCGACACGGGGTTTTGTCTATGGGCTTGACACAAGCACCGATGCATGGGTGTAGCCGGACCCATCGCTAGTATATACCAAGCGTTACTTAAAGAAATTTTATTTTCCAATTTCATGCTTTGAAGTTTTCCTTTTTCTGTCTCTTTAAGAACTCCTGCTCTTTCTGAAACTCCACCTTCAGCACATAACATTGGTTGGGTGGCCCAAGCTTTGGCAAACCCAATGGCAGCCAGGGTTAGGGTTAAAAAAACACCTGGCTGCAATTGGAGATTAAAAGATTTATCAAACATGCATGAAAGCATTAAAGGAACACGCCAGATATGTTTGCAATGAGTGAATAACATTATAACATATTATAAAGCTAAAAAGTCCATTTTACATAAGAAATGTAAAGAAATGTTAATGTACTCTGAAGTTATTTTAAACCTTGTCTGATAAATAGCACTTTTATAACAACTGAAGGTAACATTTACTTGATTGTTCTAAACAATGACACTATGTCCCTGGAAAATACATAATACTGCCCCTTTAAATAAATATGCCTTAAATGTAGAGCAATGTTTGTCTCTAAAAATGGAACGAAAAAATGAGTTGACAAGGAAATGAGTGGTAGAGCCAGAATTTATCTCTGCTTGCTGCTGTGAATTGAAGGTGATCGAAAGTACAAGTTACATGTTGCAACTTTTAGTCATCACTGAGCAGATTTGACTTTCATGCCAAGTGTCTCGCAGGCCTCCACCGTCAAATTGTCTCCCTCTCCTTCCTCTACCAGCCACCGCCTTATAAAAGTACCCAGATGCTGGGCTGCCTCCGAAGCAGGGAGGCAAGAGAACTTGCTCTTGTCGACACTCTCACTAAGATTTCTCCCCGCTGATGCATCACCCACTCCCCTGAATGCCAAGCAGCTCCTTTATTACCTCCACATTTACATGGTTTTCAGGAGCGGCTTAGGTTTCATTCCTCCGCAATTCCACCTTTCCCTTTCCCCTCTATCAAAGTGCGGTATCATTACGCTTGGGATAATCTCGTCCCTTTGCGCCTCCCTTCCTCTTTAAGAAAAGTCTGCAGCCTTACTCTGTGAACGCTCCTGTTTTACAATGTGTTCAAACCTCAGGGAAGGGGAGGGAGTCAGAGGGGCTGGGATGTCTTTCCTGGTGCTTCTGCAAAATGATGAAACCGTATGGAGAATGGCAGTGCGGTTTGCAAGAGGGGAGGGAAACAAGGGGAGATGGGTGATGGGGAGAGCGGGAGCTACGCAGCAGCATAAATGACTTCTTAGCAGTGCAGCGAGATGTGAAGGACAGACTGACGTGAGATGGTGTGGCGAACAAACTAATGAGCTACACATTTCACTACGAAAAAGAAAAGGAAAGACGTTAAGGGAGGAAATGGGGAGAGAGGGAGGAGACATGGCCCAGCAAAGGCAAAGTGATGACAGAGATAGAGAGATGGGAAGAGGGAGAAGAGGAAGGAGAGGAAACAGGTGATGATAGGAGTGGATCAGAGGAAGAAGGATGGAAAGTTAAGTTAACAAAGTTTTGGAGGGAGAATAAAAAGAAGGGACACAATGGAAATAAGTGAGAGTAACATAAAAAACGACCTTTTCTTTGCAGACTATTCTCCTTTATTCTCACCATGACAAGCTACAGTAAAGTTAGCTTCTAATCTGGTGCTGCTCATGCCTTTTATCTTTAATAATGTCTCTTATAGATTTTATGTGACAGCAAATGAAATAAGAATGCAAAAAGATTTGTAGTAGATACCGATCCAATGATCATGTCACATGACTAACTACAGCCTATGTTAAGATTCTGTGTAGACTCAAAGAAAGCAGGCACGTGCAGATGCCCCTTGTGCCCTTTTTGATTTTTTGTTTTTCAAAAAATCTTTTTTTGAATACTATTTTTAATCTGTGCATCAGACGGCCTGCTTGTGCCCTTCAGTAACAATATTAGCTACATATAATTAAAATATAACTGCACAAAAAAACCCTAGTCTGGCTGCCCTCGGTCTAATAATGACTCAGTTTCTCTTCCTCCATGTTGTTCAGACACCGGGTACCACCCGGTGCCACCCGGTACCACCCGGTACCACCCGGTGCCACCCGGTACCACCCGGTACCACCCGGTGCCACCCGGTGCCACCCGGTACCACCCGGTGCCATCCGGTGCCACCCAGGACCACCCGGTGCCACCCAGTACCACCCGGTGCCACCTGCTGACTGTTCGCTTTGCTTCTCCTTAACTTCACTACCTGGTGGGTTGAAGCCGCTGGTGACGGGATCTGGGCTGGAGGTGAACAGCTGTAAATAAAAGTTATTGCAGAACCCCAAGTGTTAAACAAAGATTCGGTCCAGAGCATTTAGAGTTCACAAAATAAGAGAAAATACTGGAGCAACAATTAGAACCAAAGCTTAAAGCCAAACATGCCACAATGAAATGAAACAAAATGTCCCCAAAGCATCCGCGGACTGACAAGGGCCACCAGGGGATTCCAGGTAGATTCCAGAGCTGCGCATCACAGTGGCTCTTCATGCAGGGCCGGCTCAAGGTAATATGGGGCCTCAGACAGATCCTCCTTCCTCTTCCCAAAACCCTTCCTACTAAGAACCTCAGCATCACTAACATGTTTAAATAAGGTGAAGTTTGTGAGACGGAGACAAGGTTTACTGGCCGAGTTTAAAATCAATCACTGATTATTCGGTGTTTGCTGTGATGTATTTGTCAACAAACCCAATACAAACCACAAAAATTACACTATATTGTAGCCATGGTAACATAACAATCAAACCATCAAGATGGTTCTTCAAACTTTTACAAAGTAAACTTCTTAATTAAATCCTAATTGTACTTTTTTTTCTCAGTTGAATGCATTAAATAAAATGTAATAACATTGTCATTCTCTATAAATGGGTGCTACAGGTTTAGATATATGATCTGTGTTACAATTAAACCATTTCTAGGGCCCCTTGAATGGCCCCTACCAGCAGCTACTGAGTTTTCTTTGCCTTGGAATCCCAGTCTTACAATTCTAGATCTCAGAGATGCTAACATCAAAAAATTATATGGAGTTAACCCCTTTGAGCTTTTTGATCTATAAATCAGTCTGCAGCCAAGTTGTTCTAGAGGTTAAATAGATATTATTAGGGCTTAATTAGTAAAATGGCAGAAAATTTACTTATTTCATAACTTCATTACCAGCGATCTCCTCTCTTCCGGTTTGTTTAACAGCTACAGTCTCATACATAGTTTGACATAGTAATGCACAGCTGAGTGTCATCTGCGTAGTTATGGTAACTAATCTTATTTCTTGTTATAACCTAAGCTAGTGGGAGCACATAGATATTGAATAAGAGGTGTTTTAGGATGGAGCGCTGGAGAAACCAACATCACTTCTGTGGGCTTCTATGAGAAGTTTTCTGTTATGATACAGAAATTCCTATTTATGTCAGATTGGAACCAGTTGAGAACTGGACTGGAGAGTCCGACCCAACTTTCCAGTTGTTCCAGTAATATGTCATGGTCCAACAGAACTACTATTGAGCTACTATTGAACTCTGGTTCTTCCACAGTCTATGTTTATATGGATATTATTGAATACTCGGCCAATCTCAATACTGTGGTGGGACTAGAAAACGGAAAGACATCAAAGCGGCCGGTCATCGCTAGGAAGCTATTTAACTGTTTAAACAGATTTTTCAGTAATGATGCTGATGAATGGGAGTTTGGAGATTGTCCTGTAACTATGCAGCAGTGATTTGTCCAGATTGTTTATTTTTTATCTGATGTTTGAGGTCTGATGTTTTTAAAGTCTAAAGGAAAACACCTGATGAAAGCGAAGAGCATACTATTTGGATCAGATCAACGAAGGCAGGACTTTCTGAAGGAAAGGATCTTGAGTTTGAGTTATAATTTATTCTCAGCTTTTATAGTTCAGTGGTTGAACTAAACTTGAGTAATTTTTTTTGGGATATGTTTGAGCACAGCATTGGTACTGAATTTAGCATGGATGTCTAGATTAATCCACAATTTGGCAAAAATATCAGGCAGGATTTGCCATCATTTGCAAGTTTGAGAATGGACCAAAAAGCAGACAGAAACTGGGATTATGGGTCATATAGAAAGTCTTAATGAAAAAACAAAAAAAGTACAAAAGAAAAAAACCCCAGGAAGCCAGAGCAAAACAAAAACCATAAATCCAAGGAATTAGCCAGTAGAGGAAATGGCGAAAATTGACTATAATGGAAGGGACCAGCAAGCACTGAGAGCAGGAAAAGGGTTTAAATATTTTGAGGGTGAATGAGGTTGATGATTTTACACGGAGAGAGAGAGAGAGCGTGTGGCACAGGGGGTGAGGGAGAGGGACCAAGAAATAAATCTAACACTAAAGATTAGAAACATAAGTGTAACTAGAAATAACTAGAGACAAGAACGATGCATGAATAGAAACACTAAGACGAACTGAACTGAAATAAGAGGGAAACCAGACTGATTCAATCAAAAAAAGAGACAAAGGAACACAGAATAATGAAACTGCTATGAAATAATCAAAACAACCCAAGATCCTGACAGAAATGTTGCTGAACATTTTAAATACTTGAATAACCTTTTGAAAAACATTTTCATAAAAATTAAATAACAGTAATTTTGTGTGCGACAAAAAGCACAAAATCGTTCCATAAGGAATCTAATCCACAACAAACTCACAAATCACTTGTGAGCACCCTGCAGCTCTGATACACACAGTTATTTTTGGAGGCACACATGGGAAAATAATTCTTATTTTCTACTCCATCCTCCACGGCTTCCTGCTCTGTACCTGAGCGACTGCAATCTCTGTAGGAAGAAGCCTGTGGTCTTCAATTACTGACTGCAGGCTGAAATTCAGCTCGTCCAAGTTACTTTTAGAGTGTCTTATTTTTATATATATATGTACGAGCAATTCCACCACTCCAGGGTCCCTCAGTGCATCAAAATTTAAAGGCAGATAAAACATGGAAGACAATGCAGCGTTTTTTCTGGAGAGTGAAGGATTTGCTCAGAATAAGAGAAGAACATTTCTCAAGATGAGAATGTAATCTCACCATTTACATTCTGTGAATGTAAATGGTGAAAGTTAAAGAAGTGTCTCGTTGGAATTAAACAAGTTTTATTTTCCGCCATATTTCAAAACAATAGGATGTTTGACAAACATCACATTTATTTAAAAATGCGATGAATAAAGAGTTCTATATACTCTTTATTTAGAAAAAAGTATATGGAACCATTTTAATGCTTTTCCTTTTCATGTGTGAGTATGACAGTTAAAGTCAGCAATATATGGGAAAAATTTTTCAGTTTGTGGAACTAGCTTTTCATAACATAAATTTGAAAAACAAATTTGTGTTTAGTTACATTTGTGTTTTGTTTCCAACCTTGATAACAGCCATCTAAAACCTCGAAATGACTATACATCTGCTTATGTAGACTTTCTCAGATGACTAACATTTCATTGAGTCAGTGCCAACTTCCTTCATCACGAAATGTAAACAAAAATGAAGCGGTGTCAGATTTTAGCAAATGTAAGACTTGCCAGAATAAATGCATTAACGTTCAATTTATGCAGACTGAACAGGGCTTCTTCACCCAAAGTTTCAAATGCAGTGGTTTGAAATGAAGACCACCGTCTTCAGGTACCAAATAGTCTGTGGTTAGGTTTTTAACAAACCCTCAACCTGTCTCTTTAATAAGAAATGCTTGTAATAATGGCTGTTGGAGGACAGTCCCAGATCCTTTATCTGCTTTCTTAAGCATACCTTTTAATTGTATGCTTAAAAGGTATGCTTAATTGTCAGGGTGATAATGAAATGTAATGCAGACTAATTTGATTAGCCATGCCTCTGCTGTGGCTTGTTACCAAAGGTGTTTCTGTGATATATAATTGGTCTATCCAAACTGGAGGTTAAAGGGGCTAATGTGTGAATAATCATGTTTTCCTCTCTCTCTGACTTTATCTGCCATTCCCTCCTCTATGTTGATACGTTATGCTACGTAGGGCTCCCTCTTTTCCTTTTTTAGAATAGGTAAGAGTTCATTTCCATCGTTTTTTCTGGTTTTCTCATTATTGTGAAGGTCCTTTTTTCATCTCATGGAGTTGGGCAAAGGAGGAAATTGCTTGTCCTGTTAACATTTTATTAGAGGTTGTTGGTTTGCACATAAACTCCTAAACTCAGTGAGGCTCATTCAGATGTCACATCCTAAACTCTCCCAGCTATTTGCTCACCACCAAGTGAAAATGTATTGCAAAATGAACAGCTTTATTGAAAATTACTTTGTGTTCAGACTTCAAACTATTGTGTTTGTATTCATTGTGGATCATCAAGGCTGTATTTTCCAACCTTGATGATCTCTCTGCTTTCATGTGTATTTAGGTTTACATGCACATTTATTTATTTATTTATTTAGTAATGAACTATGGTTGCTTGATTTCCAAAATACATTCTGTCCTTTTTTTAACTTTAAAATAAACACACACATTTTTTATTTAACCCTGTAGTAAAATGAAGCCTATAGCATAGTGCAGTTATTTGCTTAGGCCATACAATTGCACTATGAGTCTGGAAAACACATAATACTGTCCCTTTAAGAATGTTGAAGACATGAGTGGACAATTTTGGCATCTGCAACTGGATATGTTATACTGCAAGCACAGCATGAATAAAACATATAATTAAATCCTTTAAGGCACTTTTGCCTCATGTTTCAAAGATTCTATTTTTAATGCATCAATGAGAAACTCTGAGAGAGGGGGGCGCAGGGGGTGAGCACGCCCCCCATTTGGAGGCCTCAGTCCTCGACGTGGATGTCGTGGGTTCGACTCCTGGTCCCAATAGGCAGACCCTCTTTCCTGTCTGCCTATTGTCAAGAATATGAGCCACTAGCACCGCAAAAACTCTTTGGAGAAAAAAAAAGATAAAAAGAAACTTTGAGGGAGGAGGAGAAGAGTTTAAGTTGCAAACTTTGGTTTAAATCAAATAAAATTGTATTTGTAAAGCACATTTCAGCAGCAAGGCATTTCAAAGTGCTTTACATCATAAATACTAAAAACACAAAGTCATGAACATAGAATAAACAATACATGTTACATACAATTGCACTATGACAATACATTGTTTAGTTAATTTCCAAACCACATAGACCACATAAAATGGTTTTAGATGCACTGTGAGTTATGTATATAATATTGCAGGGATAGAATATCCTATTGCAATAGGATATTGCATATCCTATTGCAGGGACTTTCAAATTGTCATGTCATTTAACTTTTGAGTCACTTGGGAATGTGTCCTGAGAACATCTGTAAATACCACAAAGCCATTCACAGGATGCCAAAATCTTTTGACAATTGTACAATATATGGTAATCAGACATACATAGCATTTTGAGAATGGCAGTATAATCATTTTGGCAGCCTGTTCTCACTCAATTGACATCAGATGATGCTATTTTGTCAGGAAGCCTTCAGTGTCAGTTTTCAGCTCAGCAGATAAACATGAGATCCTGCATAACAAACATAATCTTTTCCACATGAAAACCGTGAAACAGTATGTTGTTTAGCAAACATTTAATCAAACTCATGATGTACATTAATCCCAAAATGTCTCCAAAAAGTAAGTCAGGGCGAGAAGAAAAATAATAAGTGCCTTCTATAACCTTTAAAAATACAAACAGAAGATGCCACTCTGGTTTTAAATTGGAACACAGCACTGAAACTGCCTTTTTAAAAGTTTTAAATGATCTTTTAACTGTTGCTGAGGGTAAATCAGCAGTTCTATCACTTTTATATCTGTCTGTTTCTTTTGACACTGTGGATCACAGCATTCTTTTGACCTGTCTGGAGTCACTTGTCAGTATTCAAGGTTCAGCACTAAATTGGTTCTAGTCCCTTTTGTCAAACAGGAGTTTTTCTGTAAATCTAGCACAGCTTTCTTCTTCTGTGTCTCTTCTGAATTATGGGGAACCAAGAATCGATATTAGTACCTGTTCTTGTGTCTGCTTCCTCTGGGTTGCATTTTTAAAAAGCACAGTCTCTTTTCATTGTTTTGCTGACAACATTAAAATCTATTGTGAAGAGCACAATTCAGAGACTCAGGTCCAGACAAAAGTCAGGGAGCAAAAACAATCTTTAATACATCTGCAGACGGAGAGCAAAAAATACACTGCATTAGGCGACAAATCATTCTGCTCTGACGAACTCAGAGGTGCATATAGTTACTTTATTCATCTCTCTCTACTACCGAGGCGGAGACTCAATCTTCTAAGACCAAACAAGAGAAACAAAGGAAAACATAAGGAATCTTGTACGCTCATTCACTATCATGTCTATGGAATGCGAAAACCTGCGACAGACTGGCGACCTGTCCAGGGTGACCCCGCCTCTCGCCCGGAACGCAGCTGGAGATAGGAACCAGCAACTCCCGACCCCGTTAGGGAGAAGGGTGACGGAAAATGGATGGATGGATGGAATGCGAAAACTAAATACTCCATCATCTCCATGCAGGGAAGGCCACAGGAAAAACAGCAAGTTCCCAAATAACTGTCTGGGGAAGTTCAACAACCCTGGGAAACGTACTTCAGTAGACACATCTTGTTTCATTAGTTTGTACCCCTCTCCCAGCTGCACAGAAAAACACCTTGACTGTGATACAAAAAACATTACATTTATATGACACATAAAGGGGGCTGCATAGTGGTGCAGTGGGTAGCGCTGTTGCCTTGCAGCAAGAAGGTCCTGGGTTTGATTCCCGGCCTGGGGTCTTTCTGCACGGAGTTTTCATGTTCTCCCTGTGCATGCGTGGGTTCTCTCCGGGTTCTCCGGCTTCCTCCCACAGTCCAAAAACATGACTGTCAGGTTAATTGGCCTTCCCAAATTCTCCCTAGGTGTGAGTGTGTGTGTGCATGGTTGTTTGTCCTGTTTGTCTCTGTGTTGCCCTGCGACAGACTGGCGACCTGTCCAGGGTGACCCCGCCTCTCACCCGGAACGCAGCTGGAGAGGAACCAGCAACTCCCGACCCCGTTAGGGAGAAGGGTGACGGAAAATGGATGGATGGACACATAAAGGAACATCATCTAATACGAATAAAACTTCTTCACACTATCCACTAGTAACTACAAGCGACAGCCATACATATGTTACAGGATTGTCTTCAGGATGTACAGGCTTGGCTAAGAACAAATTTTCTGAAATTAATAAAGAAAAAGACTGAGATTTTAGTGTTTGCACAATGTAGTCCCCTTCTTGGAAATGACAGTGTGGTTGGTCCCCTGTCTTTCTTTTGCCGTCCATTTTTTAAAAATCCGGCTGTGATTGTTGATCCTATGTTTAAATTTGCTAAGCATGTAAGTGCTATTATTAAACCCAGTTTCTTTCAGCTGAGGGCCATTGCTAAGGTAAAATGTTATCTTCCTGTGCCTGATTTTGAGACTGCTATCCAGACATTCATTACGTCACATTTAGATTATTGTAACTCTTTGTACTTAGGGTTGGAGCAGAGCTTCCTGCACGACTACAGAGTAAACAAATAGCTGCAGCCTGTTTGCTGACCAAAACAAGGAGGTCTGAATGCCCGGTTTTACAAAGACTTCACTGGCTCCCTGTTTTAAGTTTATGGTCTTGATTGTTTTTAAGTGTTTAAACTTGATGGGAGCTTCTTAAGTGAGCCCTACTGCACATTTCAGATCCCTGAGGTCAACTGGCCAGCTTTTATTGTCTGTCCGTAAAGCTAGGCCAAAAACTAGAGGGGACAGAGCCTTCTCTGCGGATCAGTCTCCCTCTGTTTGTTAAGCTTTCAGTCAGTGCAAGTCCAGAGTCCAGACCTTGAACACCAGCAAAAGAGAAAAGGTAAAGGATGGAAGAAAAGTGATGTAGCTAAGGTTCAATATTGTTTGGTTTTTACTCATACTATTAGCTTTTGGTATCTCTGCCAGTTTTATATTTGTCTAATTATTTTCACTAAATTTAATTTTAATTTTATTTTATCATTTATCTACCTGTGATGTTGTGAAGCATTTTAATCAGCTGAGGTTGTTGGAAATGTGCTATAGAAATAAACTTTGACTTGACATGACGTTCAATCTGTGAAAGTCCATTGTCACGGAATTTCATATACAGCTTTATGTAGTCAAAACACTATCAGTAACTTCAGTTATGCCTCAATATACATCTGGGCTGCATGAAAACTGGAAGGAGTTTGAGGCAATTTACTATAAACTTGCCCCTTGTATCCAAAATTCTGAACTGGACCTTTAAAAAGTTGTACTGTATTTCACAATGGTCTCCACTTTTCAGTCACTATTCTTTCACACTAACGAGGAGATCCTTACAATTACGTTTTTCTTCTTTTCAATGCACTTTGAATCTCAAACACACACTATAAATCTTATGCAGACAAAAACGTAAAACAGGGATATTTGTTTGCGAAAATTGTCATGGCTTTCTGGTAGCTCTAATCAGCATCCGACAGGTGGGAGGTGAAGCAGCTTGTGTAAATGTCTATAGTCAACATCTCTGCATGTAGAGCTCAAAGTTTCAGCATTGATCTGATGGAGAGCATTGTGCTCATCTTCCCTGATTCATCTGTCCTCTTTTCCACTTGCTTCATTTACTCTCTCCTCTTTTATATGCAGCACCCTTCCTTCCCTCCCCCTTTCACTCGGCTAATCAACCCTTCCTTCCAATTTCTCCCTCACTAGCTGCCGTTTCTTTCCAATCAATCAATCAATCAATCAATCAATCAATCAATCAATCAATCAATCAATCAATCAATCAAATTGTATTTGTAGAGCACATTTCAGCAACAAGGCATTTCAAAGTGCTTTACATCATAAACACAAAACACAAAGTCATGAACATAGAATAAACAATACATTGATCCATATTACATTTCAAATACAATTCTCAACAGCTGTGTTTTTAGTTGAGATTTAAAGGAAGTCAGGGTTTCAGCTGTTTTACAGTTTTCTGGAAGTTTGTTCCAGATTTTTGGTGCATAGATGCTGAAAGCTGCTTCTCCTCTTTTGGTTCTGGTTCTGGGGATGCAGAGCAGAACCAGAACCAGAACCTGAGAGTCTGGCAGGTTGATACAACAACAGCAGATCTTTAATGTATTGTGGTGCTAAACCGTTCAGTGATTCATAAACTAACAACAGTATTTAAAGTCTATTCTTTGAGCTCCAGGGAGCCAGTGGAGGGACTTTAAACTGGTGTTATGTCTCTATCTTCCTGGTTCTAGTGAGAACATGAGCAGCAGCTTCTGGATCAGCTGCAGCTGGAGGATTGATTTGTTGGACAGGCCTGTGAAGACGCTGTTGCAATAATCAATGCGACTAAAGATAAATGCATGAATGAGTTTCTCTAGATCTGGCTGAGACATTAGTCCTCTAATCCTGGAGATGTTCTTCAGGTGATAGAAGGCCGATTTTGTTACTGTCTTTATGTGGCTCTGGAGGTTCAGGTCAGAGGTCAGAGGTCATCACTACTCCCAGGTTTCAGGCTGATCTCTAGTTTTTAGTTGTAATAACCGAAGCTGTGCATTGACTCTAGATCGTTCCTCTTTAGGTCCAAAAATAAACATTATCTGCTAGTAAACATATTTTACTAGCAGAGATCTGAGCCAAGCCTTTAAGACAGATGGATGGTGATAAATGGTAACACAAGCCAGATTTTTCTCTCTCTACATCTTCACCATGCTCCATTACTTCCTTTCCTTTTCTTGGCCTTGGCTCACTTTTCTTTGATGCACTTCTGAGATTGCTGGCAATGTGCCTTTGGGAGGCCAATGATGTGCTTTCAGATGATTAGGCCCAAAAGCTAGTTCTTTGGCCATTGAACATCAATAGAACAAAGTCGGTTAGTCACAAACAGGACTGAGATTGAAAAATGGGAAGTTGGTTGAGAACCCTCTTGTGGAAAAACCGAGGAGCGCTGTTGTCAACATGTTGGAGCTTGCAGCCTTCCAGACTTTACTTCCTTATGATAACGACGTGATACTACTTGTATCTCTACTGGGCTCAGAGGAACTGGGGGCTAAAGATCTCTGAGCAGAGTGACATCAAGCCTTTGCCTTTTGAAGTAGTACAGATGAGGCCTTGTGGGAGCTTCCCTCAGGACACAAAATAGTCTACCTTTGGTCTCAATTATACCAGCCTCTGCTTGGCAGAACCAAATTTGCTCTGCGTGACATTCCTTGGCCTCATGCTGTACTGCGAGACACTTCTGTCCCTCACCTTTTAATTCAGGCTAGATCAAACACCACCTTGCTCTTTGATGATAGCAGCAATGGAGGGAGAGGAAAGGATTTCAGGTTATCAGATCCTCCTCGGTTTATCACCTGAAATACAAATGTCGCAGCAGGCCTGGGGTTAGGCCATCCATGGCTCCGAGTAGGGGGGCCGTTAATAATGGCTGCCTGGCTGTAGTGACGCGAGGCATGGGATGCACATGTTGATAGTGATTCAGCCTCAGGGAGCTTTAAAGCTTGCTCTAGTGGACTGAAATTTGGGGTTAGTAAGCATGAGGAACTTGGAGGATGATATCCTTGATCAAAACTAAAAGGTGTTAGACATGTTATGTATTTCTTCTTGTTATATTCTTTTGTTTCTGCTCTGGATGTTGATTCCTATTTTTTAACAAACTTAAAAGTCTCACATAACACTGATTTTTGACTACTTGGACCATCTATCAGCCATTAGTTCCTAACATACTCAGGTGTACTTCAGTCTGTGACACCGAGCTGATAAGATTGAGAATCAATGCACACAGTCACACTGCTGGATTGGCAGTCTGTCCCACACTGACTGCCCTGATGGAGAAAATCAGGCCGAGGCGCCCGCCCAACGAGCTCATCAAACTTACTAGTGTCTGTTAGAATTGTGGAAAATAAAGGAATTTGTCATAAGAAATGTAGGCTATCGGTACATTTGACAGTGAATTCCCAACTATGCATGGCTAGTGCGCGTATGAATATGTGGGAGCCTTTAGTAGACAATGTAAAGTTTTGGTGTGGAATACGAGGAATCCTGTTTCTAACTTTAAAAATCACAATTTATGGGATCTATGTCATTCATAAATGTAAAAGTAGATGTAAATGAACTTTGCTATTTGTAAGTGATACCTTCAAAACAAAAATTGTCTAAGTTGACCAGAAATACTTTCCTAATAACAGATAACCATATTATTACCTCATGTATTCCCCTGTCAGAAAAGTAGCTGAACTCACAGTCAGGCAGGAAAGGCAAGGACCATTAAATAATTAAGAAAAGACAATGAAATCAGGTGAAGGCTAGGGACAACAACAGACAAAGTATCAAATCTAATGCATTATTGATGAACTCATAAGTCAGGATCAGTTCTGAACAAAAACTGACTCATTGAAAGAACACCTAACAAAGATTTAATTAATCTGAAAAAATAAATAGATAAATAAAAATGATACACAGTACAGATCAAAAGTTTGGATACAACCTTCTCATTCGATGGGTTTCCTTAATTTTTATGACTATTTATAAGGCAAGAAAGCCACTTATTCACCTGACAGGGCACACCTGTGAAGTGAAAACCATTTCAGGTGACGACCTCTTGAAGAGAATGCAGAGTGTGTGCAGAGCAGTGATCACAGCAAAAGGTTGCTGCTTTGAAGAAACTACAATATAAGGCATATTTTCAGTTGTTTTACACTTTTATGTTTAGTACATATTTCCACATGTGTTAATTCATAGTTTGATGCCTTCAGTGTGAATCTACAATGTCAATAGTCATGGAAATAAAGGAAATTCATTGAATGAAAAGGAGTGTTCAAACTTTTGGTCTGTACTGTACATGGCAAACATATACTACTTGTAGAAATCAACTGTCAATCTGAATTTGCTATTAGAAATAAAGTGGAGCAGATGTTCAAACTTTTCATAACTAATCAACGTTAAACAGACTTGATGTTACTCCATTCATATGTTTCACTGAAAACAAGAACTTTTGGAATAATGTACTTTTTTTTTCTAAAGTCTAAATATTGTTTTGATTCAATTCTATCACATACATACAAAATCCCTGCAATTACTTGAAGCAGTTAATGATTGCTGTAGTTTAGGAGACTTTAACGGTGTCATTATCTTTGTGTGTACTCTGTGCTTCTCTTTGCAGAGGAAATTGATCCTGGCCCAGAGCTTTTTGTCTTAAACCCCAGTTGGTTACAGTAGACAGCTCAGCTTCTCCCCGGGCAAGACAAGTTTATCTGTACAGGAGCATTCATATGAAAGGTAACCCAAAGTGCTTGTTTCAAATGGAATGCACCAAAAATAACTAAAACCCTCCCTCTTGAAACATAAAAATAATCAACTGTCAATCTTTCATCTCTCACTTTACTCAAAGTGATCACAAAAAGCCTGATCAAAAGCTGAATTAATCAGGAAACTGTGTTTTCAGGAGATTTCAGGCATTTCAGGTTTTACCATTTTGTTTTGTTCTGGTCCAGGTTGAGTTTCTGATGATCTGTGGGGTGTATATAGTTTCATATTTAGCAGGCAACTCAGAAATGTACTTTTAACAACAACTTTGAAACAATTTAGTGTTTTATAGATGAAGAAAATCTATTCATTCATCTATCTAACATAATTACCTGTAAGAAAAATATAAATTTTCTTGGATTTGCTCAGCACACTGGCAGCAGACTTAATATTTTTAATGACCAGAAAAAACCCATTCTTTTTTAAAACCAGATTCTATGAGAACTTTCTTCACAAATTTCACAGTGAACCTGCGGCTTTGGGTCCTTTCTACTGTCACCACATGCTTGTTCAGGAAGAGGAATTACTGCACATGTGACTTCTTCCCCCACATACAGCACACAGCAGAGGCTAGTTGGTTGAATTTCTGTAATGAGTGGTTAATGACAAACAGCACAGTGAGCCTCCCTACTGGTCCACTAGTTCTGGGTACACAGTAGAGCGCTGTGACCCGAACTAGTGTCCTACAAATAATCACTACAATCGGGTCCAACAGCACATTTTTGTAACAGGTGATCGTATAGTGGATTTTGATTGATAGTACAACCTTTAAATGAAATTCATACAATCTGGTCTGTCTCTTACAAATACAGAAAAATAAACATAGACAGCAGTCAAATTTAACTAATAAACTATTTAACAGTAACCTCTAACTGAAACAGGGAACAAACAAACTGACAGGCTGGCAAATACAGCAAACCGACAACATAATAGACAAACTGACAAACTCAACTGAAGAAAAACTGACAAACATAACTGACAACATAAATTACTGATAAATAATGTAACATAATTACCTGTAAGGGCTGCACAGTGGCGCAGTGGGTAGCGCTGTTGCCTTGCAGCAAGAAGGTCCTGGGTTCGATTCCCGGCCCGGGGTCTTTCTGCACGGAGTTTGCATGTTCTCCCTGTGCATGCGTGGGTTCTCTCCGGCTTCCTCCCACAGTCCAAAAACATGACTGTCAGGTTAATTGGTCTTCCCAAATTCTCCCTAGGTGTGAGTGTGTGTGTGCATGGTTGTTTGTCCTGTTTGTCTCTGTGTTGCCCTGCGACAGACTGGCGACCTGTCCAGGGTGACCCCGCCTCTCGCCCGGAACGCAGCTGGAGATAGGCACCAGCAACTCCCGACCCCGTTAGGGAGAAGGGTGACGGAAAATGGATGGATGGATGGATGAATTACCTGTAATGAATGGTCAACACAGATCAGCACAGTGAGCTTCCCTACTGGTCCACCAGTTCGCTGCGTACTGCAATAAAACGTCAGTCTTTGAGCACACTCACTATGACTGTTCAGAAAAGAACTAGATTTGGTGACTTACCACAGTAGAATGCTGAACAGACTGTGTGTAATTTACAGTTTATCTTCCTATTTATAGGCAACCAGTAGGGGGCGCCAAAAACCAGACATCACATGGTAATTACAAAACATATTTTAGCAAGAATTTCATCTGTATCTATTACCCGTCACATATATATAAATATATTTTATCCTTGTGTGAGTATTTGCTGTTTTTGTCCGTCACTTTGCTGCTATTGCACAGAAATTTGCCCTTTCTGGAACAGTGAAGGTTATTTCTATCTTCTATTACAATAAACATAATTACATTCTGTTGAATTTGAACAATGATGTCATAGATTGATATGATGTTATAGATTGGATCTATCATGTAACATGCTTTGGAAATTTTGCTTGGGATTGTATTTTTTTTTAAACCAATAAAATTAAAATTCCTATATATGAAGTAAATTATTTTTCTTTATTCTTCAAGTGCATAATGAAAGAAAATGGCAAATACCATTATCTACTTTTCCATCAACAAAAAGTTGGCATTAACAGAGGGAGGCATTATCAGATTCATATTTTTTAGATATACATTTGTTTTCAACATATTATTGATAAAGCAGCAGGACAGTTATCAAAACACATATGCATTCAAAAAGTTGATCAGTCTAACAGTAATCAGTGTGGTTTGACGCTTACACCACTGGGATCTTCAATCACAGCTGCAAACAGGTTCCAGATTCCAATTGACATTTATCTTGCAGAAAAATAAACAGCCACAGTCAACAGAAAAGAAAAGCAATACCCCAACAAATTAAGGAATTTTGAAAATGAGGATAAAAAAAAGAATAACAACAAAATGAAAAAAATATATATACTCAGCTCCGCCACAGACCGTTGGGAATATGAAAGTATCGAGGCAAAATATATTGTACAAACTCACGTTTAACGACTGGTGGACCAAGCTCCAGCAAACCTGACAGGCAGGGGAAAAAAAGGGATAGTGATAGATATTTTCTCAACCTACATAAAAAGGGAACCACAGACAACATTTATGAGTTTTTTGATCAAGCCTTTTGCAAAAATGAAAAGGCAGTCTCCCAGCCCAGCAGAAACCAGCCTGACCTCTGCCCGTCGTTCAGTTCACCATGCGTTCTGACTCTGCTTCAGCGCTTGTCTTTTTATTAGCACAAACAAAGCAGGAGTGAAAGGAATGTGGGGGGAAATAAATCAAAGAAGGAGGAACACAGGAGCTAACACTCTAAACACAGCTAGTTTCACAAGTAAGGAGTCTATAGGGAAACAGCTGCAAGGTTAAGAAAAAACAAGTTTTGTCTTTCACATGGTTCAACAAATTCACTAAACCTTTAAATAAAAAACGAGTAAAACTACTGATGTAAGAATGGTAAGAAACTTACTAATTCTATCAGATAGAGTGGGAGCAAGGCTGCTACTACCTGTGACTAATGGAAGCACTCATATGTTGGAGGAATAGCCCCCACATCCTAACATATCTGGGTACATTCTTATTGAGAGTGTAGTGTATTTTTTTTCGAGATGTAAACAAGAAACCATCTTTTTCAGCCAATGGTTTCTTGTTTCAGGTGAGGAAGACTTCCACTCCACTTGAACTATGTGGGAATATTTTTACTGAACTGTGCTTTAGAATAGTGTGGGTGATATACCACTTTCAACTGGATTAGATGCAGTCTAGCATTAATAGAGCAGTCTTTTATTCTTATCAGAGCAGAATTTGAGCAGAAATTGTAACTCCGATATCAGATGCATTTTTTAACCAAACTAGCACATTCGGACTAGAGAAGTGTGGTCGGCTGATTACAAAGAGGGGGAAGGTGATCCGCACAGAAGGGGTCTCACTCCCAGAAGGAACAATAGCAGACATAGAGGACAGTTACAAGTACCTAGGTATACCACAAGCAAATGGCAACCTCGATGAGGCCACAAGGAAAGGAGCCACAGCTAAATACCTCCAACGAATAAGGCAAGTCCTGAGAAGCCAGCTCAATGGCAAGAACAAAATCCGTGCGATAAACAGCTATGCCCTGCCAGTAGTCAGATACCCTGCTGAAATAATTAGCTGGCCAAAGGAGGAGATAAAAGCCACAGATATTAAGACTAGAAAGCTACTAACAATGCATGGAGGGTTCATCCCAAATCCAGCACCCTGAGACTGTACACGAGCCGCAAGGAAGGAGGCAGAGGACTAGTGAGTGTGAGAACCACTGTCCAGGGACGAAACAACTAAGATCCATAAATACATCAGGGACAAAGCCTCAACAGACAATGTGCTCAGTGAATGTCTCAGACAACAGGGAACGAAGGTTGAGGTGCCAGAGATACCATCATGGGAGGACAAGCCCCCTACATGGGATGTACCACCAGCAAATAACCCAAGTGGCTGATATCAGTAAATCCTACCAATGGCTGGAAAAAGCTGGACTCAAGGACAGCACAGAGGCCCTCATCATGGCCGCCCAGGAACAGGCCCTAAACACCAGAGCAATAGAGGCCCAGATCTACCACACCAGACAAGACCCAAGGTGTAGGTTGTGTAAGGAGGCCCCTGAGACAGTCCAGCACATAACAGCAGGGTGCAAGATACTGGCAGGGAAAGCATACATGGAACGACATAACCAAGTGGCAGGCATAGTGTACAGAAACATCTGTGCAGAATATGGACTGGAAACCCCGAGATCAAAGTGGGAAACACCCCCAAAGGTGGTGGAGAATGCCAGAGCTAAGATCCTGTGGGACTTCCAGATCCAGACAGACAGAATGGTAATGGCGAACCAACCAGACATTGTCATAGTGGATAAACAACAGAGGAAAGCCGTTGTGGTAGATGTAGCAATACCAAGCGATTGCAACATCAGGAAAAAAGGAGCACGAGAAACTGGAGAAATACCAGGGCCTCAGGGAGGAACTGGAGAGGGCCTGGAAGGTGAAGACCACAGTGGTGCCTGTGGTCATCGGGGCCCTCGGGGCAGTCACCCCCAAACTGGAGCAGTGGCTACAACAGATCCCAGGAACAACATCAGACATCTCAGTCCAGAAATGTGCAGTCCTTGGCACAGCCAAGATACTGCAGGACCCTCAAGCTCCCAGGCCTCTGGTAGAGGACCCGAGCTCAGAGGATAAGAACCACCCGCGGTGGGTGAGAAGGGAATTTTTACATGCATATATATATATACTTATATATATATAAAGTGGGCTGCACAGTGGCGCAGTGGGTAGCGCTGTTGCCTTGCAGCAAGAAGGTCCTGGGTTCGATTCCCGGCCCGGGGTCTTTCTGCACGGAGTTTGCATGTTCTCCCTGTGCATGCGTGGGTTCTCTCCGGGTTCTCCGGCTTCCTCCCACAGTCCAAAAACATGACTGTCAGGTTAATTGGCCTTCCCAAATTCTCCCTACGTGTGAGTGTGTGTGTGCGTGGTTGTTTGTCCTGTTTGTCTTTGTGTTGCCCTGCGACAGACTGGCGACCTGTCCAGGGTGACCCCGCCTCTCGCCCGGAACGCAGCTGGAAATAGGCACCAGCAACTCCCGACCCCGTAAAATAGGGAGAAGGGTGACGGAAAATGGATGGATGGATGGATATATACAAAGTAATAAAGACTGTATCAAACAAGTAGCCCTTCGTGTTGCTCTGTACCCGTGAAGTAGCTCCCAGTCTCAAGAACCTGACATTAAACAAAGCACAATTACAAATTCAAAAACACAGCGATATTAACGAAACACTACAACAATTAACAAAACAGAAAGAGTTCAGTTGGAGACCTGAGAGATCGCTGATTGGACGACAGTGCTTTTGAACCGGAAGTTGTTGCTTGAGTGGGTCAGCCTGTTGTTTCGATACATTATAGTGTCCATCATATTGAAAGTGTCTTATCTGCCAGTAAGCTAATACAAGTAAATGGACTGAACTTCGTGTCATTCTGCAAAGTATTTTAAGTTAATGAATGTCACTGACACAATTTCTCACACAGTATTATATACAGGAATGAAAAAAAAAATAACGTTTTGAAGTGAATATTTAATATTTTTGGGGAACAACAATTGCATTTGATAAGCTGATCCAGATAAATCATTTATATTGATGAACACACACACACCTTTACAGTGTTGTGTTCATGAACATATTAACACAATTCCATAATTCAATACCCTACCCTAACAGACTAAATTATTTTTAATTTCTTTACATAAACTGTCATAATATCCTAATACTTCAAATTGAGATATTTCACTTAAAATACACAAAAAGTGAAAGAAAAAAAAAGTGTACAGTACATTACAGATCTATTTATATTCTACTGGCAACACAGAGACAGGTAGGAGTTCAGTGTGCTGGTGGAACTGGGAGCAGTTTGGTGACTGAGTCTTCTGTGACATCTGGCTACCACAAGTTAAAGCGAATGATAAAATTATCTAGCAGTGTATTAGAAAATACATCCCTGATTAATTTACATTCAGAAAAAAAGAAACATATCTTCACCATATAGGGGCATTGACTTAGCATCTAAAGACAGACATTGTAGAGATGAGCTGTGAAACAGAAGGCTGAAGAAAAACAGCGCCAGCTCTTATCTCTATGGACCTGTCCTAACCAAATCCCCCTGTCTCTGCACTGCTCTCTGGATTAATGTACTTTCAGTCTGTTATATCAAACAAATTAATTTAATCTACATAAATTATAAGAAACATCCTACAGGCAACTGACATACCTTAAAGCAGGGGTTGGCAACCCGTGGCTCCGGAGCCGCATGCGGCTCTTTAGCGCTGCCCTAGTGGCTCTTTGGAGCTTCATCAAAAAAATTTTGAAAATGAGAAAAGATGGGGATGGGAAATATATTTTTTGTTTTAATATGGTTTCTGTAGGAGGACAAACACAACACAATCATTCTTAACGTTTTCCAATGCTATAAAAATGTGTAGAAGAAACATTCAATTCTACAATTCTGGACTGAATCGTCTGCATTCGTTGCCAGTGTGGCAGGATTGCCTGAATGTTTGCTCTGTAGCGACAAGTTGTCAAATCAATCAATCAGTCAAATTTTATTTGTATAGCATATTTCAGCTACAAGGCATTTCAAAGTGCTTTACATCATAAACACAAAGTCATGCAACATAGAATAAAATACCACCTTTTCCTGTTGCCCACCACAGGAAAAGGTGTAAAACCTTTTAACACGGTACTAAAAGAGTATCGTACTTTCCGGAGCGCACCTTAATAAAAGCGAACCTACAAATTTTTTGGAAAAATATAAAAAACTGAAAACATACATAAATAAGCGATACAGTAATTTTCATCAGTATACATTTAGAATGACACTTAGTGATATTATTTGGTTTCGTTGCTCAGGTTGTGTTGCTCATGGCTGCGTGTCAAAAGAGAAGAGGAAGCTGCTATGTGTCACTATTGCACTGACTTGCTTGGCATTTGCACAGAAATTGAACTTAAACTCTATTCATTTCATTTTATATACTTTATGTTTTCAAAAGGCTGCCGTTTTATTACACTCCGTTGGTTGTTTTTTTGATCACACGCTTAACGGTGATTATTCACAAAGAGCGATCGTCGTTATGCAAACTGCATTTGGGGGCAGATTTTCCGAGTTCCAAAAGGGGAAAAAAATGACACTTTCTCTGTCGCTCTTCACAATAAAAAGGATATCAAAAATCTGATTTATTATTGCATTTCTTTAATTTAGCAAATTAAATAAAACGCAATAGTTTACCTTACAGAAGGTAAACTAAAGCACCATCGAGCAACAGAAGAGTCACGTGGTGGGTCATTCCTTCCAGGACGCACTGCAGGGAAAATAAACATTTAATTATGTATACAATTAATCATTTTGATAATATGCTAATATAAACACCTAGAGTCTGTTTTGCCTTCATTATAAGCCTTATATAAGGCATTTACTTTTTTGCGGCTCCAAACAGATTTTTTTTTCGTTTTTTGGGTCCAATATGGTTCTTTCAACATGTTGGGTTGCCAACTTCTGCCTTAAGTAACCATGTTTGACCACAAACAGCGACTTGTCTTGCGAACTTCTAGGCAACAATAAACAAACGCCCGTTACAGGTTTCTCATTCCCTCTCCCTCATTAGAAAAAACAATATAAAAAAAGTTAGCTAGGCAAAGAAGATAATCAAAGAAGTTAACTGGGCCAATTTAGTTACAAAGGAAATATTTATCTGTTGTTAAGAAATTTGTTTCACCACGGAAATGCCAGTCAAGGAATTTCTTGACTGGCCACAAAGTCAAGAAATTCCGCTTCTACTTTTACGTTATCTTTAATTCTTACCTGTGAAAGGTAAAGGCAGTAGCTCCACTTTGTACTTTAAAACCATTGAAACTAGTCCACACAGCACGTTTTCTCCACTGCCACTTTCAAGATGACGGCGACATAAGTAGGACTCAGCGTTTACGTATTCATGCCTATCGTCCAATCAGCGATTTCTCAGGTTTCCAACGGGGACATACCCTTTCCGTTTTATTGATGTCGTTGTGTTTTTGAATTTGTTGAAGTGGTTTGTACCTCAGGGCCACCGTACCATTGTGCCTTTTCCTTCCTTCAATTACTTACAGTTTAATAACACATCTTTCTGGAAGTCTGTCTTCCACTGATCACTGTAGAACATACGTCATCATCAGAATTATATTAAACCATGAACAAATTGAGAGCAAGATTAGAAAGAGCACTAAGAGTTCCATGGCCAATGCACCAGTAGATTTATGACTGTAATCATCATCTCTTCAGTCCTTTTCATCACCCTAGTTGCTTACCCTCAATAGCCCAAACTTACACAGCTCTGCAGAAATAAAAAAATAAAAAAAGAAAGAAAGACAAACGATTCTGGCTGATACAGACATTTATGTTCAGGCACAGCAGAGACACAGCTTACCTGAATGTCAACCAGAAACGGGGCAGCGGGGTGGGGACGGTCCATTTCCAAGACCCTTTTGTCAAGTCTTTATTGAAATTCATCAATAAAAAGCTGAGACGACCTCAGCCTTTTCAGAAATTAAATTGTCATGCTAATTCATTTTGACTGCCACAATGGAATAGCTAAACAAAATGAATGGTGGGGCCAGATGCACCCACTGAAGCGTAGCTGTGGATATTTCTTAGTGAATTACCCTTGATCGACTTCCTGTGCAAATGCCAATCAAATGCCGCCCTCCAGAATGTGAGGAATTCCAAACGCTACATTGCTAATGCATTGATTTGCATGCCGAATAAGGTGAAATGAAAAACTCTGAAAAGCAGTGCTGCTGCTGACAGGAACAATTTTTTTTTTCTTTTTAATTGAAAAATGCAAAGGATTTAAATTTTCATTTCAAGCTAGAGCTTCCTAACAATGAATAAAAGACATTTGTGAATTAGCAATATTTCCTTTTTCCACATGCTCCAATTTTCAAACACATGTGGCTGGTAAATGAACTGTGTTGAATGAATTTTTTAATGTGGCTTAAGTATATCATTTCACACATGCAGTAAAAACACAAACATACCTAATGTTGACATTGTGAATCAACAGGTCAAAGTTCAGAGGAAGTGTCTGAGGAGTGCACTTGAAAAAAATTATGCATGCTACTGATTAAAACCCACAGATCATAATGTAGAGGAACTTAGAGATGAAAACAGTCAATTTGCGATTGATGATTTATTAGACTTAAATTAGTTCCAATTAATAACATCTACTTAGACCTTCTAGTGCTATACTATGGCCCTAATCTTATTTTGGGGCATCAGAGTCAAGGGGTCAGAATACAAACTCACATCACTTCCTATTTCCGCTAAACTTTACAGGATTGCTGTTGCCTCTCTCCAGTGTTCTTCTGGGTCAGAAGTCCACCACAAGGCAACGCAGATACACAATCATATACACTATGTATTTCTATCTTCACAAGGATAGAAATACTTGTGTCCACTTGACGTGTCAAGTGGACACAAGAGTACTACAAACTGCACCAGTATGTGCAATACACATTTTCATTTCCATGTTTTTTGAAAACATGTAAAAACTGTCTAATTTTCCTCCTTTATATTTGATAAACCATATCAAATATATGGTTTGATATATCAAAAAAATTCCTGCAAATTATGATCAAGTCTGTAGTTAGGAAAACTTAAACAGCCTCAGCAGTACGAATAGTTTTAGAGTGGGTAATTCAGTAAAGTTCTTCTTTGACAGTCACATCCTGAGTCCTAAAACTCATTATCAAACCTTTAGGCTTAATATCTCAAAATTTTTGCACCCATGTTGATATTAATAGCAGTGAGGTAGGATGTAAAATGACATTTTGGAGCCTTAATTGGAGGTATTCTGTACTGGATGCAAAAGCAGGAAAAAGTTTTGTCTTATTTCTGACTATATTTCCAGCAAATTAGGGAGCCTGATCCACCCACATCTAATGGGTTTGGATGATAACCCACCAACATAAGGCTTTGAATTCATGCCATAAGTTTAAGTTGCTTTTATTAGACCTGTAGGTCTTGGTCATGAAACCAGTCTACACATGGGAGCACTTTTTTTTTAATGTTCCAATCAAAAAGAAAACGGCGGATTGTGAAATGAGACAACACATTGTCAGTGCATTTCCCAAAAGATAGAGAGAGAGAGATTGATGTAATGAGAGAGAGAAGGGCAGAATGATTCAGCATGTTTTCCTCTTTGTCCCCTGAGGATGTCCATGTCCAGATGGCTCATCAGAAAGTATCCTCCCCTCATCAACTCAAAGAGGGGCAAGTTTTTCCTCCTGACATCTCCTCAGGATCCAAGTTATCAATTAAGTTAATCTGAAGTTGATTGGTCTTATGAATTGACTAAGGATTACTTGACAATTGCCCATTTCTTAAAAACATTAAATTTTTCAACTGTCAACTGTCTTACCATACTGTTTACATTTTTTTATAGTACACTGAACTAAAAAGAACAAAGCACTATTTAGGTGAAACTTAAAGCGCAAGTCAAGTTTTTATATTTCAAAATAAAAAATAAATAAAATAGTCATGTAAAATGCATTTTTTAATCACACACTGGACTCTCGTCGGACCGTTTACCTTCCCCATTCTCTTCTGGCCTGCCACCTTTGTTTTTGTATCAACTGGCTGTCCTTAAGGGTGACCAGCAGTGCCCTCTGCTAGATTAAGTACAACTAATTGTCTTCAGAAATAATCTAAGCAGTAGAGTCCACCTCTGAGTAATTTAATCTCTGTACTGTTGTTCCTTAGAGAGTTTTGGTGAAGTACAGAAACTAGGCAGAAAGTGAGTTAAAAACCAACAAAAGTGCAAAGAAAACATCTAAAGATCTTGAGAAATCCTATAAAAAAAAGGTCACACATCAGATGAAAGTAAGTATTCTTCTTTTGTGAAGTACTTCAGATCAAATAAGGCACACCCCAGATCAAGGCTGGGCAACTCCAGGCCTCAAGGGCTGGTCTCCTGCAACTTTTAGATATATCTCTACTTCAACACACCTGAGTCAAATAATGAGGTCATTAGCAGAACTCTAGAGAACTTGATTTCACTTAGGTGATTCAGCTGTTGGATTCAAGCGTGTTGGACTAGTGAGACACCTAAGAGTTGCAGAACACTGGCAGTCAAGGACAAGGATTGCCCACCCTTGCCCTAGATGCAAAATAAATGTTAGCTGTGGGTTTTGTCCTTCATTTTATCACTTTGTCTCCCATAAAGTTTCCCTTAACTCCTCTTTCTCAGTCTCATGTGTCTGTTTTTAACTGAGCTGAGTTGGAGGCCCTCAGGGTATTGATTTGGCTTGCCTCGGTGCTGACAGGCTGATGTGAGACACGTGATCACAGATGAGATCTTGGCCATAGTGCACTCAGCATCCCAGTTCAATCGTACATCCACCCATACACGCACACGCATTTAGGACAGCATATGTATGCACTTTCAGTTAACGTTGACATTCAGAGCTGATAGAAATGAAGAGCTCAAGCATGCTCTGATTCACGTAGGTGCATGGTTCCACAGAACTTGAGTACGCAGACGGAGCAGAGAAGAGAGATGAGAACCAAGGAGAGGCTACTTCTACAACTATAGTTACTGAAATATGCATACAGTCTTGCAAATCCATCCATCCATCCATTTTCCATCACCCTTCTCCCTAACGGGGTTGGGAGTTGCTGGTGCCTATCTCCAGCTGCGTTCCGGGCGAGAGGCAGGGTCACCCTGGACAGGTCGCCAGTCTGTCGCAGGGCTAGTCTTGCAAATATTTTACTTTAATGAATTTTATTGGAATTGCAAGTTGCAAACCAGCACAACAGTGCATAATATTCAAATAGATTGTAAGTGTAGCGTGGTATTCATTTATGTTCAAGTTTTCCTGAAGTCAAGAGACAAACATTTGTTCATTCTTCTTTCCAAAATAGCTCAAACTTAGTCAGTTTGGGGGCTGCACAGTGGCACAGTGGGTAGCGCTGTTGCCTTGCAGCAAGAAGGTCCTGGGTTCGATTCCCGGCCCGGGGTCTTTCTGCACGGAGTTTTCATGTTCTCCCTGTGCATGCGTGGGTTCTCTCCGGGTTCTCCGGCTTCCTCCCACAGTCCAAAAACATGACTGTCAGGTTAATTGGCCTTCCCAAATTCTCCCTAGGTGTGAGTGTGTGTGTGTGGTTGTTTGTCCTGTTTGTCTCTGTGTTGCCCTGCGACAGACTGGCGACCTGTCCAGGGTGCCCCCGCCTCTCGCCCGGAACGCAGCTGGAGAGGAACCAGCAACTCCCGACCCCGTTAGGGAGAAGGGTGACGGAAAATGGATGGATGGATGGATAGTCAGTTTGGAGGGAGAGACAATTAGTTTTCCTGAAGCTTTTAAACTATGTATGGACTTTGACTGAACCATTCTTACACAGATGAATTTAGCTTTAATTGAAATATTTCCATTGTCCATGTGGGTTCATTGTTGCCAATCTGCTGAAGCTATATCCAAAGCAATCCATCAAGATTGCTTCGTATTTAGTGCCACCCATTTTTTCTAATCAATTCTGACCATCTTCTCTCTTCCAGTTGAAGATACAGACCTGAGTGGTGTTTTGCTACCACCAGCAAATCCCATATTGGAAAAGGTTAAGCATTAAATTCTTCACAACTCATTTTTAACCATCTGTCAAAGATTAAACTCTCTAACAAAAACACCTGAAGCCTTTTCAAAACAGCTGGACTTCTAATGAAATTAAATCACATTCAAGTGGACTCTATTTACTAATCAACAAACAAATAGGATAAAATTTCAAAAGTTGTTTGTGGAGGAAAACTGAATACAAATGTGTCGCATGTTTTTGTAAAAATTTAATTTTCTTCTGTTTTGGTTCATTATGCATTGATTTGTGGTGATTCATCACAAAAAAAATCTGAATCCATCTGTATTTGTAATGTGACAAATTAACAAATTGACAAAATAAAGAGTACTCACAATTAATAACTTCATCTCAACTCTAGTCGTCTTGTAAGAAATTACCTATCTTTTAAGGATGTTTGCCCTCCCCTTTAGCAATTACCATAATAATAATATGCAAATGATTTAGTTCTTTTTAATATCCATGATGAACCTGTTGTGCTTTCATCAAATTCAAGACAAATTGTAACTGATTAGATGTTGCACTTCATACAACACATTGCATTTGTCTTTGAGCCTCTGAGGTTGCTCTGTCTTGCCGTAATAAACTTTGTATTTGTCCTTCTCCTTCACAAGCTGCAAGCCTCATCTGAGTGTTCTTTGGTTTCCCAGGGATGAGTGATTGATGTTGAGTACAAAGGCAATGAGTGTTCAAATAAGAACAACCAATTCCTCTGGAGTAGGTCTTTAAATTGTTGCGAAACCAGATGTGGCAGGAAGCAATCATGTGGTAGGTGTGGCAGCGTTGTACGCAGCTTGCGACCCATGAGGAGCTCAGCTGGGGAGAACCTGTATGCCAGTGGTGCATGGCTCAGCAATGCAAGGTAAGGGTCAGATCCACTGTCACTTGACTTCTTTAACAGTCTCTTAATGATCTGGACACCCTTTTCAGCTTTCCCGTTCCCTTATGGATGCAGTGGACTGGAAGTGATGTGTTGAAACCCATAGTCCTGTGAAAACTGCTTGAATTCTCTGTAGTTGTACTGTGGTCCATTGTCACTAATGACAACTAAGGAAATTCCATGCCTGGAGAAGACGCTTTTCATATGAGTAATTACTCCAGGAGCTGATGTGTTAGAAAGCTGGGCTATTTCTGGCTCTTCTCCTACATTTCTCAACCCCGAGGTGTCCCTCATGAATGCGGTACAGCATGTCTCATCTCATTGACTATCAGATCACCATTCTGTTGTGTCTGAGCACCAGGCCCTTTACCACATTCAAGTCAGCTCTGACTGGATAATATTGTGGACAGCTGCCCTTCTTCCAGCCATTTTTTATGTTGTTCATCACTCTTTTCAGAGTGGTGTCTTTTTCTGTTTCCTGTATTGTCTTTTGCAGCATGACATCAGACACTGGCAGACCTGACATCACTGTGTCCACATGTACACTAACATCAGCAGCACTGGACGAAACTTTGGCATCAGTGTCAGGTAAGGACAATGTAATAGGTAGCTGAACAATGTATCAGCTACAACTATGTATTTTCCTGGTGTGTAAACAAGCTCAAAATTATATCTTTGCAACTTCATCAAAGGATGTCTCCTCGTTGGATTCGAGGAGACATCTCATTCAGATATTTTTTTACAATTGAAATCAGCGGTTTGTGATCTGTCTCCATAGTAAAGGTAGGTAATCCATATTACGTAGCAGTGGAACTTTTCACACCCATAAACCAGCCCCAGAGTCTCTTTCTCTATCTGAGCATATCGTTGCTCAGTGTCTGTCATTGTTCTGGAGGCCACAGGTTGCCAGGTGTCACCCACTGATTGCAGTAATACGGCACTTAAGCCCTCCTTTGAGGCATCTGTTGAGATTTTTGTCTTTCTTGCAGGATTGAAGAAGGTAAGAACTGGCTCAGTAGATATAGTTTGCTTTAGCATTTTCCACTCTTTGTTATGTTTCTCTGTCCACTCGAACACGGTTTCTTTTTTCAGCAATTCTCTCATGCATGTTGTTTTGGCTGACAGATTTGGAATGAATTTGCCCAAAAAATTGATCATCCCTAGAGCTCTCAATACACCTTTCTTAACTGTGGGGTGTGGCATCTCCTGGATGGCTTGCACTTTTGAGTACAGAGGCTCCACACCCTCTCCTGACACTTCTCTTTATTAAGCTTCAGCCCGTTCTCCTGAATCGTCTGTAAAAGCCTACTAGTCTTTCATCATGTTCCTGTCTTATTTTTCCCCACACCACTATGTCATCAATGTAGACTCTTGTGCCTACCAGACCCTCTGTTATTCGCTCAACGGCCTTTTGAAAAATGTCTGGTGCTGATTTGATGCCAAATGGCAGCTTGAGAAAACAATACCTTCCAAACGGGGTGTTAAAGATGCATAGTTTGCTGCTTTCAGCATCTAACTTTATTTGCCAAAAACCCTGTGAGGCATCTAGTTTGCTAAAATACTGAGCACCTGCCTTCTCACTGGTGATCTCCTCTCTCTTAGGAATCTGATAATGTTCTCTCTTAATATTTTCATTTAGATCTTTGGGGTCTAAGCAAACTTGTAACTTCCCATTTGGCTTTTTGACACAGGTTATTGAATTTACCCAGTCTATGGGTTGTTCAACTCGCTCAATGACCCCCAGTAGTGTAATCCTGTCCAGCTCTTTTTTCAGGCTGGCACGTAGTGCAACTGGCACTCTCCTTGGGGCATGCACAACGGGCTTAATGTCACTCTTAAGTTGTATTCTGTATGTGAATGGCAGGGTGCCCTGTCCTTTAAAGATGCCTGGGAAGCTATCTGCAATGTTATACACCCCTGCACCTTGTTCAGTCACATCTACAGTGTCTTTGTTGAGCTGATGTATTCTCCTGACCAAACCCAGATCCTCACAAGCTTTGTCTCCTAGGAGTGACTGTCCCTTAGGAACGACCACAAACATTATATTGTGCACATTACCCTTTACATTCACTTTAAGTCTGCACACACCCTCTGTTTCTATGCTTTGCTGGTTATATGCCCTGTGAAACTGTATTTTTTCTTATCTTAGGTTTCTCTTTAAGCTCTCTGAGATCATTGACATTTATAATATTCGCCTTTGCCCCAGTATCAAGCTGAAATGAAATCAGTGTCCCATTTACCACAAGTGGTGCCACCCATTTATCTCTTTTATCTGCGTTCCTATCTTGATGTACATCAGCATTCTTTGTTGATGGACCCCTTCCATCTTCCTTGTTTACCATACTGATAAAAAGTGAACCACTATCATCACTTTGGTCCTGAACAGTATGTACTTTTTTATCTTTAGACATGCACATTCTGGCAAAATGATGTGAACCTCTGCATTTTGAACATGCTTTTCCAAAAGCTGGACTTTGCCTTGGTTTATGATCACTTCCACATCTTTTGCAGCTGAACATGCCATCATTCTTGTTCCTATTCCTGATCTTAGCTGTGCGCTTCTCTCTGATGGAGATCGCGTCCACTGCCTCGCATAGCTGACTGGCAGCTGCTGCCCTTGCGCTCTTCCTGCGAATGTCTTTGCATGTTCTCCTGCCATCTCACTGGCTTGACAGATTTTTACTGCCGTTTCCAGCCTGAGATCACTTTCTCTCAGAAGTTTTTCTCTTGTCTTTATATCCTTAGTACCAAACACTATCTGATCACGGATCAGCGAGTCCCTCAGTACACCAAAGTTACATGATGCAGCTTTTATTTTTAATACTGTCAGGTAGCTGTCAAACGACTCATCCTGCCGCTGCATTCGGGATCGAAACACATACCGTTAAAATATTTCGGTTTTTTTCGTCAGGCGGTGGCCGTCAAACTTTTGCAGGACCACATCCAACTTTTTTCCTCCTCGGTCTCAAACGTGAAGGTGTTGTAAACTTCCAGCGCTTCCGGGCCGGCAATTGTGAGCAACATGGCGATCTTCCTTTCATCCGGCTTGGTGTCCAGCCCCACTGCAGACACGTAGAGCTGGAACTGTTGCTTGAATGCTCTCCAGTTAGCATCAACGTTCCCTGTTAGCTTTAACGGCTCCGGCAGCTTCATTGCATCCATAGTGACGTAGCGTTCCTAACTGATGTCGACGAAACATCAGTTAGGATGTTTCTACGAAAAGGACCCCACTCCTGGTACCATGTAATGTTTGTACTGCGGTACCATAAAGGACGCCAAGTCTTTTAAAGTTATCTCATTTATTCATAAGCAGCTGCGTTCATTATACACTCATGTTAACCCACTTGTCTCTGTCTTCCTCGTTTCACTTCGCACACTTTACAATCTTCTTGCATCACCACCATCATTACAAAGTGTGAGCGCGAAAAGAAGTTTTGGGTACAAGCGTTACAAGTTTTCAGAAGAAAGACATGAAGTCCTGTTTTCAAAATAAAAATGTAAGCAAACTATTAAAAGTTTTGAGAACAAAAGACATGAAATCTTGTCTTCAGACTGAAAATATCTGCTCTTAGATTGTGGCAGGAAAATTCCACAATACTAGATGATGACATCAAGGAGCTGTACAGTGCGGCAGCTGGCAGCAATGTTACTTGTCAGAAGGAAGGTCCTGGGTTTGAATCCCAGCCAAGAGTCTTTCTGGAGAAGTTTGCTTGTTCTCCCCGTGCAAGCATGAATTCTCTTCGGGTACTCCCACACTTCAAAAAAACATTTCTGTCAATGATTTGACACATAGAAAAACCAAATCCTAACACAAGCAGGGTTGGGTATTTATTGTATAACCAAGCTAAATTTAAATGTATTTACAATATCTCAACAAATTTCTTATCATAAAATAATTTTGATTTGTCATTGTCACAAATTCCAATTAATGATCGTTAAAGCTCCCCAAAACTGTCATTGTTGGGATCACGAGTTTTACCATATTCTCCACTGTTTGTTCATACCAATGAATATGAAAATATGATTAAATGCAGCTACACTGAGTGGTGATACAAATCACACGTCTGTGACTGTTGTCCTAAAGAAACTTGTTACAAAAGAGAATGCTTTTCAAAAAGAGTATTTGTGTTGTGGCCAGGACAGTAACCAATTAAAATGACAGTTTCAGTTTCGATGAGAAGAATGGTCAAATGTGAAGTCAGATTTATAGCAGTGGTTTTTGATGGCTGCAAAAATTGTGTTGATTCTCTGCCACATACTATTTAACCAGATATTAGTCAGGCTGCAAGTAGTATTCTGACCCTTAGAGGTTGTGTAGAGTGGCTCTGAAGTGCAAACTACTCCAAATTGCTAAAAACAAGTACAAATTGAAAAATGACGACATTAAATATACATAATTACAAGTGAAGGAAAAAACTACACAAGTGTGAGTGTGAATTGGTGAATAACTGTTATATAGCTATTTGGGTCCTCTGGAAGTGATAAAGCGCTATAGAATTACCAGTGATTTTACCATTTAGTTCTTATTTTAAAATTCTTTGAAGTTTTATGTTGCATAATCAGTATATCATTAATTCAACAATAATGCAGTGTCTGTAAATTTACGACAACTGCTGTACATTTAAGAGTTTAAGATTAACTCCCAAACTTTGCCTAATATATTAATGTTTCATCTCAGCGTGTGCTATAGCCATCGGTCAGATTTGGCTCCGGCGTATTTCTCCTTGATTCAGCAAATGAGCCGAGTGAAGGATGTGTGCTCTTCTGCATAAATGCTTGCACCAAAATAGAGCTTATTAAGACCCACAAGAAACAAAACCAAAATTCACGACAAAAAGGCCGTCAAACTGACCCCTGGAGAATGAGAAATTAGCTGCATGTTGCTTCTGCAAAGCAATTGATTAATACGTCTTTCCTTCCTCTCTGTGAAAGGATTTGGCACCAAGGAAACTTTTAAGGATTGTAGAAATTATCAAGTTTGCTAATCGATTTAGCAGAACTCATTCAAACCGCTTCACTAGTCTGAATGACTTTTGAATCATTTATTTTCAGCATGTTTGTTATTTTTGCCAAATCATTTGTTGACTGCAGATTTTTTAAGTTAAATGAGAAACCAGGGACAAAGAAAAGATATCTAAAATTTAAAGGTAATATCAGGCCAATCTGATCTGCTTAAATTTGTTCTATTGCTTAAGTTGTTGAACGTTCTTAGTTTTACTCAGCCTATGAGTAGTAGCTGTTCCAGGCATCAGTAAGCAGATTTTGAAAAGGTGCAATAGCAATTTCTCACAAGATGTACATGCAGGTGTCCGACAACATTTAAAGATCTTAAATTTTGATCATAGCCTTCTTCTTAATTTCCAAAGTATAACCATTAAAAATTTTTGCAAAGCTCCATATACTAAAATCTGTAAGTTATTTTTTGGCTGTCATTGACAATTAGCTTGTGACTTAAAGTCCCATTAGGACTATGCTAAGCTAATGGATCAGTAAATAGATTTTTACGTGGGCATAAATGCTAATTTGCTATGTTGTGCTGCTATTCTACATAGCCAGCATTTAGAAGTCAGTCAGAGCACTGGGGGTATGTTTGTGTCTCATTAAACTTGGCCAGGAACCTACTGTGGATGAGGAGAACTTGTCACTGAGACAGGGGAAACAATGTCAATGTTCTGCAGTGTGAAAATAGGGTCAGTCTTATCCCTGATGTATTTGAAAAGATTTCCAGTGCAGACACAATTACCTATTAAATCCCAAAAAGGACTTCAACAGATCAACTGTCAGTTACAAAGATAAGCACTAAAGAATGATCCTATACTTCAGGATTTCAAAGTAAGTTTCTATTAAAAGGTTATAAGCAGTTAACATATTACAGTATTTTTATTTAGTATAAATCTAGATTAGCTGGTCAAGGGTGGCAGAAGGTAACAGTTAGCTCAAGAACGGCTAAGACCGAAGTGGTTATCATGTTAAAACAGCTGCAACCTCAAAGACATCTTGGTGATATCTAGTCAGCGTTCTAAAAGAAACGTTTCATTCATGTTTTCCATTCTGAGTATGTTTTATATAGGAAAATTATTGGTGGCATACCACCTCCTATGATCATTGACTTCTCTGTTAATAAGAACCCAATCCTACCTTGTTGTGGCTGGTATCTGTGGAGACTGCAAAGTATGAGGTATACCTGGGACCTTGTCCAACTTTAGGGTGGCGTTAGAGTTGTTTTGGGCCAAAATCAAGTAAAAGAATATCATTCGTCTTTTTTAATGTTTTTGAAATAGAATGTGTAAAATTATTCACACTATTCCCAATAGAATAGTGGAAAAAATCAGTATGAATAGAAATTATCAATGAAACAATCAACCAGTTTGTTGCCTGTTTCTTCTGGTATTTTGATACTTTACCTTTGCTGATAATGTGTTAGTGTTTGGGTTTGTAAGGCACTTCTTGCCATCAACCTCATTTTTAACTTACTCCACAGATTCTATCAGATTGAACTCTGGATGGCCTGATTCAAAATGTTAGCCGTACTTTCAGTCAGTAGCATTCCACTCGGTCTTGGTACCTCTCTAGGTAGTCATCAGCTTCATCCTCCTGGATCAACTAATCTGGATTTATACTAACAGATGTTTATATAGCAGGCTGACACAGAGAAATAGTTCAGTTATTAATGTATTTTTTTAAAATTACATATTAAAAGTCCTCCTCTGATGAAAGATTAGATGTTTAATCTGCTTACCATTATTCACAAACTGCATTACAAGGTAGTTCAATACGACAATAAGCCATCGATACTATATCACTAGGAATTCTTTAACTCTTACAGCCTCTCAGTATAGAGATACACAGAAAATCTCTGCCAGAACCTCAGGGAGCTGGTACCAAGGAAACCCATAGGGGTCTCCACACGGAGAACCACTGACATCAACAGCAGGTTTGTCAAAATGCTACATGAGCAGAGACTATTTCTAATTCATTCTGATTCAGATTCTCAAATGAAACCTTGTATGATTATATTTCTAGTCACTTGTGGATGAAACATTAATTAGCGTCATATTCTGGAACTGGATGTAGAGCAACAGAGGTGGTGCTCAGAATCACTAGAGGCAGAATGCTCCCATAATTACACTATTTAGCTTTTCCAGGTTTAATATTCTAATCAAGTACTGACATTTCATTTTAGCATTTAACAGCTTTGTGTACAAAATTATAAATAAATGTAAAGTTCATGTTGGGCCACAAATTTGGCTCAGAAGTTTTAGGTAGAGAACTATGACCATAAATAATTCAGTTTTAATCTGTTTGAGCCAAACATCTTGTGAAGGATGAACTTGCATAACACTGACTATAAACGGCACATACATAATGCTTAAGTGCCTTGCAACAGCAGATTTAAAACAGAAAATATCCAAACTTATTTCACATTGTCTTATTTCTCATTTGTATGTTAGCATATCTCAAAATCCTGTCATGAAGGTCTGAAGGGGAAGAATTGAAGAATAATTTGGACACCATTTGTTCCGTTTAAGTATTTTGTGGCTTTTGGTATGTTGGTATATCTCAATCGACATTGTGTAGTCTGTATTGTCATCATGTATGTGAAATTCAAGTGTTCACCTACAATATTTTATATTATGTACAGTGTCAGTGTTTTGTTTTGTTTTGACCATATTCAACTGATATACTGACCACTTGGGCATATATAAACGTCACTACATTTCAGTGCTCTAATTTCTCCCAAATATTCAGAATATTGTGAGTCAAAAAAACAGAAAAGTAGGTTGCACTATCAGTTCCACTTAAGAGTTTCATACATCGAAAAATAAGTGGATCTTCAATGGCGTTGACAAAGCGTTCTCATTATGTTGCACTGTTCACATATGTACCTATGACTGCTGAAGTCTTGGACAAGTTTTGGACATGCTTCAACATGGCTACAAAAACATTTGTAGCCATCTGGCTTATCCTGTAATTGTTAGATACATTACCTAACACTCTCGCTGGACATTAATAAAGACACAGGGAGACGGTTAAATTTTCTTATGCAATCTTCCAATTGAACGGAGAACTCTGCCCAGAGACATCCGGTTATCTCTGTCTCCACCAGTTCCAACGTGCTTCTCTGCAACTGCATATTTTATTACATTGAGGCGTAGCTTAATTACAAACATTTGCATAGAAGGAGTGGCAAACACAACACACATTCTCAAGGTACTGTCTTTGCATCTCCTGAGGTTACAGTTGTTTGTTGTCTCTCTGGACCATAAAACTAGAGTTTCTTGGGACATCTAGCCTTTGATCCGCTTTCCTGCTAGGGGTCAACTCTTTCCCTCTGGTTGGCATCTGTGGGCCCTTTCTCGTCCTGTCAGGGCAATGGTGACTGCAGGCATCTTGCTCCGTTCCCGGGATTCTCTGGTTCAGTTCCCGTCCCCTTCTGGGGTCGTAAAGTTCAGTTCCCGAGACTCTGGGTTGTATCCAAACCACCCATTCTTCCCTGACCAACCGTCTCCAATGTGACAAACTCATTGCTTCCTTCAAAGATAATAGAAACACAGATCCCAGGGGCAAACAAAGGATTCTCAACCCTTATAGTCTCCTAATCTTGAATATTTATATTTGTATTTATCTAAAAACCTAACAGTAATCTAGTTACATGCACCACTTTTGGAGTGTTTTTCACATCGTGGAAATATAAGGCATATTAGAGATCCAGCAGTGTGACTGTCTTACATTTTGTAGGTTTCTTGACCTTGCATTGACCTGCAAAGCTTTAGCGCCAGGTCTCAGGGGTAAAAGCAAAAAAGTGAAATGGATCTAACCTCATAAGATATGTTTTAATAACCATAGCTGTCTTTAAAGGGATTTTGTTTCAATGAAGTTGAATTTTTCTGTGGCATTTTCAGCCTTTATACTACAGCATTTTCACATCTTGCATAAAGATGCAGACATTGCATGAATGCTCATTTACATTAACCATCAATGTTTGTTGGTTTGAAATGACCAAAGTGCTGTAGCTTGCAAAAGCTGCTTCAGTACAACTCTTTTCACTTTTGATCCTTATAGTATCCCACATACCAAATCTGGAGACAACAGGCAAGAAATTGAAACTGGAAAGAAGGAAGCAGCCAGGCTTGAGTTGAAAGAACATCTCTCCCTGAGTGGGAGTTGAGTGGGAACTTTTGGCACAGCAGCAACTGCATCTACATATCTAAGAGCTTTTATAGCCAACTGAAAAACCATTTAAGACAATATTTTTTGCATCATTTTGACCATACCATACCTTCATCAGACATTATTTGCTTCTACAACCCAAAAGTGAGAGAGCAAAACACAAGCAATATCAATAAAACAAACTGTATTGGGAAGAAGGATGCTTTTTATCCCCCTTACTCTTTAAAGGGACCCAAAGAACTTCTAATAATTATATTTGCTCAAACAAACCAAAACTGAATAGTATCATTACAGAGGGGCATTTCAAATGCCCCTCTGTAATGAAGCTTTAATGCCTTACCACTGATTACACTCTTTTATCATTGTGTAATGGCTTTAAATGTTAAAGGTATCACCTTTAATTTGGCTTACTTAATAAATTAATTTGTTTTCAAATTCAGTCAGTGTTTAAGTAAATAAAAACAGATTTTAATACAATTTGGTGACTCACTGTTGGATATCAAATGTAATACAGAAAACAATGCAATTTTAGAGATTTTGACCTGTTTTAGGTAACAACAGACGCAGACCACATTCACAGTGGTATTTTGTTGAAGCAGTCAACTGGATTACAACTGCTTTAGATGAATGAAAATCTGTTTTAGTTTGGCCATTTGTGCTGCCACAGGTATCAGCCTGTTTATTTCTCAATCTATACCATGGTTAAAAAGGAAAATAAAAAACATTTTTCAAAACCACAAGGATTTGCCACATAACTGTTGTGACCTAAACTTTTTTTAGTACAATAATAGCGACAATGCAAAGTTTTCTCTAGTCACATGTAGTATAGCATAAAGTTTCCATCTTTACTTGTTGCTATAAGTTGTCAGTCAGCTGTGTGGCAGAGGGGGCCCTGTGCTTTTTTCTACCAATTTTAAAACAACATTTTTGTTAAATAAGAGTGAATGTAGATATTCTGAAGAGAAAATGTAATTTTCCCCAATGATTATTAGCTGGCATGACCAGATAGGCCAGAGAACCATCCATCCATCCATCCATCTTCTGCCGCTGATCCGGGGTCGGGTCGCGGGGGTAGCAGCTTTAGAAGGGAGGCCCAGACTTCCCTCTCCCCAGCCACTTCCTCCAGCTCCTCCGGGGGAATCCCGAGGCGTTCCCAAGCCAGCCGAGAGACGTAGTCCCTCCAGCGTGTCCTGGGTCTTCCCCGGGGCCTCCTCCCGGGTGGGATGTGCCCAGAACACCTCACCAGGTGTTTTCAGGCCAGAGAACATCAGTTGGAAATTGTCCACGCTCTCAGCTGATTAAGGTAAGTAAATCTTCATTAATGCAGACAGAAGGTCTGCATAGAGTAGAAAAAGAAGTTGGGACACTACCTTAACTGATATTGTTGTCAATTCTGCAAAAGTGGCACATATGTCTTTAACACTTTTTCAACAGGTTCAATAATACACCAGGATTATGTGAAGATCAGATTGGTGGTGCTACAATGTCAAATGTGATGGTAGACAGTTCTGAACCCAAATCAGTATTTTCCTAAACTATTGAAATGCATCCCATAATAGTATAAATAACATAATTCAGTGAAATAAGTGTAAGTTAATCAAGACGACCATACTGTCAAAATCTAATACTGCACCATGTACAGTTTTCACCATGGGGGAAAAGTTTTTCTAACTACGTTCCAGTTCAAAAGCTTTAATGAATCCATCTGCAGCAGCACCGAAAGTGGCAGGGAGTCAAATCAAAGCGACAATCTATTTACACAGAGTGCAAACCTAAAAGGAGTGATTAAAAAGGCTGCATGAAATCAAAGCCATTGGACAAGGTGAAAATTTATATTTTGGTCAAATACAGACCAGAGCTGACCTGGAAAAAACAAACACATTTGGTACGAAGCCAATCTCTCATAAACACACTTACGAGTTTGTATTTCTTACAAACCTTTGTACACATAAAGCATCAAATCTAGCTATAAAGCCTAAACGGATGTTTGAACAGTCTACAAAACTGTCGCAACCCACAGGCTTTGAGTGGTGTAAATCGATTCTCACAAATACACCAAGTTCATCCTAAACACCTTAACAAAGAGACATTATTTATATCCTCGAATGCAAACAGTCAATGGAGACGTACAAGGGGGATTTTTTGTTTTTCAGTAGAAAGATTTAAACAAATGGAGTGTACACATGAACAAAAACACTTCAGCGTCATAAAGCAGACTGTTCCTGACTTTGTGCCAGAAATTAAAACAAAAATAAAATAATCTTCACAATGTTGAATGTTGAAAGTTAGAATGTTGACTAACTTTACAATGTTCAGGCTGAGTATTGTTAGAAGTGCTTAAGTTTTTGCGTCCACCCAAATCAAATAGCTCTGTTGCCCTTTAATGAGAACATAAAATATATTTGCCTGATATACATTGATCTACATACATATTTAAAATAAGTCACAGTATCATCAGAATCTGCAAATATCACGTCCTGCAAAGAGCTGGACATGTATATCAAAATATATTCAATTTCGACAGGATTCAGAAATAATATGAATCACATAAACAAGATTAGGGGATTTAACCAATTTGACCCGTTGTGATCGTGATCCATGTCTAACCATTTGTTACTTCAGTAAAAATATCTGTAAATACTAAAGGAAGAGGGAAACTGAGAAAAAAGAAAGCAAAAGGTGAAACCGTGGATATGAACTGGATCCAACATAAGTGAAATTCTCTGCGCCAGATGGTAAACTCTAGTCTGGGCATTTCCCAAAAATATACAAGAGTATGAATAATGCATTTTATGACTTATTTCACAGTGTATTTCCTAATGTACACACATACACATGCACGCGAACACGCGTTCACACACTCAGATAATCACACACATGGACAAATGCAGACATGCACCATCTCCCAAAACACATAAAATGAGCCGGGGGTCCACATCTGCTAAATACTCCCCGTGGTGTGGGCAATATGGCCCAGGTTCATTGACAAAAACTACTCCGCTACGATATGTTTGTGCCACATTAAAAAAAAAAAAAGACAAACTAAGTCATCCAAAGCATCCACTAGTACCGACTTTCAGCAAGGAGCCATAGACAATGACATCTTCCTGTTGTCTTTGTGACGTTCCTCACTGCTTCCCAGCAATGGTCCTGTGGTGTTCTCCTCAGCCTCGTAAAGTTACACTGAGTCAAACAAAAGAAAGGTGTTAAAGGCGCTAATCTGGCAGATTACAGTGTTTGGCTCAGCCTCAGCAAAGTGTTGTTGATGAAATGTGACTGGGTTATTACAGCTTCGTGGAGGGGATTGTAAGGATGCTAAACAGCTGACTCTTAAAAGAAGCTCGTCATAACTTTGAATCCAGTCACAAAAGTTACAAATAAAAAGATTTTCAAGGCTCTTTCCCTTAGAAAACAGGTGGTGGAGGACACAACAGCATAAAAAGGCCAGTATGTCAGTGCTCCACTAAAAACTGTCCCTCATCGGGACTTTCTTTCTCTCTCAGTGATGACTTGGTGAATCAGTCTGTGGTGAAAGTTTGATGCTGTTGGTGTATTGACCGGCTCAGCTGATGCTTCTCAGAATTCTCCCAAGAGTGACTGGAGTGACTAGAGAAGCTTGTTTTTTGTCCTGGGAGGTCAGTCCTTGTGGAGATTTTGTGAGGCCCGTTGGTGAATGGACACAAATATAGTGACTGGCCACTTCTTTGTTTCGGAAAAAACATCTTTGTGACCCTGAAGAGAAGAGAGAAGAAAGAGAAGACACAAAACGATTAAAGGATTTGATTCAGCAAACTATTTTAGTCTATGGTACAATTATGATATGTTCTATCATAATACAACATGCTGTTTACTATCTAACAGCACAAGTCCTAATCTAATTCAGTTATCTCATCAACACCACTGCTGGACTGAAAAAGTTGTAAATCCTCTGAGTTTTAGAGAACAGGGGTTACACCTAGCAGTTAAAGCTACAAACTTCAATATATTTCATTGGGATTTTATCAACAGACCAGTACAAAGTTATGCAGAACAGCACTGTTCAAGTCATGCCAATAAAATGATAACTAAAATACAGCAAATCAGTCAGATTCTAAGCACATCTCTGGAAAACCCACTTCGGTTGGCAACTTGGAGTTTAGTGCCTTGGCCAGGGCTACATAATTTTTTTTTTATTAGCTATATCCTTTCTTCTTTTTGAAAAAGGAAACACACAATGATTACAGGAGATTGTTGTCAGATGTGCAAAACAACAAATGGCACCACACCATTGCAGACTGAATGGTGAAACTGGTTTGAAAGGTACATAAAACAGCATTTAGAAAGAGTTTCAATTTTCTTCTCAACAGCTGTATTTGTTTTTCAGATTAATTGAACAGGTTGTATGTCATTTGAAGATAGAAAAAGGCTGAAAATAATTTTTTGTTGTCACACCTGCAAAAATTAGACAAGGATATGTTGAATTTGTATAACAGAGAGAATTAATTCAAACATCAGCACATATTTGTAGTCTTCTTAGATATCTCATCTACATGTAGACATTAATTACTGGTATTAAAATATAAATTAGTTGTCCAATAAATCTTAACCACCACAATTTACATGAGTTAACCTGACTTCAGCCTGAACAAAGTGAAGAGGAATGCAATTCATTTGATTTACTTTAACTCTTCACACAAGGTTATTTCACTGAGAATCAATTACCATTATTTATCATTTAAAAAATCTTAACCCACATGAAAAGATCTGACATCGCTTTTATGTGATGGCAGCAAAAAACCCAAAAGTCAGAATCGTAAAGTATTCTGAATGTGAAGATATTTCACCCTCAGTTGAAGTTCTGCAGTTAATGACTTGATTTAACCAATCACTTGATCAGGAAAACCTCGCCAAATGACTGGAATCGCACCATGAATATGTTATATGTATTAGTCTATAAATGTTAATGCATAAATGATTCAGGGCAACAGTGGACAAATGTGACATTTGAAGTCTGCCCATATAACTTAAATATAAGTTGGCAAATTCACATAGAATTGCACAAATTCCCAGGGCTGAGCAGTAAATATTTATGACTCCACCAATTCCCCCTTTTCTCCCTGTCCTTGGTAATTGATTCATTTTGTTTTCTCAGTGGAGGAGGGAAAAATCAATCTTCGGATATTGGCTTGGAGACATAAAGCGTGTTGCTTTGAAATATTTGTGTTTTTGCAGACTATAAAAGCTACACAGATACTCAGTTGACGTTCCCTGGACAGGGATTCATTTTATTCTTTAGCACATTTCCCCACGTTTTTACCTGCCATGTGGGTATGAATCATCAGCTCTAGGCTGACTGACTTTTAATAGGATGATCTTGATGTCGAAGGCTGTAGGGTACGCAACTCTAGCACTAGCGATTCTTATTGTATAGGTTATTTTTCCACAAATTGCTTATGTCAGAAACTATCCTTGGATACACTTTCTCCTGCTTTTTTTTGAAAGAAAGCTTGTACTTTTGAAGAAGCTTTTGCCTTTGATGCGAACCCAGGGGAGCTGTTTTTGTCATGTTCTGTGTTTTTCTCTGTTTATTTAGAATTTTCTGTGTCTCTGAGTCCTTGTGTTGTCCTGTCTCCCCTTGATTTCTCCCAGGTGTGTCTCATCTCCGTGATTATCCTCTGTGTATTTAATCCCACCTGTGTCCTTTGTTCCTCGTGAGGTCCTTGTCGTTTGTCGATTCAGCGTCTAGTCCAGGGGTTTTCAAACTCCAGTCCTTGAGGGCCACTGTCCTGCAGTTTTTTGATGTGCCACAGGTACAAAACACAGGAATGAAATGGCTTAATTACCTCCTCCTTGTGTAGATCAGTTCTCCAGAGTCTTGCTAATGATCTAATTATTCTATTCAGGTGGTGCAGCAGAGGCACATCTAAAAGTTGCAGGACACTGGCCCTCGAGGACTGGATGTTGACACCCCTGGTCTAGTCTGTCCAGTACTAATGGGTAAATGAGGCGTCATGAAGCATTTCGACCCATAGCAAAACTGTATTGATACTGTGTCGATACTGTGTCACTGAATACTGACACCTGCTGGACATTAGAAATCCCTACAGGCAACGTAGTTGAAAAACTGATTTGATGACCTAGTCCAGTGGTCCCCCAACCACCAGACCGCGCAAGAAATAATTAAGTCAGAGAGCGCTGGGACAGTGAGACGAGAGGAGTAGAGCATGTGAGCTTTAGGTCTGGTTCACTCGGCACGATTTAAGGATTGTCCGCTGATTTTCCAAACCTCTGTGACCACAGAGCCAATAAAAGTCCAACAGGTTTGGTTGGTTCATGTGTCCAGCCACACGGCAGGAGCAACACACCACAAGAACCGATTCCAGTCACAAACATCCCGATTCCAAAAGAAAATCCAGTGAAACTATCAACATACCACACATGAATTTAGAATAATCAAACACAGATGACGATGTAGAAGCAGTAGTGATAGTTTGTGGATTCATTTTAAGCGATACAAGACATTACAAAACGAAAAGGCTTTTGATAAAAGATTTCGGGAGCAGCCGCTCTATTTGCTGCACTATGATTTGGAGGTGAGTTATGTTTGTTCGTGGTTAACATTTTTAACTGAATAAACATAACCACATATGGGAAACATATTTACGTTTATTTATATTAATAAACATTTCCAAATATCATCGCCGATGCTACCAGACTCTCAGTTGCCATGTCAACTGTTTGGGATTCCCTCTGTTCTGACACATTCAACAGGTTGCGTTCTGTTCCCAGTCAGGGAAATGCCCACAGTCTGTGATAAAAGGGCCAAGACAATGTTGAATATGCCAGATATTATATCTGCAGGACATTGTAAGACCATCGTAAAGGGAAAATCGGGGCAAAAAAAAAAAAAAAGAAGTAGAAGTAAAAACATGTAGAAGCATTATCTGACGGGGAAATGCATTTCGTTGACAGATTCGCTTCCTTATAAACACAGTTTGGCACTGCAGCGTCATCTCGAAACAGTTCCTGTATCGGTCACGTGACTTGCTGAAATCAATACACGCACCGACACGGGGTTTTGTCTATGGGCTTGACACAAGCACTGATGCATCGATGTTGCCGAACCCATCACTACTGTCCAGCTGTTGTTCTGTTTCAGTTCTCCAGTTGCTACTGCCGTTGAGCCCTGGCTTCCACTCAGCCGTGCTGCCTGGTTGTTTTGGACTTATTTTTGGATTGTGCTTTGGACTTTTTTGGATTATTTTCTTCATTAAAACTCATCATTTCACTACAACCTGACCTGCTGCGTTTCCCTCACCACCACTCACCTGCAAGTGAGTGGTGCGGGTAAGTGGTACAGTTGGTGAGGCCATATGGTTTGGCCTCACCAACCAAACCATATGGTGAGGAACGCTTAAAAAGAAAAAACACTTCAACATGAACACACCCCGTTGGAATGAGTTGAGGAAAAACATCCAAAAATTCAAAGACATTATGGCCGAACCATACTTTGCGTACAGACGCAAAGTATGGACGCAAAGTCATCAGGCTCCTCAGGGTGCTGGAGGATTGGTTCCCCCATCTCCGTTTGCTGGGTTTGGTGGAGCTGCAGCGGGAGGCAGAGTGGGAACGCTAGGCAGCCTTTGCTGTCATGGCTGACAAACTTCTGCCTCCCAAGCCGGACTTTCGCTCCGCCAGCCCAGCTCCAGCATCTCACGGACCAGCACCACCTCCACCCCCAGCTCCCGCGTCTCCAGAGCCGGCGCACCTCCAGTCACAGCTGCAGCTTTTCCCACTCCAGAGTCTGCTCCAGCCATTGCTCCAGCTGCCACTCCGCCTCCAGGGTTCGCTGCAGCCCCCGCTCTGGAGCTCACCCCAACTTCATCTACCACCATTCCAGAGCCCACTGCAGCCCCTCCTCGTCTGGAGTGCATTGCAGCCCCTGTTCCAGCCACTTTTCCCGTGGCCATGGGGTTCAGGGTGGCCAGGGTGGCACCTGGCCGACAAACTTTGTGGGTGTATTCCCTTTGTCCCTCTAGAGCCCTTTCCTAGTTCCTCCTCCAAGTGTCCTAGTTCCTCCTCCGAGCTTCCCAGTGCACCTCCTGAGTCCCCTCGTTTCCACCTCCGGGTGACTCCAAAGACTCCTCGTCACCGCCTCCCGTCCCACGGGTCCTGCCGTCAGCACCGCAGACAGCCGCCAGACCTCCCCTGTGGGTCCTGCCTTCAGCGCCCAACCCCTGCGAGGTTCGCTTCCTGTGTCGTGGCCACCCCCCGGACCTCCCACAACTGCCTACCTTCTGCACCTCCACCCACCCTGGTTGGGTTGTTTTTTGTTGATTTTGAACTCTGGCCCCCCATCCAGCACCCCTGGATGGGGGGATATTCAGGGGTGCTGGATTTTAGTTCTCTGACATTTTTGGGCGTCTGGTAACCTCCCTTGAGGGGGAGGTACTGTCATGTTCTGTGTTTTTCTCTGTTTATTGTTTTGAATTTTCTGTGTCTCTGAGTCTCCATGATGTCCGGTCTCCCCTTGATTTCTTCCAGGTGTGTCTCGTCTCCATGATTACCTAACCCTCTGTGTAAGAGGGTAAGGTGATAAACACGAGGCACAAAGGACCTGTGTCCTTTGTGCCTCGTCGGGGTCCTTGTCGTTTGTTGATTCAGCGTCTAGTCTGTCCAGCTGTCATTTTGTTTCAGTTCTCCAGTTGCTACCGGCATTGAGCCCTGGCTTCCACTCAGCCGTGCTGCCTGGTTGTTTTGGACTTATTTTTGGATTGTGCTTCAGACTGTTCAGGACTATTTTCTTCATTTAAACTCATAATTCCACTACAACCTGACCTGCTGCGTTTCCCTCACCACCACTCACCCACAATTCATGACAGTTTTTGTTGTTATGTTTCATAAAACCTCCCCTGATTTCACGTTTTTTATTACCTCAACAAATCATCAAAGTTCCTACATCCTGATAAATTGACAATTCCTTAGTGGTTTTCCTTCATCCAAGATGAACTGTTTCTACCCTCCTCTACTTTTAAGAGGCCCGACTCCAGGTTCTGACCATGTTTACAAAAATAATGTTCTAAAGCCTGATTTATTCCCCAAACAGATTGTGCAACAAAACTACTAAAAAAGATCTTGATTTTTAATTTCTGTTGTGACAAAGTTGCCAGACCTTTAGCTGGGGCAGTTATGAGGTTATTTCAGATTTACACATGTAATTACGTAGACATAAAAATGACAGGATTTTCTTGAAATCTATATCTGACCTGGCGATGAGATAAAGAGACTTGCTGCATTTCACGAATGACCCGAGTGTCTTCGTCCTCAGAGCCAAAGGCTGCGCTGCAAAGTTTGGCCTCGCATTTGTGGGGCTGTTGCTGACTAAATATGACAGTATTTATGAAATGGAGGTTTCAAATACAGTCCAGGGCTTAAGACACATTTATGAGATTAGTCATAAATGTGTAAGTGGAAAACATATGATGAATAGAGACCAAATGCTAATTTGCTAAATGAACCTTTGGACAATTTGTAACTTTTTGAATTTAAAATATGGCCTCCTGATTTCTGCCCTGCTGTGTATGAAAAATTAAAATAGCCTAATTAACTTTTTGCTTTTTTTGTTTTGCTTTTTTTTAATTACGACTCCAATGTGGAATTTTTGCATAAAGTTATCATAACAGCAGAAATACATAGCACAAAATGCCTTAAACCAAGGTCAGCTTATCAGCATGCAAATCAGCATAAATGAGCTTGTTATCCAAAATTCATACTTGCTATTTTCCCCTTTGTCCTACGATGGCTCCTTGGGCAAAGGCTAAAAAAGAAAGATAGAGGGTGAGAATCAGGTGAATAGTGCTGACACGTCTCATTTCTTCAGTTGTATACAAATTACACACATGGTCATTTCATTTGAAAGTACCAGTCTTCAAGCTAAATTTTTAAGGATATTTTGAAACTTGATAGTCATGTAGACTTGATTATATTTTCAGCTTCTGAGGTTTGCTTTTCACACAGCACTGTGTCAAACAAACCAAATCCTTTGACCAACCTGTTCCCCTCATCACATGTAATGGTGCTGAACCGAGAACCACTGAAGGAACAACACAAAACCGCTGAAGAAGACACTGAGTGTAACTTCCTTCTTTAAAAAAAGGCAAACAAAAATGGAGTGGTGTCAAGTTTTGGCAGTTGGAGGATTTTACTTTTGTACTTGATAAAAGACTGTGAGCTGTTTCTCCAGCTAGTGGTAGGCTGGCACGTTTGTATTTAACTTGGAGCACTGTCGTCTACTTCCTGCTTCTAAAGTTTTCTCTGGTCCGGTTAGTATTCATGTATGTATTCAAACTACAACCGAATCAAGACCTAGGTTTTTAGGCAGACCAGAGTTTGCTTTTTTTGGTCCGCATCAAAGTTCAATTGTGCATTCATCCCTCCCCATACGAGCCCATTGATCTTCTAGACAAATGGGCTGGAGTTTCATTAAAGAGAACTAAACAGGAAGGCTGTGAATCTTTAGAAGATAAGGAGCTTGAGGTAACTTCATATGCTAACAGGTGCTACTTTGATCCTCAATCTCAAAATACAAGGATCATATAATAACTAAAACATAATTTGCATTCAAGAGAAAACTTTTTCTTGGATGAGAACCTACTATTCTTTCATCTGATTAGTGGTGAAACAATTCCTCATGGAAACAATTCCATGAGGAATTGTTTCATTCCTCACGGAAGAGGAATGATACAATTCCTCATTGTTTCATTATAACTACAGTGAACACAATAACTACAGTCCTCTCATAACTGTTTTCCTCTGACCATAAGATGAAAACAGCTTCTGTGCCTTCTCAAAACTAGTGAATGAGCCACTTTTGATCAGAGGAACCTCAGCGACTCAAGTTGTCTGCATTGGCATTCCCAGCAGCCGCTCTCACTCTTCCCCCGCGACGTTCCGACTTGGTATTCCGCCACCCGCCCCCACCTGTCACTCCACTATCAGTCGCTCTGTCCATCCTGCCTGGCAGACCGGCCCTGTCACCTTTAAAGAAATTCAGTTCTCTGAAGAGGTGCTGATCCATCACACCTCTCTTGCAGCATGTCATCTAAATGCTAAGTACTTCCACTGCATCTTTAAATCAAAACAAGAAAATAAATGAGCACAGACAGTAAGTGGTTAGAAGAGATAAAAGCTTATAAGGGCAGAATAGAATCAGCTGGACAGACCCTTTGCTTCTTTGATTACATTCATTTTTGAAGAAGTGGGGGAAAGGAGAAAATGATTAAGAGGGACTCTGTGGGTCCTGAAAAACCCACAGGTCTTATCTCTTTAAAGGCACAAGAAAGGGGGAAAAGCTAATGCAGATCCCATCAGTTGCCATAAAGCAATATCCCATTTGATTTTCCTGTAAATAAATGATTAGACCTGCACCCCCACACTGTAAATTCCTGCCTCTTCTTTGTTTCCCTGTCTCAGTCCAAGTGTTTGCTATTGATCGATGAGATTCTTGAAGTCAAGGCAGGAGTGCTGAAGCAGCACAGCCAACCAGGACTATTAACTGCTGCCAGTAATTAAAAGGGTAACATGGTGAGTTTGGCCCCAATGGGACCAACTGGCACGAGAGAAGAAACACACTGCTTGTGCGCCGTGCTTGCTGGTAAACAGCACTCATTGCCTCTAGTGTTTACAAGACAGAGGATCCAAGGACATCCAAAATGCATTTATCTCCTGTAGGCAATATGGATGAGGCAGATTCACAGATAAGAAGTGAGAACCAGAGCTCTGCTAATTGCTAAAGTTGCTATGAAATTTAAAGGGGCAGGTTAATGTGTTTTCCAGCCACATGGTGCCATTTTATCAAGTAACTATGTTATCTCCAATTATGAAATAAATGGTATATATATATATCAAATATGACTTAAACAAAATTTGACTTTAAAATTTAGCACCTTGAAATTAAAAAAAAAGTGTGCTATAAATTTTTGACACCTTAAAATCTATGTAATAATTATTTTATTCAAAACTAAAGGTGACCTCACTAATCTGTAATGAAGTAAAACATTTTCTGTTGTCATGGGAACACAAGTTTCTCAAGTAATTAAAGTCAAGTCAACACTCAATAATATCTGTTTGTTCAGAAAGTAGCATATGTGTGAATAATAACAGTGTATGTGGTTAGTTTGAAAAAGACTAGTTCTTTTATCTTATGATAACAGCTAGCAGACTGTCTCAACATGTGAGAGACAAGCCCTTTATAATACATGCACCAAAGTAAAAGAAGCAAAGCTAAGGCTAAGTTAGAGACCCACTTGTTTATTCTGCCCTACTAGTTTTAAGCTCTACTTTTGTTTTACTGTCTTCTGGTATTTTATCTGTTTTTAATCTGTATTGTTTTCTTTTTATCTTGTTTCCTTGTAACTGTTAAGCGCTTCATGTGAAAACGCTTTATAAATAAAGTTATTGTTATTAAGAACTAGCTGGTTGTTAGTTAACATGCTAACAGCTTTGGAGTCTGTTATTTTGTTAGAAAATGTGTCTTGCTCTGCTCATGCTTCAGACTCAGCCTTTAAGATTTTGATTTTAAAAACTATACATACCTCCATCTAATGCCCTCTGAACTGACCTGTTGTCTTTAAGCATATTATGTCCTCACTGTTAGTGAACTGCCTCCTCAGCTGTTGGCTTTCTAGCTATTTCTCCATAACAGTACCTCTTCTACACATATCCACTAACCTCAACAGAGGTCATTCATATTCTTATGGAAACACTACAAAAAGTAAATAATGGTCTCTTCTTGGAGCAACAGAGGTCACCTTAGAAGCCTTAATTCCTGAACAATTGTTAAAAGATGAATGACAGAGATGCATTAGTCTGTTTAAAGGGCAATCTAGAAGCATTTTCTAGACAAAATAGACCTTTTTTAAAAACGTGAATGAAGGCCAAATACAGTATAGCACTCACTCAGCAGGGCTGCTTCAACTGTATAAGTAACAACTGGAATATTTGCAATCCAAGAAGCAACCTAATATATATGATAAACATGAAAAATCACAGTTTCCAACAGTTTTAAAGAGTTAATACAAAATCTAAGCACTTTAAAAACTTTTAAAACACTTCACAAAAATTCAATTATTTTCAACAATTTCCAACATCCCAACAAGCCCTCAACGTTTGATTGTAGAATCACTTCAGCTGGACAAAAAACAAAGACTTTCCTTGGTGGGTGCATAGCAGGACAATGGCTCTACACAACTTATTAAAATACACACAAACAAAGTGCCTGAATTGCTCACAGGAATTTCTACTATAGAAAGAGAATGCTGAATGTGTTCAGTGTTTATTATTAAAAAATATGAGTTGAAATGTGGCCCATAGCTCAGACAATTTCACACCAGACAAAACTCCGGAGACAAACAACATGCTGAGTAAAACATAAGTGGCAGTTCAAAGCCCTGCAATGACAGAACTTGAAATAGGAGAGTGGGGCACAGTGTGCAGAAAGTGACAGCAGAAGGGCCGACATCCACCCTGGGTCTCAGGCTGGGAAAACGAGAGAGAGAGAGAGAGAGAGATTGGAGGGAGCCAACATATGCTTGCTAAAGTTGAACTGAAAAAAGACCATTTTTGAAAAAGAATGGCAGAACTTGCAAAATAGCGTTGCTATTCTATTTCTTATGAATAAGTATCTGAAGAAATATTGAGTGAGAATCTAATCTTAAAACTTCCTGCCGCATGCTAGGACAATAACACAACACCTTTGGCAGTAAATAAGAGAACGTGAAATAGGAATCCTGAGCTGTTTCTTTCTTTCTTTTGTGAACATCTCTGTTAATCTAAAATATCCCAATACATTGTCTGCATCGCTCCACACTCCACCTCACTCAGACTGATGATCATGCCATGACATCTGACAAACAGATGAGGAGTGCATTTTCTACTGAGTCCTGACAAATTAAAAGAGGAATAAAAGCGTACATTTTGCGATGTGTAACCTCTGCGTTCGTTGTGCCACATACCTTGTCTGAACATCAGTCATTTATTTCTGAATGTCAGCCTGTAACCAAAAGCAGAGCGGCCCATCTACAAAGTGTTACCCCAGAGGAACCAGAGAGAGGCTGTCAGATGCAATATGAGCAGAGTGCTTTCACGTCCTGAGCAGATATGTCTACGAATGCCTGGAGGTCAGCCAGTAAAACATTAAAGTTGGACTCATTCACAGAGTGGACGATGATCCAATCATATCATCCCATTTTACGATCAAATCAAAAAATAATGTGTTCCTTTGATAAACAATTAGCATTTACCCCAGTACAGCTAGAAATTTTTAACCTTTTACTTCTTTTTCTTCTTTACGTCTTCTTTAGATTTAATACAATGAAAAATATTTAAGTAGTTATGCACGATTCCACAGACTTTAGTCATTTCAGCTTTGATGGAGCTGAAACGCTCTGTGGGGAAACATCAGTGAACCATTTTCAAGTCTTGCCACAGATTTTCAACTGGATTTGGATTTTTTCTTAGACTGGGCGAAAAACGTCCTTCAACACCTTTCCATGGCAGCTCTGGCTAGATGTTTGGGCTGTGTTCCCTGAAGGTGAAATGTCTTTCAGAATTTTCCAGCGTTTACCTCCATCCATTTTTACAACAACTCTGAACAGTACGTGCTGAGAACTCCATCAGCTATGGTTCACTATGTCTCAAGCATGTTCATTTTCTGGCACATGGACCATTCTGCATGTAGAGCATCTATAAAGAATGCACACTTTCCACAGAAAATATTGGCGTACAGACAAATTTAGAAAAGTGCGGTGCACAAAAAATTCAGATGTATTAAGCAATAAAAGATTAATATCATAAAAAACATCGGGTCCGATGCTTCTTTGGCGCTTTGTAGTTTGTTATTGTCCACAAAAAAACTTTGCGTGGCTGCTGCACATTTTCACAGAAGGTAAAAAGTTTGTGTACATTTGTGTGAACTTTCACTCCACATTAATTTTTGTACATGCCAACTTGTGCATAAAATATGGTGCCGCACATTTTTTATGTGTGCACACGCTTTATGCATGAAAGCCCAAAATATTACATTTTAGTTTACAAAAGATTCATTTCTCTTTGTTTTTGACTAATAAGGGGTTATTAGTTAATACTCTTTGTCAAAAACAAAGAGAAGTGAATGCATATGCACACCACACTTTTTAGATTTCTTTTTTTTTTTGCAAACAGTATTTCATTTCCTTTTTTTTTTCTTCAAGGCATCAAGATTAGGTGAACAGAAACAAAAGGTGCAACAAAACAAAACAAAAAATGTGCAAATTTATCACAAATGGAGTCCATTATAGACATTATAGTTCAGAGTTTGTTTTTGTTCATAAATGGAAATAAAGTAAATTAAAGGTGCGAGCAGCTTTGATCGGCTCTTGCAGCTTAGCACCGCTCCGGTCTCAGGGTGACCCAGTAACTCCACCCGGTCACCACCTTCGACGCACTTGCACAGTTCCTTCATCTGTCCACTAGCCAATATGCACTGATGTGTTCTGCATTTCCTAATTATGCACAAAAATTCTGGTGCAGTAGTGAGGAGATATAAGGTGACATAGTTATTTTTTAATGTGGTCTAAAACTGTACTGTGTGGCTGGAAAACACTGTCTCTTAAATATGCGCTACTTCGTGTAGATTAATGATTTCAATAGGAGAAACATGAAGGGTGAAAGGGAATGAATCTGCCATTCTCTGGGCTGCAGCATTAATGCCAGATATCCATTCAAGAATCAAGTCAGTAGATTTACAAGTTTTGAAAATGCAACTCTTCTTGAATGACCTTTATTCTCCTGCTAGAATAAAAATAGGACCACTTATTAAAAATCCCTGTGCCTAAGGTCTGTTTTTTATTTGTGCACGGTTCAGGAGTTACTGTTCAACAAATATCCTAGTTTACTCCTCATTTTATGCATTTTATTTAGGCTAACAAGATGCCGGTGATAACAGTGCGCAGCGTCTAATAAAGTCTATTTCAGAATCGAAAATGTTCTCATGTGAAGACTACTTCCCTCTGAGAATTAAACTTTGCAAGTGCTTCTGCAGGCAGTAAATATTAAAGGTGTATGTGAGAAATAAAGCAATAGTGTATAAAACCACAAACCAAAATATTTTATGCAAAACATGAGTACAAGGCCACAATCAATTGTGCCAAAGGGGTCTTAACCTGAAGCTTTTACTCTGAAGTGAGATGTTTAGAAAAAACCAAAATTAAACATTTTGAAAGAATAACTTGCCTACAAAAACTGATAAAAAATATATTTCTCTAGATTTGACAATAGATTTGGGACAATAACTAAATATCTCTTTTCTTTGGAGCCACTAATGTTGTAGATGCATAAAGTTATAGTAGCTCCAAACTGGTCTTGTTGCAACATGTTGAGGAAATAGATAACTCCTGTGCAACCAGTTTTGGTTGCACAAGCACACAATGCTGGAGGGGAAAAAATGACAGCAGCACTGCCACAAAATAATACCTGGAAATATGGGTATTATTAATTAACAGTGCATCACAATAAAGGAAAAATAATGGAAAAACACTTTTACCAACTCAAAAACACTCGTATTCTGTTTGTTGTTGTTTCCCTTAGGGGCACTGTTATGCATACTCCAACCATATAGCACCCTTTTATAGCACAATCAAGTCATTGTCACCATAAGCTATTAAAATGCTATTTATCAAACATGGCAGAAATTTTTTAAGTCAAATTTCTCTTTGATGTCTTAAAATTGAGCCTGTGTCTCTTTAAGAAGCTCCTGCTCTTTCTGACACACCACCTTCAGGAAGTTATCGCAGCAATACTTCTGATTGTGCTGTTAACAACCATTGTTAGGAGCATTGGACTAATGCACAGTTCCACCAGCTGTTTGGTCATTTCTGCTGCTGCTAGTCTCGAGGAATTGAGAGGTGGAGGGCTGCTCTGAAAGAGGAAGCTGGCGCTGCTGGGTGCAGCATGGTCAACAGGGAGCTGATATAAGCTCTGAAGCTTCACCATCATCTCCAAGCGGCTTCATGTTCTTATGATCTCAGTTCCCAGTAATAAATGAAAGACGTAACATTCATTGAAGTGCAGCCAACCTCCCAGGACTCTGACATAAAGCTGGTCAGTAAGGAATTAGCCTCTGAAATGATTGGTGGAGGAAATTACAACGTGCATTTAATTTTAAACCATAATGCGCTCCTTTCAATGAAATCTTGAAGGATGCTAACTACTGACAGAAATCTAAGAAAAAAAATTAGAGTGAATTTTGAGAGAGGTGTTTTTTCTCTTGTTTGTTTTCTTACGTGAAAGTTTACCAATAGATGTGTCTGTGCATTCACAAATAAATCAATAAAACAACTTTTAGTTACAGACTTAAAGTCCCAATGGCAAGGAAGAATGGCTACAAGCGGTCATTTGTTCCATCAGCTGTGGCTATTCTAAACAAAGAACTGATTATAGTAACTGAGAATAGATAAGCTTTATGTGCTCCCTAAAAGTCTGCTAGTAGTATTTTTATTGATTTTTAATTTCACACAGTGACTCAGTGCACCGTAACTCAGTGTAGAAAGTTCTGTGTGCTCTTTTTAGGAGTAGTATGGTAAATTTTAAATGGCTTTTAATATTTAACTGAGTGACATGGGTAGAGTAATATGACTTGATTTTATTTCACAGATTTTGTCTTACCATCTATTCATATAGCTATTATTTTATTCCTTATTGTGTGTTTGTTTTGTGTGTCTTTGTGCCATTACCAAAGCAAATTTTCCATTTTATGTAAGTTTAATGGACAATAAAGAAGTCTAAAGTCTAAAGTCAATTGTGTGTCATAGAAAAAGCTTTTGACTTGTTGCAGTTTAAATTTAGCTGGCCATTTTCAAGGTTTAAAAAAACCCACAAGAAGAGTCACTGTTGAAACTGCTTCTATTGCTCAGTGAGAAGAAACAGTTTGAAATAAAAGACAAGCTGGGTCAATTGTTCAGCAAAAGCACTCCAAGGCTTAGTTGGACATTTTGTTACTTTTCTATTTATTCCTACTTGGATGCAGCATTCTTTCGTTTGCCTTCTGACAACAATAACAGCAAGCAAGCCATTGATCTGTTCTCACTCCTATGGGAATCCACAGCTAATCAACAGCTCAGCGCCAAGAAGATGCAGAAAGGAAACCTGTGGAGTGCTTTTGCCTTTCCTTTCAGGTATAATCTCATTAGGAGTGTGTTTGCGGTCAGATGGGCTGTCAGCACCTCGGTGGCCATGGCGATTCACATCTTGGCTGATGGTTGTTGTGGACACTGAGACTTTTATGACTGAGGTGCTACAAAGAATTACGTAACTAACACCACATCACTCTGTCTCACTTCTTTCTATAAAAATCTGTTTCATAACAAGACTCGGATTTGTATGATGCTGACATCGTGCAGCAGAATACCTCTGATTCACTGCTTCCTAGAAGAATCCAGTCTTCTTCTGTCACATAAAATCCTTTCAAAGCAGCCGAGGGTGTTCGGCTCACTGTGATGCCTTCGTGTTTACAGCAACACTGGCAGGACTACATTCACGTTCCACCCACTTTTGCTTTGGCTGATGGTGAAACAAAGAGGACATAGCTGGAGGAGAGCCACCAGAACCGCAAGAAAAAAAGGAAGCTGCAAAAAAATAAATAAATAAATAAAATGGATGCAAGCCTCTTTGACTTGGTGGGTCACTCAGGTTGTATGTTTCAGTGTGGAAGCTCTAGATTTTGCAGTTTTCTCTTTTGTTTGGGGAAAAAAGCCCCTTCGCTACTTCCCTTCAGGCGACCCACAAGCTCACAGTGTAGCATTTATTATGGGTGTAGTTTTTTTCTTTTTTTCCTAAGACAACGTCAATTCTGAGTGGGGATTACATGTACCTAAAATAGTCTGAAATGATCAAATCAAGTTTTAAGACACTTACATTCCATAATTAAAGTCAATGGACCAGAGTTTATTCTGATATAATAAGTCTGTTGTTGTCACAATCTAAAATAGAAAATAAGAGCTTGTATCAGAGATCTCACCAGTCAAACCAACACCACTATCCTTGGATTTGCCAAAAAAGAAGGAAATAAAACACACTTTTTCATCCTAAAATTTGTTGATCCTCTCATACTTACACCCAACAATTATTGTTGTGTCCAGATCTTTTGCTGTGTGCAGTGACAAAAGCAACACTGGGTTGCACTTGACATCCTGCTGTCAAGTGCTTGAAAACGCATAATGTGATTTCCCAGCCCTCCTGAGCTGCGCTATCCACCTATCATATGTGGACCTTTCATTGGCTCACTAGTGAAGACAAATTGCCGGCTTGTTTCCGAAAACCGGTGGGAAGGATGGGGTGTGGAGGGAAGAGAGGGGAATTGCGGGCCACTAGAAAATAATTCATACTAATGGATAGCTGGCAGGGGAGTGCAAGTTGCATATACAAACTCCATTAATAGTTTAGGTTGAAGTGACCTGGTAGTGCCGCCATAAGCTGACAAATGAGAAAAGGCGGTTGATAAGGAGGAGGAAGAGGATGTTTAGCAGGAGTTTCAGGAGTCGGTTTTGTGTGTGATATAATTCTGTATGATGAAAGTATAGCACTAAATCTAAAGAGATTTAGATTTAGTGCAGCACTAAATCTGAATTAGTGATGAAGGTGATCATCATCAACCCCTGCAAATAAGATTGCAGGGGATGATTCTGCTCTTTAAGGAGTGAGAACACACTGAGTAGAATGCAAAGAGTTTTTTCCAGAAGTAGGGATTTTTATAAATTGGGCGAGCTGTGACAGCAGTGGTCGTGGTGGGAGGAGGCGTAGTGGTTGTAGTTGTAGGTGGTGGGATATATAGCCTATCAAAATTATATTGATAAGCTATAATTTTGATCAAAAGGATTAAAATTATAGCCTATCAATGTTAAAACAACTCTTGGTTTTTAGACTGAAGTAAATGTTACATAAGCTTGAACTAAAGCCATCATATTGTCTTCCAAAGTCACCCACTTTGTACCTTTTGAGAGCTGTGTGATTTCATATTTAACATTAGGTGTGTAGCATTAGGCATTAATGTTTCCCAGTGTATACAGTACAGTGAAGTAAAACCTACAGTCATTCTAAAACATCAACCGCTGTCCAGGGCTCCAGCGCAGCGTGGCCATCCTTCCTACCCTGAAAAAAAGGAAAAGTCAAAAATGATGATGTCAAGTTTCTGCGCTGTTTTAAAATTGTAGTCTATAGTTTGGCAATGGACGAAGTGAAAGAAACCGTTCTGTCCGTGTTGGTCAAGCTCCAAATATTGAATTAACAGCTTCCTCATTCAGGTCAGCTCTTCTCTCTTCACAGTGGACAATGGTTGTTTTCAGCACATTACATACGCCACGGACAAACATTAACTTAAAATTTTAATTTTAAAACCACGCCTCCAGGAAGTAATTGTTTCTCAATAGCCAAAGGTCCAGATGAAGTCTCCAGAGGAAGTGAAGCACAGAACCAGGAGCTGGTTTCTAACAGACTAGTTCCAATATGTAAATGACCAGGGGCCTCATGTACTGAAGAGTGCACAGTTTTCATACTAAAACTTGCGGACAAATTTAGAAAAGGCAGCGCATAAAAAAATCCGGATGTCTAAAGCCGTGCACACGCACTTTTCCTTTATTAATCCCAATTTGTGGGAAATAGAACACATCTGGTCTGCCTATCACCACCCAAAAATACCTAAGTAAATTAGTGTAAAGCTCTACATTTACATGGCTCACCTTTTTGCTGCTACTTATAAATGTGTGATTATACACACCCTGATCACCTTAAAAATAATCAAACCTGACCTTCTGCTCCAGAAGTTAACCGACAGCAGAATATCTGTTTTCTTTTTTTAGTGAGAATGTGTTGGGAACTGGAGTTTTGTTCTCTTTGTGGGGATTTTTTTGTTTGCCTGTTACTTCCCCTTTCATCCACTAGCTGGTGCCTAGAGGCTGCACACCTTGGAGGGCATGCCCGCTGACTCAGGTAAGCACACCTGTGATTCATAAACAAATCATCCAGTATAAGTATATATATATATATAGTATAAGTCTTTTTTAGGACAGCTGAAGCTTTTGGATTCTGCAATTTTGCAGAGGAGGACCTATCCAGAGATGCGTTCATTGTGCAGTTAAAATCACCAGCCAAAAAACGATTTCTTTACAATGATAGTTAAACAATAAGAGCATTTTTTACATAAATTGAATCATCATTAGGAGCATATACATTGAGAATAGTTATATGTTGTCCATGGATCGACCCTGTAATTAAAATAAATTTCCCCTCTGAATCCTTCTCCTCATGCTCCAGAATAAAAGGAAGATTCTTGTGTATGAGAATGGCCGTACCCTTCTTATTTTGTGAATGGGACGAAAAGTATACATTACCTACCCAGTCCCTTTTAAGTTTCAAATGTTCTGTAGCCAATAACCTAGTTTCTTGTAATAGTGCTATATCAAGGTTGTTTTTTTTTCCAAGTCAAAATCTTCTGGCTCTTGATCACATGACCCAGTCCCTGTACATTCCAGGTAACAATCTTAAGAGAACCAGACATACAAACTGTAAGGGCAGGAAACAGCTTGTAAACACTGGGTATCATATTTGAATAGGTTAGTCTGTACATAGGCATTTATGTATAAAAAAGAGAAAAGACACATTTAGGCTCTTGATGTTACGCCCCTGTAAAAGGGAATAATAAAAACACGGACACGATGTTACTGCTTTCGTCTCCAGTGTTGTAATGAAGCCCAGGCACAAATTCAAACTGGAAGACTCTTCTAACCCCATCTGGATCATCCAACCAGTGCGGCATGCTCATCACCGTTGATTAATCAACGCTGGTCCAAGATGCATCACGTCCAATCACCGCGCAAGTTCCAGCTGATAAGGACCATCATCCATGGCGTCTTCCGCTTTCCAGCAGAGCTCAATCTGTTCATTTGCACACCTGTTTCTCAGAAAGCTTTCTCACAAGATCCTTTTCTTCGTGTTTCCTCGTCCTTCCACCTCTAACTTCTCTTAAAAGCAGCGTCCTCTCAGACACTCCTGAGTTGCAAGAGAAATTCTTCTGGCCTCGATCATTCCAAGTAGCTTCTCCCGCCGCTTACTCGCCTAACTGGGATCCACCGTCTCCTGCTTCTTCGCCACCTATTCCACAGTCTATCTTTGGCAAGCGGGCACATAATTCCACCGTCTACATCCCGACCAGCCTTTCTTCGTCTTGGCCCTGGCTGGGCCCGCCAAGGTCTCGCCGCACCGATCTACATGGCCGTTCCCTCCCAACTCATCGTCCATCATCACCGCCGTTCATCGTATCGCCTTTCCACCAGTTCCCCACTCTGGTTCAGCCTCGTCAACAGCTTCTCCCACCCTTCACATGTCTCATTCATGTTTCGCAACGCTACGAAACGCAGAAGGTGGTTTAGCCTCAACTTAAAAGAACATGTTTCAGAGTTTGACTTAAAGGAATTTTCCCAGTTTCATTGCATAGTGGCTGATTGCTGTTTCAAGTTTCATCCCAATGAAACTTGAAACAGACCTAAATGGTCTGGTATTGCTATTCTGTCAGGTCTTTAACAAAACGTTCCCTTTTCTTAGTTTCAGCCATGCCACCCATGGACTGGAAGCTATTTGTTGTTTATCCTAGAACGGCCAACACCCTGTTTTTCCTAGAATCAATTTGACACATATGGGCTCCTGCTCTTTCCATGTCCACTGTCACTATTTAGCAGTTAGAATAGTTCAATTTGTTGTTAGCATGTCGTAAATTTTTTTCTGAGCTGCTTTTAGCTCATAAGCACTGTGACACTTGCGCTGGGTCTACTCCTGTGCGGCGTGACGACGCCCCACTGCTGCTGTGCAAGCTGCACAGGCATGCGTTGGAATCACCAACAAAACAGCAAACGCAAAATACTTTGCACAGTTTTCCCCCGAACTAACCAACCAAGCCAAGCAAGCTGTTGGATGCAGGTAGCGCTAGCTAAAAGATGACTAGCTAATAATACAGCACCTTAAGTTTGAGCATGTTGTCTATCAATGTTGTTGCATATGTCCAGCTACGTAGATTCATTTGCCCTCTTGTTAAGCTGTCTGGAGACGGGCGTTCTCCAATAACAAGCAAACGTCACGTACTTTGATATTTCAAATCCCATCTGACAGTTCTAAGTTTCATCTTTCATTGTCTGAAATCTGCATGGTTCGATTCCACAGGCCATCCTGTCACTTCCTGGTCTACACAGGCTATTCTCGAGCTTGCCCAGTATTTTACGAAATCTGTTCCACTGCTGTAATTTGTTCCCCGAAGGGTCATTTCTGCAAGCGATCCCTTATAGTCGCTCTCCGCAATAAGCCATCATGCCCGAACTATCAAGCCGAACCGCCCTATCCACCTCATGACATCAATTGGCATCGATCTATATTATCATCCCTACTCGTTACAGCCCCAGTAATTTTATCACCTTTGCTGATAAGTTGTCTCTCTCAGCCTTCGTTCAGTCCACTCCAACTATTAGACTCCATCACCCACTTTTATCTCTATCTCATGTCATGCTCTGTATTTCATTCCCTATTCTTTTCTCAGTTTCTCATCCTTATTTATTTTGAGTCTTAGCTTTCATTTCTTTAAGCTCATTTAGCGTTCCAAGCCTCCCATTCTCGTGACAATGAAGCTAGAACTTATAGAAGACGTCTTCTGCCGTTTAATCACTCAGTACCTGATGAGTACTGCGCAATTCGTTGGTGATGGTTGATTTACTCCATCTAAGCACATTCTCCTTCCCCATGCCATGATGTTGCTTTCCCCTTTTGCTGTTACATTCTTAATTTCAGGTTTCTTTCAGGAGTATTCTCACCTATCGCCCGCATCTTTCGACCATTTCACAGTGAGTCTAATTTCTACTCCAGTTTCGTTTCTGCAAGAAGCTGTCTATACCCCCTTTTAAGTTCTCCCTCCTTAATCTTATTTAATTTAGAAATGCTTGGCTAGCTCTATTTTTGCTGTTCTATCTCCAGCTGGCCCTGTTCTCCCGGCGGCCCATCACTTCATGCCTCAGAACATCCCCAGCTCCCTGCTGGCCTTTTAACCAGCATGCACTTATTCCTTGCCCAACATCATCCCCTGTAGGTCCCCTTTTAAATATATATCCCATGCCTTGTCCATCCCTTTACTGCAGGCCCCACTGCGTTCTCAGCTGGCTTTTTAATCAGTAACCCCTCATGCCTTGCACACAGCATTCCTTGGTGGTCTCCATCTACCAGCATCCTTTAATCCCTTGCCCAGTGCATTCTATCATTTCATTCCTTGCAACATCCTCAGCTGACCTTTTAACCACCGACATGCAGCAGCCCCTGCTGGTCCTCTTTCATAATTTTTCCTATATTTTTTCTCCATGCCCCGTTGCATCACTAGCTGGCTTTTTCAGCATCCCCTTATCCCTCTCCCTCCACATCCGTAGCTGATAAACATCCTCCAGTATCCCAATGCCCTGTGTTCTGACCATCCCAATGCCCTGCCCTGTGTTCTGACCATCCCCTGCCCTGTTCTGGCCATCCCATGCCCTGCCCTGTGTTCTGACCATCCCATGCCTGCCTTGGTTCTGGCCATGCCATGCCTTGCATTCTGTCCATCGATGCCCTGCATTCTGTGAATCCCTATGCCATGCGCTCTGCGCATCCCACTATCTCCTGCCTCGCTACAATCCCTGCTGATTTCCCTTCTCTTCTCTATCTTCCCTCCGGTCACTGTCACGCCATCTCCTTCTGTTTGACAAGCTAAGTCAGAGCGACTCCTCTCTCCTTTACCCTTTCCATCATCTATCCTCCGGCCTGGGCCTTATTTTGGGGGATGATGTTTCTAGCAGGATCTGGAATGCTCACCCGAGCCCATCACTGTGTCATGGTAAAAATTACAATAAGGCACATCTGCTAATCATGTCATATGATAGTTTGTGAACTCTCACCAAAAGAACTATTTGGGTTACATGCACGAGGTTGGAAGGTTGCTTTCCACAGCTGCATCAGGTCCAGACCGTCTTGCCCCTAGTTTTTCTTTCCTTATCATTGTATAAAAACTTACATGTTGTCTCTGCCCAGCAGAGCTTCGTGAGCTTAGTGAGCTTGGCTAGCCTTGCATCCAGACTGCCTTGATTATCGATTGTCTAATGAGTTCTCTGTATTGTGTACAATGCATGAATAAATCTGATTAAGTGATTCTACCAGGACAGTGCTTGGAAATAGTCCCCGACAACTGTCACGTCACCTCCTTCAGTTATGGTCCTAACCTCGCAAGCTAAGCCAGCACACCTCCTCTCCTTTAGCGCTTTCCGTCTCTGATTCTCCGGACCTCTTTTTGCGGGATAATGTTCCTCCCAGCATACAGAATGCTCATCCGAGCCCATTGCAAAGTTTGCGATAATTGATGTCCTCAGCTGGGGCCCGAGCGCCAAAGACTCTAATTTGTATGTCAATAAACTCTTCTAATGGTTTCTGTTTTCTCCATCTGAGTCTCTCCAGATTGAAATGGTATTTCAAAACAGTTTCAGACATTACACTGTCACATATTGAGTGAGTATCACACACATTCTGGTTATGCCAGCACAGTAAAACAAATCTAGCACACATCGGACGCAGCTAACCAGGAAGCTAAGGTGAGTATAGTAGCTCTTAGACTGTAATTATCAGTCACCACAACACTCCCTGTTAATTAAACAAACATAATCAATAGCTTTAAAGTCACACCTTATGAGTAAGAACTTTACCTGTAAAAGGTAATAATAAAAACGGACACGGTGTTACTGCTTTCGCCTCCAGTGTTGTAATGGAGGAGCAGAAGTGTTGCATTCCCATACATCCGATCAGACAAAACCAATCGAGACTCGAACGATTAACAAACTCTCAAAACTCAAAATCTAAAAGGTTGAACGTTTCAAGAATTATAAACAAACATAGCCGGAAAAGTAACATTAAAGAAAATACATTTTAGACTTCATTAAACTTAAGCTACCTTTTACTGTATCTGGCTGTAGAGCTGAACTTGAAAGACCAAAGTAATCGATCACAGATCACTAGATCTTATTTTCCCTTTTAGTTGTCGAAAATAGTTTTATAACCACTACACTGACATTTAACACCAAAAAACAATAAAAGAAATAAAATACAGAATCTGCAAGCAGCCGCATTCACCCTCCCTATCCTGTACCCAAACAACAGAAAAAAAAACCCAATAAGATGTCACTGTTATTTCCAAATGGCATACAACTCCCAATTTTTACAGTTTGATCACTGCAACAACCGGACGCTCAAAACACCATCTGTGGTCCAGGCCAAAATAATATTCCACATCAAGAAGCACGTCCCAACATAGTAAGTTAGGTTTTCTACACTTTAGTGCAGTGTGCACAATAAAAGAAGGAAAAAAATACTGTTCTTTGGGTCTCAGCATGGATATAAAGTCCATCCTCCTCCATCTTTTCTAAACAAAGCAGGGAAAAGGAAAGAATAATAAACATAATACCTCATTTAAGAGAGTCCAGAAATGCAGTGGCAGCTCAGGTGTATCGAAAAAACGGATTCGGCCCTCATAAAGGCATCGGAGGCGAGCGGGATAAGCAAATCCACGGTATTTGTCGTAGCAGATCAGCTCCTTCACCGCCGCACCGAATTCTTGCCTCTTCCTCAGGACCTCGGCGGACAGATCAGGGTAGGATCTCAGTTGAGAGCCGCCATGTTGGATGTCGTGCTTCTTCTTTGGGACAACCTCTCTGTGCGATTATCGCAGGAAACGAACGAGGATGCTCCATTGTGGCTTATTCGGGGCCGGAGCAGGAGCGAAAGCCCTATGGGCCCGTTCGATCTCCAATGCTAGACCAACATTGGTCGGTTTACTAGCATCCAGACTGGCTTGATTATTGATTGTCTGATGAGCTCCACAAGCGGAGTGCCGCCCTCGACTTTCTCTGGTAAGTTAATGATTTTTAAATTTTTACGCCGACTACGGTTCTCCAAGTCATCTATTTTAATGACTCATGGCTTGCTGCTCCTTGATTAAGACAAGTTACAATGTCTTAAAGCCACAGTAAGGGGAAGCTAAAGGACATTGCCATCTGTTTGCCATGTAGTGGAAAAATTGCTAATAATATTACACAACCTCTGGCATGGAGGTGGTGCAGATAACATTTAAACAGATGTTAAAGTAATTGGGATTCATCACAGCTGAAACCAGATTTTTTAAAATTCTCTATGAAAGTATTCTCTGACATAGAAGATGAAACTTCCCCATTTTCTTAAGGACAGTTTGATAACCAAAGTCATTTCCATCCATCCATTCTCTACACCTGATTCATTCGGTGGCAAGTATTTATCTCAATCCAAAAGCAAAAGGAAAAAAACAGGTAAAGGTCCTGGCTGAAGCTGGTAAAACAGTGAATTGAATGTGGTGCTAATATGGGTTGAAAAGCCACGAAGAGTGGAGGAGGCAATTACGCCAAAGACAACATGTTTCCAAATGTACTTAGGGACAAATGCCTTAGTATGAGTATTCCTTACACATACTGCAATTTTGTAGCACAATTTATAGTTGTTTATCAAATATGACTTAAGAGAAATTTTACTTTCTGATTTAAAACTTTGAAATTGGGTCTCAGAACTCCTGTTGTTCTTAAACAAGTGGCAGCGACACGGTGAGTATTGCCTTTCCTTCTCGTTGAAGAAGTTGCAAAGAATTTAAAGGGTCTCTCCTCTGGGCAAAAATACTTTTCTTGTCTTTCCTTTAAGTTTAACTAAGCATCATCTGCCCAAAACATGACATACCTTATTCTCAAATGTGGTAATGATGAGAATTCTCTGAAAAAAATTCCATTTGTAGTTCACACAGAAATTCCTCATTTTGATTGGAGTGGCATTAGAAAGATAAGGTGGAGGCAGTCACATCTGGGGATTAAAACTCAGTAATTTGTCCTGAGGTAATTCAGACGTCTTCTGGTGGATGAAAGAGATTCATAAACAGGTCGACATTAGGCATCAGTGAATGTGCTTTGATTACTTTGAGCAGAGCTCTGAGAAAAACTAGCTACAAAACAACAGAGAATTGAAAAAGGAAAAATAAAAAAATTTGATGTAAAACATTTTTGGATTAGCTGATTAAAAAATTTCAGTGCCAATTTAAAAGCATTAAAAACTATTCAAAAAGATTTGAATAACTTATCTAAATAAGTTAAATCAGAGTGAAAACACAATTATAGTAAATTGTTCATGAAATTCATGGCTTTATGCATAATGTAGCACCATCATGCACGATTGTCACTTTATTTTATCTGCTAAGTACACGTCCAGCAAAACTTGTGCATCTCAGCTTGTAAAAATGAGTTCAGGCCTTATCATATCTGAGAAACCTGCATAGACACAGTACATGAAATGGTAAATGAAATAACAGTTATGTGAGTCCAGTTTTTTTGCTTGCACTCTCTGGAAGACACTAGTAGCTCACAAGAGGAAACTGACCTGATCAATCTTCTTTCATAGATTTCTCATTTTCAATAATCATCTGCTCAAATTTCAGGTCTAACTCAAATATTTCAGGATATTTGTTTCTTTTCATCAAAATCCTCAGCAGAAAAAAGAAAGAGAGAGAGAAGGCTCATGAGCATCACTTGTGATTACTTCAGCATAATAATGCTGCTCAGCAACAGCTCATTAAAAATATGCACCAAGACAAATTATACTTGTTTTGATGGCTATACTGAGGCAAAAGCACTAAACTGAGTGTGCTGTCAGGGTGCGTTATTCAGCATGGTGGTAAATTTGCCACAGTTGCCTGGGGAAGTCAGGGGGGTCTGATAGACGGATGGGGCACAGGAGCGGAGAAAATGAAACATCAAGCAGCGAGACTGGAAATTCACAGACCAGGTCACAGCTGATCTCTGTGTACCTGACGAGCCTGAGAGGACGGATATCTCTCAGGCTCCGTCTGTCATGTCATCCTGTCCAAAGCTGCATCCCCTGCTGTGTTTTGCTGTGTCATGCTGTGATTGCCTTGTCTCTATAAATTATTTCACTTTGGTCTTCCTCCTTCATTCTGATGGCATAAAACTTGGAGGGGGCAGGGTGTCTGTGTTTCTGCTGCCATTCAGCTATTCAAGAAAGCGAGAGAGAGTCTACTGGGAAAGAACTGACTTCTATATCCTGGTATAGAAGTCAACCAGGATATTATATCAGTTACTCTCTGGAGTTTAGATTTGTTTGGTAGGTTTGCCTTATTACTTTATGCTTGAAGTATTAAAGACATGTTTGAATCTAAGTCAGCCTAAGGTTATTCAGTCTAAAGTTTATTAACAATAAACTTAAACATGACTTCTATACAAGTAGAAAAACTTTGTTAAACTGGATGTTTAACATTTTTTAACTGCTGAAACATTTCGTATTTTCTACATCACTGATGGGTCCGGCAACACCGATGCGTCGGCGCTGCGTCAAGCCCTGAGACACAAACCTGTGCCGGTGCGCGTGTTGCTTTCAGCAAGTCACGTGACCGATACAGGAACTGTTTCAAAATGACACTGATGCGCTAAACTGTGTTTATAAGGAAGCAAATCTGTCAACGCGATGCATTTGCCAAAAGAATTCTTGATCTTTTTCTGTACAGTGTCAACTATGGAGCAGCCTCAAGGCAAATGAAAGGTTTCGTAGTTTGGGACCATTTTGATTTTACATCAGAAAATAATTATTGGTTATTACTTCATTGTTGTTTCATCCGGTACTTTTCAGTTTCTACTTGATCTATCTGAATCCAAATTCAGCTGAAATTGACTCTTAGTTTACTTTCTTATGTTCTCCAGGTTAAGTGTTGCATATGTTTGACAGAACCGTCTTATTTAAATAAATCCACCTCCTCAAAGCTGAGGCATCATAGGGCCAGGAATCAGAATGAAGTCCCAGATACACCTGGATAAACTCAGGCATTCTACAAATTACTCAGTTGCTTTGTATAAATGATTTCATATATATGTATTGTTAATTTTTTCTACAGCAGGATAAGTTTTTGTCAAAAAAGCGAAACCGACTAAATTTCAAAATGTTGGAAAAATTTATTTTCCATCAATCCATTGTCTGCCGCTTATCCGGGGTCGGGTCGCGGGGGTAGCAGCCTAAGAGGGGAGGCCCAGACTTCCCTCTCCCCAGCCACTTCTTCCAGCTCCTCCGGGAAAATCCCAAGGTGTTCCCAGGCCAGCCGGGAGACATAGTCCCTCCAGCGTGTCCTGGGTCTTCCCCAGGGCCTCCTGCCGGTGGGACATGCCCAGAACACCTCACCAGAGAGGCGTCCAGGAGGCATCCTGACCAGATGCCCGAGTCTCAACTGGTTCCTCTCGACATGAAGGAGCAGCAGCTCTACTCTGAGTCCCTCTGGGATGACTGAGCTTCTCACCCTATCTCTAAGGGAGAGCCCAGACATCCTACGGAGAAAACCCATTTCGGCCACTTGTATCCGTGACCTCGTTCTTTCGGTCGTGTCCCAAAGCTCATGACCATAGATGAGGGTAGGAACATCGATCGATGGGTAAATCGAGAGCTTCGCTTTTTGGCTCAGCTCTCTCTTCACCATGACGGACTGGTACAGCGCCCGCTTCACAGCAGATGCTGCACCAATCCGCCTGTCGATCTCCCGCTCCCTTCTTCCCTCATTCATGAACAAGATCCCAAGATACTTGAACTCCCCACTAGGGGCAGGAAACCCTCCCCGACCCGGAGAAGCACTCTACCCTTTTCCGGCTAAAGACCATAGCCTTGTACTTGGAGGCACTGATCCTCATCCCGGCTGCTTCACACTAGGCTGCAAATCACTCCAACGAGAGCTGCAGATCATGTCCTCATGAAGCCAACAGGACCACATCATCCGCAAAAAGCAGAGATGCAATCCTAAGGCCATTAAATCGTATCCCCTCAACACCTTCGCTGTACCTAGAAATTCTGTCCATGAAAGTAATGAACAGAATTGGTGACAAAGAGCAGCCCTGGTGGAGTCCAACTCTCATCGGAAATGAGCCCAACTTACTGCCGGCAATGTGGACCAGGAGGTGGGGGGGTGAAGGGGGCCTGAGCTCCTGCCCCCTTGATCCTTGATGCCCCTAGTGCCCATTAAATGATGCATTCTGAATAATAGGCTGCATGGATTTCTGCCAAACAAATATTTGATCAGAATAATTTTGTTCAGCTCTAGTCTTTATGCTACTTGTATTAAGAAATAATACAAGTATAAAGTATTGTACTTTATAACAGCCAGTCAAGTTATCGAGACATTTGTCTGCCAGTGTACCATTCTGACAATGTCCAATGGTAGACTGTCCCAAGGTACAAGGAACGTTTTTGGAATGGTATTTAAAAAAATGCTGAATTAAGATCACACTACATTTTTTGTTCATTTGTTTTTGTTCCTTTCTTGCAGTGACCACAGTGGATTGAGTCATCACCCACTATGAGAATGTCCAGAAGAGGTTCACCAAGTTTGAATTTATGAAAAGGCTTTCACCATAATTGACACTGACCACAACCATTGCAAAAACAGCCATAATATCTGAGCATTTTCAGACAATTTTAAAGAGCTGTTTCCAGGAAATTAAGACAAGAAGATCTCCCTGTTATCAGAGCGTTACAGAAAGGCTATAACGAAGGAGATGGCTGACACAATCAAAGCAAAAATGTTAGGACTGATGAAAGAACCTATTTTCTTAAGTAAAAGAATAAGTAATTGTTTTTTAATCAGTATTTCAGAGTTACAATCTATGACCAGAAATTAAATCCTTTGTTTGAAGAATATATAATCCTTTGCTTTATTCCAATGTACAAGTGTTTTCCACTTCAATTGAGATGGGATTTAACATTAAATACTATGGTAATATAGCACTTGACGCTGTAATGACACTTCATGACATTTTCATAACTGGTGCTACTTGTTCAACTTGATGTAAGGGGAATTATTAATGACGCTTAATAAATCATTTGACAGTGTAATAAAGCTTAACGAAATCTTTATTGTTGGTCCTACTTGTTTCGCTTTATTTCATGTAGAGGGAAATATTAATTACTGTTTTGTAAAAGCTTTTGATAATGTAATTACATTTAATGACATTATTATGACATATTTATGACATGATGATTCTCGATTAATGTTAAGTTGTCAAAAAATACATTTTGAATGTCAACTTTGCATTAAAAATTTAATTATTTAATGAATGACACTTTATGACAAGTCATAGATATTCATGAAGACTTACTCATATTAATGACAGGTGTTATGTCATGTTTATGACAGTGTCATGTGAGTCTTATTCACACCCCGTCAAATAAAGTGGTAGATTTTCTTTTCTCAAAAATGTGGATTTCATTTGCACTGGTGCCTCTTTTCAGCAAAAAAAGAGAAGATATTAACCTAAAACCAGCAATGTACTGCTGTACTTTGACCCAAAGGGATTCATCATTACGCAGTCGGTGCAGCAGCATCGGCAGCAACAGTCTCAGTCATTCATGGAGCTTGCAGAGGAACAGATGACACCATATTGGAGATTTTAAAAAATTTTATGTTTTACATCTCAAACAAAGTCAGTTAGTGGTCAGCTGTGGGTCTTTTTTCAGCCTTGCTGTTCCATTCGCAATAAGAAATTGATTTTTGTTATGTGTGTTAAACATTTAGCAAGAGGTAAACATATGAAGCACTGCAGCATGGAGATACATAATGTCACAGCAGATGTTTTTCATCAGTTGCTTATGTAACCAACTTATTAATAAGATCACACCTACCTTCAGTGGCTTCTAATAATGACTTGGGCAAAAAACAACATAATATAATAACACAATAATATCACAATAATAAGAGTGCATCCTATATTAGTGAAGGCGATAAAAAGCATTACTTGCACTATTGGTAATTGGAATTCCCTACTTTGGTTATGAATTAAATGTACAAAGAAAGATCACTAACACAATATTCATTTGCTAAAACTCAAGAATTGCTGAAAAGTAATTTTGTACCAATACTACATGTAATGTATTCCATATCAAAGCTTTTTATACAATTTTAAACATTACCTTGTCAGGCTTAATCAGTAATGATTTTTCTTCTTTTTTATTGCACTAAAATTACACCATCGAGCAAAGTGATTTAAGAAATAGCTTTACCTCCTCTACATTGTGTCTAACATCAGGGTTTCCCCCAGTGTATTATAAGCCTGACGGCCCACCATGCTTTACTAGGCCCCCAGCCAAGGTAAGCTTTGCTTGATTTTATGTTTAGAAAAATTAATAATTGGGAAAAAGAAAAAAAAAAAAAAAAACTTTTTTTATTTTTTATCTTAAACCCGGAAAGCAAGTGTCTTTTGTTCTGAGAGTTTCACTTGCAGTTGCTCTCTGTGGTGCTGAAACTTGTAAGCTCCGCTGTTGCGGGTATGTCTATGTTGTAAAGTCGAATTATTATGACCTTTATTATTAAGGTATAAAGGGCCCAGTCATTAGCCCCGTCCCCGGCCCGACTCTGACTTGTTCCTCTAGTGGTGAGAATGATTTATATTTATGAACAAAACATTATACGGCGTTTATATCTCAACATGCTGCCCAATGCGTGGCTCTGTCTTCCCGTAAAGATTAAGGATTGGCCGGTGCGTTAACAAACCAGTGCTAATGTAACAGAGAGAAAAATGTGTATGTGAATTTTATACAAAATAATAATAATAATAGTATTATTATACTGAAATTTTTAATTGATGCACATGTTTAGAACCTCCTGGTGGTGTGATGACAAACTGCATGTGACGGGTCCTTCAGGCACTCTCACGGCTTCCCCCACCAGAATTCTGAGGAATGCTGGTGGAGGTAGGTGCTAGAGAAGCAAACAAACAGGAGCCTGTTCTGAATTCACTGCTCAGTCACTGCATCCATCTGTGTCTGAGTTATGGCTGCTGATCTTAATCTTACAGGATTAGCAAACTAAAAAAAAAATTTTTGATTTTGAAATGCAGAGTGGCATGAAAGTAATATTATTTTAATTATTTGAAAGTAACATCAGCTGATAAACCCCAGCAGTTAACAAGTTAACAAGTTTGATATGTGAAATTTCCCCAACAGTGGCAGCAGCCATCAGCAGGAAATGATTTTCATATTATTTGACTAACATCTATGAAATAATGTAGAAATCAGTCTGTTTTGCACTCTGCTGTGGTAAGCCATCAAATCCGGTTCTCTTCTGAAAAGGATTGATAGTTGTGTTCAAAGACTCACGTGGAGTTTTGTTAAAGTTGTCAATAATGCTGGAGATTTTAATTTGACAGTAACAATAAATTAAGTGACCTTGAAAATTAATCACACAAGTGACGTCTAGACCCAACAGTAGACTCAAACTTCAATAAAATCAATCTGGTTGTGTGTGTCATTTTTGTCTCCTGCAAACTTTGCTTTAATTATACTTATTTTTCTATCTAATCATAAGAAATCATAGTCAGAGAGAGAGATGAGACAGGAAGACCAGGTTTCCTGGAAAAAGCGGAAGTAAATTTCCAGCTTGCAGAATTATTAAATATTTGAGACTATTCCTTGTTTCAAAGCATGAATGTTTTGAAGAATGAAGTCTAAACATTTTGAGTAATTAGATAAGATTTAAAGTAAGGTACTTATATTAATATTGGTTGACTTATAACAGGGGTTGGCAACTCCAGGCCTCGAGAGCCGGTCTCCTGCAACTTTTAGATGTCTCCCTGGTCCAACACAGCTGATTCAAATAGCTGAATCACCTCCTAAACGCAGTCAAGTTCTCCAGAGTTCTGCTAATGACCTCATTATTTGACTCAGGTGTGTTGAAGTAGAAACACATCTAAAAGTTGCAGTAGACTGGCTCTCGAGGCCTGGAGTTGCCTACCCCTGACTTATAACAATACTTAAACTTACACTTGTGGGAACACTTACAGGTAAAACAAGTAACTGTAACTTTGGTATCAAATAATTACAATAATAGATTATTCTTGGTTTCTTTTCAGAACATCTATAATAACCCACATTATGACTATAATAAGAGTAATAACTTATGCTTATCATAAAATTATAAATGAATACTAAATCAAAGAAACTAAAAGATTTATAAATGTGATTTTGGTATTGAACTTGAAATGGTGTAAAACGTGGAATTAAAGATCACTGATGACGTGTTGGCTGTGACAGACTGGCGACCTATCAAGGGTGAACCCCGCCTCTCGCCCAGAACACAGCTGGATTTAGGCACCAGCACCTCCTGACCCCAGTAGGGACAAGGGTGAACAGAAAATGGATGGATGGATGGATGATGATGTGTTGGAGGTAGATAGTAGATAAAAGGTTAGTGGTAAAAGACGAACTAATGGGAGAGTAGAGATGATCAATGCCTTATTTGGAGATAGATGGTTGAACAACTTAAACGTTTCAAAGAAAAGACAGGAGGAATGTTGAGCAACCTTTAGACATTAGCCAAGACATCAAGACATAATGACTCTAAGACAGTGATGATATGAGATCATCTGTCCAAGCAGACAGCCAATGAAACAAGCACAGCAGCAGTGCTAGCCAATGCAAATGCACCAAAAGGGTGGATGAACCCTATAAAAGGTGAGAGCAAAACCGGAATCTTTGGTTGGATCCTCCATGCAGCTTCAAGCCAAGATCAAGATGGACAAAGAACTCTGCAGCCGAAGAAGAGCCAGGGCCACAGAGCCGAAGACTGTCTGCGCATGGGGACCAATCCATCAGCCCCGCAACATGTAGCTTCAAATCGCACTTCTCTCATCAGCTGGGCTCAGATCCCAAAGACAAAGATGAAGACCAAGGCAAAAATAAAGACCCAAGTCCTGTGTGACCTCACCGTCGATGCAGAGATGGAAGCTCATCAGACCAATAAAGATCCCGGCCTTCGTCAATCAACCTCCTTCTCCTTGTTGGATGCTGGACTTGTAGGGAGCTGTTTTTGTCCACCAGGGGGAGCCATGAGGAATCTTCTGGAGGAGGGTAGTTCCCGCGCACCTGTGCGTTATCGGCCTCATCAATGCCTGCATAAGAGGAGCGGGCAGCCGGTTCTCCAGCGCCTGAGTGTTTACCAATTTTGGTACCAAGCGAGCATGGTACTCTGGGGGAGCCCTGGTGGTGTGAGGGCCCTAAACTTAACTTGCATATGCCATGGCCCTGCTCTGGGATGAAGGTGAACCCTGGTCCAACACAGCTGATTCAGAAAAGGCATTAAATATCAGTTCAGTTTTATCATAAACGATGAAACACACACACCATTCTTTCAATAAAACAAGAGGTTTATATTTTATATTTTTATCCTTTATGTGCTAACTGCAATCTGTCAAAACCTCTGACATGTTTCAGCATAACTTAACTGTCTTATGTAGTATTTTAAACTTAAGCGCCCACAAAGTATTTGACTGAAACAAGTTGAAAGTGTCCCAGGTGCGTCTCTTCGTATGACACCTGACCTGACCTCATGGGGCTGCCTCACTCTGAATATGAAGGCATGTTGCTGTAAGTGCATATGGCGTGCATTAATGTCACGTCGTCTGAATTACCGTGACGGTCTTGATGCGACCAGTACCCCTGGTGCAGGTCCAGCCAGATCTGTTGAACAAGAGGCTGCAGACCTCCCCCTCCATGCAGGGAGCCATTTCACACCACTGACGGCTCCGCACGATTCGCACTGGGAGGGCAAAAGAGGCAAGAAGCCAAAGAGGCACGTTAGACAGACTGATGAAGCTGGACACAGATGTTCAAATGTCAACTTTTCCTGGAACAAGCCAAACTGTTTTGAACTCGGCAGACAGAACAGTTTCCGTGGAAGTGGATGTGTTTAAAATTCTGATGTATTTTAATTAAGTTCTCATATAACTTCCATGTCTGAATTGCCTGTTGTAGTAACCTTTACAGAGCAGATGGCAGTCCAGAAATTACTCTGTTGCTAATGCTAGCTTTCATTACAGCTACACTAAAATGAGTTTTTTTTTTCCCTTTTTGACATTTTGTGGAAGCAACTACCCCTGAAACATCTTTCCGGTTCAATCTATAAAACTTTTATTGTATCACGCACCAATGGTGTTTTTTCTATGAGGCTGAACTGTACATGCTGGTCTCTGAACACGCAGTTTCTCAAATCCACCCACCCAGCTCTGTGTGAGGAACCCTTCCAACATGTTCAGCACAGTTTTTATAACACTTGCACAGTGCTAATACATTTTTGGTTATTTTCATAGGTCATGATGTGTTGGTGGTTCATTTCTCATGCATTTTAATGTTATTAAAGAGACAACAAAAGTTTTGTAAATTTTACAGTATATAGTATTGACTAATGAGATTCCAGCTAAGACAAATCAGTGCATGTATGAGTCATTAAGAATATTCTGTATTTCTATTTTACTATCTTACTTTTAGTCTTCCCAGGTAAAAAATAAATATTCTAAGCATGTTCCTTTTAAGCATACTTGAAGCCAGACTGCTCATCAATATACTTGAAGTGTTTTATTTTGGAACAACAAATTTTGTGCACTTAGTGTATTTTAATAGTACTTCAATTGTAGAAAATCACAATTTAAAGTGTACTAAGTGTACTTTCACATACTTGTTTGGAACTACTAAAGTTATACTTTGTATGCTTTTAAGTATATTGCTTTTTGCTTTTTATGCAACATAAACGTGCTTGATTAGTATATCTTAAGTGTACTATTTTTTTGATCAAGTTACATTTAAAATATATTTAGAATGTATCTTAAGTATATTGGCATTACATATTTTATATATTAGTAGTGTGATCACAGTATGCTTCAACTACACTTTTGGTTTATTATAATTGCTCATCAAGTACACTTTTTAGTAATTTAATGCATTTTATTATTCAGCTTTGCCACTTTGTAATTATATGCTTCATACACACTACAGTACTGCAAACATATCAGGCTACAAGTACACAGAAGGATCAACTACAACACGCTTTCTGGCTGAAAAAAATTACACTGTATAATCAATATATTCACATTTTTCAAGAGTACCTTGCCAATATACTATCAGAGAATTGTGCAAATTGTCAATATATTAAAAGTTTACAGACAACATGCTTACGAAAATAAGTGCAATAAAACAATAGGTACACTTTTAGAGGAATTGTGAAAAATATTTCACCAAGGAGTATTGTTTTGATACAATGTCACAGTATTCCAGTTTTACTCCAGACAAACTGACATTTCGTCCTCCTAAGAACAGTTAGACAATAACACAACAGGTCAAGAACTGGATGGAAATTAAAGGTTGGTCACAAAAGGAGCTCAAAAGGAGGAAGGCTCTTATTGTGTTGCTAGTTGGTGGTAAGTTTGTTTCAAAATGCTAATTATTTTCATTAAATTATAAACAGTGCAGTACATTGTTTATTTCTGAAACCAACACAAGTTAGTTTCAGAAATAGCTATCTTATCAATTTTGTTGTGATTTTTATGATTATTATGATAACAGTCATTCAACTTTATGTTGCAACTGCATGAAAGCTCAGTTTGCTGCGACTCAATGTAGTTTTTTTCATAAACTTAATCTTGTTTATGAAGGTATACTGAGCTCAGTATGCCAAAGAGACTTTGATATTGTGAGGTTGTTGTTATAACTCGTTCATCATTGCTTGTATCGTCAACATATTTTTGCAGTCTAATCAAATTAAGATGAAAGAGGAAGCCAGGGAGCAGGTATTAGAAAACTTAAAGACTTTCCTGTCGCAGCACGAGTTCTGAGGTTGATCCTCCAATTTGTCTTCATTGTGTAAGGCAATTTTTTTACACTGAGCAGCAGGTTACATTTTTAACAACAGCAAAATCTGGTGTGTTTCCAACACTAAATCCTTAACAAATGTATGCTTAACTTACAGAGGTTGGACAATGAAACTGAAACACCTCTCATTTTAGTGTGAGAGGTTTCATGGCTGAATTGGATCAGCCTGGTGGCCAATCTTCATTAATTGCACATTGCACCAGTAAGAGCAGAGTGTGAAGGTCCAATTAGCAGGGTAAGAGCATAGTTTTGCTCAAAATATTGCAATGCACACAACATTATGGGTGACATAGCAGAGTTCAAAAGAGGACAAATTGTTGGTGCACGTCTTGCTGGCACATCTGACCAAGACAGCAAGTCTTTGTGATGTATCAAGAGCCACGGTATCCAGGGTAATGTCAGCATACCTGCAAGAAGGACGAAGCACATCCAACAGGATTAACTGTGGACGCAAGAGGAAGTTGTCTGAAAGAGATGTTAGGGTGCTAACCCGGATTGTATCCAAAAACCATAAAACCACGGTGCCCAAATCACGGCAGAATTAAATGTGCACCTCAACTCTCCTGTTTCCACCAAAACTGTCCGTCGGAGCTCCACAGGGTCAATATACACGGCTGCTATAGCCAAACCTTTGGTCACTCGTGCCAATGCCAAACGTCAGTTTCAATGGTGCAAGGAGCGAAAATCTTGGGCTGTGGACAATGTGAAACATGTATTGTTCTCTGATGAGTCCACCTTTACTGTTTTCCCCGCATCCGGGAGAGTTACGGTGTGGACAAGCCCGAAAGATGCGCACCACCCAGACTGTTGCATGCCCAGAGTGAAGCATGGGGGTGGATCAGTGATGGGCTGCCATATCATGGCATTCCCTTGGCCCCATACTTGTCCAAGACGAATTGACGCTGTATTGGCTGAAAAAGGAGGCCCTACACCACACTAATAAGTTATTGTGGACTAATACCAGGTGTTTCAGTTTCATTGTCCAACCCCTGTATGTCAAAATATTGAAAGATATTACAATAACTGGACAAAATTTATTCTCTTTGTTATTCTACCATCTCTCTTTCATACATTTTATTCATTATGAGTGTTCATGGCCCTGTGATGGACTGGTGATGTGTCCAGGGTAAACCCCGCCTCTCATCCGATGACTATTGGAGATGAGCACCACCAGCCCCCCTCACCTCCCTGCAAGGATCGTGTTCAGATCATGGATGGAAAGCTTTTAAGGTAGTTTGTCTCCCTTATATCCCTTAAAACAACTTCATAGTTGATCAACTGATTCCATGATATTGCTGACTATTTTTCTACTTCTGACATCAACAAGTAAAGAAGTTACCAGGAAATGTTTTTTCACCTCAGGCAAAAAAAACTGAAAACAACAAGTCATATTCAGAGACGTAAAACTGAAAATACCTGCTACGTTCAGTGTTAAGGAAGAGTATTGTTTTTGTTGTAGAACCTCTGTCACTAAACTGTCAAATGTTTGATGTTTTCAGGAATGAATATTATTACTTTGTTAAACATCCTTACATCAAGTTTCACTATGAGGATTGTTAATTTATTTCATTCTTTGCCATTTTAACAAAATAATGAAAGATTGTTAAGGCACCTCAAAAGGCATCCTTCATTAGCCTAAAGTATGTGCTGAGAAGTAATTTAATATATACTGAAATTTCAGCATATTTAATAATTTACTTTTAAAGTAAGCTGTAATTGAGGATATATTTTAAAATCTACACAAAATATTTGTTAAAGCATATTGTTTCATTGTTACACTTGAGGAAATACATATTTTGTTCACTTAAAGTATAATTTTATTTGATATATTTCTTAAAAGTGTATTTTGGTACAATAATATTTAGGTGTGTTTAAAGTTACAGTGTCAAAATTGGTACAAGCATGCTGTTAGTATACTTTGTATATATTTATATGTAATACACTTAATACTTAAAATGTACTTATGCAAATGTATGTATGTTTGAAATGTACTAAAGTATATTATTTTTTCACTGGGGTTATTACCCAATAAAATGCCTTTTTATATGTATATTATTCAGCAAGAGTTAGGTCTTTTTTATGACAACACTCAAGTAAGAAGTGTGATCCGTATCTGTACAATGAAGAGAGCAACTCCATTTAATCATCCATCCATCCATCCATCCATTTTCCGTCACCCTTCTCCCTAATGGGGTCAGGAGTTGCTGGTGCCTATCTCCAGCTGCGTTCCGGGCGAGAGGCGGGGTTCACCCTGGACAGGTCACCAGTCTGTCACAGGGCAACACAGAGACAAACAGGACAAACAACCATGCACACACACACTCACACCTAGGGAGAATTTGGGAAGACCAATTAACCTGACAGTCATGTTTTTGGACTGTGGGAGGAAGCCGGAGAACCCGGAGAGAACCCACGCATGCACAGGGAGAACATGCAAACTCCGTGCAGAAAGACCCCGGGCCGGGAATCGAACCCAGGACCTTCTTGCTGCAAGGCAACAGCGCTACCCACTGCGCCACTGTACAGCCCCCATTTAATCATATTTTGAAATTTATTGGTACACATTTCTTGAACAAACAATGGAGAAAAAAACAATAAGCTTGACAATATAGTTTTAGGGCTTTTTAAACACCACTAATAGGAATTTATTGTGACAACATTGAGTCGAAGTCTTATCATAATAAGAAATTTATCACAATAAATGACTTGACTTGGAGGAGAGGGGTGTTGTAGTTAAATTGGTATATTTTTTAAGGAAAATTAACCAATTTCCCTTTTTTTTCTAGATGTGTACTATAGGCATCATGGTGGCATAGTTGTTAAGCCATGTCGGGAAAAGGTCCTGGGTTTAAATCCCGAGGGCCATTCCACATGGAGTTTGCATGTAGACCTAGGTTCTGGGTCCAAAAGCAGAGCTAGGTCAATCAGTAACTAGAAATTTTATGTTTCTCCTGTTACAACCCCGTTTGACTACATTACCTCTCGTGTGTTCTCCTTTTGGGTATTTTCTTGGATTTATTCCTTGCATTCTCCCCTGGCTCTTTCTGAATGTTTTGTTAATTGTTTTTATTAAAGCATTCTTTCATCATTTACTCCACGTCTCTGCCATTCTGCATTTGGGTCCTCCATCAACCTCCAATCACATAATGACTAGAGATGCTTCAGTCTGGTTGTTTTCATACCACGTTTATTAGGGAGGTAAACGTTGAATTTATCCATTTTCATTATTATGCAGTTAGAACAAACGCCTCGTCCAACTTTTATACCACTAGGATTCTGCAAATGACAGCTGCAGAGTAAAGCTAAAATAAAAAGTGAAATTCCAGAGAGTAGCTTACAAGTGGAGGATTTCGGAACAGAACGGCAATAAACAGCATTTCACTGTTCTCTTTCGTCTTCTTGTCTGTAGCAGACGTCAGATTGTCTGCTACAAGATGTTCTGGCTGCCTATACGTAGCACTGAATTAGCATTCGTCTGTAGTCACACAGATAAGCGCTGATTGTTCTTTACTGAATGTGCTAAGGCATCACGGAAAAGGTTATGGGCTCTCTCAGGGCCTGACCGGGGCCGGTGCTCCAGCCTACCCATGATCCCCCGGAGGCAGAGCATTGTGGAGCATGCTACCACAGTCTGCAAATTGAATATATATATATATGTCAATAGTCATATACATAGATATATATCTATGTATATGACTATTGACATATATATATATATATATGTATCTATATATATATATCACCCGAGAGGGCGGGGTTCGAATCCAGTCTGGGTCCTGTTGACAATATAAGTTTAGTTAGCATAACTGTAGAGACAGTTAATCTTTAGACATACAGAATATTAGATGTAGCATGAATTTTTAGGAGTAGACTTTACGACTGGTAAACTTAGATAAAAATCCAAACTAAGACAAGTGGTGACTCTCTGAACTTACATAAATTTCTAAGAAGAAGGCAGTCTGGTTCTCCCATAAGGAGGGTTTGCAGACATGGAGTGTAGCTGTTATCAGGATCAATAAATTCTTTGGTGATGGTTCAAAAGTTCAGTGAAACATTAAATGTATAAGAAAAGTCTTCTCCAAAGTATAATCAAACGTATTAAGCTATTTCCTTAAGCATTAAACAGCATGTTTTGAATTTGTTAGTTTTAAATCATATTACTTGCATGCAATTTATATTACAAAGATACAATAGGATTATTAAACCATTATTTTTAACATATTAAATTACACTGTCTGTAATTTATATTTTATTCTTTTATTATTATTTATTTATTTGAAACTATTTTGCCCTATTTATTCTGAATATATTTCCTATTTACGCATTTTATAATTATTTATTATGAAATAGTAATTAGCTTATTCAAGTGAAGGCTATTTTAACCTGGGTTACACAGGCACAACATTATGGCAAATTGGATAGTTGGGAAATCCTCCATCTTTGTACCAAAACATAGCCAACCTGTCCAGGTATGGACTCTACTAGGTCCCTGAAGATATGGTGTGGTACCTCGAAGCAGGATGTTAGAACCAGATGTAAAATACTTCAAGTCCATGGATCAGACTTGTTTGTGGTTCAGTATATCCCACATATTCAATTTGAATTCAGCAAGGCAAGCTAACTTTATTTATATAGCACCTTTCAGCCAAAGATGATTCAAAGGGCTTATACAAGAAAGTTAAAAACAACATACAACCAGAAGATAGTAATAAAAAAAAAAAAAATCAAGCAGCTTAAAAATAGACACAGTAAACATAAAAAAATTTTAATATAGTGAATGAATAGAATTTAAAAAATTGAATTTTAGCAATATTTTTTAGATGGTAGTATGATGTTTTTATGATAGATTTAATGTGGTTATTGAAGTTCAGCTCAAGATCCATGATCACCCATGGGGGCTCTTACACATTTAAAATGTGTAAGAGCATTTTAAATGGCCTGAAGGTGGGTGATTATTTGTAATTTATGCTCTTTTGGTCCAAACACCAATATTTCAGTTATGTTTTTTAGTTGGAGAAAATTTTAGCCCATCTCAACATTAATCTACATTTAGTGAATATTTGAACCTGACTGTAATCAGCTTGAAAGTCTAATGTATAGCTGTGTGTAATCGGCATAGTTGTGGTATTCTATTTTATTATTTTGTATAATTTGAATTAATGGAAGCATATAGATATTGAAAAGAAGCAGCCCCAGGATTTGTGGGGAACTCCATAGATAATTTTATTCAACTTGGATTTAAAGTTTCCTATCGACCCAAAAAAGTTTCAGTCGGACAGGTAAGATTTAAGCCAGCTGAGTACTATACCGGATTTGCCAACCCAAATTTCTAATCGGAAAAAAAAATATGATCAACTGTATCGAATGCAGCACTCCAGTAAAGTACAACTAATATTGACATTTTATTGCGGTCAGTGTGTAGATGGAGGTCATTGAATACTTTGACAAGAGCAGATTCAGTAATGTGATGTTGACGAAAGCCTGATGATGCACATCAAAACAGTTGTTCAGCGATAGAAAGTCATGTTTCTGTTGAAAAACAATTTTTTCTAATATTTAAGCCAAAAAAAAGATAAGTTTGATATTGGTGGATAACTGCTTGGAATTGATGAGTCCAGATTATGCTTTTTGAGAAGTGGTTTAACTACCAGTCTTTAAAGCCTGAGGAAAGACTCCAGAGGAGAGTGACTTATTAATTATTTGTAAAATATCAGGAGCAAAAACATCTGAGACCTTTAAGAATTAACTCATAGATATAATGTCAATGGAACCGGTGGATGATTTTGTATGATGTAAAGTGTAACTCGAATCTTTTTGACTGACCAGGTTAAAGTGGGTCATCATAGGTAAGTTCTGATTAGGGGAAAACATAGTTAATTGCAGTGTTGTATAAAGTACTGAAATCTTGGAGTCAAGTAAAAGTATAGGTACCGCTCCAAAATATGACTTTGGTAAAAGTAAAAGTCACTGATTGAAATGTTATTTGAGTTAAAGTATTAAAGTATCTGAAACGTCTTGTACTTAAGTATAGAAAGTACTGTAAAAATGGATGTACTCAAGTAATGTAATGAAAAGTACAAGAAAAAAGTAAAACAAGGCAAATGCAGTTTGAATGACATTTTTTATATTTTGGTAAACTTGTTAAATACACTTAAAATAATGTAGACAACCAAGTGCAGGCAAAATGAAACCTGCTAATAGATAAACCTGCAGGCATCATTTAGTTAAGAAAATTAGGTGCTTTACCGAAACCACAAGGTTAATTGAACCTGCTTTAGGTTAACTTAACCTGCTGTACAACTGAACCAGCTTCTTAGTAAACCCTCCAGGACAGAAAATACAAAGTTTTTGTAAGCCTTAAGTTTTCCCTTTCAGTAAGGTCAGTGTGAAAATGAGAAAAATAAATAGTACAGAAAATGCGGCCAACATGAAGAAAAAAAGCCGTTACGATTACTCTACTTCACAAACTATAGGTGCACACAACTGGTCATTATGCAAAAGAAAAAAAGAATTGGGAGGGAAATGCAGCTTATTTGGCATCTGAAGAGGGAGAGTTTTTTTGTTAACCTGGTGTTTAATGGGAGAAAGGTAACAGACCTCTGTGAAGCTGACACCCCACCTACTCAAATAATCCAGCAAATAGTCTGATTGGTTAGAGCTCAGTTTGTGCAGCTTTAGTTTCCGAGATATTAAAATTATTTTTTAGGCCATCCAAAATATATACTTTTTAAGATTACAATTACTGAAAATATTGAGTACGACTACTTCATACTCAATATTTTGTGTCATGAATTTTGTGTCAGTTGGTCACAAGGCAAGAAATCTATTTCCATTAGTTTCTCAGGAGAGTTTGGATGTAAAATTTGTTGACTCTCCCTGAGTGAAACTCCGACACCTTGAGGAAGGGGAGACCGAGAGAACGGCTGGCCGAAAATAGCGTTCATGAATCGGATCAACCTCGAGTTAGGCGCCGCTCACACCGGATATCGGAATAGCCAAAATCCAAATTGAAAACAACTTTGCTGCGTTTGTTTTAACGGCACAAACGGAGCATTAACGAACCAGCCCACTTTGGTTTGTTTTGGAGCAAAATGCGGGGATGGTGAACTCTGGATGGCCTAAAAAATCATTTTAATATCTCGTAAACCAAAGCTGCACAAACGAACATTTTAACGGCACAAACCTACACAAACGGAGCACTAAACAATCAGACTGTTTGCTGGACTTTTTGACGTAGTGGGGAGGTGAAACCTGTGCATCCTATTGGTGGTGATGAACAAGCCCAGGTTAGTCGGCTACCGACTTTGTTGCAGTCAATCAGTAGGTGGGTCAAAACATTTGCGTTTCTCTCTCGCTTTTTTGTAACGAGTAACTAAACCACACATTGAAAATGTATCGGAGTAAAAGTATGCAATTAAGTTCGGAAATGTAGTGAAGTAAAAGTGAAAGTTATCAAAGATTTTCTTACTCGAGGAAAGTATGAAGTACTCCAAAATATACTTAAGTAAAGTAGTGAAGTATTTTTACTTCGTTACTATACAACACTGGTTAATTGTTTCCTAGCAGCAGGCACAGAGGAGAGTACACTCTCCCTTATTTTCACCGTTTTATTTATGAAAAAGGTGACAAATTTGTCACAGGCCTCAGAGGAGAAAAATTCATGGTTAACAGAAGAAGGTGGATTTGTCAATCTGTCAACAATTGAAAGCGGAGCACAAGAGTTCTTGATAGAGGTAGAAATGATATTTGAAAAAAAAAAAACTGTCTTGCATTTCTCAGTTGAAAATTAAAAATTTTGAGTTTGTCTTTGAAGATATCTAAATGGGTCTGTAGTTTAGTTTTACTCCACCGATGTTCTGCTTTCCGGCAATTTTTTTCCCTTTTCTAACCAACTCAAAATTTCTCCAAGGTGGTTGACGTTTCCCAGAGATTACTTTTGTAGTAACAGGAGCAATGGTGTCAAAAATCTTCTCAATTTTTAAAATAAAATTATATATTAGATCACTCAGAGAACTTTAGGAGTGTATAGCAGTTGAAGGAAAAGCCTGAATAAATTGATTGGCAGTAGTTTCTGTAGAGCATCTTTTTGAAATTACTTGTGTATACTTGTCTTGCAGAGAGAAAACTGTCGCAAAAATATAAAAATGATCTGAAAAAAGATCTACATCAAGCACTACAATTTTAAATATGAGTCCTTTAGAAATAATAAGATCCAAAGTGAATCCATGATTATGTGTGGGTTCCAAGACATGTTGGATCAGGCCGTAGTTATTCAGGATTTGACATAGGTCTTTACTGCTTCGATCCAATGGATTGTTGATATGAAAATTAAAATCACCAAGAATAAAATCAAAATCAACCAAAATTAGGGACAATAATTCAGTGAAATCATCAAAGAAGTTTGCACAGAGTTTCGGAGGTCTGTATATATTCAGCAGGAAGATACAAGAGGATGAGTTTAGTTGCAAAGCAACATATTCAAAAGATAAAAAGTTTACGTAGGATATCTTCTTACAAGTGAAGGCAGGCAGGATTAAAAAAGACTGCAACTCTACCTCACCTTTTGTCAGTTCTGGTCTGGCTGATAAAGCTCAAATTTGGAGGACATGATTCAATAACAATAGATGAGCTGTTGTTTTGATTCAGCCAAGTTTTGGTCAGGAAGAAAAAAATCAAGATGATGTTCAGATGTCAAGATGATAATAAAGACTTGAATTTAAACTGATTTTCCTGCCAAAGATCTAGTTTAATAAAGCAAATTTTAATATACAGCATGAAGCTTTTAGATTTCTGTTTATATACTAAATTTTGCAATCTAAAGACGTTTTTGTCTCTCCGTCGATATACTAATTTTTATCAGAATTGGTATTATTGAGGGTCCTTCAAAAGTAAAAGTTGATTTCACTGAGCTGAAGTCGGGGAGATGAATCTCACCAACTTGTATATTTTTTTACAGCTTTATTCTGTCATCCCTCATTTTCATGATGGGGAAGAACACACTTAGTAGGATAAATTGTGGAGGAGGTATCCCTAATAACAGGCTGTGTTAGCTTTGGGACATTTCGAATTCAAGTCAACTCAACTCAAACGTTTTGTTGTGCTTCCCAAGTCATTGCAGACAGGATGGGTTATTCCGCTAACGCCTTGTAATTGATCCCCAACATTTCTTAGGTAGGTGGTATGTGCCCAAGTCACATCGACACAGATTGTTGGATCCCAGATTTCCCAGAAGAACATTGCCCAAGCCATGTTCTTGGGCAATGAACATGGCTTTCTAGATTTCTTACTACAATGTATTTTGGTCCAATGTGTCCACATGTAAGTTCTCAAGCTTGCTAAAATCTTTGTGTTTCCTGCCCCAAGAAACAATCTTTGAAAATAAGCTACTTTTCTCAATTTTTAACCTTTCTAAAAGTCTTCTTTTTTTTTCTGTACTATAGCAAAAATAAACATCCATCCATCCATCCATTTTCCGTCACCCTTCTCCCTAACGGGGTCGGGAGTTGCTGGTGCCTATCTCCAGCTGCGTTCCGGGCGAGAGGCGGGGTCACCCTGGACAGGTCGCCAGTCTGTCGCAGGGCAACACAGAGAGACAAACAGGACAAACAACCACGCACACACACACTCACACCTAGGGAGAATTTGGGAAGGCCAATTAACCTGACAGTCATGTTTTTGGACTGTGGGAGGAAGCCGGAGAACCCGGAGAGAACCCACCATGCACAGGGAGAACATGCAAACTCCGTGCAGAAAGACCCCGGGCCAGGAATCGAACCCAGGACCTTCTTGCTGCAAGGCAACAGCGCTACCCACTGCGCCACTGTGCAGCCCAAAAATAAACAATAAGAGAATATTTGTAAATGTAAAGTGCTTTTGTGTAAATGTGTAATTAATCTGAATACCAGTTGTGTTCCATCTTCTGTGTGCCAGATTTAAGCCGCTAGCATTGTGGATGACACATCAGTACAATAGAAAAATTGTACTGATGTGTACAACACATCAGTACAATGTGTTGTACACATCAGTCACACTGATGTCAGAATAGAGACATCAGTAATGCTAATAGTTACACCTGTGTTGGGATTTTTCTGGTGCAATCTTTCATGCTGTTCTTGTTATGTCAGTGCCATAGAAAACACATCTGTGCAGTTAATGACCCCTCAGTTTAATTTGTGTACTGTTAGTGTATTTAGAGCTGATTTCTTATTTTTGGCAGTCTTTTTACCAACATCAATAAGGCAGAGCAGAGAGTTAGTGAAATAATAGAAAGCCTTTCGGGTGAAGTTCTTTCCCTTAGAAAAAATCTGAATGAGTACTGCAGGGTGGAACATCACAGATATTTATGCTACATTGTGTCAGTCAAGTGTATCTAAGCTGGTACGGAGACTAGCTAAAGGTTAACGCCACCAGACATTTGCTGACAAGTTTTGCTGCTTTTTGAGTGGTTCTTTAACAGAAAATGAGTAGATTAAAACACTATTTACAATAACCACTCTCCACAAAGAAAATCCACAGTAATCCTGACATGTAAGCGCATTAGCAACCACCTGTTTTTATGTATGATTTTACTTGCTTCAGCCTACATTCATCTGCATGGCTTGATTAATTCTATTTATAAAATCGTTAATTGAATTTAATAATTTTACAGGATCACTATTCAAACAATATGCCCCAAATTTGTTTGAACAGTGTTTTGCCTTCTTATATGAAATCAATATTCAAATGGAATTTGGTTTTACTCAAGATTTCTGATTATTTGAAAAAATAATATGTGAAAAAGAAAAACTAACTAAGAGGGCCCTTACTATAACAGTCATGTACTTTTTACAACCTTTTAAGTTTTGAAGTGAAATTACCAAAGTAGAATTTCTACACAACAAACTACAAGAGGCCGAACATCCTTCTGGTATTATCGCTGCATGTCCAGTTTCACACAGGTAGGTCATTTTTTTGTTCTGATTTTTACAAACTGAGTCAACAACTGCTACTTCGACAAGAAAAAACACACTAATTAAGCAAGATCAAGGTTCCTATTTGTGTAACAGTTAAACTACTTAGAAACAGTTTCGTAAGTGCCTTAGAAAAGACATTTTCTTCTACTAGTGAAAGAGGTGAGAAAACAAAAGGCATCACTGAATGAGATAACTCCTGCTGGTGAATAGATTGCTTAGGTTGCTGTGCCAACTAAAAACAATGAATTTGCTGGGGCTAAAGATTTTAATATCAGTCATAAATAAAAAATCTAGTTGCTTTCTAAAATTTCTATCATGTGTAATACTTAAAAAAACACAAATGGGTTAACTGCTAGGATTCTCTTTCAGTGAAGGGTGCAAGGTCAGGTTAATTAAAACACAGTGCTTTGAATTTTCTAGAGACCTTTACTTAATCCCCCTCACTCCCCTGCCTTTAACACTTACATTTTTTTTGTTTGATGCTTTTGTGCAAAAAATGAAAGTATATCCCTTAATCAAAGTTAGGGAATTTGTTGTACTCACCGTCTACGCAAGCTGGCCTCGCCCTGGTGGTGCCGGCAATCTGGCCTCTCCGACAGGCGCAGCGCGCGGTCTGCCGTGCGATTGTCCGCCTTGGAACACTGCTGTCTCTGTTGAGCATCACTATCTCACAGGTCCCAACCGCCAACTGGCCTGACAAACAAGAAGAGGAGAACGGGGCCACAACGTTGGCGTAATGAGAGTATAATTAACGGTAAATAGGAGCAAATGAGGTGAGATTACTGAGGTAAAATCAGCTGTTTGCACAGAACCTGGCTCAGATATGTTTTTGTGTTTTATTTAAGAAAGAAAGTGATTTAGATGTTTTATAGAGTAAAGTATTAATGCTCCTCTCCTGGGCTGCCACCTTATCGTGGTGGAGGGGTTTGAGTGTCCCGAGGATCCTCAGAGCTATGCTGTCTGGGGCTTCGTGCCCCTGGTAGGGTCACCCAAGGCAAATAGGTCCTAGGTGAGGGACCTGTCAAAGCGCAGCCTGAAGACCCCTTATGACAAACAAGAACCTTGGATTTAGTGAACCCGGAAGGAGGTCACTGGGACCCCACTCTGGAGACAGGTCTGGAGGTGGGGCACGTTGGCTTTAGAGGTTCCGGCTAGAAATAGTCGGTCTCACCTCGACGCATGGTTCTCGTTCTGGAACCAATGTCCTTGAGAAGACATACTTCCACTCTGGAGTTGCCTACGGTGAGAGGCATCGGGCAGGAGTGGGCATATTTGTTGCTCCCCATCTCAGCACCTGTACATCGGGGTTCACCCTGGTGAACGAGAGGGTAGACTCCCTCTGCCTATGGGTGGGGGGACAGGTCCTGACTGTTGTTTGTGCTTATGGCCCAAACAGCAGTTCAGATTACCCACCCTTCTTGGAGACCTTAGAGCAGGGCTGTCAAACTCCAGTCCTCAAGGGCCATTCTCCTGCAGTTTTTCGATGTGGCACAGGTACAAAACACAGGAATGAAATGGCTTCATTACCTCCTTCTTGTGTAGAAAGGTTCTCCAGAGCCTTGCTAATGACCTAATTATTCTAGTCGGGCGTGGTGGAGCAGAGGCACATCTAAAAGTTGCAGGACAGTGGCCCTTGAGGACTGGATGTTGACACCCCTGCCTTAGAGGATGTACTGGAGAGTGCCCCTCCTGGGGACTCCCTCATTCTGCTGGAGGATTTCAATGCTCACATGGCCAATGACAGTGAGACCTAGTGGGGCGTGATTGGGAGGATCGGCCCCCCAATCTGAACTTGAGTGGTGTTCTCTTGTTGGACTTACGTGCTTGTCAGAGATAGTCCATAACAAACACCACATTCAGGCATAAGGGTGTCCATATGTACACTTGGCACCAGGACACCTTTTTGTCAGATTTGCGGCCGTATGTCTTGGACACTCGGGTGAAGAGAGGTGCGGCATTGTTCACTGACCACTACCTGGTGGTGAGTTGGCTCCGGTGGTGGATGCTGGTCAGACTTCGCAGACCCAAACATGTTGTGAGGGTCTGCTGGGAACATCTGGCGGAATCCCCTGTGAGACAGAGCTTCAACTCCCATCTCCGACAGAACTTCGAACATGCTCCGGGGGAAGTGAGGGACATTGAGTCTGAGTGGACCATGTTCCGCACCTCAATTGTCGAGGCATCTTACTGGAGAAGGTTGCCGCAAGGTTGTCGGTGCCCGTTGGTGGACACCTTCAGTGAGGGATGCTATCAGGCTGAAGTACGAGTCCTATAGGGTCTTTAAGGCCTGTGGGACTCCAGAAGCAGCTGATGGGTACTGGCAGGTGAATCGGGATGCAGCTCAGCTTGTTGCTGAGGCAAAACCTCGGGCGTGGGAGGAGTTTGGAGAGGCCGGGGAGAAAAACTTCCACACATCTTCAAGGCGTCCGATGTCTCAGGAGGGGGAAGCAGTGCAGCACCAATACTGTTTATAGGGGGGATGGTGTGCTGCTGACCTTGACTCAGGATGCTGTGGGCCGGTGGGGAGAATACTTTGAAAACCTCCTAAATCCCACAAACATGCCTTCCATTGAGGAAGCTGAGCCCGGGACTCTGAGTCGGGCTCTCCGATTTCTGGGGACGATGTCGCCGAGGTGGTTAATAAGCTCCTCAGTGGCAGGCCCCAGGGGTGGATGAGATTCACCCGGAGTTCCTGAAGGCTCTGTTGTAGGGTTGTGTTGGCTGACACTAGTATGAAACATCACATGGACATCAGGGGCAGTTCCCCAGAATTGGCAGACTGGGGTGGCGGTACGCCTCTTCAAAAAGGGGGACCAGAGGGTGTGCTCCAATTATAGGAGGGTCACACTCTTAAGTCTCTCTGGCAAGGTCTAGTCAGGGGTCCTGGAGAGGAAGACTATTCATTGGATAGTCGAACCTCGGATTCAGGAAGAGCAGTGTGGTTTTCGCCCCGGTCGTGGAACACTGGACCAGCTCTACACCCTCAGCAGGGTCCTGGAGGGTGTATGGGAGTTTGCTCCACTGATCTATATGTGTTTTGTGGACTTGGAGAAGGCATTCAACTGTGTCCTTTTGGGAGCCCTGCAGGCGGGTTTCTGTGAATATGGGGTACCGGGCCCTTTGATCCTGGCTGTCAGGTCCCTGTATGACCAGTGTCAGAGTCTGGTCCACATTGCCGGCAGTAAGTCGGGCTCGTTTCCACTGAGAGTTGGACTCTGCCAGGGCTGCCCTTTGTCACCAATTCTTTTCATTACTTTCATGGGCAGAATTTCTAGGCACAATGAAGGTGTGGAGGGGATTCATTTTGGTGGCCTTAGGATTGTATCTCTGCTTTTGGCAGATGATGTGGTCCTATTGGCTTCATCAGGTCATGATCTACAGCTCTCGCTGGAGCGGTTCGCAGCCGAGTGTGAAGCAGCCGGCATGAGGCTCAGTGCCTCCTAATCCGAGGACATGGTGTTGAGTCAGAAAAGGGTGGAGTGCCTTCTTCAGGTCGGAGAGATGTCCTGCCCCAAGTGGAGGAGTTCAAGAATCTCGATATCTTGTTCCTGAATGAGGGAAGAAGGGAGCGGGAGATCGACAGTAGGATTGGCGCAGCGTCTGCCGTGAAGTGAGTGCTGTACCGGTCCGTCGTGTTGAAGAGAGAGCTGAGCCAAAAAGCAAAGCTCTCGATTTACCCATCGATCTACGCTCCTTTCCTCATCTATGGTCATGAACAATGTTCCCTCTAAGCTGCGCCTGCGCAATCGCGCACTGCTCGCATATTCTCAGTGTGCAAAAAATCTATGAAGCGCATAAGATAAAGTCCAACGTAAACTGGACATTGAGCTCAGACATCAGTTTGACTATGGACCAATAACATTTTTTTCTGTACTACTTTACCAAGTGAGTGACAGGAATCCAGCCAATGAGACGATACGGTTCACTTTCGCTGCAGCCAATTATCTCATGCTATTTTGTGTAGGTGCCTTGGTCATATGCGCTACGGAAGCATGCAGGTAAGAATAGTGCGGCGGAGTCAAGAGACGTGAAAGCTAACACCTTATCATGTCTAAGTGGGACGTCCACTCACCAAGCCAAAGTAAAAAAAAAAAGAATTGCACTTCTGCTAAGATCAAATGGCTGTTGGAGTTTGTACACAGTCCAGTGTACAGTGGAGTGACCGTGTCAAGGAGACCCCGGGGCCATCACTGTTGCGATTACTCTTTTTATTAGTAAGCGCTGCGATTATTAATTCACGCTCGTTTATCAGAGCATGAATTAAAGGGATGGTCTACATTTGATATTGAAGCGTTGAGTTCAGACTTTTGACTATGGATAAGCAGACATTTGTGCACTGGTAAAGAAGTATGAGGCCATTCTCCTCCACCCACAGATTATGGAGGCCATTAACAGTCAATATGCTGAATTCAAGTACATAAAGCAAGAAGCAGACTGACCATCAAGCTGGGCCAAGTGAACAACCACTGGAGAAGTGAGAAGAAAAAACTGTAATCAAATATTTTACAAGAATTTATACTGTATCACAAGCTACAGAAAACATTTCTTTGTGCAAAATGTGAATATTTTAATATGAACAAAAAGTTATGTCTGAAAGGTGTAATGCCTCATTTCTCACCCTGGCTAAAGCAGGACTCTTACTTATACTGTGCATCTCATGAACAGCAATGTTTTCTTTTCATTTTCAATTTTGATTGGGCAAATCACTTAAATTGATTTGCCCAATTAAAATTGGGCAAATTAAAAACAAACAAATAAAAATTGCTGATGTAATCTGATTCTTTTAATAAGCCATGCAACTTTCTATGATCCCAGATTTATAACAGGTGTAATACTTGTGCGTGGCCACGTCATGCACACTGATGATGCCCACAGTGGACCTCAGTGTGCTCAGGAAGCTTGTGTGTATGCCCAGACACATGAACAATTAGAGGGAACATTGGTCATGAGCCATGAGTCATGACTGAAAGAACAGGATCATGGAAACAAGCAGCCCAAATGGGTTTTCTCCATAGGGTGTCTGGGCTCTCTCTTAGAAATAGCGTGAGAAGCTCAGTAATCCAGGAGGGACTCAGAGTAGAGCCGCTGCTCCTTCACATCGAAAGGAGCCAGATGAGGTGGCCCGGGTCAGGATGCCTCCTGGACACCTTCCTGGTGAGGTGTTCCGAGTACGTCCCACCGGGAGGAGGCCCCGGGACACGCTGGAGGGACTATATTTCTCGGCTGGCCTGGGAAGGCCTTGGGATTCTTCCAGAAGAGCTGGAACAAGAGGGAAGTCTGGTCCTCCCTTTTGAAACTGCTACCCCTGCAACCCGACTCCGGATAAGCGGAAGAAAATGGATGGATGGAATATTAATGCTCTTTGTCACTGTCACAGAAATTATGGTAATAACCAGCAATATTGTTGTTTTGAAACCTTTTTCAAGTAATATGTTGATAATATAATAAAAATCTTTGACCTCTCATATACTTATAAACTTTAATTTTTCACAGAACGCTGCACACCGAAACTGCAGACATTTTAGATATCCAAAATAAAACACAACCAAAAAAACTCACACAGCCAAAACCAAAAATAAAATGGATTATAAAGTCTGTAATAACTTTGCACATCTAGAAAGACAAATAATAGCCAATTCTAGTGCGTGAAATATTTAATGACTCATGAATATGCTTTGTTTAAAACACGTCCATAGCGGAACCAGTCTCTGCAGTCTAATCACATTTCGTCAAGGATTTCATTGCATTTATCAATCCAGCTTGTTCATTGTTAGTTTTATACCACATATAACAATTTTTATGACCTATAAGGCCTTAAGGTCACACAAAATGTGCAATGATTCCAAGAATAAATATTGTGGACTTCGTAACTTAGGTCAATAACAATAATCAATAATAATAATCAAAATAATTTTTTTCAATTTTATGTGTGCCCTCAGGGCAGCACCAGACTATAATTTAAAATATTGAAAGTTCACTGGTTGGATTTTTTTTATTTGACTATTGAAATGAGTTAAGAAAGGTAGGAGTAATGTGTGACTTGGATGATAAAGAGGACACTGCTGGGCTCTGTACTTCAATGACAGACCAATTTTCAAGCGGACTTGAGATTTATTGAGACTGCAAATGAACAGAACCTCTCAGATTGATGATTTGCCCAGAGACGCTACCTTTTGAGAGTTACTATTATAATTTCTGTCCAAGGCCCCAGAAAAACTTCAAAGTTGTGACACCATTATGAACTAATAAGGAAGCAAATTGCCCACCAAAAATGTTATTTCACATGTTCTTCCTACTAATTAGCGAAACTTTGGGCAGGACATTTCCTGCGACAAATTTGTGCACCTTATTTTCTTTTTTAAGGAAAGATACTCTTTATCTTCTCATTTTTTTCACATAATGTGGTAATTCACAAAATGTTTTAGAAAGTGAGCATCATTTCACAAATGAAAAATGCCATCCATCCATCCAGACATTTTTTTAAACCTTTATCCCATTAGGGTCAGAAGGGGTGTTGGTGCTCTCTAGGTATTAAGCTAGATAGGATATGATAGGTGGTTGTTGTCCCCGGTCCATACTGAACTAATACGGGACGCAATTTATTCTGTATTGCTATAAATGTCTGATAGACACACCTATCACACTCATCTCAACAATAAGTGTAATAATAGTGACCAAAACAAAACATGGGAAATATTAAGATAAATTGTCGTTCCGGGACCGAAATAGGACCACCACTAACCCCCATGAATTGACGCTGTTTTGCCACTGTTGCTTAGAGACGGACACTGCACAGCCGCAGAGAGCTGCTATCAACCTGTGACTTTTTAAAATGTCCACCTGATACTACACCGTCCTTAGAAGTAAAACCTCTGGCAAAAATACAAATGTGAATGGGAAGAGGCACATTCCAGGCTAAATAATTACAGTGAAGTCTAATAGGGGCATTAAAAAAAATGGATCAATGACATTCAGTGGCATACAGTGGGTTGTTTGATATCAGACAAAATGGGTCAGGAGAGGAACACCGCAGACCCTTCAGAACCTAAAGAACGAGACATCAGTCTCTTCATCCCTCAGACATTTCCTGAGACCGAAAAATGATATAAATGGCAATTTAAAGAACAAATCATACTGTTGAATCTCATTGTTAATGTTCTTGTTGACTTCCTGTTGTGGGCGGAGATTTACACAGGTGGATGCAATCTGTTAATAAAAGGCAACAGGTTGCTCTGGTGAGCACTGCACTCAGGCCAAATGAAACTGAAGGCTATGTTGTTTTTCTTCGTCACCACCTGCCATTTCCAGTCCTTTAAAGATGGCAGCGTCAACAGGTTATGGGCTCAGGAAGGAGTTTGGAAGCCGATGCAACCGATTATACTTTAATGGAGATGAAAAGAAGTGTGAGTTGTGAGAAATAAAGTTTTTGGCCCACTTATGTCTGCTGAAGAATACCATATTATTGAAGGACGAGCCATATGACGCAGAAGAAGACGCCACTAGAAATGAAGAGGCGTATGCAGAATGAAATCAAGTCTTGGACGATAAGAGCCTTTCCCTTGTCATGAGAGATGCTGTGGATGACGGCAGAAAAGCCTTAAAGATCCTCAGAGATGACTATGCTGGTTTGGGTAAGCCACGAGTGATTAGGCTGTATACGGAGCTAACGTCTCTTCAGAAAGGTGTCAATGAGAATTTAAATCCAGAGAGTTCCAGTCATTGCTTAGTCAAAATGCCATTTGACATGAAACTTCAGCCCTTTATTCTCCCCATCAGAAAGGGAGAGGTGAGAGAACATGGAGAACTATCTTTGATAGATGCATGTTAATTGAGAGTAATCTGCCTAAAGATTTATGGACATATGCAGTTCAGACGGCTGCTGTTATCCATAATAGATTTTACAACAGATGTGTTGAGCAGACTCCATATTACATGTTAACTGGAAAGAAACCTGACCTTTCAAAAATGAGAACTTTTGGAACTGAATGCTATGCATATAAATATGATGAGAAAAAGTTGGATCCATGTTGTGAAAAAGGAATTTTTGTTGGTTATGACAAAAATAGTCCTGTATCATCTTTTATCCAGATACAGGAAGAGTACTAAGAATAGGCTGGTAAAGTTTACCACAAAAAGTACTGATGAATGTGACACCCAGACTGAGGATGACATAAATGAGAATATTTTACCCAAGAAAGTTGAAAGTGAGCAATCAAAACCAGATTTGAGAGCAATTATCTCAGAGGAGGTTAAAACTGAGAATTGTGATATAGATAGGAACTGAGATCAAAGTGGAGGTAACCTTGGTGCATGTTATCCTAAGAGAGAAAGGAGACCTATTGCACAGATCAGGATTACAAAATGAAATGTGAGGATGATCAAGCACACATGAACATTGACTATTGTTATAGGATTGCATGTGATGTGCCTAAGACAGTGGAAGAAGCTATGAGCTCACCACAATCACAACTATGGGCTAAAGCTATGAAGGATGAAATGGATTCTTTGATAGAGAATAATACTTACACCCTAACTTCATTACCTGAGGGTAAGCAAGCATTAGGGGGTAGATGGGTATTCACTATTAAAGAAAATCCTTTTGAGACACTTTATAAAGCTAGATATGTACAAAAGGCTATAGTCAGGTTGCTGGTATGGATTATAATTAGACTTTTTCTCTGATTCCTGATACAACATCTGTGCGTGTTCTAATGCAGCTTGCTGCTCAATATGACTTGGAATTGCACCAAATGGATGTCAAAACGGCATATTTAAATGTGCCTATCGATTGCAAGATATTTTTAGAACAACCTGAAAGATTTGAGTTGTAACAGAGACAGAATTAGTCTGTAAGCTTAATAAGTCACTTTATGGTCTGAAACACTCAGGATAAAATTGGAATTAAATGTTGCATGATTTCCTTATTGAAAATAACTTTGTGCAGAACCCTGCTGACTATTGTGTTTACAGTAAAGAAAATGAACATGAGAGAGTGATCTTGATTATTTGGCTTGATGGTCTTATTATTGCGGCCAGTAATGATCAAATACTCAAAAGTGTGAAGAAAATGTTGGCTGCTAAATTTAAAATTAAAGGTCTTGGAAAATTTAAACATTTTCTAGAAATTGATGTAACACAGAGCCATGTCAAGTAAAAATGAACCAGAAAAGATACATCATGAAAATCCTAGAGAGGTTTAACATGACTAACTGCAGGGTCAACCCCATGTGAAAATAAAATGAAGTTCGACAGTGAAGGTCAACCTGCTGATCATAAAAGATATCGTGAAGTAGTGGGGAGTTTGATCTATGTAATGATGAGCACTCGGCCAGACTTGAGTTTTATTGTCAGTAAGTTGTCACAATACTTGTCTGAACCAAAAGAAAAATATTGGGTTGCGGCAAAGCATGTATTGAGGTATCTGAAATGTTCACTAAATCAGGAATTATGCTTCAAGAAAAATGATCTAAATCTTAAACTTGTGCAATACTGTGATGAGGACTGGGCAGGAGACCAGAAGGACAGACAAAAGTATGGTTGGTTACTGTTTTACTCTATCTGAAACAGCCTTTAAAGATGGCAGGGTCAACACATTCAAATAGATTAATAAATTAATTAATAAATATTGTGAAGAGAAACCGTTTATTTCTTTCAACATCAAAAAAACATTTGTTAGGATTGTGTAGGATAAATGTTAATATTTTTTACAAATACAGTGTTTTGTGGTCAATACTATTTCACCATTTTACTAATTTGGGTGGCCAGTTTTGATCATGCTTCCTATCAAGCTATAAGAATGAAAGAAAACATGCTAACAAATAGGCCTGTCACGATAAACGATAAGTCAATTAATCGGACGATAAATTAAAACTATCGACCTCATTTTAATTATCGGCTATATCGTTTCTTCCTGCTTTTTCTCTTACTGTTGATGACACTGAATGAAAAAAGGCTCATCTCCGGTGCTCTCCACTGACCCTCCCTTAGTGTAATGCCCAGTGCGCGCTGCACCATCTTATGTCGCGGATTGTCGGTCCATTATCAAAACCTGAGAGACACATTAGCCGACAGAAATCCTCGGTATAACGGTTCCATCGAAACCGTGTTGTGTCCAACAATGGACACAAAATAATAAGTCCAGTTCACTAACTTTGAAACCAGGCATTAATAATTCCTTACTACAATCTACCTGCAATGCATGTGGCGAGTGTCAGTCTGACTGAATGAAAATCATTATAATCTATTTATGTCACATTAACAAAGAACAGCTGAAAAGTTACCGGGTTTTCTGGTAGTAATTTCGCTCCAACTCCTCCCCTAGTTATTTATATTTTCTTTGCATGAACTGTTGAATAAACATTCATGTTCTTTCCGATGTCTGCTGGACTTCGGGTTGCACCGTGTCAGCTGTTCGGGATTCCCTCTATGTTTCCCCTCAGAAAGCAGGAGGGGAATCCTGGCTTTCTGATTGGCTACCGGTCACATTCAACAGGCTGCGTCACTCTCCCAGTCTGGATAAATCCTTGATTTAGATCGGAGCGGCACAACGATCTACCCTAACACACAACACTAGTGACGATCTCAGAACGAAGAACGTTCTCAGATTGTCGCTCGGTAAAAAAATCCTGTAGTTTGAACTATTGCATCAGGCAGTCGGATGTCTTCTCTATTTAAATCTAATGATTACTGAAGGCCAATATACTATACAGACTTCATAATCTGCACTCTTTTGGTTGAATGCAGTATTTATTTCCACTTTGGCTTTATGTTGTTTAGTTTTTTTTATTTATTTTGTGTATCAGTCCCAGTGTTAAGTGTCTTTTGAAAGTAAAGTGTATCTATCTTTGGCAGGAAATCGCATGTATTATTACGTAATTTCCATTAAATCAATGTAAAAAGGTCTTCAAACAATATTATCGTTTATCGCAATAATTTTTGAGACAATTTATCACCCAGCAAAATCTGTTATCGTGACAGGCCTAGTAACAAATTGCCTCAGACCTGCAGCCTGATACAGAGGCTAGAGGAAGTGGCTCTTTGGCTCACTTATATATTAAATGATAAAATATTGCCCTGTTTTTTGTTTCATTCTTTTTTTAATTGCCCTGTAGGCAGCAATTTACTCACATAAATGTACATATGTGTACATTTATTACACATATCATTTTATTACCTCATCTTTGATTAAAGATGAGGTGTAGAAGTTCATGTCATCGGGGGGGGGGGGGTGATGACATGTTTGCATACACCTCAGAAAGTATGTAGTTGCATACCAAGTTGATGCATGCATTTCAAATCTAGTCATGCCCTCCAGCTCCCTGAAAACTACATTTAGCTTATCAGTCAAGGTCTCCATATAACGCGCTGAATCTTAAATGTACACATAATAAAAGAAAAAAGGATGCAGTTATTTGCTACTAATTGTCAAGACTACCACAACTAGATAACAAGGTCAGAAAAATGTTTTTATAAAAAACAACAGTTAGGAAGAGGAAAATATGCCAGTTAATCCGTTACTGTTTTATGTTTTCAGGATTGATGTTTACTTTGAGATTATTAATAAGTGATCATCTGAACACAACTCATTTAAACACCTGCTCTGCTGATGATCTGTGAGAGTTGGTGTGTGGGTCATCTTTTCTTTTTTTTTTCTAAATAATCAAAACTGCAACACTTCACAGTCAAGCCAGAATCTTCTGTTCTTTACGTGGGAAATGTTTTGAGTGATTCTTGGTGTTGAATCCTGATACATTAGTGGAGTCGTTGTCAGTCAGTTGCTATGTCAATGAGTCTGTTTAAAGCTTAGAGAGAAAAAAGAAGTTTTTGGATTATTCTTCAACAGGTTTTTCTGTGCTATTTTTCCCTTTTACCACCATAAATCCATATGGTCTGAACGAAACAATGCAAATGCTAATGTTGGCTTGTCATGCCTTTGAGACTCACTGAAAATTTCCAAGTACATCCATTACATCTCACAGTGGAAATCTGGAAAATGTTTTCTAAATCCATCAAAAAAAAAGGCCAGGAACATTGGAACACTGAATGCTAATGCTAACTGTGGCTTGAGACAACCAGTTATTCTCATCTTTGCTAGTTCAGTATATCGTGCACCTGAACTTAGACCAAAAAACCAAAAAGTAAAACAGGACAGAAACAGGTCAATTTCGATCTCTCTTCATTCGGGAAATGGCTACTGGCTGCTCTAAAAGTCACAACATGTTCAAATATCTCCAGCTACTGACCTGAACCACTTCAACACACCAGGATCAAATAAAGCCTTTATTAATTAATGATGCTCTGCATTTATGAGCCTTTATTTTTATTGATATGATAAACAAATATAAAAACCTTCTAACAATACTTTAAATACAATACAAGTAAGACTTGAACAGTAAGTCTGTTCAAGTCTTACTAGAACAGACTTGTTCTAGTAAATCAGTCACTCACACTGACAAGGCTATTCTACTGTCTACAGCTTTGATTTTCAAACTGCAAAAGTAGCATAACATTTGCATTTTAAAGAAATGAAAAAGATTGGTGCAATAATTGTTGGCTATTATCTCCTATGAGTTGAGCATGTTAATAATACATTAATCTCCTTGGATGAAGTCAGTAGATTCCTTCGCCTTACACAGACATTCCCAAAAAGCTAAAGGTCACAGAGAGTCGAGGAAACACATGAGAATGAGAGAGAATGTAAATTTTGAAGTTGTCATAAGCACATGTGGTAATAACCACATGATTTCTGAATGACTTACAGCTCTTTTCTCTAGCGTTGAAATGAAACCTATATCAACTACTCATATAGCTAACACGATACAGTGGTTGAATATGTGAAGCTTTCAGAAGAAAGTAAATCTGTGTTACACATATATGTGGAGTGATTACATTGCAGACCATCAAAGTATAAGCATAGAAATATTATAATATCTGTTCCTGATGTGTGAAATGCTCTGCTTCTCCTCAGGGAATTTGCAGTTAATTGATATGACCGGCTTGTCTGCTAAGGATGAAAGTGATGTTTTACTATGTTTTACAGCAAGGAGTGACATTGCAAAAATAGGATTCTGTCTCAAAACATATTAAAGATTTGCCCCCCTTTTAGACCATGAGCTCTTAATTATTCATTTCAATAAACTTAGTTTGGTATTACTCCTCATTATCACACAGCTTCATAGTGTAGCCCCGCTGTGTCGGCTCGGTCCAGACATCATGGCACTGATTCTAACCAGTTTCTAATCAAGCTCTAATCACAACCCTGCCACACAAAATGAGGCACAAGTGATTCTTCACTGCATCTTTCACATCTCCGCTGAAAAAAAGAGTGCCGCCAATGAAGCAGTACTAATTGAATCAGCGCCTCCTAACTACAATATTTTAAGTGAGAATAGAAAACATAAAAAAGGATGAGGCGTGGCTTCTATATTTAAGAAAACCATAAACTGCAGTAAAATCTCTTTGGGTCATTTCAGTTCTTTTGAGTATCTTGGAATTCAGGTTAAAGGCTACAAACGAACTTTGACACTAACTTTATACAAAACTCCAACATACGTGGAAAATTTCTTTACTGACTTGAATGATCTATCAATCATATGCATTGATTATGATTGTTTAATAATTGTTGGTGATTTCAACATTCATGTGGACAAACCCCAAGACAGAGGAGCAAAAAAGCTTTTAATATTTTAGAAAACTTTGGTTTAACACAACATGTCAAACAAGCAACACACACTCAAGGTCACACACTGGACCTGGTTATCAGTGAGGATGTGAATATTTCCAATGTCTCTGTAACTGATGTCGCCTTGTCAGATCACTTTGCTGTTATCTTTGAAGGTTCTTTATCCTTTAACTCACTTGGACAAACAGCTACTGTCACAAAACGTTCTTTCACAGAAAACACAGCAGAAACATTTCATCCAATCTACTCTTCTTCCTCACCCTTAAGCTGTAATGATGTAGATCAGTTGGTAGATGATTTTCAGTCTAAAGTTTCATATATAGACTTAGACTTAGACTTAGACTTAGACTTCCTTTATTGTCATTGTACAAAGAGAACACAAGGTGAATCTTGACAACGAAATGTCGTTACTTGGCTACCAGTGCAACAGAGCTAAAACCTTACACTACACAATAAATACAATATGGCTGAAAATATATAAGAGCTGAGAATAAGAATAATAATAAGGTGCTATAGAATCCACAAGTTCAGTATTGTAAACAAAGCTAAAAGTGCGTGTGTTGACCATGTCCATGGGGGGGTGGTTTGGTTTGTGAGTGTGTGTGTGTGTGTGTGCGTGTGTGTGTGTGTGTGTGTGTGAAGGGGTGTTATGTGGCGTTAAGCAGTCTGATGGCCCGGGGGAAGAAACTGTTCAGTAGTCTGGTTGTTCTGCACAAGATGCTTCGGAACCTTCTGCCAGACGCCAGAGGGGAAAACAGTCCATGGTTGGGGGTGGGTGGGGGTCGGAGAGGATCTGGTGCGCGCGGGATAGGCAGCGCCTCTCTGCGATGTCCTTGATGCAGGGAAGCAGAGCCCCCGTGATCTTCTCCCCCTGTCCTAACCACCCTCTGTAGAGACTTCCAGTCAGAGGCCCTGCAGCTCCCAGACCAGATGGAGATGTAGCTGGTCAGTAGGCTCTCGATGGTCCCTCTGTAGAAGGTCTGAAGGATGGGGGGCGGAAGGGATGCTCTCTTCATCCGACGCAGGAAGTGCATGCGCTGCTGGCCCTTCTTCACCAGTGAGGAGATGTGAGGAGACCAGCTGAGGTTTTTCGTTGATGTGCACCCCCAGGAACTTGGTGCTGCTGACGATCTCCACAGCTGAGTCATTGATGAGGAGTGGTGTGTGGGTGGGTCTGGATTTCCTGAAGTCTATGATGATCTCCTTGGTCTTGTTGACATTCAGGATCAGGTTGTTTCCTCTACACCAGTCCACTAGATGCCGCACCTCCTCCCTATAGGCCGTCTCGTTGTTGTCCCGGATGAGGCCCACCACTGTGGTGTCGTCCGCGTACTTCAGGATGTGGTTGGAACTGAAGTGTGGACTACAGTCATGGGTCATCAGAGTGAACAGCAGGGGGGCTCAGAACACAGCCCTGAGGGGTGCCAGTGTTCAGGGTGATGACATCGGAGGTGTTGTTCTCCATTTTGACAGCCTGGGTTCTGTCCGTGAGGAAGTCCAGCAGCCAGTTGCAGAGGGGGGTGTTAATTCCTAAGAGGCCCAGTTTGCCCACCAGGTCTTGGGGAATGATCGTGTTGAACGCTGAGCTAAAGTCCAGGAACAACATCCGCACGTGGGTGTTCTTCTCCTCCAGATGCGCCAGGCTCAGGTGGAGAGCAGTGGAGACTGCATCCTCAGCACTGCGCTTGGACTGGTATGCAGTCCAAGCGCAGTGCTGGTATGGTATGATTCCATTGCCCCAATTAAAGTAAATGTTGTGACTGGTAGGAAGAAATCTCCATGGAGAAATGCTGCAAGACAACTCTGCTGCAGGGCAGAACCAAAATGGCGTAAAAGTCAACTTCACGTTCATAATGACATCTATAAAGAAAGACTATGTAACTATCACTCAACACTAAAACATGCAAGGGAGGCTTTCTGTGCAGATGTCATAAACAAAAACATTAACAATGCTGGAGCTTTATTTGCAACAGTTGACAGGCTCACAAACCCTCCTATGACGTTACCACCTGAACTCCAATCTAATGCTGCCTGGAACAAGTTTTCCAGCTTCTTTTCAGAGAAAATCCAAAAAATCAGAGGATTAATCTGCACATCCACTCTACAGCCAGAACCACTGCTGAACCCAAACAAAACTAATACAGGAAAAATGACCCACTTTCAACCACTTAATTATAAAACCCTAGAAGAAATTATAAGTCAATTAAGTTCAAGCTCCTGCTGTCTGGATGTCCTACCCACACATTTCACTCACATCAGGCGTTTTCCCCCAGGCTTTGAAAACAGCAGTTATCAAACCACTGCTAAAAAAGAACAATCTGGATAAATCACTACTGCAGAATTACAGGCCGACCTCTGACCTCTGACTCATCAGTAAAGTTATTGAAAAAACTGTGTAAACAATTAAAATTGTTTCCTCATGATGACCAACTGCTTTGACTCTTTCCAATTTGGTTTTCGTGCTCACCACAGCACGGAGACTGGCCTAGTCAAAGTATTCAATGACATCCATATAAATACGGACTGTGGGACAACCACGGTGTTGGTTCTGTTGGACCTCAGTGCAGCTTTTGACATATTACTGAATCGACTGGAGAGTTGGGTTGGACTCTCCGGTTCGGTGCTCGACTGGTTTGAATCTTACATAAAGAACAGGGATTTCTTTGTTTCAATTGGAAACTTCTCATCAATGAGGTCAAAGGTCACATGTGGGGTACCCCAAGGTTCAATCCTAGGACCCCTCTTATTCAATATTTATATGCTCCCACTAACTCAGGTTATAACAGGAAATAATATTAGCTACCATAACTATGCAGATGATACTCAGCTCTACATTATGATGTCACCAGGTGACCTTTGACTCCATCCAATCACTGAATAAATGCTTAGAACAGATAAATGTGTGGATGTGCCAAAACTTTCTCCAACTGAACAAAAACAAAACTGAAGTCATTATTTTTGGACCTAAAGAGGAACGATGTAGAGCTATAGATCTAGAGCTACTGATCTAGAGTCAATGCACAGCTTCAGTTATTACAACTAAAAACTAGAGATCAGCCCGAAACCTGGGAGTAGTGATGGACTCGGACTTGAACCTCCAGAGCCACATAAAGACAGTAACAAAATCGGCCTTCTATCACCTGAAGAACATCTCCAGGATTAGAGGACTAATGTCTCAGCCAGATCTAGAGAAACTCATTCATGCATTTATCTTTAGTCGCATTGATTATTGCAACAGCGTCTTCACAGGCCTGTCCAACAAATCAATCCTCCAGCGGCAGCTGATCCAGAAGCTGCTGCTCATGTTCTCACTAGAACCAGGAAGATAGAGACATAACACCAGTTTTAAAGTCCCTCCACTGGATCTCTGGAGCTCAAAGAATAGACTTTAAAATACTGTTGTTAGTTTATGAATCACTGAACGGTTTAGCACCACAATACATTAAAGATCTGCTGTTGTTGTATCAACCTGCTAGATCTTTCAGGTTCTGGTTCTGGTTCTGCTCTGCATCCCCAGAACCAGAACCAAAGAGGAGAAGCAGCTTTCAGCATCTATGCACCCAAAAAATTTGGAACAAACTTCCAGAAAACTGTAAAACAGCTGAAACCCTGACTTCCTTTAAATCTCAACTAAAAAACACAGCTGTTTAGAGTTTTATTTGAAATGTAATATATATGGATTTGGATTTGGATTTGCATTTGTGGATATGTATGTAAGTTGTAGGTTGAGACCTTTTCCTGTTGTGGGCAACGGGGCCCGACGAATACCCGTGGTTAAACGGACGGCGGAGTCCGGCGGTAACAGGCGCTTAAATTCCGTGTCAAAAAGAAAAGGGAGGAAGGAAGAAAAAAAAAAAACACTTGGTATTTTATTTCATTTTATTCTATGTTGCATGACTTTGTATTTTGTGTTTATGATGTAAAGCACTTTGAAATGCCTTGTAGCTGAAATGTGCTATACAAATAAAATTTGATTGATTGATTTAGATAGCATGATAATCACATGAGCATGCACAGCATCAGATATGTGTTTATGCACTCTTCAAAACACGGAGGGAAACATTTAAAATATTCATGGTGCAGGTAATCAGTCTAAATTGATCTGTGATAATCAAATTGTAAAACGTGATCAGAGGGGGGCCAGTGGTGTTAAACACTGCCCTCCATCTCACACTTTTGTGAACTTTGATGTTGCAACAAATGAATATTATGGTCATTGAGTAATTAAGTATTTATTTATTATTTTTATTTTTTTTATCTAGATTGCTTATATGTGGAAATGTCAGAAAAGTACTTATTTAACATGATAATGGTTTTAAAAGATTTTTTAATCTGACAAATCGATTAATCATCCATATAATTAATATGATAAATTACTAAAATAATTATTTGCTCATGTTTAGTTCATACCCTATGATGAGTTATAGTCTTTGATGTCTTCACACAGTTCCATCTTTAAAATATTGTATTTCTCACAAAATAAATTAACATTAAAATAAATATTATGTTTATCAGTTGGGAAAGACAGTTTATCCCATAAATCACAACTGGCATCAACAGTTGGACAATATTCAGTAGTCTCAGTGTTGTTGCTCCAGCCTATTCAAATCATGAAGCACTTTGTCTTTACGGCTACAGCAGAAAATTTACAGCACTTCTCTCAGCTGCTTTCAGACATGAAGCTTCAATTAAAGTGAAAGTAGTAGCTTCTCCTCTCTGACAGCACAGATGACAGTGATGCCTCCAAGTGATGTCAGGATGAAAAAAAGTTTTCTGCAGCCGATAATAACTGTGCTCATTACCTGAACAGCATTCGGGACATGCTTCTAAAAATCCGATTTAAACTTCTCAATAAAACCCCAAAAGTTCAGCGAGCTTAAAAAGGTGAAGGAGTACTTCACCTTTTTCAACACAAATGCAACACAAATACAACGCCCTGCGAAGTATTCACACCCCTTGAGCTTCTGTAGACGTTTTGATGTTACAACTGACAAAATCAATTTCATTAGGATTTTAGATAACACAAAGCTGTAAATAATTATGATAGCCAAGTTAAATACGTGTCTTTCCAGATATTTTTCTAAAACAAATCTAAAGTGTTTTTGTATTTTAGCTGATACGTTGTTCGTGTTGCCAGTTTTGCTGCTGTTGACCCTTTTCCGCAGAGCCAAATGTTGTCAACTTTAACACATTTTTTCCAAAATGTGTTATTTCTACCCATCTTTTCATCAACAATAATCAGCCATGATGTGTCATATTACACCAAACATAATATAACTGATCATCATCATTTTTCTGATGGCTCACAGCTTAAGATAAACAATATTTAGTATGATAATAATGACATTTTATTTATACCATACACTGCAAAATGACAATAAAAGAATTAAAGATAAAAATAATAAAAACTCTTAAAATACCAGTAACATCTTAAGAACAATACTTTCAGTTCATTTTGATAATCTTCTTTAACCACCTCCATAAATCATCTAATGTTCTCTAGCAGCAATGCAAAGACATTAAATTAAGTATTTTTGTCTAGTTTAGTGTCTTAGAACATTTGGAAAAAGACTAAATCAATTTACAAGAAACTTTTCAACATTATATAGGAGCTTTTTGATATTTCATATCATCATGTCCAGACAGACAATCTGTGAAAAAGATGGAGCTTTGTCTTCTTCTAAGAATAACTGCAGAAACAACCAAGCCTGGAGGCGGGCCTTAGCGCTGTCAAACAATCTCCTTTACGCACTGTTCGCCCCTTGCTCTCTGCTACGCCACAGCTAGTTCATCATAACATAGAATGCTAATGCTATTTAGCATGGCCACCAATGACAGCGGATACAGTTTCCTGAACCAGTAAGTTGTTTCTCCACCACTGGCCCATTAAGCATGATTGGCAGGGCTTAGCCCCTCTTCATGGCTCTGATTGGAGGAGATTTAGTTTTTCACAGATCTCATAATATACTGTCACACATACTGACAATTTGTGTGTCAACAGGAAGGTCGTAAATATTCAGGTTAGCTTAAGCTAGCACAAAATGACAGGTGGTTGTTGTTGTCTTGTTAGGGTTGCCACCCGTCCCATAAACTACGGAATTTTCTCGTATTTGACTGTTAATTGTTGTGTCCCGTATTAAACCAATTTGTTCGGTATTTCTATACATGTCTGATAGACACACCTGTCACACAGATCTCAACAATAAAGACTCACATTCCAGGCTGAACAATCTAAACGAAGTTAAAAAGGGGCGATTTAAAAAGAAAATGTATCTGCGGTATTCAGTGACGCACGGAGGGATATCTGACAGGATGGGTCAGGAGAGGAACACTGCAGACCGGTCAGAACCTCAAAGGACCAGGCATCAATGTCTCTTCACCCCTCAATCACCTCCTGAGACCAAAAAATACAGATGGCAATTTAAAGAACAAATCATACTAATAGACTAATGGTAAATAAATAAATATTGTGAAGAGGAACAGTTTATTTTTTCTACATTAGTTTGTTAGGGCTTTCTGTGTAAGAAAAATGTCGATATCTTCTAAAAATACAGTTTTATGTGGTCAATGTTATTTCACTATTATTTTATTAATATGGGTTGCCAGTTTAGATAAACTGACTTCCTATCAAGCTATAAGAATGAAAGAGATACTTGGGGACTTCCGGATTGGACTACCACCGCAATGGTCGCATAGCAAGAGCGCTCCTGGTTAAACCAGAGTAATTAGAGAAATTTCCTCCATGAAACCTAGGTAAATATACCAATATAATAATTAAAAGAGGGGATAAGTCGTACCACTATTTTGAAAAATAACGCCGACCAAAGTCAGCTGGGTGAGAGAGAAGAGACGCAGCAGCAATTAGCAGTTAACGTGTTGAATCTTCCCCAGACCGAAAACGGCGGGAGAAAATGTGAAATATCCTCAACCAAATCTGTAATTAGTGGTGGAAACAAACTATAAAATAACTCGGTTCGATCGGGACCTTTTTTCCTTTGGAGTTGGGGCATTTTGTGGCTTTTTCTGTTTTTCCAATATGCGGCTGTTGCAGGTAAGGGCCTCATCCTCTGGACCTAGCAGGGGGACTTTTGAGTCCCCTTGTGGGGACTCAACAGGGTCAGGTTAGTAGACCCCTACTTAGGAAGTTGTATGGACAAATTGTGTTCAGTTTTCTGGGTATTATGTTCACCGTTTGTTCCCCGCTGGTTCTCGCGGGAAGGGGGAAACGCACCACGTATTTGAGTGAGATGGATGGGAGAATCACTTAGATGCAAAACGGATCTCTAAAAATAGCATCATTTAATATAAATGGAGTACTCAACCCAGTTAAGAGGGAAAGAATCCTATCATAATTAAAGAAAGATAAAATCCAAGTTGCCTTTTTACAAGAGACACATCTTAACAACTTAGAACATGCCAAAATTAAATAGACAAGGATTTAAACATGTTTACTTCTCTTCGCATGGATCAGGGAGGCAGAGAGGAGTGATGACCCTTATATCCAAGGCCAAAAAGTATGAGCACATTTCAGAATATAAGGACAATGAAGGCAGATTTGTTTTGGTTACAGGCAAAGTAGAAGGAATTGTGATAAATCTCCTTAATGTGTTTATTCCTCCTGGAAGTGACTGGTCTTTTTATAACAAATAATTGATATAATAACAACAAAAAGTCAGGGGATTTTAATATGTGGCGGAGATTTTAATGTCCGATTAAACCCAAAAATTGACTCTTCAAATGGGAAACCCGACGCAAAAAACATTAGCAGAAGATTAAATACCTGGATGAGTCAGGTAGGGGTTGTGGACGTTTGGAGAGAAAGGAACCCAAAGAGCTGAGATTACTCACACTACTCACATGCTCACAACGTCTACTCCCGCATAGACTACTTCTTTATGCTCTTTTTAGGGTGGACAGCTGTGAATGGGACCTAATACTCTTTCAGATCATGGTCCCATTTCCATCTCAATCCGTCTGCAGAACAAGAGGAGATCCACTCTGTGGAGACTGAACTCAAACATTTTGAATAAATCGATAATAAGGGATAAATTCAAATGTGAAATTAATTTCTATTTACAAAGTAACGATAATGAGGAAGTGACTACTCCTATAATCTGGGACGCATTAAAAGCAGTGATTAGGGGTAAAATTATATCCATAACCTCATATGAGAAGAGAATAAGAGGAAAAAAGCTCCAGGAATTAGAAGAGGATTTGAAAAAACAACAGAGAGAACATGCAAAATCTCCCAATGATGAAAACACCAAACATAAGATTATAAAACTAAAAAAGAAATAGGAGAAATAAATACTCAGGAAATCCAAAAGAAGCTTATTTTTATAAAACAGCAATACTATGAGGCAGGTGGGAAATCCCTGAAACTTTTATCCTATAGGTTAAGAAAACAACAAGCTTGCAGAACGATACATAAAATAAGAAACAATGTAACAAAGGAAATAGAAATTAATCCGGAGAAAATCAAAAACTGCTTTCAAAAATACTATAAAACACTATATTCCCAACCCTGTGACAACCAGATCAATGCCTTTCTGGAAAAGATTAATCTTCCAAAGGTCATTGATGAACAAAATAAGAAATTAATATCTAAAATTACAAAAGAGGAAATTCAATCAGCTATCAAGAGAACTAAAAAGGGAAAGCCTCCAGGGACAGATGGATTTACTACCGAATGGTATAAAATTATGCAAGACAAGCTAATTCCAACATTAGAGAAAACATTCAACTGGGTCCTAGAAAATAAAACGATTCCCCTTCATGGCGAGAGGCAGTGATTTCAGTCATACCCCAGGAAAGGAAAGACAAATTGGAATGTGGGAGTTATCATCCTGTAAATCTTCTAAATAATGATTATAAACTCTTCACCTCCATATTATGCAAAACAATAGAAGTTATATTACCAACTTTAATACATAAAGACCAGACTGGCTTTGTTAGACAAAGACAGACCCAAGACAACATTAGGAAAACATTACACATTATGAGAGAAGTCACTCAGCAGAAACTAGAGACACTGATATTAAGTTTAGATGCTGAGAAAGCATTCGACTCAGTGGGGTGGTCCTTTTTATATAAAGTACTCTCAAAATTTGGATTTCATGCAACGATAATTGACACATTCAAATCGTTATATACTAATCCAACGGCTAGAATTCAAATTAATGAAGATCTGACCAATTCATTCACCTTGGAAAGATGAACGAGACAAGGGTGTTGTGCGTCGCCGCTCCTCTTCGCCTTGTTTATTGAGCCCATGAGTCAACTGATCAGACAAAGCCAGATATAAAACGGGTTACAATGACATCTGGGGAGCAAAAACTATCTTTGTTCGCAGACGATTTATTGATAAGTATAACACAGCTCACACAGACAATCCCCAAACTGATGAAGTTACTTGAAGAGTTTAATTTAATTTCGGGTTATAAAATTAATATAAATAAAACTCAAAAATTAACATTCAACTATGATCCACCATCTTCTATTAAAACTAAGTACAACTGGAATTGGGAGGCTGAGTCTATCAAATATTTGGGTGTTTCACTACCAAGGGACTTCTCAAAACTGTTTGATATGGGCCACTAAATTTGAAAATAAAATCAGATTTACATAGATGGAATGTTATTCCCTTTTTAAGTTTAAGCTCCCAGACAGAATCTATCAGGATGAATATCCTCTCACAGTTGCTGGATTTATTTAAATGTTTACCAGTCACAATCCCACCTAAACAATTTTTAGAATGGGATAGAATAATAGCGAGGTATTTATGGCACGGTAAAAAGGCCAGAATTAAGTTTAGAACTTTGCAGTTAAAAAAAGAAAAGGGAGGAATGGGCCTTCCCTGTTTCCAGGAATATTACCATGCAGGCCAACTGAGACCTTTAGTCTGCCTGTGCTCACCATCATATGCCGTAGCATGGAAGGAACTAGCAGGCACAACGATAAAAGGAATCCCAATAACAGCCCTACTTAGTGATTATAAATTACAGGAAGACCAGCAGATACCAGAAGACTCCATAACTGGTAGCTTTCTTAAATCCTGGCAGGAATTGGTTAAAATTTGCAGAATAGGAGATTATTCTAAAATTATGAAGTGGTGTTCCTACGACTCAGATTTTGCACCAAATAGAACTGATAACAGATTCAAACTATGGACCTGAAAAGGATTAACTACCTATCATTCATTTACCCACAAAGGGATATTTCAGAGTTTTAAAACCTTACAGAAGGATCATGGACTGGGAAAAGATGATTTTTTTTAGGTACCTGCAGGTGAGACATTATTTTATTAGAAATTTTAAAGTGCGGTTGAGAGAAAGTGATTCAAGTTTCATAGGGGCATTTTTCTCACTAATTAAGCCTGGATCAGAAAACAGAACACATAAAGAGGAAATGGGAAAAAGAAATGGAGGCAACAATCTCACAAGAAGGTTGGGAGGAAATATGTCAACTGCAGTGGATCTCGACAGGATCAAATACATGGCGGGAGTTTTGCGGGAAAAACATTGCATAATTTTTTGTTACACCCATTCAGAGAAGATATCAAAGCAACGGGCCTGCTGGAGACTTTTTGGGTTGAAGGGAACCAACCACTCCCATATTTTTTGGGACTGCCAGGTAGTAAGACCATATTGGGGAGAGCTCCACAAACATATTGAAAATATACTTAATGTAAACATTCCATTTAAATGTGAAACGGTATATTTGGACAACCTGCAGCTGGACACATGGACCAATAAAGACAAAAAACTGCTGGCTATCCTACTGGCAGCCAGTAAGATTTCCATCACCATGAAATGGCTAAAACCAGACCCACCCACTATCGATGAGTGGATTGAAATTGTTTATCGGATTTATGCTATGGAAAGGATTTCTTTCTCCCTCCAACTTGAAAAAGGGAAATTTTATAAGATCTGGACCAAATGGACTGAGTATGTAAAACCAAATAGATCAGACTTCACTTGATTGTTTTTGTGAATTATGTGTACTGCCCCTTTATATTCTTGTGATCTTCTATTGCTTGAAGTGGTGTGATCCCCATTTTTTATTTTATTTAGTCGATTTGGGTTTGTTTTTTGTTTGTTGTGTTCAATTTTGTTCAAATTTGTTATTGTTTACAACTAAGACTGTTAAAAAAAAATACCAGAAAGGCAATATGGATAAAATCACCTGGATTCCATACTTTCACCTCAAATGGGTAACGCTATAATTATTGTATGTGATGGAAATCTGTCTTTCTAAATACAAAAATAATAATAAAAAAAAAAAAAAAGAATGAAGGAAAACATGCTGACAAAATGCCTCAGACCTGCAGCCCCTAGGCGGTTCTAGAGGCTGCTGGAAGTGGCTCTTTGGCTCACTTCTATATTAAATGATAAAATATTACCCTAATTTTTGTTTCATTCTTTTTTAATTGCTATTTAATTGCTCTCTTTAGGCTGCAATTTATTCACACATATGTACATGTACAAGTCAGATCAGTAACTGTTATCCAACAAGGACATCATTTAAATTAAAGTTTCATTTTCATGTGGTTTGACTGTTGTATTTTTTAAATCTACTAAACATAAAATGAAAGTTATTCAGCGATGAGGATGGAGAGAAAGAAAAGAAGATGATTCAGGACAGACAGGGGAAGGCAACAGATTGGTCTCATATTAGGTAGAAGTGAGGTAACAGCTACTTAATCCCAAGCAATATTTCTTAAAACATTATTTTTAAAAACTGTATTGAGATCTGCAATTTTTACAACTAATATATAATGCTTTTTGACCATATGACTTGGTGGAGAACACCAAAGACGAGGGGTGAAGGAGACAGACATGAGGTCAGTGACAGAGGAGTCAAGTGAAGACATCAGGTATGAATAATTACATTAGGGAGGCAACAAAAACCTAAATGCCATGACGGTTTGAATGTAACTATTATATTTTATAAGTGCATGAATATGCTACATAGACATATTAAACCTGGGCGGGTGGGGGAGCGATGACATATTCGCATTCACCTCAGAAAGTATGTACTTGCGCCTCTGGCCACAGCACATCTATTTGATGAGTCTGTCAAAGTCAAGCATAACTGGCCTACTTTTCTCTCCGTCGCCATTTCTTTTTTTTTTTAGTTAAAACTTATTTCTGACCTTGTTATCAAGTCTTAGTGTAGACAGTTCATAGCAAAACACTGCATCCCTTTTTATATGTGCTTACATTGAAGTCTAGCAGGGATATGGAGTGGGAACTTGCATGTGTGACATGCTGCCACGAGTCTAGTTTAAAATAACATTGGAGCTCATTTAAGAATATTGTGATATAGTGAAAAAATATATCAGGATATTTGATTTTTCTCATATCCCCTAGCCCTAGCTGAAAGAAACTAAAAAAATTACTTTTAATATGACTTAGTTACTTTCCAAATAAAATAATCAGTAATCAGTAAGTTACCTTTTGAAGGAGTAGTCAGTAATCTGATTAGTTACTTTTACATAGATAAAATCTGTCTGGTTTGTGGAAGATCAGCTTTGACTGAGTCTGCCATCAATGAAAGCCGATTGTAAAGCTGGAGTGATTCACTTCCAGAATGTAGCAACACAACCTACAGACGTATTTCTTGATATTCGATCTGTCATTTCCTTTGACAGCTTGCATAGCATGGCCCGACGAGGGCACAGATTGTTGCAGGATAAATTGGATTATTCAAACAAATCACTGTCACACTGTAATTATGATTTGCAATGTAGAGATGCACAAATGTCTTTTGCTTTGGTTTGACACTAACATTAGAATATGGGCTCATAGATTCACTCATATTGTTTATTTAATATGAGGAGTGAAGTGAAGATTCCTCACATTTCGTATTTATAAATGTGAAATGAGTCCTGGTTTAGCAACCAGGACAATAAAATGAACTATTTAGTGACAAATGAGGGCGATAAAACTAAAGTATCATCCAGGATTAAAGAAAGCAGGTTACATATGATATTTAGTTTACTGGGGAAATCATTATTAGATCATTATTTCTGCTGGTTCTGCTTTTCTTGTTCCACTTAAATGTTTCAACAAATTTTAATAAATATAACTTAAGAAAAGATCATATAGTTTTCAAATAACTGTTTTCTTTACTAAGAGGACAAGCTATCCAAACCAACCTAAGATGGTAAACACTTATTCCTTCCACATATTTCTTTAAGTAAGTTGTGAAACCCAGATGATAATATCATGGAAAAATCAAAAAGGATCAGGCAAGACATCAGGAAGAGATCTGTGGATCTGCACAGGTCTATACCATCCCTGTACAACTTCCACATGTCAGAAGAAGCAACATGAATCAAACTGTTTTATGCAACTATAAAAACCAGAAAAAACCCAAAGTACTTTGTGAAGGTACTGGAGGAAGCTGCTGAGTATCTTGTACAAAAATGTGTTAAAGGGTCAAAAGAAGAAACTAGCCTAACAAAAGCTTATCTTGGACATGTGGTCTTCAGAGGACTACATTGTCTCTACATTTGCTCAGACTTCAGAGATTGCTGCTGTACTTTGACTGCACCACTGAGCTGGAATGGTGCAGCTCAATGGTGCACCATTGAGCTGGTGTCCTAAACTTGACATTGGGAATGTCAAGTTCGACATTCTCAAACTGTCACTGAATAAACCACTGATGCTGAGAGCGACTAACTTACGATTTATCGAGACCAGTGCAAGCCTAAAATCATGTACAGAGGAAAGCAGATCTGCTTTGATTTTCTGTCCTTGCCAACATGACAGATGACCTACGTAGATGGTGGAAGCAGTGCAGCCTCCCAGCCAGCAATTTACATCGGCTGTGACCTCTGGGTTATTGCAGCTGACAGTGTTTTTAGGATATAAAAAATGATAAAAGGCTTTGAAGAAATGTGGTGTTGAGAACAGTTTTACAACTTCACAGATCATTCTATGACAGTCACTTTCAAAGGAAGAGTTTAGTCAGATTTAAAGATGGCATGTACAGATAATCTCGCCTATAAGATTCGCCAAAGAGAGGAGAATACAAGTGTGATGGCTGCATTTACAGCCACACAAATGTGGTAACAGTGAATCACACTACACACAATAGTTTAGTCAATCTCACCATACTTATATTTTGTTTCTTTAAATCTAGGATTTAATTTGCAGAATAACTGGTCTTTAATTTAGAATGCAACACATCCTAACACTGTGTTCTACAATAAGTGCGCACATTTTAGTTTACACTGTTATGTTTTGCTTGATTTAATCTTTATTTGTTTTGAGTTACCTCGGTGACGGCTGCTCCAGTCCTCCTGGGGAACAAAGAGGTGGAGAATGGGTGGAGCAAGGGGTGGAGACTGCAAATTGGTTCATACCACCAATTTGACAGATAGTCCTCCATAGCGATCCCATTATTCAAACTATTTTTATTATTTCATTAAACCAAATGTAAGGTTTTCTAATTATTTTAATGTCAAAGGGTTTTGTTAATAACTTTAAAACACAAAACAATTTTTACCAAAGGTAATGTTAGCCTTTTTCCTGATAATAGCTAGTGTGTTAAGCTAATACAAGCCATATTTTAGAAAGCTAACTGCAGTACATCCACACTTTGAGCAGAGCAATGTTTATACAGCCAATAGGGAATAGCATTATTTCATTTAAATGTTGAATATTCAGTATACATTTTTCTACCTAAACAATTATGAGAGCTATCCATGAATTCTGTCTTTTTAAACTTTGCTTACCAATAATATGTTGGCTGAACTTGCAGTTAATTCGTGTCCACAATTGATCTTGATTTGAGTGACAGATGCAAAAGTTCAGAGCCAGCAGTGACATTATGGTGTTGGAAAAGAAACATTTTGAAAGAAAATTAGCGCAACTGCAACCGCCATCACAAAATTAAAGAACAGAAATATTTTCACCCAGCAGTGTTAAGAACCTTTATCTAATTTTCATGAAACTCAGAAAGTGCAACAGAGTTTATGTTGTTTATGTGCTAATATGTGTCAATGGATCCATCAGAACATCCCTGCTCTGATGCATTTAAAGAACAGGGGGAAAAATCATACGTTTTAGAGCTGATCAGAGCCGATCAATTGAAAATCGACTGTTTAGTTTATCTTTTAAATTCCAAACTAAAAGTTGCCACTTTCACTATCAGGCATTTCATCCTAACAAACTGCGGAGACTCCACAGTTACGTTGGAATAGATAGATAACTATATTTAAAAGATATCTTTCAATGAAGAGAACATGAGTAAAGTGATGTGTGACAGATCGCTCCAGGCTGATTTATTTGGACTGGAAGGCTTTTTTTCTCTCAGATAAAAGGACCGTGCAGCTGCAACCTGGTCAGTCCGTACAGACCTTGTTGTTGCTGCTGCTGCTGCTGCTGCTGCTGCTGCTGCTGCTGCTGCTGCTGGCAAAGTAGTGAAGAGGCTGACTGGAAGCGCCCTTACCTTCTCTAAGCAAGTGCGAGTAGATGATCCAGAGGAGAAGTAGGCAGCAGAGTGACGCCCCTCCACCTGCGGACAGCGTCTTGGCCGCAGACTGCATCCTACCCTGTCAGCAGCTTCGGATTTATCCAAACTTTAAACGCCTCTAAGCGTCTCTCAGATGCCGATTATCCAGTGGCTTCCCCAAAGCCTGACGTAGGCATCCATTTTGGGGGTGTAATGGACGACGGACTGATTATAATCCCCCTTTGCCTTTTTTTTTTTAAAATAATAATAATAATAATAATAATAAATTCCCTCCGTTAGCCGCCTATCCACCCCCGCTGTTTGCTGTGCAAACAAGCGACAATGTTCTGGCCAAGTTTTACGCAGCTGCGGCTCCAGAAGCCTGGATTCACTGCAGAAAATGTTTTAAAATTAAAAAGTGTGTGGATGAAGAGAGAGTGGACATCAGCAGAAACCCGCTCCCAGTTTTTATCCTTCGCACAGAGATGCTGATGATGCTGGTAGTAAATTCAGCCGCTCATCACCCCATGAACGCCGCTGTCACTTCTGCTCTTCGTCCTTCGAGCTCCGCACTCCTCTTATTGTTATTCCCGGCCAACTTCTGATTCTACACAGAGAGGCGCGCGTGAAGCCGGGCGGACATGGCGAACATACCAAGCAGCAGAGGAAACTTGTCAGAAAACGGGACACTCCGGTGCCCCATCTCTAAACTCCCCCATTAAAATGAGAATCCGAAATTAGATCACTGAACCGCGACCAAAAGCCGCAGGTGCGTCATTGCGTGGCCGCATCCACATCGGCGCAGTGAAATATCGTCAAAATATAGAAAAAGAAAAAGAAAATATACATTAAAGAAGAAGAGGAGCAGTGAGGGTCTGTGGATAAAACGTGCTGGTTCCTGGCGGTGCCGTGAAGTTGGGAGCTCTTGTCACCTGTAGAAATCTATGGAAATTTCCCTGTGATGAAAATTCGTTGACTTGACTTCTAGGATAGCAAAGCGCCTCGCAGTCAAGCTGGCTGTCTCATTCTATTCCGAGCTGCTGCATTAGCATGCAGGCGGCGTTGAGGAAGAGGAGGAAGCGTTGGCTCTTTGCTGCTGCACCCTGAGTTGAGTACCAGTATGATCTGTCTCCTACCCTGTCAGACCGTGCCCTCCCTTCTTGCTCTAAGATAAACCACAGATCTACCAGACAGTAAATTCAAACCTTGACAAGTATCTTTGCTTGTTTAGACTCCTGAAGATCCCCGCAGGAGGCACCCTTTCCCCCTGTTTTACAACAGCTTTAACAGCTCCACAGAGTGGACATGACTTGCGTTTAATTCGTCCCTGTGTAAAAGGACCAGGAGGGAAACGCAGACATTTCTTGTCCCATCTTCACCCAACCTCCAAATGTGCCAGTTCTTCGCTAAGAACTGTGAAGAGAGAAGCACTGATCTGAAATAGGTGGCTGCTAATGTTAATTCTATTACGTTCCGGGGTTCTTTGGGTTGGGGCTGCACAGTGGCGCAGTGGGTAGCGCTGTTGCCTTGCAGCAAGAAGGTCCTGGGTTCGATTCCCGGCCCGGGGTCTTTCTGCATGGAGTTTGCATGTTCTCCCTGTGCATGGTGGGTTCTCTCCGGGTTCTCCGGCTTCCTCCCACAGTCCAAAAACATGACTGTTAGGTTAATTGGTCTTTCCAAATTCTCCCTAGGTGTGAGTGTGTGTGTGCATGGTTGTTTGTCCTGTTTGTCTCTGTGTTGCCCTGCGACAGACTGGCGACCTGTCCAGGGTGAACCCGCCTCTCGCCCGGAACGCAGCTGGAGAGGAACCAGCAACTCCCGACCCCGTTAGGGAGAAGGGTGACGGAAAATGGATGGATGGGTTCTTTGGGTTTTCTTTGTGGTTTTTTTTTTTTTGTGTGCGTACACCACTTTATTCCAACCACTAGATGGCCCCAGATCCATCCTGTCGGAAGGCATGTCTGACGTCACCAGCGCACCTGAATCTGATCAGCTCATCAGCGGTGGGTTCAAGAGGAGCTGACTGCCAGCCCTTTGGGGCCTGAGTGTTAGCTCATGGTATCGCTGAGCCTCCTAGAGCTGGTCTCTGTGTTTCCTTACATTCTAGTGATTACTCCCTGTTGTTTTTCCTGTCTTCAAGTGATCCCTCGTGATGCCCTGAATCCACTTAGTGCAGATCCCTCCTGGCTTTTTGATCGAGCCCTTCCTCGTGACGGTGGAACGTACCCACTGGTTGCCCAAGTTCCCAGACTCACCTTCTCCGTGTGACAACAAGTTCCTCCTGGATTTTCACGACTGGCAGTCCCACCGCTCCTCTGTTCCTGCTGATCCTGAGCCTACCTGTCCGCCCTCCAATGTACTCCTCCATTGCCGCCTGGATTCCCGCACAAAGACCACCTGGACCCACAGAGACTGAGACCCGGACATTGCAGTTACCCTCCCAAAACCTTGAACCAACAATCCACAAGTAAGATCTGTCCAGTTTGTTTTAGTACACTCTTTTCCAACGACCCTGAACTCACCACCCTGCTCTGCTTCTTTATGTGCTGATTGTTTCCTGAACCTGTTTCCCTCCTTAGACCAGACCCGAGCCTCCATAACCATCACCTGCCGTTGTTCAATAAACTTTATCGCTTATTTCACATCATTCTCCTGTGTTGTGTTCTGCATGTGGGCTTGAAATAAGACACCCATCATGACAAATTCAATATTTGGAAGCATGATCAACACGGACTAAGCAGCTTCCTTTACTTCCTCTCTGCCTTTGCTAAAACTACAGGCACACTACAATCTGGAGCAAAAGATCAACGTCATTGTTCACAATTTCTCCTGTTCACTGATTGGTCTGGTTGAAATTTTACCTACAGCAATCCACTTCAATGGGAGAAATCCCAGACAGAGCACTGGAGAGAGATGAGAATCATGCAGAACTGCAGAGGAAGTAGTGATGGTGAGATGAAGCCTCATGAGGCATTGAACCACTTGAGCCAAATGGTTCGAGAAAGGGTTCATTTCTTGAGGCTTCATGTGCGCAAGAAACCACCTACTGGCCAGGTGTATAATCACAGCCAGCTGTATCTTACGTTTTATACATAAGATAATTAAATTTCCATACCAAGAACATTACCAGAAATTGTTTCTCAACAAAAGGCTTAAGCTTAGCTAGCTGGTTTGACTTTAGCATTAGCGCTGTCCTAAATATTAAACATTGTGTTTTTAGGTGGTCTATAAATGTTTAGACCCTGTTGAGCAGCTGTGATGCGCTGTGCATGACAATGAGTTCCTTAGAGTTAGAAAGCTCAGCTTACCTCATAGAAAGTTTGACTTTAGCACTAGGGCTGTTGCTAGCCTCATTGAACTTGGTTACAGTTTATGACTATGCTTTACCTTAAAGTGTTAAGTTAAAATCAACATCTGAAAATTACAATGTTTAACTGTAGCTAACCCAATTATATATTACAAACATTATTGCAGTGGCTTATGTTGGAAAGTACAGTTTTGAATGCAGTAACATGCTTACATATATTTTGCTAGTGATGTGAGATAATACTTTGTATAGGAGTAAAATACAAGATCAGTTCTCTGTTTACTCACTGCTGACTCGGCTAATAATTTCAGAAAACAGATTTCTTAGGAAAATGTGGATTTTCTCATAAGTCTTTGAAAAAATTACCAATAATGTTATCATTGGATCCATTTTCTACATTGTACGGATTTATTAGACATTATATTTACAATTGCTGAAAACATGGAGCAATGTTTTCAATGTTACACATACATTTTATTTTGACCAATAATAGTTTTTAACAGTTTTAACTATGATGCCCATTTATACCTTGTTTTGATTAATTTGCAACCACAAAAATGGTTGTAGCACTTACTTGAAATGTGAATGATGTAACTGGCTATTATTTCAAACCCTAAGTAGTTTTTTTAATGGCATATGGTCCTTTGAGGTTTATCCTTTCCTGCCTGTGAGTGAAGAAAGCCAGACGTTTCTCTAAGACTATGGTGAGATCTTGTAGCGTACATCCCCATCTAATCTTAATGCTTTAATATTTCATGCAGTTCAAGGCCTCTTTTGTAATCTGCCGCTGCAGCACTTTTCTGGACAATATTTGAATTATGTGCCTGGAGGCCATTCTCTGACTCAGGCAGGAAGCAGTCGTCCCAATGAAAAGAAATGGGGTCACTTGTCATAATGGTGGAACACTTCTCTGCTAAATGGATGCTAAGATTAGCTCTTCTAAGAAAAGGATGAGTCATTATAATGTCTGTGCAAAGTAAAGCAAGCGGCTGTTCGACATTTAAGTGGACAACGCTGTGATTTCAGTAACAATAGAGACAGAGCTCCTGAGGGAGGGACAGGAACTTGAATAGCAAATGGGTAATTATTTTTTTGGCTTCAGGACTTTTGAAAAAAAAAATTTATTAATGTTTTAAGATTTAAATATTTTGTTCCAACACTAACATGTTTAACAATAAGAAATTAATGATGGGCAAGCTCAGGGATGGATAAATTAATAATTACATGTGGGTTTTTCTTCTCCATTGTCTCTGCATATGCATTTATTGGTCTTCAATACCCAAAATGGCACAGAAACTTTCACAGTACTTAATGTTTTTGTAATAACGTTTAATTAAAACATATTTTCAAACAAGGTGGAATGGAACATTACACAGTGGATCGTATCATAATAGGGTGGAAAGTCAGTGTCTCTGATTCTACAATTGGAGGATTTTCATCATTGGTGCAGGATTGCCTCTTTCAAATCAAAGCATGGAAAGAGTATTTGCCCTCGCTCTTTTTGGCAAAAACAGGTGACCTTCTGTAGTGGATTTTACTGGTGGATCCTCATTGCTCCCCTCACTGGAGTCAATGGGGGTACCAAGTGAAATGAAAACAGACAGACATCTGTTAATACCTCCAACGGCTTTCCAACACTATTCCAACATCTAAAACATCTAAAACAACATTTTATTTTACTGAGTATGGTTACTTTTCATCCTAATTTCCACTCTGTTTGGTTCATAAACCTAACAGGGTGGAACTTTTCTAACTAATCTACTGGTAGCTCTTTATGTGGTCAACATTTAGCTAGCTAACCTTCAACAGAATAACAAACCTTTAATGACTAAATCAAATATAAAATTCTGCTGAATAGACATTTTCCACAATCTATCTTAAGAGGGTGGACCTTTAAGGTTGACTCATGCATGTTTAACATATTTAAGATTAAAAAAAGGCAAGGAGAAAGTGACAGTTACCTTGATAATAATACCATGGAAAACAAGATAGTCACCTTGTTTTCAATTGGTTGAATTCACTTCAAAACCAATTGATGTCACTTCCATAAAATGGTTTTTATGGAATTTTAGTTTTTATGAAGGCAAAAAGGAAACATTCTAACACGGTGGAAAGTTAGTACTGGGACCGTATAATATGAAGACAATATCAAATAAGAAAAATAGTTTCAATAGATTCAATTGCATATTAAAATAAAGTTTAGTCTGGTCAATTCACTTATTGAAGAAAAACAACATAAAATATATATTTTATAGTTTAAACTTCTTGAGGAAGTCTATGTGTAAAAAATAATATTTGAAATGCATTTAATTTATATTTGAATGACTGCAAAATGTATAATTAAAATACATTGTTGTAAATATTTGGCACATTTTAGAAAAAACTGGTGGACATGGAATATTGCAGCAAAAAAAAAGAAACACCCAAAATGTCAACAAGGAAAGATTTTTTCCACTGTATATTCTGATTGGATTTTCCTCCCGATTTTCCTCCTCTCTCCTTTTGCTTTTCAAAGACGCATTAACTGCTTCTCCATGAAATGTTAATTGCACTGCTGCGAGTAAGAAAACATGAGAGGGAGCTGCTGAGATGCGGCTCCCATTTCAGGGCCGTTGAGTCACTTTCCTTGGGAAGTGGATTGACGAGCAAACACAAACTTCCTGCTGTGGCCGTATGCTCCGCTGGCTGCCACTCTGCCAACAAAATAAAGAACTGCAGTAGGCATCTGTGAAGAAGGATGGTTCTACTAATGCCATGAGCCTGAAATGTTTACTTTGAAAAACCATACAATCTTTTACCCTTGTTTTTTTCTCACCATATGTAATTAAGTTTTAGTAAGCTGGCAGGAAGCAGCTTACTAAAAGCTTCTTTTAGTAAGCTGCCCACACACAGAAAATGATTTATATGCAGCTGATTCTTTCCTTGGCCTTTTTGTTTTGAAGTACAGAGAATTAATAAAGATCTAACTTTATAATCCTAGAATGTATTCAAATTAAGTTCAGCCTCTCCCCATGGCCCAAAATGGTGCATGTTGGAATGATTTTAGATTTTAATTTGCTCTTGGATGATGGTGTGTCGATGGTTGTTTTCTTGTCTCTCTGTTGCTGCTTTTCTGCCGAACAGAAAACCAGCTTCCTGTGGATTCTCATTTCAAAGACACTCCAGTTTTTAAAAAAAAAAAATAAAACGTGATGTAAAGTTTAGTGTTTAGAGTTGTTTTTGAAGCATAATCATGAAACATTAATCAATAATTTGATGTGTAATGTTGACAAAATGGAATTTTGTTGACTCTGTGTTTCTATGACTTTGCATTTTTGTGTTTATGATGCCTTGTTGCTGAAATTTGCTATGTAAATAAAATTTTATTTGGATTTAAAAAAGTCTTCACCCCATGAGTAAATACCAGTTTTCTGTGACAGAGAAGAGTGTCGCATCTGTTAGATGGAACATTATCACATTCCTAATATAATGACCCAAGTCATTTTTTGCCAAACATTATTAGGTAAAAAGAAAATCATCACCAGTTTCTTTCAAAAGATGATTTGGGCAAAACAAACAAACAAAAAATAACAACAAAAAAAAGACTTTTTAAAAAAAATTACTTTGGCTTTTGTTTTAGGAATAATAATAATAATAATAATAATAATAATAATAATAATAAAACTTCAGTAACCTGAATCCATAGGTGTGTGTTCAAACTAATAGTTTGATTCATTTTCAGAAATTACACTTAACACTTAATAAATTAAAATTAAGTTAAAGCCACTTCATAGGATTATGCTGACATCTGCTTGTTTTCATCTTTTACTTAAAGGCATGAGTTTTAAAGGGACTTAAAAAAATCTAAATCATATCAGTATCAGTCAGATAAAAAAAACAGAAGATTTTTACAATTCTAAATTGCATTTTTTCATATTGAGCAGGACTGGAGTTTGACACCTCTGTGTCCATGGTTGTTTATCTCTGTGTTGTACTTGGATGGACTGGTGACCTGTTCAGGTGACCACACCTTTTGCCCTTTGACCTCTAGAGAGGAACCAGCAGCCATCATGATGCCACTTGCAATAAGCATGTATGACAATGGATGGACTTATCCGTATTAAATACCATATATATACTACATAATGTGCAAGATATTGGACTGTTTTGGTGACATTTATGAAAAATTAAAAATGTTCATGTGAAATATTTCGGTCAACCTTTGCAATAGTAACTGCTTCAGCTCAAACAATTTATTGAAACAATCAATTGAGATGTAGAAGAAATTGATTTTCATAACTTTATATATATATATAATAGTAACTGAAGCAGTTACTATTGCAAAGATTGACCGAAATATTTCACATGAACATGTTTAATTTTTGATAAATGAAAAAAAATCTAGCACACACACGTATTATATACCTGGAAAATAGAGAAAATTGTAATTAAATTACAATCTGCTCAGATTGTTTTGTAATCCTGAAAGATACTCAGCCCACTCCCTTACAACTCTGTTTGGACGACCCAGGGTGTGAAAAATTAATGAGCACAAAATTCCTTCAGCCGGGTCTAGCAGCACCCCAAACAGACAGAGAGACGGACGTCCACATATGCTCCAGATATTCCCTGTAGCTTCCTCTCTGCTCAGTTAATAAACTCCATTAAATTAAAAGGTGAGAATATGAGCATGGTTGTCTGCTGTGCCTCAGTGTTAGTTCCTTAATGTACTGAGCTAACAGTACATTACATTTTATCCTTCCTCTCACCTAATGGCAGCTGGAATGGTGAAAAAAACCCCAACAAAAATGCAGAAACACTTTCCAAAAATTAGAAATATCAGATATCAGTTATTCCTGCACAATACATTTCTGGAGACAACACGGCGTTCACTGCTGAGTCAGAGTGAGGAAAAACACCATAGAAAAGTTTTGGTATGTAAAGTTGGTCAAGCTGAAACAACTAAATGAACAGTGTTGTATAAAGTACTGAAATCTCGGAGTCAAGTAAAAGTATAGGTACCGCTCCAAAATATGACTTTGGTAAAAGTAAAAGTCACTGATTGAAATGTTACTTGAGTTAAAGTATTAAAGTATCTGAAAATAAATAGTCAGTAACTCATCTCAAGTTTTCACTGTTGGGTGTTTTAACTTTTCATCTTTCTCATATTGATGTCATCAAACCACATTTCAGATTAAATGAGATAAACAAGACCTGAAGAAACAGGTCTTGTTCATTTCACATGATTGAAATGAGGAGAGATTTCCTCTTCAAAGCTGAAAAGATAAGAGAAAAATTGAACTCCTGCTGGCCTCAGGTTTGCAACCAGCTTCTGACAGAGAAACCAGTAACCTGCTCCCAGTGTCAGAATCTCACTGAGGAAGAAACTGCATCAGGTTTTCTATCACTTTATCATTTCTGATATAACTGTTGTATATACTGTACGTATAGAAAATGAGTCAATAGGGTTTAATTTACTATTTTTATGTCTTCGTGTCATGAGGTAGATCTCAGCCAGCTGGTGAGAGAAAAACTAGATCTTGGTCTCAAATGTTTGAGCTTCCCTGCTATAGAACATCTAGTAGAATTCATTTATTGACAGTGCAATAATTATTCTTAACCAAACTAAATGATAACATTTTCCCCCAAAGGGTTTTACTCGATGTACAAATTGTTGATATTGTGATTCTATGAATGAGTTTTATTTTATCGTTTTAGATCAAATAAAACTGTCTGTTCTACCTTGGAAGACTAATTAGTTTAACCATATTTTTTCCTCTACGTAAAGAAGACTCTACCACCAAAAAGACTCAGAATAAGACGGCGCAGTAAAAATAAAAATGTGAATTTTGGCTTGTATCTGTTTAACAACCCTGGTTGTAACAACCTGGCTTCTTATTCTTCTGTACCTAGTTCATTTTTTTGTTATTGACTTTTGCTGAATTAAATTTCTAATAAATACATTGTAAATGGTATTTTAGTTGATCATGTTGTTTTTCATGTCTTATTTCTTTTCTTCCTCCTACAATGGAGATATATAGATATAGAGATACTGTTTAGAATGTATAAAGATATTGTTTATGTCCAGTTCTACATTCTGAAGAAACTGGAAAAATATGGTGTTTTAGAAGATAATTTATCTTTCACATTGCCAATAATGGCAAAATTAATAGTAAATAATAAAGTCTGTGGTATTCTCGTTCAGTGACATAACTATATTAGTTGTGTCACCACCCCCACACCACTAGGGGAACTAGCAGACCCGAAAAGATGTGACTAAAAAGCAGATTTAGAAGTACACATGAAGCTACGGAATTTGTTAAAAAACTGTGAGCTGCACTGAAGTAGATAAAAGAGAGAAGTTCAAATGTATGCTGAGAGTGAAACTCCTTCCCAAAGATGAAGCTATATCACAGTTAAAAGAAAGGAAAAAAAAGCGGGACACCGTGGATAATATAGGAAATAGCGCCCTCTTCACTTCCAGAGTGCAATGGTCCCATTTCCCAATAAGATATGTGACTGACAGTGGTCCGTTCCCGCCCCTTTCTGTTTGCTGCATCAAGGTGTACTTGACTTTTTGCGCCACTGCTTTCAAGTTATGTGAAACTTCTGTTAAAATAATTTGAAGGCTCACAGTCAACCTGGTACTGGTACCGGTACCGGTCCACATTCTCAGGGGACAAAAACTCACCTGAGTTTCACAATAGCTAAAATTTCATTTTTAGCTATTGGATTTACACTTATGAGAAATTAATTTAATCATAGAATTTCATGAATTTCACAGATTTCAGTTTTCTGGCAGATCCCTAGTTACCGATCTTTAAAAAGCCTGACTTGCTGATTTTGATTTTGGCCGATACCAATTTTTTTTTTGTCTGAAATGTCGCTAAATATATCAAGAAAGTCACTGAGCTGGCAACAGTGGGGTGAATATTGTTAATTGTAAATGTACAGATATGACCTGGTGGGCCGGTCAAACCTCTCACTGCAGAGCAGAAGAGGACAAAACCTTTGCTGACAAAAATAAGATCAGGGGATTAAATGGGTTTCACATGTACGTATCGGCCGATCACAATCCCCCAAAATTAAGGACGTTGGGACCCATAAATCCAGTGTATCCTAAGTTATACATGCATAGGATATAATGTAAACATCACTATCAGAGATGCTATAAGTTTATAGCAGGTGTGCTAATACTCTAACTGTTGATTCCAACAAGTCCATATTATTAGCAGAAATAGAGGGCCCCAAAACCAAATGTCGCTTAGGGCCCCTTGTTGGCTTGGGCCGACCCTGATTCCTGGGTACAAAATATTATAACAGGGTTTTGTTTGCATTCAGAAATGACCATTTCAACTTCTCACACTTCTCATCAGCGGACTGATCATTACCAGCATCAGTCCGCTGTGCTCAAACTGAGGTGGAACCGGGTCAGAATTGTTAACTAATAATATTGACTTAATGTGGTGGAACCACATTGTGGTGATGTGAAAATTCGATCAATAGTGTTGAGTCAATAGAAGAACAGAGACTTCCAACAGCGTGACTGTTAGTAATTTACTGACCTGTTTGCCTGCGGAATAGAGACTGAAAACATTTCAATTACTGCATGTTTTTGTTTTCTTGTCTGTTTCCTCTCAGCTGAGCTGCTCAGATCTGAACACTAACTTATAAAAATCCAACAGGGTGGCATGCTCTGGGAAATTCAGTGATTTCCTGATGTTTCTCCTTTCTGAACCGTTGGCACTGATCCAGGAAAAAAGATTTAAACATGAGGTGAGATCTAGATTTCTCTGTTACATTTACAACAAATTTACTTTTGACTGTTGTGGCGGCACATTGTTCTGCAGAAGTCCTGTGGCTGAGGAGTGTTGAATATAAAGGTTTAATGGCCTCCACACATTCAATTATCAGGAGCCCACTCCACTGGTTGATACTCATCCTGTCATTAATGGCCCAGAACAGATTACCAAAGACAGAGAAAGAAACTGGAACCTTGTTCTTTATTCAGAGCACTAATTAAATCTTACTAGGTGCCCAAAACGTTCCCAACATTTCACCAACACAGGTGCCTAAAAATAACAACAGAGTTTGTGACTTGTCTTGGCTGATGCTGGACTGCTTGTATTTACGAAGCCGTCAGACCAACTCTGAATGTTCAAATTGCAGATCTGTGAAGCAAAGGGAGAAAACATCCTGTGATGAATATTGATGAAGCTTTGTCTGCTTTGTTTTGTTCTTTTTGCTGAACAGAGCATAAAGTAAATAAATGCCACTAAATATTTCCAGGCCTTTGCCTTTCAAGTTGGGGGAATTATGCGCTGTTTCTTGTTTCTTTTTAATCTGAGTGTAATTACAGAACAAGCTGAAAAACTTTTGCTACATCCAGTCTGGATCAAATAGTTCTCCTCTCATCCCCTCAGAAAAAAACCTTTCATTTGAAGACTGGAGCCAGCAGGCTGCTAGTGATTATTGCTTCTTCATTTCAGCTTTAGTTTTTTTTCCACCAACAGCAGTATAGGACTCACAGCAAACACTCATTTAAGCTGTTTGGTATCAAAGACAATTATTGAACTCTAATAGCTTGTGTCTAAGGTATTAGCACCTGCTGCCAAACATATTTTCAAGCCGTTCTTTCAAAATAATGTTTTGCTAACATATCTATGTCAGTAATTTGTCTGTTAGGAAGGAGTATTCACTCTGCAGTGCTGTCCACGTCTATTGGTATTGTTAAAGATATAAAAAGTCTTAAAATAGATCAAGCTTTTGACTTTACACTGTAAAACTGAACATTTTGTTTAATAAGAGATTTCGGGTGAACATAGCCTGCTGTTGGTACTCGTCTTAAACAAGTGGTGTGAATTTTTGGATGAAAAACTGTTAATAAGTGAATCTGTTTAAATATCCCACATTGCATTATGCCACCAGCAGCAGCAACTTATTAAATCACTTTTTGTCACAAAAATAAGTTTTAAGATATTTAAGATGAAAAGACTGTCTTACTTTAAAAAACAAAACAAAGTGAGTAAGCTATCAGCTTTTTACATTTTCTGTGAATGTTTGATCAGAGAAACAAATTAATAACTATTTGAATGCAATGTTCTCCTGTTTGTCCTGTTTTTGAGAGAAATGTGAAACGGTCCTCTGGATGATGGCATATTTGTTCCTCTGGGAAGCAGGAAGTGACGTCTTCTTGCTGGGTGCTGCACAGTGCGACAGGTGGCGCTGTGCAGCCTCCAAAACTTTAACCCTGTTGCACATATGCAGCAATGAAGTTCTAAAAATTTTTAAATGATTATGTTTTGTGGTGCTGCCTCATGCTTGTTCAAATGGGGAAAGAAATGATTCTTGCATGTTGGTGGTGAATGTTTCTGAAACAAAATGCCAAATAAGGAGGACAGAAATAAAAATAAGAGCATAAACTTGCTGCACCAATTTGCTGCAGGATGGAACAGGAGGTTCATCTCCATGCAAACTCTCACAACTTCTTCACTATCAAAAACTTTACATTTCTATGAAAATCCCAAGTAATTCAGTTAGGAGTTGACAGCAACATTCAGTGCTGTGAATGTTGCTTTAAGCTGACAGAGTTTTGTTTCAATCTGGATGCTGTTGGAAAATGAAAATGAACCTGTTTTATATAACCTTTTCCCCTAAATGTAGAAGAAATGTAAATTAAACCTTTCATCTGCATAAAACTGACATTATTAGTCCCCCTGATTAAGAGTGATTAATTAAATTGATCTTTTACAAGATCAATTTGAAAAAATCCTCTTCGGGCATGGCGGTGGCGCAGTGGGGGGAGGGTGCCACCTATGATGACTTGCTGAAATTCAAACTAAGTGGATTTACAATGGGTAACATGAAAATAGGACACATCGCAAGTGTTCAAGTGCAACGACACTTCAAGTCAGTGTAGATGTTAGCACCAACATATACAGTCAATAAGTACAAACCACACATGTCCAAAAGTTAAGTGATGTGTGATAAACTGGAGAGACACAGGAAAAAGTATTGAACACATGAAAAACAGAGGAGCTTTAAGGCATGAAAGTCATGACACTATCAGTAATTGATCCTGCCATGAAAATAATTGTATATTATTATATTATTACACCCTGAGCTCCACCTCAAGCCGATCATCCAAGCTCACGGCGATTCTCAGCATGCACGTCTTTTGCCGGTGTCTGAGTGCCACAGAATTTTGGGCCAATAAAACTTTCTGTGTTGGAGAATCGGAAGGTGCAAAACTCTTGATTATATAACTAAACAAATAATACTCAGAGACGAGTCCTTTACTGCCAGCCACGACGGGTCGGGAGATTTATTATCACTTCTACCACGGATGCATCAATACAAAATCATTGTTCCAAAAAGACTTTCCCCAAAATCTCCTCGTTCCTTCTCCTCAACCCCTTTTTATACTTCCTGTTATCCCCTTGGTGTGTATTGAGAAGTCTTGACCAACCACGCATTGCTTTTAGTTTTTACATCAACATTCTGGCAGCTCTTACACTGACTGTGTATTGGACCTTGTTAGACCAATCGAACTCATGAACTTGAAGACATCTGTTCCATCTCAGATTTGTAAAACAAGTCAATTAATCACAAATTGTTGTTCTTATCTATCTAAACAGCTTACTTCCCAAATCATATTTTGGTCCAACTTTGTGCTTCGCACGCAAGGGAGGAAGGTTATCAGGTCATTATGACCCAGCTAGGCATCAGAATCTTTCCGCAAAAATAACTCCATAAAAAGTATTTCCACACTGACAACTGCTGCTTGTTTTCCATGTATGTCTACATTTTTGACTTCATAGAATTTTTATGTAATTAATTGTTTGTATTATGAGTTTGTAACATAGTGGCTTTCTGTGACATTGCTTTAGTATTATAAAACAAAGATAGAGTTCATGGTTCTGTCTTTTTAGTCTATTAGAGCGGTCAGCATACCTAGCTAATATGTCTAAAGTATCAGTCTTTGTGCTAGAGAATACTTAGAGATACTTACCTTAACATTCCAGTTTTCCAAAAGAGGTTAAATGTTTAAAAGGATAAAACAATGAAACTATGCTACCATTTATATATATTATTATTGATAAATAGTTGCATGAACATGAATGGTGGTTAATTAGCTCATTTAAACACCTGCTCTATTGATTATCAGTGAGTTTGTGTGTAGATCATCCTTCTTTTGTATTAACTGAGCCAGAATAGAGTTGAGCAGCACATGTACATGTAAAAGGTTGTCAAAGTCAAACTAGCATAGCCTAGCTATTTCCCTCTTCCTCACTATTTTTTTTGACTAAAACTTTTTCAAAGTCACCAGTTATGGTGACTTTTGAAACACCATAACTTTTGACTACATAATATTGCTTTAGTAGTGTTGAAAAGCACTAGATGTTCAGAGATGGATGTGTGATACAGTCATCTGATGTTCAATCCATCATTGTGCTGTACTCTGATTAGCCTTTCTGTTATCTGCTAAAAGTGTCTCTCTCTCATTGACATGAGAAACTAGCTTCCTTCTAAATTATGTCTGATGTCCCTTTGCTTCGTCTGACTTTATGTTTAAGTTGACTTTTGCTCAATTAAGTTACATTTAATAATGATGTATTAGTTGCACTAATACATAAAATAGCTCTTCCATACCGAAGAGTGTTGCTGTTAGTGTTTATACATTCATTGACTTAATCAGTTTGCACCATCAGTTTGATATTTTGTCTTACCTGACAAAATATCAGGAGGATTTGAGGCATAGCACAAAACAGATGTTTTGCGTTATAGCTAATCCACATAGGATTATTAAGATTTGTCATTCCATATGTCTTTTATCTAATGTGCAATGTCAATTATTCAACCAGTTCTGTGGTAGAAAGGCTAAAGTTGATCCAGTTTTGGGTTCTGGCCTATATGAACATTTTATTCATTAATTTTGCAGATGAGTCTAATATATTTCAATAGTTCTGGTTCCTTGACAAAAACAGAGATCAGTAGAGATAGAAAAAAAGGCCTACCAGCATTTTTTGGATGTTGTACATAAAAAAAAGACACTGGAGTGCAGAATTTAGTGCTTTAGCCTGGATGTGCCACAGCCGACATTTCACTGGAAGATTGAAGAATTGATTCAATCTGACATAAAAAAAAACAAAACTGTGCAAGTAAACATCCTTCTGCAAATACAAAAGACTGAAATGTTGAAGGCTTTGCCCTGACAATCTATATTAAAAATCTGAAGCGAGACCTCAAAAGAGAAGCGACTGCTCATGAATTTCACAGAACTTGTTGCTTTTTACAGAAAGAAGGGATAAATTCCCTTCAAACGAGAGCCCAGAGACTTTGTTGTGGCCAGAAAAGCTTTTTTCAAGCCCGGATGTTTTAAAATCTGTAAAATTGGCTTTATAAAGCTTTGTGTTGGTCACATTTGTTGTTATTTCACAATTTACAAACATGGTGACTTTTGAAACACCATAACTTTTGACTACATAATATTGCTTTAGTAGTGTTGAAAAGCACTAGATGTTCAGAGATGGATGTGTGATACAGTCATCTGATGTTCAATCCATCATTGTGCTGTACTCTGATTAGCCTTTCTGTTATCTGCTAAAAGTGTCTCTCTCTCATTGCTTTACTTTTAATAAATTCTTACAATGGTAATGATGTAAACAATTTTTATGCCAGTTAAGTTTTGCACATTTTGTCTTGTATTTAGCTCCATTCACTCTGATATTCTTCCATGAATCATAGAGCTTAATTTCAGTATAAATCCAGGCTGTTAAAGCGTCAGGGGTTTGATGTGAATAAAGTACATCATGAAAACCAAAGAACATGGCAGACAGGTAGATAAGGGAGAAAGAGTTAAAGATTAAAAACAGGTTGAGGCTATAAAACAATATCAAACAGAGTTAATCACCTGAAAATGAAGAGTATTATCCAACCTCACAATTATCAAGACATGACCAGCTGCTCTGCTGATAGGCTGGACAGACAGAGCATGAACCACAGAAGTAGCACCACTTTATACATTTAGCTTTTATACAGAAAGAAATATATAATAAATTCCATCTGAAGTTTGACACAAACCACAATCTAGTCTACAATCACTCACACATCTGGGAAATTTTGATAAACAATTGTCTTCATTCAAACAAAAGAGAGCCGGGTCTCTCTCAGAAGATAATGAAATGATGTCAAAAGAATTTCAGTTTGAATTGTAGCTTTTTTCTACATTTCATTCCAAAATGATATATCCAAATGTATCTATACCAAATGGAAAATCCTTCATTAATAGCTTACCAATAATGGTAATAATGGTAAGCCAATAATGGCTTACCATCTTTTTGCATGAGTTCCCAGTCCTGGAGTTAGGAGGACCTGCTGATCACATTAAAAGGTTACTTCAAATCTAAGTCTGGCTCAGGTATAAATAATTTTGGACTTTACTCTTCCACTCCTACTGCACAAATGTTGTTCTAAATAGTGCAACATGGCCAAATACAATCACACTCTATACTTTTTATATTTTTACTTGTAAAACTTCTAAAAACATTAGTCAGTTGCTTTCCAGTAATAAATATAAATCTTTTAAAAGACACTTCCTAGGGATCAGAGCTGTTTGAGAAAAATACTTGACTTTTTTCCCAGCAGCTTCATTGAAGGAGAAGACATATTCATTCAACAAAAGTAATGACTTCCTTTCCCAGAAGGAAGTCCATTGTGTGAAGAAGGTAATTGCTTCCTTAACTGGAAGTGGTAACAGCTGTAAAATTTTAAAATTTTACAAAAAATACCTATGTTAAATCCTGGATGATTTAACTCGAGCTGCTGAATAAGTTTGGGAGAAACGTGAAGAGACAGAACTGGAGATGAAAAATATTCAGGACGGTGACAAAGAATTCTTTCAGGCCACATGATTGAAATGAGGAGAGATTTTCTGAAAAGATAAGAGAAAAAACCCAACAATGAATAGAAAATTTCCTGCAATATCAACAGGAACAATAATTATGTAATAAAAAGGTAACCAAGAGAAATGTCCTAGTTCAAGGAGAGTCTTGTTGCACAAAGATGTATGTTTTGAGCAGGAGGAAACAGAAAAAAGGAAACAAAAGGTTGATATCAGAATCTAAAACTGAAAAAGAAAGACACACAAGAGAGCTGACACTGACAAGAAGCTCAAGAAGAAAATAGGTTTCTTTTGGTTCAAACAAACTGATAAAACTAACAAGGAGCAGAAACTGAAGGCAAAACCTGTATTTTTCAAGCTCGGGCCTTGAAAAATAACAGTAATGAAAACATACACACAAAAGATGGCAGAGGGAAATGAAAAGGAAAAGTGGACAAAAAGAGAGAGGCAAATTTAAGAGAAAAGGCAATCAAGCAGAGGATGAGGAAGATGGCTGAGATGGAAATGTTGGGAACCAGGGTTTGGCTCTCTGAGTGGATTTTTCCACACAGGCCCGGGGTCTCCTCCCGGTGGGACGTGCCCAAAACACCTCACCAGAGAGGCGTCCAGGAGGCATCCTGACCAGATGCCTGAGCCTCAACTGGCTCCTCTCGATGTGGAGGAACAGCGGCTCTACTCTGAGTCCCTCCCGGATGACCTACTAAGCTTCTCACCTTATCTATAACGGAGAGCCCAGACACCCTATGGAGAAAACCCATTTCAGCCGCTTGTATCCGAGATCTCGTTCTTTCGGTCGTGACCCAAAACTCATGACCATAGATGAGGGTATGAACATAGATCGACTGGTAAATTGAGAGCTTCGCTTTTTGGCTCAGCTCTCTCTTCACTACGACAGATTGGTGCAGCGCCCGCTTCACGGCGGACGCTGCACCAATCCGCCTGTCGATCTCACGCTCCCTTCTTCCCTCATTCGTAAACAAGATCCTGAGATACTTGAACTCCTCCACTTGGGGCAGGACATTCCCCCTCTACCCCGAAGCACTCTACCCTTTTCTGGTTCAGACCATGGCCTTGGACTTGGAGGCACTGATCCTCATCCCGGCTGCTTCACACTCGGCTGCGAACCGCTCCAGCGAGAGCTGCAGATCACGTCCTGACGAAGCCAACAGGATCACATCATCCGCAAAAAGCAGAGATGCAATCCTAAGGCCATCAAATAGGATCCCTTCAACACCTCGACTGCACCTAGAAATTCTGTCCATAAAAGAAATGAACAGAATCGGTGACAAAGGGCAGCCCTGGCGGAGTCCAACCCTCACTGGAAACGAGCCCGACTTACTGCCGGCAATGAGGAACAGACTCTGACACCGGTCATACAGGGACCTGACAGCCAGGATCAAAGGGACCGGTACCCCATACTCCCAGAGAACCCCCCACAGGGCACCCCGAGGTAACATTCCATGTCCCAAGAGCCAGTTTCTACAATCGAGGATCGGACAACCAGGGCCCCCTCCCTCGGTCACCACCCATCACACACTGCACCCGACCCCTTTGGCCCATGGGAAGAGGGACCTATGTTTCCTCTTCGGACTGGGTCCGGCCGGGCTCCATGAGTAAAAGCCCGGCCACCAAGCGCTTGCCAACATGCCCCACCTCCTGGCCTGGCTCCAGGGTGGGGCCCTGATGACCCGCGTCCGGGCGAGGGAACACGAGATCCAATCTTTGTATTTGTCATTGGGGTCTTCGGGCTGCACTTTGTCTGGTCCCTCACCTAAGACCTGTCTGCCTTGGGTGACCCTTCCAGGGGCATGAAGCCCCAGACAGCATAGCTCTTAGGTTCATTGGGGCACTCAAACCCCTCCACCACGATAAGGTGGCAGCCCGAGGAGGAGGTAGCTTTCTGTAATACTTTTACATCTGCTTTTTAGTCACGTCTTTTCAGGCTTGCTACCGCCTGTAGTGGCGAGGGGGTGGTAACACAACTAATATAATTACATTACTAAATTAGAATAGCACAAAGTCTTTATTATTTATTAATCTTTCATTTTCTTAAGGATGTAGAGCAAATTAAATGATCTAGACAAGACCTCAAAGTGGTTCCAGTTTCTCTAGGTGGCCAACCTGTTGAAACTGAGGCAACTATTAAATACCTTTGGTCATTCCTCGACAGTCAGCTTAACTTTGCTGAAAACATCCATCCATCCATCCATCCATTTTCCGTCACCCTTCTCCCTAACGGGGTCGGGAGTTGCTGGTGCCTATCTCCAGCTGCGTTCCGGGCGAGAGGCGGGGTCACCCTGGACAGGTCGCCAGTCTGTCGCAGTTGCTGAAAACACTGACTATATTTTTAAGAAATGTTTTCAGAGACTCTTATCTTTTAAGGAGACACAGTTGGGTTCACCCAACAAGAGATTGTGAAGAAGACACGGTATGTTAACTTTTTATCTCATCGGCTGGTTTGGTCACATGAGCTGCAGAATCACAGACAAACTTATAAGAGGACTTTGAATGGCAAGTAAAACACCCCTGTCTCAGGTGTTTGCTGAAAAAACATGAAAGACGGCAATAAATTTCAGCAGAAAGTATCCGTCCGCTATTCATCAGTTTGAACCTCTGAGCTCATGAAGGGATTGCTGTTTTCCTCTGGTGCCTAAGAACAATAATTACGAGTTATTTATTGACTAATAAATTATTTTTTAACCAAACTAAATGATAACATTTACCTGTAGCATGCTAAATGTTTTACTCAATGTACAAATTGTTGATATTGTGATTCTATGACTGTGTTTTATTTTATAGTTTTAGAGTCGAAGGAAACTTTCCACCTCTAAATAGTTTCATCTTATTTTTTCTTCAATTAAGACTCTACCAACAAAACAATCTGTCAGAATAACAAATACGGCACCAAATATGACATGTTTGGATTTAATCTGTTGCCCTGCGACAGACTGGCGACCTGTCCAGGGTGACCCCGCCTCTCGCCCGGAATGCAGCTGGAGATAGGCACCAGCAACTCCCGACCCCGTTAGGGAGAAGGGTGACGGAAAATGGATGGATGGATGGATGGATTTAATCTTCTGACCCACATGCAGAATCTGCACGTTTAAGTAAAGGGAATTGGTTTATTTTCAACAGAACAAACAATGACAGGTCTTGACTTCATTGGGGAGGGGTTAAAGTCACACGATCGGGGACGCCTGAAATGAGAGTTGGGTTATTGATGGTCTGGAATGAGTTGATGGGAGATGTAATTGGAAACTGCTTACTTCAGGGTGGTTTTGATGAGGCATGGGAGAAGGGTGCCCAGGGTCCTGTGTGGGGAGTGGTGACGGTGGCTCCAGAGGCGAGTGCGAGGAGGGAGGTGGCAGAGAGCCGGGGGCTTGTTGGAATGGAGTGGAGATGGGAAATACGGCAGAGCAGGCAGGCAGGTACTTGCAGGTGGATCCATGGGAGGAGAGAACAAAAAACGGATCCTTCTTGAAAAAAAACCTTGAGGCGGCAAACACAGAGACCAAGAAACTTCAGGCAAAGCTCAAGGGATCAATCTTAGGCAATGGGTGACTACAGGAGGTGGCCAGAGAGACTACCGGGAGACGTTAATCATCCAGCACTGAGTGAAAGCTCTGTTGTTCCTTTATCCCCAGCACTTTCATGAGGCTGATGGACTCCACCTGTGAAGGCTGCCCAGTCTCTTCACCAAGATCCTCGCTGGAAGAGATGTAACACTCGCACTCACACACAGGAACCCTGACAAAATAAGCAAAAATGTGAATTTTTGCTTGTTGTATTTGTTTAACAATCCTAGTTTTTATTCTTCTGTAAACCTAATTCATTTGTTCGTTATTGACTTTTGCTCAATTAAATTTCTTATATATACATTGCAAATGGTATTTTTTATCATAGTTGATTATGTTGCTTTCCATGTCTCATTTAATTTATCCATCCATCCATTTTCCATCACCCTTCTCCCTAACGGGGTCGGGAGTTGCTGGTTCCTCTCCAGCTGCGTTCCGGGCGAGAGGCGGGGTTCACCCTGGACAGGTCGCCAGTCTGTCGCAGGGCAACACAGAGAGACAAACAGGACAAACAACCACGCACACACACACTCACACCTAAGGAGAATCTGGAAAGCCCAATCAGCCTGACAGTCATGTTTTTGGACTGTGGGAGGAAGCCGGAGAACCCGGAGAGAACCCACGTATGCACAGGGAGAACATGCAAACTCCGTGCAGAAAGACCCCAGGCTGGGAATCGAACCCAGGACCTTCTTGCTGCAAGGCAACAGCGCTACCCACTGCGCCACTGTGCAGCCCCATTTAATTTATTCCTCCTACAATTGATGGAGATATATAAATGTTAGTTAGAACTTATAAAGGTCTTGTTTATGTCATTTAATTAGCTCTATATCCAGAAAATAAAAAAATATGGTGTCTTATAATTTATCTTTTACGGTGTCAGTAATGCTGGAATTAATAGCAAGTAATGAAGACTTTACGGTATTCAAATTTAGTAAATTATATTAGTTGTGTTACCACCTCCACGCCACCAGACACAGTAGTAGACCCCAAAAAGATGGCTCGAAAGAGCAGATTTAGAAGTATACAGAAAGCTATAGAATTTGTTAAAAACTATGAGCTGCACTGAAGTAAATAAAAGAGAGAAGTTTAAATACATTCTGAGAGTGAAACTCCTTCCTAAAGGTGAAGATATATCACAGATTTCAAAGGAAAATAAAACCGGGAGACTGCGGATAATTTAGGAAATAGCGCCCCCTTCACTTCCGGAGTGCAATAGTCCCATTTCCAAATAACGTATGAGACTGACCGTTGTCCGTCCCGCCCCTTTCTGTTTGCTGCAGCAAAGTGAGGTTGCTCTCTGTGTTTCCTCAAAAATTTCTCCTAGTAATTTGTTCTTGTTGCCTCTCTCTCTCTCTCTCTCTCTCTGTCTCTCTCTCTCTCTCTTGCTCTCTCTCTCTCTCTCTCTCTCTCGCTCTCTCTCTCTCTCTCTCTCTTGCTCTCTCTCTCCTCTCTCTTGCTCTCTCTCTCTATGTACTCATCATCTCTCATATGCTACTCTATATCTCTCTCTATGCATATATATATAAAACATACATATACATATGCATATATATATACATATATATATATATAAATATATATTTATGCATATATCTATCAAATATATATGTATATCTATATCATACATATAAATATATATAATAAATATATATATTTTGAAATATATATATGCGTATACTATATATATGCATATATATACATCTCTCTCTCTCACTCTCTCTCTCGCTCTCTCTCTCACTCTCTCTTCTCTCTCTCTCTCTCTCACTCTCTCTTGCTCTCTCTCTCTCTCTCTCAAGAATTTCCTTGTGAAGCCCGAGTCCTGGCTTTCTGGCTTTCGTGGATTGTTTCCCTCTGGCTGCCCGAATCCCTTCTTCACGCCTGCAGATTTAAAATAAACCGTTACTGGATTCTCAGCTGGCAGTCGGTTCACTATTCATTCCTCCGCACATGAACTTATCTGTCCACCCTCCACCGCAGCTCTTACAGCATCACAAACTCATTCCATTCATGAGTACAAATTAAAATATTTCATATTTATGCCTCTAACATGAGCTGATTGTCAAAGACAGGGAGGAATATGAAAAAGGATTCAAGCCAATGAAAAAAAACATTCAGACTTTTTTTTACTCAGAATTCTGACTTTAATTTTTCTGAGAAAAAAGTCAGAATTTTTTTTTATTCAGTGGCTCCAGTTGTTTCCAGTGGAGGTAAGACCTGATAAAATCATCCTGAACTTAAGGACTTCTTAAGACTTATTTAAAGTGAAATACATTTACAATAATATAACATCAACCAAATGGCAAGAAGGACTGGATGGGGGTGGGTAAGGTGGAGGAGAAGGGTGATCAGTAAGGATGAAATAAAAATGTAGCATCCAATCTGAAATAGGTTGAGAGACAGATGATATCAAATTCGCTCATAAATCCTGTCGAGTCCAGCTTGATTATAGAAAGGTCAAACAATCCAATGTGCTGGTAGATTTTGCATCTACCTTAAAAATGGCTGCCATATTTTATTAAAAAAAGTCTTACTTCTATTCTGCATCCAATAGGTTACTTTTTCTAGGGCCACACAGCTATTGATCTCACAAAACCAGGGCCGTCAGCTTTCCATTTTGTTGCAATACATTTCAATCTGGAGAGACTCACACAGAGAAGAAAATAGCAGTTAGAGCTCGGACAGTCTTCCCTCAGGGCTGAAAATGGGTGGTGGAGCTGGGTGCGGAAAGATCCTGGAGGACAACCATCAGGACGGAGGTGGAGATGAGGGGGAGCGAGGGGGAGCGAGGTGGGTCGTGCGCACCGACGAGCAGGTCGACCCTGCGGTAGCTTGGCTTTTGAAGACATTCCTGGATGACGATTGGCTTGAAGCGATGAGTTGCTCCAGATCTGATTGGCTGCGGTAGGACTTGGTGATTGAGAGATGAGTGTAAACTGGGTTGAGTCTCCCAGCTTGAATTTTCGCCTAGCCTCCATTTGTCTATTGTAAAGTTTTCCAAGAAACAAATCTCCGGGTCTATTGGAATTGTGAGGCCATGGATGTCTGATAATGTTTTGCAAACTCCCTTTGAAAAGCCCTGCAATTTAGAGCTATGCCAGGTAGAGTGGAGGAACATTCCTTCCTCCACGCCGCATTTAAAATGAAGAGGAGATATATTTGTCATTTTTGTCGGGTAACATATAACTGATATAAAAAAATGTAATTGTACTAGTCTAAATCAAGCAGGTAAGACCTTCTCTGCACAAAATATTTTATAACTCCCTCTCACTAAGTATTCCCAAATCCTTTTCCCTTTTCCATTTGATTCTGAAACTATCCATACCAGTTATAGTTAAAGTTGACATGAGTGCTGTGTACACCCTTGATATGATTTTACATAATGGCTGATTGGCATGACACATTTCCTCAACGGGAGACACGGACAGTAACTTCCAGCATCCTTTCTGGTTAGTTCTTATGAAGTCGTGAAATTGGAGATAGCCAAGGAAATCTTTATTTGACCATTTAAACTTCTCTTTTAACTGCTGTAGTGACATAAATACTTCCTTTTCATAGCAGTGCTCCAATCGGCAAATTCCCTTCTCCTGCCAGGACCTAAAGTTACCAGACTGAAAAATCATTGGTAGCAGTCCATTTCCCCAGAATGGGGTTTTAGGAGAGAGAGAGCATTGTAGCTTAAACAGTTCACAAAATTGATACCAAATTTGGATTGACTGAATTATTAAAGGGTTATCAGTTACATTTTTGATAGTTTAATTATTCAACTTATAAAGAAAATTTATTGGCATCTCTAATTGACATCTTCTAATTCACATCCCAAATAATGTGTTTGGGATGTGAATTAGAAGTGCCTGAAACATGTAAAGAAATCTAGGGAGGATATTCATCTTTATGGCATTAATTCTGCCAAGTAATGTGAGAGTAAATCCATCCATTTTCCTAAGTCCTCACTCATCTTCTGAAGGAAGGTAGCTAAGTTGAGTTTAAAAAGATTTTTAAGGTTACTATCAACAAATACCCCTAAATATTTGAAACCCTCAGAAGACCATTTGAAATTGAATATGTGTTTACAAATACTGTATTTGCTCAGTAATTCCTGAGGGTGACACAGAGTGTTCTGGATCGGTTAAAAATAAAATAATGTTGTCTGCAAAAAGCGAAATCTTGTGTATTTTAGTACTGACCTCAAAACCACTAATATTAGGATTTATTCCAATGGCCTCAGCCAAGGACTCGATGGTAAGCACAAAGAGGGCAGCACTCACTGGATCTCCCTGTCTGTTGCCTCTAGATAGCCTAAATCAACCAGAGGTGATCCCATTGGTAACAACTCTAACTTGAGGGGATCAAATTGACAAACCCATCACCAAAACCATATTTCTTAAAGACAGAAAAAAGATACTGCCATTCAACCATATCAAAAGCCTTTTTGGCATCAAGTGAGACGGCAACACTTCGTGTTTTTTTTTTGTTTTGTTAGCAATATGTACTGTTAAACAATCGTCTCAGAACATTGTTTGATCAGGATTGATCAGTAAGGACAGATACACTGCCTGGCCAAAATAAAAGTCGCCACCAAAAAATGGTCACACTCTCTAATATTTTGTTGGACCGCCTTTAGCTTTGATTACAGCCTGCATTCGCTGTGGCATTGTTTCAATAAGCTTTTGAAGATTTATTTCCATCCAGTGTTGCATTAATTTTTCACCAAGATCTTGTATTGATGATGGGAGAGTCTGACCACTGCGCAAAGCCTTCTCCAGCACATCCCAAAGATTCTCTATGGGGTTAAGATCTGGACTCTGTGGTGGCCAATCCATGTGTGAAAAAGATGTCTCATGCTCCCTGAACCACTCTTTCACAATTTGAGCCCGATGAATCCTGGCATTGCATCTTGGAATATGCCCGTCCATTTGGGAAGAAAGAATCCATTGATGGAATAACTTGGTCATTCAGTATATTCAGGTAGTCAGCTGACCTCATTCTTTGGGCACACAATGTTGCTGAACCGAGACCTGACCAACTGCAGCAACCCCAGATCATAATACTGCCCCCACAGGCTTGTACAGTAGGCACTAGGCATGATGGGTGCATCACTTCACCTGCCTCTCTTCTTACCCTGATGCGCCCATCACTCAGGAACAGGGTAAATCTGGACTCATCAGACCACATGACCCTCTTCCATTCCTCCAGAGTCCAATCTTTATGCTCCCTAGCAAACTGAACATGGCAATGATTTGACCCTTCTTGAACAGACTAATGTCTTTTCCACGACCACAGGATGTGTCTTTTGCCATGGTTGTTTAAGAAATGAGGATTTACTCATTGCATCAGTTGGGGCTAAATAACTTGTTGCCAGCTGAAAGATAATCACCTATGCAGGAATTATCCAATAGGAGGCTGGTACCTATGTGCTTAGTTAAATCCAGGCGGCGACTTTTATTTTGGCCAGGCAGTGTACCTTTCCAGTCTTTTTGCTATCATTTTTGTAACTAATTTATAATCGGTATTGAGGACCTCTTATTGGTCTATAAGAGGAACATTTTAGAGGATCTTTCCCCTTTTTATGGATTACTGTTATAACAGCTCGGGTGAAGGAGTCTGGAAAACACCCATCTCTTCTACCTTGCTCAAGTACATCCATCAAAAGCGGTACTAGAAGGTCTTGAAATTCTTTATAAAACGCAGATGGAAAGCGATCCTCACCAGGGAATTTATTTCCCGGAAGCAACTTAACATGGAGTAATTCCGCCCAAAGAAAGGTATTCTCTAAGGTATCCCTACCCTCCTCTGATAAGCAAGGCAAATCAAAAGAGACTCAATTTCATCCAAATCCTTCTGAGATTGTGATGTATCACAATCTCAGAAGGTGTATAAAGATGTATAAAGATCCAATTAGTGCTTTTTTAAAGGCCTCATTGATTTCGCAGGGATTTTATGTTATAATTTTTTGGGGGGTTTTCAATAGCTTTAATTGTTTGTTTGTTTTTCTTAGTTTTAAGTTGCCACACCAATACTTTCTGTGCCTTTTCTCTGAGTTCATAACATTGTTGTTTTGACCTAATTATTGCTCTCTCTGCGTGCGTAACTAGGTTCTGCTTCACTCCGCTGTACCAGGCCGGCCCAAGTAACCCCTTGACTCTGCATTGTGTAGTTTTTGAATGTTCTCATTCATTTCCTGAATGAGAACATATCAGGGTTCAAATCAGTGCAACAGCTCAGCTTCACTCAGCACACTACAACAGAGCATTATGTTAGATTTTAACTTAGCGCATGACGTATTTTACAATATTAACCAAACTAATGACAAAATTGGTGCCAGGCACACATCTAGTCATTACACATTATTTGTCTAAGTTAATAAAAATTATGTTTTATGTGTTGTGTTGAACTTAGAGGAATAAATTTACTTGGCTCGTTAATTTTCCTCTAGTCTCCCAGATCCAGGAACTCCGCATGCACAATGGAAATCACAGAGAACAACCATTCAACATCAAACTTCAGACATATCTAGAGTTTTATCCAGAGAATTCAATGCATACAGGATGTCACATCAGCATTTCACCCAGATTATCAAGAAGTCCAAACACATAACAAAACATACAATTACCTTCCAACGAGTTGGAAAGGAAAACACAATAGGAGAAACACAAGAATGCATTCTTGGGAATTGCTCTCACGGCTGCAAACAAAGCAATTCGTTTTTCTGCTGTAAAACAGACATTTTATAAGGAGGTGTATTCTTTAGAAGAATATATGCATTTGAAGGTGTGTCCTGCCCTTGTAGGGCTGTTCAGTTAATTTCATTATCTTCTTTGAGACCTGTTCAAACCCAAGAGCAGAGAGAACAAAGGTCATTCTCAAATAGGGTCTTCCTGTACCAGTCTCCTCCTTTAAACATTCCAGACCAAAATTTATGATTCAGTTAGAGATCTGGTGGTTTTTCTGCTTCAGCGTTTCATCAAGAAACTGATTCCTGTTATAAACACACTGACACAGAAATCTGGTGTCAGATGATAACTGTGAGTTTGGATCTAAAAATTGCAGGATTATCTTTTTTAAAAAACTCTTTTAGAATACCTGAAATATTTTACTTCTAAAACTTTTAGTTTCCTAATCCTGTCCTATTTTAGCAATCTAAGATGCATGCAAATTAGTATGGTTAGACACTAACTAGTTCAGAACCTGCTGTTAATACTAAAAAGAAACATCTTAATACATTTGATTATACTTCTAGAAGAACTGTTTTGTAAAGGTTTTAGTGTTTTACTGAACTCCTAAACAAACACCAAAGAATTTGACTGAGGCAGACCCCCTCTACCTGCAGACCCCCTCTGCCTGCAGACCCCCTCTGCAGGTAGGTTCTTTATAAAACGAACCTACCTGCAGGTAAAGAATTAGACAGAACCAGGCACTCATTACAGTTTTAAAATAAGATGAGAGCAATAAAAAGGGGAGATTTGACAGCTGTAGTGCCTCTGCAGTTTGTTACCCCCCGACCCACATTCAATGAAATATTTGATATTAAAAGTTAAACATACAGATGAGTGTGAGCAGGTCTAATTTAGCTGTAGGTGTGTGTGTGTGTGTGTGTGTGTGTGTGTGTGTGTGTGTGTGTGTGTGTGTGTGTGTGTGTGTGAGACACCTACCTGAGGGGGGCCTTCAGGTAGACCCCCTCTGCCTACAGACCCCCTCTGCCTGCAGACCCCCCTCTACCTGCAGACCCCCTCTGCCTGCAGACCCCCTCTGCCTACAGACCCCCCTCTACCTGCAGACCCCTTTTACCTGCAGACCCCCCTCTGCCTGAAGGCCCTCCTTAATGATTTTTGTAAATTCAGAGAGTCAGCAGTTGTTTTAGTTTGAATCTTTATCTAAGTCTACCTAACTTAAAATCTACTCAAAATATTCATGCTACATCTAATATTTCATATGCACAAAGGTTAACTGTTTCTAAAATTAATATGACTAAACTTATACTCCCAACAGTTGCTAACACTTTTCTATGCTGTATGTGTGAAGAATGCAACTCACCTCTTGTGCAGCTTTCACAGATTGACACTGAGTACAAAAGCCAGCAACATATAACCAGCCACACAGAGAGGGGGCACTATTTCCCCAGTGCACTGACATAAAGCAAGCGGGATTCTACAACCTACCCTGTTACACCTGGTATGTATTCATAGTGTTGTATTTTAGATTCAGATTCACCAGTTCTCTGTACACTTATACACTGTTTCCACTTATATTCTGCATTATGCTTTCTGCAATAGCACGCCCACTACAAGATAGTCTTATGCTCATCTGCAAGCATTGAAAGTGCTGTTGAATAATTCTACATTTGATATTTTTGCATTAATAAATTCTGAGAGATCATGCAATAATTTCCTAAATGTCCCTCTTTCATGTCGTTTGTTTTACTCGCTATAGTGCGGAAAGCACAGGTGTTGCAGGTGATATTTCCCTCTTTCCATCCCATTGCCCTCATTAAAATTTGACAGAAAACTATTCTGGCCAATTCCAGCATCCTGCAACTGAAGCAGTTGCCTCAAATTTTATGTTGCACAGCTGTGTGTATCAGGTGAGCACATATCCAGTGTCCAAAGCTAAGCTAAATATTCCCACTGATGAACAGCAGGGAGAAAAAGCACAGTAGTCGAGCTTAATGGGTATCTTCACAGCAGCTGGATTAATCAGGGAAGTTTATGTGTTTGGGAAAATACCTCCAAATGTCCTAGAATATAAAACAATACAATGCTCACATCACACACCTCGGCTGCATTACACATTATTAGCTGGTGTTTAAGTGTACAGTTAAACTTAATCTGATGGCTTCAGCCCACATTTAGGCCTAGTCCACACGTATCTGGAAAAATTAATAAATCTTTAATGCTTTTGGCCTTTTATCCACACAAACTCTGTTTAATGTTACTGAAAATGATTATGTATGAAAACTCAGACCAAAGTGGAGATTTGAGAAAACTTTGTGTTTGCATTTGTACGTGGGAAGAAGGAGATTTAGGTTGTCTAAGCGTTTTATTGACTTTAAATTCTAATGTGCTGTTCAACATGTACATCTGTCCAGATAAATCAATCTCCTGTGCTATGTTTAATTCTTAACAGGAAGTTGTGATTGTTTTTTAAATAAACCAATTAGCTGATGTAGATTTTAATGTTGTGCTACACTGTCCCTGTGGGTGTTGAATGTTTAATACAACACTCAGGAGCAGATTTATGTGGATTCACGTAAATAAAACTAAAGAAGTATATTTTTCTTTTCTTGTGATGCACTGTGATCTTTAGGTCACAATGTTTGTGACCTAAAGATCACAAGCATGGACTTGTGATCTTTAGGTCAGATTTTGATTGTCCTGGACAAGCATTGTCTTTATATGTGTAGTCCCAGTGTGCTTGAGGTTCCATGGCATTTTCTGGAAGAGAACATATTAGTTTGATTAATTACAAGTCCTCCAGGTCCTAAAACAGAAGAGTAACTCCACTCTGTGACACTAATGAAACTGCTACTTCAGTGAGCTTATTCTCATTGTTCAATTAACCCTTTCTCTGGGTTAAAGGGTAGTCATTCATGTAGGCCAGGTATTTAAGCAAAACCATGGCAGCTTCAGCTACAGGATCAAGAGAAGAGAACTCTATGTGCAGGAGACCAGAAACGTTAGTGTCGCGTTGGCAAACAATCAAACGAGATTCTTAGATTGTGTCCGCAACATTTTAATTTAATAATTGTTAAAGTAATTCAGTTAGCGGTATTGCTACACAGCCGTTAGAAAACGAGTGCACACCTCATCCGTTTCACAACCGTCGTCCCCTAGCAATGGTGGAGTGATATTGACCCCCCTCTGCAACCACATCACACAACTAGTAAATAACATATTATCTATTATATATGAGGTGAAGCCGGGAGTGAATGGCCCACTGATCAGTGAAAGCATTTGGTCAGATTTTGATTGTCCTGGAAATCAGCATGGCTAGGCTGCAGACCGAGCCAGGCCATCGCCTTCCTCTTAGTGATGCTTCGGAGCGTGTGTCGAGTAATGGAGGGGACGTTTCCGTAAAGCGCGTATAGTGGTTTAGTTTGAGACAGTTAGTTTGGTGTTTGCAGAGTTAAGGAGATAGATAGATAGATAGATAGATAGATAGATAGATAGATAGATAGATAGATAGATAGATAGATAGATAGATAGATAGATAGATAGATAGATAGATAGATAGATAGATAGATAGATAGATAGATAGATAGATAGAGGAGGATTTCCTCTATGTGGGAACATTTTGATTTCATAAGCCCCAACAAGGAAAGGTGAACTGAACATTTGCAGATGCATTAGGTTTGCTTATGAGGAACTGTATTCTGCACTGTTTCTTATTTTATTTAAAGGTGAGGTGTTTATTGTGCTCCATGGAGTTGGGGTACAATGATAACACAAGCATTAACCTATTCACTATCCCCTCTCTAGTTCCACAAGCACTTTCACTGTCCTCTGCCTGATTAAGCCCAGGCCATTTTTCTAGAGTCACAGAAAAACATTATTACACAACATGCCATATCACATGACACTACTATTTCGGGAAAAATTACACACTTTCAAATGTATTTAAATCGGCGTTTACTATTTTGGAGAAAGCATGAAGCTCTGGGAAGATCAGTGTTGATTCAGCAGCAGGACAAAAAATGAACGAAAGTAGCAATCACAATGATGCGAGGATAAATTTTGGAAAATTCTGGGCAAATTCTTTAACCAAGGAAAGTTAAAAGTTAAATTTGAGTAACCTCACGTAGGCCTGCTTACTAACAGTCACATATTCTTAAGAAGTACATGTACAAATGAGAAACATTTACTGACATGTTTCACACTAGCAAGTGTTACAGAAAAATTTATGAGTTTCAAATGTGTTTAAACCAGCGTTTACTATTTTGGAGAAAGCATGAAAGATATCACAAACTCGTAGTCAGCACTAACTAGTCATGCCACCATAAATAATGTAGCTAGATTGTAGGTTTTCTTTAGACGTGTGTATTTGCAGGGGGGCCAGGGGCTTTTTTTTTTCCCTCACAACTGCCACAGATACGCACACACACGCACATACACACCCACACACACACGCACGCACGCACGCACACACACAGGTACACTGACCACCACTGTCATTGACCCTTCCCTCTCTTTCTCCTTTTAAGACGGACTGATGCGTGACACGCGCCAGTCCACTCTTACGCTCGGGCACGTTAATTGATTCTCGATTGGGCTGGTGAAAGCTCATATTCCTACAGGATCTTTCCATTGCTAGGGAAACTATCTTACAAAGCCTTGTGCGCTGACCACACTGAGAATCACCCTTAAGGGTTTTCTCAAACCAAGTCCCTGCAGATGCCCTGCACATGCTGGATCAATCAGCCCCCTGCCCCCCTGTCCTGGGCTAATCACAGGCACAACACCAGAGGTAACAACTACACTCCAAATCTATTTAAACTTCACAACACATAGTACATAATTATATACATTATATACATTATTCTTGATTAACTATCGCTTATTGTAATTGTATTAGTCTTAAAACTCAGAAGTCAATTGGAGCTTTCAAGAAAACAAAGAGGGGGGCACAACAGATGTCTAAGGAATGTTTATTTAAGGAGGGGGGTAACCTAACACCAGAAGGGGGGAGGGGTGGTTTGATTAGAGGTCAGACCTGAGGTCGTGAGAATGACCCTTAAGGGTTTTCTCACGACCTGTGACCGGAAGGGGGGAGGGGCGGGGGGACTAGAGGTCAAAGGTCATCATCCATCAAATTTTGACAGAAGGGTGTCTATATAGTTTTTTAATGGCATCAGAAAATTTTCCACTCTGATAGGCTTACCGATTTTAACTTGAATGTCCATTCATTTTTCGTAAATGCCTGTACAAATTACTTTTATTCCCATGGCTTTTTTGTTCTCTGAGAAATTATTTTTGATGATAAATACTGAAACACCCATAAAAATTAAAACATCAACCACAGTGATAGTAATATTAATAATAAAATAATATTCAGTGGAAAGCAGCCTACAAATTCTTTGATAGGGACTGGTGAGGGACCTGGATGATGGATGGAGGGGCGCTGGCTCAAAAAAGGTTGAGAAACACTATGATAACAATGCTATCGCTAACAACAAACTATCCATTCATCCATCCATCCATCCATTCATCCATCCATCCATCCATCCATTTTCTTCCGCTTATCCGGGGTTGAGTCGTGGGGGTAGCAGCTTCAGAAGGGAGGCCCAGACTTCCCTCTCCCCAGCAACTTCTTCCAGCTTCTCCAGGGGAATCCTGAGACTGAATACTATTTGGACCTGCCATAGTCTTGAAACTCAGAGCTTTAATCCATTTTCCTGAGATTCCTTGTTTAGGAATCACAGGAAAATCTCAATATTTGTCAACACTAATAAGATTTCACACAGCCAAAAGCATATGACAAAAAAACATCCAAAGCCAAGTGACATGACCATTAAAGTTCTGTGTGGTTTGTTGAATAAAAATACTCCAGAACAGTCCAGGGAATTCAGACTGAGGAGGATTTTCAGTATTAATTCAGAGTCAGGTAAAAATGTAATTTGTTTTGCAAACCTGCAGGGTTTCTTCCTGGCGTTTCTGCTCTGAATAATTTACAACACAAAGCTTTACACGGTTTTCACATTTGTGGTTCCTGTGGTTGCAGTTAGTTGTCCCAACTAGCTGCATATGTCAGTTGTTTTTACATGTGGCAGCATTTGTCCCGTGGCTAACGAGCCAGGAGACTGACATCGAGGCCGACACCATCCTGACTGGACCTGCAGCGGTATTGAGTAAATTCAATGCTGCCAATGTTGCCATTCAATGCTGACAGAGGGAGCGCACCGCCACGCCCTCCCTCTGTGGTTTTGCTGTGTAATGAAATATGTCTCACTTGATATATGGCTGCAGAATACACCCAAATTGAAAATTGAATCACACTAACTTAATTTGTGGTTCAGGCAATCAAATTACTTGTTTTGGCTGCTGTGCTGACGATGAATTCATCTTTGTGACGAAGCTGTCAGGGTGGCGTAAAGGGGCGGAGGAGTGAATAGTGTGTGTGGACATTGGACTGGGTCGTGGTGAGAAGAGGCTAGCAAACAAATTAGCCGCGAGTGTTGTGTGCAGCTTTTGTTCCGATGTGGAGCAGGAAGTCTTCTGAAGTTTAATAATACAAACAGGAAATGATTTTCCTGAACAGACCGCCTGTTGTCCTATGGACCAGTTAGAGGAGAAAGTGTCAGGAAGTGTGCAGGCGTCCCGCAGTCTGTGCTGATTTCTACTGCAACACAGCAGCTTGACTTCACCGCTTCAAGATAGATCTTGCTCAATGTTTGGATCTATGGTCTACTATGGTCAAACCTGGAGGCCCAAACCTTTCAGAAGAGCACATTGCAGTGTCAACAGGATGGGGAAACCCACAATGAACAATTATGTCAAGATTTTGGAGAAAGTGGTCACACAAATATACATGCACAAAAGGATATCATTGGATTGGCGGTCACAGTTCCTGCACTTGCGTTCCTGCCCATATCCATGACCACATAGTGAGGAACACACTGCCACTGGAGACAAAGCCAACATGGCTAGAACCAAATCAGACGTTAACCGGCTAGAGCGAGATCCTATTAGAAACTTAGTTTGATTGTTCCAACTACAACTTATAATCCTTTTGCTTCTAGTCATATCCAGAACTGATGAAGCATTTAGATAAAAGACGAAATATGTTTAGCAAACAAGCGACGTCCAGTTAAGCTCTTAGGATTGGGAAGTGCTGGATGACTGAGAAGCCACACAAGTCACAGAGACATATACAACTCAGAGGCATTTTGTGATTGGACCTTAAAATGGTGGTTGATCGTTGGTCATGTATTGGTCTAAGCTGGTTATACTGTATGCATTCTCATTTAATCTGACCTGTGTTCCCTGCTCCTTGTTGGATCCTTGTCTATTCCGTGTGTCGTGTCACATCATTGTCTTCGCCCTGTTTACCAGCTGCTACCAGTGTCTGAGCTCCTTGGCTGTGCTCACCCATGCTGCCTAGAGTTTTGTGTAATTTCATCATTAAACCATCATTTACTCTACTACCTGGGTCCACCCTTCTATCCTCACCAACTACACCACAAATCATGACAGAGATGGAGTTTGACAGTGAAAAGAAAAATGGCAGCAAAGGTCAGTAATGCAAGTATGATGGAGTTTTATGGCCCGGCTAAGAAATGTTTATTTTCAAATACAATAATGCAGTCATAATACTACGAGAACCAAGTTGTAAAGGAATAGTTATATTTGCAGAATAAAGACACAATATTGCCGGAAGAAAGTCGTTAAATTAAAAAGCTTTGATAGAGTGATATGTAATGCACAGCAAGTCCGGTTCTTTCTGTTAAATAAAAAGTTGTTTATTTCAAATCGTTTCAAAGTCCCAGGGCTGAAAATTTGCTTCTGATGTGGTAAAATATTTAGTATTTACTCATTTGTTAAACCAATAATCTAACCCTTCCAAGATCAGTATTCCGCAATTTAGAGGAGTATGGTGAAACGTTATCATAAAATTACGACTTTATTCTCTTCCAACTTTACTCGTATTTAAAATACAAGTCAAAAACTCAGAGCCTGGCCCTTATACACCATCATAAGCAAGTAACTGTAGCTCACAGAAAAAGGCCAGGAAACAGACAAAATCTATCTTTTTATTGTTGATGCAAAATGTTAAGCACTCTTTATCTCTTCTCATCTGACAAGATAAAATATAAGCAATATGCTGCAATTTTTTCCACAATAAATGTCAAATGTACATCCCAGTGAATCAATTGCACTTTTTCTCTTTCAAATAGACATTTAATAAATAGTCTTTATTAAATGTTACTGACTCATTTGTTGAACTGATTTTGGAAATAATTTTGAGACTCAGAACAATAAAACAGCAGTTTTGATAATATGAGCAATACAATGCTGGAGCCAGAGGTTTGCACAGATAAATTATGAAATATGAACAGATTTGCAGGGCACTGGGGGCATGACAGAAAATGCTCCCCCAGTGTTTCTCAAATAGTTGAGAAACACTGACATAGAGACAGATGAGACAAACAAGCATTCACCCTGACCTCTACTCAGTACCAGAGTTAGTATTTAAATAAACACATGCTATAAGAAAACCAAAGCAAACATGGGAAATGCTCCAATTCCTTTCTGCAAGTCAACGATGAATCAGACTGACCTTAAGGCAAACCACTGCCCCATCTTTAAAATGTAACAGAAATTGTGTACATATCAGTCTATGTTTTGGGCTGAATGTGGTGAGGTCAAACTCTGGAGTGGACAAGTTTCAGAAACAAGGCTGATTAGAAGAGACAGGAAAGGTGGAAAGGGAGGAGCTTGGGGGGCTCAGGGTGCACATGTCACTCCACTGTCCTTCACTTCACACACTGTAAAAACCAGTGCCACGGGCAGAAAGCAGTCCTGCACCAACGTCACATAAAAGCAGAAATAATTGTTTTATCCACCGAAGTGAACATGCCAAGCAGAATTAACGAGTTGCAAGATTCATTCCCTGTTCAACCAATTTCCCCAATTAGGAATGAGTGCGTGATGGGCCAGAACAAATAAAGCTTGTCCATGCATGCATGTTTACTCACCATCCGGAGACGTTTCACACTCACATTGATGAAACAAACAGGGAACATTTTTATTTTTATCTTCGGGGACCAAATTACAGTAAAGTACAAAAGATAGAAAATGACTAAGTGCTCAAGACTCTTCGTGATGTATCAACTTGTTTTTATCTAAAGCATTTTAACATGTCAAACTAGGCACTGGGAGGTCTTTGACATTTCTTCACACATGATTAGATGTAAAGGACTTGTTATTAAGAATGCTACAGTGGCAGCACTGTGGGGGTGTTTTATTTTTTTAACCGTGGAAGGAAGAAGAGAATGCATTTCATTCAACATTAATGCGAGTTAGATCACATTCTTTGGCCATAAGTGAGAAAAAAACGTCCCTCAAACATGCATTCTCTCTATAAGATAGTCTTTGGAGAAGACCCTACTTTTTCCATTTGAACAGTGCATGAACAAAACTTTCTCCTTGCTGTGTTCCTGGTTCCTCAAAATACTGTTTGTTCTCCAATGTTCTCTAACAAATCTCTGAGAGAACATTAGAGAACAAAGAGTTCTATCGAGCTCCTTCATTTACTCTGAGATCCACATTTTTGGACTTTTTTTCTAAAAGGTTGCAAACAAAGCATCCTGCTTCTTCCACTTGGTGCTAATTTGTGTTGATCTTTTACATTCAAATCCACTCAAATACATAAAGGTTTGTTGTTTTAACAGAACAACATACAGGTTAGTGTTACAAATGTTTTAACTCCAATCACAGAATTCAAACATAAAATTGACATAAAAAAAATTATGTTTGCTATTTATTAAAAAAGTAAAGAAATTGATTAAATTGTTTTCAACAAGGTGTTGGAAACATTCCTCAGGGATTTTGATCCAGATTTGTCAGCTGTGCATCTATAATGTGAATCCAGCACAGAGCAGCACTGAGATGTCCCACAACATCCCAGTGCTGCTCCTTTAAACCCCTTCTCACTGCTGAGTCTCGCTCTAGCCGGTTAACGTCTGATTTGGTTCTAGCCATGTTGGCTTTGTCTCCAGTGGCAGTGTGTTCCTCACTATGTGGTCATGGATATGGGCAGGAACGCAAGTGCAGAAACTGTGACCGCCAGTCCAATGATATCCTTTTGTGCATGTATATTTGTGTGACCACTTTCTCCAAAATCTTGACATAATTGTTCATTGTTGACTCATCCTGTTGACGCTGCAATGTGCTCTTCTGAAAGGTTTGGACCTCCAGGTTTGACCATAGAGTCATCCATTTGCAGTACATCACCTTGCCAGCTCAGGGTTTCCCCCAGAAAACTTGCTAAGTCCGGTGGTTGGGGCGCTGATGCGGTCCACCATTGGTCCACCGTGTTTCTGTATTAAAAGATGTTATGTTGACCGGAAATGTAGAAATATTACTGGGTAATTATATGTTATGGGAAAACATCAGTGAAAACTATTTAAATGCACAACTAGTTTTAAAAACAACAAATAAAAAAAAACAATTTAATGAATATCAATTATTTGCACTTCTGTTTAATCCAAATTATGTCAGCGGCTTCATAAGGCCCTCAGGGCTTCAGGGGCCCCATAAATGCTTATATTTTAACACAAGTCACAATACAAAAATTTTACATTTGTTTATTGAGATTATCAATGCTGCTAAATTTTATTTAATGGTTTTAGCATAAATAAGTTGAAAGATTTTAAATTGTTTAACATTTTATATGTAAGGTTTTAAGGAGCTGTCAAGTTTACGTTGTAAAAGTTCAAAGAACAATATTTATATTTAGATTGTTTTGTTACCACAGCAACAATCTGATCCTATGAGTTTAATCTTTTAATTTGAGCTCTGCTTGTTCACAAATACAAATTAGTAAACTACAATTATAGCTGATTGCTTTTTAGGTTGGCCAATTAAACTACTCCCACTCTCCCAGATTTCACTAAATCTAACAAAAAAGTGTTAGAGGTGCTGATGTTTTTAGCAGCAAGAGGGGCCCCTAAGTCAAATTCTGCTCAAGGCCTCATACAGCCTTGGACCGGCCCTGCATGATGAGTTAAATCTGCTGCACTGCGCAGAGATGCGTAAAAAAAATGAGGGATTTCATTTAATGCTGTTAATGTGGCTCTAGTAGCTCTTACAAGAAACGCCACATAAACTGTTTTGGTTGCTGGAGTTAATGGGACAAGATTTTCAGATATCTGCGCGGCTGTATGCATTAATTATTGGGAAGCTAGTTTTGGTTTCTGTGGGGCTGCTTTACTTGTCTCTAGTCATCCACTAGATGGAGCCAGGAAGCTGTGTTGTCCAGAGGGCAGTCTGAGGTGTACAGTTGTCACACCTGCAACCTACCTATCATCAGCCAGTGTTTAAGAGAAGCCTGTCACCAGTCCTTCGATGCCTGAGTGTTGTCATTCATGGTACTCTTTGCCTCTCAGTGTGTGCTCTCTCTGAGTTTTCTGAGAGTTTTACTCAAGCCTCCCTTGTGCTCTCCTTGTAGATTCTCAGCAGCTGTTATGAGTTTTATTGTTTCACCTCCAAGATTCTTCATAAAGAAACCTCTGGTTCAAAGATCTCGACTGGTGAGTGGTGACTAATCTCTTCCGGCTGTTCAAGTCTGTGCTACAACCTGCCCTCCAACAAAGTACCACTAACAAACCATCACCACCGCCCATTCTCCCTAGATCTCCTGGCTTCAGTTCCAATTCCACCTGGACTGGGCACTCCCTCTAGAAACCAAGCTCCAGCAGAAAAACCATCCCCCCTCTGGCGGATCAGATCCCATCTCACTAGTAAGGACTTCTCATTAATTACTCTTTCACCTTTAGTACAACTTACTCACCTGTCATGGAGTACCATCCTCATAGTCCAGATCTCCAGCCATCCCATGCCCCGGGCAGAGAAGATACATTCCAACTCTTTTTACATTAAACTTTATTTAACAGATTTTTTTCTGTATCTGTTTGTGGGTCAAACGATTAGCCTCAAATATGATATTAACTCTGGCAAGTGGACAAAGCATTTCATGTGGTTTGACGCATCGTGTAACCTGCAAAATAATGCTAAAAATAATAACATAAAACCAGCGTGATGCGTGACTACAAGGCGAGCGCGAAATCTCCTCACCAGGCTGAACCTGCATGATGAGGTTAGCGCTGGTTCGTTAACCACTAACTCATCGGCCAACCAGGAACACATACATGAACTTTATCAGTGCTGACAGAGCTGGGCGCTGGGCAGCGTGTTGAGATGGAAAAGCTGCACAAATTCTTTGTCAACAAATGTAAATCATTCTCACCGCTCCCTCAAAGCGCACCTCTGAAAGAGCGACTACAAGTTATTCCTGCTGTTCATATAACGTGGTGGGTTTAAAACTCTTTCCTTGATGTAGAGTTCTCTAAAGAATCATAATTCCTCACAGAGACTTGATGTAAATCTCCATGCAGGTCAGCCTGTGTCCAGTTTGAGTGAAAGGAGATGCCCACAAGCTTCTTAGGAAAGAAGCTGGGTTTGATAGATTTGAGATGGGCGATACTGAGAAAAAGGGATGAGACAATTTGAGTTACAGTGAAAAAGAGCAGCCGAGTCAAAGATGAAAGGAGAAATTTGGATGAGTGTGTGGAAGAGTTTGTAGCTTTAAATGGAGGCAGCTTATAATGAAAGTGAGGAGGGGAGATAGACAAAGAGAGTGAGAACAAAAGTTGCTCCTGGAGAAAGCACTGAGAGGGAGAGTGAAAGAAAACAGCTGGCAAAGAGGGCATGGAGGTTAGAGATGCTCAGAACTGGAGAAAGTGTGCCAAAAAGAAGGCTGTTCTCCTGTGAGAACTATGCTCATGTCCTGCTGCGGCATCACTCCACTGTCAGGTCCACCTTCCCTGGACACCCAGTGCTTGTCATGTTAATGGCCTGGAAGAAACACTGTGTCACTTTATCACCTCCATGCAATGCTAACATGGCCGCAGTTTTCTCTCCCAGCTTCCTCTCTGCTCCACAACTTCCTGCAAGTGACTAATTGATCCTGAGAGACCAACACAACCCTCCCTACCCTCCACCCCCCTATCCCACACACACACACACTGTCCACCCCCACCCCAACCGCCTGTCTCATGGGCTGATGAACAATGTGAGGAAAAGCTGCCGATAAAGCGGAAAAGAGAAAACCAGATGTGTGCCCGGCTCTGGATAATGTAGCCCACTGTCTGCTGCAGTGCTATCTCATTTCCCCACATAACAGCAGCATATCCACTTTGTAAAGGAAAGTCAGTCGGGCAAAAGGCGCCCGACTGACTTTGGCAGCTCCTTCTGCAGATAATGGCTGCATGTACATCATTCCTGTAGACGCAGGGTCAAGTCAGGAAAACCAGTATGTGGATACTTAATGAATTTTATTCAAGTGTGTGAGCCTCCTGTACCCACAATGCATTGCAGAAATGTTCAAACTTTTGAAATTGTAACAAATCTACACATTACAACCACGAACTTAATAGACTTTAGTGGTTTTGATGTGATGGATCAACAACATGCACATTTACACACCGACATCTTTGCCTATTTGTCTGTGTAATTAGCTCAACATCAGTCAGACTGGATGGATTTTCAAGTATTAATATAGATTCTCAACTGAATTTAGCTTTTGACTTGCATAGAATGTAATAGATTAATTTGAATTACCATATTTTCTGGACTATAAGTCGCATTTTGAGGGAAATTTATTTGATAAAATCCAACACCAAGAACAGACATGTCATCTTGAAAAGCAATAAAAATAGAATAGAGGCAACAACAGGCTGAATAATTGTACGGTATGCTAACGTCACATGACAAACAACGACCTGAGAACGTGCCTGGTAAGTTAGCATAAGTGAGTTAGCATTAAGAGTTATTCAGATAACTATAGCATAAATAACATGCTAACAAGTTTAACAAACCATCCGTGTCTCTCCAATCACTAAATCTTCATCCTCGGTGTCGCTTTAAAAAAACTTGGCTAACTCCAGAGGTAACTGCTACCACACACATTATCAACTCAGGCCTAGAGCGCCCTCCTACGGCTTAGTGTGAAAATAACATGTGATATGATAAAATGATGTGGTAATAATTTCACACATAAGTCGCTCTCCCGGCCAAAAGATGAAAAAAATTGCCATTTATAGTCCGGAAAATACGGTATGTTGCTTTTATTATTATAATAAATACTCTTATTATTATAAAAGTTATATTATTATGTTACTTTTATTATTACAAAAGTAACATACTGCAGCTTTAATATGCATTAAAGCATATTAATGCTGTAGTTAACGTCTACGGCCTTCCTTATCCTTCCTCAGCATCAAAGAAAATTCATAGCGCTCATTCTCTTTAGAATATTTCTATTATGCTCTATGAAACAAACCATTAAAAGGAGAATTTTATGGGAATAATTTTTAGCTCTGGTCCACAGAAAAATCTGTGAATTAACTGTGATTCAACTATGGTCCACTAGTTGGCTTTAGCCAAAGTTCATCTGGTCTATTACATGAAAACTCCACAGGTGTTCTGGTTCTGGTTCTGAGGATGCAGAGTAGGACCAAACATGGAGAAGCAGCATTCAGCTTCTATGCACCACAAATCTGGAACAAACTATCAGAAAACTGAAAAGATGCTGAAACACTGAGGTCCTTTAAACCCAGCTGGTTGGAGATGATTCTGAACCATAATAAATTAAACATTAATCAACATATTGATGTGTATGATTTTGGTGATGTCACTCATCAAAATGCATTGTTTGTTCAGTTCTTGACTGCTCTGTGTTTTTTTTATAACTTTGTAATTTTTAGTTTTTATTATATAAAGTACGTGCTGCTGAAATGTGACATACAAATAAACTTGATTGAATAAAGTTTACAGTTGTAATTTGATTTAAAGGTTGAAAAGGTCAACTTCTTTCCCAAACATAGAGAAGAAATGACGAGCTTATGCCTGAAAACATACACTAAACCGTTTCTCAGCAGAATGTCGCTGTATCTCCATTGGATCCGGCTCTTTTTGGTCTAAAGCCACAAAGCGAGGTGTTGTTTACTTCCCTTCATTGTGGAGCAGAAAGCCCCAGGATACAGATAAGTGGGGTGAAAGAAAATGCTTGAGAAAACAATAAATAAGATAAACAGAAAGAAATAGAGCTACTCCATTTTGAGGAGGAGGCAGCGTCGGTGGAAATAAGCCAAGTGAACAGACGGTTGGTAATGTACCTAAAGCAGGAGAGGATCCTCCTCCCTCCTTCCAGCTCTGGCCTTGTCAGATATGGTTATGCTTACTGGAGACACAGAGGGAAGAGGGTCAGTGCACCAGCGTGCCTCAGAACATCAACACGCCTGGGCTATGATAAGAACAGCGTCTGATTCATGGCTTACTCCGCAGTAATGTGTACAGATGATGCATGGTGAGTGAAGTAAAAATAAAGCTAGGATGCCGGACAGCCACTCTTCACCATCCAGCAGATTTTGTTGTTTCACTTCATTCAGGCAGGAATTAGGGAGGAAAACTCTGCAGCATAACACGATTTTATTTTAGGTGGAGATACTTTCTGGATCCTGGATTTTCTAAGTATTTGAGAAAAAAACACAAAAAGGAACAGAAAATTTGATTTAAACCTGAGATGTGTTTCTTAAAGATAATATTTAAATACCAAATAAAAGCAAATAATTATTGTATCGATTCATATATATAAGCTGTTTAACTGATTCACTTGAAGGAAGAGAAATACAGATTTACTACTCGCAATGTAATTTGTTTTTAGTTCATTAATTCAGAATCAGATGATCATTTATTGATCCACAAGGGGAAATTTATTATTAGCTGACAAAGTATTAAATATTAACAAATACAATCATAAGCAATATAGAATGAATAACAATTATTACATAAGTGTGATACTATAAGTAATTTAACTATGGCCTAAACAAAAATAAAGTCAGAAAATAAGTATTTACATTGAAATATGTTGATGTATAAATAGCACAAAGTGAACCTAAACTTAGATAATGAATTACTTATTAATGGATCAACTCTGATAACCCTGAATAAAACTCATTCAACTAGTGAACCAAATTGGAGTAAATGCAAAGTAAAAGTCGTTGGCCATCGATCTTGATGGAGGGAGACATGAAGACAGTTTTGGGGTTTGCAGCTATTTTTTAGCCTACATGCAAAAAGGCATGTAAAGTAAAATACATGAACACCGTTGTTATGACATCGCTTACCATTATTCTTTGGGAATGCTTTTCCTTAACAGGAACTGGGAACCTGCTAAAAGTGGATGAGAACATGGATGGAGTGAATTCAATCGTCTAGAAAAAGACTTGAGACTGGATCCAGAATGTTTTTCACACCAGACAGTCCAGTAGACTCGCTTCGAGTAAAGACCAAGCTGCAACATTTGTCACAAGGGACCCAAACCCTTTGAAAAACGTGTTCACCTGCTCGCCTGTGGGGGCGCTCAAACACTGATCAAAACAGCACAAAAAGCTCTGAAGAAGACCTGAGAGCTTTTTCTTTACAAAATCTAAAGAAAAAGGGAGCAGTGTCTGATTATAGTGGTTGGAGGATTTGTTTTTTGTCTTTGGCTAACGACCACGAGCCATTTTCCTGGTAGCTACATTCAGGTCTGTTTTGGTTATGGTTACCCAGAATGCCTTGCATTGTGGTCGACTGCCTGCTTTTGGAGAGGTCTCCGGTCCGCTTGGCATTCACATTCAAACCAAACCAAAGTTCACTTCAACTAAACCCTGACCAAGGTTTGTAGGCGGACCAGAGTTTGCTTTTTTGGTTTGGGTCAGAGTCCAATTATGCATTCACCTCTCCCCAAACAAACCAGATTTTCTAGATAAATGAATTAGAGTTCAATTAAAGTGGAATAAAAAGGGCTGGTGTGAACACCCTCTAAGAGATTCATGTGGTAGAATGGCCCAGTCATAGTCCAGTTCCAAATCTTCCTGAGATTCTTTGTCTTTATAATTGATGTTTTGATTCACTTGCCTTCCATTCTAGTGGTTTCTTCTACAAAGTGTAGGAATGTAATAAATGGTCCAACACTGCTTTTGGATAAGAAGGCCCAGTTTGCAGTGTACACTATAATTCAACCCAAAGTCGTTGTGTCAGGTTGAGGTCAGTACTCTGTGCTGGCCACTGAAGTTCCTCAAAGCCAACAAACCCAATGCCTGAAGATTAGGAAACTAACATTCTCCTGCTGACTTCCAACCAGACTCATCTATTTGGATTAGCAGGCAGAGACATTCTCCACGTCTCCTCTGGAGTTCAATGAAGGCGTCCTTACTACAACTAATGCTTTGGTGACGTAAAGTTTGGATGCTTAGACTTAGCAAATCATTCCATGAAGTTTTCTACAAACTGTTCTTGAGCTTATCGGAAGGAGAACAAACTTCTGAGACCAGCAGATGTTGCCTCTGTGGAAAGTCAGTGACCATGAATACTTTTGGAACACACTAATATCTCCTTTAAGTTATTGGCTTATTTCAATTTCAAATTCAGTTTAGCCTTAAATTCCTCTGAATATTTACTTTTTATCTGTGATTTTATCTCTTTCCATGTCATCATGTTTTCTTGATGCTTTGCCAGGAATTAAACTCTGGCTTTTTCCTCTGCCTTTCATCACAGCGTTCTATAAAAATTGTTGGATCAGTTGGAGGCATCATGTACCGTCTCAGGGCCACAGAAACGGCTCTCCTCTCCTGCTGCAGCTTTTATTAGGGCTGTTAATTACACAACTACTATTTCCACTAGGAACATAAACATCTGTAGCGCAAAAGGTGTTTTTCATTTCTTTGGATGAATCTGATAAATGCTTCATTTTGCACAGTCTGGTTGCAGAACCCCCCTCAGAAGAGTCCTGCAAGTGATTAAAGATTAAAGAGAAAAACAGAAAAGCTGGGTTGTGTGCAGAGGTTGGAACAGACGCCCTGTGTACAGAGGCTGTAGGCATAGATATGGAATCATGATGATTTCCCAACCTTGGTTCCTGTGATTTCCCCTTCCTGTCGGCACAGTGTCAAATGAAGGTCACTAGACTGCTCACATTCTAGTGACCTTCTCCTCCATTTCCTCCTGCAGATCTGTCACTCCATCCCCGTCCTCTCCTCCCAGGTCAGCTGATCTCTCCCCACGCCCCCATTTTTTTTATACACACCCTAATTGCTGAGACTTACAGAAAAATCCATTTCCACTAGCCAGTGAGGAGAGGCCCAATGTTTCACTAGTGTGTCTGATAGATGATGTGCAGACGCCATCTCACACCCCACTGCTTTTTATTGCACCTCAGAGTTGGTTGCCATTCACTGCATTTTTATGGCAAATAATAACAGGAAATGAAATAGCAATTCCCCCTGGTGTGTAAATCTCCAAGGACTTTAGAGGTGGGGGTTTGAGGGACCCAAACAGCTGGAGGACAGTCTTGTGTCAACAAGTTACTTTGGCTGAATGATTAGGTCCACTGCTGTCAAGTGGCCCCAGGCCCAATCCGACAAGCTAGACATGAAGGCTGTTTCTATCCAATCTCAGTTTTCAGCTTCTCAGCAAAACAACAGTGCTTATGGCTTTAATACTGCTGAGTAGACACTTTATCAGCTGTGTCTGAGAAACTCACCAACAATAACCCAGAGCATGCAGACGCTTTTAACAGGAAGCGACAGGACGACATGTGCAGAGGACGCGTGACTCCAGCAGCTTCACATGGGCCTCTGCCTTTTCAGAGACGTCCAAAGCGCTCCGCTCTGGAGAGATTTCACAGCCTCTGAACAGGGTGTGAAAACAAACACAGACTTTGACAGCTCTGAAAGGACAACACCTTGTTTGAGAGGGAAGGCAGAGAACAATCAGAGACAGTGTTAAGAGCCAAATAAGAAGGTTGACTACAACCAGTGGAGAGATGGTGTTTCAAGACAATAATAAAATATAACACTCTTCCAAAGATAAAAGCATTTCACATATATTTCCATGATCCTAAACCTTTTTTATCAGTTACTATGTGATTTCTCAATTCCTATTTATTGCATATCACCATCCTGAGCAGCTTTCCTCTGTTAACTGAAGCCAGCTACAAATTCTTACAGAACCTGCCATCTCTGATCCTCAGTGACAAAAATTCCTAAATTCTTTTTGAAGATAGTTATTAATCAAGTGTTTTTGAAATGCGAAAAACCTGGAGAAAAAAACAACATAAAAATAGCAAAATAAAGAATCCTTTTCAATACTAAACTTAAGATCACCAGAAAAAAACATTTAGGAAAACAACAGATATTTCACAGTGTTGGACAATGAAAAAATATAACTAATTATCACATTACTAGTGTTGTAGAACTCAAATATAACATTTTACATCTCATTTAGAAGGACAAAACTCTACCTATAATACTTACAATTGAATGACGTCAGAACAACTTCCATCCTCTGTAAAATGTGTGAGCTCATTAATAATCCCTTGTCATGACATATTTTTTTCAGAGGTTTCTCAATCTCAGCATAACTTGGAATGAAATGTCTATAATAGTTGTTTTTTTAAGGGAGAGGTAACGCCATACTCGTTTTCTTCCTGGAGATAGCTCTGCTCTTGGGGGAAATCACATGACCCAGGAAAGTCACAGATGGCTGCACAAACTGCAATTTGCTTTTTCTGACTTTTTTTTTTTTTTTTTGCTGTTTATAGCCATTTTATGCCAAAAAATTGACTAATTTCATGCTTTTAGAAACACACAGATCATGATTGGGAGCTGCCAATAATAAATTGTTCACATGTTGCAACAGAGTTTTCTGTGATGCTAGTTTTAAATGTGAAAGATTGTCCTTCAATGCTTGGATGAGATCCAGCTCATCTGCTAGACCTGTGGACATGTGAGCTGTGCAATGAAGGCATTGTAATGACATCACAATGGAAGTGGGAGAAAAAAGGTCTCAGATTGTCGGTCTGTAATCAACCATTCAAAAATGTGAAGCAGACTCTGTGCTTTGAACAAATTAAAGTCAGACGGAGTTTTTGGACATGAAGCCTTTTGGACACGTGTCTGAACATTCAATAGACAGAAATAGTTTGAAAATGAGATCTCTGGCCAGGAGATTCACTGGACAACAGTTAGAAAACAGAAACTGATGTAAGTGAAACTCCCCGGTGAACAGGTCAACTACTTCCAGAGCAGTTGTTCACTGATTGTTGAACCTGATGCTCCAGTGGAACGAATTGTTTTCCCAGACAGTGGAGCATGAGGCAGGGATTTTTCATAATCAATGATTGTGCAGCCCCAGAATCTATAAGAAAATTTAGATGGGTTCCTGCAACAAACACAATGAGCATGGGTAAGATTTCATGTGCTTCATTTGTATATTTCACATATGTGTTGTGTGTGTTGCTACTTGCGATTTGCTGAACCAGAGGTTGCTCCAACGGCACCAGGTCTAGTCAGGTGGAATACCCTCCACAATGTCCTAAATCCACCTCTAAAAGGAAAGACTTGACCCCCCTGGGGAAGCCTCCCTGGTTGCCATCAAATCTTCCTCCTCGGCCTCTGTGCAACCTCAGTCCTCCTGGTCGTGGTCTGAATCGTCTCTGGAAGCGTCTCTGGCCCAATGTCCTTGTTGTCCACAGATAAAACAAACATCAGGCAGTGTGTTGCTTTGTGACTGCCAATACTGTCCTTGCTGTCCATACTGTCCATACTGTCCTTTGCTGTGGCTGTGGATGTTCAGGGCAGCCTGATGAAGCAGAGTGAGTTGTCAGAATTGTGCAGTTGGGCTCTTCAACCTTACAGTTCATACATGGCCCACTGAAGATCAGATGAAGCAGGTTTTGTAGAATATCCTGTTGTTTTCAGAATCTGGGGTGAAAACATCCTTGTCCTTCTCGCCCTTCCAGGGGCGGCATTGTTTCTTCTTCAGACTTTGGTTGGGGGCTGTAGGGATAATAGTCATCAATGTCCAAAAAAAAAGGATTTTTCCTCAGTGAGGCTAATGGTTGGTAAGGTGGAAGGACTGGATAGAGCTTAGTGACGTCAGGTGAACTGGTTGGTGCCGCTGGGAGCGAGCTCATCACAGCAGGTTGGGAGAGAGAAAAACAGTCATTAGTTTTCTGATTTTTCTTATCTTGTTCAGCTGATTTCTCATGTTTTTTTTTGTTATTGTGCTTGTTTTTTTTATTCCTGTTTCCAGACTCTGAGTGTATCTGTGTGTTTTTGCATTATTTGTAAATGGTCGAGTGAGATTTTTTTTTTTCAATGTTTCAGCAGCTGTTGTTTCAGTAGCTGTAATTTTCTATCAAAAAACGTGGGTTCAAATAACCCATGATTAGGAAATCCAAACTTATGCCATTGTGACAAATACTGAACACATGATTCCCCGTTCTCTAATTGTAATTCTGAAAACCTCCTATAATTTAAAGCGTTTATTTACAATGTTTATCCGAATCCTCAGTCTAAATTAATAGACCTAGGGGAACTCAGTCTGAATCGACAGACCTACAGGACTTGGTCTAAATTGACAGACCTACACCTCAGTCTAAATAAATAGATCTACAAACCTTAAGATGTTTTGCAGCCCCTCTCAGCTCTGTCTCTATCCTGTCATGGCTGATCCAACCCGGTGGAGCATCAGAAGAGTCCTCTTTCTCTCCGAAAGGTTTGGAGGAAAACCAGTTTGAAGGTTTGGTGATCAGCCCTCTTCTGAGGTCCACCGACTTGGACGAACCAGCGCAGGTCCCATCTGGGGTGCCAAACTGTGAAGAGCACAATTCAGAGACTGAGGTCCAGACAAAAGTCAGGGAGCAAAAACAATCTTTAATACATCTGCAGACGGAGAGCAAAAAATACACTGCATTAGGTGACAAATCATTCTGCTCTAACCAACTCAGAGTTACATAGTTGCTTTATTCACCTCTCTCTGCTAACAGGCAGAGACTCAATCTTCAAGGACCAAACAAAAGAAGCAAAGGAAAACAGACGGAACAGTTCAACCTTATACGCTCATTCACTATCATGTCTACGGGATGTGAGAACTAAACACTCTATCTCCATGCAGGGAAGACCACAGGAAAAACAGCAAGTTCCCAAATAACCCGTCTTGGAAACTTCAATAGACACATCTTGTTCAATTAGTTTGTACACCCTCTGCAGCTGCACAAAAAAACATCTTGACTATGTTACTGTATGATGCAAATGAAAGATTTTCTCTTTAAAGAAAAATCTACTTCACACTCTTCATCGACAAATCATAACATCAGGGTACATTATAACGGAACAGTGTCATAATAAAAAGTGGTTGACATTAAAGCATCAATTGAAAGGTGATGCTGGAAGCTGTTGCTATGACAACTACTTATAATTCTGTTGCTAACCATGTTCAGACCTGCAGGGGCCTTTTGGCTGAAATGGCTTGAGGAACTGATAGGATGAGTCCAAATACCTTCTACATATTTCCATAGAATTGTAAGAACTGAAAGATTATTAAAAATGTGATTTTCAAAGATTTGTGCTGCTTTCATGGTGCTTCGTGTTATAAGAATAACATTTGTATAAAGATTAGGATGATATGAATTTGTTTCAGTTACATGTATTTATTGGACTAGTGCTAAACAAATGTAATCTCTTTTTTAAAAATATCCTGATCTGAATGAAATAACTGATTTTTTGGTGTTGAAACTTTGAAGCAGGAGCTGAGGCCACCAGTAAGGACAAATATAAATGTCTCATCAATAAGAAGTTGATATACATTTGGACACAAATGTACGGATGATAATAATGATATAAACTGCACTGTAATATATACGATATTGATAATATATGAGTAATTCTCACAGTGATTAAATTTGATCATACTTTAACTGCTGCTATTTATTTTGTTTTAGTTGTAGATCAGATAAAAATGTGTTCAAAAAGTGGAAGTTGAGTCCTGGTTGCGGTTCCTCTCCGCAACCATAAAATAAAAAGCTAAGCTCCAACAGAAATGTCAGACTGAATAGCTTCTGCTACCCAGAACTGCACGGACAGAAAAACAAAGAAAGCTGCAAGGACCTTTATTTGTGATGTTGGAGGATTCCACTGCCGAGTCTGCAGCCTCATTCATCCAGCTTTTCTCACACCTGGATGACACTCGGTACCACCCGGCTCAGCTGGAGCGAACACGACGCTGTCCAACACCCGGATCACATCCAGGCTGATATCAGCAGCCTCGGTGACGCCGCGCCGCAACAGGGCACTTTTGTAGCGAGCAGCGGTGACCCGCCGGCCGACCTCAAGGTCACAGCAGGCCTTTAGCTCGGCGCGGCCACCTCCTGTCACCGGGAGCAGACGCCTTAGGAGTTGGCTTGTCACCAAGATGCAAATGAGAACTGGGCCCGGCTCAGCTTTTCCTTCAAACCAAATTAGAACTGGCTTTGTTTTGACTTTCAAATCAGTCCGCTGACCTGTTTGTCAGAGCTGCAGAGCCAGCAAAACCCGCTCGTATCAAGATCTCAGCAGTAAAAAAAATATCGTAACAGAAAGAAATCTTGGCAACGATTCCACTCCATTGCCTGCTCTGATGTTCTTCTACATTCGGATTCCTAAAACATTCGCGTTTGCCTGGACAGAGAACAACCATGGACAAGCAAGAACAGTAAATGCTTTTTCTTTTGTTTATCTGACAGCCCACTCATTATTAATTTTACTGAAAAAAAGATTCTTCTCCCAGGAAAGTCCTAGTCAAAATGTTACCATCCAAACCAAAAAAATAAAAAATAAAATAAAAAATTATATCAAATTAAATTTTCACTCACACAAAAATACTATTAAGCATGGCACACATATGAATCAATTTAAAGGCTAAAACAAAGAAAGTACGCGTGAAGAACTTGAACCAAATCCAAAACCAACTATAAGAAGAAAGTCAGTATGAAGTATTGAATGACTGAGCTTCTTTAGCAAGCTTCCCGTTTCATCAACAGGAGCATCTTTGTTTTCCTGCCTTCTTCATTTGAGGAGTGAACCAGTGGTAACTGGTTTCCTATTGTGTTCTGCTGAATGTCTGTTCCCAGTCGATTCCTCCACTGTACCTTCCAGGGTCTCCTCCAGAGTCTCCTGGTTGCTCCTCTGCTGCTCCCTTGGATCCTCCATCATGGGTTCACCTCAATTTATCTCAGACAAAAGGAACACAGATCATCCAGCCAAACTCAGGCCAACTCTAACTTTCTCCTCAGATCGTCTCCAATCCTCTGGAATTGTGAGATTTTCCTCCTCAGGTCACCACTTGAGGCTCTGTTCAAACCCAGTGGTTAAGTCCACTCACCCTGACCAGCTTCATTCTTTGTGTAATAAAATCGTTAGCTGTGTTTCTCTTAGAAATATGCACAAAACTTTGTTGACATTCCACTAAATTCAAAAACACAATTTCACAATTGCCATTTCCATTAAAAAAGAAATGCAGATCAAGTCAAATCTGAAAAAGTTTGTTCATGTGAAAAAACAATCATCATCCTACCACTTCCTGTCGTTTTCTTTGTCATTTCCACCAGCAGTAACATCTGGTTGTTAAATGCCTGACTTGTAAAGAGAAAGAAGCGTTTCCATGGCAGTTTTGCAAAACAAAATGTCAAATTGCTTAATATGTGGAACAGAGCTACTGTTGCTGGACGAGAGAGAAAATACCACTTACTGACCGTCTGCCTTCATCATCACGTTTCTCTGTTGCTCCTCGTTCATAGGAGGTTTGTTAAACTTTTTGGCCACAATGCAAAATGATATGTTTGGCGTAAAAGCAACACAGCTCATCACCTTGAACCTACCATCCCCACTGTCAAACATGGTGGTGGCAGCATCATGGTTTGGGGCTGGTTTTCTTCAGCAGGGAAGATGGATGGAGCCAAATACAGAACCATTCTGGAAGAAAACCTGTTGGAGTCTGCAAAAGACCCGAGACTGGGACGGAGATTTGTCTTCCAATATAAAACAAAATCTACAATGGAATGGTTCACAAATAAACGTATCCAAATGTTAGAATGGCCAAGTCAAAGTCCAGACCTGAATCCAATGGAGAATCTGTGGAAAGAGCTGAAAACTGTTGTTCACAAGCACACACATCTTTTTGCAAGGAAGAATGGGCAAGAATTTCAGTCTCTTGATGTTGGTTTTGTCCATCAGTCTCTTGATAGACAAAACCAAGCGACTTGCAGCTGTAATCGCAGCAAAAGGTGGCGCTACAAAGGGGGCCGAATAACATTGCATGCCCGATTTTGCAGTTTTTTATGTTAAAAGTTTAAAATATTCAAAACATTTCATTCCACTTCACGATTGTGTCCCACTTGTTGATTCTTCACAAAATAATAAAAATTTTAGATCTTTATTGTTTGAAGCCTGAAAAGCAGCAAAAGGTTGAAAAAGTCAAAGGGGACTGAAAACTTTTGCAAGGCACTGTAAATGTTCTGGTTTCTTCTGCAGGAAAATTACAAATTGTACTTTTATATAAACACTCCAAGGCAGCAAAGGCTTTGCTAAAACAAGCTGAAACGGATCATGTTATAAAGTCTAACACTGTGTCAGTTCACAAAGTAAAAACTGGAGTTGTTTAAAATATTGAGCTACTCTAAGACAGATTGATCAGTGGTTTACAGATTTTACAGTCCATGAAGTTGGAATGATAGATTTCTTTTACATCTTGTGAAATGAAAAAGTTATTTGTTACCAATTTGGAGTTTAGTTTTTCAAAACTATTGATCAGAATCTTCCCAGCATTTCCACTGTGAAAGTCCAACCACTATAAAAATGAGAAATACACAATGTATTGCCAACCTGTCAGTATCATTGTTCAGACGTCATTAACATCAACATGTAACAGTAGAAGTTTTGAATTTGCACTGCAATTCTGGAAGTGTTTACAGAACTTCCTCATAATAACGGCATTCGTCTCAATAAGTCACTTCAGCAGTGAACCTCCAGAACTCCCTACAGAGGCTGATGAGATGTGCCTCAACTCATTTAACATTACAGAAAAGTTATGCCATGTTTTTGAATTGTGACACTTTTACTTGTTAGCACTGCAGTACACCTAACTGCCACAGGAAGTAAGAAAAGTATCAGCTTCTTTATTTATTAGACAGAAAATGTGTAAAACAAGCAGCAAAGGTCTGAAGATGGTGGTGTGTTGGACTGACTTCCTCCATATGTGGGCCGTCGTCCACTGTACCTCTCACCCCACCAAACTTTAAACTTTTATTAAATATTGGTTCAAGAGACAATAGTAACTATAATGTTACCATTACATAATCAGTGTGTCAACAGACCATACAGAAAAACAACCAGATGATTTTCTTTCTTGTGTAGAAGCTGCAGCACAGCTAGCTAATACAGGAATTTTGAAAAGAAACAACTTAAGTTTAAAAGCTCTGAATAACACACAGCTTTTTTCAAATTTAAAAAGCTCATGAGCTTCAAAGTACGTGAATTTGTTCCATTTAGTAATTTTTCCACATGGCATCTGTCCGTCATCCTATATGCTCTGGGCCAGAGGTCAGTCTCCAAAACTCACTGGGTGAGAGGTTAAGGTGAGGTCTATGTGTTAACCATTTATGTAAAGAAATAAATTACATTAATAAATATGTCGAACCCGTTAGTGGACACTAACAGCATCCCTCCCTTCGGTTAGAGACGAGAAGAGCAAATCCCACCTCAAAAACACAATATGTGTATTTTTTTACTCCAGGCTGAGATGAGATTTCTTGTTTTTTCTGTCGCTGGTGCTATATTTGTCATCTCATAATATAGCAGAGAAGACTCCAGCTCAACAGGGAGATGCAGCCTTGCACAAATAAAACTGAATCCAATGTTACAAATTGCAGAGGCAGCACAGGAGACAACTATTAATTTGTGCTGTTGTCGTTATCTGCAGAGTGAGGTAGCCTCTGTTCTGTTTGCTATCATTGCTTTTCCCACTTAATTTCTTCATTTATTTCTCCTCTAAAGGTTAATTACTTATAGAAAGTTAAGGATTAGGGATCAACAGAAAGTAGTCATTGATCTCTACCTCTGCAATGTCACACTCTACACACTGAAACAGAGGTCTGGTGATTATCTGCGCATATCATCCAGTCCTCCTCTGTTTTCCTCTTGCTTTTCTATTTTTTACTGGCACACTCTTCCCTTTTAGCAACCAAAATCTCATTATCACAAATGTGACTCTTCATAACCAGGGCCACAGTTTCTGCTGTTCCTTTCCTCTTTAGCTTAATTTGTTTGTATTTTTTAGTTTCTAAACTCTGGTGAGTGCCAAGCAAGTCAATACCTCAACTTAAATAGTGTTGTTGCGCAACACCTCCCCCGCTCCCTTTCTTCACTCTCTACTCTCGCAGTCTCTGCTTCCTCTTCTGAGAGGGGAGAGCTCTCCGTCTAACGGGTGAATTGGGTTTCCTAAATCTGCTGTGAACTCTCATGCACCCTCCAGGACCCTGCAGAGTGTGTCGAGCTGGTCCAGTGTTCCACGTCCGGGATAAAAACCACACTGCTCTTCCTGAATCCTCTCCAGGACCCCTGAGTAGACCTTGCCAGGGAGGCTCTATAATTGGAGCAGGGTCCCCCTGTTCAAAAAGTCTGCCAATCCAGGGGAACTATTCCCTATGTCCATGTGATATTGCAGAGTCGTGTCCACCAACATAACCTTACAACATCCAGAGCCTTAAGGAACCCAGGAAGAATCTCGTGGCCCTGCCACCGAGGAGTTTTTTGAACCACCTCACAAGAGACTGGACAGCCCGACCCAGAGGACCCAGAGTCCCCAGGCTCAGCTTCCTCAATGGAAGGCATGTTGGTAGGATTGAGGACGTCTTCAAAGTATTCTGCCCATCGGCCCACAACATCCCGAGTTGAGGTCAGCAGCACACCATCCCCACTATAAACAGTGTTGGTGCTGCACTGGCACTGCTTCCCCCTCCTGAGACGCCGGATAGTGGACCAGAATCGCCTCGAAGCCGTGCAGAAGTCTTTCTCCATGGCCTCTTCAAATTCCTCCCAAGCCAGAGTTTTTTCCTCAGCAACCACCCGAGCTTCGGCTGAAGGTACCCATCAGCTGCTTCTGGAGTCCCACAGGCCAAAGAGGCCTGATAGGACGCCTTCTTCAGCCTGACAAGCATCCCTCACCTGATGAAGGATGTTTTTTCTTCCTTCAAGCTTGACTAGAGAAGTGGAAGAAGGGTTTTGTAAAGAGTCAGAGCGCCCTCAGTGGCTGCCAGAGGAACTGCAAAAGCAAAATGAACTTTTTTCAAGGAGCTTTTCCTTATTAAACGTTTTATTTGCTTTCTGTTTAAACTTGCAGCAGAAGATGAGCAGTTCAGTTCTGTGAACTCAGCACAAACACATTGATCTGTACAAGCTTTAATGGCACACCAACATACCTGACAGTATATGATGTGTTTCAGTTAGCAATGAGCAAACAGCATGGCTGCAGTTGTCACATTAGCAGAGCGATAAAGGCATGGTTGGCTTTAAGAAAAACTCGGCTTGTAAGAAATATAACTTATCACAATATGCACTCCATCGAAAGCTTCTAGCAAATAATTATGCCGTTAAAAATTTGGAAAGTGGTTTTGAGCATTGAATAGATAAATTATGGTGTAAAAACAGTAATATCAGAGCATATCACAGGTAATTCACACAATCACTGAACAGAAAAGAGAAAATGGCATCACTCCCAGCAGGACTTTTTTAGGGAGTTTTTCTATCGTGTTCCCCTCTTGGTTTATCAGACCTCCAGCTGTGACTTCACCAAAACGGACACCTGGAAGGGAGAAACAAAACATCAGAACATTAAATGAACTGAGTAGCTCCAGATGAGATGCTTGCTGTAGAGATGTGGCCAAAAGGTATGAATTCCTCAAACTGTTTCACATTTTGTCTCATTACAATGATGAACTTTAGTATCTTATGATTTTATGCGGTATCATGTTTTCCAGCCACTTAGTGACATTTACAGAACAGTAACTGTGTTACCTTCAGCTGTTATAAAAATGCTGCATTTATTAAACAGGATGGAAAAAAAGGTTGACTTCATAATATGATACTTTGAAATCAGGCCTCTGTCTCTTTAAGAAGCTCCTGCTCTTTGTTCCATCTGCCTCCAGATTACACCACAGCAAAGCTCCTCCATAATGCAGTTTGCAATCTTCTTAGAAACATTGCACTGGGTTAAAGTGGAGCATTAAAAATAAAATCTTCAAATATTTTTTACATCAAATCTGATTTATAATTTTAATAGATTTTTATTCCATTAGAACAAATTACAAATAGCAGAAAATATCTTAAAAAAATGTATTTTCCTTTGATGCATTATACTAACTACTGCTTAGAGCAACGCTGGTAAAAATGTTGTTCAAGGGTCATTAGAGACGCCATGTTGGGATGACTTCCTGGAGACGGAGCTTCGGGAAGAGTAGGATCTTCTTAATCAATCAATCAATCAATCAAATTGTATTTGTATAGCACATTTCAGCAACAAGGCATTTCAAAGTGCTTTACATCATAAACACAAAACACAAAGTCATGAACATAGAATAAACAATACATTGATCCATATTACATTTCAAATACAATTCTCAACAGCTGTGTTTTTAGTTGAGATTTAAAGGAAGTCAGGGTTTCAGCTGTTTTACAGTTTTCTGGAAGTTTGTTCCAGATTTTTGGTGCATAAATGCTGAAAGCTGCTTCTCCTCTTTTGGTTCTGGTTCTGGGGATGCAGAGCAGAACCAGAACCAGAACCTGAGAGTCTAGCAGGTTGATACAACAACAGCAGATCTTTAATGTATTGTGGTGCTAAACCGTTCAGTGATTCATAAACTAACAGTATTTTAAAGTCTATTCTTTGAGCTCCAGAGATCCAGTGGAGGGACTTTAAACTGGTGTTATGTCTCTATCTTCCTGGTTCTAGTGAGAACATGAGCAGCAGCTTCTGGATCAGCTGCAGCTGGAGGATTGATTTGTTGGACAGGCCTGTGAAGACGCTGTTGCAATAATCAATGCGACTAAAGATAAATGCATGAATGAGTTTCTCTAGATCTGGCTGAGACATTAGTCCTCTAATCCTGGAGATGTTCTTCAGGTGATAGAAGGCCGATTTTGTTACTGTCTTTATGTGGCTCTGGAGGTTCAAGTCCGAGTCCATCACTACTCCCAGGTTTCGGGCTGATCTCTAGTTTTTAGTTGTAATAACTGAAGCTGTGCATTGACTCTAGATCAGTAGCTCTAGATCTATAGCTCTACATCGTTCCTCTTTAGGTCCAAAAATAATGACTTCAGTTTTGTTTTTGTTCAGTTGGAGAAAGTTTTGGCACATCCACACATTTATCTGTTCTAAGCATTTATTCAGTGATTGGATGGGGTCAAAGGTCACCTGGTGACATCATAATGTAGAGCTGAGTATCATCTGCATAGTTATGGTAGCTAATATTATTTTCCTGTTATAACCTGAGTTAGTGGGAGCATATAAATATTGAATAAGAGGGGTCCTAGGATTGAACCTTGGGGTACCCCACATGTGACCTTTGACCTCATTGATGAGAAGTTTCCAATTGAAACAAAGAAATCCCTGTTCTTTATGTAAGATTCAAACCAGTCGAGCACCGAACCGGAGAGTCCAACCCAACTCTCCAGTCGATTCAGTAATATGTCAAAAGCTGCACTGAGGTCCAACAGAACCAACACCGTGGTTGTCCCACAGTCCGTATTTATATGGATGTCATTGAATACTTTGACTAGGCCAGTCTCCGTGCTGTGGTGAGCACGAAAACCAAATTGGAAAGAGTCAAAGCAGTTGGTCATCATGAGGAAACAATTTTAATTGTTTACACAGTTTTTTCAATAACTTTACTGATGAATGGGAGGTCAGAGGTCAGAGGTCGGCCTGTAATTCTGCAGTAGTGATTTATCCAGATTGTTCTTTTTTAGCAGTGGTTTGATAACTGCTGTTTTCAAAGCCTGGGGAAAACGCCTGATGTGAGTGAAATGTGTGGGTAGGACATCCAGACAGCAGGAGCTTGAACTTAATTGACTTATAATTTCTTCTGGGGTTTTATAATTAAGTGGTTGAAAGTGGGTCATTTTTCCTGTATTAGTTTTGTTTGGGTTCAGCAGTGGTTCTGGCTGTAGAGTGGATGTGCAGATTAATCCTCTGATTTTTTGGATTTTCTCTGAAAAGAAGCTGGAAAACTTGTTCCAGGCAGCATTAGATTGGAGTTCAGGTGGTAACGTCATAGGAGGGTTTGTGAGCCTGTCAACTGTTGCAAATAAAGCTCCAGCATTGTTAATGTTTTTGTTTATGACATCTGCACAGAAAGCCTCCCTTGCATGTTTTAGTGTTGAGTGATAGTTACATAGTCTTTCTTTATAGATGTCATTATGAACGTGAAGTTGACTTTTACGCCATTTTGGTTCTGCCCTGCAGCAGAGTTGTCTTGCAGCATTTCTCCATGGGGATTTCTTCCTACCAGTCATAACATTTACTTTAATTGGGGCAATGGAATCAATGATATATGAAACTTTAGACTGAAAATCATCTACCAACTGATCTACATCATTACAGCTTAAGGGTGAGGAAGAAGAGTAGATTGGATGAAATGTTTCTGCTGTGTTTTCTGTGAAAGAACGTTTTGTGACAGTAGCTGTTTGTCCAAGTGAGTTAAAGGATAAAGAACCTTCAAAGATAACAGCAAAGTGATCTGACAAGGCGACATCAGTTACAGAGACATTGGAAATATTCACATCCTTACTGATAACCAGGTCCAGTGTGTGACCTTGAGTGTGTGTTGCTTGTTTGACATGTTGTGTTAAACCAAAGTTTTCTAAAATATTAAAAGCTTTTTTGCTCCTCTGTCTTGGGGTTTGTCCACATGAATGTTGAAATCTCCAACAATTATTAAACAATCATAATCAATGCATATGATTGATAGATCATTCAAGTCAGTAAAGAAATTTTCCACGTATGTTGGAGTTTTGTATAAAGTTAGTGTCAAAGTTCGTTTGTAGCCTTTAACCTGAATTCCAAGATACTCAAAAGAACTGAAATGACCCAAAGAGATTTTACTGCAGTTTATGGTTTTCTTAAATATAGAAGCCACGCCTCATCCTTTTTTATGTTTTCTATCCATCCATCCATCCATTTTCCGTCACCCTTCTCCCTAACGGGGTCGGGAGTTGCTGGTTCCTCTCCAGCTGCGTTCCGGGCGAGAGGCGGGGTCACCCTGGACAGGTCGCCAGTCTGTCGCAGGGCAACACAGAGACAAACAGGGCAAACAACCACACACACACACACACACCTAGGGAGAATTTGGGAAGGCCAATTAACCTCACAGTCATGTTTTTGGACTGTGGGAGGAAGCCGGAGAACCCGGAGAGAACCCACCATGCACAGGGAGAACATGCAAACTCCGTGCAGAAAGACCCCGGGCCGGGAATCGAACCCAGGACCTTCTTGCTGCAAGGCAACAGCGCTACCCACTGCGCCACTGTGCAGCCCTTATGTTTTCTATTCTCGCTTAAAATATTGTAGTTAGGAGGCGCTGATTCAATTAGTACAATTTGGTCATTATCGTCATTCAACCATGTTTCTGTCAAAAACATAACATCAACATTATACTCAGTGATGAAATCATTAATTAATAGAGCTTTAGCACAGAGTGATCTGGTATTTCAAAGATCTACTTTAAGTGATTTGGAGGCCAAAAGATTTTCACTCTGAGGTTCGAATTAGGACCGCTGTATTTCATATTTCTGTTTTTTGTAAATTTTCTTGTAGTGATCCGGACAGGTAATGTCCTGTTCTGCAGTACCCGGGGGGCCAGACGCATTCTGGAGGAAGACGGGTGTAAAGATAATATCTGGTCCCCGGCCTCAGACCTCAGAAACACAGAGTGATGGATCCTCTGGAAGGTCAGGTGGCTTAAATGAAGTGAGGTCTGCTGCTGAGTGCTAAGGAGAGACGTGCCGAGGCGAACCTGTTGATTCATTCCATCTGTAAATTTAAGAAACTCTGGCCCGGAAGACATTTCTTCATTGGTATCTATTGAATCCTGTGAATGATTGGAGGAGCAGAGAGGGAGGGGGGAAGCAGGGAGGGAAGCAGTCGCTCCGTCTCCAGTCGATTTATCAGCTTGTTTTGGAATATTGTGTTCCTGATCCGGGGAGCGTTGCATCCTAGTCAGACATCCTTGAACCTGTTCTTCTGACGCGATGATCCTGTTGCTGTCCTTGTTGATAAAATGGAAAAGGTTTGCAGTGAATAGCTTTATCCTATGTTTATTAAGATTGCATCATCCTCCTCCAAAAAGGTGAAGCAATAAGCACTTTTGGGACACCTTTTGTTTTCCTGGTGGTCGCTTTGTCCTTTGGGGGATCGATGTGTTGGTCTTGCCTCACTGTTGATGTTTGAAGGCGAAGTTTCACTCAGAGGCTCAGGCTGGAGTGCAGAAAATCAGTTTTTCAGTGGGATTCCCAGAGTCAGAATGTTTTGAGGCTCTTGCTGGTTGCTTTGTCTCTGGGAGCGGGGTCGGTGGAGGCATCTTGGTTGCAGCTACTTCTTTATCTTTCTTTGGCGGAGCAGGTGTTGAGGTTGAAGGTGGGTTTCGGCTCAGAGCCGGCCACGCTGATTCGACCAGGTGCGGGGTTGTTCCTGATAGTCGTCTCATCGGATCCGCAGTGCCAGACTCCCGTTTCGGCTTGGCACCCAGAGCATTCCAGGGTGAGCTGCTCGGTGCAGGGTGCATGACCTCTCCGTTGATTTGAGGAAGGGTCGTCTCATTTCCACAGGCAGCGTTGATCTCAAAGTTCACCTCCAGCAGTTTGATCTTCTTTTCTATAGACTGAAGTCGTTGTATAATACTGCTCATGTCCTTGGGGTCAGCCAGAGGCATTTTGCCTTGGTTTAACGTGGAGGTAAAGAAAAGTAAGGTGAAAATAAAAGTAAGAAAATCCCCCAGTCCTTAGGTTTGGAGCAATCCAGTTAAGATGTCAATAATGTATATGTAACTATAAAAACCATCACTTTAAAAATAATTCACAGGCAGAGTTATCAGTAAGAATGAGAGAGAGCAGGATGAGCTGTTCCTCCTTCAGCAGTCAAAAGGAAAATAAAGAGACAAAGGGCCAATTTCAAGGTGTTAAATTTAAGTCGTATTTGATATATAGTATTTTTATAACAACTGAAAGAAACATAGTTACTTGATTGTGTTATAAAAATTATACTGGCCCTTTAAATATTGAAAACTATCCTCTTCCTCATATTACTTGTTGTAGATCTATGAAAGAAATTCTAATAAAAGGTTTGTGACTGGAAACATGAAAGATGTGGAAATGATCCAGTATTGGCCGTCATCTTAATGTCAGTCTGATCTCTAAGTACTGACCATCCGATGTAGCACTGGCACAAGTTTTCATGGGACGTAGCCTGCTTGATGAGGAGCTCTACTTGTGTTGGGACATCCAGCGTGTCATCGTGAGAAAAGTCTCGCCCTGAAAACATAAACTATGCGTGAGTGACGAGATGTGGAGATTGGCTCCTCAGAGCCTTCAGGTGGTTTTGTTGTACAGTAGTGTGTTGAGGAAAAACCGAGCTGTGATCGTCCAGTTTGGGTCTGTTCTGAGTCCAGAACCCACCTGTGAGTTTGTCGCGTACTCGGTTGATAATCTGAATGGCTTTCTTGTTGAGAGCCTCTGGCTGCACAAGGCCATCTCCAACTTTAAAACACAAACATACTGGGATTAATACACTGATCTAGAAAATTACAGTCTGTTTGCAACACAACAACATTCATGTGGAGCTCCATAGAAACAGATGGACTCACTGAAGGAGTGTATGGATTCAGGCACAGTGGTCCCAGGTTTCTTGTGCGTGGTCTCCCCCAGGTCTATGCCATCCAGCGCCTCTGCATATGACAACATTTAAAGGTTTAGTTGTGTTTTCTGCTAAAGCGGAGTCATTCTCTCTGCAGTCTACATGCTACTGACCCACTGACTGGCCGGCGGTGTACGAGTCGGTCCTGGTTCGGGAACGCTTGGTGCCTTTGGTGTTTGCTGTGAGACAGGTTTTCATGAATGAAATACAAATGCCTCTCAGTCAGTCAGTCAGTCACTCTCAGACTGACCTTTGTTCGCCTTTGTGTGGCGAACAAAGGTGGCTGGGCAAAGTAAGAGTTCATCTATTAAATTGACTAAAGATGAATACATAAACTAAAAGCTGGAGTATAGACATTTTTATAAGCGATTTTGTGAGCCTCCCTCTTTATTGTTAGCTTGTGTATAATTCCAGATTCTTGTATATCTTTTCTTCAGGTTAACTTAGAATTATTGTTACAAGTTAATTTCCTAAACTACTGAAAAGTAACTGTTAGGAATGCTCAATTATGAAAAATTGGACTGATGTTGCTATCTAATAGTAAAACTGGTGTTATGCTAGATTTACCAATATTTTACAGATTTTTAAAATCCGATTAGTTGATTAATCGTAAGGACAATCTATAGATTACTCGATTACTAAAATATTTGTTTACAACAGCCCTATTATTTTGTCAGAAAATTCGTTTTTTATTGTATGTATCCTACTATTAACGATTAATTGATTATTGAATTAATTGACAATTATTTCAATTATCAATTAATCAAGATTAGTCCGAATATTTTTTTCAGTCCTAGAATATTACCAATTCACTTTGACACAAAAACTGTTGAAATAAATTAAAATCTGCAAACATGTTAATATGGGAACTTGTTCAGCAGCCGCAGTCATCTACCGTGTTTTTATTGGTGTGTGTCAAGAACAGCTCAATGGCTCCTTACTGTCCATGAGCCTCCAGTTGAGCAGCGGGTCGTAGACGAAGGCCTCCAGGACGGCCATGACGCTGTCCCTGTGCTCCCTCAGGACCTCCATCACAGTGTGGCAGGTGATCCTGTAATTCCCATCCAACCCCGTCACCTACACACACATGCAGATGGAAAAACAGGGTTTTTGGTTTAATGGTGAGTGCTAAATAGGAATTGAGATGCTTTGACTTAAATTCTGACCAATTTTACTTCATTTTAAATAAATTTTCTTCTTCATTAAGAACAAATCAGAGTTATACATTTTGTTAAAAACAGAAAAACAAACAAAAATAGGATTGATCTCAAGTTTTCTTCTGCGGGAAGCTGATATTTGTGGAAAATTATGTATTTTTTGGACCCTAAGTTTCTACTTTCTTCACACTCTTTGAACCATGCGTCTTATAGCCTGCTGTGGATTTTCTGTGGGTTTTTCTTCAACCACCTGGGGGCTCTTTAGCAGGAAGTGAATCATTGGAAGTCAAAATTGGAAATCGAAGAAAGTGTTGATTTTCATTTAAAAGAAGCACAAGTTGGCTGCAGTCACGATGGAGAAATTTCTTCAAACTCATATGCCCTCATCATGAAAATCACACTAACAAGTTGGTAAGATGCAGCTTTTAAGTTGAAGGCTATCAATCTGGCAGTACAGGAGGGAAATAGAGCCGCTGTAATAAACTCAGCGTGAACAAATCCAATGTTCAAAGTTAGAGACGGAAGGCTGCATCCTTAAAAGCAGATTTATTAAGGATGCAGGCCTCTGCTGCATTCTTGCGACAGAAATACCAGCGGCTTATAACCCAGCGCGGCTCATCTATGTACGTTTCAAGTTTTAGTTTTTGTTTTTACTTTGTAGATGCGGCTAGAGTCCGGAAAATACGGTAGTTTCCAACATAATGATACAAAAGAAAATATTAGATATTACTGATAGTTGTGTAATTCTGTTGTGAAAAATGAATGTAATTATTCTACCTAAAAATAGCTCCAGCTAAAATCTGTGTAAAAACACGTTGGTTCTCCACTTTCTTGGCCAAATTATTAGGAGCCATTTTGGAAGGCCCAGAGACTCCTGCAGTAAATCCTCACAGATCATCCGTTCCCTCTCAGCGTTCCCAACATCATTACCTCCATGGCATTGGTTAGCATCCTCGTGAGTCTGAATGGGATCTTCTCAGGAAACTTCTCCCTGGTCATCGCCACCTGGCCAGCGTTAGCATACAGGTGAGTTTCTGACTAATCACAGAAAACAACTGTGTTCGGATTGAAAAACATTACTGCTCACTTCAAAACAGTCTCCAAAGTCAATGTGGAGGATCTTGCCGCTGAGGCGATCTAGCATCAAGTTGGATGGATGTCTGGGTAACAGGAAGTGCACCGTTAGTTGCTTTATGGTTATAGAAAAGGTTTGTGTTGATGAGGGCAAGCTCACCTGTCGCCCAGGCCCAGGATGTAGCCCACCATGGACATCACAGCCAGGGAACGCGTGTAGTTGGTTCTCCTGTCAAACCACACCTGGAACACAGGTAACATCCTTCCTCAAAAAATCCAATGCAAGTAAATAAAACTCATGTTCTGTATAAAACCAGGGAGATGGAGTGGATTGAACCGGTTCCACAGTCCTGTCTAAAGATCTGCTGCTGGATCAACCTGCTGGCCTCTCAGGTTCTGCTCTGGATCAAAACCAGAATCAAACATGGAAAAGATGGATTCAATCCAATTAATCAATCTCATTGATATGTATAGCACATTTCAGCAGCAAGACGGTTCCCAGTGCTTAACATCATAAAATTATCAGACAGTCACCAATTGTAACAAACATCTGTAACAAACATCAATTGATTGATTGATTGATTGATTGATGATTCACTGATTATGGCTCAGAATCAGCTCCAACCCGGAGGGTTTTAGTCTAGATTTAAAGGAACTGGGTGTTTCGGATGTTTTCCAGATTAGTGGATCATAGAAGTTGAATGCTGCTCCTCCATGTTTGGTTAGCGTCCTTTGATTCATAATAACTGGAACATTGATCAACATATTTGATGATTTTGATGACAAACTGTAATGTTTATTTCTCGTTTCATAATTGATTACTTTATTATGTTTTATGGTGAAAGTCTCTTTGAAATTCCTCGAGGAAAATGTGTCTGCCTCGAAACTCCTTTTATTATTTAGCTCACCAAGTTCCAATCGGGTTATTATTTGCGTTGCAAATAAGTTGGCCTGCATACCACCCGCATTTCCTCCCAGCATCAATAGACCATAAATATAGAAGGTGGGCAAGACAGGGAGTCACCGCATTCTGTACTGTAGTTAAAAAGACGGGGTATTAATAAAATTTGAGGAGCTGTGTCAGACCTATGGAGTGGGCAAGGAGGTCCGTAGTTTCCTAAGGAAGGAAATGAGAATTCCTGATTGGGTTGCTGCGGGCTACTACCATGTTTTTTGGGATTGTCCGGAATTGATTTCTTTCTGGAAGGATGTTAATCATCTAATATATAAAGTCACAAGTATAACTCTGGACTTGTCATTCTCTGTTATGTATCTTGGAATACTCCCTGAGGGACTCAGTAAACGAGATATATACCTGCTGAAGATATTTATGGCTACCAGCAAGAAAGCGATCACTAGGTGTTGGCTCCAGCCTAGCCCCCCTACCCTAAAGCTTCTGGTGAATATTATAAGCCTGATCCACGATATGGAAATGTTGACGTTTGCAATACGGCTTAAGAAGGAGAGAGGAGAGGAACTTTGGGAACGGTGGGAATGTTTTATTGCCAAAGGTGTTTAACAGTTGGTCTGTGGGATTCGGCGCCATCTGAGTGGATAATCGGGATTCTTTGTTCACCTTTTTCCTGTTTTCTGTTAACTGGCTTAATACATTGAAGTATCTATAAAACTGCAATGTCTTTTCAATATGAATAAATATCCCCTGTCCTAGCCCTCTTGTTATGTTCTGTATATGTATACCAACCTGTTTAAAACTGAATAAAAATAAAGTAACAAATAAATAAAAAAATAAATAATATACTTGCAGTATTACAAGAATGTCATAATATTACAACTTTATTCTCATACTATTACAACTTTGTCAAAATTTCATGACTTTATTCTCACATTATTATGACTTTATTCTCGTATTAGGTCTGCTTTATTCCAGTATGACTTTATTCTCTTAATATTATGACTTTATACTGATATAATTATGACGCTATTCTTGTATCATTTCAACTTTATTCTTGTACATTTTATCTCTTAATTTGACTACTTCATTCTTGGAATTTTATTTATTTACTTTACTTTTAGTATGGCCCTATTACTCTCTTGTAACTTTCTACATGACAGAAAATAAAATATTTTACCAAAAAAAAAAAAAAAGTTTGGCCACTCCTGGTGTAAGCGTAGTTTTATGGACGAACTGCACAATAAATTTCATATAATCCCCATCTGAACAAATGGGTAACAGAGCGCATTGTGGTGGTACATAGCTGGTAGATGAGTTTCTGAGTGTGGCGAACAAAGGTGTAAGATTAGAAATCCCATCAGTAACATGGATACAAAAGCTATTAATAGCTGGGAAAAGTTAGACTTAATCTATGAAATTGACAAACTAAAAGCTGGAGTATAGACGTTTTTTTATAAGTGTATTTTAGCGCCTGCCTCTTTGTTATTAACTTGAATATAATTTCAGATTCTTGTATAACTTTTCTCCAGGTTAACTTAGAAACCTGTCTTATTGTTACAGGTTAATTTTCTAAATTACAGAAAAGTAATTGTTAGGAATGCTCAAATATAAAAAATTGGACTGATGTTAATATCAAATATTAACATTGGTGTTATGCTAGATTTACCAATATTTCATTTTATCTTATTTTGTATGATTACTCGATTAATTAGAAGAACAATTGATGGATTACTCGATTGCTAAAATATTTGTTTACAACAGTAGAGTCCTAGTTAGGAGTCAGCATCGCACCTCAGAACTGGGGCTCTTGAGCCACAGGAGCTTGGCCAGGTCGTCTCCAGCCGTGTTGTTGACGGCGTGCTCAAACACCTCTACCTTCTCCATCAGTGTCAGATGGTCGTAGTCCGGCGCCATCTGAAACAAGCCCAGGTCAAACCAATCTGTGTCCAACTTCCAGCTGTTTCTACACATTTAAAAACAAAAAGTAATCTTATTCAAACTTTTAGGTGAATTCTCACTCTGAGCATAATGCGATGTTCAATGTTGAGCAAAATCTTTTTCTTCTCTCTGTAGTCCCTGATGAGGGCGTGCAGCGTGTCACAGTGAGGCACCCAGCCAATCAGGCCCGAGTTGGTGGAAAGAGGGATGACGGCGTAGCGCTGAATGCTGATGGACACAAACAGTCACAAACATCCAGCCATTAGTTTGAGGAATCAGCATTTGGAAAACAAAGACGTGCATTAAGATTTAAAGCTTCCCATGAAGACCTGGAGCTGTAAAGACAAAACTTTTCTAGAAAATCACAAACATCATCCAGGACACAGCCTGCAAAAAGCAACAAGTATAGGGAGACGAATGGACAAAAACTGATGGACAGACAGATGGACGGACGAATACACTGAAAGATTCATGGAGGACAGATAAGAAATGGACAAGCAGGACAACCTTAAAAACATGATAAAACATGGACTATTCTTGGTTCAATGATAAATCATCACAGAATCTGGGTAATTATTTTAACAAACATATATCAGTTGTTATTCCATATACAGTATATACCATGTTACAAATTATTATACAAATTGGATTAAAGCTGGTTGATTAGTTTGTCTGGTGAGCTCAATTAAAGGAAATCTACTTAAAAAGGATGTTCCACATATTTAAGCAGGCCACAGGTTTCAAGCAATATGGGAAAGAGAAAGGATCTCTGCTGACGAAAACCATCAGATATTTGGTTAAATATCTAATGAAAACATTAGATATTTAACCAAAACTGAAGCGTTATCGTACTGTGAAGGGTTTTGTGGCTGATTCAGAACCATCAGGCTTTTTTTGACCAGCAGTGGTTTTCGCGTTGGAATCCATTTTCACCCAGTATTTTTGCTGAAACAAGAAGTCTGGTTTCACCTAGGACGAGTGAGGTTCTATGTGCTTCGGATGTCCCTCTGGGTTCTTTTGCGATCCTGCTTGAGTCACTGGTGGCTGCTGTGATTAAATCTGGTGTGCTGACTGTTACTGGGAGGTTTCCTGGCTGTTCTTCTCTCCTTTAGTTGATAACTGGTTGGCATGGAGGCTCACTGGAGACCCTAAGCTTCAGAAACAGCTTTGGCAGGTCTCTCTGATGCTTCTTATCTGCTCTTGAATTGCTTTAGATTGAGCCCCCATGTTCAGACGTTTTATATTTTTTAGCCTACTTCATGTTATCAGAACAGTTCTATTTAAGGGAATGTTTGATTCTTAAAAGTCTAGTAGTGCTGAACTTTTTTTTTGTTTTTAAAGGTAAGAGTTCATTCACACCTGCCTTCGATTAAAAAGTTTGGTTTATTAGTGTAGGGTTAGGGCCTTAGTTCGGTTGAAATGCATATGTGACTGTCAAGTGGACTGGAGACTGCTGACAAAAGCACGAAGCAAACTAGAATGCAAGGCATTCTGGGTAAATACAACCAGATTAAGTCAAAAAATCCTCCAAAAATCTGAAACCACAGATTTTTGTTGAGATTGTTTAGATTTGATAAAGATGTTAGTTGAGCTCAGTGTCTTCTTCAGAGGTTTTGTGTCATTTTATGCAAGAACTAGTTAATGAAATTCTTGCATTAACTAGTTGCAAGAACTAGTGAATGCATTCAGTAGTTGCATGGGTTCTCCTGAGCAACCCTGGAGAAGAGGTTGCTCAAAGGGTTTGATTTATTTCACTGAATGTAGAACATGTTTCAAATTATTATGCAAATTGGATATAAGTGTCATAAAGATTACATTTTTTGTTGTGCTATTAAATTTATAGATGATATTGTGTGTCACGTCTCTTTGAATCACTATAATTAATTTCAGAGAGCTGGTTGATTAGTTTGTCTGGTGAGCTCAATTAAAAGAAATCTACTTACAAAGGAGATTTGTAAGTACATCTCCTTGTAAGTAGATTCAATTATTTGAATTCCTTTCTTAGACCGGAACCCAGTTCCTCCATTATTATTATTATTATTATTATTGTTATTATTATTATTATCGTCACAGTTCTGATTACAGGCCACAGGTTTCAAGCAAAGAGATTTTTGTCAAGCATTTTTGTCAGCAAAGAGAAAGAATCTCTTTGCTGACGAAAATCATCATAGTGTAGTGTTGTATGACAAGGTATGAAAATATTAGATATTCAACAAAAACTAAAGCGTTATCGTTCTGTGAAGAGATTTGTGGCTGATTCAGAACAAAGATGGATTTGTACAGATAAAGGCATGATGAGGAAGGTTTCAGTTAGACAAATTCATGGGATTAAGAGAGCAGCTGTTGAAATGCCCTTACAAAGCAGCAAACAGTTATTTGAAGCTGCTGGTTCCTCTTGAACCTCAAGGTGGAGGATCCTCCAGAGGCTTGCGGTGCATGAACCTATTATTCGGCCATCCCTAACCAGCTGACAAGCAGAAACGGTCGCAGCCGTACATGAAGACTCATTTTCAAACAGACTTGTTCACTGATGACTGCTGTGCAACCCTGGATGGTCCAGATGGACACAGTAGTGGACTGGTGGTGGACGGCCACCATATCCCAACACAGCTGTGACGTCAGAAGGAGGTGGTGGAGTCATTTTTTTGGGCTGAAAATCATGTCATATATACTTATATATTTATATATATAAATAAACAGAATAAAAGATAAAAACATTGTTGTGATGATGCAGTGAAGGCAGATTTTAGGAAGAGTCGGGTTCCTGAAAAGCCCAATTTCAAGGTATCAACTTAGGAAGTCAAACTTCTTTGAATTCATATTTGATCTGTAATTTTTAAACCAACAGAGGGTAACATAGATACTTAATTGTGCTATAAATAATACCACCCCTTTAAGATCTTATTTATGAACCAAGGTTCCTTTGGATTTTTTTATCTACCATGTATATATTGGTCATGATCTGGAAAACATGACTTCTTTAAATAAGCACAAGGACTTGTATTTCAGCTGGTAAAGACATTTTCCTGTTTCTCCCTCCATCTGATGCCCATCTTGTGGATGCTGGAGAGGACACAGCCTGTGTCTGTCTGCAGCCTGTGTGTGTACCTGAGGTTTTTGCGCAGAGATGCTGGGTCGTTGGCCAGCAGTGTGTTGACCAGGCCAAACAGCTGCATGACTCTCTCGTCCTGCCTCAGGTCCTCGTGGCCTTTCAGCAGGAACATGAATTCATGGCCGTTGCTTCCTGCAGAGGGAGCCACAGCATACTTTATTGATGTTTTACTCAGAGGGAGCTATGATATTAGGCAACAGTAGTCATACAGATGCTGTTCTGCAGCAGCAGAACCTGAGGTCGTGTTTGGCTGGACGATAAATTATTTCATAAGAGACGAATTAGTCCTAAAGCACGGCTTAAAGCAGAGCTCTCATTTCACCAGAATATCTAATGACAATGCAATACCTTAAAATATATTATTTCTGACACCTGGGGTGAAAATGTGCCACTAAAATGGTGAAAGTTTGAAGAAAGAATGAAGAAAATAGAAGCTTTATTCCCTTGCTATAAAGAAGAAAGAACACACCATGGCTGCTTTAAGAAATAAAAAAAAAAAGAACTGGAACTGATAAAAATTAGAATAAGAAACATTTTCATTTACTGAAAAAAATAAATAAATAAAACTAAAATTAAAGAAACGTAAAGCGCGTTCACCAAACTAACTCAACTAAACTAATAGCAAACGTGGTTAGTTTTTGATAATGAAACCTATTGATGTGTTTTCAGGATTACTTTGAACAGAAGTAGTTTGAGGTAAGACTGTCTTGCGGTAGAATGAATTCTACTTTAGGCCAACATGTTCAACACGACTAGTTGAACATGTTGGCCTAAATATGTTGCAATTTTCCTATGTCCTAAAAAATTGCTGTGTGTGATACGCCAAAACTCATAATTACTTGAAAACTCTACATCTTTTGTTATATTTTACCCATTTTTTCACCTTCTGACTGGAATCTACAGAGTCAACACAGGACGCCTAACTGCACCTGAGTAGTTTTTTATCAGATTGCATTTGATAAAGAACTCATTTTCGATAATGCCACCCTGTGACACTATCCGCTGTAATTTAAAAACATAAAACTAGAACTTGAGGCAAATCTGGACAATTTCCCACATGAAAGAAAGGAAAGCACAGAGCCAGAGCCAGAGTGGAACACAACTTCTGAAGGACCTAATCTGGACCCTGGACATTTCTCCAGAACACTTTGAGTCATTTATACCAGCAGAACCTACGAAGGTTCAAACAGGTGACGTTACCTTAACGAGCTAAAAATGAATGCCGTGCTGACAGGCAGAGTTGGACGCTCTTTCAGATGGTAACAGGAGCTATTCTCCTGTGGTACTGCCACCACCGGTAACCGGGCCCATGGAGGTCCGGTGCCGGACACAGACGCAAAGTCCGGACACAGAGCTACAGAAGTACCTACCGGATCACGCTGTCCGACCAGAGGTACCTGTGATTCATTGTTTCATTTACGAAACTGGAGGCAGCAGCAGCAAACACCAGCAGTTCCTACGGCCAACTATGTCCTCTTCCTCTGTTTGGAACTCCTTATTTTCATTTCCTCTTGTGATTTCTACATTCCGATTTATTTCAAAGAGCTCCGGAACAAACTGAAAAGGCTTAATAATGTTACTCATCACTGTTTAGACTGGAGGAGCCAGACAGTTTTACCATTACACGTCATTTACCCAGAATGCATTGCAGCGTGAACAACATGGCGACATTACTGTGAGAGTAGTTTATTAAAATGTATAAAAAGTACATCACCTACAGTGTTATTACTGTATTCTTTTTATATCCAATATTAATATTTCCCAAATAAGTAAGTATTTTTATAGACCTCCACTAGAAAAGCTCAAACAAAACCTGCTTTGACTGAGTGAGTTACTTGTTTGCTGAACTTTTGAAAGTTATTCTGCCATTAATAAGTAACTAAGTCAATTATATTTATATAGAAGATTTCACAGATAAAAAAAAAGAAATCACAAATTCCTTTAAGCCATCTTTATTTGCTGTTTATATGTTTGGTCGGTCACTTGTTCTAAGAGAACACATTTTCTATAAACTGTGTTGATTTTCTGGTTTTTTTTTTTAATGTAATTCTTGTTAAGATATTTTAAGATATAGTTTTTAAGATATTTGCACAAATTTGACACAAATTTTTTACTAATTATTTGGAAAGATTCTGTGTTTTTACTGTGTAGAACTGAAATTAATAAAAACTAAACTGAAACTAAACATTTATGAAAAATAAAAACAATGCTAAGCTAGCAGACAAATGGCTAAAACTAATGGACACTAAAGCTGAATATTTCAGGTCAAAACTGAGTAAAATAAAAACGTGTAAAACTATTAAAAATAGATCTGAAGTACTTTGGATGACGTTTTATCCTCTGAAGGAGCCGGACTGCCATCAGACTGACAGACTTGTGCTTGAGAAAAATTAATTGATGAATAACCCATAATTTCACCAACAGGCAGCATTTCGGTGTTAAATTTAAGCCTTCTGCGTCGCTGTGACAACTTTGAAGTCTTGCTCCAGAGGTCAGATGAAACACTAACCATCATCTCTTACAGTCTGTACCGTGTAACACTGATGGCTGACATCAGAACAAAGCAGAAAATGTCCAGCAAATCAGTATGCAGCTGTGACTGATGGACAAAGTGGCTCCTGTGTCATTTCATATGATCTTCACTGTTATATCTCATTACTGAAAACTAGGCAATAGCAGAAGAAGGATTTCTCCCTTGGGATTTAACCCAGAAAACTTGGTAAGCCTGGTGGTCAGGGTGCAGAGGCGGTCCACCTGCGGTCCACTGTGTTTTTGTATTAAAAGATGTTACGTTGACAGGAAATGTAAAAATATCACTGGGTAATTATATGTTACGGGAAAACAGGTTGAGGTGACAAATTAATGTATTCTGGTTGTTTTGCTTCACTATTTTTCTACCTTCCTTCAGCAGCAAAAAATGAAGGATTGATGCTCCTCTGTTAGCCATACGCAAACCTTACCCCAGAAAATGAATTTTAACTAAAACCTTGACCTCTGACCCCGAGGCGGCTTCCTGTTTGGTCCTGAGCCAGTGCTCTCTAATCTGCTCTGCTCCTGTAAACGGGGCTCACAGCAACCATGTATTACTGCAATTTCCTCCGTATCTTACCCATGATGGTTAGCTTGCGCGGGCGCTGCTTGGAGGTGATGACCTGCAGCGAGGGAGCGATGGACTGGATGCGAATGATAGGCTGGTTGGGGTCGTATGTGCCAGGCACAGCCAGTTCCAGGTCGCGGCACATCAGCAGCTTGGGAGAAACGTACTGCAGCTCCAGGGAGGTGAGCTGTGAGGTGAGCATGTAGGACAGAAACAGAAAATTACTATGGAGTCTTCTGCGCATCGAAATAGAAGAAAAAACCAACACAATAGAGCCTAAAGCTACGCAAATCCTACCAGACACTGGCTTATACAGAGATTGAGGTTCCACCTCGCTGAATTTATTAAGATGCTACGGTGACAACCTGTAACTTTAAGTTTCTCTATGAGTTTGCTGGATCTTGAGACCTTAACCAGAGCTGAAGGAGTTTAATGTCAATATATGGTCACCAGACATGGAGCTGGTCTGACTGGATCTAAATCTGCTGTTTGGATGAATCCAGCAGATGATTAGTTACTGTTGATGTCCTGTGGTCAAATATTATCTCTGCTCTCAGCACGCAGTTATACTGCTGGGTTTTTCTATGCTGCATTCTGAAATGTCCCAGCAGGGAGCGAGGTTGTGCTGGAATGACAGTGTAAAAGCTGCAGATATAATGATTCTACCACAGTGAGATAACAGCAAGAGGAATCGACTCCATTCCATTCTCATTTTAAGGTGAACTGGACCCAATTCTTAAAGTGAATCAGACTTTTTATACATTCTGATTGGAAAAAACGGACCCGAGTTAACATGAATTCGGACAAAACTGAATTTTTTACAGTTGAATTAGACCTATTTGCTATGGCATTTGTTGATTCCTGCTCTAAGAACTGATGTCTATTTTTTATTTGGTGTAACATGTAACTGAAGCAAAAATAAAATCCAGGACTGGGAATTGTCTACGTTCCACTAATAATTATAATCTTCCAATTAAGAGGCCAGGTTTAATTGGGAGGCTTCTGACAATAATAAAGACATTGGGACATTGCATTAGTAAAATACGTACTTGGGAAAATGGTACTCATCACACTTCATCCTGTTTTTTTCCCATAATGTCCACCAGTCTTCATGAGTTTTAATATCTCAGCCAATCAATCTATTTTCCAGATATGGGCATTAGGGGCAATATTAATCCATCCAACTGGAAAAATATTCAGTCTGAGTTCCTGACACTAAATTTTCGCACAATCCTTGATATTGCAACTTACAAGCCCTGATTTTGCAAGGACACATTTTGTATATTGTGCAGCTCAAATTAAAATGAGGGAAGATTTATTTAGGTAGATTCTGCTGCATTATGTGTGAACACAACATAAGGTGGAGAAAGCTGATTAAAATAAAGGCAAGGCCTGGGTGCAAAAAAACAAACAATGACATCATTAAAATAACTGAAAAAGTACATCTGACAAAAATGTAAACAATTACCATCCTCCTGTTTCGTAAGCACTTGCCTTCTTTCAGTTCTGTTCAACATTATTAATGGTGATGAACTCCTCAGAAGTGGGGAAATGTAAGATTTTTTTCCTCTGTGCTGTTGGCATTCTGCCAGAGAGATGGTACAGATATTTCTCCTTTCCTTTTAATGTTAATTGATGCAGCTGAAACTCAGTCAAATGGATTTATTTATGAGGGAAATGTCAGGACAGAAAATGGAAAAAAAGCTATCAGATCTGGAGTGGACCACAGTGTGCTAGCTTTCTGAAGTCTTATATATATATATATATATACACACACATATATATTTATTTCCTTTATTTAACCAGTTAACCCTGTTGAGATCTGGATCTCATTTTCAAGAGGGACCTGGGCAGAAGTCTGCAATACACAGCAACCTGGTTACAGAATAAAACCAAAATAATTTAAAAGCAGTGACAGTGTTTCATAGAATCTTGTTGCCTTTTAGGAACTGCTCGAAATAAATTCAATGAAATCATTTCTGACAATTTGAGTTCAGACTGGAGCTGATTCCAGGCTGTAGGAGCCTGGAATCAGGCTCCTACAGCCTGAATAATTGCTTCACTGAATAATTGCTTCCCTTTTTCAGTTTGAACATGTGGAACATGCAGAAGTGTCCTTAGAGCGTAAAGAATGAGAACTTACAGATCTATGTAAGAGAGAGCTTAAATATGCTGGAGCCAAGCCAAGTAGAGATTTATAAATCAGAATCATCAGGTTGTTGTTTCTCCGAACTCTTAAAGGAGGCCGTTCAGCTTTTGCACACAACTCACACTGATGTGTAAAACATCTGCTACAGGTTATAAACCTTAAAGCACAATTATACACAGTATTCAATGAAGACATTTGGTCAAAGCATTCATATACAAAACATCTCCATAATCCAGATTTGCTATGTGATTTTTAAAAGAAAGCTCTTTATCTAGAATAAAACCAAGATATTTATAATTACTGACAAACTCAATTTGAGCACTTACAGAAGTTGTAAGCAATAGAGGGATTCCTGGTAGTTTTTTAGAGTTTGAAAAAAACACTCCTTTTCTTATCCACATTCAAAACCAACTTCAGAGTTTGTAAGCGGATTTAAACTACATTGAAAGCAGACTGCAAATACGGTAGAATAACAGTACATTATTTAATCATCTGTATAAAAATGACAAGAATTTGACAACTTGTCACACAAGTTATTTATATAAATAGAGGATAAAAGTGGACCAAGAACTGAGCCCTGTGGTACACCATTTCAAATAATAAGAAGTAAAGACAGCCAATTGAACTCTCTGGGATCTGTTTGAAAAGTAATCAGCTACCCACATGGTAGCTTGATGTGAAAGCCCAATCTTGTGTAGAATTTCAATTAAAAGCATGTGATTTACTGTGTCAATGCCTTTGATAGATCAATAAACAAAGCAACAGAATGTTTTCTGTTATCAAGAGCCTGGGTAAGATCATTAAAAACCTTTAAAGTGGCAGTAATAGAACTATGTTTTTTTTTTTCTAAAACCAGACTGTACATTTTGTAAAACACAATTAGAAAAAAAAAAATCTTCAATTGATCTGCAACCAATTTTTAAAAATTCTTTTGCAAGGATTCATAGATTCATAGATTGTTTACAGGTAAACAATTTATAATTGTTTACCTGTGACGATTCCCCACCCTTGAATAGAGGCAAAACAAATGCTGATTTCCAGACACTAGGGATTTTGTTAGAGATTAGACTTAGAATAAAAATATGAGACAATGTCTGTGCTATAAACTCTGCAGCCAACTTTAGAAAAAAAGGATCCAGGCTATCTAGCCCTGCCAATTTTCTTGTGTCTGTTTTTCAGTTCTCTGAGAACCTCATCTGTACAAATAGGGGAAAAGTTAAAAGTGGTGGAGTTACAATCATTATTCAAAAACAGTTCAACAGTATTTAGATTGTGTCCGAATGAATTTAAATCATCAAATAGAGAGCCTACAGAAATAAAATGCTCATTAAAATAATTTGAAAGTGCTAATTTATCAGACACCATTTTACTTTTGTTCCAAACAAAATTTGGAAAGTCACTCAGTCATTCAATCGGCTACTCCTGCTCAGTAGCTGATTTCACTGTTTTCCAAAATTTCTTTGGATCATTTAAATTTTTTGTCAACTCAGGCAAGAAAATAATCTGATTTTGCTTTCTTAATTAGAGAGGTACATTTATTCCTCAATTTCCTAAAACAAAGCCAGCTCTCCTTGCTATTGTTTTTTCTTGCCCTAGCCTAAGCTAGGGCATCTCTGTACTTAAGCAGAGCCCCAATAGCTGAGGAAAACTATGGATTATTTTGTCCTTTCACCCTAATTTTACATATAGGAGCATGTTTATTTATTAGTCTTAAAACTCTTCATGAAAATACTGCCAGGCAAAGTCTACGTTATCAAAAAGAGAGACCCTATTCCAGTTAAAATGTAACAAGTCATGAACAAAAGCTTGCTCATTTAGGCGTTTTAGATCTCTTTTGGTCAAGATATGTGGCTTAGGTTCTGGTAACGTGAGATTTCTAACTGTATCTACAGCACAATTATCACGTAGGTCATTTGGAAAAACTCCTATCCCTGTATATTTATGCGGAGCATTTGTCATAATTAAGTCAAGAAGTGATGATTTTAGAGGGCATTTGTTATTAGGTCGGGTAGAATAGTTAATCAACTGAGTGATATTTAAAGAATCGCAGATAGTTTTTAAGCTATCTGAAGATGCTGCCAACCAGTCTAGATTTAAATCTCCTATCAAAACAAATTTGTTATTATTTAGGTCAGCTAGATATTTGTACAAATTAGGGAGTGCATCACAGACAGCAGAAGGTGGTCAAAACACCCTGTAACGCTATGATATTCTAAGCCTTACTGAATTCAGTGAATTATTAAACTACAACTAAACCTCCAGAAGTCTCCAGTCTTGGATTTTTCACATGACATTCCAAACATTATCCAATCTGTCAAAGTTGTTTCCTTTGCAGAAAGTTTGTATGTTCCAGTAAACATATGATCAAATTACACTGCAAAAACAAAAATATTACCTAGTTATTTTGGCCTAGTTTCTACTTATATACATAAGACAAAAATAACTTACAAGTAACTTTTCAGCAGGATATAGGAGCTTGTGTTGAGTCAATTATACCCTAATACTGATGAAAACGTATTGGTTCCATTGTCAGACATTTTGCTTACACTAATACATTTTTCCCATGTTGAAAGTGAAATAATCAATGGAACCAATATTTTTTCATCAATATTCCGAAATTATTGCCTCAAAACAAGCTCCAACACATTGCTGAGAAGTCAGTTTTTCCTATTTGAAGTGTACCAAGACATCTGCACTGGAAATCCTTGGTAAGATTTTGTGTTTTTGCAAAATAAAGAATATAAAGCTAACTATTTGTTCTTGTTTGGTTACAAAACAGCAATCGGATCCTTTCTACCAACCTGAGGCAGCTGCTTGGAGATGCGTCTGAACACGTGGTAGTAAAGGTCCCAGGCCTGTGTCAGGTCTTTCACATTCCCAGAGCGCATGTACTTTCTGCACCAGTCCTGGGCCTCCATCAAATCTCTACCATAAGCCTGGAGAAAGACAATTAGAGATGAAAAGTGAGAAAAAAAAAAGTCAGTTGATGCATTAGATGAAGCAACACCAACAACCATGAAACAAAGTGACATATTTTTATCTGTATGGCTTCACATCGGTTCTTTCTCGAAGTCTGCAAACATTTTTATTGACTGTAGTAACGGTCATACCTGTGGGGGTCCTCAGGAGTCAATCTTTAGACCCCTACTGTTAAACTTGTTCATGCTTCCATTGTGCCAGTTAATTCAGAACTATAATGTGTCCTATCACAACTATGCAGATGAGTCTATGTGTCACTGGCAGCAGGAGGGGAATAGTAACAAAATCAGATCTCAAAACATGAATCCATGCTTTTCTCCCCAGCAGGTCAGACTACTGCAATGGCCTCCTCACGAGTGGTGGGCATGTATCGTATTGTTTATCATTCATCAAGATAAATTTCTCATCATGAAATTGTGATTTGCTCTTGTCACAACAAATCCCAATTAATGTTTAAAACTCCCCATAATTGTCTTTATTTTTGGGGTTGTTCATTTTACTGTTTTCTCCTCAAATGAGAGCATCAATAAAATGGAAAATAAGATGAAATGTAGTTACTGTAACACAGCCACTGTGTGCAGTTTAGAGATACAAATCCCACTTTGTTAAGCGATTGGTTTCCTAAAGGAGCACATTTCACTTGGGTTTGTTGCTATATATGACAGCTGTGTCGTGGAGTCACAGCCATACAGTTAGGCCTGTCGCGATAAACGATAAATCAATTAATCGCACGATAAATTAAAACTCATTTTAATTATCGGCTAGATCGTTTCTTCCTGCCTTTTTCTCTTACTGTTGATGACACTGAATGAAAAAAGGCTAAACTCCAGTGCTCTCCATTAACCCTCCCTTCCCTACTTCCTTCGTGTAATGCCCAGCGCGCTGCACCATCTTATGTCGCGGATTGTCGGTCCATTATCAAAACCTGAGAGACACATTAGCCCACAGAAATCCTCGGTATAACGGTTCCATCGAAACCGTGTTGTGTCCAACAATGGACACAAAATAATAAGTCCAGTTCACTAACTTTGAAACCAGGCATTAATCAATTCCTTACTATAATCTACCTGCAATGCATGTGGCTAGTGTCAGTCTGACTGAATGAAAATCATTATAACTATTTATGTCACGTTAACAAAGAACAGCTGAAAAGTTACCGGGTTTTCTGGTAGAAATTTCGCTCCAACTCCTCCCCTAGTTATTTATATTTTCTTTGCATGAACTGTTGAATAAACATTCATGTTGTTTCCGATGTCTGCTGGACTTCGGGTTGCACCGTGTCAGCTGTTCGGGATTCCCTCCGTGTTTCCCCTCAGAAAGCAGGAGGGGAATCCGCGCTTTCTGATTGGCTACCGGTCACATTCAACAGGCTGCGTCACTCTCCCAGTCTGGATAAATCCTTGATTTAGATCGGAGCAGCACAACGATCTACCATAACACACAACACTAGTGACGATCTCAGAACGAAGAACATTCTAAGATTGTAGTTCGGGGTAAAAAATCCTGTAGTTTGAACTATTGCATCAGGCAGTCGGATGTCTTCTCTATTTAAATCTAATGATTACTGAAGGCCAATATACTATACAGACTTCATAATCTTCACTCTTTTGGTTGAATGCAGTATTTATTTCCACTTTGGCTTTATGTTGGTTAGTTGTTTAGAATCTATTTTATTTTTGGTTTTGGTTGTTTTATTTATTTTGTGTATCAGTCCCAGTGTTGAGTGTCTTTTGAAAGTAAAGTGTATCTATCTTTGGCAGGAAATCGCATGTATTATTACGTAATTTCCATTAAATCAATGTAAAAAGGTCTTCAATCAATATTATCGTTTATCGCAATAATTTTTTGAGACAATTTATCACCCAGAAAAATCTGTTATTGTGACAGGCCTACATACAGTTACCAAACAATCGGAGGAGAACTATTTTATTTATTTTTGGTAACTGTATGCTTGTGACTGCATGACACAGCTGTTATACCTGTGCATGTGACAGCTGAAAGTAAGTTGCCTGTATTTTTTTCCTATTTGTCAGTGATTCTTTCCTCATATTTCTTTTTGTACCAATGATTTTGATCTGTTTTGAAACTCTTATTCTTGATTTTTCTACAAAGCACTATGAACTGTCTTATACACAAAACGTACTATAGAAATAAATTGGCCTTGCCTATGAACCAGAAAACTTGGTAAACATCAAAGGAAAAACCCAAAGTGCACTTTGTAAAAATCTGACACCAGCCTGGTTGAATGAAGTCTCCTTGAGGGTTTGTGGTCCTCTCTCCATCATGGCGTGTAGTGGCTCCAGCACAGCAAACATCCCCTTTACGTTACGCTCGCCAAAGTAAAGACGAGAAGCTTCCTCAAGGCCCTCGTGCCACATCTCATGCCACAAGATCGCAACGCGGATAAGCTCCTCACTCACCTGGATGAAGAGAGACAACAGATAAAAGGGCAGGCTGCTGTAAGATATTAATTTCATAACATAGTCTGAGCCCACGGGCTAACACAACCACGTTTTTCAGAGTGATATTATCAATGTTTCTGATTCTTACTGAAGAAATACAGAGGTTTTCTATATTTTTGGAATTTTTAAAATAAAAAAATGTCTTTTATTCAACAACTGGTAAACAAAATGCCAGGTTTATATACCGACACACAGTTTGTGTCAAATGTGTACACGGCACAGTTATAATGTCAAGAATTAAAAAAATAATGAATCATTTAAACTATTTTCCCCATTTAAAATGGTATTTTTCCAGTACAGTTCTGCTGGAAAACAAAGAAGTCAGTTTGAGGGGAAAAATATAAAAGTAAAAGAGCTGAAGTTACCTGGAAACATCAGTGTTCACATCATAAAATTAATATTTTGTGGAACCATGATTTGACTTTTTGGCTCCACATCTGGTCTCAGTGTTTGCCCATCTTGCAGTAAAAAGGTCATCGGATCGGTCAGACCATCGGGACTTTCTGTCAGTTCTGAACTATGACATTCAAAATGTTCCTGATGAGGTCACTGTATGTTGATTAGGATAAATGCTATGATGAGGGCGAAAACAGAAGAAGTCTCTCTTTACCTTGAACAGTTCCAACTCTGGTTTCACCAGACCATAAACACATCCTCATTTCGGTTCTGCCAGGACTTGATGTTTTCTTTGACAGAAACTGATTCTGGGCTTTCAACCCAAATCCTAATTCCACACATATGGGGAAAACAGCAGGTTGTTTTCCTCATGCAGAAAGCAAACCAGCTCAGGTTGGGAAAAAAATCACTGTCAAACTCTTGCCAATTACACCTTTTAACTTAATTTCAAATATATTTAATAGCTTCATTTTTAAGAAATATTCATACATTTTCAACATGACTGAGTCCAAAAGCTAAATTTTAGCCTGTTATGCCATGAAAAGCCTGGAACAATCAAATGCACCCACTTTTTATTTCAGCCGTGTTCAAACTTCCTGCAGCAAAAATCGCAAAGTTGAAAATACTCAGTGAACAAAATCTAATTTTTTCTCTAAATAAAAACTAATATTACTGTGAGTTATTTCTCTATGACCTGCAATATTTTAATGAGATCTAAACATTTTATATAGCAGCAATATAACATACAGAACATTCGTCTGACAATTGCACTAATGTTTTCCTTTATTTAACTTTCTTCTATTATTATTTAAAAATTTTTAATCCATAAATTATTTTTGTGTATTCCCAGCAGTAATTTCCTTTTAAACATTTACTCTACTAAGCCAAGTATCATGAATGGATTATTCCAAGGGCCTCAAAAGGCCACATGTTGGACCCCTGTTTTAATTATTCCGACCCAAACTATGAACCTTAGAGAAATAAAAACAACGTCTGGGTGGAACAACAAGGATGTGAAATCTGGATTCCTGGTTCCATCTGGGGCCCGAAATCAGCAGGCTTTAAACAAAGATCTGTGGCCTTGTCCTCAACACAAACATGACCAGATACTGAATCTGTTTATGTCATTCCCATCAGATGAAAAGCCTCCATGTTGTTTTTGACGCATTGAACCCTCTCTTCACACTGCAGCTCCTCTGCTGTCCTTCCTCTGCTTCTCAAAGATAACCTTTCATAGCTGATCACACCTGACCTACATCATGTTCTCCCAGTTTAATGTTTTATGGAAAGCCTGGCTTTTTCAGCCATTTGTTGCTCCTGTCCTTTAACCAGCAACACATGTGAAATGAGTTCATTCAGTGAATGAAGTTCACAATTCCAACATTTGTTTTAAAGCAAAATAAGGTCAGCCTTATCTGTGCTCAGCTGTAATTAAAATAATCTTTCACTTTGCTTCTTTCTATTCTAAAATCTGGATAGTGGAAGGATAACAGTTTCTGTAAATAATTGAGTCTCTACCATCATTGCTTGTTGAACCAGGGTGTTGCAGTGTTCACACATGTTCTTCAGGATCTTGTTAGCAGCATTGTGACGGGCGGTGGTGGTGGACTTTGAGGCCACGGTGAGCGGGTAGATCAAAGCCTAAGAAAAACCAGTAAAACAATCAACAAAGTGTAGTGTTTTATACGTTTCGTGTTGTGGAGGTGAGAATCCGTGGGGAAGTACCTGCGGATGGTAACGACCAATGTCTGTCAGAAGCTGGTGGATGAGACGGCCAACCAGTGCTCGAGGCGTGTCGATACGAGCTATGAGCTGAGGAATCACCTGGGAAAGGAAACCAAAACACTCAGTATATTCAAGACACGCCACAGAAGTCTGACTAAATCAGCGTTCTGCATACCTCAGTTTTAAAGCTGCCGTATTTAACTTTTTACAGAAATATGGTTTTACATATTTGTTAGAACTGCCGCTGTATCATGACAGAAAAATATAACGCATAAATAAAAAATTTTAAAAACCCCAATGAAACCATAAAAATATTTTATGAATTAAAAAATGTTGTCAAAAACAACCAATCAGAGCCAAGAGAAGAGGCTTAACGCTGTCAGTCATCATCATGTTATCTCTACTAGGCTAGAGCTAGCTTCCCAGAACACAGCCTGTTGTGAATGCTATGACAAGTTAGCATGGTCAACAAAGGAGAAGAAATAGTTTTCCTGGAACATTAAGCTGTTTCTCTGCCATTAGCACACAGAGCAGCACGCTTAAAGCTTACATGTTGAAAAAGAGAAAAACATGAGATGGAGACAGCATGGGAACATTTACTGATCTTTCTGCCAATTTTCTCTTTTGGTTTGATTAAGGGCTGACCTTATTTTGCTTTAAGAGTGTTGATTGTGTCTTTGTTTCCACCAATGGGCAGAAGAATAAAAATAAAGCAAAAAGACAAAATAGTTGTGCACATTACCTGTAACCATGTGTCTATCTGAATGGTCTTGATTCCCTCCACCAAAGCTTCGTTCACCTCAGGCCAGTGGCCGTAATCAAACCACAACGTCAAAACCCTGAAAATTAAAACAGGCAGTGAACTCATCTCACCTCTCAGAGAGCAAAGAGTGATATGAACCACTAGAGGGCCACCTTTCACTAACATGGGGAAATCAGCCAGGCCCTTAACATAAACAGTGAAGTCTGACCCCTTGCCCTGTTTGCATTCTAGTTGTTTCGCTCACCTGAGTGTGTCCTGCAGGTTATTTCCTCTGGAGAGGGAAATGGAGCGGAAGAATCCCTGAACAGCAGGGACTGTGTAGAGTAGCAAAGTCTTTGAGAGGTCCTATCAAAGGCCAGAAAACAAGGCAATGCTTTCAAATGTACTGAACCAGAAACTTTCACAGGAGCATAGGGTGGGCTCTCACCTCATTGACCTTCTTCTGGCCCGGTGAGGGCATGGGACTATGGTCGGCGCTGTCCACCTCACTGTCGCTGTTGCTGGCTTCGCTGGCAGCGCTTGCCCCGCTGGCATGTCGCCGCTTCTTCTTCTCATCACGGCCCTGGTTCTGGTGCTTGTAGTGCAAAACTGCCTCAAAGTTCATGACGGCCCACGCATGCCAGGCCTGCGGAGAAACACTTACTGTCTGTCTCAGATGGGAAATGATTTCCACGTTTATTTGTGGCATCATTTCCAGTTTGGGTTGGACAGACTTCTTTGTACAGAACAGCAATTTATGATCCAGAGCTGTGAGTTTGATACAGGAAGCTCACCACCCATCTACATTCATTTTAGAAACCAGCAGCTCAAGATAAATGAGGAAAAAGTATTTGATGGACAAACACACACACATACATACATGTTCACGTGGCTATCTTTTTGGGGACTTTCCATTGACCTCCAGGCATTTCTACAGCCTAAACCTTACCCCTATCCTAACCCTAACTCGGGTTTTGGCAATCGGCGGCTCTAGGGCCGCATGTGGCTCTTTAGCGCTGCCCCAGTGGCTCCCTGGAACTTTTTCAAAAATGTTTGAAAATTGAAAAAAATGGGAGTCGGAAACATATTTTTTGTTTTAATATGGTTTCTGTAGGACAAATATGACACAATCATTCTTAAAGTTTTCCAATGCTGTAAAAATGTGTAGAATAAACATTAAATTTCAACATTTTCGTCAAAAAAAGATTTGCGTCATAGCCTGTGACACACGTTTTTTCAGGTGGCTGTTGTGAGCAATCCGACGGGTGTGTGGTGGACCATGCATAGCAAAGGGGAAAAGAGAAAAATACCTGAGGAGAGTTTCTACAATTCATCGACTGATTGAATCATTTGCATTGATTGCCAATACGGAAGGATTAACTGAATGTTTACTCTGTAGCGAGTTGTCAAATAACAAAATGAATATTGTATTTTCTGCACTATAGAGCAGAAAATACTATTTTTAGGTGCACTATTTTTAGGTGCAGGTGCAGGTGCACTATTTTTAGGTGCAGCTTATGCTGCACCTAAAATAAATTAATAAACAAACAAAAACTGGACACGTACATATATAAGCCTCACTGGGCTATAAGCCACATGGCTCACAGCATAGGGAAAAAGTAGCAGCTTTTAGTCCGAAAAATGGAACCAATGTGGAAAGACATTTCCAGGGAGGGCAGGATACATTAGCTGCTGCGTCAAAATTAAAGTTGCATCTTACATGCCCAAAGTTGCATTAAACATGTAGAACACAATCCTCCCATAGGGACATTTATTCAGTAATAAAGTGGATGTTTTTATAATGATTTTTTGTCAGTATATATTTAGAATGACACTTAGCGATATTATGTTTAACATCCTCAGGTCCGAGGATGGCTGCGTTGGTTGTATGCCAAAAGAGAAGAGGATGCTGCTATATTTTACCATTGCACTGACTTGCTTGGCATTTGCACAGAAATCAAACGTAAACTGTATTAATTTAATTTTATATATTTTACCTTTTCAAAAGGCTGCTGATTTATTTTATAACTGCAGGCTGCGTTTTATTGCACTCCATTTGTTGCCCAGATAAGGGGCCTATCCATTACATACCTAACCCTAACCAAAACTCAATTCATACCTAAGTCCTAAATCTAACCCCTGACCCCAAAACAGTGTTTCCCATTGTATTCCCACAAGGAGCAGCGGGTCCCCACAACGTAGTATGTGTCGGGAAAATGGTCCCGACAAGGTATTACAAACAAACAAACACACACACACACACACACACACACCCGCACAGTGGAGGAAATGTTGACAGCTGTGTCGTTAGCTAATGCCTTAAAAATAGACGACAAAATACTTTCGTTTAACAAGGAATAAAAATGACGCACAAAAATCAAAAGCTCTAATGAAAAGTGACAACATGGGGTGTCTAATGTTCACCAATGGAAATTTCCTCTCTGACACAGCTTGGATTTTACTGGGTCCAGGCAGGAAGGGTGGGGGGCGGGGACTGACCTTGTACCAGTTGCGGTCATGCTCTGTTGAACTGCTGTAATACTGAAGGACTTTAGGGATGGTGCTCTCATTGATGCCCTGCAGGCTGAGCTGCCACTCTCCCAGCTTTAAGAAGCACCTACATGATGGAAACACACATTCAGACACGCAATTACGCACTCGCACACACACACACAGCTTATAGTAGTTCAAATCTTAATTTACATGTAGCCTCCATTATAACATTGTATAAACTAAAACTGTTAACAGAGATATTTTCAAACATTTAACTGAAAAAAACATTTTGTAGGTTATAAAAGTTACTAAAGTCAAATGTTAAAGTCATCATTGTTTGCTTTGGGAGTTGAGAGCCTTTTTCACCTGACAGATGCCAGCCAATCTGTTCATGTTAATACATCTAACCACAGTCAGATAAGGAGTACCACAAGATTCAGTTCCACATAAATTCACATTGTATGTTGATGAACCCTTGCTGTCTTCGTTGACAATACATGAGGAATCCAGTAAATTAGACAACAAATATGCCTGTGAGGGATTTACCTTCCTCCCTGGCAGGTGATGTTTTTTGTACTTCCTATACTCTTAATTTATCTAGTAAATGTATTGCTTTTGTTTGGAGGAAGCCATCCATCCATTTTCTATTCACCCTTGTCCCTAGTGGGGTCGGGAGGTGCTGGTGCTTATCTCCAGCTACATTCCAGGCGGGAGGCGGGGTTGAACCTGGGCAGGTCGCCAGCCAGTCACAGGGCAACACAGAAACAAACAGGACTGTGATGGCCAAATCCATGGCCACACCCCTCGTTCTACTTACCTGCCTGGAGATACCAGACAAAAGATGATGGCCAGGGCTCAGCAAGTTTAAATGCTAATTGGAATACACCATTAGTTCCTGCTGGTAAAAGGAAATGGTAGGTTTTTTTTTGTTTAGTTTTGTATTTAAGTAAACATTAGTATTTAAAGTTTATTTTTGATTTTCATTTTTGGGTCTTTAGTTTAGCCAAACTTACCTATACTATTTGTTTTGTGTTATTTGTATTCTTTAGTTACCCCTATTGTCTCTTGGTCTGATCAGCCAGACCAAGAGACAATACTGTGGGAGGATATAAACCCCTGTGTGACATTTCCTTGTTAGGTCAGTTATCAATCAATCAATCAAATTTTATTTGTGTAGCACATTTCAGCTACAAGGCATTTCAAAGTGCTTTACATCATAAACATAAAATACAAAGTCATGTAACATAGAATAAAATAAAATAAAATGAAATAAAAACACAGAATTTAAGCGCCTGTTACCGCCGGACTCCGCCGTCCGTTTAACCACGGGTATTCGTCGGGCCCCGTTGCCCACAACAGGAAAAGGTCTCAACCTACAACTTACATACATATCCACAAATGCAAATCCAAATACAAATCCATACATATTACATTTCAAATAAAACTCTAAACAGCTGTGTTTTTAGTTGAGATTTAAAGGAAGTCAGGGTTTCAGCTGTTTTACAGTTTTCTGGAAGTTTGTTCCAGATTTTTGGTGCATAGATGCTGAAAGCTGCTTCTCCTCTTTTGGTTCTGGTTCTGGGGATGCAGAGCAGAACCAGAACCAGAACCTGAGAGTCTGGCAGGTTGATACAACAACAGCAGATCTTTAATGTATTGTGGTGCTAAACCGTTCAGTGATTCATAAACTAACAACAGTATTTTAAAGTCTATTCTTTGAGCTCCAGGGAGCCAGTGGAGGGACTTTAAACTGGTGTTATGTCTCTATCTTCCTGGTTCTAGTGAGAACATGAGCAGCAGCTTCTGGATCAGCTGCAGCTGGAGGATTGATTTGTTGGACAGGCCTGTGAAGACGCTGTTGCAATAATCAATGCGACTAAAGATAAATGCATGAATGAGTTTCTCTAGATCTGGCTGAGACATTAGTCCTCTAATCCTGGAGATGTTCTTCAGGTGATAGAAGGCCGATTTTGTTACTGTCTTTATGTGGCTCTGGAGGTTCAAGTCCGAGTCCATCACTACTCCCAGATTTCGGGCTGATCTCTAGTTTTCAGTTGTAATAACTGAAGCTGTGCATTGACTCTAGATCAGTAGCTCTAGATCTATAGCTCTACATCGTTCCTCTTTAGGTCCAAAAAATAATTACTTCAGTTTTGTTTTTGTTCAGTTGGAGAAAGTTTTGGCACATCCACACATTTATCTGTTCTAAGCATTTATTCAGTGATTGGATGGAGTCAAAGGTCACCTGGTGACATCATAATGTAGAGCTGAGTATCATCTGCATAGTTATGGTAGCTAATATTATTTCCTGTTATAACCTGAGTTAGTGGGAGCATATAAATATTGAATAAGAGGGGTCCTAGGATTGAACCTTAGGGGTACCCCACATGTGACCTTTGACCTCATTGATGAGAAGTTTCCAATTGAAACAAAGAAATCCCTGTTCTTTATGTAAGATTCAAACCAGTCGAGCACCGAACCGGAGAGTCCAACCCAACTCTCCAGTCGATTCAGTAATATGTCAAAAGCTGCACTGAGGTCCAACAGAACCAACACCGTGGTTGTCCCACAGTCCGTATTTATATGGATGTCATTGAATACTTTGACTAGGCCAGTCTCCGTGCTGTGGTGAGCACGAAAACCAAATTGGAAAGAGTCAAAGCAGTTGGTCATCATGAGGAAACAATTTTAATTGTTTACACAGTTTTTTCAATAACTTTACTGATGAATGGGAGGTCAGAGGTCAGAGGTCGGCCTGTAATTCTGATAACTGCTGTTTTCAAAGCCTGGGGGAAAACGCCTGATGTGAGTGAAATGTGTGGGTAGGACATCCAGACAGCAGGAGCTTGAACTTAATTGACTTATAATTTCTTCTAGGGTTTTATAATTAAGTGGTTGAAAGTGGGTCATTTTTACTGTATTAGTTTTGTTTGGGTTCAGCAGTGGTTCTGGCTTTAGAGTGGATGTGCAGATTAATCCTCTGATTTTTTGGATTTTCTCTGAAAAGAAGCTGGAAAACTTGTTCCAGGCAGCATTAGATTGGAGTTCAGGTGGTAACGTCATAGGAGGGTTTGTGAGCCTGTCAACTGTTGCAAATAAAGCTCCAGCATTGTTAATGTTTTTGTTTATGACATCTGCAAAGAAAGCCTCCCTTGCATGTTTTAGTGTTGAGTGATAGTTACATAGTCTTTCTTTATAGATGTCATTATGAACGTGAAGTTGACTTTTACGCCATTTTGGTTCTGCCCTGCTGCTGAGTTGTCTTGCAGATCGAACTGTTTGTGCATTTCTCCATGGAGAGAAATGCACAGTTATGGTTGTTATGGTTGTTTGTGCCGCTAGTTTGCTTACACTTTTTACCTGAGTTCAGTTTTGTTTGACCTCTTTTATGAGGTTTATCCTTTGTCATTTATGATTTTTGGGTTAAAATAAAAAACACCTATTTTTCTAAATATGTCTTGTGACTCCTCCGGTTTTTAACTCGGTCCATCACAAGGACAAACAACCTGGCACCACGCACAACACACTCACACCTATGGAGAATTTAGAGAGACCAATTTACCTAACAGTCATATTTTTGGACTGTGGGAGGAAGCCGGAGATCCCGCACAGCATGCACAGGGAGAACATGCAAACTCCTTGCAGGAAGATCCCGGGCCGGTAATCGAAACTTCTTGCTGCAAGGCAACAGTGCTACCAACTGCGCCACTGTGCAGCCCTCTTGGAGGAAGCAACGCGGCTTATTTAATATTTTGTTTTAATTATTTTCTCTTCTCTTTGAGGTCACCAGGTCATGTGTTGCCATGGAAGCGTGCCCATGAGCAATGCTGACAAGGACCTGGTGTTTTAAATCAACCTCAGTGTATTTCAGAGGGAGGGGAGATGTTTTGGGGTTTTGTTTGGGCCCAGATGGTTTTTGTTTTGAAGTTGTTAGTTGTAATGTAAATATTTTTTTAGGAATATAGTTTAGTACAAATGTTTTTTCTAATTGTAAATGTAAATATTGACTCCACCACTTAATTAGTCCAGGCGGGAGCCAATGCTTTAAAAGTCAGGTGATTTACATCAGAGGGAGACTCTCCCTCCTGTTTGAATGGCTTGGATGTCATACTGTGAGTTGTATTGAAACTTTTGAAGAACTTCATAAAGAAAAAAATACGTTCGGAGCTCTACAATTTTCTGGATTCTGTTTGATTTTTTCATCGCAAACCAACAATGCCATGAAGACATAAAAACTGAAAACCAAAGTGACTGAAGTCTTTCGACCAAGATGACATTCACTGTGCATCCAGCAATAGGCTTTTAGAGTGTTCCTGTGAAAGGAACTCTTTCACATTTAGAGTGTGAAAGGAACACTCTAAATAGGCTCTATGTAGCTCTAATGGTTCAGTGCTTCTCTAACCATGTATCCATCCAATGTCATGTGATTTTTGAGCAAACCTTTGAAATGTCACAAAAAAAGGGAATTAGGTGTATTTTCATCTACTTGTTAGGAGGACATAAACCAGGTAATGCAGTCATTTTGTCAGTTGTTGATGCTACACATGATTGGAATAAACGGGATGTAAAGGTTGCGACAAATCTCAGAAACATAATGTTTCTCTGCTCCATCCTGGAAGAATGATGGATTTAGACATTTTTCTGAGATTTGTGTCTCTAGTAAAGCGTTCACTATGTCAAAACAAGTGTATTTCCACCTCGCCTTTTTACACAAATTTTTTCAGAAAAGCCAAATTTACAACAATCGAACATCAAATCTTTCTTGGACATTTGGGAATGTTATTTAAAATTTTACAGTTTCTAACTTTTATCTCATGTGATTCTTCTAAATATGAACAAATGAAATGATGGAAACAATTTCTGTTTGTTTCTCTCTTGGAGAAAACCATTAACCAAGGAATCATTGCAGTACAAAGTTTGTTTCTTTTCCAAAAATGTTACATTTGCTAATGTTAACTCCCACATAACAACTGGCTTAAATATATAGCAATTCACCAGAGAAAAGTTAAATTTTTTAACTATTGAAAAGTTAGAAATGTTGCACCAACTCATCAAAAAAAGATGTAATTGGTTGTGTATGTTGAGCTATGAAACGTCACTGAGGCGATCAGGCCTCTATTAAGCATATACAGATGCTAACAGGCAAAAGTCCAGCTAGTTGTGCCTGGTGGGGCTGAGTTGTATAATTTACACACCTAGGTTAATGCAAGCAAATGGCAAACACAGATTTTTTGTGGATACATTTATCAATAATGTGAATACTGTTTGGAGGGGTCCGCTAATAAATTTCCCCATTGCCATTACATCATTTCTTTGCTTTTCCATATGTTTGCAAAGGATTTATGCCAAAACTGCTTCCAAAATCTGTTAACATGCAGGGGTTTTACAGACCATATGAAAGAAAAGCAGATAGCAGAGCTACTGAGTCAGAGTGAAGTGTTGTGCGAGATGAGAAGTCCAGGTGTGCTCCATACCAGCAGCCGACCTGCATTCATTAAAGTGCGTGAGGATGGGCCGGGGGTGAGGGGTGTGGAGGTCCGTCCTGGCTAACTTTATACAGGTGTTTTCTCCTCACATGCATTCCTCAGAGAGCTGCTGTGTGCCAGATAGAAACTGAAAAAAAATCTTTTCAGCCTGCTGTCATGCTTCAGTCTCGTCAGGTTTGATTTACAGGATGGGAGGACACGGCCACTGCTGGCACATGTGGCGTATGATTTACTGGAACCTGGATTATACCTGTTTGTTGCATAGCTGCATCTCTGGCTGGTTTGGCTTACTTGGCCAACATAAGGAAAAAAAACCCAATGAAACACAGAGAAGCTCTTTACAAGGTAATTATTCTCTCGTCAGGACCAAATGCAGCTGACTATAGCCATGATAGTTTGAGGATTTGTAAACAGCCTGTTCTGGGACCTTGAGGGCGTTCCAAACTATCGTCAAACCAGCATCAGAAAAATATTCCAGTGTTTTCTTCAATTGGTTCTTCTCTTACCAAGAGTTTCAATGCCCTCAAAACCCTTTCAAACCCGTTGAACTATTTATGAAATGCGTGAAACGCATTTGTATTAAGCACTGATAAGACATCACTTAAATTTTTAGGCCCAAGCAGCTAAGTGCTGCGAAGGCCTATTGTTTTAATCATACTGTTTCTTATCCTTATATTTCCACCCCCCTAAAGAGGGGGGCTGTTTACAAATCCTCAAAAAGTCACCAAACTTGGCGGACGCGTAAAACCCGTTTAAAAATTTTGTACTTTAAGGTCGTCGCAAAAATTGCATATGAAACGGTTCAACGGCACCACCTAGCAACTTTTAAAAGAACCTCTGCTATGACCTTACGTCATCGTAGAGACATGAAATTTGGTACATTTGGAGAGCTCCCCTAGACGCTCAGAATTTACAATTAATGTCATAGTGCAGGTGTAACCCACATAAAGTGGGGATAGCCCTTTGGGAAATAGAGATTGGGTAGGCGGGGTGGTCTGCCTGGCCAATAGGAAGTTTGGTTCCCATGAATGTTTCGACCAATCAGAGAGCGGAATGCCACAGAGGCTCCACCTTCTTTCCCGTGTTGGCAGCGTTAATTGTGAGCGGGAGATCCGACCCTGATCAGACAGCTGAGCCAGAGTGAGAGTCTTTTGATTTGTTTCTAATATTATTTATTGACTTTGAAGGAACCTTTTTTTGTAAATAGTTATTGTTTAGATCCATCTTAAAAGTTAGAAAGAGTTGTAAGTTCAGAAAACTGAACTTCAGTTTTTCTGCTGTTAGAACCGCTAAGATCAGTTGGAACTGTTTGCACTTTCTGGCAGTTGATTGGCAGTTGTTTTCAGTTCAACTGAAGGTAAAGCCTATATAATAATCTATTTTTATTTTACTTAATTCTTGTTGTTTAAGTTAAAACTTAAAAAATATGCATTTTACACTGTCTAGTGCCCTCCGTGTCTGGAATGAAAGTCCCTGTCTAGTTGTTCTGAACGTGCCGCACTGAGATCGGTGAGCATATTTTGTGCCTTTCATTTGGTTTTTGTTCTTTTATCTTGTTGTTGTCAAATAATGATCTTTATTTGACCTACTTAGTTATTCAAATGTGAACCTTTGCTGAGTTTGTGTAAAATGTAATGTTTTATTATTGTTCTTGGAAAAGGATTTTTCAACAGTTATGAAACATAATAAGCTAGAACGGTTTAATAATAATTCTATATTTCTGCTGGTCCTGTCTGTTGACAGATCAGGGTTTTTTTTGTTTTTGTTTTGTTTTTGCTTTCTTTTTTTTTCTCTCTTCTCCTGGATTGTTCCTGATGTGGATTCCCCATGTAACTTTCCTGGAGTGGATTCCTCTACTGACCTTGATGGCGAGCCTTCCCACCTGGACTTAGAAAGATCTGGATTTCCTCCCATGTTGAGTGAGACTTGAATCAGGATTTAATTTGATTCATCTGTCATCTAAAAGAGACTAGAGCGCAAACTACCAGGGTGCACCCACCAGATTTGAATTTGATATTTAGCACTTGGCCAAGTATTGTTGTTTTTATTTTATGTACTTTATTGTGTGTAATTTTAGTTTCTTAATTGTATGTCTTGTCCAATTGTGAGTTTATGGTTCATGTTACTAAAGCTAATTGTTCTTTAAATTCACTCACCTGTGTTTGTGTGTCATTTAAACACCCATCGTGCTCCAACAGCCGAACCTATTGGCCCATCTACCTAAAACATATTGGACCCTTCTCAACTGTGTTACACAAGTATCACAGGAAGTCAGACATTTTGGATTGAAGTTCCAATTTTGACCCCATTTTTGCTGTTTATAGCCTTCGCATTTGATCGAACTCCTTCTAGGGATTTCCATTGACTGGCTTCAAACTTGGTCAGTCTGTTCATAAGGCATGTCCGATCTAAAGTTATCAAAACATGAGCATGCTGAAGGGGCATTACCAGGCATCAAAGTTCACTTGGCATGAAAAAATAAATTGTTGTATCTCCTACACAAAAACTCACAGAGACACCAAACTTTCAGTGATTGATCATCACTGGGTGTCCAACAATATCCAATGGTCAAATAATATCATAAATATCATATCATTTAGGCCACGCCCCTTGAGAACTGTGAACGGTCGCTATCTTACCCCTTTGACCTAATCAACATGAAACTGTGTCCAGAGACAGAAGACATGTTGGTGTGTTGTGGATTACAACCCTAACCAGTTTTGATGGAGCAGGTGGGCGTGGTGGCGTTGCTATACGTTTGGCTCTGAATTCCACAGTTTCAGGTCGAGCTGCTCCAAACTCACTAGGATGGATCCCTATCCCCCCACCGGCAGGAATCCATAACAAACTTTGGTAGGCGTGGCCTCATTTCTCTGTAACTTTAAATGATTAGCCCCAAGCCATGCTTTAAGCTAGAATTATGAAACTTGCTAAAGGTGTATCTTGTCAGGATGTTCAAAAAAGTCTCCTGGAGCAATGATCTAAACCCAACACGAAGTCAGCCATTTTCTATCAAAGCCGTCATTTTCTCTTTTTTATAGACATCGTATCTGATCGAACTCGTCCTACAGTTTTTCGGAAACAGTCTTCACAATCACTCAGCACACACTTGAGGCATTGAAGATCAAAAGTCATCTCAGGATTTCTTGAAATCAAAGCATGTAGGCGTGACTAAGTGTCAAACTTTGACTATTCGGCAGAAAACATCAAGGTTCAATAACTTCCAAATGCAAGGTCACAGCTGCATAAGACTTCATATGTCTCACTTCGAACCAGTCCTGATCACATTGTCATGATGAGTTGATGTCATCACCTTAGCCTTCCCCACTTTTAACAGGAAGTCACTTGTTTTTCCTTCTGTATGTCTCACTTTTATTCTGTTATTTATTTGGATTTAATCCTGTGCAAACTGTCTTAAAATGATCAGATGATCAACTCTGTCATTGCTGGGTGCTGGCTGAACTGTGTGGGGGTGGCTAAAATGGTGAATTGCAGTCCCTCGTCATGTGCATACGATCGTCTCTAAATCACACACGGATCATCTGATTGGCGCCAAACAGTATATTAATGACCTTTGTTCACCACTGAACAGCCCGACAGCATTGAAATGTAATTTGACTCCACTGCGCCCCCTAGGTCAATCCATTGGCTATATCTCCTCGCCACCTCGACTGATCCGCGGCAAATTTTTTGTGCGTCGTCGGGGAGCACGGCCGAACAATGAGTATTGTCTGGCGGACGGGCGCAGGAACTGTGAGAGAGCATCTGTGGTGGTCGGCGGGTGGCGGTGCCAGAACCCCCAAGGTGGCCAAGGTGACTTTTTCAAACTGAAAAATTGACCAGTAAATATCAACTTTCAATTCTTGCCACAGAATCTCAGTTTGTTTCCCTCTACTGATTTCTTCTTTCCAATAGTTCAAACCTGAATGAAGTTGCCCCGCCCACTAACCTTCAAAGGTTACTTTGATGTCCATCCATCCATCCATCCATCCATCCATCCATCCATCCATCCATCCATCCATCCACATCCATCCATCCATGTTCTTCTGCTTATCCGGGGTCGGGTCGCAGGGGTAGCAGCTTCAGAAGGGAGGCCCAGACTTCTCTCTCCATTTGTTCCAGCTCTTGCGGGGGAATCCCAAGGTGTTCCCAGGTCAGCCGGGAGACATAGTCCCTCCAGTGTGTCCTGGGTGTTCCCCAGGGCCACCGGCAGGAGGCCTGGGGAACCTCACCAGAGAGGCGTCCAGAAGGCATTCTGACCAGATGCCCGAGCCTCAGCTGGTTCCTCTCGACATGAAGGAGCAGCAGTTCTACTCTGAGTCCCTCCCGGATGACTGAGCTTCTCATCCTATCTCTAAGGGAGAGCCCAGACATCCTACGGAGAAAACCCATTTTGGCCACTTGTATCCGTGATCTCGTTCTTTTGGTCGTGACCCAAAGCTCATGACCTCTGATGAGGGTTCGAACGTAGATCAACTGGTAAATCGATAACTTCACTTTTTGCCTCAGCTCTCTCTTCACCATGACAGATCGGTACAGCACCCACTTCACTTCAGACCCTGCACCAATCTGCCTGTCAATCTCCCCTCCCTTCTTCCCCTTCTTCCCCCATTCATGAACAAGATCCCGAGATACTTCAACTTCTCTACTGGGGGCAGGACATCCCCCCGACAAGGAGAAGGCACTCTGCCCTTTTCCGCCTCAAGACCATGGCCTCAGATTTGCAGGGACTGATCCTGATCCCGGCCGCTTTACACTTTGTTGCAGCACACCATCCCCACTATAAGCAATGTTGGTGCTGCACTACTTCCCCCTCCTGAGACACCGGATGGTGGATCAGAATCGCCTCAACGCCATACCGAAGTCTTTCTCCATGCCCTCTTCAAATTCCTCCCACGCCCCAATTTTTGCGTGGGAGGAATTTCGCTCGCCGGTACCCGTCAGCTGCTTCTGGAGTCCCACAGGTCAAAAAGGCCCGATAGGATTCCTTCTTCATCCTGACAGTATCCCTCACCAAAGGTGTCCACCAACGGGTTCAAGGGTTGCCGTCACGACAGGCACCAACAACCTTGCGGCCGCAGCCTCGACAATGGAGGCACAGAATGTGGTCCACTCAGACTCAATGTCCCCCACCTCCTCCGGAGTGCGTTCAAAATTCTGCAGGAAATGGGAGTTAAAGCTCCGTCTCACAGGGGGATTCCACCAGAAATTCAGCAAACCCTCACAACACGGTTGGGCCTGTTGTGAGGGTATGCTGTCCTCCCCCACCAAAGCCAACTCACCACCAGGTAGTGGTCAGTGGACAGCTCCGCACCTCTCTTCTAGACATGATGACTTCTAGAAAGTTAACCTTTCTGTCCATATTTACAAAAGCAAACAGAATGTGATTTTAGTAAACTGTGCTACAGCTAAGCTGGTTCATGCTGCAAGAATTTCAATTTGTGCTGTTAAGATTTAAAAAAAAGTTTCAAAATGGAGAATTACATTTGCTGTTTGTGCAGCTAAAATGTTTGTGGCACAGCTGATTGACACAAAATTCATTTGATTTTATAAATGTGGGGGGGCTGGTTGACCTTCGATGACCTCTACAAAAATGTATTAAACGTAAAGAAACTTTTGTTGCACAACGTTTGTCACCAATGTGATTTGATCTGAGCAGGTGGAGGGGAACTTTGCTCAGGTATTGCTCAGTAAAAAAACATGTAAGATGGATATTTAATAGTTCACAATACAGAGGTATTTTGTGCTGGTCGATTCCATAAAAACATTGCTTGTTGTATCATAATAAAATTTGCGTGTAAATACATTTGCAAAGCTTTTAAAGATGAGAGCGGAAAGTTATCATTTCATTAAAATGTAGAGCATAACTAAGTGGAAAAGTTGAAACCAGGCAATGTTCAAGGAATGAGTTTCTGAGAAATGTCAGTTTATCAAGTCTTATGAACATTGTGATGTAAGATGGGTAATTTTTCTGGGAGATAACAATAAATACTTTACTAATGAATCCTCAGTGAAGTTATCACAGAGCCCAACTGTCCATCTGCACTTGAAAAAACAAACATGGCAATCTGCCATTTCATTAACATTTCTACTGTTTGTGCTTTTGTTGTAGCCATTACTGAAGCAGTGGCTGCTGCGTCCTGCTCATGTACAGACCTGGCCATCAGCTTGTGGAGCTCCTGTTTGCGCTGATGGTCTTCAGCTGCTATGGCATGCTGGGCTTGCTGCTGGACTCCCTGGACAAAGTGCTGCATGTGCTGGAACGCATCAATCTGTTAAGACGCAACATAGTCAGCGGTCTGCTTTTTAACATTTACAATCATTTATCCATTTATTTAGCATTCTGCTGGGAGATAAGGACATAAAATATGTTAAAATCATTGAAAATCTAAATAGTAAACAATGAATGCAACAACAGCTCAACATCCATTAAGAAATTTGTCTCAGTGATGATGAGTTAATGTTCTCTCCAACCGTAGATTGTTTTTTTCCCCTCTGCTCATCTGTGTTTTGCATCTGTTGAGAAACTCAGTTGGTTGTGTTAGCATTAGCACTAATACTGCATTATTATGTGTGATATAAGAGCTAGTTTTCTACTGAGAATTATTCCCATTGACTGCTCATCACATTGCTCATTGCATCAAAACAGAAGCAGAAAACAGCGAGGTTATCTTCTGAACTGGTTCACCTGTTCTCCAGACATCACACAACAAAAAAAAGAAACAAGCAGGAGCAGTGGAGAGTTAGAAAGCACAGGTTTAGACCACCCATAGCTGCTTTTACTTACATTTGATCCACCTTTTGATTTTTAAAAATAAATATAAAACTAGCATTAAAAACTGAGTTCAATAACAATTTATCATTATTAATGTTTTCCTCCTGCTGTGTGAAATGTTTTAGATTTTTTGTTTGATTAACCTCACCAGTAACTTATGTAATCCTTGCAGCTGTGACTAATGTTCTGAAAGTGTTTAGGAAAGTTTTGGCCACATTGGTGAAACAAGTTGGCTGGATGAAGCTGCTATTACAGGAATTACCCAGTGAGAAGCAGCGTCTACTTTCAACATCAATACTTCACTGTTTATTTTATCTGGATATGAAGATAATGATTCAGTATTTATAAGAAACATGATTAGTTAGAGGACACACACATTCTTAAATACTCATCACAACCTTCTAGCTGCTGTTTTTCTTTGCGTTTTTTTATCAATTCAATTAGAAAAATACTTTTTATACTGACAGTTTCTATGGATATGATAAATAAAACTTTAAATAATAGATCATAAATAGGCAGTGTTGTATAAAGTACTGAAATCTCGGAGTCAAGAAAAAGTATAGGTACCGCTCCAAAATATGACTTTGGGAAAAGTAAAAGTCACTGATTGAAATGTTACTTGAGTTAAAGTATTAAAGTATCTGAATCGTCTTGTACTTAAGTACGGAAAGTACTGTAAAAATGGATGTACTCAAGTAATGTAATGAAAAGTACAAGTAAAAAGTAAAACAAGGCAAACGAAGTTTGAATTACATTTTTTATATTTTGGTAAACTTGTTAAATACACTTAAAATAATGTAAATAACCAAGTGCAGGCAAAATGAAACCTGCTAATAGATAAACCTGCAGCATCATTTAGTTAAGAAAAACTGAACCAGCTTCTTAGTAAACCCTCCAGGACAGAAAATAAAGTTTTTGTAAGCCTTAAGTTTTCCCTTTCAGTAAGGTCAGTGCTGAAAATGAGAAAAATAAATAGTACAGAAAATGCGGCCAACATGAAGAAAAAAAGCCGTTACGATTACTCTACTTCACAAACTATAAGTGCACACAACTGGTCATTATGCAAAAGAAAAAAAGAATTGGGAGGGAAATGCAGCTTATTGGCATCTGAACAGGGAGAGCTTTTTGCTAACTTGGTGTTTAATGGGAGAAGCGAAACAGACCTCCATGATGCTGAAACCCACCTACTCAAATAATCCAGCAAATAGTCTGATTGGTTAGTGCTCCGTTTGTGCAGCTTTGGTTTCCGAGATATTAAAAATTATTTTTTAGGCCATCCATTACTTACTTAAAGAGTAAGTGAAATGAATTTTGTGTCAGTTGGTCACAAGGCAAGAAATCTATTTCCATTAGTTTCTCAGGAGTTTGGATGTAAAATTTGTTGACTCTCCCTGAGTGAAACTCCGACACCTTGAGGAAGGGGAGACCGAGAGAACGGCTGGCCCAAATTAGCGTTCATGAATCGGATCAACCTCGAGTTAGGCGCCGCTCACACCGGATATGGGAAGAGCCAAAATCCAAATTGAAAACAACTTTGCTGCGTTTGTTTTAACGGCACAAACGGAGCATTAACGAACCAGCCCACTTTGGTTTGTTTTGGAGCAAAATGCGGGGATGGTGAACTCTGGATGGCCTAAAAAATCATTTTAATATCTCGGAAACCAAAGTTGCACAAACAAACATTTTAACGGCACAAACCTACACAAACGGAGCACTAACCAATCAGACTGTTTGCTGGACTTTTTGACGTAGTGGGGAGGTGAAACCTGTGCATCCTATTGGTGGTGATGAACAAGCCCAGGTTAGCCGGCTACCGACTTTGTTGCAGTCAATCAGTAGGTGGGTCAAAACATTTGCGTTTCTCTCTCGCTTTTTTGTAACGAGTAACTAAACCACACATTGAAAATGTATCGGAGTAAAAGTATGCAATTAAGTTCGGAAATGTAGTGAAGTAAAAGTGAAAGTTATCAAAACTTTTCTTACTCAAGGAAAGTATGAAGTACTCCAAAATATACTTAAGTAAAGTAGTGAAGTATTTTTACTTCGTTACTATACAACACTGTAAATAGGTGATGCATCTTGATAGGTTTTAAAGTTGATAAGCTTTAAAGTTAGAGTTATTCAGTTGTAGTAATATTAATCATTTTATCAATCTGACATTGTTTTAACTTTGTTATTTATATCTAGAAATACAAAAGAACCAGCTTGAGCAGTTTTATGTTTTAAATGCCTTTCAGGAACATATAATGATGGAGGAGTTATCTATCCAGTACTGTCTGTTTTTGTAAGGAGACCCACGAGGCTCAATCTTAAGCCCTGCTTTGTTTAATTTCTTAACTAAAGTGTTCATTGCATACTTTACTGAGTTTCCTGATATACGAAGCTGGCTGCTAACAAACTTCAAACAGCTCTGCTTCAATTGGACTCTTAATGTGAAAACCAAAAATCTTTTTTCAGAAATTGTTACCATATGTCAGACAATGTTAGTAGGTTGAGCCCAGAGATATTATCAAGAAATAAGAATCTTATAAACATGTTGGTCTTTTTAGGGGAAATACTAAGCATTTAGTGAAAATGTTGAACTTTTATTCATGACATACATTTCTTTTGAAGAGTCTGGCTGAATGTTAACATTATCTAAATGCATGCTGTTTAATTCACGCTAGATTAGTTTCTGGATTCATTTAGTGAAAAACACTTAAGTGCACATAACGTCATAGTTCTGGTGTTCTATATGTTCTGTTTTTTGCCTGTCAATAAGCCTTAGAAGACAACAGTTGTGGTATATTTTTAGGTACAGTATAAAGCTTTGAGTACATCAATATCGTTACACAACTGCTATGATTTGTACTTCTGAAATTGGCTACTCTTCAAATACCTAGGATATTTTTTCAGAACTATGTAGTTTTTAATCTACAGAGAATATGAAATGCTTGATACTTTCATTAGTAAGTTTGGAGCTCTTTTAGACTCCTTTATTGGAAGACTGATTTTCTTAAACTGAACCTTTTTCTGTTCGGTTGCTTAATTTTGTTTAGATATTTCCAGTTTAATATCAAATGTTTATCTTGTAACTTGTATTAGTATCACATACAAATCCTGACTGTTAATAATGATAACAAATAGGATCCTGGAGAGCTTCTATTATTACCATCCATATTTATATTGGATGGCTTATTACCATCCAATATAAATATGTCAGTGCACTGACCAGGCATAAGCTCTTGCCTTGTATCTTGTAACTTGTATTTTTATCACATACAAATACTGGAAAAATAAAGGTTACAGAAACAGAAATAAGATTAAAGTATGTGTATATTTTACAGAATTGTTCTTAAACTTTGAATCTCAAACACTCTTGTTAAACCTAAATGAAACTGTAAAGAGACAGTTGGACCATACTGACATAGTGCACTGAAACAAACAAAGTGATGACCAGATTTTATGTGACCAAGAGGCTTTTCCTACCTTGCGGCTACTCTTCCACATGTACTTCATATATGCATATGTGACGTGTGGGTGGGTGGTGGGCAGCGGGTGGTCAAGCTGCTTGGAGGGGTCAACACCCAGGAGGAGCACAAGGGTTTTATGGGCCAGAGCCTGGAGGGGAGTGCAGCACATTTAGCAGAATTACTCAGCAGAACAGAACTTTGTTTTTCAAAGGCTGGAGCTGTGGAGACATATACTTTAATACAAACAGATAAAAACATCAAAGGCTTGTGAATAAATACTTTTTCGACCAGCAACAACAGGGGATAAGGCAAAAGAAAGAAAAGGAAAGATATCAAAATGACATATACTCTATTTGTCCAAAACAGCAAATAGATTTTTATAGGTGGTGTAATGCATCTTTCCATTTTCCAATGGCAGCACAATTCTAAATTGTGGTCAATTATAACAACACTTTCTACGTCTTCTCCAACTTATTGGAATACTAGTGAGGTTAAAGATGGAACAAATCCTCTGTTTCATTAAGAAGATATGGACTTTTATGAGTTTCCACAGAGCATGACTCAGTGTCAGCTTCACTGCTTTTATTACTGGGAACTTAGAAAAACTTAAATTAAGTTTAATTTATAGCTGCACTTAACTTCCTCTGAGGCAAAACTTGATTTCTTGTTAAGGAAAGTTAGAAGTCTACTCTGATTTATTGTTAATAATGATAATGAATATGATCCTGGAGAGCTTCTGTTAATTATAGTCGTTCTATTACCAACAAATATAAATATGTTGGTGCACTGACCAGCCGTAAGCTCTTGCCACAAAGGCTGGCGTATTTCAGCCAAGTTCTCATATCTTCATGGGGGCTGATGACGAGAGAGCGGACCATCAGGATCCGCTGCCAGTCTTCCACAATGCGCTGACAGCCCTGAAGGAAAACACACAGAAACACACACTTGCATTTAGCAGTGCAAGAATAAGGAAGCAGCTATTGAAACTCAAGAAAGCACAAAGTCAAGCACAGCATGATCCTGCCACCACCATGTAGTATGGTGGGACTTTTTGTCCAGAGATGTGTAGTATTATTTTTCTTCCAACATTTGTTGAACAAAGGTTCAATCTGCTCTGGAGAAACATGTTTGCTGTCTCGCTGCATGGCTTGCAGCAAATTGAAACAAAAGTTCTTCCTGGGGCGTGCTGTGGTGGCGCAGGGGTGCAGCACGCTCCACGTTTGGAGGCCTCAGTCCTCAACGCGGACATCGCGGGTTCGACTCCCGGTCCCGGCGACCTTTGCCGCATGTCTTCCCCCTCTCCTCACCCTCTTTCCTGTCTGCCTGCTGTTGAAAATACGAGCCACTAGCGCCACAAAAACTCTTCGGAGAAAAGAATGATAAAATAAAAAATTCTTCTTGTTATCGACAATGGTTTTCTTCTCTGCCACAGTTCCACAAAGGCTGGATCTGTGGAGATCCTGTCAACAAACACTTCTCCACTGTAATTCTTTGTGTTGATGTGTTTTATAAAACCCCCTTTTGTTAACTCAAAACACTTGAAAAGGTTCAAGTTGTTCTCCTAGTCCTGCAATGTGTGGTGAATCTGTTTTGTCAATGTGTGGACATGCAGCTGAATGTGGGTTTCTATTTTTATATAAATCACTGTCATAAACCAGAGACTAACCAAGCTTTGTATCAAACTTATCCCACAAGTTTGATACAAGTTGCTGAATGTCTTGTGGACAGGACTCATGGCTTCTCTGAAACAGTTTTGATATTTATAGAAACAATATCTGGAAGCAAATCAGAGCAGAAACACTGAGAGCAACAATGGATCAGTCTGAGACACTGCTGAGTCTCCACATGCCTGCGACGGGATGTTTTCCATCAGCAACAGCATCTGCTTCACATCGCATGCTTGAATTGCACACATGAATGAAGATTTGAACTACTATGAGCTGCATGTGTTTTTCTGAGCATGGAGTACCTGCAGCCTCTCCCACCAAGTTTCCCTGATGATGTCCCTCCGCTCCGGCACCAGTTTGTACTGGATCACTTCCTCCAGCTCAGACAGCATCTGGCAGGAGACCATGGCCTGGGAAACAAACACACACACGGTTACCTTCAGCGATACTCTTTAGTTACACACATTATTGGAACTGAATCATTCATATAGTCCAGAAGAGGAAAATGTGTTGAAAGAACAATCTGAAAGGAAAATTAAAGTTGGCTGAGATACATTTACTTGGTGATGAAGAGTTTTTAAGAAGATTAGGCGCACTGGATAAATTATTTATACAAGAATCAAAAGGTTTCAAAAGCCTGCTGTTTTCTATTTTTAATTGATCATCTCAAGAACTAAGAAATCGACTCATGAGTGGGACAAGAGAACCACGTGATGATTCTCATATAATGAGAAAAGAAAAGTGATCTCATGGCGTGATGAGCGCTCACCCCATAGGCACGGCTGTAGCTCTCTCCAGCCATGGCTGTCAGCTCAGCATCCAGGAGGTCTCTGGCTTTGTCAATGCACTAGTGATTCACAGAAATAGAAAACATTACATCATTATTTTTTCAAGATAGATATTTACAATATGCAGAAAGATGCAGATTAATTCAACATTTCAATAATTATGTTTCCAATAAAGCATTTTCTGAGCAGAGGTAGATGAAGTGTTGAGAACAGCCATGAAGCATTTATGTAACCATGAACTTGGAGGACAAATAAAGTTCAGAAAGCTTTGTAAAATCTGTCCACATTGGGAGATAATCAGGCAGACGGGGTAGAAGGTATCAGATTAAAAATAAAAAGAGATGAAACTCTGAAAAACATTTTTTGTATTTCCATAGGTACTTTTTATAAGTACATAAAAATTATATATATTAGTTATATTGCCCATAGAATCACCCCTGAAAACTATTTGGTTAGCATCCTGTTTGTTTGCAGCATTTGCAGACTTCTGCAAATGCAAGACTTATCTACACCCACAGAGTCGGCAAACAGCCCATCACCAGTAAGAGCCCTGAAGAGTGGAAATACTTCCTGACAGAGAGAGATGATGGAAATAAGATGACGAGGACAACTAAGGACACAGATATTCCTCCAATGATTTCTGGAGCCTTATCGGCCGCACCATTTTGCAACTCTTATTATCAGGAAGAGAAAATAAAGGAGAAAACTGAGAAGCTCTTGGAGGGGCACACAGCTGTTAACCAACTCCAACCAATTTTTCTTTTTTTTTTTTTCCACAGGGAGGGAAAGCAGGGATGGCATGCCAAAACATCCTGAGGCACAAATAACAAGATGTGGAGTTAGGACATTGGGCTTGATACGAGGTGACAATGAGGCTGTTTCTCCATGCAGTTCTAGTGCTGTTTACTCCAGAATTACTGCGCCTGGGCCAAGCTGCAAATGTGCAGCCCAGACGACTCCCAGTAAATGCAGTGTCTGGCTCCTGGCAGCACAAAACAGCAGCTAAGCAGCCCTCTGCTCTCTTACGTAAAGCTGCATTTATTCACATAAGATCAGGGCTCTGTGATGTAACTTTGTTATTAGAGCCAAGAAGACAGAAGGCTCTTTTAAACAACCAACAGTGGAGGTCTGAGTTCCCCAGGAGTTTTATAGCATTACAATTCAGACAATAATTTCAGTGAATCTTGTTGGAATTATATGCACCAGCCATATTCTGCTTAGGAGCACAGAACAGGAACATTTAGCTTTATACAACACTCCACCCAGAACAGGAATAAAAGCTACTAGTTACGATTTAGATAAACTATTAGTTTATAAATTGTTAAGTAATTTTCTTGTTTTATTTTTTTATTTTGTTTATATTTCCTCTAATTCATGTAAAGCACATTGAAATGTCTTATGCTGCAAATGTGAAATGGAATAGATGCTACATAAGGTAGTAAAAGAAATATATGACAGTGCAAAAGCCAGTAAAAAACATTTTTTAAAATAGCATTTTATTGATTAAGGTGCAATATGATTCTAACATCACTTTTATTCTTAAGCTTGAAGTAAGAAAAAACTAAGCATAAAAAGAGACGAGAAATGAAACATTTCACATTAACTTTTAAAAAGTATAAAGCAAACTCATTAGTAAACACGGCCTTTCATATTAAACTTTCCTTTCAGTCTAAAGTTTGAAGTATGACAAAATGTTTTTATATTTTTAATCTATATATTTTTCACATCACAGATTAGTAGATAGCTCCCCCTGAAAAGAAGAAAAATGCTTCCAAAGTGAGCGATCCCACACTTTATCTCTTTCTTGGAAACGCTTCTTCCTCCGTCACTGCTAATAGTACTTACTACTCATCAATAGTTCATCGGCACAACAAAATCCTCCAGCAAAAGAGACAGTGCACTAGCCAGTTAAACTACTTAAAGCAGCCTTGAGGCAGATCATTTGGACTTTTAAAAATCAAGATTCTCTCATCGTTCAATGACTCATTACAGTCCTAAAAATGTTTGCAATGCACCAAGTGTCACACAGACCACAACAGGAAACTTCAGACATCAACTCGAGAAATTTTACTCAAACTTCACCGTTGAAGATTATGTCTGGATGTTAAGGATGAAAGCTACAGCCGTCCTTTGATTCAGTCCACTGAATCAAAGGACGCTCTGTGCGAGGATGACACACTCATTCTTGAAAACTGCACATTCAAGCCCCCTCTCTTCTCCTCTGTGCTGGGTGTGTGTGTGTAACATTGTCAGCTCCAGCTATTCTTCAGGCACTGAGCAGTTTCAGAGACTTACTAGCCACACCTGGATGTAATCACAAAATTAGAGGGAGAATGTCTGTGATGAGAAGGAATGTCATGGGAAACAAATCTCCAGAGGACAAGAACAGGGCAACTGGATGAGCAACTGTTTACCGTTTGTCGGCTGCTGAAGCATGCTGTCTGTGTGTTCTCCATTCGGTTTAAGCACATCCAGCTCCAGGGAGTCTGAGCTCATTGACAAAAGCCCAACCTTCCTTAAACTGGAGGAAAACCATCATCCTAACCTCCACCAGACCACAAGAGGAGTCACCTGCTCCGGCAGCTGAACTGAAATGAGCTGCACTTATATAACATTTCCACACCAAAAGTGTTCCATGTGGAAAAGAAGAGAAAGAACCAATAAACCTTGTGCATTTCATTATTACTATCATTAAAGAAGCATCAAGAGTTGATGAGAGGAGTTCAGTCCTCTCTGGGCAGCAGAAAAATCACTGAAGCGCTAATAAAATGGAAATAATAGAAAGATGAAGCAAAATTTCATAAGCTTCAAGGACAGACAGATTCCAAAAAGTGTGTGACTTTATGAGAACACTTTCAAAAATATAAACCATCAAAATATGTCCTGTTTGGCGTTTATGTGGCTGAGGAATAATGCAACCTACCTGTTGAGCCAATGAGAAGAGGTCCTGATGGAGAGCTAGAACTGCTCGGTAAAAAGCACCGTCGTGTGTGTCTCTGGGGATCATACATGTATACTCCTCCATGCTATCCCAGTGTCCTGGAAAAACAAGAAAACTGGTTGATAAAAAACTAAAGACCACGTGGTGCACCCTGCACAGTGTTGGTGTCTGATGACTGGGAACATGGCCGTTACCTAGACCCCAGGCAGCTGCAGCGGCCATACGTGCCATCTTGGCCTGAGTCTCTTCACTGACCAGCGTCCACTCTTCACAGCACTGTTGGTGCAGCTGACCCCTGGAGAACATCAGGTATCCACATGAGAAAAAGGCCATCCCAATTTGACCCCTACCACCTTCACAGAAATAAACTCAGTCACTACCTTCCCATCCAGTTTTTTTCTGCACATTTTGAAAACTTGAAAAAGTCTTCCTACATTTTGTGGGAACGACTTTACGTCCACTTGAAGTAGTTTTTGGATTTTCTGAAAAAGAGTTGACAGGCTAAAGGGAAACACAGTAAGTTCTGACATAGCGACCGTTCACCAGGGTTTGCTCCAGTGTATCATTAGCATGGCGTGTCACCAGGCTTTACTTGCCCCCCTGACCAGGCTAAGCATTGTTTTTTTTTTTATTCTTATGATCTATAGAATTAAGCTAAGTCTAGAGGTGATGCCTTGAACTAGGGGGCACCATCCCTGCATCTGTCTGTTGGTCTCACACTGTTACTTCCCAGTTGCGATGGCTGTTCATGCAAATCCAAAACTTTCCACATTTTGAACAAAAAACATGGCAGGCTGCTGGTAGACTGCCACAGCCCCCCCAAGCACTGGTCTCAGCAAGTTTTCTAGGGGAAATTTATTTCGCCATCTACTTGTGGATCTGTGCATCAAAAATGTCCAAGTCCAAACCTCCAGGACGGAGAAACGGGCCTTCTAGTACGGAAGCGGTGGAGCCAGGGGTCCATTAATGCAATATTTCCTGCTTACGCAAAGAAAGGCAGAAAGATGGAAATTATTCTGTGACATGAAAATCTGAAGGCCATCTGCCTTCCCCATATCTGGCACATGTGGGTGCTAACATCAAGCTAACGGTTTCTTGGTTGTGCTATAACGTCAGTTTGTTTGCTAACGTGTTGCTGTTACATGGACATGCAGGGATTTATGGTGGGACAGGACTGACTGTCTGGTAAAATACTAAATGTTGCTGAAACATGAGAAATATCAAGTAAACGGTTGTCACAGTCACCTAGAGACTGAAAACAAACATGGGGCTGTTGTTAACATCTCTTGCTAAAATTTTCACCTGGCTCCTCACAGCGTCCTCAGAACAGAAAACTCTTGCAATAAAACTGTGTAACGTGAGCAGGAAGATGCATCGGAGAGGATGAATACGAGGTAAATTTCAAAACATATCAGAGAGTGTTTTAAATGGACTGGTTGACATCAGACAGAATGGTTAAGGGGAGAAACAGAAACAATGCTGACACACTTAGCATCAGAACCACAGCTCCTCCACAATCAGCTCCTGAAACTGAAATGATGTTTGACATGAGTAATTCTGTTTTCTGCTGTGCTTTTAGTGGAACATGGCGGTTTGATTTTCATGGATGTTGATTTTAAATGATCATTCCCACAGCAGAATTAGCCAGTTTTATTTTTAATAGCTTAACTGTTACATGTGATGTCTATTTTAGATTTTCATTAAAAAAAGAAAAAAGAATAACTTATGAAGATTGCAATATGTAATTAGTTATTAACAGTGAATATAATTTTCAGGCAGAACAGGTCAACTGGTTGAAATATTTTGTTATTGTTGAAGGGAAAAAAAATGTAATTTGTTTTTGTATGCATTTCCTTTTTGGTCAATAACAACATGTCATAACTGGTTAAAAACATAATTTGTGTAATTTTGTCGACTAAATTGACAGCAGATTTCGCTGACTAAAATTTTATCATAATTAGTCAACTAAAGCTGAGACTAAAACAAATCTGATGACTAAATTATGACTAAAACTAAATTACATTTTTGTAAAAAGACTACACTAAATAAAATTAGAATAACAGATGCAGTGTTAATATTAACATTGGATTTGATGAAGTTGTTTTGCTTGGCCTGGTTGAAACACGCCTTGATTGCATTTTGCTTTTTGAGACATTTTTAAAATTAGCTTTAAAATTGCATGAAGTTTGATGGAAACATGACTGTTGAGCTGAATTCTTCATCTTGATGATCAGACAGATCAGCCACAGATAGTACTGTGACACTCCAGGAATGCTACAAAGCAGCAAAAAAGAACAAACTCACGGCAACTTCCGGTATTTGCTTTCATGTATGAGGGCTATTGTGGACAGCATACCAAATGTTAACTTCTTTGTACTAATACATACTATTCACATTTACTTTTGGTGTTAATGATTGTACTAAAGGCAACTTTAGCTGAAATAGACGAGCGCTTCTGGCTGAAGATGTAAGGAAGCCTCAGCAGAGATGAAAAACCAAGCTTTCTATCACATCCCCCATTGTTTATTTTTATTTCTTTGTTGGCATAAGAAAACCCATCTCAAACTATTCATTGTTTCAAATGGTTTGAGACTGAGCATGCTACAACAAACAGATGTGTCCTTAGGGGAAATGTTTGTGTAACCAAGACTAATTATTCAACAAAGAAGGATTGATTGTGCTACAGATCAAACTGGCTACATGAGTTTAACAGACAGGAAGCAGAGGAGCAGTCTGAGAAAAGGGCCGCTTGGATAGGGGTCACGGAAGCCGTTTTCCATCTGCCTGTTACATAACTACACAAACGATCTGCTTACTGTGTGCATGTGTGTGTACAGTAGATTATTTCTCATATAGAAACAAGTGTTTAAATCATCAGTGGTAATGACGGTTCAAACTGCTGACCTTCCCTTCATCCAAACCTCATAAGGGTTCATGGTCAGGTAAATAGCGGTTAATATCGCTACAGACCCCACAGATCCTGGACACAAACCTTTTGATCGATCACTCAAACAGCCATTAGCTGCAGCCCTTTCTAATACATCAATATACAAATCTCTCATCAAAGGCCGAGTGTAATGACTATTTTACTAATGCTCTTGGTATTGTGATGAATATTAGTGCTTCAAGGAGACAAACAAATAAAAGCAGGACTGAGTTATTCTACACATTCTATGAAGTAGTCCTTTAAAAAGCATCCTATTTTAGTAATTATGTCTCAATGAGAAGCATGTTAGACATAACTTGTGGAAATTTCATCAAATTTAGGGTTCATTATGAAATGTTCAACAGCAGTCTGACTGGAGGTTTTAAACATGAACTTGACCAGACAGTTAAACTTACTGACTCAGTTCTAAGTTCAGCTTGACATGCAGGTTTATGGCTAAACTGAGGTTCTGGAGTCTAATCTGTTTGGCAGCTACAGCTCAGAGGAGGGAGTCACCAGCTAGTTTTGACAACAACCAAGTTTTTCTTCTTGAACATACGCAGTGTTACTGGATCAATGCTTCTGTGTTTTTAGTAAGTGTCTCAAATTCCCAGTCACTTGAGGAAGATCCTTGTGACTGGCTGGGCTGCTTTAGATAAAAAAATTAAAATAAAAAAAAAACTCACAAATTTAAATATTGACACAATACTTATTTTATCAGAAAAACATTAAATATTTCTGAACTGAATATATATTCCTGGAGTCAATCCCATTGTTTGGTAAAATGCCTTGAGACGACATTGGTTCTGAATTTGTCCAATATAAATAAAAACTAAGGTGAACTAATCAAGTTTTTTATTTTTAACGCGTGTATTGGATTTAAACTGGACATGCTCAAATTTTTAAACAATATTTACCTTCAACATTATTGAACATTTATAATGTTGAATTTAACATTATAAATTCAAGATAAAAACATTTAATCAAGCCCACATGGCAAAATTCTATGACAGATTCAAGGTAAGTCAAATTTTTATAAACACTGCAGTCCAAACTAACCTGTATTCGTTTCCCTGATAACAGCAAAACAAGCCATTCTTCCACCAAAACAGTTCCAGTCAGTTTCCAGAGAGCCACTAACCAGCCATAGTAACATTTGACTTTCATTCTAACAGACATGAATTGCACTTTCACAATAATTTTTCCAGTAAATAACTGGAAGACCTGCACAATGTCAATGTGTAACCATGTGTAGCTTCATCCTGGCTCACCACTACGTCATCTGGTAAATCCTCTCCAGCTTCTATTCATCCAGATGCAAACACAAAACTCGAGGTGGGTTGAAATATGATCTTGTAAAGCTTCGGAGTCATTTTCTTATGAATCGCAGACTGCCCCCAAAAATGGTTACATAAGAAAATCAAGGTCTGGTTTGTATCATAAATTCCTTGGCGATCCATTGATATGGACTCTTTGGACATCCTGTGACTTCATTTTTCCCTAAAGATGTCCTTCCACACTGAGTGGGGGAGTTATGAAGTCAAGCCTCAGCCGTGGTGAAGTCTCACTTTGGTCTCTTTCAGGCTCTCTGTCAGTTAACACATTTCCTAGTAAAATTGCGTCGGTCGAATCAGAGCGACCACAGGGGAGACTAAATGACAGGACTCATTAGACAGGTTGCATAATCACAGAAAGCCAGGAAAAGTGGGAGATGAAACAGCCAAAACCTCAGACGCTGACTTTATTTGTTTCAGCTGAGGCTCAACTAAAAGCCCAAGAACCTCAAAACTCCGATCTTATATCAAAAGCTAAAGTAAACGTGTGGATGTGGTATGTCTAATGAATGACATACCATTCTCCCAAGGCCTCCAAGCAGCGCATCCTGCCCAGGATCAGCTCTGGATCCTCTTTGTTCATGTCGATCTTCTTGTCATAAGCCACCAGGGCGTCCTCCCACTCATGAAGCTTCTCATACCAAGTGGCTTGGATTTCCTAAAGAAAGAAGTGTACACACAGGAGGTAGCAGATAAAAGTTAACACATATATACGTCAGCTTTAGTTTAACCTTCACCTCTCCGTTTTGTCAGATTGATTTATGCCTTATTGTCCACTAGGGGAAAACCTGTTAAAACAACTAAATACACTGGCAACAATAAGAGTAAATCAGAAACACATAATACACATTGCAGCAAGTAAACAAACCAACATCATCATTAACACATGGACTTAGTTTCTTGGGAACCTGAATGATTATTGAACTTTTCCCAAAGAGAAGGAAAAGCATGTTAATCAAGTTATTGCTGTCTCAAAAATAATCAAGTTTACAGTCAAATGCATAGTCAGTTTACAGTCAAAGCTAGCTAAGGCAGTTCATTAATGAGGCTTTATTGGCTGGGTAGAGCCACAAGCTGTAACTGATGAGTGGGTTCTGTCACCAGCTCAGGGACCCATCAACGTTAACAACAGGGACCGCTTCCTGATGCTTTGTTGTTAAAGTAATTGAAAGGAAAAGCTTGCATCCCCCCACATTAAAGCTTTACAAATGGTCAACTCATAAACAGAGTTATTTTGCACGTCACAGTGAAGCTATTTTTAATGAGTCTTTTCTGAGCTTTTACAGAAGACAAAAATCTGCTCACAGTTTAGAACAAAAGCACAATCCAGTTTTGTATTTTAACATTTTAAATAATATTCGAGCCCCACCTTAAAAGCAACAAATACTACATTAATAAATTGGACATATTCACAACAACATTTCCACATTTTATCATGCCTACTAAAGTCTGATGCACAATCGACATCCGCAAAAGAAAAGCTATGCTTTTCTGCTCAGAAGCAGAAATAAGCCCACTGGGGGTTTATTTCTGCTTCTAAATGATCTGATTGGATGCTGGAAAAGACTATTGTTGTGTTGAAATTGTGCTAAAAGAAGCTGGCCTATGACTAAAGATATTCAAGCCTAAAATAGCATCTAAATGCTAAAAAGGCCTCAATCTGAATGCCTTCCATGTATGTCAAAGATACAGCAAATATAAAAATACAAATCAGAATATTTCAGATCAAAATGTGTACATTTCTTAATGGTAAAAGTAGAGACCACAGCTAGTAAATCATATAAACCAGATTCAAAGGAGAATAACAAGATTCTCTTTATTTATTATGTAATACATTAGGAAACTATGTCTGGTCATGTCCAATTAATGTCTGTCATTGGACAATCATTTCATAAGGACACCAGGCCCATCCACAATTAAGATGAAATATGCCAGAGCACTGCTGGAAATACTGAGGAGCTATAAACTGTCAGCTTGTAGAGGAAAGAACACCAGAGAGAAAAAACACTTGCTTGGAGGGAAAGAGAAAATATTCAATATTTAACTTTAATAGTAGACAAACTATTACTGTTATGACAAAGGTTCTGTTTGTATTCCCAGGGATAAAGCTTTAAATCCTTTCAAAGCTTTAAAAAAAGACCCAGTTGCAGAAGCACTTAAAATATTTGCAAAGTGCAGAAGTCAAACATTCAGTCAATTAAAGAAAAAAACTTTCTTCTCCTTGCTCTTTGCTGCAGATTAATACAGCAGATGGCTTTTCCACATGCTGCACATTAATAACAATGTGTTCATAATGTGCAGCACATGGAAAAGGAAAATAGCCCTAAAGATCTACCCTCTCTGTGTCCAAATATGTACATGAGGAAGGCATGTACAGCAAAACGTGTCCAATGCAAACCACTGGACGCTTATGTAGGTCAAAACAGTAAAAGGAGCAATGTGTTCCGAACGTATGAGAACGTAGCAGTGACAAAACCAAATCCCCAACGTTGAGTTCTGTTCATCGTGAAATAATATACTATATACATCTGAATATTTGCTTCATTAGCAACATAGCCAACTTCCAGGTGCCTTTGTATATAGAAGAGAAAAAAATGTACTCACCAGTTCACCAAAATGTTTCATTGCATATTCTAGGACCCCTGATGCTGCTTCTGGCTGCTGTAGTTTGTTGTTGATGCTGCAAAACAGAGCAAATAATCTGATGTCATTAGTGTCATTTTACAAAGAGTCTTACCAAAAGGCCTGAGGCCGTAACTACTTCTTCAATAATCTCTGGAATGGCAAATAGTCCCAGAGATTATTGTTAATTATATTAAGAATAATATTTCCATTTTGAGGCCATTTTCAACTAATAATAATAATAATAATAATAATAATAATAATAATATGCATTATTGCTCTGAAAGATATAACCAGAACTGGAAAACTTTTTTTTTTTATCTAAAAAAAAAACAACAAAAAAACCAAACAAAACAATAATTTAAATTGATTATGAAGTTGTACTGTCAGATGACAGTAGAATCAATCCTACAGCAGTGACACACTCACAGCAGAACCACCATGTCTTAACAGCTGCCTCAATGCGTTTTTGACACCAGGTTGATTGACAGGACTAAGCCCCTCCTCCTGGTTCTGATTGGTTGTTTTGGTCTGAACGTTGCATTACTTTAGCCAGCAATACTAGTTCAGAAAGGAGGTGGAGGAGATTTTTTTCACAGATTATCTGTCTCATAACACACTGTCACAACATGTTGACAGCTTTAACAAATATGGAGAAAATATATTTTTTATTAAAGTGATATACTGCAATTTTAATGAAATGCAACAACATAGCATTTTTTGAGAAGTCTGGATTGCTTCATCTATATTTTGCATATTGCCTGTGACTATTGCTGGAGGGGAGAGACATTTCAGTAATCTAAAACCAATATAAAAAATTTAAGCAACCTACTTGCAAACTGTATGCAGACTGTTTCATGTAAAATTCATGAGCAGTAAATATCGTGATAGTATCAATATTGAACTAAAGAAAGCAAGGCAGTTGTAAGCCTTTAAAAGTGTGACGCTTTTGATGGGTCGGGCAGGGGAGCGGTGGGGGTAATTAAATTTTTTTGCCATGGGGCAACCAAGGTTTCTGGTGGCACCCCTGAGTACTCCCATAAATAAGTTAACAAAGTATGATTAATATATTATCTTGTAGCACAGTGACTACTGTATGATTCTATATACATGTCAAATTCACTTTTGAATTTCCACACATCCATTAAACATTATATTTAGTATTAGCTAAATTTATGATACAATAAATAAATCATCTCTTTACTGCTCTGTAGTATTTCAGAAGAGAACTGCAGTAAATTTATCAACAATAATCTACAAACCTATGGACTACTGAGTGAATTTATAAACCATTTAACTTAATAAAAAAAGCTTTGGCAATGGCTAAAATTTTTTAAATACATTATCGATACAAACAACCTTTGATCATCGATCAGCCGATCTAACAGCTTAAAGCTGCAGTCAGTAACTTTTATTAAAGAAAGTTTTTTTTACATGTTTGATAAAACTATTATGTTGTGACAGTATAACATAAGACAAATGATTTGAGAAGAAATCGAGTTCCTCCACCTCCTTCCAGTGTTACTATTGCAGTCAACAGAAATTCACCGCTCCAACGATAAACAATCAATCAGAGTCAACAAGAGGGTCTTGGCACTCATGTGGGCATTGCTAAATATGCTAATGTCAGATAAACAACTTAGCGTTACAGGAAAACTATTTTTCTGTCGTCATTGGTGGCTAGCCTTAGCATTCATGGCCAAAGGATTTTTGGATTATAAATAGAATATTGTTGTTCTTTTGTTTTGATCAAATAAGTTTAAGAAGCAGGTAAAGATGCTGAAGCACACTGAATATAGACATGAAAAGAAAGTTAATTCACATAAAATTTTGTTTTAATATTTAATTTTGTTTTGTTTGGATGAAAGCTTGTATGAATTCAATCATGCACTATTAACCAATTGCTCCTACTCCATGCTGAATGGAAAAACTACAGACGCAGTCTGATACTTGCATGACTGGTTCCATTTCAGGAACCAATCATGCAAAAAATAGTCAGAATGCAATCAATAACATCCCTGGTGGAGAGAAAGAAATTGATCAACGTAGAACATGGAAGATAGTACTAATGCTGTGCAGACTGTTGGAGAACAGATTAATCGAAACGTCATTTCTAAAACACAGACCCCAGCTTGGATAAATGATTAGGGAATGGAATCGCTAAGATGAGCTCATGGTTACGAGAAAACAAGTCAACCAACTTGTTGACTTGTGGAGAGAGGCCTCTAAGAGGCAGAATTAGGAACGGATGGCATCAGCGTTCAGAGCCAATTCTCAAACGAAAACTGAAAAAAACAAGCCATGTATTAATGAATTGAAAAACAATCTCACTTGTTGAGCCGAACATTTGTAAAGGCATGACTGAGTTTTGACAGGAAATTATACCAGACTACTAATTTTGGTAAGAAACAGACATGACTAAAGAAGGCTCATTCTTTTATAATAAAAAACAAGCCAATAAAAAATAAACTGAAACAGAAAAAGAAATAAGAGAAACTAAATCTTTGAGTCATTTATGCATAGATCTGATTTCCTTGAGCTTACGTCTTCCAACTGCAATCAATTTTCACTCCCAAACTGTTGGGATCTGCTACATATTTGGCACAAAATATCATTAAAAAATCCTAACTATTGATAATTTTATTGAGTACACCACACAATATGTGCACTTGAAACCAAATTTGTACATGAACTATTTTAAAAACCACCTAACCATTTTTCCCCCCTTTTTTTTTTGCTCACTGACATTAGTTTAAATTAAACATTTCCAGTTATACGTCAGTTAGAATACTGGTTTGGATTACTGTGTCAGTATTCCAAACACAAGGTTAGTTCGACTTTTGCAGATTTGGACATCCTTAACGAGTTTCTTCCAATAGTTTAACGGAATTATAAAAAAATCAGCCTGTTCTTTCCTCATCATGCCATTAAATCTGTGAAGTGCAGTGTTACCCTGCAACCTTGCGTGTCAGAGTAATGTATTAGAAAAGATCTTCCTCCAACGTGTGATGCTGTGACACAGAAAAGATGAGATACATATGTTGAGTTCTCATCAACATCCAACGGAAGATTTATTCCCTTGTCGTGCAAACATACTTCATATTCAGTACTTTATATTTTTTTGTCATTTTTAAAAATCAAAACAAAAAGTACATGAGTTTGTTTTAAACCACTCCAACATCTTTCCTTCTACACAGATAAGACATACTTTACTATTTAAACATCTTATAAGTACTGGAGCCTAGAAAGATGAAGCCTATTGAACCCGTTACAGAATAGCAATATTTTATCTGTTACAAAAAGAAAAACAAAACTGAAAAAGGCGTAATGCTCCTTTAATGGGCGTCTCGTTACTAACTGACACATTAACGGCCCTTAGTTACGATGTCGTTGGTTCTTAACAAGAAAACACAATTTTACAGAAAAAGAAATGAAAATAGTGTAACTTATCTGAAAGTTGTTTCGATCTATACAAAAGTCAACAGTTTAACGGAAACTCAACAGTCTTTTAAACGTTTATCCACACAATACAAACCGGACAACATGACTCACTAGTCGACTTCCCATTCAATAACATATTCAACTCTCAAAAGTAATCTATTTTCATAAATCAAGATACATTTTAACTAACCTGTGACACAGAAAAGATGATACACACACATTGAGTTCTTATCAACATCCAACGGAAGATTAATTCTGTTACAACAAGAAATTAAAAGATACACAATAAAAAATTATGTTTGGGGTGTCTATTTTCTTACTTATTGCCCTCATTTTCTAGCAACCTGTCTTTCACCCCTCTACAGCAGCAGTCCCTCCCATAGCTTGATGCTTCCTCTTCCATACTTCACTGATAGGATGGTACTCTGTGGCTCCAAATGTAACGACAGTCATTATGGCCAAATGCCTGAACTGATGCGTCATCAGACAACATATAAGCCTGTGATAATTTTTTTAGATGACAAATTGTCCCAGAAGTTGTTGCAATACACATTGAAAAGATCTCATAACAATAATATTATTGGTACGATATATTGCAACAATATATTTTCAGGTAATTTAGTGGTAATGGAAAAATAATCCATGAACATATTCTCAGAAATGAATAAACTTTGCATTCTAATAAATATTTAACATTTTAAATATCCAAGACAAACAGAAACAATGAAATGAATTATAAAGCAGCAGCAGCAGACTCAAGACTTCATCATCCAGGTTTTGTAACCAAAAGAGACAAACAATAAAAATGATAAATCATGCAAATGGAAATATAAGTTTGTTTTAATTGATCTGCGATTAATTGATTTATTCCGTACTGTGACAGGCCTAACCACAGGACGTCTCCAAAAGTTAAGGTTCAGTTATTCCAACAATTTTTTAGCTAACTGTAATGTAGCTTGTTTATCTTGTTCTATGAGTTGTTGCTTCTTCCTGTGAGGTTTGGGGTTTTCTGTGTTTTTACTTAGTTCCTGTCCACCTTTTGATTGATCCCAGCTGTGTCCCGTTTCCCCTCATTATCTTCCCTGTGTATTTAATACCACCTGTGTCCCCCCGCTCCCTGTCGGATACTGGTCACGTGTTTACCGTCCTGTCGTGCTTTTGTTTAGTACTACCAGAGTCTGCGTTTATCTTGTCTCATCGCTGACCTGTGCTGCCTGGATTTTCTGTATACGTAAAATCATCATTCATTCTACAAACTGGGATCCACCGCCTCTACCTCACTATCTACAACCACAACTTATGACAGAAGGACAAAAGTAAAGGCGAGGTTCATGACAAGACACGACAAGAAGAAAAAAGAAAAACTACAAATGGACCCAGCATACTTGGACCGCCTCATGTGAGTGGTCAGATATTTCATCAACACTGTGGCTCAACCCTGCTCCGCCCAGACACACATTGAGGTGGTCACAAATTGTCTCATTGCTCTGCGGAACTCGTCTCCTCCTCTCTCATGGATGGACTTAATGGAGCTGATGGAGGAAGTGGATTGGCACAGCCGGGTGCGCTGGCAGTGATTATCATGGACCCACTGTCACCTAAGCCAGGTATCTCGGTTTTCCGCTCCTCCTCCACAGCTCCCATCACCCCTCTGTTACAAGGACCAGCCGCACCTCCAGCCTCAGTAAACGGGCCACGAGCCGCAGTAAGTCCTGCTTCCGAGTTCCTCTGTGCTCCATCCAAGACCTCCAACGAGTCTCCCCATGCTATCCCAGAGCCCGATCGAAGCCTGCGCGAGCTCACCTAGCCAAGCCAGCCCGAGGTCAATGAGCATAGCCTCCACGAGCACGAGCTACCAGAACCAGCAGCTAACTCACCTGCTGGTCACCCAGCTGCAAGCCTTGGCCTCTTCGTGGGTCCAGCTGGCCTTTGGGCCACCCGCCTCTGAATATTTGTGGGTCTAGCTGGTCTTAGGGCCGACCGCCTCCGCCTCTTCGAGGGATTTGCCCCCTGCGCCGTTGCCAGCCTCCAGACTCAAAACCATGCATCTATCTCCTTTGTCGCCACCAACTGGAATTTATGTGGCAGGCCCTGTCCTGACCATTTTGTTTACTTTTGGACTGAGTTTGTTTTGTATCCTTGTCTGTAGACTCTGGCCCCCTGTCCTGTGGCCCTCCGGCCAACTTTGTTCGGTTGTTTTTTTGTTGTGGTCAGTTTGTTTTCTTTGTGTTTATTTTGGACTCTGATGCTCCGTCTGGTACCCTTCTACTCCCCCGGTTGGGTTGTTTTTTGTTTTGGGCGTCTTGAAGCCGCCCTTGAGGGGGCTGTACTGTGACGATTTGGGTTTTCTGTGTGTTTATTTCAATCCTGTGTCGTCTTGTCCACCCCTTCATTGATCCCAGCTGTGTCCTGCTTCCCCTGATTACCTTCCCTGTGTATTTAATCCCACCTGTGTCCCCTGCTCTCTGTCGGATCCTAGTTGTGTCTTTACTATCCTGTTGGATTTTTGTGTAGTACCACCAATGCTGCGAGAGTATGTCATAATTCATTCTATAAACCTGGGTCCACTGCAGCTACCTGACCACCTCTAAGTGCAACTTATGACACTTCCTTTGTGAGTTGCCATGTATGAATTTGTTCTACTGTGGGTAATCATACTCTCGTACTAGCTCCAGTACGAGAGGCATTTCTGCATTGTTCTGGACTGGTTATAGGTTTGGGATGTAAAGTGTGAGAACAAAAAGAGGAAGTAAAAGAAAATAAAACAGCAAATATAGCACCTATGAAAATTAGACATGTGGGGGAAAATGTGACAGAATGGCTTGAGAAATAATCACACCCCCTCACCTTTTTACTTTATTGAAGGACTGTAGACTGTACACTTAAGCTGCACTTCTACTCATGAAACTGCAGTTACAGGAGTTCGCCACCAGTTGGCACATTGAGCACGGTGAGCACTCCTGACTCAGCGAGCAAACGGCAATTGACAATATAAATTGTCTTTTATAGGGGAAGTGAGCAAGAGTAAAGTAACAAGATATTTGTGTGTAAGTTTTAAATGAGTATTTTTGTGACCTAGATTGTAAATATTTACTGACTCAGTGAGCCAGTAATGGCAATTTAGTGCCGTAACGGCTGGTCAGCGGAGGCGCTCACTGTCACACTTGTTTGTTGACAGTGTTCATCAAATAAAAGAACTTGCGAACATCACACTGACTAATCATTAAGTGTACAACAAAAAGCAGACATGTTAAGAAGCTCCTGAGACGTGGACCAAATCCCTCTATGCCTGTGAACATTAAACTGTAAGCACATTGGAATTCTGCTCTAAAAGGTACCTTGAGGGAGCTTCACCTTTCAGTCAAAAGGTCAGCAGAACAAAGAGTTTCCGCAGCCGAAGAAGGAAAAAAGACCCAACGTTCACCTCGTTGGAATGCAGTTATTTCTATGGTGAAACAGATGCACAAACTGAAGCTTTAAACATCACATTTTGAAAACAGATGTAGAGTATCGTTAATACATTTGTTTCATAGAGCCATGTCTGCTGATTTTTTCCTTGAAAGATGGAACAGCAGACACCAACTTATTCTTTACAAATTGGATAGAGACTGAAAGCTGCATTTACGATATGTATCTTGAAACCATATGAAAGTAATTCTAAATGAGACAAGACAAAATTACAGTTATTCCTATATCCGAAGCCAAAAACCATTAGCTGGCAAAACATATTAAAAAAGATCAAATAGAACCCTCTAAATGTTGGCACAAGTGGCTATTGTTCCAACCGGTTAACGTCTCGGAGTCACAAAGTTTCTCTCTGAGGCAAAGCTAAAGGGTAGCGGCGCTTACACCAGAAAGTTATTCACAAAGGAGAGAACTCAATTAGTCCTCTTCCTCTGTGCTGTTGTTTGTCCCAGCTTTTGGGGTTTATAGGAAGGCACATGGACAGAAACAACTTGAGCATCTAGTACAGGACAACAGACAACAGCTGGCAGCCATGCCTGGCTTAGCCGACCAGACTTCTGGCCTTGCAGTGTCTGAAGTCTGCCACTCTTAAAGCTGGAGGATACACCAGCACATACCATGGTCCTCATTACTGACAGTATGGAACAGTTTATTTTACCTCTAAACATGACCAGCTTTAAGAGGGCTACTGAAGACTGCTTAAGGTATTATTTTAAAACTTTACAGCCATTTAGCTGATTGCCTCCAGTGTCCAATTCAGAGGTGAATGATGATTTTATACACGTAACACTACATGTTATTTTCCACTCTCGATGACTTTCCAGCCGAGGAAATTGTAAATAACCTTCTAGCCCGAATGTTTACAGTAGAGTTACCATTTTACCATTATAGCTCATACACTGTCATTATATCCAACAGCTGTAGATGCCCGCTGGGCTTACAGGATTTACAGCTGTTCACTGTACGAAGTGAGGGTACCTTTTAAAAAAAATCTCAAGATTGAACGGACAGATAAAGGTTGTGTCATGGCACAAACTGATGTACGACAACTTCCTAGTTCCAACAATTAAAGGAGCGTGTTCAGGTAGGGATCATCATGTTACCACCATGATGTTACCATCTTGATAACATCATTTGTTAATGTTTGTTAATATGAACAAAGACACAGCAGGACGGATCATCAGGGAAATGATGGACAGGATTAGGGTTACCCTCTTAATTTACCGGTCGATCTACGTTCCTACCCTCATCTGTGGTCATGAGCTTTGGGTCATGACCGAAAGAATGAGATTGCAGATACCATCGGCCGCAATGGGTTTTCTCCATAGGGTGGCTGGGCTCTCCCTTTGAAATAGGATGAGAAGCTCAGTCATCCGACAGGGACTCAGAGTAGAGCCGTTGCTCCTTCACATCGAGAGGAGAAAGTTGTTGTGACTCGGGCATCTGGTCAGGATGCCTCCTGGACGCCTCCCTGGTGAGGTGTTCCGGGCACATCCCCCTGGGGAGAGGCCCCAGAGAAGACCCAGGACACGCTGGAGGGACTATGTCTCCCGGCTGGCCTGGCAACACCTTGGGATTCCCCCGGAAGAGCTGGAAGAAGTGGCTGGGGAGAGAGAAGTCTGGGCCTCCCTTCTGAAGCTGCTACCCCCGCGACCCGACCCCGGAAAAGAAAGAAAGAGAAAGAGAGAGAGAGAGAGAGAGAGAGAGGAAGGAAAGAAGGAAGAATGGATGGATGGATGGATGGATGGATGGATGGATGGATGGATGGATGGATGGATGGATGGATGGATGGATGGATGGATGAAAATGTTTTACTTGCTTTAAGTCAATCAAAAAAATATATCCCCATAAGTCTCGGGTGTGGTTAGTAAAGCTGAACTTCATAATTATTTTCTGATTGAGGGGAATGGTTAAAGACTGCTTCTTATGTTCATTGTTATTTTTTGGATACATTGGAATATTTAGGTGTGGTTAAAAAGCACAGAGACATTTTTTTTTTCACTCCACGGGATTTAATCCAGACTTTTCTGATTAGATCGGGTTTGACCTCACCAGGTCCAATTTACTTCTCTGCTGAGAGCTTGGCTCCTTGTACTCTCTGTTTGACTGAAAAATGTTTTTCCCCAGAGTATTTTGGTACACAAGAGTGCTTTTAGTCACATTTCACTTTCATACGTTTAGTCTGTTCACACAAAAAAGATGACTGCTGTAACTGCTGTAATTATCAAAACATGAGCAACAGCTCCTCTTTACAGGCAAAGGAAAAAACTTACTCGATAGAAAATGTGTAGTGTTTTGGAGGAAGCAATTTTAACAGTGGAGGGTTAGTGAAAGTTGGTCTACTTCCAGCAAGAGCCTTGTACTCTTCATACAGATCATGATGGAACTTGAGCATAGAGTGAATGGTGATTAAGATGTTGTTACAAGGACAAAAAAAAAGTGCTTGGCATAAAAGGTGTCAGTAACTGGAACTGAACTAATCCTAAATGACAGAGTCCAGGCAAAGGAATCCCTCCGGAGAGTCGGAAGTGACTCAAACAGCAGGTAGAGTTATAAGAGAATCCAGGAAGGAAAGTGATCTTCAGTTTACCAAGAAGGACTGATGCACATCAATGCATTAGGGATAAGAATTATAGGAATACCTTGAGATTGATTGATAGTCATATCAACTAAATTCACATATGAAATAGATTTTATTTTCTATTTTATTTCTCACATTAAATATACCTTTTGAAAATAACACCCCTTAAGTAGGTGCTAAACATTACTTTCATTAAGACCATATTTCAGCATTACATGTTGTTTTATAGGTCTTATGTAATATTGTAATTTCAAATGTTGTTTATATGACCACTAAGGGGAGAATCGTCCTATTTCCCAGAAATAAAGGTTTTCAAATATTTATCTGTGTGTAAGGAATCTATATTTTATTTACGTTAGAGATAAAGTTCCTGAAATAAATGAAATTTTCCAATAATATTCTAAGTTAGTGAATTGGTGTGAAAAAGCTTGATGGATATCAACCATTTTATTTATTGGCTAGGTGTCAATAAAATAGAAGCTTCAGAGATATATATATATGTAGGAACAGCTAAGATACTGTGCAGGACCCTCAAGCTCCCAGGCCTCCGGTAGAGGACCCGAGCTCAGAGGATAAGAACCACCCACGGTGGGTGAGAATGGAATTTTTTATATATATTATATATAACAATGTGCATAGTTTTAAACTTTTACAATATGTAGAGTTTAAAAGTTCCAAACGTGTTGTATGCATGTGGCCTACATATCTGGAGATTATCAGAAACGATGACGCAGAGGCTGGCTTTGTTCATGCCCATGACTGCTTTTGTCCAAGAAGCCACATCAAAAATGGAGGCATTTTTGTGCATGTGTTTTCTCGCATATGTCTCCATTCACTCTGTTTCTCTCAAGAATAAACTAATGATGAATAGAAGTAGTTAAAGACTGAAAAAAAGAGTTGTTTTGATAGATTTTTTTTCCAAGCACTGCTTCAGCCATGCTGAGGATTTTCTTTTGAATTTAGAATTTTGCTTACATTGTTGCCACCTGCTGGCACATAAAATACATCAGTGTTTTTGGGTAGAAATCTGTCAAGTTTAGCATCTAACCAATTCTGAAATTACTGGCTACAGAAAATGAACTAAAACATGCATCTTTATAAGTAAAGGAAAAGCTAAATGCACTGAAGTTTTTAAAAGTGGAAAAAAAAAAAGAAAGAAAGAAAAACAGTAAGGAAAAACGGAGGAAAAGAAAACCAGTGACCCTTTATAAAAAAGTGTCCAACAACATTTAGGGAACACAGAGTCTTGGAAAAAGAAGGAGACCACATCCAAATATTTACTGCCAATTCTGTGACACGTCAACACAATGGAAGCACTCTTATTTTGTAATCCTTTGGAAAATGAAGAGTCATTATTTTGTGCTCTCGAAGTAGTTTCCATGATACAAAGATGATACATTATGGATGTTTAGTGCATAATCATTGTTTGTTTCTATCAAAGTGTTAGAAGACAGAGACACAAATAAAGCATTCTGATTTTAGAAACATGAGGTTTCTGCTTATGTAATATTTCATAAAATATTTGGGCAATAAATGACAACCTGGTCTCAGCCAGATGTCCCTTTCATGTTACGAAGCACCATTTTTACCTCTCATTCTCTCAAGATGTTGTAGCTTTTGACAGTTTATTCAACAGACCACATCTGAAGCCCAACATTTAAGATCATATTCAGAATCTACCAAATGACAAAACAGAAAATGTAAATTTAATGGCAGAAAAAGAAACTATAAGATAAACATGCATTTTCTGCCAAAATACATAAATAGCCCCTTGTTGTTATTAATAGATAGCTATGAAATAATTTTAACTGCACCATCAAACCAAAGAGAATAACTTTGGGGATGTCACAGAAGGTGGGATGGGATGAGAAGAAAAGAAAACTTAAGAAAACATGAAGGTTTTTTTTCTTCTGAAAAGCATAGAGAAAAAACTCAAGAAGTAGAAATTTTACAAACATTGTTATTTAGCATAAATAAGGTAAGCTGGGGATGTGGAGGTTGAAACAGCAGGAACAACATGCACTACTTTCTGCTTTGTATTCTGTTCAAACACAAGTGTTAGAAAATATCACTCCTACTGGCAATCGCAAAAATTATACAGTGTTTAATCAAGTGTGCAATTTTTTACAATTATTTTTTTAAACACAGCACTTCAATAATTACTTCATTATGCTTCCTCCCCTATTGAGAAGACCCCTACAAAGCACTTTCATTTAAAGCTAATAATGGCTAATCCCAGCAGGTCAAATTATTTCATTACTTCACATCTTAGTAAAATGAAAACAGTATCTGCAAATTAATGCACATTATTACACTCTGTCTGAAGAGCTTTTCTTAGATCTGAAGGAATTTAAATACAAATTGAAGGTAAGAGTCCAGCTTCAATACATCAGCACTGACAGTATCATCTGTAAGTATCTAAATTTCAAAATATTTTAAATCTTAAAGACATTACAGTCTTTCCATGTTTTCACTGCTAATCTGAAGGTTAGCAGTGAAAGGTCTACTTGGGAAGGTCTACTTGCCATTCCTCAACTCTTTCTCATTAAAAGAGACTTCAAAGGGAGTAAAAGATGTGAAGAAAAATTAGAGGTTTGAATTTTTTCTTTCCAAATTGTCATAACGTAATGTGGGTGACCAGCCAAACTTCATACAAAAAGGCAAAAGGGGAATTTTAACAACTAAAGGAAAATTACCTTGGTTCACCTTCCGTTGACGATATTCCGACAAATTAAATTATTGTTTCCTATAAGTTTAATAATAAAAAACCCAAAGTCAAAACTAAACAAATGGAACGTTGTGTATCTGCTTATGGAAGAATCTGTCTAAACAAACTAAAGAGAGAAGATCAATTTTTATTTTTAAGAAAATAATAATATATTTTATTATGGCACAATGAAGCATACTGCCTGAGTGCCGTATAACTGAAAAGATAATATACATGTATAGAATTTTTTTTAAGACATTGCCTGTTTTCTGTTTAAATGTGGATGGTTGATTGATGCTTATGGTATAGAAAGTTGACTTTTGAGAAAGGGGGTAGATTATTTTTCTATTCCATTTCATTCAAAACTTTATATCAATGTGAAATATTGATTTGAAACTGAAAATGAATTAAATAAATTACCTAAATAAGATGACTGCAGATTTAGTGAAATAACTTGTGGTCACAAACATCTGTTAGAAAACACAACCCTCACCAAACCCACCCTCTAAGCGCACTTAGAGAACTCACACAGTTTTTTTAGCAATGAAGACCAGATTTATAGGAAAAATGGTTAGCCCTCAGGATAACATCAAAAATGTCATTAAATGATAGGTTAAGTGTGACAACAGGCAGGGAAATTACCTGCAGCTGTTCCTCTCCACAGACCAACCATTCATGATGCCCAAGTCATATTTGAGTTTCTTTTAATAATTCTCTGTAAGGTTAAATATTTCAAAGCTCTAAGGGGAAAAAAATGCTGCAAGTTCAGACAGTAGGCCATTATAATACCCCAGCAACACGGCGAAAATAATCATTACTACCCAGAAAGCTTACACTGAACAAAGAGAACGGATGTGTGGGCAATTCCCGTACAGCATGTGTAAAAGTTTAGGGGGGTGGGAGGTGACGTAGAGGAGAGAAGGAGTTGAAAAAAAAGAAAAGAAAAAAAAAAAAAAGGTCCTCCACCCACATGGTTAGAGAGGGTCAGCATGAGCACTGGTGCACACCAGTTAGGAGGGGGAGGACCTACAGGCAGAATATTTAAGATGCTGATCCAGAGCAGGACTTGAAGGAAATAGGACAGAGCCTGGGTTAGCAGCACTAAAACGTTGCCTTTTGACTTCTTTCAGAAACAGAAGCTCTTTAAAAAAAACATTTAAAAAGCATCAAGTCTAAAAGGATTGACGTATCTAGACATGACTAAAATCAATCTGAGCATCCTAGCTTTAGGCGTCACACTGCTCCTGCTAGGGACCGGGGCCCAGAACCCCAAGAAGAGGCTGGCTCCCTCCAAGCCCCCCAAGGTTCAGTGCTGCGATGAGGTGCGCTTGCTCAAGGTCCAGGTGGCCAACCTGACCAGCCTGCTCGAGGAGTTGGGCCGCAAGCAGAAGATGGACATGATGAATGTCGTGAGGCAAATCATGGAGCTGGACAAGCAGGACCACCAACTGGAGGGCCGGGTCACCGAGGCGGAGAGCAAGTACTCAGAGATCAACAACCGAGTGGAGATCATGCAGCTCCAGACTCTGCAGTCAGCAACCCAGACTTCCTCAGGTGAAAAAAGGGCATCATATTTCAGCTGGAATTTTATATGAATAACACTTGTCATTGAGGCATATTTCTCTGATTTTTAACCACATGAGAAAGGTAAAATTGGCCACATTTGGAGAAAGTTACCACCATGAACAGTTCAGTTTAACCCTTTACTTTCTTCAGATTGTTGTTGGACAGCTGTTGTTAAATCTTTCATGCATGGTCTAGAAATACGGAAGAAGAAACACTAATATTAAAAACTACAGGTGCACAGATCATGTCTTACCTGACCAATACCGATTTCTGGTATTCATTGAGATCTGAACTCCTGATTCCAACTGAAATGTTATCTATGTCAAATGAAAGAGACTTGAAATGTTGCAGATTCTTTTAATAAGGTAAAAGTTTTGAAAACTTGAAATTAAAAAATTCCAAGATCACCTTCCTGGTCTTAGTTATAACTAATCTAAAAAAAATGGTGATGGTTGATAGACTAAACTAGAGGAGTTCTTAGTGTTGCTTCTTGAATGAGTAGGGAAAGTAAAGTCTGATTTTGCAGTATTTAAGATCTTGAGCATGAATTGGAGCAAATCAAGGAAAAATCACCCACACTGATTTCTAAAGGATTGATTTGTTAATCCCTACTCCACTTATCCTGTTGAGTTCTTATTTACTAGTAAGTAGCTAATCTTTTGAAAGATATCCATCTCCCCACTGGAATGCATTTACTTCAGCTGCAAAGTACTATAATCATCTGTGCTTTGTGGGCCCCATGAAACGCTGTGAATCAGTAGTGAGGTAGATGACAGTGCACACGGCAAGCTGCACAGCATCAGGATAAAGCATTAATTTGGAAAATACAGAGTTCCGACAGCATGCCTATCTCCCACACAGCAGTATGCACTAAGAGACTCAATCCAACCAATCAAAACAGTAATTGGGCCTTCTGTTGTTTCTGGTACTTTTGCTGTGTGGTCTGATGGAGCCACATGTATCATTCAGGGGGAGAGAACAGAGAGGCCTTTCTAAAGCTTGAGTCAATCTGGGATTGGAGAGCAGGACAGGAAGTGATGCACAGATTAGAAAATGTTGATGGGGTTCTTCAATTCTCAACAACTATAAACCTCATATCAACCTCATAAAGCTTTTAATCACATCGCCATACCATAAAAGAGGAACCTACAAAAAGCATGTAGCACATAGTCCAGATTCATTCTATTTGTTTTGCTTTTGATGAGAGCTAAAAAGTCATTTTTGGATCTGTATAGTCACTCAGACAACCATAAAGCTGAATTTATAGGAATTCCTTCTCTGAAATCTGCTCATGAAACTGCATATGCTTTTAGAATGACTTAATGTTCTTCTTTTCCAGATGCCATATATGACTGCGCATCTCTTTATGGAAAAAGCTACAAGATCTCTGGCGAGTACAAGCTCCCTAAAGACGAGTTTCTGGGTGCACCTGAGCTCAGTGTAAGTCCACGGTTTGAATTCAGAGTGTTTCCTTTTCCACTAGCGATGCAGGAAAACAAACGCTCTTCTGTTTCAGGTCTTCTGCGATATGGAGACAAATGGAGGGGGTTGGACTCTGATTCAGCGGCGTAAAATTGGCCTGACTTCCTTCAATCGAGACTGGAAGCAGTACAAAAATGGCTTTGGATCCATCCGAGGAGACTTCTGGCTGGGCAACGACCACATCTTCCGCCTAACAAGGCAGCCCAGCACACTGCGGATCGAGCTGGAGGTAAGTGTTGGAACTTTTGTCAAGCATGAACCATTTCATAGCCATAAGCAAGCAGACAAAACCGTATTACGTCTGTTTGAGTATAAAAATTTGTAATAAATCTAACTAATTGCAGAGATGGAGAGCCAATAACCTCTGTTTTTACAACCCTTCCTGACTAAATCACTGTATATGTGCTTCAATGCAGGACTGGGAGGGACAGACACGCTATGCTGAGTATGGCTTTTTTGCTGTGGGCAATGAACTCAACAGCTACAAGCTCTTCATTGCAAACTACAGCGGGAACGCCGGAGACTCCCTACGCTACCACAACAACACCAACTTCAGCACCATAAACAAGGACAATGACAAATGTGTGGATGACTGTGCTGCCCTGCGTAAAGGTGATTTACTGGCACTGATGTAACCAAAACTTCCAGAAAGGTAATTACAGGTGGATAAAACATAGGCAGATCCTGATTCTTTTCCCTCTGCTGCTCCTAGGTGGTTACTGGTACAACTGCTGCACTGACTCCAACCTGAACGGCATTCTTTATCGCTACGGTGAGCACACAAAGGGCACTGACGGGATCACTTGGTATGCCTGGCACGGCCCCAATTACTCCCTGAAGAGAGTGGAGATGAAGGTCCGGCCGGTGGGTTTCCAACCCTAAACCTCAGCTGGGTCTTCCAGAGCAAGATCGTAAATCTCTCATATCATCTTTATGACCAAATTGTGTTTTCAACTTAAGAACGAAGCGAGTAAGAAGTTTTAGATGGCCTGTTTTTACAGTCAAACAATTTTGTGTTTGTAAATTGTTTGGGGGACGGGGTTTGCATTCATTAGTAACATTGTAGTTTTTTAAGCACTGAAATGTGCCATTTTAAACCACTGTCCCTTTCGGGCGACAAAATTTTAATCAGTTCTTTCATTTTCATGAAAGCACTACGTTGGGTCTTCATTAATATTGGTAATAATGGAAGACTTGGGGCACTTGTGGGGCATATTTAAAGATTTAAAGAATAGTGTTTGAGAATTGTTGATGGGATATGACCTACGACAAAAGGTATTTCCAATAAGTAGTGTCTGATGAAATGTCATGATGGAAATATGTAATTTGTAAAATGTGTACAGGCTTTGAATGATGCCGTTTAAATGTGATGGAAAAATAAAGATATTTTTTAAAAGAAACACGACACAAGGTCTCATTTACATGTGACACATTATACCCTGTAGTTAACCCAGAAGTATTTGCGCTCTGCTAGGGTCAGAAACTGACATCTTGCCCAAAGGTCCTAAAACACATGACCCAAATACAGGAAAGAGAGACCATACATGTTGTACCATCTAGTTAAATACCACTGAGGTTTCCTTTCCTACTTGAACAGCAAGTAGGAAAGGATACAGGGAATTTCTTACAGCAAGTGCTCCCTTCATAACACCAGAAATCAGTTTTAATCAACATGTTCAATGAAATCCTAATTAAAGCACAACTTTTATCCCATTGGTAAAAATGAACACAGAAGAATACTGGAGCTGTGACAACATATTCTAAAAGTGACAAAAATGACTGCTTTTTAAGGGTTTTTTTTTTTAAATATGTGAGCCCTCTAGCAAAATCTGTAATTCGGCAGTAATGCAGGGAGCAACTACAGGAGGCAGTTACCATGGTGATAAACTTCATCGGCATAAAGGGAGCAATGACAAGGAATATTCAGGGTTGGATTGCTGTAAATTGGTAGCTCCAGTTTTTCAGTGGACTTTAAACATTAATGATGCTCTCCAAAGAGGCTTTTTAGCATCAGTGTTATGCTAAGTATTATAGGCCTTCCAAGAATAAATTAAAATCTGATGAAGTTGCATCTGAAAACAGATGCAATTTATTAGAGTGTTGATGTAAATTATGTCATATTTAGTCATGTTAAAATATTTGTAATGGATGTGGACATTACAAGAACATGAAAGAATATCATAGTAGCAAGTTTCAGAAACTTCAGCTGTGTTTCAAGGTATAGAGCAGAATAACAGTAACAAGACACAATCAGCTGGCAATCAACCAATGATTTGTAATTGAAACGTACAAAAAAAAACAAAAAAACTTTTTTTCTTTTTTTTCCAATAAGTCAACATGCAAGAATGTGGCAGAAACAACATTTTTGGGTCTGGAAGTTGTTACTGAAGAAAAAAGTACTCAAAGTTTGATTGTTTCAGTATTAGTGAGGTGGAAAAGAAGTCAGAGAAACCACAGAGATGTGGAAAGTCACTAAAGAAAGAAACTATTTTATGCCATGTTAAGGCATGTCTGTAGTTAGTAAGACTGTGGGAGAGAGAATGGAAGAGAGATTCAGCAGATAACAGGAAGGCCAAAGGGATTAGAACAATGTTTCACTGTTCTTTGTCTTCTCAGCTCTGGTCTGTTGTGTTATGTCTGCATTTTTGAAATTAAGGTAAATGTCTACATCTTTAGGAAATATAGAATGTAGTGCAAATTTGACTCTGTTAATCATCCTAATATTATTAGACCATTTAAAATGTAAACTCTATTATCATTTCGTAATTATTTTAAAATATTTGTAAAAAAAAAAAACAACAACAACAACAAAAGATCTACAGCAACTTTTCTCTTACTCACAGTGTGACATAGCCTCTACCTCCAATATATCTCATATAAAAATGACTTCTCAGAGAAGCTACAGTTCCTAGTGAAAGTACTCTGCCTCCTTGAACTTTTCAACATTTCAACCAAAAGCGGCAAAAGGTTGAAAAGTTCAAGGGGGCCAAAATATTTCGCAAGGCACTTTATGGTAGGCAGTTATATTAAAAAGCTGTTCACTCTTTTATAAGGCAGTTATTTAAATATAAATCTTTAAATCAAAGAGAATCAACTAAGTTATTTTTAAACAAATCAAAACTTCACAAAAATAAAAATCAACTTTACCATAAATCTCCAATCAATGAATCTTTAATAGTTACAGAATTAAACTATCAGTTCAGATTTTCTATGTCATGGTTATAAATTAATGTTTCAAAAAGGGGGCTGCAAGAGTAGCCCCACACACAACTAAAAAGTCTTCAGCAAATATCAACAATACCTGCAGAAATGAAAGCATTTTTCCTAACAGTGCCAGTTCTGAATAAAACAAGACTTTCATTGTATTGTTGCAAAGCCAAGGCAAAATCTTTTATGGGAAATCCTTGTGAGGTGAGAACCAGATGGGGCTAACACCAGAGTGCCGGCTCCCATCATTCATGATCACCGTGGCTCCCAAGAAATTGAAAACAGGCCACGAAGAAACACAAGCTCAGACACTCACAGATGAAAAGGAGGCGAGTGTCCAATTAGATGGCTGGAAAACAGATTTCTCTGTGCCATGCCAACAGAACAGAAAGGAAAAAGACAAGAAAACTGCATGGAAAAATTGACAAAAGATATCCAATCCTTGTAGCACAGGGTGACATGAGAAGTATAATATCATTTCTTTGCCAATTTTTTTTAGATGGGACTTTGAATTTCAGACGGAACAACACATTATAGAGAGATTCTTAACACTTCTGATCACCTTATGAATTCTACAATCAAATAAGTGAGGTGAACAAAAACGTAAAATGAAAGCTGGTCTCTTTCACTTAGAGATTGTGTTTCAAATGGCTGAATTAGTTCAATATTTACATAGGCGAGTAATTCATAAATTTTCATCACTCCCACCTGATTAGAGACTCCAAAATGAGAGGAGAGGGGCCTTTCTGGAACTCCAGCTCCTTGTAATGCAGTGCCTTGGCGTAGGCACGACATTTGGCAGCTCTCTCTCCAAGCAGAACGATGCCATTATCGTCTCTGAGGGGCAGAGGGCCCTGGAAAAGGAAAAGGAGCCGTATAAAATAATCAAACCTTTCTTTTTCCCCCCCAAATGAAAACACAACCAAGTAAAAATACATAAGTCATTTTTAATTTAACCTCCTCGTGGCAATTAGCAGCTGAAGTTTTTATTTTAAGTGGGCTTGAGTAGCAGTCGAATCAGGAGTCTCTTTTTTTCTCTTTTTTTGAAGTAACGACAAAACCATGAGAGTCTCAGTTCTCAGAGTGATGCTATTGTTGCTAAACGGCCCAGGCTGTGTGGTCTGTCATCAAGTCTTCACCAGCTGTGTCAGATTCCTCTTCCAGTAAAATAATCAGATGGTAAGATGGAAGCTGAGAAAAAAAAATTTCCTGTTGCGAGTTTGAATGCAATGCTTTTGCAGTCATTTCTTAACTGAAGAAGGATTCAAGCCTGCATTGACCTTTTGTTCGTAGAAGGTCAATGCACCATTTTTGTTTGACATGATGGATGTCAAACAATCTAAACAAACAGCTGGTAGCCTAAAATCACTTATTTAGCTGACTTCACTGGAAAATTGGTCAATGGTTACTAGGCCTGTCACGATAACAGATTTTTCTGGGTGATAAATTGTCTCAAAAATTATTGCGATAAACGATAATATTGTTTGAAGACCTTTTTACATTGATTTAATGGAAATTACGTAATAATACATGCGATTTCCTGCCAAAGATAGATACACTTTACTTTCAAAAGACACTCAACACTGGATAAATGTACTAACCAAAACCAAAAATAAAATAATTCTTAGTCTCCATTAACAATAAATGACATAAAAACTAAACAACATAAAAGCCAAAGTGGAAATAAATACTGCATTCAACCAAAAGAGTGCAGATTATGAAGTCTGTATAGTATATTGGCCTTCAGTAATCATTAGATTTAAATAGAGAGACATCCGACTGCCTGATGCAATAGTTAAAAATACAGGATTTTTTACCCCGAACGACAATCTGAGAACGTTCTTCGTTCTGAGATTGTCACTAGTGTTGTGTGTTATGGTAGATCGTTGTGCCGCTCCGATCTAAATCAAGGATTTATCCAGACTGGGAGAGTGACGCAGCCTGTTGAATGTGACCGGTAGCCAATCAGAAAGCGCGGATTCTCCTCCTGCTTTCTGAGGGGAAACACGGAGGGAATCCCGAACAGCTGACACGGTGCAACCCGAAGTCCAGCAGACATCGGAAACAACATGAATGTTTATTCAACAGTTCGTGCAAAGAAAATATAAATAACTAGGGGAGGAGTTGGAGCGAAATTTCTACCAGAAAACCCGGCAACTTTTCAGCTGTTGCTGAAAAGTTGCAACAGCTGAAAAGTGGTCTACTCCAAAATGGAGTAGACCACTCCATTTTGGTCTACTTTTTGTAAAGAATGAAGTTGTGCTCAATGTCCTCTACAGAGGTTTTCAGGTTTCCTTCAGTATTTCTTGGGGAGGAGGGGAACAAGTTTTTTAAAGGATTTGGATCTTTTGGTGCAGTTTGAAAATGTAACAAATGTTGCAGTTTTGGTTCCCAATTGAATCAAGTTGGTGTAAAAACAACACAACTCTCCTTCAGTGTAAGGGAAAACACAGGAATACAATAATGTAGCCTGTACGCTCATAATACCGTATCTTCCGGACTATACGTCCAGAGTATAACGTGATTCAAGAATCATGATATGAAAATGGATTGTGTGATTTTATGCAATTTCCTCTTACCTTATCACTGTGCTCCATGAATTCTGCCAAGTTAAGCAGCGTTTGCGTGACCTCAGCTATATCTTGAGAGGTGAGAGCTAACTCGATGCTGCGGATGAGCTCATCCTGCTGGTCTTCACTCAGCTCCGACCAACAGGACAGAAAAGCAGCATTGAACAGGTCTCTGAAGTACAGAAAAGACAGCTGGATTTAGTTTAAAGAAAAGAAAATGTGTGAGTGAACATAAAAATGTAAATATTTTGCAAAGGCAGGAACTAATAAGAAGGCAATCCAGGGTTAGCCTTCAGCAAGCAAAATGTAAGACTTTTTACGACTTTTCAATCCCACTTTGAGTAAAATATAAGATAAAAAAAAAGCCTGTAAATTTAGGGGATGTTGCTGCATTACAATCAAGATCACGCATAGAAAAACTGCGAACCTGGCTTAGTGTCCATGACAGAGGCAGAAAAGCTAGCTAGTTAGCTATCAAGGGTATATTAGAGGCCTAGAGTCACATAATTCAATGAAAATGTTTGTGACCGAGCTCAAGAAATAGTTCAGCCACAAACATATGACCGAACTGTTGTGGCAAATAGTCCTGCCACCACAAGACTATTTCCCCTTGTGGTAGAAAATGGTCCTGCCACAACAAAATGTAAGACTTTTTAATGTCACCTTCATTGAAATTTAAGACCAAAGCACTGTAAATATAAGAGTAGATGGGGGATCTCGCTGCATTACAAACAAACTAACAACTGAACCTTTTGCTAGGAAAGCCATCTAGATCGCAGGGGGATATTAGCAGCTAGTTGTTGTTAGTCTGGAGCCACAGAATTCAATGAAGATGTTTGGTGCAATTTAATACTTTTGACGAATAGAAATGTCCTGAAAAAAAAAAACATGCATGAAATAGTTTTGCTATGACCAAATTTAAGATCTGCGGTTAACATATTTATGCTCAACTTGTATTTTCTGTAGGTAATTAAGACATTTAATTTTAGACACACAAATTTAAGACTTTTTAAGGTTGATTCGTTTATTTAATATGAGAATGTGCATATTAATGAACATCCAATATTGTCGCAAATATACCAGATTTCCATCCGAAGACCCGTATAGCAAATAACACAAAATTCATACAAACTTAAACAAGTGCAGACATGCCGCTCTTTATCTGTAGGATCATTGTATAGCCAGATGTGACAAGGTTTTGCAGCTGTACTGCGGGTTAAAGTTCAAATTTGTGTCTTCTCCTTAAAATACACTATGGGAATGCTTTTGCTCACTGTGGTTTATCACAGTCGTTAAAGTTTTAAAAAAGAAAAACCAGACACACACAGAAAAGAAAGGGAAGCATTACTTTGTGGAGGAAGTAGAGGTTGAAAAGTAGACGTGTCAGTCACACTGTACCTGGCAAGAGGGATGTACGTCTGCGCCAGAGACCAGCACGATCGCAGAGCCGGGGAGGACGACTCTTTGAGTAGGACCACGCTCAGACGCCTCAGCCACTCTAGCCAGTCATCTTTGGACACTTTCCGAGCAGCACCCCAGGCCTTACAAAAGAAAAAAGCAAGGATTTAAAGCTGACTGGGAACTGTGTGGGAGCATCAGTTTTTCCAGACTTCACATTTGAACTGTGCCGTGACTCCAAAAGTAAGTGCCTGCAAGCCATTGAGCTGTGCTGCTCGTTTTGATAGGGGTTTTCATTTCAACTTGTCGCCAATTTGTTGATTCATATTTCTTCAGAAGAAATAAACTGAGGCCTTTCAATCAGAGCTGTTTACTATGTGTGACATCAACACCAGCAGAGATTCCAGTCAACAAACACTGGGCTCTAAGTGCTGCAATCTTTCATTATAGGAAAGTGTCGCTTTTGAAGAAAGGAAACTGCTCAGCGCCCACCTTCTGGAGTGCAGTTGTGCTAACATGGAGTTTCTTCATGGGGCCTGGCTCTATGGGGCCGCTGATCAGAGCGTCACCTTGGTTGCCCCGAATCTGCCGGTGTTGAAAAATTAAAGGGTCCTCTTCTTCCTCTGCCAGAGTGTAACCCTATCATAAAAAACACACAGACAGAGGCCACACGCAAACAGCCCACACACATTCAAACCATTGATCAAAGCTACAAAACATGTTTTCTGAATGAATGCAGAAGGATATTTCCTCCCATCGGGGCTGTTTATAAACAAAAGTTTGGATGCAACATATTTATTTTATGATACTAGCATTCATATTTAAGTCATGTGGAGGTATTTGGTGTCACAGAGAAAATAAATATTAAAGCCACAAGGGCACATGAAAGTGCTTAACGATGAATAATGTGAATATGTCGGAAGCTACTCACTTTCACAATGCGACATATCAGAATGTCGTAGCGCTGGTGATTGATCCGGTGCTTCAGCATCACTTTGTTCACCATAGGGATGAAAATCTGGTACTGGAAACAAGAAAGAATAAATAAAAATCTCTGAGGATTTTCTGTGGTTTGGTCTGCAACTTCAACCACAAGACAAATACAGATCAAAGGTTTTCCCTGAAGCCTACAGAGCTAAAAGCAACGCTGGCAGTTCAGAGGTCACGCCTCAAAACAATGCAAGTGTTTTTAGGTGTAAACTAGAGGGTTTGTGGGGCTATATGTGACCTCATCCACTCATAAACATTGCCTCCCCACAGGGGAGCCGTTCAATGACATAAGCAGTCTGGCAGGAAGTAATGCAGACTGAGCGCTGCCTTGCCTCAGCTAGAGCTGAAATTACAGGGAGCTTTGGAGGCTAACAAACCTTCTTCCCCAGCTGGAACACAAGCGAGGACAGGGTGTCCATGGCAGTGGAGCGCAGCTCCAGCGTGCTGTCTAGCGTCCGAACAATCGGGTGGATAATGCGGGAAGCATAGTCTGTGAAGTCCAAGGACTCCGTTAGTCGGTCGAGCGTCTCCAGGGCGACCCTGTCCCCGAGAAAAATCAGGAAATATATTGACAAGATGTTGAAAGATGCAAAGACAAATAGAGATGCAGCTGAAAGTATAACAGATGTAAAAATAGAGGTGTCACACACCAGTCTAAGAGTTAGTGAGTTTCTATTACAAGTATGCGCTAAACGTCCATGTTCAGATGACGTCAAAAAAATATTTTGCGATCGCAATGTTCCCAATAAATAAGAAATTAAATTAAAATCAAATGTGAATAGGTTTGTTTATGTAATGAGTCATTAAAAATCATGGGGGGGATTGGAGTTGAAGATGGCGGAGGGAATAGGAGCATAGTAAGCTAGCTCTCCAGAGTCGGCTAAGAAATGCCCACAACAAAATTTTAACTAGATAGATAAAACTAAGACATGAGTGGGATGAACAAGAGAAGAGCCAGAAAAACAATAAAAAGCAACACAGAACCGAAGAGATGCCTCTAACGGAAGAAATCTCAGAAAACGAAGCTAGCAAGCACGAAAAAGACCCAGCAGAGAAAATGGAAGAACACGGCAGCACGAACACGCTGCAAAATGGACTCACAGCCATTAGATGTGATATTAAAGCCCTTAAATCAGAGCTGTGCAGGAGCTGGCCGTATTTAAGGACAAGCTGAAGAAAGAAACGAAGGGAGAAATAATGAAGCTTCGACAAGAAATAGACCGGAAATTGTCCGAGAATGACCAGGAGCTACAGGCACAGCGAGCGAACATCAGCGAGACACAGACATGCATTACAAGGTGGAGGATTGGAAGATGGATGCTAAATAGATGTTGGAACAAGCACAGCGAATGCAAGAAAAACTAACCGATCTTGAAGGGAGATCAAGGAGAAACAAGATACGAATCTTCAGCTTACCAGAAAACGTAGAAGGAAGATCCACAGCGACATTTCTGGAGCAACTTTTTAAGAAGAAACTCGAACTACCAGAGGGGATCAATCTCCGGATTCAACGAGCCCACCGAGCCCTCACTCGACTGAGGGCCCCCCCCTAGCTCTAGTATTACTCCCATCCTGTGGGGTACCACTCCATCTAGACATGTCCAACTTAAATATCGGTTTTGAAGGTGAGGATCTCCTCTCCACCCACCAACAAGGAATTAGGGAAAAGGAATACCCCATGTATGAACGTCTGTCGGATTCTAGGTTTACGTTTGGTTAGCATAAGTTCATGCTGGTTCTGTTTGGAGTTTCTTGGGAGCATATTTTCAGGGACTGTTAAACCATAGCTATGACTGATATCAAGATAATGTCGCTGAATCTGAATGGTCTGAATGCATTGAGTACAAACGAAAACGTGATGACAAAACTGATAAAGAAAAAAGCACAACTTATATTCTCACAAGAGACTCATTTATCCAAATGTAAAATGTAAAAAGTATCAAGATAATGTTGCCAACCATGGTACATGTATACTCACCCCCAGAGAGTAACAAAAAACCTTTTCAAGAGTCTATTTGATTTAATAGTGATAGAAACAGTAGGAATTCTAATTTGTGGAGGTGATTTAAATGTAGGAAAAACATTTTCAACAGGCAAACAGCAAAAAATTTAATTGTTTTGAAAACCTAAATATGTTTCTTAATATCAAGATAAATAGATAAATTAAAGTGCATGCAGTATAAACTGAAAATGCATTATTGTGCTGCTCTATGATGTTCATATTCTTTGTGTGTTTCTGAGAAGCTTAATAATGCCTTCTGAGATTATATTCTTTCATTGCAGCCAAACTATCTCCACACAGAAGACACACAGGCAGTGATGGCATAGTTACTTTAATCAGATTACTGATTACTCCTTGAAAAAGTAACTTAGTTAGATTACTGATTACTTGATTTGGAAAGTAACTAAGTTACATTGAAAGTAACTATTTTAGTTACTGTCAGCAGCTGCTAACAAAAACGCTCCACCACCTGTGAACATCACATTGATCTTTGCCAATACATAATTGCAAGTTATTTTATAATGATTACATCAACAATGTGTCTCCATTTATATGGTTGAATTGAAACTGAAGGGGAGATTATATAATGGTTACAACAGTACAAAAAAACTTTAGTAATTTGTGCCTATTTTTGTGTTTCTATTGTCTGGAAAATTATAAATAGGATTTTAGACCCCTCCCCTTCATCTTCTGCACCCCAGCATCCAGGTTGTGCATTACGGCACAACCTGGACGTTTGGTGTCACAGCTCACAGATCACCTCCTGCCACTTCATAACTCATCTGAGTCCCGCTGCACAGATTTGTGACACTTATCTTAATATTAATAAATATTAATAATTATGATGGCATGCAGTTGCACAACTTTACGGACACATTCATTCCTGGCTGTTTTCATGTTTATTGCGGTGTTCAGATTAGTTTTGATGTATGCTATTTTCTGGAGAGCAAAGCGAAGCTTGACGTCATTCAGAGGTGATATATTAACTTGACATCAACAAAGACACAGCGGGACGGATCATCTGGGAAATGATGGACAGGGAGAGTCTAACTTAAATGCCAGACAAATTCTGGGGTTTATGTCTGCTTATTAAGCCCAAAAACCGCGACTCATTAAATGTCACTCATTAAAAGCGACTTTAAAAAAAACAAGCTCAAAGCCGCATATAATAATCGTACTTGGTGAGCGAAACTCAACATAGTTTCTATTTTTCCAGCAACAAAATGCACATCTCCTTCCATTGTTTGTTTCTGTCGCTGCTGATACTGTCGCATAGACTCTCCTCAAGCTGCGGAGATTAAGTAAAATATAGTTACAAAAGAAAATAGTAACGCAAAGTGATTTTGATAAGTAACTGTAGACTGACTACCTGATTTGAAATAGAAACGATAGCTGATGAACAATGAAGCCGCTTCTGCTGCAGTGACTTCGCAGGCTACTGTTGCACTGTGGGAAATGTAGTGTTGGTGCATGCAAAACGCCTGCGGGCCGCTGTGGCCTGCGGGCCGGTACTTATAGTAATTAAATATCATCCAGGGGGCCACAGATAATTCACGGGCCAGGACTTTGACATATGTGACCTACACTGTTCGCCCTCTTTGTAGAGCCTTTGGCACTGGCGGTTCGACAAGAATTAAAATGAAGGAGTTATAGTAAATGGAGAGGAACACAAAATAGGGCTTTTTGCAGACGATGTAATAACTTTCATTGATCAGCCAAAGGAATCGCTACCAGTGTTGATGAATCTCTTTGAAAAGTATGGTTATCTTTCGGGATATAAAATTAATATAAGCAAAACATAAATTCTACCACTCAATTACAATCCATCAAAAGAAATTCAGGAATAATTTCCCATCAAATGGAATATGAAGGAAATTAAATACCTAGGAATTAACATGACGAAAGGGTTTTCTACACTATACAAAGCAAATTATGATAAAATAAGCCAAGAGATACAAAAAGATATAGATAGATGGACTACTTTGTCCTTGAACTCAAGAATTTAAACTATTAAAATGAATGTGGAAGCAAAACTTTTATATTTGTTCCAGTCATTACCGACAGAGGTTCCTCAAACTCAATTTGATATCTGGGACAAGATATTATCAAGATTCATTTGGGGTGGCAAAAAACCTAGAGTTAAATAAGAAACTCTTTAGATACCAAAAGACAAAGGGAGTATGGGTCTCCCAAAATTAAAGGAGTACTTCTTGCAGCTCACCTCAGACATGTCATATGGTGGTGCGCACCAGACTGCATAGCGAAGTGGAAAGACATGGAGAAAGAGTTTGGAGGATACCCAATTCAAAGCGTTAATGGGGATGAAGATAGATATGAGAAGATCAAGAAATAAATTACAATGTTTACATTGAAAAAACGCAGGATAAAGAGAGAAATGGAAAGTGCTCAGGTGGGTTGCATATGACAGCGATTTCAAACCAGCAATGTATGATAAAGGTTTCAAACAATGAATGGAAGGGGGTCACAGGATGGAATACCCTTCAGAAAAACTGGGAACTGGAGAGTTTTCAAAAAATGAAGGACAAGTACAATTTAGATAAACATGAATTTTACAGATACCTGCAATTGAGAGACTATTGTAGGACAGAAATGAGGTGGGATCCCTCTGTGAAAGTGAATGGTGTGATTGGAGTTGTGCTAAATTCATTCATTCAACAAAAATTTGAATCATCTCTATATCAAAAACTGATGATGAATAACCATTCAACTAAGTATATAAAAGAAAAGTGGGAATCAGAGCTTAACATGACAATTTCAGATGAAGATTTGTTAGATATGTGGAAAGCACACTAGATGTCCACCAATTCACGGATATGGAGGGAGTTCACATGGAAGAACCTAATACGATTTTTCAATTTTGGAAAAATGTGCAAGAAACTGTGACGAATATTTTGGGATATATTAATTTGAGTAGCATGGTACTTTATCTTTGCAATTTTAACAATATCAAAGTAAGGGTAAAAGACAGGTATCTGATTAAGATCATGTTAATAGCTAGCAAAAAAGCTATCACAAGGAAATGGGGAAAGGCAGACCCCCCTGTCAGGAACAATGGACTGGAATAGTGGAAGAAATCTACATCAAGGAAAAAGTGACACACATTGAGACTTCAGCAATCACAAATGGAAGAAAAGTGGACCAAATGGATTACATTCAAGACAAAAGACAGGGACAAAAAACAGAGAGAACTAGACAAACTAGATGGAACAAAGGTCATATTGAGGAATAGCTCCCAAGCGAAAGTTTTATGTTATGTTATGTTGAAAGTGATGTGTTCATGTACATTGTTTATGTAAACAAATGTGAAAAATACCAATAAACAGTTAAATGATGTAAAAAAAAAAAAAAAAAAAAAAATTTAAATCATGGGGGCAACAAACGTCGACCGTCACAAGAGTATCATGTTTCAGTGTGTTCAGCCAATCTTACTCAGGTGTTGGCGCGACAAGCACCATAGGAGTGCCTACGTATATATTTATATGATAGTCTGTAATTTTACCAAAGAGCTATGGATTTGATACTTTCAAATTAGTAACTGAACTTTCGATGAACTGAGATGCATGGAGCCGGCTGTGCACTGTTCAAAGAGGGCAATGCCTAAAATCAAGGCACTGCTGCTGTTAAAGATCACATGGTGTGACTTGTGAAAAAAAAAGTGTCTCCACTGCAGCTTTATGAAATACATACATTTCCATACAGCTGAAAAACCATCACATGCTAGAGCAAAAAATTTTAGCAAAAAAAAGTGATGAGTTTTTCTAAATTGCAGTGTTTCTTAATTCCAATTTGTACAACTTTATGGTCAATGGAAACACCGCTGGAGTCTTGCAACCTTTAGATGTGCCTTTACAACAAACAACCATCAAAGGGCTAACATACACGTACCACGTCAGTGTAATCCTTGCAGTGTAATCATATTGTAATATCTTAATTTATTGCAATACGCCATTCAATAAAACAAAATGAGAACCTTCATTTGCAATACTGACTTGCGAGCCTGGAGCGGCACATCAGGGGCATCAAATAGCTTGACAATAGGAGGCAGCAATAAATGGAGGTAGTCATCCAGGTTGGCACCAAACAGCTGGATGGCGTTCAGCAGCTGGAAGAATAAAAATACGTTAACATAAGGACTTTCAGCTTTCTGTAGGTTTAGAGAAAGAAATGCTAATTTGTTTTATTCTATCACAAATATTATGTAACCTTTTGGAAAGAAGATAAATATCTACTGCAGCTATCATTTTTTTAAAGAACCACTCTTTCAGTTTTATGTCTAGATTTTGGAAGAAAGAAAAATGTGACACTTTGTGAATAAAGGGTATATATATGTATTTAAACCTAAAAAAAAAAAAAAAAAATCATCTGTTGTGTAAATTCAGTGCAATTATTCCATGACTAAAGAGAAATTTATACTGAAAACTGCATTTATTACGATATCCATATTTAACAACACTTGGTGATTCTCTTTTATTTTTGGTTAAAAAGGACCAAAAAGGTCCAAAAATGTCCAACTTTTTGGAAGGTCCAAAAAGTTTCAGGCTGCAGACCTAATGGCTACTGGACGAAAAAAGCATGAAACATGATTCTAAACAAACATCCCACAGTAAAACATAGTGATGGGAGCATCATGCTGGGGGAAATGAGAGGGTGGGAAAAGCAGAGCTGGACTGAACCTGAGCTACACTGGAATAGTTTATACAAATCATATTCATGTGTTAAAATGGTCTAGTCAAAGTCCACTTAAGCCCTAAATCAACTTTGGAATATAAATGTTTTCAAGACCTAGTCAATAAAACTGATGAAAAATATTTATATTCCTAACAGACTCACTCGCTTCTTTCTAGCTGTCTATCACATAAAATACTCGAGTTTTTAGCTGTAAAACATAATAAAAAGACAAAAAGAAGTTTTGCAATTTAACTCAGATTTTATGAATAGTATGGCAAAGTAATCTATAACCATAGATTGGCAGTTCATGTTCGCTAAATTCAGAAAACAGTATGTAGCAAAAGCTGAAGATTGTCTAGTAAACTGTAGGCAACGCTGCATGAGGAATACAGACTTCTATTGGGAGTGAGGAGGCTTGGACAAGACAAAGTGTTCTGGATAAGCAGTCCCAACGCGCACCTTGACCACCTCTCCATGTCTAAAGTTCACATGGCGAGACGGCAGGAAGTCACAGTATTTATGTGTGTGAGGGTCTGTGTGTGGAGGGGGGGATGCTCAGATGTTTTTCTTTTCCTCTCTATTTGCTCCAGAAGGTATCATGACTTCCAATCCCAATCTGTCGGGATCTTATTCACCATATTGGGCTTCACACTAGCAACCAAGTTATAGATCCTATTTTCTAATACTGTAATACACACTGAAAGGCCCCAAAGGAAAGCGAAGTGGATGACTACACTACTTATGACTCTGTGTTTATGTTCTCTGCCCAAAACCATGATTTAGCATGGGAGGGAAACCCTGACAACTGTTGGCAGAGGCTGCTGAAACCAAAGTGTGTGTTACCTCCAGATTTATGTTGTCTTTGAACTGACATATTAGAAGTGAAAAGCCTAAACCTGAAAGTTCTCAATGGGTACTGACGGCAACCGCAAACAGAAAACAGCGCCCTAATAATGTCAGCTGCCGGTTGCATTCTGGATGTAAAATAGCAGCAGTAGTATTGAACAAAAGCCCTCCTGGCAATATGAGGAAAATAAATATAATGGATAAATGTGACATGTAATCCAGGCACTGCGATTTAAAGAGTGGGATTTATGATAAACAGCATGCCCAACTTCCAACTCATTAGATAAAACACTGCTGTCTGCACATAGCTTCATGTACCAATACTAATAAAGGGTCTTGAACTTTACATCTTCTCAAATAGCACTACTGTATATTTTCAAGGGTTGATATATAGAGAGCATTTTTAATGTTTATTTTCCCCTTACTCACATAAAAAGGCAGACTCCCTGTAAATATCTAAGACAAGTAGTTTTATAAAACAACCCAGAGTAGCTAGGGTTATATTGAAAATGTGAAACTATTGCTTTAATTAACTTTATGTGCTTTTAGTGTTTCTTTTCATAGAAAGTATTCCAGGGTGAGTGCTTCTGGGTTTTGGGTCTCATTCTAAACCCAAGACGTTCACACACACTATTTCCTTGTTTCTTTCTGTTAAACCAAAGTTGTTCCACTCCACAGTCGCCCCATGCCTTCTCAGGATGTGGAATTGCAGCTACCATATTTTCTGGGCAATTAATTGCTCTGGGTTTTAAGTCACATACATCAAAAATGCATTATGAAGAGGAAAATAAACATAAACAAGTTGGTCTAGATCTTGCAAGCTATGAAAAATGGGGGCATCTTACAGTCCAGGACATACAGAAATTCAAGATCCGACACTATACTGCTCGTTTCCTGGAAAAGACAGAGATTACAATTTATGATCTACTGAATCTGATTGGATCAGACAGAGTTCAAATTGCACGAAATAAAGTAGATTGGAAAGAACAAACCTGCTTAAATGGGATTGATTCATCATTGTGTAGCAAATGATTTATTATCATCGGTGGAAAAGCAATAATAATAAACTTGGATAATGGTGTTTGCAAACATTAAAAATTGACAGCACGGTTTGAAATATTGTTGCTGCTTCCAATGCAAAATCAATAATACATTTGAAAATACGTCTGAATGCACTGTGTGTTGTGCTGATTATTGTACAGGCATATGAAGTAATGAATTATAGTTCAAGTTTTAGGTCAATATTTGTGTTTTGCTGCTTTAACAGATGTATTGCCAGAAAGACTTAAATTAAATGCTAACAAAAGTAGCACTTTGAGGAGTCCAAGTACATGGTAAACAATAATAAAATAATGAATATAATAGAGAAAGAAAAAACCACCAGAGTCAGAGTGATTTAAAAAAGCATGAAAACTAATCCTATGTTTATGTATCAGTTATCAACAGGGTTGGATGATTTCATTATGTTTAAATCAGATAGCATAGCTCGAGACATGATTTGATTAAACCTCTGGTTAATTGCATAAAAGGAGAACAAAGACTGCCTCCAGTCTGCATGAGTAAACAAACAAAAGCTTCTTTCATGACAACATTGCCTTTATATAATCAAAAGAATGAATTAACTTTAAACGAGTTTTTCTTTTATATTCAGAAGCCGACTGAACGCTCTGCTGTTTCTCCTTTTAGGGGGAAAATATATCTGATTCTTGTAGATTGAAATCTATTCAGAGTAAATTAGCTGATTAACTCAAACACATTCAGATGTTTAAAGAGATGCAAGAGAAAGTTGTGAACGTGAGCCAAAACACAGCGGTATTCTGTGTCTTCTACCTTGATGGTGACACTGCGGCCGGTGCTGTTATCGTGCATGAAGACACGCAGCATGTGTGGGATGAGCTGAGGCAGGTAGAGCTTGAACTCTCCGCCCAGCGCCACTACTATTTGCTCAATGAGGAGGATGATGGTGTTCTGCATGGGGTTGTTTGGTGTCCAGTACTCCTGCAAAACCAAAATACAGCATATCAGTGTTAATTAGAAGTCAATCATATGCACATCTTTGGGGGGGGTTTAAAGTACATGAGAAAGTGCACGTTTCATTTACCACAAACTAGGATTGTGATCAATGAACATGTGCTGCCTTTGTCTTTAAACAGATTTGTCTAGGCTGTGGCTCTTCACTTGAACATGGTGGGTCTGTTTGTTTTCTATTAATCTAATGCGGATACTTGTAAATTATGTGCCATGTAAAAAACTGTTTCTCATCAAAACAGAGACCAGACTGATATTATTTTGAATACAATAGTATTTAATATATACAATATGGGCAGAAAACAGGGGAAGTTTCACCTATTTTTAAATATTTTATCTTCATCTCTATTAGAGCCAAAACTACTAATAGGCTTAATCTTGACTAAGCGATTATTGAAATGATTGTCAATTAATTTGGTAATCGATTAATTGTTAACTACAATACATAGACAAAAAAGGCCATTTGATGAAACAACAACACAGTCAGAGAAATAATTCAGCCAAAATTATGCAAAAACATTTAAGATAAGAAATAAAACTTTGTAAATATGCTCTACCAAAAACTCTTCTGGTGGCATAGTTTAGCTTCACCTGCTTAAAATTCTGTTTTAAAAATGGAATTAGTTTCTTTGCATATTTTGATGCATTTCTAACATTGTCTAGGAAAGGCTTAAATAGCAAATCTGCAGAAAGTGACAATTATTAAGATCTGATTAATAGTCAGAATAATCAGTATGTGCAGTTCTAATCTCTTCAAATCTGCTGTTCATATGTTTGAAATAAAATGTGATTCAATCATTTCTTCATTTATTATTCGTGAACTGATGTTATTTTCACTTTATGAAGACATATGCATTAACTCACTGAGTGCGCTTCATTTAAGAAAGTGCTGAAATGGGTCAGAATGTGTTTCCATCTATAATCTGAATGTGAGAGAAATGTCTGGACTGAATTTTAAACCCTGAATTTCCAGATGCCAGAAGCAAAGAGGAAGATTAGATGGCAGGAAAAAGGAGACAGTTTCCTGTCAGGTGGAACTGATATTGTGTCTCTTGTCTGTCTGTGATACTGTGTCAGAAAACCCAGACAGGGTCACGCAGTACAACCAAAATAAAATTTAAAAAAAAAGAAGACCGACTGTTAAAGTGGAAGGCTTGAAGTCACAAAATCAGTCAATCAGTCGGTGGGTTTCATCTGTGGTGAAGTTAAACAACCACCCCCCTTTCTGTCCTGCCTGCCCATGGCAGTACATCTTGAATAGCTAGAGCAGCTCCCTCATCTGGATGAAGAAGCAGAACCGTAGCAATAATGAATAGTTCCTTTGTTTCACTTGCCCTTTATTAACTGGTTGGGGCAAAAGGCACAGTGGTATACTTCTCTCCATTGCTCTCCATCGCAAGGTCACCACCTAGGAGGTTCAATTTTAACCTGATTCTGATACAATGTCCTTGTATCAGAATCAGGAGATTCTGATACAATCTCCTTGTATCAGAATCAGGAGAAGTCTTTTCCTTTCCATATGATTATGCGCTAGACAAGTGGATTTGTAAAGTGTGGGGAAGACAACGGCTTTAACAGTCACTCTGCTTCACATGATGGGCTAAAAGCCACAAACGATCTGCGGTTACAGCTTAAGTAAGATTGGGTCCAAAGGAGGGAGGCAAACTTTGGAGACAGAATCAGTGCCAAAACATTTCTAAATGAACACTGTTCAGGTGGATTGAGTATGCATCTAAATGCAAAAGCTCAAATTCTTCAATGATGGTTATGTTCATCACCCAATGTGCTGAAATCCTTTAAATGAATGAATATTGAATGCAGTTAATAGCTTACAGCTGTTTGCCTGATTCACTGGAATAACAAGGATTACATAATGGAGAAGGAAGATGAAGAAAGCTGACAGAACTACTCACTCTGATCAGGGTGAAGATGTCGTCCATGTATGGCCGGATGTGAATCTTCACAAAGGACACGACCATTCCCATCTGCTGGAAGAGGAACTGCAAGAGAACAGAGTAAAACATTACATCTGATCAGTTAGAAAGAAAAACAAGTGTTTTTAACTATCCAATTTCCCACTTACCTCTCGGATGCTGGCATCACAGACGCGGATGACGTTGAGGAACGTGGGCATGACCTGTGGCAGGAACTGGACGCACTTGAGCCCTAGCGACTTGAAGATGAAGGTGACAGCCTGAACGACCATGGTGTGGTGGTTGGACAGCGACGGGTCTCTGAGGATCCGCATCAAAGTGACGATGGCCACCGCAGGGTAGAACTCATCCAGGGGTAGGTTGCCCATGTTCACTAGCATTTCACTGGTGCTGTAGTCCGCTGGAGGAACAGAACAATCAAGAGACTCAGGCTCTTATCAAGAGCTTAGATTTATGGCCTGAGCCTCAAACAAATAATTCTGGCCAGAATTTAGGGTCAGTTTGGGGCTCATGCTTCTGTGGCATGTTTAATAAGCCTGTACTCCATCCAGCACAGAGAAAACCAAACAGAAGTTAAGCTACTTATCATAGTCTAAAAAGAGGGCTAGATAGTTCAACCTGTTCAGAAAATAAAATAAGTAAGAAGGGTGCAGAAGTGAATCAAACTATATCAACCCAGCGTAGGTGGCTCCGCCTGGACCAGCTGCACCTGTAGCAGAGATCAGATCCCACTAATCATACATCCCAGATGATTTGACCTTTTCTCTTCCTGCGGTTATAACAAGCCACAAAATGGAGCTAGAAGACATTAGAAGCTTAAAATGGGACCAAAGTGGTAAAGATGCTTAAATATATCAGCTCACTAAGAAGACCCAGACCAGCCCAGAAAGGGAACAGTGCTGTAATAATTTAGCCTTCAGCTAGATAGGAAAAATTAATTGTTCCAGCGCCATAATAATGCTTAAGTAAGATTGGGTCCAAAGGAGGGACCCAATCTTCTTCCTGTGACCCAGCAAGAAGCCAGCATTTCATCGCTTTTATGACTCTTGTGTCCCGTTTTGATGTGAAAACTGTAATTTGAAGTCAACGAATATATACAAGCTCTTTTCGCATACAGAAGTGGGCTATCGTGCCCCAGACAGCAACCCTGACAAGCCCGCCAACAGATATACAACCTCCAGTTCTGGTCTCAGTCCATTTAGTTCAAGAACAAACTGGAAAAATCATTACTGTACAATCCAAGGTCGTACTTGGAGTGGATGAGAGAAGAGGAGGTCCGGTCCCGAATGATAAAAAGACAGATGAGACATTTTTACCATTGTTACCGTGAATTTTCAAGACATTGTACATGATGGCCTATTTGTGAAAGCAGAAAATTTCCAGTCAAATCCTCCAGAAGAACCATGAGAAGTTTGGCTGTTATTTACAAGCTAAACCGGTCTAACCAGTGTCTGCAGTTAGATATTGACCAAATTTGACCAACACTACAGAAAACAATTTATGACCCCCCAAAATTTTTTGTTTTTGTTTTAATAAGGCAACAGTCCAAAGTCATTTTTATGTTTTGGATCATTAATTATATACAGATTTTATAGAAATGTTTATATTGAGTAGGTAAAAGTGAGGGGGGAAAAAAATCACAATGGCCTTTTTTTCCCTGATTTTAATTCATTGAATTCTGTGGCAAAAAAGTTTGGACACCTCTGGTTTAAGGGGTATGAATACTTTTGCAAAGCACGTTAAGAACAAATCCTCAGGTACCGATCAACATGTTAGATCACCAATGTAAGCTGTTCATGACCTGCCGGTGTTCAGACTGAGCCATTTTTGTCTGCAAGTGAAAGATAGAAGTTATTGTCACTGACTGATAAAAGTTTTGAACCTTTTCTAACTCGTGCACTCAGAGGAAGAAGGAGTCTTTCACTGTTAAACTGGAGGAGATACAGTAGAATTGGGATTCAATTTAAATCAATAAAGATTTAAACAAATTTCAAATCTGTTAACCTTTCAAAGCCAGGATTAAGACTGTCCAATAACGGTATTCCTGTCTTGACTGCGAAGGTAAACATCCCCTCTTATTTCTAATGACGTGCAGATTCATACGATGAGTCATGGGATATCTCCAAGCAAGTGGGTTAAGCCGGACAAGATTCTAATGATTCACATAAGACACATTAAGCAATTCACCTGCTTAATGTGTGAATTAAGCATCACACATTAAGCATCTTCTCACCCACCGCGGGTGGTTCTTATCCTCTGAGCTCGGGTCCTCTACCAGAGGCCTGGGAGCTTGAGGGTCCTGCAGTATCTTGGCTGTGCCAAGGACTGCACATTTCTGGACTGAGATGTCTGATGTTCCTGGGATCTGTTGTAGCCATTGCTCCAGTTTGGGGGTGACTGCCCCGAGGGCCCACAGACACCACTGTGGTCTTCACCTTCCAGGCCCTCTCCAGTTCCTCCCTGAGGCCCTGGTATTTCTCCAGTTTCTCGTGCTCCTTTTTCCTGATGTTTCAATCGCTTGGTATTGCTACATCTACCACAACGGCTTTCCTCTGTTGTTCATCCACTATGACAATGTCTGGTTGGTTCGCCATTACCATTTTGTCTGGGAGTCCCACAGGATCTTAGCTCTGGCATTCTCCACCACCTTTGGGGGTGTTTCCCACTTTGATCTCGGGGTTTCCAGTCCATATTCTGCACAGATGTTTCTGTACACTATGCCTGCCACTTGGTTACCCTAACTTGTACTCTTTTCCTGGTTCATACAGCATTCGTAAGCATGAGCATGACAACAGTTCATTTGACTCAAAAAGGAGTCAAATATGTTTAAAGATCTGTCCTTGCTTTCTTAAAAAAAAATTATATTAGTGTCACTTTTAAGTTTGTGTACATACATTTTTGGAAATATGTTAATCTAAGATCATTTTGAACGACATCATACCCATAATGTCCCAATTAATTTGTGTATTTAACATTAGTGAAGAAACTTTTAATGGTATGTCATGATATAGACATATCAGACCAAAATAATTACATGAATCAACTTTGATTCCTTTACCTTCATTCAATATAAAATCAACCCAAATGTGCATGCAGGGCCACTTTCAGATGATGGTTGAATCAACACTGATAGAGGGTCAGTTATGGTTGAAATCCTAAAGTTGATTCAACCTCTTTCAATTTCGTTTCAATGTCAGACTTCAGGGTAGAGTCAATGTTCTGCCCGACATTGTTTCAATGTTGTTTCATTCATATTGTGCTGTGTAGGTAGTTTTCAACCTCATTAAAAGCTTTTAAAGCCTACATGGCCTGTTTAAGTTCATACAGTGACAATAACTTCTATCTTTCACTTGGGATTCAATTTAAATCAATAAAGATTTAAACAAATTTCAAATCTGTTAACCTTTCAAAGCCAGGATTAAAGCCACAGTCACATTTTAAATGCACACTTCATTTTGATCTTTTGGAAAGTTACTCATCACTACTTTGGATCATTCTTTATAAACTAATTATGGTTGAACTTCAGGTTACAAAGCTCTTAGTTCATTAAATATAGAAAGATGTCCAGGTCCTAAAGAAGCAAAGCAACGCTACTAGGAATGTAAACCATTAATTGTTGATTAATAGTTTATCAGCGTAACATTAGCTCCAACCGATTAACTAATAAAATCCACTTAGACCTTTTTTAAATGTTGTAGTTTAGCCGCCATCCAGCAGAGAGACTGGTCATCTTTAAGTGGGACCATGTTGATACAGGAACAAAGATGGCAGAGATATACCTGCCTGAACTGGAAAGAAAAACGGTCCAAACAGTCTGTTGTGGGATTAACATTATGTGGTTCTGTTCTGAAATATAAAGCCTCAACAAAATCCTTCAGTTATCACATTAATAGCGCTGATTCAGCCGAGTTGCATGACGGAGCGGCGTCAGCTTCTCATTTAAATTACTGATGTGCTACGAAGCTGAGGCAGAAAATCTTGAACATGAGGCCATTAGTCGGTGATGTTTGTGAGTTAACGGAGAAATTTTAACGCTCCTTCAAGAGCAACCAAAGACGGTTCTTCTATATCACATATGTCAAAGTCAAGACCCGTGGAACGGATTATCTATGGCCCCCAGGATGATATTTAATTACTATAAGTACCGGCCCACAGGCCACAGCCGCCCGCTGGCGTTTTGCATGCACCAACACTACATTCCCCACAATGCAACGGTAGCCCACAAAGTCATTGCAGCACGCACACGAGACTTCACTGTTCATCAGCAATCAGAGCAGAGATCAACTTTCAGGCACCCCCCACCTCAAAAATGGCTAAACAGTTAGTGGACGCTGAGAACAGAGGGTTTCAAGCCAGGAGGGAGGCAAAAGGCAAACCTGTGTACAGTGATGTCAGTAAAGCATTACTGATGTCGGACCACTTTGTTTCAGTAACGAGCAATCTAACGTTTCTATTTGAAAACAGGTGGTCGGATTACAGTTACTTATTGAAATCACTTTACGTTACTGTGGCGTTACTATTTTCTTTTGTAATTAAATTTTACTTCCTCTCCTTGGCTTGGGGAGAGTCTATGCGACAGTATCAGCAGCGACAGAAACATAAACAATGGAAGGAGATGTGCATTTTGTTCCTGGAAAAATAGGAACTATGTTGAGTTTCGCTGACCAAGTACAATTATTGTATGCGGCTTTGGGCTTTTTTTTTATTTTTTTTTTTAAGTCGCTTGTAGATTTAATGAGTCGTGGTTTTTGGCTTAAACCCCAGAATTTGTCTGACAGTTTAGTTAGACTCTCCCTGTCCACCATTTCCCAGATGATCCGTCCCGCTGTGTCTTTGTTAATGTCAAGTTAATATATCACCTCTGAATGATGTCAAGCTTCAGAAAATAGCAAACATTGAAACTAATATAAGAACAGTGCAATAAACGTGAAAACAGCCACGAATGAACGTGTCCGTAAAGTTGTGCATCTAAACGCCATTGTAATTGTTAATATTAAGAAAAGTATCACAAATCTGTGCAGCGGGACTCCGATGAGTTATGAAGTGGCAGGAGGTGATCTTTGAGCTGTGACACCAAACGTCCAGGTTGTGCCGTAATGCACAACCTGGATGCTGGGGTGCAGAAGATGAAGGGGAGGGGTCTAAAATCCTATTTATAATTTTCCAGACAATAGAAACACAAAAATAGGCACAAATTACTAAAGTTTTTTTGTACTGTTGTAACCATTATATAATCTCCCCTTCAGTTTCAATTCAACCATATAAATGGAGACACATTGTTGATGTAATCATTATAAAATAACTTGCAATTATGTATTGGCAAAGATCAATGTGATGTTCACAGGTGGTGGAGCGTTTTTGTTAGCAGCTGCTGACAGTAACTAAAATAGTTACTTTCAATGTAACTTAGTTACTTTCCAAATCAAGTAATCAGTAATCTAACTAAGTTACTTTTTCAAGGAGTAATCAGTAATCTGATTAAAGTAACTATGCCATCACTGCCTGTGTGTCTTCTGTGTGGAGATAGTTTGGCTGCAATGAAAGAATATAATCTCAGAAGGCATTATTAAGCTTCTCAGAAACACACAAAGAATATGAACATCATAGAGCAGCACAATAATGCATTTTCAGTTTATACTGCATGCACTTTAATTTATCTATTTATCTTGATATTAAGAAACATATTTAGGTTTTCAAAACAATTAAATTTTTTGCTGTTTGCCTGTTGAAAATGTTTTCCCTTGAGGTTACTGACAGAGCCATAACAAAATATTGCTTTATTCTTTTAATGTACAGAACATGCGATTTTTCTTTGAAGGAAGTTTGTTTTTGTCTGCCTGTTTGAAACATGGTTTCACTTGAAATTACTGACAGATCCATAAGAAAATGTTGCTTTATTCATTTAATAATTAAATTTCATACACTGTGTTAGGTCTTGGTTCAATAGGATATGTACAATCATTTCAATATATTTTAATAAACGTAGAACCAGTCCAGCCCTAGGCTTGTAGCAAATTTGTTTTTTTGGCCCTTGGTGTGTTTGACTTTGACGCCCTGTTCTATATGAACATCTGTTCATGGGATTCAAATCTTTTTTCTTTTTTTTTTATTCAGCAACCTTTTTTTTTTCTTTTTTATCTTCGAAGAGTTTTTGCAGTGCTAGTGGCTCGTATTTTTTACAGAAGGCAGACAGGAAGGAGGGTGAGGAGAGGGGGGAAGACATGCGCCAAAGGTCACCGGGACTCGAACCCGTGACGTCCGCATCAAGGACTGAGGCCTCCAAATGTGGGGTGTGCTAACCCCCTGCGCTACCCAGCACGCCCCTAATTCAGCAACCTGTTTAGAATCCTGTTTTGTTATGTTTTATAAATTTGTCTACATTTAATAATAATGTGAGAAAACGACAATTATTTGTTTATTATGCCAATAACAAAACATGTTGATTTGTAATTATTTTTTTAAATCAGCATGTGATGAAAGATTTTGCCTTTTATGTTCCGAAGACAGTCCGCCCTATAAATGTAAGAGAAAACTCCTACTTACAACTATTTAATAATTAATCAGTCAATTGCTGAAATGAATGAACTTTATATTAACTGATTAATCGATAACTTGCATCCTTGAATGCTAAACAGTTACATCACTCCCAGTGTCTTGACTAAATGTTTTCTTTGACACAAGTGTCATAGGACGCACATCTTCCAGGTACCGTTCACTTTTTCACCTCTTCCATCCATTGACCACTTTCCAAAACTGTTGATGGCATCAAAAGAATTCAAAGGAGGCCTTTCTACTCTTTTCACTCAACAGTGAAGTTAGCCTTGTAAAAATCACATCAATGCCATTTTGTACAGTTTTTCCATCTCATTGCTCAACCATGAACACTGACCTCAACTGAGGCAAGTGAGGCCTGCAATGATGGAGATGTTTTGTGACTTGCTGGATGAGTCATCGCTGTGAAATTTGGACACGCCTGCTATTCCCAGGAAGTTTCACCACTGCTGCATGTCTTCTGCATTTGAGGATAACATTGATTCTTTGGAGTGAAAAGCTTTAAAAATGGGTTTTTAACCTTTTCCACGATGATAGATGAAACTGACTTTCTTTCAGCCTATTTCATGTTGTCAGAAGAGTTTTATTCAAGTGATTCTACAAGCCTGGAAGTAATCAGATGTAGATGTGGATTTAATCCACCTTTTAAACAAATGCGTTTGATCATAAATACGTAATTTACCAAAGTGGAAACTGCTTCTTCACACAAGTTGGTCTGGATAGTTTCTTCCCCCTAAATAAATGAACCGAGATATTTATAAAATTCACAACCATTTCGACACCTTGAAAAAAAATTACTATCCTCACTGACTTCAGTTAAACTTCCCACGATGCAGTGCTATCATATGACCAAACAAATAGCACATGAAGCTTTGTTCTCCTGAAACAAACACCAATAATTGCCAGTTGTTAAAATTGTCCCAATTATTGGACCGATACCAATATCTTAAAACATGATTAATATTGGCCGGTACCAATCTTAGGGTGAATAAATTATGAATCCCTAGAAACTGTAACTTAAAAACTGACTGTCTAGTATTTAAATTAGTTTGATAATCTGAAACTTTTAACATATATGTAAAAAAAAAAAAAAAAAAAGAAAGCACAGCCGCCTTACACATTTGGTATGGTAACCATAACCACCTTGTACAGATTTCATTTATAAAGCTTGAAAGAAGGAAATTTTATTTTGCTTAAAATGTTATTACTATTTATAAAGAAGATCATAATTGTGGCAGCTTTAAGTCAGTGCTGTTACTACATAAATCCCATTTTCAGTAATTGAACTGGTGTTATTCACACAATATTTTCAATAAGTGTAACACAAATTTATCCATTTAAATCATAAATCACTTTTCTTGTCCTTTTTCTGTCAACCACTCACTGTGACACAACAAATAAAAGCAGTCTAAGGATACTAAGTCTTCTCAGGTGGTTAAAAAATATTCACCAGACTAGACATAGCAAAACATATATTCATGTGTGTAGACAGTGGCTTGATTTGAGTTTTGGGGGGTTTTCGGGGTTTTTTTTAGAAAAACGAAAAAGAAAAAGAACTGTTTAGAGCTTTGAAATAAAAATCTGAAACTGCTGTAAATTTCAAGAAAGGCTAATGAAAAGATAATATCACCCATGAGAAGAACACATGTGGGTAACGTAGATGGGACCTACCAGAGTCCTGATTGGACTTGGATTCGGAGAGGCTGACAGCAGAGGCGTCCCGTGACTGATCGATCATGCCGATGTTCACCTTGTGCTTGTAGGGATCCAGCGCGCCAAGCAGACCCAAGACTCGAATGGCCTGTTGGGATGCACATCAACCTTCAGGTGAATCATGCTGGCCACTTCTGTGCCAGAATACTAGAACAGCAGCTTTGTGAGCCTTGCAATTAAGATAAAACAACCTTTGTAGATATATTCTACACAAAATACATCAAAATACATCCAGTGTCAATTTTAGCTTCACGCAGTTTCAATTCAGTTAAAAAATCTGCTACTAATATACTTCTGCTATCAATTCTTAACTGATTAGTGCAAAAAATAAACACATCATCTCTAAACTGTATTAATAAGTCAAGCAGAAAGGGCTGAGCTTTAGGTTTTAGTTGCTCAACCGGTCACAACTAGCTAAGCTCGGTTGATAGCACCAACTCACTTGTTTTCTGGTTGCCTAGTAACAACCTGCTGAGTAACTTGCACAAGGACAGTTTCATGTTTTCATTCATAACTGCTTAGAAATAAACACAGCATGGAATGAAAAATGTGCATAAAACAGGAAAGGTCATCAGTTTGGTAGAATATTGGATTATCAAGGCATCAATAATTGTGGATAATGACAATTATCAATATTAACTCATCTGAAATGCTTATGCCCAGGAGTGAAATTCTTTATTTTGTTTGTAGATATATATATAGTGTATCACAAAAGTACACCCCTCACATTTCTGCAGATACAGTATTTAAGTATATTTTTTCATAGAACAACAATGATAAAATGACACTTTGACACAATGAAAAGCAGTCTATGTGCCACTTATATAAGAGGGTATGTTGTATATATAAAATTTAAAAAAACAAATTCTCTTCTCACCCACCGCGGGTGGTTCTTATCCTCTGAGCTCAGGTCCTCTACCAGAGGCCTGGGAGCTTGAGGGTCCTGCGCAGTATCTTGGCTGTGCCAAGGACTGCACATTTCTGGAATGAGATGTCTGATGTTGTTACTGGGATCTGTTGTAGCCATTGATCCAGTTTGGGGGTGAATGCCCCGAGGGCCCCGATGTCCACAGGCACCACTGTGGTCTTCACCTTCCAGGCCCTCTCCAGTTCCTCCCTGAGGCCCTGGTATTTCTCCAGTTTCTCATGCTCCTTTTTCCTGATGTTGCAATCGCTTGGTATTGCTACATCTACCACAACGGCTTTCCTCTGTTGTTTATCCACTATGACAATGTCTGGTTGGTTCGCCATTACCATTCTGTCTGTCTGGATCTGGAAGTCCCACAGGATCTTAGCTCTGGCATTCTCCACCACCTTTGGGGGTGTTTCCCACTTTGATCTCGGGGTTTCCAGTCCATATTCTGCACAGATGTTTCTGTACACTATGCCTGCCACTTGGTTATGTCGTTCCATGTATGCTTTCCCTGCCAGTATCTTGCACCCTGCAGTTATGTGCTGGACTGTCTCAGGGGCCTCCTTGCACAACCTACACCTTGGGTCTTGTCTGGTGTTTATATATATATATATATATATATATATATATATATATATATATATATATATATGTATAGCTGACTGGATAGCTCAATACATAAGCTTAATACATAAGGCATCAGTATATCACCCGAGAGGGCGGGGTTCGAATCCAGTCTGGGTCCTTAGGCAAGACCCTTCAAGCTACTGCCTACCTCATACCATGAGAGATACTAAGTTGCATAACATGCCGGCTCAGACGTCGCCCGGCCAAACAAGGTCTGCGTCAGGTGCTGGGGAACCAGAGCACCTTCATGACAAATGGGCTACTGGAACAAGACGGAAAAAGGCGAGAGATGAAAATGTGGATCTGTTGGAATGCTATTACTCAAGTAACCCTAGTCAGAGAGGTTACATGCAAAGACTGGGAAAGTAATGGTTACTTTGACATCCCCAGTCAACACTAAGCGCTAAACAACTAATAGCTCAGTGTTCCAACATCCGCAAACGGCAACTGCTATCACAACTTAAGATTGACGAGATACAACACAAATGCTACGGCAAAAGGGAGGAAACCGGATGTCAGAACTGTGGGGACTTAACTACAAGTCCCCACCCAGTGAGGGGATACACGGCCCCAGTGAGCGAATCAGAGCTGAACGAGACAGCTGCTGACCTGAGAGAGAGAATCATGACCCGAATGACAACCAGACCTCCTCGGCGCCAATTACAACGGCTGAGTGAAGTACCATCAGAAAGTCTCATTGAGAATGTGAATGCAGCATTGAGAACAATCCCTACCAATACCATAACAGAAACCAATGAGCTGATCTACAACTCAGCATCAGTGATCCTTCAGATACTTGGCTATAAGAGCAACCATGAGACCCAATACCCACCATGGAAAAGACGGTTAGAGGCTAAAATCAAGGTAACAAGGAGGGAAGTGAGCCAACTGTCAGAGCTCCACAAGGGTACAATGAAAAGACAAGTACCCAGAAAGTACAGGCAGATGCACTCGAAACTGCCAAACAGAGGCTCCAAGCCTTGGCCAGCCGCCTAAAGAGATACACAAGGGAGAATGAATCCAGAAGGATTAATCGGCTCTTCTCCACTCAACCAGCTAAGGTGTACTCTCAATGGCAGGGTAATAATAACAACAGAGCAGACCCACCAAGGCTGGAGACGGAACAATACTGGAAAGGCATATGGGAAAGGGAGGCGTCCCACAACAGCAATACACAGTGGTTGATCTCTCTACGAGAGGACCATAGCAACATCCCTGAGCAAGCCCCGGTAACCATCGCTGTGACAGATGTCCAAGAAAGAGTCTCGGGTATGGAAAAACTGGACAGCACCAGGGCCTGACATGATCCATGCCTACTGGCTAAAGACACTCACTGCCCTCCATGAGCGACTGGCAGGCCAAATGAACCAGCTGCTACAAAGTGGGACTCACCCTGAATGGTTAACTGAAGGGCGGACAATCCTAATCCAGAAGGATCCATCAAAGGGTCCAGTCCCACCCAACTACCGACCAATAACCTGCCTCTCCACAACCTGGAAGCTCATGTCAGGCATCATAGCGGCCAAGATAAGCAAACACATGTATAAACACATGAGCACGGCACAGAAAGGTATCGGTGTAAATAGCAGAGGAGCCAAACACCAACTCCTCGTAGACCGCACAGTTGCCCGAGACTGCAAAACCCGACACACCAACCTGTGCATGGCTTGGATTGATTATAAGAAAGCCTATGACTCAATGCCGCATTTTATGCATATTGATGTAATGCATATTACATCAACAGGACTCTGAGAGCCTTCATTGCAAACTCAATGAGACTGTGGAAAACCACCCTTGAAGCCAACTGCAAACCACTTGCACAAGTGTCCATCAAATGTGGCATATACCAAGGAGATGCTCTGTCCCCGCTACTGTTCTGCATAGGCCTGAACCCCCTCAGCCAAATTATCAACAAGACTGGCTACGGATACCGACTCAAAAATGGGGCCAACATCAGTCACCTTCTCTACATGGATGACATCAAGCTGTACGCCAAGAGTGAGCGAGACATCGGCTCACTGATCCACACCACCAGGATCTACAGCACGGATATTGGGATGTCATTCGGACTAGAGAAGTGTCGGCTGATTACAAAGAGGGGGAAGGTGATCCGCACAGAAGGGGTCTCACTCCCAGAAGGAACAATAGCAGACATAGAGGACATTTACAAGTACCTAGGTATACCACAAGCAAATGGCAACCTCGATGAGGCCACAAGAAAAGGAGCCACAGCTAAATACCTCCAACAAATAAGGCAAGTCCTGAGAAGCCAGCTCAATGGCAAGAACAAAATCCGTGCGATAAACAGCTATGCCCTGCCAGTAGTCAGATACCCTGCTGGAATAATTAGCTGGCCAAAGGAGGAGATAAAAGCCACAGATATTAAGACTAGAAAACTACTAACAATGCATGGAGGGTTCCATCCCAAATCCAGCACCCTGAGACTGTACACAGGCCGCAAGGAAGGAGGCAGAGGACCAGTGAGTGTGAGAACCACTGTCCAGGACGAAACAACTAAGATCCATAAATACATCAGGGACAAAGCCTCAACAGACGAAGTGCTCAGTGAATGTCTCAGACAACAGGGAACGGAGGTTGAGGTGCCAGAGATACCATCATGGGAGGACAAGCCCCTACATGGGATGTACCACCAGCAAATAACCCAAGTGGCTGATATCAGTAAATCCTACCAATGGCTGGAAAAAGCTGGACTCAAGGACAGCACAGAGGCCCTCATCATGGCCGCCCAGGAACAGGCCCTAAACACCAGAGCAATAGAGGCCCAGATCTACCACACCAGACAAGACCCAAGGTGTAGGTTGTGCAAGGAGGCCCCTGAGACAGTCCAGCACATAACAGCAGGGTGCAAGATACTGGCAGGGAAAGCGTACATGGAACGACATAACCAAGTGGCAGGCATAGTGTACAGAAACATCTGTGCAGAATATGGACTGGAAACCCACCGACATCAGTGGGAAACACCCCCAAAGGTGGTGGAGAATGCCAGAGCTAAGATCCTGTGGGACTTCCAGATCCAGACAAACAGAATGGTAATGGCGAACCAACCAGACATTGTCATAGTGGATAAACAACAGAGGAAAGCCGTTGTGGTAGATGTAGCAATACCAAGCGACTGCAACATCAGGAAAAAAGAGCATGAGAAACTGGAGAAATACCAGGGCCTCAGGGAGGAACTGGAGAGGGCCTGGAAGGTGAAGACCACAGTGGTGCCTGTGGTCATCGGGGCCCTCGGGGCAGTCACTCCCAAACTGGAGCAGTGGCTACAACTAATCCCAGTAACAACATCAGACATCTCAGTCCAGAAATGTGCAATCCTTGGCACAACCAAGATACTGCGCAGGACCCTCAAGATCCCAGGCCTCTGGTAGAGGACCCGAGCTCAGAGGATAAGAACCACCCGCGGTGGGTGAGAAGGGAATTTAATATATATATATAGGTATATATATATATAGATATATATATGAACACACACACGCCGTGTTCCATATTATTATGAAAGTGATGTTTTCTCAGATTTTCTTAAATGGTCAATGCAAATGATGGTCAGTATAAATTTCAAGTCATGAACTATTACAATATAAATACAATTTTACTGTACAAAGCTCCCCATGGGAACAGTATTTTTTTTTTTTTCAAAAATAAAAAACTCAAAATGCACTATTCCAAATTATTATGCACAGCATATTTTCTCAACATTTTATGGATTTTAAAAAACTTCAAACGATCATTGTGCAGCATTAAGTGGTCACATGTACTAAAATCAAAAGCTATTTCAATCAAAAACATTTTAACAGACCAAGTTACATGTTAACGTAGGACCTTCTTTGATATCACCTGCACAATTCTTGCATCCATTGAACTTGTGAGTTTGTGGAAAGTTTCTGCTTGAATTTATTTGCAAGATGTCAGAATATCTTCCCAGACCTGCTGCTTGATATGAACTGCATCCCAGCCTCAAATCTTCTGCTGGAGGAAACTCCAAAGGTTCTCAATAGGGTTGAGGTCAGAGGAGGATGGTGACCACACCATGAATTTCTCCCCGTTTATGCCCATAGCAGCCAATGACACAGTGGTATTCCTTGCAGCACATTGTCATGCATAAAGATGATTTTGCTATGGAAGATACGGCTCTTCTTTTTAAACCATGAAAGAAAGTGATCGGTCAGAAAGTCCCTATACTTTGCTGATGTCATTTTAACACCTTCGGGGGACTCTGAAGGGGCCGACCAGCTCCCCTCTCTCTCCTCATGATTTTGGCCCAAAACATGACTCCACCACCTCCTTCTGACGCCACAGCTGTGTTGGGATATGGTGGCCGTCCACCACCAGTCCACTACTGTGTCCATCTGGACCATCCAGGGTTGCACAGCAGTTATCAGTGAACAAGTCTGTTTGAAAATGAGTCTTCATGTACGGCTGCGACCGTTTCTGCTTGTCAGCTGGTTAGGGATGGCCGAATAATAGGTTCATGCACCGCAAGCCTCTGGAGGATCCTCCACCTTGAGGTTCAAGAGGAACCAGCAGCTTCAAATAACTGTTTGCTGCTTTGTAAGGGCATTTCAACAGCTGCTCTCTTAATCCCATGAATTTGTCTAACTGAAACCTTCCTCATCATGCCTTTATCTGTACAAATCCATCTTTGTTCTGAATCAGCCACAAATCTCTTCACAGAACGATAACGCTTTAGTTTTTGTTGAATATCTAATATTTTCATACCTTGTCATACGACACTACACTATGATGATTTTCGTCAGCAAAGAGATTCTTTCTCTTTCCAATATTGCTTGAAACCTGTGGCCTACTTAATAATGTGGAACATCCTTCTTAAGTAGATTTCTTTTAATTGAGCTCACCAGACAAACTAATCAACCAGCTCTCTGAAATTAATTATAGTGATTCAAAGAGACGTGACACACAATATCATCTATAAATTTAATAGCACAACAAAAAATGTAATCTTTATGACACTTAAATCCAATTTGCATAATAATTTGGAACACGGTGTAATCCCAGAGCACGTGCCGGCCACCTTGGCAATTCCGTGGCGCACCTCATGGTTGCCCTTTCTGCATCCCTTCAGGATACCAATCGCTTTAGCGATGCAACGAGCACTTCAGGCCTTTGCAATGATGACCAGAGAGCTTGGGTGTGTGATGTCTTTTCTAGTCCAGATTCGCCGACTGGACTGGCTGGCTCAGTCCACATTGACTGAAACATACCGCAGGATCCTCTGCAGTGTTCCTGTGGTATCAGGGAAGTTATTCGGTTCTGCTGCTTGAAAGCGCTGTAACCAACTGTACAGGCATGGCAGACTAGACAACAGCTTTCAGGCCTCAGCTAAGGTGTGCCCCCTCCTCCTCATAATCCGAGGTACCCATCGGCTGGCCCCAGTATTCCGATCTGGAATACTGGGGCCGATCACATCCCATGCAGTACAGCAGAGACCCAGCACGGGCTTTCATGTGCCAGTCCATCAACCAACCAGGAATACCCGGGCCACAGACTTCCCCCCGGGGCCCCTAGGGCTCGTGGGGAGAGAAAATGAGGCCGCCAGACCAGCTGTCGGATATTTTTCTCATCAGCAGCTCAGTTACTGGGCTGTTCTCGCTGTGGATCCATGGGTGTTAGCCACTCTGACCCATGGTTACCTGCTATAGTTCCGACAGCAGCCACACATCTCACACCAGGTCAACAACTGCTAACTTGAAGAGTATTTTGTTCCTGGGAGGAACTCAAGTCTCTCTTGAAAATGAGATCTAGAGCTCAACAGGGTTTACCTGGTTAAATAAAGGAGATTAAAAAAAAAAATTTATAAATAAGGAACAAAATAGTGTTGTTCCTCCCAGGCACACTCTTTTGAGTGCCAGACGGTGTCTGTTTTCCTGGTGATGTTCTGCCCGTAATGATGATCCAGTCTAAATGTGCGGTACCCACTATTTTGGAGTTTCTTCAGTCTCTTCTTGACAAGGACAGCTCTCCTTCGACACTTAAGGTATATGTAGCAGCTATATCATCTAGTTATGGTGACATTGATGGCTGTACAGTGGGGAGCCATAATCTAGTTTCTCTTTTTTGCGTCGTGCTCGTAGACTGCACCTGCCAACGGTTCTACAAGCACCAGTTTGGGACCGGTCCTTGGTCCTCAGTGCTCTGTGCTACTCTCCATTTGAGCCTTTGGTTCAGGCGGACCTCAAATGATTCTCATGCAAGACTGATTTTATGTTGCCTACTATCTCAGCGAAGAGGTTCAGTGAGCTACATGCTCTTTCTGTCAGTCCATCATGTCTGAGATGGAGTTCAGATGGCTCTGGTGTTACCTTGTGGCCAAACCTGGCATTTGTCCGAAAGTGTTTTCTCATTCTCATTGTAACCAACCATTGAGATTGGAGCGTTTTCAGCCTATGTCAGGGGAAGCTGGTGATAGTTTTGAGTTACTGTGTCCAGTGAGGGCACTGGAGGCATATATTGCAGCCACTATAAGACGCTCCGACCAGCTGTTCTTGTTCTTGTGTTATGGGGGCCCTAGATTAGGTTGTCCTCTGTCCCAACAGCGTCTCTCCCATTGGATTGTGGATGTCATCTGCCACGCCTCTGCTGCAGGGAGCCAGCCCCAGCCAGTCGGCGTGAAGGCAGGAGCGTTTCCACTTCCAGGGCAGCCTTGAGAGGAGTTCCAGTGGAAGCTATATGTGTTGCTGTATCATGGGCGTCTCCACGTTCACTAGATTTTACAATGTGAATGTGGCCTCCTCTCATCCTTGTTCTTATACAAGGGTCCTCTGGGCCTTCTCAGTGAGGTATGTCGCAAGGAATCCTTGCGACATTGCTGGAATTAAGAATCAAACTGGAAAAGGGACTGAAGTTGTGAGGAAGAAGTGGTATCATAGACAATCACCAAGATCAATCCTGTAACAAAGCATTGAAAGTCAGACCCAACATCTGGAAGGTATGGTGGGGAAATCTTCCCTTTTTTCTAAAAAAAAAAAAAAAAGAAAGAGAGAGAGAGAGAAAAAAAAAGATGCCATCTGTACACTGTGAAACATTTGAAGGGGGTTTAACTTGAAAATGAGAGTCCACCTGCTGCCTTGAAAATGCAATTCAAGTTAAGAGGAAAAATTGTTTTGGTTTTATTTCAGAAGTTAGTTGATTTAACAATAAGAGACAAATTATCTAGAAACTTTTTCAGGTTCATTAGTCTTGAATTTTAAGTTTTACTTAATGCCTTAAATTGAAACCAAATAGTTACTTCACAAAAGGAGGAAGAAAACTGCCGTCACCTAGTTAAAGAGCAGACATTTCAACTGCTCGCTATTCGACCATTGTGGTCGGACAGCGAGAGCACTCCTGGTTGAACCGGAGTAATTAGAGAAATGCCCCCCATAGAATCTAAGTAAATATACAAATATAATAACTAAAAGATGGGTTAAGATCGTACCACTATTTTGAGAAATAAACGCCGACTGAAGTCAGGTAGGTGAGAGAGAAGAGACGCAGCAATAATTAGCAGCTAACAAGCCACGAGGAGCAACGCCTAAAAATGAGCAACACTGAACTGATCTTGCGAGAACTAAAAGGGTTTCGCTAAGAAAATAAAGAACAATTGGAGATGATAAAAGAAGAAATTGCGAAGGTGAATACGAGAATGGAGGAGGTGGAGGGACAAATTGAGAAAGCAGAAGAAAGGATCCTAAACACGGAGGAGGTCATAACGGCTATGCTAAACCTACATGCTAAGCTGGAGGAAAAATTAATGGATTTGGAGTGTCGATCCAGACGTGAGAACATAAGGATGTATGGGTTACCAGAGGGATCTGAGAAGGACTCTACAATGATCTCATTTGTCGAAAACCTACTTCGTCAAGATATTGAGCTAAATGAGGTTTCCCCTGAACTTCATATTGAAAGAGCTCATTGATCAGCTGAGAGCCTTCAGGAGAACACCTGCGGCTCCTCCAGGACCTAGCAGATCTTCCCCAGACCAAAGATGGCGAAAGGAACTGTGAAATATCTTCAACCAAATCTGGATTTCGTACAACAATTGACACGTTCAAATCATTATGTAGTAAACCAACAGCTAAAATTAATGAAGATCTGACCAATTCATTCACCTTGGAAAGATGAACGAGACAAGGGTGTTGTGCGTCGCCGCTCCTCTTCGCCTTGTTTATTGAGCCCATGAGTCAACTGATCAGACAAAGCCAGATATAAAACGGGTTACAATGACATCTGGGGAGCAAAAACTATCTTTGTTCGCAGACGATTTATTGATAAGTATAACACAGCTCACACAGACAATCCCCAAACTGATGAAGTTACTTGAAGAGTTTAATTTAATTTCGGGTTATAAAATTAATATAAATAAAACTCAAAAATTAACATTCAACTATGATCCACCATCTTCTATTAAAACTTAGTACCATATTTTCCAGGCTATAAGTCGCAGTTTTTTTCATAGTTTGGCCGGGGGTGCCACTTATACTCTGGAGCGACTTATGTGTGAAATTATTGACACATTTTATCATATCACATGTTATTTTCACACTACACGGTAAGAGGGCTCTCCAGGCCTGTGTTGACAATTTCAACATTGGCAGTAACTTATAAAAACAACAGCAAAGAGCTTAACAAAAATGGAACCAAAAAGAAAATCATATTCTGCAGATTACAAGCTGCAAGTAGTAAAATATGCAGCCGAACACAGTAATCAAGCAAGTTTGACAGAAAGTTTGGAGTTAACGAGAAACTTGAAATGAAGAAAACAAAAAAGCCAATCGCAGGCTAAAAGCTATGTGGCCACAGCTAGAGAAACGAGTTCGCACATAGGTCCTTGAACAATGTGCTGCAGGGAGAGGCTTGTCAACAGTGCAGTTGCATTTCCATGCCCGAGAATTGCCAAGGAGATGAATGTACGTAATATACTTTGCAAGAGGACCTTCTTGGTGTTATCACTTCATGCAACGCAATCGCCTCTTTATCAGAGCAAGGACAACGATGTCTCAAAAAATGCAGCAGACTTCCATGTCAAGGTCGACAGTTTCTGTGAGTTCATTGAGAAGCATGTAAGTGAGCACAACGTGACTCCGGATCATATAATTAACATATGCATTCTTTATTATGCATTTTATGGCTGGTGCGACTTATACTCCAGACCAACTTATAGTCCGGAAAATACAGTACAACTGAAATTGGGAGGCTGAGTCTATCAAATATTTGGGTGTTTCACTACCAAGGGACTTCTCAAAACTGCTTGATATGGGCCACTAAATTTGAAAATAAAATCAGATTTACATAGATGGAATGTTATTCCCTTTTTAAGTTTAAGCTCCCAGACAGAATCTATCAGGATGAATATCCTCTCACAGTTGCTGGATTTATTTAAATGTTTACCAGTCACAATCCCACCTAAACAATTTTTAGAATGGGATAGAATAATAGCGAGGTATTTATGGCACGGTAAAAAGGCCAGAATTAAGTTTAGAACTTTGCAGTTAAAAAAAGAAAAGGGAGGAATGGGCCTTCCCTGTTTCCAGGAATATTACCATGCAGGCCAACTGAGACCTTTAGTCTGCCTGTGCTCACCATCATATGCCGTAGCATGGAAGGAACTAGCAGGCACAACGATAAAAGGAATCCCAATAACAGCCCTACTTAGTGATTATAAATTACAGGAAGACCAGCAGATACCAGAAGACTCCATAACTGGTAGCTTTCTTAAATCCTGGCAGGAATTGGTTAAAATTTGCAGAATAGGAGATTATTCTAAAATTATGAAGTGGTGTTCCTACGACTCAGATTTTGCACCAAATAGAACTGATAACAGATTCAAACTATGGACCTGAAAAGGATTAACTACCTATCATTCATTTACCCACAAAGGGATATTTCAGAGTTTTAAAACCTTACAGAAGGATCATGGACTGGGAAAAGATGATTTTTTTTAGGTACCTGCAGGTGAGACATTATTTTATTAGAAATTTTAAAGTGCGGTTGAGAGAAAGTGATTCAAGTTTCATAGGGGCATTTTTCTCACTAATTAAGCCTGGATCAGAAAACAGAACACATAAAGAGGAAATGGGAAAAAGAAATGGAGGCAACAATCTCACAAGAAGGTTGGGAGGAAATATGTCAACTGCAGTGGATCTCGACAGGATCAAATACATGGCGGGAGTTTTGCGGGAAAAACATTGCATAATTTTTTGTTACACCCATTCAGAGAAGATATCAAAGCAACGGGCCTGCTGGAGACTTTTTGGGTTGAAGGGAACCAACCACTCCCATATTTTTTGGGACTGCCAGGTAGTAAGACCATATTGGGGAGAGCTCCACAAACATATTGAAAATATACTTAATGTAAACATTCCATTTAAATGTGAAACGGTATATTTGGACAACCTGCAGCTGGACACATGGACCAATAAAGACAAAAAACTGCTGGCTATCCTACTGGCAGCCAGTAAGATTTCCATCACCATGAAATGGCTAAAACCAGACCCACCCACTATCGATGAGTGGATTGAAATTGTTTATCGGATTTATGCTATGGAAAGGATTTCTTTCTCCCTCCAACTTGAAAAAGGGAAATTTTATAAGATCTGGACCAAATGGACTGAGTATGTAAAACCAAATAGATCAGACTTCACTTGATTGTTTTTGTGAATTATGTGTACTGCCCCTTTATATTCTTGTGATCTTCTATTGCTTGAAGTGGTGTGATCCCCATTTTTTATTTTATTTAGTCGATTTGGGTTTGTTTTTTGTTTGTTGTGTTCAATTTTGTTCAAATTTGTTATTGTTTACAACTAAGACTGTTAAAAAAAAATACCAGAAAGGCAATATGGATAAAATCACCTGGATTCCATACTTTCACCTCAAATGGGTAACGCTATAATTATTGTATGTGATGGAAATCTGTCTTTCTAAATGAAAAAATAATTACAAAAAAAGAGCAGACATTTCTCTGTTATTTTCATTCACAATATCAAGTTAAAGCAAATGCTTATTTTACTACAGAATAATTTAGATTTTTGTTTCAAATTGCATCAATAAAATTTCTGATCTGATAATGTTTTTTACATCACTATGAATTCTGGTCAGAAACATTTAGTGAGAACAGGGGGGGGGGTTTGTCATGACCTTGGAACTCTAGTTTATTCGACTCTTACAGGTTTGCAAAATGAATAAGCACTTAAAACAACTTACGATTAAATTTATCTTTAATGGACTCACCCATTTAGGTTTAAAATCTAAAACTTGCTGAATTTGTTTGACTTATAGAAGATAGTAGACACAACTGAAGACAGTTTCAATGTTTTACAATGAATGTGTGTTATCAAACCAACCACAAGCTGAATTCACTCCTCAATGCATGGCATTAGAAACTTATTTCACAAGCCACACTGTCTATGAGCAAGCTGAGGACTTAACTGTGTCCCACACAACGGATTGCATCCAAAGAAAGAACAATTATTTTTTTCCTCCATCACACCTTAACCCGGAAAGGGGGAGGGTCGACACTTTCCTCCCAGGACCTGGCAACTGTTCATCCTGATATCCAGAGCACCTCTCCTGGATATAGTTTTGATGAAGGGGCCCAAAGACTGCAGTTTTAAAATTCCTGATGCCTCCGACAATTCCAGTACCCCTTAACAACCCCAGCTACGGAAAAGGATCATGATTACAGATAAAGCGTCATGCTGCTTATGCTTTTTGCTTTGCTCTGCTGAATGTCCAAGATTAGCTTTTTTGAGGCCTTCTGCCTCAGCCCATCTTCCTTTCCCTAAAGAAACCTTCCACACCCTGAAAAACCAACAGTTCATCCAGCAAGGGAATCAGAGCGACCCGAGTTCTCTTCGACATTCATCACCTCATGGGAGAAATTAAAACTCCAAGGAGGGGGTGTCAAGAGAAGTGGAGTTTTTATGATTATATTGTGACAACTGCATCTTCACATCCCAGTCGAACCTCTTCTCTTTCCAGGGAATGAGGACACAGACCTGCAGGAGGGTGATGGACTCGCAGCATGTGAAAGGTCTGACTTTGAGGAGGGAGAGTCAATAAAACCTGAGATCATCCCACTTCCCCATGCTGGAGATTTTAATTTGACAGTAACAATAAATTAAGTGACCTTGAAAATTAATCACACAAGTGATGTCTAGACCCAACAGTAGACTCAAACTTCAATAAAATCAATCTGGTTGTGTGTGTCATTTTTGTCTCCTGCAAACTTTGCTTTAATTATACTTATTTTTCTATCTAATCATAAGAAATCATAGTCAGAGAGAGAGATGAGACAGGAAGACCAGGTTTCCTGGAAAAAGCGGAAGTAAATTTCCAGCTTGCAGAATTATTAAATATTTGAGACTATTCCTTGTTTCAAAGCATGAATGTTTTGAAGAATGAAGTCTAAACATTTTGAGTAATTAGATAAGATTTAAAGTAAGGTACTTATATTAATATTGGTTCGCTTACGAGAATACTCACACTTACACTTGTGGAAACACAAGTAAAACAGGTAACTGTAACTTTGATATCAAACAATTACAATAAGACATTATTCTTGGTTTCTTTTCGGAACACCTGTGATATCTCATATTATGACACTATGATTATAATAAGAGTAATAAGTTATGGTTATCATAAAATTATAAATGAATACTAAATCAAAGAAACTAAAAGGGTTATGAATGTGATCTTGACATTGAACTCGAAATGGTGTAAAATGTGTAACTGCAATTAAAGATAACTGATGATGTGTTGAAGGTACATAGTAGGTGAAAGGTTAGGGGTAAAATGGAAACTAACGGGAGAGTAGAGATGATCAATGCCTTATTTGGAGATAGATGGTTGAACAACTTAAACGTTTCAAAGAAAAGACAGGAGGAATGTTGAGCAACCTTTAGACATTAGCCAAGACATCAAGACATAATGACTCTAAGACAGTGATGATATGAGATCATCTGTCCAAGCAGACAGCCAATGAAACAAGCACAGCAGCAGTGCTAGCCAATGCAAATGCACCAAAAGGGTGGATGAACCCTATAAAAGGTGAGAGCAAAACCGGAATCTTTGGTTGGATCCTCCATGCAGCTTCAAGCCAAGATCAAGATGGACAAAGAACTCTGCAGCTGAAGAAGAGCCAGGGCCACAGAGCCGAAGACTGTCCTTGGGGCGTGGGGACCAATCCATCAGCCCCGCAACATGTAGCTTCAAATCGCACTTCTCTCATCAGCTGGGCTCAGATCCCAGTTGATGAAAGATGAAGATAAAGGCAAAAATGAAGATAAAGACAAAAACCAACGCAAAAATAAAGACCCAAGTCCTGTGTGACCTCACCATCCATCCAGAAACAAGAGTAAAAAGACAGGGACCTACGTACAGAGGTCCCTGTCTTTGTCGATCAACCTCCTCCTCCTGCTGCAACACATTCTTCAACACCTGACTTCAATGATCTTCTATCTCTCATATGCATTGATTATGATTGTTTAATAATTGTCAGTGATTTCAACATTCATGTTGACAACTCCCAAGACAGAGAGACATAAAAGCACTAATATTTTAGAGAATTTTGGTCTAGCACAACATGTCAAACAAACAACACACACTCAAGGACAAATACCCTTACTGATAATATTTCCAATATCTCTGTAACTGATGTCACCTTGTCGGATCACTTTGCTGATATCTTTGAAAGTTCTTTATCCTTTAACTCACTTGGACAAAGAGCTACTGTCACAAAACGTTCTTTCACAGAAAACACAGCAGAAACATTTAATCCAATCTACTCTTCTTCCTCACCCTTCAGCATCTATGCACCAGAAATTTGGAACAAACTTCCAGAAAACTGTAAAACAGCTGAAACACTGATTTCCTTTAAATCTTGACTAAAAACCCATCTGTTCAGAATTGTATTTGAAACGTAATCAATTTCTAATTTAATTATGAAACTTAATGTCATGTTCTTATTGTTGATTCAAAAACCCATGAGGGACGATGGAGTCCCTGAGCAAAATTCCGTGAAAGAGGTGTACAGAGCCAGTGACTGAGAATCACTCAGTCACTCAGTGACTGAGTGGAAAAACAGCCAGTGACTGAGGGTCATTGCGTGAAACAGAAACCCTGTAAATTCTAGACACTAACAGGTACCATAGAATTGCACAAAAATCCATGAGGGACGATGGAGTTCCTGCTCGAAATTCCATAAAAGAGGTGCACAGAACCCTGTGCTGAAAGCCCATTGAAAGGCTGTTAACACTGTTGTAAACTGTGTGATTGTGAGCATGAGTGGGAATAAAAATACCAAGAGGTATTTTGTTCCATATAACACTGTAAACCTTTTGTGGATGCAAAGGCAAGAACCCCCCACTTGATGACTTTTGTTTTTGTGTGTGCACTTTGAAATGCCTTGCTGCTGTAATGTGCTATACAAATAAAATTTGATTGATTGATTCATCCTCAGGCCATTTCTGGGGTCCAAAATCCTGCGCTCCGTCCGTTTCGCTCAAAAGTTCCCGTTTTAGTTCTTAGTATCAGCATTAGGTAAAGATAGCCTGGATGATTTATTTTACTTCTTTGATTATTTCTGCTACTGAATTAAGTTGTACTGACCCTTGCAAAAATGCCTTACTAATAAAATATTTAGCAAAAAGAAAATGCTGTGAACATTCGATTAATGAGTCACCTCAAAGTTCTTTGATGGTAGTAAAATAGCTATGATGTTTGATTTTGGTGAAGAAAAAGTAGGAAATGTTTTATTGGCTGTTTTTAGCCCAAAACTTTATGCAAAACAACATCCTTGGGACTCACTGAGTCACTAAAACCAACCTGGTTCAGTAAGAAATGCACGTTGTAATAAAGAGAAAGAGCGACCAGTAACAAGTGTGCTCTGTGAAAGTAGTTGGCTGCAGGCTGCTCAATCTGGCTAATTCACAGAGGGAACAAGGGTGGGACACCTGGATGGAGGTCATCAGACACCAGGCGAGTCTTTCTCGACATCAGCTTAAACAGAGTTTAATTCAGTTCTGAACAGGGTAAATCCCAACAAATTTAGGAAACTCATTTCACCCGTTAGACGGAGAGCTGGAAGTAGAGAGTGAGAAGTAGAGAGAAGGGTGAGGGGGTGTTGTGCAACGACAACTGTTGAAGGAACCGTTGAACCGACAACTTTAAACATTTTTAACGCAAAATCATGACGGCTCACTAGATGAATGACTGCCCTCGAGCCCAACCACTGGGCATAGCAGGTTTTCTGGGGGAAACCTTGCTCATAACACCCTGACAGAGAATACGTCTTAATCTACTCGCATCATGCTGACCCTGTAAGACTCCCAAAGAAAGGCAAATAGAGCAAACTGCCCCCTGCAGGCAACTGTGCATACCTCTCTCCTGATCCCCTGGTTTTGCTCCGTTTTTAGGAAGTTGAGCAGCACTTCTAGAAGGGAAGGGTATTTGCGGTACGGCTCCACCACGTAGCCTGTACTTGCTACCTGCTGGCCCAGAGTCCACAGCGCCACCTGGAGGAAACCCAGAAACAGACAGTTGATGCTCCTGAATACAGCCAAACCAGGAGAATCATACAGATGAAACATTGCAGGTCTAATTTGATTTGGAGACGATGAACATAATCAAAAAGCAATTTTAGTTCATTATTAAAATGCAACAAAAGTTTTGTGCATTAGCTGGTTCTCCATACTTGGCGCTTAGCCAATGAGGACGAGTCCTGCAGCATGTCCATGATGATTGGGAACAGCTCATCCATCCACTTTCTCATCTCCAGTCCGCTCACCTACACAATCACAAGAACATCACACCACAGGTATCTTAGAAATATCCCTGTTTTCTCAGCAGAATCCCATGAATCATAAAACAAACTAATGACTTTCTAGCAATCTAACTGCATGAAACGACAAAAACAAGTGGGAAAAGTTCCTGTTTCTTTGTTTAGAGCCTGAAATTATTTTAAACAACCCATCCAAGCCATTGTTGCTTTGTATTTTCCCTGCTTTCTGCCTGGTGTTTCTGGTTTGTTGGTTCGTCAACAGGACATCCAACTGTGAACACTCGATGTACCTGAACGTCTCCTGCACTCTGCACTGCACAACAAGCTGGGCTCTAACTGTTCTACCCTGACTCATCTGGGGAACACTTTTAAACACCGAGACAGACAGGCGTAAGAAGGACACTACTTATTATTTTTTTACCTTATCTATCTCCACGCTGGCAGACCCTATGCAGACTTATTCATCATTTACGATTGCGTGTGTGTGTTTAATCCTCCTCCTAAAAGCATTTCAGCAAGAAACTGAACCGATACCATTACCTGGGCCAGCTCGCCGATTGTAGCAAGGACACTGATCACCACTCCAGGGTTGGGATCTGGATCTTTAAGCTTCAGAATTAGAGCCTGCAAACAAAAAAATTAAGCAAATTCAAAACCAGAAACATTTATTATAAACATTTAAAACTTTGTTTGCTTTTACTTGTTTAGAGGAAGTGTACAATGTAGAAAAACTGACAAAAAATGTGCCTTATACTCATAAATTTAGAGAATACTACCTTGAGAATGGGTTCCATATAGGGTCGTATGAGGCGGGGTGCATTGGAGACCAGGTGGCCAAGCATACGAGCACTCTGCTCTTTGTTCCTGCCAACACCACTGTGTTCCAGTTCAGTTAAAATCTGAAAAATATCCATGCTTCTCATAAATTATTATGCTCTCTCTAAGTAAATGTTATGGTGTGAAGGAAAACTACAAACTTCTGCTGTTCAACAAAGGGAAATGTTATTGCTTTATATGCAATATTACAGGCTTTGCTCCCCTCTAAAGGCAACTGAGTGAAACTACAGAGAAAAATGCACCAGAATTATATTTGACTGGAAAAGCTACAAAGCCTTTTTTAAAGTAAAAAATATATGATCTTTAGAATTTGTAAATTTGTTCTGCCCCCCCAAACCTCTAATAAAATATAAAAGAATAATCACATTAGGAAGCCTTCTGGAAATCATTCACATGCAATTGGAACAAAGCTTTCTCATTTTATTTTTAGATTTTCTATTATGAACGGTGCTAAAACATTCATAAATTACATTTTAAACCCCCTTTAATTACTCAAATTTTGCTATTTTCAAAGTATTTTTATTGTTTTCTATAGGGGTTAAATGTTTGAAATGATTTGATAGGAAACATACTTCCACTTTGTAAAAATAATGTTACCACTTAAAGAGAATAAAAAGCTTTGGTTTCAAAACTAGATAAAGTTCTGATTGATGACTTGTTGACATCTGGTCTGCACTTCTTTAGTTAGTTTTTAGACCAAGTCAGTCTGAAAGCTGGTAAGCAGGAAAGTGTAACTTTTACATATAAGCAACAGTTTACAGTTGGAAAATCTGCCTTTCTGGAAACAATTGCTTTTCCTACACTGTACGTTTTTGCTACATCCCTAAAAAAAGCAAAACAAAAAAACAACAAAAAAAACTGTATTTTTAAACTACAAGAATTTAAAAAACACTGAAAAAACAAATTTAAACCGAAAAATGAAATGTGGCAAACCAGATCAGTTAAAATCCTGGATGTCTTTCAATGCAGCTGTAAAGTTCAGATAAAAAAATAAAATATACTATGTTATTTTACATTCAAGAGTCCTGTGTGCAATTAAGTACAATCTTCTCGTTCTAGCTTTCCAATTTCTGAGGAGAAACAAAAAAATCCAAATGAACCCAGAATGTAAAAGCTGCTGAAAGGTTTTCTGCTAACAGTCCTCCAAAGATGCTAACTCCTGGTAATGAATGGCTGACATGAAGCCATCTGTGGGAGCCTCTTACCTGGATCAACATCTTCCGGAGGAAGGGCATGACGAAGGCAGGGTTCATGCTGCTCAGCCGTCCTATAGTGCAGATGGCCAGCTCTCTAATTTCAAACACTTCATCGTTCAGAGCCACAAACAAAGCCTGCAGATTCTCGGCCTGGGCCAGGTGCGCATCAAAACGCTCATCAAGAGATGCAAGAACACAGTATCGAATGTCTGGATCTGCAGGAGAATTAGGACAGAAAGTAGTTCTGGGTTTTTATCGTCCTGTCACATTGCTCATCAGAAATAAAGGTTTATGCGTTTTGCAAGTCAATCGTCGCACCTGGATCAGTGATGCCAACCACCAGCAGCTTGCTGAGCACATCTGCGACCACCTGCACAGCAGTCTGGCTGACAACGTGCCCGCTGATTAGATGGATGGACGGTGTGAGGAGTCGAGAGCAGGTTCGGGCCGCCTCCATTCGGATTTCCTTATGTTCGCTGTTCAGGAAGTGATCGGCACAGTGGCGCACAAACTGGGTCAGGGAGTGACCTGGATCCAAAGAACAGCATCGGTGACTGCAACACTTACTAATGATGACTAATTACTAATGATTTATTTTATTTTCTAAGGTAATTATTAATTCGATAGAAAAACCCTTTAAAATATTTATTGCTTTTCAATCAATGATCCAAATTTGTAAAGAAAGTGATAACTTCCATTATCAATAAGTTTAAGAAAATAGAAGAAACATGGCTACTAGTATTTGTGCTTCTATTTCAAAGCTTTGTTCCTTTCCTGACTCCAGTTGAGCCAGGAAAGGAGCTAATGATTATTTTAGTTAGTGATTAATCTATCAATTATTCTTACAATTCTGAAGATTTTTCCATGTAAGCTTTTTGATATACAATATCAGATTAAAAGGTGCAAATAAATTCATTCATTTTCGAAATAAGAAAAACATTTCATTGCCTAAATTGCAATAAAGTAGCATGAAACTTAACATGTGAAAAGCTCAGGTCTTTCTGCTTGATTTAATTTCAACACAATGTAGGGATGTTGAGTTCTACTGAATAGTAAAAAGTTCAAAATATAAGGATATTATTATTTTTGTATTTATTAAATTATTTTTTTCCCCCCCTGCAGGGGGGCTTTTGTGGGCCCTAGTGTCCCTTATATGAAAGTAGGCTGAATGGAAAGGGGCAAGGAGAGGGGGGAAGACATGTGGCAAATATTGTCGGGTCTGGGAATCGAAGCCACGACGGCCATTTCGAGGACTCAAGGACTCCAAACGACTGAGGCGGTCCACCATGTTTTTGTGGCTTTGGCTTAATTACTGCTCTTTTCAGCAAATGATCTTTTTCAGAGTTCGTACACACCAGATAACAATTAACCAATTACTAAGTTGACAATTATTTAAATAATCAATTGATCAAGAATTATTGTTGTAGCCATAGTCATAGGCGTAAATCCCAGAGAGGGCCAGTGGGGTCTAGAATTGTCCTGCTACACTGCTTTCACAGACTCAAGCTTTTTTTTGTCAAAGGTAGCAAACATCTCATTCATATTTTGCTCTTTAACTTTTAGTCAGAAGAGTTTGAAAAGGGAGGGAGAGGCTGAGCAAGTGGACCCCCCCTAGAGCGTGGGAGCCAAGAGCAGGAGAGAGAACAGATAGAAAAAAAAATAAAAGAAAGCTATGCCTTTATTTCTCACAGTCATCAAAACCATCCATACATACATCCATTTTCTAACACCCTTGTCCCTAGTGGGGTCAGGAGCCTTTAAAAACACAAAATAAAATCTGAATATTTTTCTATATAAAGTTATAACACCCAGCAGACATTCATTTCTATCTACCTGTTGGTACATTTTACGTCACATTTCACTGTAACTTTGCTGACGCCTCCCCTCTCCAAAATTAGTATTAAGAAATTTTACTGTTTATGGCCCCCCCCCCCAATAATGAGATGGAATTTACGCCCTAAACCCTTTTTTTAAATCAAATATAAGCTTTTGTTATATGAATTTACAGAACACATGACCAAGTTTTCAATGTAAAATCAGCAAAAATCTGCAAACCGTTGGGACAGGTAGAAAAAACGGACTAATGGACGGGTGGACAAATGAAATCACTGAGAGTCGGATGGATACTAAAAAGTACTACAATGCTTAAATCAAACTCCAGACCTTAAGGGACTTTTTCCAAGATGTTATAGGAAGTCCTGAATGACTTCAAAGATGCAAAAAGAATAGGAAAAAATTCTTCTGCTGTCAGAGATTGGTTACCTTCGAATTCGAAGCTTCCCAGAGTACGCAGGGCCAGAGTGATGCTGCCGACATCGCTGGCCTCTGGGATGTTGGTGAGGCTGGGAGAAGCCAGCTGGTAAGCCAGACCTTTGGGCATGCCCGGGTGTCGCAGGGGCTTATGCATCAGCACCAGGGAAAGCATCTTCAGTAAGCCATCCTGGATGTCTTTTTTCAGCTGGGGGATTTGACGGCTCAGGTCGTACAGCACTGCTGTGAGTGCCGGACTAAAGAGAAAAACTCAAATCTGTGAGATTGTGTTGAAACCCAAACATAAACCCCCATGTGTGTCCTACGTTTGGTACCTGAGCCCCACGGCTAACATGGGCTCCAGAAGCTCCTTGATGTCTGGCTGGATGCTGGGGCCCATGGCTCTGGACAGCATGCTAATGCAGGTGAACACAGTGGCATCCACCTGAATGGTCTTCTGCCTTCTGCATAGGTCAAAGGTAAAAAAGAAAAACTGTCATTCTAGGTTTTTAGATTTCAACATTATTTTTCCATCAACCTACCTGAATACAAAATGGTCAGTTTTTCTTTTTTTTTTATATTAAGGTGAAAACGTGTGTATGTATATATGTGTGTGTATATATATATATATATATAGCGCTGACTGGATAGCTCAATAGATAAGGCATCAGTATATCACCCGAGAGGGCGGGGTTCGAATCCAGTCTGGGTCCTTAGGCAAGACCCTTCAAGCTACCTACCTCATACCATGAGAGATACTAAGTTGCATAACATGCCGGCTCAGACGTCGCCCGGCCAAACAAGGTCTGCGTCAGGTGTTGGGGAACCAGAGCACCTTGATGACAAATGGGCTACTGGAACAAGACGGAAATGGGCGAGAGATGAAAATGTGGATCTGTTGGAATGCTACTACTCAAGTAACCCTAGTCAGAGAGGTTACATGCAAAGACTGGGGAAGGAATGGTTACTTCGACATCCCCAGTCAACACTAAGTGCTAAACAACTAGTAGCTCAGTGTTCCAACATCCGCAAATGGCAACTGCTATCACAACTTGAGATTGACGAGATACAACACAAATGCTATGGCAAAAGGGAGGAACCCGGATGTCAGAACTGTGGGGACTTAACTACAAGTCCCCACCCAGTGAGGGGATACACGGCCCCAGTGAGCGAATCAGAGCTGAACGAGACAGCTGCTGACCTGAGAGACACCCGAATGACAACCAGGCCTCCCCGGCGCCAATTACAACGGCTGAGTGAAGTACCATCAGAAAGTCTCATTGAGAATGTGAATGCAGCATTGAGAACGATCCCTACCAATACCATAACAGAAACCAATGAGCTGATCTACAACTCAGCATCAGTGATCCTTCAGATACTTGGCTATAAGAGCAACCATGAGACCCAATACCCACCATGGAAAAGACAGTTAGAGGCTAAAATCAAGGTAACAAGGAGGGAAGTGAGCCAACTATCAGAGCTCCACAAGGGTACAATGAAAAGACAAGTACCCAGAAAGTACAGGCAGATGCCCATACCTGAAGCACTCGAAACTGCCAAACATAGGCTCCAAGCCTTGGCCAGCCGCCTAAAGAGATATACAAGGGAGAATGAATCCAGAAGGATTAATCGGCTCTTCTCCACTCAACCAGCTAAGGTGTACTCTCAATGGCAGGGTAATAACAACAGAGCAGACCCACCAAGGCTGGAGACTGAACAATACTGGAAAGGCATATGGGAAAGGGAGGCGTCCCACAACAGCAATGCACAGTGGTTGATCTCTCTACGAGAGGACCATAGCAACCTCCCTGAGCAAGCCCCGGTAGCCATCACTGTGACAGATGTCCAAGAAAGAGTCTCAGGTATGAAAAACTGGACAGCACCAGGGCCTGACATGATCCATGCCTACTGGCTAAAGAAACTCACTGCCCTCCATGAGCGACTGGCAGGTCAAATGAACCAGCTGCTACAAAGTGGGACTCACCCTGAATGGTTAACTGAAGGGTGGACAATCCTAATCCAGAAGGATCCATCAAAGGGTCCAGTCCCACCCAACTACCGACCAATAACCTGCCTCTCCACAACCTGGAAGCTCATGTCAGGCATCATAGCGGCCAAGATAAGCAAACACATGGATAAACACATGAGCACGGCACAGAAAGGTATCGGTGTAAATAGCAGAGGAGCCAAACACCAACTCCTCGTAGACCGCACAGTTGCCCGAGACTGCAAAACCCGACACACCAACCTGTGCATGGCTTGGATTGATTACAAGAAAGCCTATGACTCAATGCCGCATACTTGGATCATTGAATGCTTAGAAATGTATAACATCAACAGGACTCTGAGAGCCTTCATTGCAAACTCAATGAGGCTGTGGAAAACCACCCTTGAAGCCAACTGCAAACCACTTGCACAAGTGTCCATCAAATGTGGCATATACCAAGGAGATGCTCTGTCCCCGCTACTGTTCTGCATAGGCCTGAACCCCCTCAGCCAAATTATCAACAAGACTGGCTACGGATACCGACTCAAAAATGGGGCCAACATTAGTCACCTTCTCTACATGGATGACATCAAGCTGTATGCCAAGAGTGAGCGAGACATCGAGTCACTGATCCACACCACCAGGATCTATAAATACATCAGGGACAAAGCCTCAACAGACAATGTGCTCAGTGAATGTCTCAGACAACAGGAAACGGAGGTTGAAGTGCCAGAGATACCATCATGGGAGGACAAGCCCCTACATGGGATGTACCACCAGCAAATAACCGAAGTGGCTGATATCAGTAAATCCTACCAATGGCTGGAAAAAGCTGGGCTCAAGGACAGCACAGAGGCCCTTATCATGGCCGCCCAGGAACAGGCCCTAAACACCAGAGCAATAGAGGCCCAGATCTACCACACCAGACAAGACCCAAGGTGTAGGTTGTGTAAGGAGGCCCCTGAGACAGTCCAGCACATAACAGCAAGGTGCAAGATACTGGCAGGGAAAGCATACATGGAACGACATAACCAAGTGGCAGGCATAGTGTACAGAAACATCTGTGCAGAATATGGACTGGACACCCCGAGATCAAAGTGGGAAACACCCCCAAAGGTGGTGGAGAATGCCAGAGCTAAGATCCTGTGGGACTTCCAGATCCAGACAGACAGAATGGTAATGGCGAACCAACCAGACATTGTCATAGTGGATAAACAACAGAGGAAAGCCGTTGTGGTAGATGTAGCAATACCAAGCGATTGCAACATCAGGAAAAAGGAGCACGAGAAACTGGAGAAATACCAGGGCCTCAGGGGAGGAACTGGAGAGGGCCTGGAAGGTGAAGACCACAGTGGTGCCTGTGGTCATCGGGGCCCTCGGGGCAGTCACCCCCAAACTGGACCAGTGGCTACAACAGATCCCAGGAACAACATCAGACATCTCAGTCCAGAAATGTGCAGTCCTTGGCACAGCCAAGATACTGCGCAGGACCCTCAAGCTCCCAGGCCTCTGGTAGAGGACCCGAGCTCAGAGGATAAGAACCACCCGCGGTGGGTGAGAAGGGAAATTTTTTATATATATATATATATATATATATATATATATATATATATATATATATAGCCCCAACCCGTATTGGATTTTATCCAACCGGTATTGTATAAAATCTGTATCTGCAGGCTTTACAAAAATTGGAGTTTAAAAATTAGTCACATTTGGATATTTGCATGTCTGGTAAAAAGAAAAAAAAAAAAAAAAAAGACGGAAGGAAGAAATTGTTTCCGATGTCTGACTTGTGAGCAAAGTCCTTGGGAGGCAGAGCAGCCTTGATGATCTCCAGGATCTTCATGAGGTACGGCTGGATTTCCGTCCTGACAGCCACCACCAGCAGCCCCAGAGCCTGGAAAGCCGCTGTCCTCTCCTTCTCCTTCTTCAGGCAGCCCAGAAGGTAGCCCATGGTGTCAGACAGATACTGGTCTGCCAATCAGAAACCACATAATTACAAACCAAACTGAGAAAAACAGGGATTTGACCCTGAATTTCCCACCTGTGAAGGTATGAGGCTGGAAGGCAGCCAGGCGAGGCAGCAGGTTGAGGATAGTCATCTGGATCAGTGGGTTCTTACTGGTTTTATATTTCAGAACCCAACGACACACCTGATTGAGGCAAAGCACATTTCATTTTAGACGCACAGATATCAATATCTATATCAGTCTTGATACTGAAAAAACTCTAAATCAGATATCTGTGGCAATGTGCTCAATACACAAGGGCAGATCTATTCAGTCTAGCTCTATGCTTTGTGCTCTGAGCAATGTCAATTTATTAATTATCTTACATTATATTTAGCATTTTCTGAACCATTTGAAAGGAGGTTTGTAATTGTAGTTTTGTTGTAGTTTATTTCATTTTTGCATATTTGACAAAGGTAGTCAGACTTTTGTTTTTAGTCAGTTTCAGTTTCTTCATTATTTATTTTCCATTGGCTGTTATTCTGCTAACTGGGCTGACTAATCAAATTAACAGTGTTTTCCATGTTAGCTTGTGCAGCTATTGGTGTGGATCAGTGAGCTGTACTGGAGGAGAGTTATCAAAGAAATTAGGAATTCAGTATATTTATGTCTGTGTTTAAAAAAGAAATGTTTTAATCTTAGTCTTTTCCCTCCTGCTTTCGGTGAAGGTGGATGCTTTTTTCCTCCGCTCCCTTCCTGTCCTGTCATTCCCTGCTTGCTTTGATTTTGTGCTGTCTTTTTCTCTATTTTTGAAGCCATCCTTTGCACATTCTCCAAATCTACAAATGACGTCTCAGTCAACCGGTCTCTCAATGCAATTGACAGTGGCATCAGTAGCATACCCACCTGGCCTTACAGGCCTTACAGGCCAGGTGGGTATCCATTGTATGCAACACATACAGGCGCTGCACTAGAGGGGGCGCAAAAACGATGTGAGGAATTTTTTTTCTAGTCAACATTTTATGTACTCTTCCCCTCCCATAGAGGTAGCTTACGCCCCATCCCTTCGATAACGCGCAGAGGCATGTTCTTTTTCTTTTTTAAATTTGAATTGTAGTAGTGCACTCAACAACAGGGAGCTAAATACGGGGCGGCAGAAAAAATCTCTGGAAGAGGGGGAGGAATAAAGATGTTGGAGATGAAGAAAAGCTTTTCAAAGTGGTTGAAAGACAGAAGGTAAGTAATGTCAGTGTATCAACAAGAGAGTTGTAAATATTCAGGTTAGCTTAAGCTAGTCTAAGATGACAGGTAGCTGTTGTCTCCACCCCGTATTGAACCAATACGGGATGCGATTTATTCCATATTGCTATAAATGTCTGATAGACACACCTATCACACACATCTCAACAATTAGTGTAATAATAATGACCAAAACAAAACACAGGAAATATTAAGGTCAGCTAAATTGTCGTTGCGGGACATAAATAGGACCCTGCGCCCCTCCCCCTAACCCCCACAAACTGACGCTGTTGTCACAGTTGCTAAGAGACGAACACTGTTAAAATTGAGGCATATGTTAATTAGTTGTGTTTATCGGACTCCTGGGTCATCTACAGATGACTTTACTAAGAAAATATCAGAGACATATGAAAGGCATAATGAAAAGTTAACTTTAATTTGTGGAGATTTTAACATTGATTTGTTGAAATATAATGAGCATACTAAAACGGCAGAATTTACAAACACAATGTTTGGTTTAGGTTTCTATCCGTTAATCCTGAGACCTACACAAATAACTAAAGAGAGTGCATCACTGATAATATTTTTATAAAGAAGTTCAATGTGAAAACAAAAAGTGGATTGCTGGTTACTGATATAACTGATCATTTGCCAGTCTATGACAAAGCAAATTACCAATTTAGTTAGAGTAAAATCACCTGAAGCTGTGGAAAAAAATTTAAGTAGAATTGTCAAATTACAATTGGCAAAATGTTTATGTCGATGATGTTAATGAGTCGTATAATACGTTTTTGGAAATATTTGTAGCAATTTACAATCATTATTGTCCCCTTAGAGCAGGGGTCACCAACCTTTTTGAGACTGGGAGCAACTTCATGGGTACAGAGCAACACGAAGGACATGAAGGGCTACTTGTTTGATACAGTCTTTATAAGTATGTATATATATATATATAATATTATTACCACACACAATAATACTGCCTGATCATATTAATGTCAGGACCACTCACAATAGTTATCAGTAATAATTTACCATGGCAGCTGGTTAATTGCTATTATGTGATCAGAAGTTTTTAGCTCACAGAGTTTTAAGTTTTGATTCTCTTTTGGAGTTTTTTTCTGTGATTCTAAACTGGCCACAAGTGACTGAAATAAACAAAAGCAAACTGATGGATTGTTGCAGTAACACCTGCAGCTGTACAGGTGAAATTTGAAACTTTCCTTTAAATAAAAAAGAAAAGAATAGTTATTGTTTTATTATCTAACCATCTGTTCTATTAGCAAAATTGTGGAAAATAAAATATCTTTTGTGCAAAAAGATATTATACACACACAGCTGTGTCAGTCTGATGGGTGAGGTGGGGAACCCCAAAGTCCAAGTCTTATTGGTCAGTTTGCTTTTGTTCATTTCAGGCTTTGCGTTTTTCTGTAAGATAAAAATGAACGAGTTGGGTTTGAACCTCCCGTTGTTCTAAGATCAGCCTGAGCTTCTGACAGTCTGCGCGGTTCTGGAGGGTCGCCGGTTTATTAGCTTTTTTTTTCCTGGTTTGGCGAACCGAACAGCTGACGGGTCACCCGCTGGCTGACACCAGCAGATGTCTAAAAAATAAAGGTCCGACACAAAACTATCACTACACCTGACCTGCAAGAGCACAAGCGCCTCTCCAATGCGCAAAAATCAGCATAAACCTAAACCACAAGAACAGCGGACTTTTTTTCCATCCATCCATCCATCCATTTTCCGTCACCCTTCTCCCTAACGGGGTCGGGAGTTGCCGGTGCCTATCTCCAGCTGCGTTCCGGGCGAGAGGCGGGGTCACCCTGGTCGCCAGTCTGCCGCAGGGCAACACAGAGACAAACAGGACAAACAACCACGCGCACACACACACACTCACACCTAAGGAGAATCTGGAAAGCCCAATCAGCCTGACAGTCATGTGTTTGGACTGTGGGAGGAAGCCGGAGAACCCGGAGAGAACCCACGCACGCACAGAGAGAACATGCAAACTCCGTGCAGAAAGATTCCCCGGGCCGGGAATCGAACCCAGGACCTTCTCGCTGCAAGGCAACTGCGCTACCCACTGCGCCACTGTGCAGCCCATCCTGGTAGGTTATAGGGTAAAAATAGGGTAGGCAAGAATAAGCTTTGCTTCAGCCTATTCCTTTTTTGGTGAATTGTGGGTTATTTATTGTTTATTGTTATTTCTTTGTTGTTTCTGGTGATGTGGACAGTTTACCAAAATAAAATGAAAATGAATGAATGAATGAATGAATGAATGAGCTGTGAAGAGCTGCTATCAACCCGCGTCTTTTTAAAATGTCCACCTGATACTACACCATCCTTAGAAGTAAAACCTCTGGCAAAAATATAGACGTGAGTGGGAAGACGCACATTCCAGGCTAAATAATTACAGCACATAAGTCAAAGTCAAGGCCCGCGGGCCAAATCCGGCCCGCGAATTAATTATCTGTGGCCCCCAGGATGATATTTAATTATCATTAGAGCCGGCCCGAAGGCCACAGCCGCCCACTGCCGTTTTGCAGGTACCAACACTACATTCCCCACAATGCAACGGTAGCCCGTGAAGTCACTGAAGTACGAGCGGCTGCTTTGTTCATCAGCAATCAGAGCAGAGATCAACTTTCACTTACCCCCTCCTCAACGTTTAGTGGACGCTGAGAACAGAGGGTTTCAGGCCAGGAGGGAGGCAGAAAGTGATGTCCACTTTTTCAGTAACAAGTAATGTAACGCGTTTCTATTTCAAATCAGGTAGTCAGACTACAGTTACTTATCGACACCACTTTGCGTGACTATTTTCTTTTGTAATTTTATTTCCTCTACGCGTCTTGGGGAGTGACCGCAGTTTCTATGCAACACTGTTAGCAGCAACAGAAACAATGGAGGGAGATGCACATTTTGTTGCTGAAAAGGAACTATTTTCGGTCGCCAATTCTGTTTATTGCGGCTTTGGGCTTGCTTTTTCTTTCTAAAGTCACTTGTAAATTTTATGAGTTGCAATCTGTGTGTTTTGGACTTAATAAGCAGACATAAACCCCAGAATTTGTCTGACATCCAGTTAGTTTTAGTCCATCATTTCCCAGATGATCCGTCCTGCTGTGTCTTTGTTAATGTCAAGTTAATATATTTGCTGTGAATGACGTCAAGCTTCGCGTTGCGCTCCAGAAAACCGGAAACATCGAGACTAATCTGAACAGCACAATAAACTTGAAAACACCTACAAATGAATGAGTCCATAAAGTTGTGCAACTAAACGTCATTATAATTATTAATATTAAGATAAGTGTCACTAATCTGTGCAGCCATCTGAGTTGTAGAGCCGCAGGAGGAGATCTGTGCGCTGCGCTGTGACAACAAACGCAGGGCCATAACGCACAACCTGGAGGCTGGGGGTACTGGGGGAAGACGGGCAATTTTAAAATCCTTCTTAGAGTTTTCCATACAGTAGTGGACCACATAAAAACATACACAAATTACTAGTTTTTGGTACTGTTGTAACCATTACACAATCTCTCCTCCAGTTCAACCTTATAACTGGAGACACATTGTTGATGTTACCATTACAAAATAACTTACAATTAAGTACTGAAAATCACATTAATTAAGTAATTAATGAGTTAATTAATGAGTCATTAATTAATCAACACATTAATTAAATCACATTAATGATGTAATTAATGTGATTTTCACAGGAGGCAGAGTGCTGTTGCCAGCAATTGCTGAAAGTGACTAAAACAGTTACTTTTAATGTAACTTAGTTTCTTTCCAAATCAAGTGATCAAGTAACTAATAACTAGTAACAAGTAACTAAGTCTAAGAAGGCACTATCAAACTTCTCAGAAACACACAAAGAGAAGAATATGAACATCATAGAGCAGCACAATAATAATCAGTTTATAATGCACGCACTTTAATTTATGTATTTATCTTGATATTAAGAAACATATTTTGTTTTTCAACACAATAAAATTTTTTACTGTTTGCCTTTGAAATTACTGACAGAGCCACAACAAAATATTGCTTTATTCATTTAATTATTAAATAATATGGACTGTGTTAGGTCTTGGTTCAATAGGCTATGTGCAATCATTTCAGTATATTTTAAAAAAAGCTGAACCAGTCCGGCCCTCAGCTTGTAGCAAATTTGGGGTATTGGCCCTCAGTGTATTTGACTTTGACACCCCTGAATTACAGTGAAGTTTAATAGGGGCATTTAAAAAAAATGGATTGCGATATTCAGTGGCATAGAGTGGGTTGTTTGATAGCAGACAAAATGGGTCAGGAGAGAAACAAGACAGACCCTTCAGAACCTACCTTTTGTCAATACAGTGCTTTGTGGTCAATATTATTTTACCATTTTATTAATGTGGGTGGCCAGTTTGGAGAAGGCTTCATATCAAGCTATAAGAATGAAGGAAAACATGCTAACAAAATGCCTCAGAACTGCAGCCTCATAGACAGAAGCTAACAGAAGTGGCTCTTTGGCTCAAATATATAAAATGATGAAATATTACCCTGTTTTTGTTTTATTCTTTTTTAGTTGCCCTTTAGGCAGCAAATTAGTCACATTTATGGACATTTATTATTGATATTGATTAAAGATGAGTTGTACAAGTTTATGTCATTGGGGCGCGAGGGGGATTGGGGCGTCGATGACATGTTTGCATACACCTCAGAAAGTGTGGTTGCACCGCTGGCAATTGATCAAATTTTCTCCTCGAGAAGACTGGGCACAGGAGAGCCCTCTTGTCCTGCAGGGACACATCTGGCAGGATACAGCCATGATAATAGAATTTCTGTTGTTTGGAGTTTGTGGATTCCTGGTTTATCGACAAATTTGTGATGGACTTGGCCAAATTAGCGAACACTCAGACTGTTGGTGTGGACAGAGACGCAAGTCGGATGTGAGACTTGCTGAGACTCGCAGCCCAGATGGGGACTCCAAACCTCACAAAAGAATAAAATCGATCTTGGAGAAGTTGCTAGTTTCGGTTCAGTGGAACGACCACACCAACTTGGATAATTGGGAACTGAGATGTATAGGAGAGACTTTATGGAAGATTAAAATTTATAATATACCTGACCTGACCTATACATTTTATATAGGTCAGGTCTTACAAGGGCTGCATATTTCCAATCTCCTTGAAGATATGTAAACATTAGGCAGCTGTGGAGCTGAGCACTCCCAAGGATATATGCCTTGATAACATCTTATCGGACTTCTGCTGGGAGGCTAAACAACGTGGTTTCATGGCCCTGTGATGTCACCACCTTCACTCATGTATTTTTTTTTCTGCTTCTTTTTTTTTTTTTCTTTTTTTTTTTCTCTGAATATTGCTATGTGCCCTAATGTGTCCTTTCCTCTTTATTTCATTCCCCTTTTACTATTTAGACACTGTGGTGTATTCACTTTTAACCCAGAAAAGGAATTAGTAATTTTTTTTAGAAATTTAGAGTACTCATTATTTTGACCAAAATTATACTTCTTAAGATTAATTTTTAGATTATTATGCAGAAAGACTCATATTACTGCAACCCAGAAAATGAATTAGAACAAACTTAGAATCCAGAAAAAACATCTTCCAGGACAAGAACATTTAGTTTTTATTATTACTTAGAAACTGTGGCGTGCTCTTTACTTTTACAAATGTACATAAAAAGTCCAGAAAATACTTAGTTATACTTATCTACCAACCCTGAATAGGAGTATCTAGTTTATATTCTTGGGATCAACATTATTAGACTATTTTTTAGACTTCTGTTCTTCCAACTCAGAAATGGAATTAGACCAGAGGATATTTGGCAACCCTGATCAGGAGCACCTATTTTACATACTTTAGATTAACATTAGATTCTTTTTCTTCTTTACTTTGGTTTGTTATTTTGTTTTTATTTTCTTTTAATTCCTGTAAAGCACTTTGTATTGCCTTATTGCGCAAAATGTGCTAAATAAATAAAATTACCTGTACTTTTACCTTTAATCAGTTCAGCTGATTTTTCATATCAGATCGGTATCAGCTGATACTAAACCTCAGGTATCAAAATGGGAAGTGAAACAGGTGTTCCGCTGCGTCTCTACCTTTCACATATTGAAACCAGTAGAACTGTGTTGGTATTGCTCTGCCTGGTGTGACTCCCACCTGGTCAAATCTTTCCTCCATCAGCTCTCGGCAGTACCGGCTCTCCACCAGGGAGCTCTTAGCAGGTACCGGCATGGCGCCGAAGCCCAGGAAACTTTGCGGCGTGCTGTAGCCTAGCAACCCCAACAGGGCGTTGGACTGCTGTGGCTGCACCGACTGGAAGCTGGTGAAGGGCGTGATGTGGCGAGGCTTTGTTCCAAATCCCATCAGCTCCTTGCAGTATTTATCGTGAACCAGCTGCTGCTGGGTGATCTCTTCCATCTCTTCGCGCATTCGCTGCAGAAGGGGGAAGACTTAGCTTGTTGACATGAACCAAGCAACCGGAGGGAAATACCAACTCACCTCTCCCTCCATGCTGCTGATCCGGACCAACTCGTTGAGGATAAGCAGCGCCCCATGAACTCTATCGTCACGATTCATCCCTTTTTCCTTGGCCAGAGTCTCATCAAAGCCTTTTTCTGCCTCCTCAAAGGTTTGCTGTTCCACAAAACACAAACACTTAAAGCAACAGTGTCTAACTACCATCAAAAACAGGCATTTTACATCTTTATTAAAACTGTCACCATGTTGTGACAGTGTAATATGAGACAGGTAATCTTTGAAAAAACTGAGCTCGTCCACCTCTTCCCTGAGCTACTTTTGTTGTCTGAAGAAATGCAGCCCTCCTGATTAAAAGCAACCAATCACAGTCAGGATTGGGGTCTAAGCGCTGTCAATCAATCTTCTGTATGTGCTGCTCAATGTAAGATAATTGTATTAGTTTCCCATAGGAGAAATTCATCTTGGAAGCAGGGGCAAAACTGCAATACAACAATAAAAAGCCCATCCAAAAGAACAGTAACCATGAATAAAGACATAAAAACAGATAAAAATAAATAAATATATAAAAGCAAAGTATCAGACCAGCAGTACATCCCCATAACCATTTCCATTCACATACAATACATTCTCTACATACTGCTCTTGGTCATCATTTGGACCTCCTGTTACTCTATCCAGGCCCTGCTAGTCTGCCATTTATCAGATTATTGGAGAGTGGTACAAAAGAATGTTTCAAACAGTCATTTTATTATGTACTGATTGGGTTGAGAACTAACACATTCATTTGTGTACAGAATAAAAAGGTAAGGCGAATGGACGCAACCTTGGGAGGCCTGTGCTACTTAACTTAGAATCAGAGAGCACTGGATTGTATTTTACTTGCTGAGATCTTTTTGATAAAAAAAGAATTATACCACTTAGTTAAAAAAAGGATTAACCTTCAACTGCACAAATTTCCTGAGAAGAATGTTTACATTAATGGAATTAAAAGCTGAATTAAAATCAACAAAAAGAAGTCTGGCATATGCTGCAGAGTTCTCCAGAGTTCTTATGATTTAGTGCAAGATGCATCAGTGTCAAAATAGCATCACTGGTACTACGTCTCCTAGCGTAAGCAGATTGAAAGGGATCCAGAAATGGCTGCACTTCCACTTGTAGTAGCTCCAACATGAGTTTCATAAATGATTTAATTACAATAGAAGTGAGCAAATTAGAACTGTTTAAGTCATTTGCTTTTGCGTTCACATTTAGTGCTAATAAAACAACTTACTGTTCCAGGAGAAGTGTTTATCTGCTGTAATTGGTGGCTGTGCTACTAGCCTTAGCATTCACAACAGGCTCTGCTGACAGGGAGAAGCTGTAGTGTAGCCGAGTGAGCAGACTGTACATGAGGTTAATTGACAGCACTAAGACTCTGATTGGTTGTTTCTAGTTAGCACTGGGAGAAGGCAGAGAAGCTAAATTTTTTTCACAAAAAATTTTTTTGTGAAAAAACTTCACAAAATTTATGAAAATAGCTCAATTTTTTCACAAAGAAAAAAATTTGTGGAAAAAATCTTTTCATAATTTTTTTTCACATTTATATTTCTATGTATATTATATAAATATATATCAATATTTATATAATATAAATTATTATATTAATTTATACTATGTAAATTAATATAATAAGTTATATTAATTTATATAAAATAATGTAAATTATTTTATATTTTCTTTTTCACTGGAAAGAAAATATAAAATAAAAATTACATTCTGTAGCTTAACTCCTACTGCTCAGCAGAAAAATCTTCCACCCCATTATTACAGAGATTTTTTTTCAGCTCAAAGCCTTACTTTGTACCACTGAGGCTTCTGCATTTCCTTTGTCTCCCTTTGTGTAGTGAGGATGAGACAGGCCCGCAGAGCGGACACCGCTCCCTCTCGAATGGCCTGCTTCGGATCCCACACCGCAAAGAAGATGTTGTCGAAGAAAGGCTGTACTTGCTGAAAGAAGAAGGTCGGCGCGCTCACAGCCAGCTCCCTCAACACCAACACCTGGAGGAGACGCAAAGCCGCTCGATCCGTCACTGCTTTCCAGTTTAGAAACTGACACACAGCTGTCACATAAAACACGATCAAGATGTTGAACAAGGGTGTGGTGGAAAATGACTACAATTTAACATCTGCTGATCATGTTATATGAAATATAAGAACTATTTGGGTTACATGTACAAGGCTGGAAGTTGTTTTCTAAAGCTGCATCAGAATCAGACTGTCTCGCCCCTTGTTTTCAATTTCTTATCTTTGGTATAAAACTCATGTGTTGACTCTGCTGGGCAGAGCTTTTCATCCAGACCTGCTTCATTATTTACTGTCCTTCAAGCTCTCTGTATTCTGCACAATATATGAATCAACCTGATTGAGTGATTTCACTTGATGGTGCTTGGTAAAATAGTTTTTTCCACAACCAAGGTCAAGCTTTTCAAGGCAGCAAAATATGAACCTAAAAAGTACAGACTTCAGGAACTTCAAAGTTAACGTCTGGCTTCTTCTGGTGCAGAATTATGACGCACGTCTCACATCAATGACCGAAAGGTCGGATGATTGTGACATGACCGTTTATAGACTACATCCAGGTTAGGACCATTCAGATGCTTGTTTAAAAACATTTTTATAAACCATGAGAAAGGCATAAATATAGGTCAACAATATAGAAAGCAGAGCAAGGAGAATAAAAGACTTCAACACTAAACACATCATCAAAACTCAAGAAAGCAATGGCAGCCATGGCTTATATGATGTGATCTGCTCTCATATCCCCTCAAACAGGTCCAGGTATTTGAACAACAAACACAGTCAAGTGTTGACGGACAGTGACTTACCGCTGCATGGCGTCTCCCTTCATTCCTGTCGGCTCCCAGCCACTCCAGAGCCCGCTTCACCTCAAACTCCACATACTCTGCAGTAAATGTGTCTCCGGCCATCGATAGGTGGCCCATGGCTTTGGAGGCCATCTCCATAACCACTGGATCACTGGAAGGGAGCAGGTTACGGAGGTAGTTGGCAAATCGACTGATCCTGGTGGCATTGCCTCCCTCCACTCCAATCAGACTCACTGGAAAGAAATGGTCACATCAGATGCCAATTTCCCACAAAGCCCAGGTTCATAATCACCTGAGTGAGAAGCTTGTACCTGAAGCTTACCTATAGCAAGGATGCCGCCTTTCTTTTCATTCACGTCAGAGCTGGATACCAGCTCAAATATGTGGTGGTTTAACTCATCATAGAATGTAGTGGCTTCATCTTGGCTCAGCTGTAGCACAAAAACCATACAACACATAATTAGACTTTTAAGACACCACTGCCATGGTGGTACAAGTACTGAAACTGTGGAGATGAGAAAATCATGACTAAATTTCACAGCTTGTTGTTATGACGACAATAGTAACACACTGTTTATGGCTGCTGGATTTATCAGTAGCCATAAACTTTATTTATGGCTACGGTGAGTAAGTGTATCTATTGCGATGAAACTCTATGCAACAGGCTGATTACATTTCTGGCATCTGAAAAGTAAATTCACTCCACCTGCATTAAGACAGGTCAAGTATATGTAGCACATTTTAGCAGCAAAGAACTTTATACCATAACAACATAATATACTAACCAATTATGAAACAAGAAATAAACATTATGTTTTGTCTAAAATCCTTAAGCAAATATATCAAACATATTTATCAATATTCCAGCTATTATTAATCGCCCGTGAGTGTTTTTAGCCTAGATTTAAAGGAACTCAGTGTTTCGGCAATTTTGGAGTTTTCTTGCAAAGTTATAATTTCAGAACTGCAGAAACACCGAAATGTTTATGTGGTTACAGTCATTTGAATGAGGAAATGCAGGAGTGGCTGGATTTTTAAATGAGCCCTTGTCCATTCCTAAGGGTTGCTGAGACTATATTTCAAAATGTTCGAAAAACTTAACTTTTTTTATGAAAACTTGTGAAAAAAAAAACAAAAATAACAGTCCACAAGCATCCTTATTCCAAACACGTTCACTTAAATTTTCACTTTATGGTACAAGTTCACATTATTTATTGACTGCATCGAAGAATATCAAATATATTTTGAATTTAACTGAAGATATGACATAATACAATATATAATATACAATACAATGACTTAAATCTTATTGCATTGACTAGGTCAGTGGTCCCCAACCCCCAAGCTGCAGAAAGGTACCGGTCCGTGGGCCAATTGGTACCGGGCTGCGCAGAAAATAATTCAATATTTCCGTTTTATGTATTATTTGAGTCTGGAGGATCTTTTATTTTGAAAATCCTTTAATCCTTTCTCTTGGTTACGTCTTGCGCGCCAACATTGAGTCACAAGCAGCAAAATGAGCCAGAATCAGATCAGATGTCTTTGGAAAGTTTCTTTGCGAAGGGAATAGGCCAAGAGAAAAGACAAGAGAATGAATTTATCCGGTAGGTGATTCCCACATTCCAAGCCTGCAATGCACGATACGGTGATCGGCTCGTTACTGAGGCAATGAAGTTTCAAAATGCTTTGCCACGTAGAGACCAAGCACCCTGTGCATAAGCAACACTTCAGGTGTCATTGTCTCTCATCACTCCCAGATGGGAGAAACGAGCTCAGGACTCCCATTAGTCGTTATCGTGAGTTAAAATTTTCACAAAAGTAAAATGTTCATCTGTGACAGACTGGCGACCTTTCCAGGGTGTACCCCGCCTCTCGCCCGGAACGCAGCTGGAGATGGGCACCAGCAACTCCCGACCCCATTAGGGAGAAGGGTGATCAGAAAATGGATGGATGGATGGATGGTAAAATGTTCATTTTTGTGGCGCATCTGCATCTTATTTTGAAGGGATATGTAAACGTTACCATAGCGACCAGAGTCAGAGCGGGTTAGAGCAGTGGTTGAGACAAGATGAGAGGAGTAGAGCTTGTGAGTTTTAGGTCTGGTTCACATATTTTAAGGATTGTTAGACGATTTTCCAAACTTCTGTGACCTCACACGACACGAGCCGATAAAAGTCTAACAGGTTCGGTCGGTTTGTGTGTCGAGCCACAAGCCAGGAGCAACACACCACACACGAAGTGTTTCCACTGACAAACATCCCGATTCCAGAAGAAAATCCAGTAAAAACCCCAACATACCATACGTGAATTTAGAATAATCAAACATGGATGACGATGCAGAATCAGTAGGAATAGTTTGTGGATTCATTTTAAGCGATAAAAGACGAAACAAAAAGAAAAGACGTTTGATAAAAGCTCTATTTGCTGCACTATGATTTGGAGGTGAGTTATGTTTTTTGTAGTTAACATTTTTAACTGAATAAACATAATCACATATGATAAAAATGACCTTTATATATAGTAATGAACATTTCCACGTATCACCTCCGATGCCCACCGAACTGTCAGTTGTCATGTCAACTGTTTGGGATTCCCTTCCGTTCTTACGTCACCGCGCTTTCTGATTCACTACCTGTCACATTCAACAGGCTGCGTTCTGCTCCCAGTCAAGGAAAACCCCACAGACTGTGATGATCGGGCCAAAACAATGTTGAGTATGTCCAATTTTAGATTGGGCATATTCAACACATCACACACTGCAGGGCATGGTAAGATTGTCGCAAAGGAAAAAAAAAGGGTTATCTTACGGTTCTTCTTACCCCCCCCACCTGCAGGGATTTTTAATGTCCAGCAGGTGTCAGTATTCAGTGACACAGTATCAAATATACTATTGCTATGACACCTCATTTACCCATCACTACTGTATGGAAAAAGATCAAATATTACCAAACAAGTAGAGTCGAACTACAGGAGCATCACTCATTGCTCTTGTTAAAGCAACACTCTGTCATTCAGAATCCTTCAAAACAAAAGACACGACTTCCTGTTAAGAATTAAACATGGTGCCAGGAGGTTCATTTGTGTGGACAGATATATAGGCTGGACTACTTTTAAAGAGCGTATTAGAATATAAAAATAATAAAACATAAGATAGCAATTGGAAGTCATGTCAAAGCAAGTATGTGGATACATTGTCACAGACTGTAATGCGCAGGAACATAATTCTCCGTTTGTACACACAATTATAGAGCTTTCTCAAATCTCCACTTTGGTCTGAGTTTTTCTAAATAATAATATTTAGTGGTATAAGACAGAGCTGTTGTGGGGCTCAACGGTCAACATTTTTTTTTGTTTGTCCCAGATATCTATCCATGTTTTGACTGGGCCCCAGATAGTTATTTTAAATATTTGTGGTAATTTTGTTCAATATACCCCGAGATGTCACATTGGACCCATTTGCTAGGAGTATTACCGTCAACAAATAAAACATTACAAAAAGTAATTTATAATATCAATATTGTAAACACCTACTGTGTGATAGCAATGTATTTCTAATTCATCACCAACTAATATTGCAGTTTGTATTACAAATACTGCAATGTTACATGCTGGATGTCTGCAGTTAATTAGCAGGCTTTTTTTTTTTAGTTATTTAGAAGTAAATGCCATAGTGTAATAATGAATGGCACCCACCGCTGAGAACGGAACATTTTGTTCATGTCTGAGGTGTCTCTGTTTAAACTTAGTGTGTTGTGTGCGCGTGTGTGTGTGTGTATCTGTGTGGTACCTCTCTGAGCTCCGTGGTGACATAGTGCTGCAGATCTTTGGCAGATTTTGCTCTGGTGTCTTCATTTCTGCTCTTCAGCCCGCTGACAAACTGCTGCAGCACAGTGGCTGTCCCTGACATGATCACCATGGTTTTATCTAGAAATAGCAAGTAACACGAGAGAGGTGCCACATCATTATTCTGGGTTAGTGGGACTTACCCTTTAACCTTTAACGAGGCAAAACAAATATGCACGAGACATTCATTAAAAGGGGAATGAATGGGCGGAATGTTATAAATGAGAAGACATCTTATGTCGTTTACAGACAGCTACAAGCTAACGAGTTAAGTTAGCAAAGGAATTACTTGTTAACGTTTATGGACAGTTATAAACATTACAATGACCTTTACTTGCTTTAAATAGTTAAGTTACGTTACTTTACTAGACTAGCTTAGACACTTACAGGCACTGTAGCTGAGGCAAGACAGGGTCATGCTCTTTTTGTTTAGCTAGCTTTAGCCCCGGTGCTAATGCTAAGCTAGCTCATGTAGCTCCTACAATGCAAGAGCAGCAGCCCTCTGAGTTACTTACGTGTTTGTATTAATATGCCGGACGGCCGCTTAAATACTATTCGGCTTATCCAGGGTATTTCTCATTGTATAACTAATAGCCCAGGACAGCTCACGATGACTAACAGAGGTACGTCTGTGTTGAAGTGACTCCAAAGTAATGCACAAGGAAAAACCCTCACAAAGGTTCAGCTGCGCAAACTGCGCATGGGTGAGCGCAACTCAAAGCTTCATGAAGTTTTATTTTCTTTCTACCTTGCCGATAGGGAAGCGATGTGCCCGCACAGAGAGCATATGAAAAAAAATCATCTCATGACGGGTAATCCTATTAGAAAACAAAAAATATCAAATAGCGCCACGTTAATTTCCAGCCCACGTCAGGCTGACTGCAGAGAGAAAGGAAGTCTCACACAGGCAGCAAAAAATCTAAACACCCAGTAGAGTCTTTTAGAACATTTCTACAACAAAGTAAAGGTCTGAGAGGCATAAAAGTTTAATTAATTTACTAATTTGAGAGTATTTTATTTCTCAGCAAGATATCACATTCAGAACAAGGAGGTAACAGGTTTTACAGATCAGAAAGTATTCAGATTAAAGAAAATCATGTGCAAAGCTAGAATACTATAATAAATACCAAAGTACTTGTCCAACTGGCCAGTAAAATTGCCTCTTTCCAAATCCATTTTCTTCAAAAGTACCTGAAAGGATCTCCTGACACTGTGTGGATGGATGGATCTTTCATAGGCATTGTCCAGGTACGGGACGGTGACCCTGCGGCGGCTGGTGCAGGTGGCTGGACTTCTCAAACGCCCAGGACATTGGTTTGCTGCTTGAGGGCCGATCTGCCACACTGGTGCGGCGGTTACTAGAACAAGTGAAAGGGAGGATGACAGCTGGGGAGAAGCGGCTCCTCCATCTACACTTCATGGAAAAGTGCCTCCCTGACCCGACTGAACAGTTTCCAGACATCCTGGATCCTGATATTGAAGAGGACAGTGGTCCCCTGCTCCACAGTACGGACCCAGAGATGACCTTATGCAGAATGGGTCCAAAAGTACTGTATTAATATTGCATGAAAGTCCTGAATATATAGAACTCTACTCAAAAGAACCATCAGTGTGTGGAGTGAACAGAAACCTCAAACTCTTTATAAGCCACTAATAAAGAAATGAACTGGCGATTTTCAGTGGAGGATCCATCACAGTGCCATGGCAACAAACTCTTTTTTTTTTCCTCCAGGGTTTTTTTTTTTTTTTGTGGGCTCTAGTGTCCCTCGTATGAAAGTAGGCTGACAGGAAGGAAGTAAGGAAAGGGGGGAAGACATGCGGCAAATACTGTCGGGTCCAGGAATCAAACCCACAACGGCCGCATCAAGGATTCAAGGCCTCCAAATGTGGGTCGCACTATCCCCTACGGCACCACAGCACGCCCATCATACTCATTTTTAATTGGCCATCAGTTCTAGGGTTTTAAATGAGTGTCCTTTTTCAGTTAGTCTGAGAGTGTGTTTTATGTTTTTATGGATTGTATACGGCTGACAGTTTGAGGGAGGGGGGGGGTTGGGTATTTTTATTTTATTTTTAGCGAGAATTTTTTGCCTTTTTGGCGTAGTTTTTACACCAAAAAGACGTAAAATGTCTGTTCTGTTTTTATCAAGTGTGTATATTACAATCAAGCCACTAGTTTCAAATCCCGAATTTAAAATTTTTAATTGCCAAAGCAAAAATGATTATTTATTTGAGGTTGAGGTTGCAGGATGGACCTCATCTTGATGCCGTGGCTCTGTGGAAGTCTAACATCAAGGCCAGGCTGAGGTTGGCAGTTTGCTTACACAAAACTCCAACCTCAGCCACCGGGGAATTGAAGGGTTTTTTACAACTGTGAGTTAAGAGTGTTTTGTAGTGACCATTTGTCCAAAACTCAAATTCAAAAATAAAAAAAAACTTAAGATTTAAAGGTGATCAAAACAAAAGGTAAATTCAACTCAGATAGTTACCTGCTGCACCGTGGATGCAGCAGGCCCAAAAAGATCAAAAAATGCAGTTCTTTGTTCCTTTATTCCACAGTTAAGGCAAAACAAGTTATAAGTTGATTGACTGAGGACTGACTAGCTGACTGAAGTGACTGGCTGACTGATGACTGACTGATCGGATAGGCTGGTAAAAAACCCTTATGACCACCCACCTGCATAATGAGCTGCCTTAAACTGATCTATTACTACTGTGACACACCCACGCCCCGAACTGAAATTAATTAATTAATTAAGTTAATTACCAACCAAAGAACTTATTTTAAATAACAAATGAAACACAAATTCCAATTATAAATCAACTAGAAAATAAGCAAATAAAATTTAACTAAATAATCAAAATTCTAAGATTTAACTGAAAATGGAGAAATAGCTCCTCCAGTCAGGAACAACTACAATTTAAGAAGCTACTAATGTAACTTAGTAAAGTTACATTAGTAACTTAATAAAGTTACTAAAGTAACGTAATAAAGTTACTAAAGTAACTTTTATTAAGTTATGTCCCAGTTATATATTTCAAAATGTCTTGTTAAAGCATTGTATAAATAAATGTTTTATTAAAATCAAAACTCTTCTTGTTCAGATTTTAACTGCAGCTTGCATCCATTATTGCTGCACAACTGCCATCTGTTGGATTCTAATACTTATTCCTCAAATTCTCCAGATGAATCTGGTATTTTTTTTAAAAAATTAAAAATCTTCTTTTTTCATTGCTATTTAACTGAGCAACCAAATTCTGAATTTTTAATTTCTATTTCCAGTAATCTTCTTTGATTCACATTTTACAGCTATTAAAAACACGTTCCATCGGTTCTACAGTATCACAAATAAACCAGTAAAATGTTTCCCCATCTTAAAAAGAGAGCCATTTAAAAATATTTTCTTATTCTATTTGTAATTATCTCCTCCCTCCTGTTTAGTCCTCTTTACAACTGTATCCTATATAAATACTTTCCATTTATTTCATTATCCCACCTAATTTTTCACAGCTTCTTACTTTCTTTCCAAATGATACTTTTGCCAACAGATTTAGATAACTTTAGTAGCATATCAATATCTTTTTTAATAGCCTCCTTAGTTAACATATCTGCTCTTTCATTACCCAAAATAGTCCAAAGTTCAAAATATTCCATTTTTGTTTTGTTCACAGTTTATGATGAACTATAATCTCAGAATATACCTAGATGATTATTTGTACTTCCGTTTTCAAAAAATGCAGATATTGAATCACTACTACAAACTATTACTTTACTTATATTAGTATTTTCCACCCAAATTTAAATAGGTATGACCTACTCTTAATCTGATCATTATTTCTTCCCTTCTGTTTCTCTCATTAATATTTCAAATTAATTTTTCTTTTCATAATAATTTCCTTTTCCACCTTTTTTTTTATTGTAATCGTTATTGCCCTGTCTAAAGCTCTTTTTGCTAATTTATGTGCCTTTTCATTGCCTTTTCCACCTTTATGTGCTGGTACCCAACAGAACCAAATATCAATGCCACACCTATATAATCTAAATAGTCTGTGCTGAATTTCTAATACTAAATCTTTCCTATCATTCCCTTTCCCTGAATATTTTCTAAAACTGCTTTGGACTCTGTGCAAATTACTACCTTGTCTGGTCTAACCTCTTCTACTTACTGTAAGCTTAGGATAACTGCCACCATTTCTGCTGTGAAAACAGATAGTTGATCTGATATTTTTTTAGAAATGTGTATTTTAAACTCTTGTTATATATATTCCTATTCCGACACATCCTTTTAAATTCTTAGAACCATCTGAATATATTTTAAGGTAATTATAATATGAGTTTCTTAAATATACATCAGTGTTTACTCCTATTTAATTTAAATTCCAATCATTTTTCATTTTAAGAAGTCTCACATCTACATTTACCTCAGGAAATAGTCATGGAGGACTAACACAAATGGGATTAAACTGAACCATCTCCTTATCCTCTAATCCATAAATACTACAATCATTGTCTCCTTCATTTTTAAAGCTTTCTCTATGTATTACTGACTCTATTTAGTGCATCCATTGTTGATCTTCCTCCTCTAAAGCCACACTGATATCCATTAATTAGTTTCTTATGTTCAAGAATAAATCCTAATCTATTGACGATTATTTTCTCCATCCATTTATTTAAAGGAGAAGTTAAAGCTATTAGTATGTAGTTATTTGGACTAATAGGATCTTTGCCTGATTTATTAAATGGTAGCATTGCTGCCCTTTTCCAGCTATTTGGTATTAAAACTTCTTTCTATATTTTATTGAACAATTTTAATATTAATTTCAATGTTACTTCTGGAATCTGTTGAAACATAGCATAGTATAACTGGTTCTACCCTGGACCTGAATAGCTTCTCTCTTTTAATACTGTTTTAATTTCTTTCATGGTTATATTCATATCCAATATTGACATATTTTTATGTTTTCCAAGTTTTTTAATTTCCTGCCATCTATAAATGTCTGTAAGATGTTCAAGATGTTACTTTTATGTTTGGTATGCTAGAATTGCAGCATTTAAAATATGTTCTGTTATATGACTTGTAGATTTTTCAATCTTGCCTTTTAATGTAACCATATGACTGGTTTTTCCACAATTTATTTTAAATTTTAGCCAATTAGCTTTATTAAAGCACCATCTTGTTAATATGAAATCTTCTTGCCTCTTTATATTGTCATTAATTATTGTACTCACTAGAAAGTGATCACTCCCTAATGTAGACTCCCAGTTGACATCCCATTCACATGAACTAACAAGACAATCAGAAATTAATGTAATATCCAGACATAAAAACTGTACTTATGTATATTTCCATCATTTCTTAAATTATGTTACCATTTATGATCTGTCCTATCAGCACAACATACTTAAAAGAATCACTTTACAACAGTTTTCCTCCAACCTACCACAGCCAGCAAACAGCATGGGCCCAACACACATCTGGTCTCACACACAGGAAATTAACACTTGGCCACCAGCCTTCCAGCTTCCCTTTTCTAGAGGCTCAGGCTGTGGAGGGAGCGACACCTGGAGGTGCAACCCGTTACCGAAGGATTTTTCTACACTGAGGCTTTGATGAAATATTCATTAAAATATGCTTTCAGCACGAATGTGATGGGGTTTTTTCTCACCCAGTTTAAAAATCAGCCACAAGATGGCGACATTGTTCACTTTAGACTGTTACTTTGTTGTAGCCGTACCCCACACGCATTGATCTTTTTCAAGTATTTTAACATTAAAACACAATGTTTTTTGATGTGAATCTATTTGAGAGAAAACCCGAGGTAGCAGGTGGTTCTGAAGTGCTCCAAATCTCGGTGCAGCTCTCTGGAAAAATATATATGTAATCTCAAAGGGATTTTCCTGAGGAAATAAAGGTTAATAATATTAATAACTGTTTAAGCCTCTCAACTTTGCACATCTAAAAACAGAATTTTTTTTTTTTTTTTTTTTTGTGGCTTATTTGTTTTTGCAAAACACCTCAAAAGAAGCAGTGTTTCCATAGATTTTTTGTAGGATTTAAATCTGGACTTTGACTGGACCATTGTAACACATGGATATGCTAAAAGCATGAAACAGTGAGGTGTTAGGAAACAAAATGGAAGAAATTTTTTTATTTGGACACAAGTCTCTCTTCTGCCGGGCCAATGAGACACTGTCAGCAGCGCCTCACCTTCAAACACTACTTCAAATAAATGCCAAAGAATAAAAATTAGTTTTGAGAAGTGTTATGAAATGATTGAGGCTGTTGGCAGATCTGATCTGGAAAGGTAAATTGTTGCATGGAGTAGGAGCAACAACAGAAAAAGTCTGATATCCTTTCCTCTTAAGTCGAATCCGAGGAATTGTTAATAATAGCTGATTATTTGACTGTGCAAAAGCTGAAATTTTAAAAGATCCTTAGGGGGCTAACTCATTTAAAACTTTATAAGTTAATAAAAGAGTCTTAAAATCTGTTTAATTAAAGATGGGCAGCCAGTGTAAAGAGGCAAGTATGAATGTCATTGAGAAACTGAGTTCTGCAAACAGTTTCCTTTTTTTAAGTGTGAGGCTCCAAGAACACAGATCTAGAAAATATTTACTGCCAGATGCTGGATTTGGTAAGAATCCTAAATATACAGACAAAGCTACATCAGAGCATATCCATGTGTTACAATGGTCAGACATGTGCTTCCACCAGAGTTTGTGTGTGGGGGAGACAGAAAAAAAAGGCAGAGGAGCGTATTAAGGAGGTGGTGAAACACACATTCGGCCTCTTCTTTAACCACTTGAGCAAGAGAAATGTGTTTGCATTCTCAGTCATGGAGGCTCTTGTCCTAACAAGCAGCCTTCCTCCTCCTGCTAAGCGACAGCCAGGATGTGGAGCTCACTCATCTGTTGAAGGCTTTGATTTGTCTGCAATTGCTCCTTTATTTTCGCCTTGCCTCTTCACTCAGCTTTACTTTTAAATGTTTCCGATGAAGGAGCATGTCATTCAGTCCATTGCTAAAAAGGGGGAATAGAAGGTGGAAAATATGAACTTACTTGTGCCCTTGCTTCTCCACCCACCTTACTAATGTACTCCTGTCTATCTGCTAATTCGTGACTTCATACAATCCTCCTGTCGTGCTTGTCATTATTCATTCCTCTCCTAATTATTCTCCCTCCTTCCAATTCTTTACAGGTTCTCTGAAGAGGAAGGAGATATTTTGTATTAGTCACAGATTCCTGCCAAAGGATTCATGAGGTAGCATCTGGTTCTAGGTGCTGGAGGTGGCTTTTATCCCCTCACTTGGCAGCAGCCCAGGATCATATCCTGGTCTGAACGGATCTGCCACATGCCTGAGCAGCATGTCTGTCTTCAGTATGGCACATCTATTGAGCCACTCAGAATCAGAATTTGTCGGCACTACGTCAGATAACAGAAATACATTTTCCATTTACGGGTTATGTGGCTTTAGTTTTCGAGACATTTATGAATGTGGTGTTAACTTCAATCAGATTTATGAAGCATTAAAAGGGACAAGAAAAAAAGTCTCCATTTTTGGGCTGCAATTAATCTTGGGATCTGGTGGGCTGCAGAGACCAGGGGCATCAAGTATAAAGCGTGTCATATTTTATGCACAAGTCGGCACGTGTAAAAATGAACTTCGTGTCAAAGTTTGCTTAAATATACATACACTTTTTCCCTGACGTGAAAATGTGAGGCGGCCACGCAAACTAAAAAGCGTCAAAACTCAAGCTTTGTAGCATGAGTTGTGGAGGTGAGGAATGACACGGTGGACCCAGGTTGTAGTGTGAAATGAGGATTTTAATGAATAAGTACACGACATCCAGGAAGCGCAGGGAAAAGAAACGCAGGTAGAAACAAGGGGCACACATGACAAGGATCCAACAAGAGGCAGGTGACATGAGTGGGATTAAATACACAGAGGATAATTGGGGAAAACAAGGGACAGCTGGAAACAATCATTAACAATCAGTTAATTGAAGACTTTCAATTAACTGAAAGGACACACAAAATCCAAACCTCACAATTTTATTGTTTAAACATGAACAATGAAACTGAACCGCATTTATCCTCAGACAATAATCTAACACACACACACACACAAAAGAAAATATAATAGTACTTTTCCTCAGTTTTTTGTCTCATAAAGACATAGCTTTACGATACAAAATGCATCAGTCTGTGCGCTGAAGTGATTTCGCGCTCGCCTTGTAGTCACACATCACGCTGGTTTTATGTTATTTTTAGTATTATGTTTCCAGTTGCACGATGCATCCAAACATATCAAAAGCGTTGTCCACTTAGACAGAGTTCATGTGCGCGAAAATCTGAGGAACTCATCCCTTAGACTGGACCAACCAAAATAGTTTGTGTCCCCTTGTTAAAAGCTCAGACACAAAGTGGAAGAGCCACTAGAGCCACATTAGCAGCATTAAACTAAATCTCCCGTTTGTTCAACACCTCTGCGCAGTGCAGAGGATTTAACTCATCATGCAGGGCCGGTCCAAGGATGTATGAGGCCTGGAGCAGAATTTGACTTACGGGCCCCTCTTGCTGCTAAAACATCAGCATCAGCTTCTGTGTTAGATTTAGTGAAATCTGGGAGACGGGGAGTAGTTTAATTGGCCAACCTAAAATAAACTATACTTACAGTTTACTAATTTGTATTTGTGAACAAACAGAGCTCAAACTCAAAGATTAAACTCATAGCATCAGATTGTAGCTATGGTAACAAAACTATCTAACTTTAAACTTTTACAAAGTAAACTTGCCAGCTCCTTAAAATCTTACATTTAAATGTTAAACAGGTAAAATATATTGTAATTTATGTAAGCTGAAACCATGAAATTAAATTTAGCAGCATTGATTATTATGTATATTCCACAGATGCAATGTCTTCCCGTAACATACAATTAAATATTTTTACATTTCCTGTCCACTTAGCATGTTTTAATACAAAAACATGGTGGACCAGTGGTGGATCGCCTCGGCGCCCCGACCACTGGGCTTAGCAAGTTTTCTGGGAGAAATCCTACCAAGATTAATTACTCCTACATTAATTTTAGATGTACTGTTTTCAGTGCAGTTAGATCCAAATTCAGACTTAAACGATTAAGCTGTCAAGCTAAATCCAATTAGCTGATGAGGGCTGGTTATATGAAAAAATCCAATGTGGCCTACACACAGGGCAGTGGTCATTTAGCTAATGCAACCTGACAAGCGCTTTAGATCGACCAGTCTGCAGAAGTGGAATCCATGATGATGATGCATTTTCTACTCAGAGTGCTTAGTTTGTCTTCTAGTACTGCTTGGCTCCATGCCTGAGGATTAAGGACAGCTGCAGACACACACACACACACACACCTGAAGAACACACATTCTGGTACTGACACTCAGAAATCTTTATTACACCATAAATCTGCCTTGCAGAGGAATTTCAAGTCTAACCAGGTTGAGTTTTTAACTAAATTAGTAAGTGTCAAAATATCCCTTTTTAACATTGAATATTACTGTGAACGATTCTGGTGCATTTGTAAAGAGTACTGGAGTTCTGGACCCGTCAGCAGCAGATGATAAAGCTGAAAAACAGCATATAAGTGAGCACACGGAGGACGCAATCTGTGTTACTCCAATTTCTCTCAGCTTATTTTATTGAACAAACCAGCTCATTTAACTGTCAATACAGGCCAATTTATGGTTCAGTAATTTAACTGGTATATAATCTATGTAGACATATCCCATCATTGACACAATATCAACATTAGCTTTCATTAAACCAGAAATAATCCCATCACATCTTGTCACATTTTCTCTCAGGTAACAGGTACCTTCAATTCACTGCACTTTATATGCATATTTAATCACACACAGTGACATATTTCATAGGCATGTATCCTGCAGTTATTGTCAACTGGCATAACCATCTTAGAATTTAAACTACTTTTACTTGAATGAATGCATTATGTTACAAGTTCCCCCTTAGGCCAAAAGGCAGTAAACATTCACCAGGACGATAAGTAATAATATTTATTGATTCACATACAAGGATTCTCCGCTAGCTATATCTTGTGGTTGTGTCCCGCAGTGGGGATCACAGCAAACAGTGTGTTGGAAGTCAGGGAAGTGCCTTAACAAAAAACAAAGAAAAGTTGTCAGCCCCGCCCTCACAGCTACTACAAAAGAAAAATAATCATAACTGAGCGGACTAACAAAAAGAAAACAAAACTCTTAAAAGACAGCAGGCGGCAGTGCGACCACTGTAAAAACACAAAAATTACTAAATAGTTATTAAATCATTTTAATCAAGTCAATCTAAAAACACATTAAACCACTGCCTACCTGCATGGCACAAATCACCCTGAACTCCAATCTGGCGTCGTCAATCCGGTGGATCCCACCAAATAAGAACAATACATATAAAACATGCAATTCATCTCAATAAAACAAAAGTATAAAACGTACCTACAGCTAGTGATGTTACGTGACGTGCTGAGGCTTCGGAGCGTGTCGAGTAATGGAGGGAGCGTTTCCGTAAAGCGCGTATCGAGGCTTGCTTCATTTAGGGGAGGAGCCGAAAACGATGACGTCCGAAGCGTCGCTGCCCGGCTGCACCACGTGACCGCTTCAGGAAGTCATTCAGAGTTTGGCGCGGGGTTTGACAGCTTTATAAACCCAACAGGCTCCATTCAAAATGTGGGTCAGTTGAGAGAGTGGATAGAGGTTTGGATAGTGGTTATTTGGATAGTGGAGCTGGCTGGCTGGCTGGCTGGCTGGCTGGCTGGCTGGCTGGCTGGCTGGCTGGCTGGCTGGCTGGCTGGCTGGCTGGCTGGCTGGCTGGCTGGATGGATGGATGGTGGATGGCTGGATGGATGGATAGAGGAGGATTTCCTCTATGTGGGAACATTTTGATGTCATAAGCCCCAACAAGGAAAGGTGAACTGAACATTTGCAGATGCATTAGGTTTGCTTATGAGGAACTGTATTCTGCACTGTTTCTTATTTTATTTAAAGGTGAGGTGTTTATTGTGCTCCATGGAGTTGGGGTACAATGATAACACAAGCATTAACCTATTCACTACCCCCTCTCTAGTTCCACAAGCACTTTCACTGTCCTCTGCCTGATTAAGCCCAGGCCATTTTTCTAGAGTCACAGAAAAACATTATTACACAACATGCCATATCACATGACACTACTATTTTGGGAAAAATTACACACAGAGAATACATTCAAACAATATTTTATTATACACATATGTATAGACATAATTTATGTAGACAAATGATTTTGTCCTACACCTTTTGTGAAGTCATTCCCAAGAGCCATAATAGACAAATAGTCAATGCATCACATTAAGATACAGCTGGCTGTGATTATACACCTGGCCAGTAGGTGGTTTTGTGAGCACATGAAGCCTCAAGAAATGAACCCTTTCTCGAACCATTTGGCTCAAGTGGTTCAATGCCTCATGAGGCTTCATCTCACCATCACTACTACAGTGTCGAGCACCAACGCCCAGGTAAAGCTATCCCCCAACCACCATCAACGACACCTGAATGGACACAGGAAATCAACACCTGGCCACCGTCCTCCAGCTTCCCCTTTATGGAGCCTCAGGCTGTGGGGAGTGCGACACCTAATGGTGCCACCTGTTTCAATTAGATCACAGTTTAACCTTCTATCACTGTTTAGAACACAAATAAATTGCCACATAAGATGAGATGAGAGAGCGATGGCGTAATGTGGCATTTGAAATGCAGGAGGCCAGAGGAAAGAGAGCGAGGTTCACAGATCTGGTAGATTACATTGACAGACAAACAAAGATCATCTCAGATCCATTGTTTGGTGATCTCCAGGAAGTCAGTCTATCTACAAAACAAAACGAAAAAAGTTGTTTTGTGAGGAAAGCAAAGGAAAATACACCAAGAAGTAGCAGTTTTGCTACAAGTGTTGACACAGAAAAACAGAAATTTTCACCGTCAAACCAAATCACAAGGACTGATAATGTCAAAGTATCTCAGAATAACTGCTTGTACTGTGACAAGAACCACAGTCTTGAAGATTGTGTAAAGTTCCAGAAGCAAGCACACAAAGAAAAGATTGAATATTTGAAATCCAAAGGTTTGTGTTTTGGATGCCTTGTACAAGGTCATTTGAGTAAAGATTGTTCAAGAAGACTGACATGTCAGTTATGTTCGCGGAAACATCCAAGCATCCTACATGTACAAAGAGAAGAAAAGACATCACCTAAAAAGGAAAGAAACACCATGTCTGAAACTCCAACCGCTAATGCTGTAAGCCAGGAGATGTGTGGATACACTGGGGCCGGAAGCAAAGAAGGAATTTTGGCCATTGTTCCGGTAAAACTCAAGTCCAAGAAAGGCACACAGATAATTGAGACATACGCCTTCATAGATCCTGGCAGTTCAGCGACGTTTTGCACAGAGAATATCAGGAGAGCACTGAACTTAAGAGGCAGAAAGACGGACATTTTGCGCCGAACTATGGGACAGGAGAAGCTTGTCCATAGTCACATCCTGTCAGAACTGGAAGTCAGTGGATTTGAGGAAGAAAAATACATTGACTTACCTTCAGTGTTCACACAACATGAAATTCCTGTCAAAAGGGCGAACATTCCCGATCAGAAAGACCTCCAGAAGTGGACATATTTGGATGAGGTGCACCTTCCAAGTATTAACGCAGAAATTGGCCTGTTGATAGGTGCTAATGCTCACAAAGCAATAGAACCATGGAAAGTCATCAATAGCCAGGGAGACGGTCCCTATGCAGTGAAAACATCAATTGGCTGGATTGTCAATGGTCCTGTGAAAGGGGAAGAAGACGTTCAACACTGTGAGAATGAGTTGCCGAGGTTAACAGCAAACAGGATATCAGTAGCCAGAATTGAGGAATTGCTGACACAGCAATATAATTTGGATTTCTCAGAGCGTAGTTGTGAAGACAAAACAGAGATGTCACAAAATGATCGTCAGTTCATGAAAGATGTGGAACAGTCTTGTCAGTTCATTGATGGACATTACTGTATAAGTCTCCCATTTAAGAACAAGTCTCTGAAGATGCCCAATAATCGCAGTCTGGCTGAGCAGAGAGCCATCAGTCTCAAGAAAAAACTCATAAAGAACCCTGAGTTTCATGCTGATTATAAAGCCTTCATGTATGACATCATAGCAAAGGGTTATGCTGAAAAGGTGCCTGAAGACAGTCAGTGCAACAATAGAGGTGTGGTACATCCCACATCATGGGGTGTATCATCCAAAAAAGAAGAAAATCAGAGTTGTTTTTGACTGCACTGCGACATATCAGGGAGTTTCACTGAACAACCAGTTACTCCAAGGTCCAGACCTCACAAATACCTTCATTGGAGTGTTGATGAGGTTTAGAGAGGAGAAAATTGCACTGATGGCCGATATAGAGGCAATGTTTTACCAAGTCAGGGTACCGTCAAAGGACTCTGATTTCCAATAGGCCGGAGCGGCACTTGGCTGCGAGGGCCGCCCAACGCCGCTTGCGGCTTTAATTTTGGACTTATTTTCTTCAAAACTTTCCATATTGAAATGCTGACAAATTGCACTTCCTTGTGTGTTGTACTGTAATTTTTATGGTAAACTTCTGGTAACAACAACTACCAGTAATTTACCATAAAGTTTTTATTTAGTTTTTTTTTTCTCAACAAAATCTCAAAGTATCATACAGTCCTGCCTGTCTTGTGTTTTTCACTTACATAAACTAATCTTTATGTGTTGTTTTTATAGTAAGTTGCATAGAAAAGTTTACATTTCTGAACTGCTGAAGTTATGGTGAAACACTGGCAGTTTTGGTTGCCAGACCTTTACGGACTTTATACTGTAAAGTTCTGGCAACCACAGCTGCCAATATTTTACCGTGAATTAGAGCTGCTAATTTTACAGCGTATATTTGACTTTTTCACATTTTCTCATGTTATAGCTATGCTTAATGTATTTTACTGGGGCTTAGTGTGATGTACCATCACAAAGAAGAGATAATTGTGAAGCAGTGGCGAGAGGACACATAAATGGATGATTATGAAAGCCAGATAACCATCTGTTCATGTAACATTTGAAACAGAAAAAATAATATGTTGGCATTTGCTTTTTTTTTTTTTTTTAAATTAAAGTTTTTATTATTTTTCAAAACATATGTATGAAACCCCTCCCAATCCTCCCTGCCCCTAAACAAAAAAAACAAAACAAAAAGACCCTCAAAGCAACGTGTCAGTGCACATCAAATCAATAAAAGTTTCACAGAAAATTAGCATATATGTTAGCAGAAACAACCAGCATAAACAAAAGTTTGCAGTATTTTCAAAACAGCCGTTCATCAAAGGAGTTTACTTGTCCCAGTATTGCAGGAAAGGAAATAGTTCCAGGATTTCTTGAAGTTTTCTATGTCGTTATTTTGTTTAGCCAGCATTTGTTCATATGACACGATTTCCAACATCAATCCCAACCAACTTTTAACATTCGGAACAGTTGAAGATTTCTGTAATCTGAGGATTATTCTGGCAGTCGTGAGCGTCCCACCTGCACCACGGTGTTTTGGTGTTTTGACATATTTGGTGTCACTGTTTGATCCCCCAGTAAACGCAGTCTTGGTGACATGGGTATCCCCACACCTATACACTTTCCAGTGTGTTGTAATACTGCTTTCCAGAACGGGGAAATGCATTTACATTCCCATATCACATGTATAAAAGTTCCTGATGGCGTTTTGCATTTCCAACATACATTATTGGTGAGCAGGCCCATTCTATGGAGCCTGGATGGGGTGAAATAAAATCTATGTACCATCTTATAGAGCGTAAATTTCCCTCTCGATTTTTTTATATATTTTCCATTATTTGAAACAATTTTCAACCATTCTTCATCACTAAAAATGCAGCCAAGGTCCCTCTGCCAGACAATCCCCAGACTTTTACATATATCCTTTTGCATGGCATTAAATAATTAGTAAAATGTAGATGCTTTATATTTGGTTTTGCTTGAGCCCATAAATTCTTGTATTGGGATTATCTTTGTGTATGAAATTGTCTTTAACAATACAGTATCTCATTTGTAAATATTTCCAGAAACTGTCTTTTATTATATTATATGTCAGCATGATATCTGAAAAAGACATAGAAACCCCATCCGTATATAATTCATCCACATTACGTATTCCTTTGGTCAGCCATTGTTTCCAGTAAACAGTTTTTCTTTCAATACAGATCGATGGATTAAATGACAATGAAGAGTACGACTGTTTTAAATGTGACATCTTATATATTTTACACATCTCCTTCCATACTAATTTAGAATGTGCCAATACTGGAGTTGTAGGAAGAAGTTGTCTATTATCCGTTTTACCATGGGAAAGGATATCTATTGGTATGAAAGGGTTCACTAATTCTTCTTCAATATTCATCCAACTCAGCTTTTTTTCTCCCTTTTCAAAATATTTAGACAACTTTGACATCTCAAATGCGAGATTATACAACCTTACATTAAGGAGGGCCATGCCCCCTACCTCCCCTTTGCACACCACATTTTTCTTAATGCTGATCCTGGGTTTCTTCTTGCCCCAAAGGAAGTCCTTCACATAACTCTCATACTGTTTGTAAACTTGGGGTGGGATGTCAACAGGCACCATCATGGACACATAATTGAGTAATGGGGCTACCACCATTTTTATTACATTCACCTTTCCCCATAAAGAGAGTTTCAATTTTGCCCATTTATTAAGATTAGTTTTTATTTTCTGAAGAAGTGGTTTCATATTCAGTCCCATTATTTCCTCTACATTTGAGTGAAGTCGTATGAACACAGGAACCGTATCAGGATGGTTCGAGGTGGTTTACTGACATCTGGCTTGGGCACCAGTGAATGATGGGCCCATTCCACTTCGAAGTCGCTGCCCACAAGGCCAAACCCTTGAGCAATGATCCTTTCCACATACTGACGTGGCATTTGGTTTTATAGATTTTGTTGGGACCAGGCCTGCCTTTTTAGCCAAGTGCATCAGTGTTGGTTCATGTCCAGTCAGTTCTGAGGACAAAGAGGTCAGTTTTCGCTGCAAGAAACCAAACACCAACTTGTAACTTGATACCGATGGACGTCAACAGCTAAACCTTCCTTCACCGTTCCCAAACTGCTACCTGATAAAAGGTGTGGGTCTGTCTTCCTGAGCAGCATGAGAGCATGAGCAGCTCGTGTGATAATACTGGAACGTCTTTTTTTCTGTTGGTGCTCCTAAAATATGTCTGGACTGCACACCTTACAGTGATGCAATGAAAAGTGTGACTTACAGAAGAAATGAGCCAGCACTATTATGAATCACGAGCACTGACACAGAACCACTGCTACAGCACAAAACAAAAAACAACCTGGAGAGAGATGGTGCATTATTTATGTGGCACACACTGGAAGATATCCCTTACAGGAGTAGAACCCTGGCCAGAAGGCTGGGTTGGCTCTCGCTGTGACTCTGATTGACCTGCAGTGCAGCTGCTGCTTAGTCAAATGCAGCCTCTGGACAGCATTCAAATTGGCTGCTAGATGTTCCAGAAATATCTGCTGAAACTACAGTCAGCTTTTTAATATTAAGTAGCCACCAATGTGCATTGCTGCTTCAATTCCCCTTTCTGATTCATCACCGGGACACTTGTTCTGTTAATTCTGTCAATAATAATGACAACTGTTTTTCAGCTTTTTCCACTTCAAACACGGCCACCTTTATCAATGCAGGAGTTCTTCTAGTTTGCTGCTCTGGAGCTCACAGGGGTTTTTTGCCCTTGGCCAAGGTGGCTCTTTGTGCAAACCCTGATAAAGCAACTTTTGCTCCCCATCACACTGGGGAAGGTTGTAGGGACACTTTCAAACCATTTAAAAGGGCCAGCTATATATTTTCCAGCCTCATGGTATCAGGTCAGAGTTTGTTGATGGACTCAAATGCAGAATAAAACAAACAAAAAAAAAAAACTATGGAGAATGTAGGGAGCCAGAGCAGAACAAAAATAACAGCAACCATGAACTACAGGGCGACAGTGGGATATGTAGGATTTAACAGCAAGGAGTGAGAGCACGAGAAGGGTTTAAATTAGGATCCCAGTCCTCAAGAGCTACCATCCTCCAACGTTTAGAGACATCTCTGCACCAAAATGTCTGAGGTTCCTCAGCAGCATTCATTCAGGTCTGCAATCGGCTGGGAAAGAGTAGTTTATCTGATCCAGAGTAAATAGAAATGAACTAGAGACAAGAAATATGCATAAATAGAGACACTAAGAAGAACTGAACTGAAGTAAAACAGAAACCAGACTGATCCAATCAAAGAGACCAAGGAACACAGAATAATCAAACTGCTCTGAAATAATCAAAACACCAAAACAACCCTAGATCTTAAACACATAACTCCATTTTATAGCACAATCACATAACTATTTAACCTTCAGTTTTTATAAAAAATGTTGTTCACATCAAACAAAAATAATTTGACTTTGTACATTAATGCCTTGAAATTGGGTGTCTGTCTCTTTCAGAAGCTTCTGCTCTTTTTGACACTCCTCCAACACAACAATGCAACCACATTCCTCTTTCAAACATTTAGTAACATGTTCTTTGTTTACCAGTGTTCAGGTCATTCAGAGGTGCAGTTAAACCAGGTGCTTTCTAATTGGTGCTGCAGGGGAAGGCTGCTCTGTGAGGAGCTGCTGCGGCACTTGGTCACGCCACTCGTTTTGCATAGTTGAATGGTTGCCATGGAGATTAAAAAAAATTCTCAAACAGGCATGAATTACAACAAAACTCTAGGAATATTTTTGATGAGAGAATAACTTTATAACATGCTGTAAGGCTAAAATTCAAAAGATTACATCATGAGTTGTGATTTGTTGTTGTTGGTGAGGATGATGCAGTAGACCCAGGTTATGGTGAAAATGATGGTTTAATGATGATAAATACACAAAATCCAGGCAGCAGAGGTGGGCAGTGAGGCCAGGAGTTCAGACACTGGTACCAACTGGAGACTTATACACGAATGAAACAGAGGCAGGGTTGACGAAAGACAAGGGCCCGACGGGAAAACATAATAGGAGAAACAAGAGGCAGCTGGAGACACCCAAGGGGAAGACGAGATGACACAGCAACTAAATTAAGTAGTAAACAACACAGAAAACTAAATCCAAATTGTGTGATGCTGGAATAAATGGTGAATATCCTCAGAGCCGTAAGGACACATCAGCATGTGACATGTTAAGGTTCAGGAAGGTGAACATTTTGTCATGTTGGGGTTTATTCTATATATATATATATAGATATATATATCTATATATAGATAGATATATAGATATATATATAGACATATATATATATATGATAATACTGCCTGATCATATTAATGTCAGGACCACTCACAATAGTTATCAGTAATAATTTACCATGGCAGCTATGGTTAATTGCTATTATGTGATCAGAAGTTTTTAGCTCACAGAGTTTTAACTTTGATTCCCTTTTGGAGTTTTTTTCTGTGATTCTAAAATGGCAACAAGTGACTGAAATACACAAAAGCAAACTGATGGATTGTTGCAGTAAATTTTCCTTTAAATAAAAAAGAAAAGAAGAGTTATAGTTTTATTATCTAACCATCTGTTCTATTAGCAAAATTGTGGAAAATAAAATATCTTTTGTGTCAAAAGACATTATACACACACAGCGGTGTCAGTCTGATGGGTGAGGTGGGGAACCCCAAAGCCCAAGTCTTATTGGTCAGTTTGCTTTTGTTCATTTCAGGCTTTGCGTTTTTCTGCAAGCTAAAAATGAACGAGTTGGTTTGAACCTCCCGTTGTTCTACAATCAGCCTGAGCTTCTGACAGGCTGCGCGGTTCTGGCGGGTCGCCGGTTTATTTGCTTTTTTCGTGGTTTCGCGAACCGAACAGCTGACGGGTCACAGCTGGCTGACCCCAGCAGATGTGGAAAAATAAAGGTCTGACACCTGACCTGCAAGAGCACAAGCACCTCTCCAATGCGCAAAAATCAGCACAAGCCTAAACAAGAGCAGCTGACTTTTTTTCCAGACGATGCTGAATAATAAAGACATGAAGCGAAGCCTCTCCATGTGGTTCACGGAAAGGACGGTGCTGGTTCCCAGGTTCAGGTGTTGCGATGCGCGCTACGAATAAGATGTTTGGCACAATTTATTTATTTTTTCTTCACAGTTTTGTTGATAGTAAATAGGGTTAAATAATAAAAACTCCAGAAGTTATTATTTTCTTTGTTTACTTAAAGGAAAATGTGACGGTACGCAGAGTGCAGCTGCAGGCGCTGCTGCGCTCCGACAGTTTCCTGCATGCGCCTGCGCGCAGTTCTGAACTTTAACAGCAGGAAAGAATTTTATACATAAAGCAATTTATTTTAAACGTTTTTGTCATTTCCCTCGTTTGTACTCTAAATATAAATGTCAAACGTTATTACTTCAATGAAAAAACATTTAATTGGATTATTTTTTGGTAGCGCTCCCTAATAATAATGGCTATTTTTAGGCCGCGGGCGACTGAAACGGTCCCTGCGGGCGACCGGGGGCCCGCGGGCCCCGGGTTGGTGACCCCTGCTGTAAATGCTATTAACAAACTCTAACATAAACAAAGAATGATTAATAGTATATGATGACCTGCTGAGCAGAGTTTTTGTATTTTCATATGCTTTCTGGTTTAAATTGCTCGTTTGTAGTTACAGAGAATGTCTCCATCCAATGAAAATGTTTTTCTTGACCAAAGGCTGCCTCACACTCTTAGCTCTCGCTTTTAATTTCACATCATGTCCTCAAACCATTCTGGATGTAATTTTGTGTTCGAACAATGTTGAAGAGAAAGTTCACCAGTAAGCCATTTCATTTCCATTTTCTGGTCACCCTTCTCCCTAACGGGGTCGGGAGTTGCTGGTTCCTCTCCAGCTGCGTTCCGGGCGAGAGGCGGGTTCAACCCTGGACAGGTCGCCAGTCTGTCGCAGGGCAACACAGAGACAAACAGGGCAAACAACCACACACACACACCTAAGGAGAATCTGGAAAACCCAATCAACCTGACCAGTAAGCCATTGGATAAAAAAAAAAATCAGCGACAAATAATTATTTGTCTTTCGTGAGATTGGTTGGGTTAAATCCAGTTAACTCAGTTGTCACTGCTGGAAACCAAACATCCTCACAAGCAACTGGGTCACCAACCCTGTCATTTCCCCAGGAATAGATCAGTAGCTGGAATTACAGCTTTTTGGAAAAGGGAGGAAATTAAAGCTCTGCAGTCTGACAGGACATGTGGCTACATTTATAGATTGAAACAAATGACGATTTAGGACATAATGAATCTCTAATTTGACACATGTCGGATTTGGATTTTTGATGATGATCTTACAGTACAACATCTTATTATTTACAGATCTTAAAGAACTCAAAGTTAAACCCAACTGTTTGCGTCACTTGTTTTGTCAAACTGTGATCAATTTCTCTCTAAGTCTTATGATGCTGATGAACATGATCACTTCTCCAATATCAACTCTGCTAAAAAGCTGTTCATCTGTTTTAAACATTTAGTTTGCATCAAACTTTGTTCTGCTTTTAAGAGCAAATGTTTTCCGTTTGTGCACAATAATTATTGCTACACATGCCTTGCCATACTTAGTTCATTAGTATTGCTTTAAAGGTCTTTCCCTGTATAGTCATCCCTCTATAGTTTCTTCAGTTATCCATGTGTGGACATCTTTCGTAATGATTAGTATTGATCTGTATTGATTAATATTGATCTATATTGATTTCTTCACCTTCTGTGTGTTTATTTTCCTGCCTCATTGTTCCCTTACTCAGCTGTTCCCAACCCCCTGATTTTCCTGCTTGTATCCAGTCTCATTCTCTTGACTTCCTCAGTGGATTCTGTCGCTCTCTGGTTCTGGACTTGCTCTGTCCATACCATGATCTGTTCTTCTATCTCAGGGGTGGGCACTCCTGGTCCTCGAGGGCGGCAGTCCTGCAGTTTTTAGATGTGCCACAGGTACAAAAGCTGGACTGAATTGGGTTAATTACGTCCTCCTTGTGTAGATCAGATATCCAGAGCTTTGCTAACGACCTAATTATTCTATTCAGGTGGTGCAGCAGAGGCACATCTAAAAGTTGCAGGACTGCGGCCCTCGAGGACTGGAGTCTGAGACCCCTGGCACTAAAATGATCTTTTACTGATGGAGTGTAAATCACAATTATAGTTTCAAATGGGTCCCAGACAGGGGTCAGATTGAGCTGGACGGGGGTCAGATTGAGCTGGACGGGGGTCAGATTGAGCTGGACGGAGGTCAGATTGAGCTGGACGGGGGTCAGATTGAGGCTGGATGGGGGTCAGATTGGGGCCTCATGGGGCCAGCAGTAATCTTGGGTTGGTACAATAAAATCAAAAGGCATAAGAGCGAGTCAGTAGTTATATTGAGCCGTTGTGTAGAATGATGGGAAGTAATAGTAAGAGGAAAAAATATTCTACAAATGCAAATGACGGAACATAATTAAGGAGTTGTGAACTGATGAAAGCTTTAATACATTTTCTAGCCAATAACTCCATGTTTCTAGAGAAATAATCTACAACTTCATCGTTTTCAAATACTTGAATATTGATTAATATAATGATAAAATGATATTGGCCTATGAGTTTCATATGAAGTACATTAATAAATACAATTTTTGGGGCTCCTGGCCTGCTGCCCCTGTAATCTATCTGTGAAGTGAAATAAATAAATAAAACTGTTTGCTTCGAGAAGTTTAAAGAATTTCTGAACACAAAAAGTGCATCCAACTGCAGGAGATGGGGACATGTAAGTGGGGGTCAATGATGGGACCAGGGGTAAAGACACTGTATGTCCGACGGGGGGCGGCGTTGGACAGCCACCTTCTGCAGGGATCCCGGCGTGCAGCCCGTTACCATCATCACACACCTCACTTCTGGGATCAGCAATTCAGATTGCATGCAAATCTTGTGGAAGTGTGTGAGAGAGAGCGTGTGTGTGGAGGGGGGAGGGAGGAGGGGTTGAGCGGAAAGCAGAAGAGTGGTTACATTCCTGAAGAGAGAGAGAGAGAGAGAGAGAGAGAGATCCCGATCCCTGCCCTTCCTCCTTCTCCCTCCTCTTCCTCTCTTCCTCTGGACTTCCAGCCGGCGGCGGCAGAGAGGGATTTGGAACCCGGCTGCAGATGCGTCGAGCAGGGCTGCAAGGTGAAAGAGAAGCCGCTCAAACCGCTGGGAAGTAGCGGAGAGGACTCGGTGCTACAGCCCAGGAAATACTTGTGGAGTTGGTGTCTGCATACGCCGGGCGGCTCAGGGTTCGATTTAAGCAGAGAAAAGCAAACTTTTCTCCGGGTCCATTCGAGCGGCGTTCATGGCTTCGCAGCGGACACTCCGGGCCGGCCGGGCAGCGCTGCTCCTGGCCGGGCTGGTCCTGGCTCCCCTGTGGCCGCCCTGCGCCGCCAGTTGTCCGGAGAAAAACCTGGAGGACCGGGAGGAGGAAGCGAACGTGGTCCTGACCGGAACCGTGGACGAAATATTCAACATGGACCCTGTGCATAAGACCTATTACTGCAAGGTAAGTGTCTGACAGTGAGGTTCGGAAAAAAGACGTTATCCAGTGAAGGGATCCGCAGTGGTGCGTTCAGGCACCTGTCCAGTGGCTTTCTGGACTTTACAGAAGTCCCATGAAGGCCGCAGAGTTTCTGTCCCAACTCATTTGAAGCTTTCCTGAGATACATTTTGTCCGCGGCTTCCCGCCTACTGGCAGGAAATCCACCTTGCTTCAGGAACACATCCTCTAAACGCGGTTCTTTACATTTCCACTCAGCAGGCCTAACACAACATGCAATCATCCAGAACACACTGCAGCAGGAAGCTCCATGCTTCCCGACTTGGTAACTCTCACCACTTGGTAGAACCTGCATATTTCCAGAGACTCTTTCCTTTTGCCGCAGGGATCATATCCTGAGTCTTGATTTATTCTGTGGCGCTGCTGACAAATCGCACCACAGACCTGATATCTGATTTCCAGCAGAAGCAGCAATGCCTTCAGGGAGGGAATGTGGTGAAAGTTCTCTCCAAGTTCCCACAGAGACTCACATTCAGGAAGAAAAGTTGCTTTGTAATGATTATGTTTACTGTTGGAGCATAATTGATGTGTTTGAAAGACCTGAGTGAGTTTGACAAAACAGTGGCCAAATTGTGATGCATCTCCAAAATTGCAGCTCCTGCAGGGCGTTCCTGTTCTGCAGTGGTCAGTGTCTTGTAACAGTGGTGACCAGGGAACAGGTTCATGGCTCACTGATGCACTTGGAGAGCAAAGGCTAAGCTCCTGTGGTTAGATCCTGCAGAGTTACTGAAGGTCAGAATCCTGAATAAAGCAGTTCTGGTTCTGGTAGAAAAGGTCAGAACACACATTGTGCTGCTGTTGGGTTGGGGTCGGTCCATTCAGTGGGGATGTGACCCTCAGAACTGAACAAGCATTAGAAGAAAGCTGTGTGGGCCGATGAATGGTGTTATCTTCTACATCATGTTTAAAGTGGTAATAACTTTGGTTTTGTAATAACCCTTTGTAATTAAAGCACAACTGAAGATGTAGAATGGGCAAGAGATGTCCTTAATGTTGGTAGATTTTGATAACTTTGCGAGACTAATATTTTTAAGTAAAGATGTGGGATGCTTACAGACAAACCAAAGAAATTCAATCAGAAGATGTTCCGCTAGCTTGAGGTGTGGACACCTATGCAAGCAGGTTGTAGAATTTTTTTTTTAAAATTTTCTATTGTAATATTGAGTAAACAAATGCCATTCTCTGTTTCCTTCCCTCCATTTCTAAAGGTCAGAGTGTGGCGCTACTTAAAAGGAAAGTCCAGCATCAACCGGGTGAGTCTGCTGGACGGAGGCAACAAGGTGACGATCGGCGGGTTTGGCAATCCTCGCATCTGTGACAACCAGGTGGCCACAGGCGACACCCGCATATTTTTTCTCAACCTCGCCCCGGAGTCAGTGGGGCCGGACCACAAGAACGAACTGATGCTCAACTCCAGCTTGATGAGGATTACTCTTCGCAACCTGGAGGAAGTGGAACACTGCGTTGAAGGTGAGGAACCGGTACATCCAACCTGGAAAGTTTTTAGCTTCCTGTAGATGTTGGGTACATCTCCATAGCATTGAAAATGTGCTGGCTTACAATGAGCCAAAGTGTCCTGTTTTCCAAAGACAGACAGAATTTCAGTTGCAGGTGGCTGCTGCAATGACACAGCCTCAGGCTCACGGTAGTAAAGTTTCCCCAAACCTCATGAAACAAGACCAGCTGAGTCATTTTCGAGGCTTTGGTTCTGTGGTGTGGTGTCAACTTGTCAATGAAGGTTGACTGATAAACAAGTTGTAGGATCATGGGTTCATCGGTTAGAGAAACTTTCAACTGTTACTGTTTTATTAAGTCTGCACTCCTTTACTTTTATAAACACACACAAAGAATTTTAGGAACTTCAGGTTCATGCATAGTTTCTTTTCAAGCTTCTTGATTTTAACTTCATTGCAAAGCACTTCATAAAATGGACAAGGAGTCAAAAGAAAGCCGTAACTTGGTGGCTGAATGACGACCACATATGACTGGGGTTTTGGATGGTATTGGCTGGATTGCTTTCAGCTGTACTGTAACAGTTTGATCTCCTCTTCTCGGTTCAGAACTAATTGTCAGACTCTTATAAGAAAAGCAGTGCAGCAGCTGGAACTAATAAATCTGAGCACAGCCTGAAACTACCAGACTTTAGTGGGAAGTGGCCCCATACCAGTGAGCAGTGAACCTGCTGCTGTTTCACTGGTTTCTGCTGCTGGACAAGCTTCACAGTGGTTCAGAGTTTGAATGTAAGTCACCAATCGGCATGAGGGGAGTGAGATAGGGGGGAGGTGGTGGTGAGGTAACACAGAGCATGAATAACCTTCCAGCTCTGGGTGGCTGAATGTTCCAATGGATGGAGCTTGTTTGCATTGTTCAGTTGCACTTGGCACACACATAAAACTTTCTACTGTAGGTAACTGTTGGTCTGCTTGGTCTTTCCACTCCCTTTTTCTTCTCAGACTCCCAGAGAGGAAAGAAAATTGTGTAGAATGTGCTGTTTCTGTTTTAAATGTTCCACAAGCATTTGCTTTGCATCACTGGATTTGGTCACATTGTCAGTTTAAGGATTACTGTCAGATGAATCATTTAAAAAGTGATCAAACTGTACTTGAGTTTAAACACACCAGTGTGTAAAAAGATCAAAACTTTTCCTCATATCTAAGGACACCTCTCATCTCTTTATAACTTCTCCAGTCTGTTGTTTTTTGGAATGAAACTGGCCCGATAATTAGCTCAAATACCTTCATCCAGACGAGAATGAGCTCTGAGGCTTGTTCAAGTGAAGAGTTTTAATTAAGGGAGTCGAGTGAGATCCCCTCTGTTCCATGCATGTACTAACCCCAAAGACTGTGGGAAGTGTGCGCAGCGGGACAAGACTCTACCTGCCGCAGTGCTCATTGCTACCCTCCTCTGCTTCTCTCCTCATTCTTGACATTTTCGATAGCTAGGATAGACTCAGGAATGCCTGGCAGAGTATAGGTGGGGAGGTGCATTGTCTGAGGTGGAAGAAAAAAGGCTTTGTGAGAGCGCCTTTGCTACTGACAAGTGATGTAAAGTTAACAAAAGGAAAACAAGGGGTTCACTCCATGTGAACTCATGGAGTGTGAGAAGGGATGTTTGTTAGTTTGGAACAGGGGTGCATGAAGATGATTGCCTTCAGGGATCATATTTTAGATTTGTTTAACAGTACAGATCAAAAGTTTGGACACAACCTTCTCATTCAATGGGTTTCCTTTATTTTTTCTATTTATAAGGCAAGAAAGCCACTTATTAACCTGACAGGGCACACCTGTGAAGTGAAAACCATTTCAGGTGACGACCTCTTGAAGCTCATCAAGAGAATGCAGAGTGTGTGCAAATCAGTGATCACAGCAAAAGGTTGCTGCTTTGAAGAAACTACTTTTGGTCTGTACTGTGTGTGTATATATATATATATATATATATATATATATATATACACTATTGCACAGTGGCGCAGTGGGTAGCGCTGTTGCCTTGCAGCAAGAAGGTCCTGGGTTCGATTCCCGGCCCGGGGTCTTTCTGCATGGAGTTTGCATGTTCTCCCTGTGCATGGTGGGTTCTCTCCTGGTTCTCCGGCTTCCTCCCACAGTCCAAAAACATGACTGTCAGGTTAATTGGCCTTCCCAAATTCTCCCTAGGTGTGAGTGTGTGTGCATGATTGTTTGTCTCTCTGTGTTGCCCTGCGACAGACTGGCGACCTGTCCAGGGTGACCCCGCCTCTCGCCCGGAACGCAGCTGGAGAGGAACCAGCAACTCCCGACCCCGTTAGGGAGAAGGGTGATGGAAAATGGATGGATGGATGGATGTATATATATATATATATATATATATATATTTCTGGGGCCTTATGCATAAAGTTTGTGTGCGCACAAAAAACATGCAGCGCCATATTTTATTTACAAGTCGGCATGCATAAGAAATTAACTTTGCGTCGAAGTTTCCTTAAGTATACACACACATTTTCCCTGGCGTGAAAATGTGCGGCAGCAGTGCAAACTTTTTCTGTGGACAATATTAAACTACAAAGCGTCAAAACTCACCTAATACACTGAAATCTGACTACATTCAGTTATTTAGATCAAACCCAATGTTTTTTCATGATTTTAATATATTAGTGTTTAAACATAAACGATGAAACTGAGCCGCATTTATCCTCAGACAATGATCTAACACACACACAAAATAAAGAAAATAAAAATAAAAAGATGTGAAAATCTCACTACAATATAAAAAATACATTTCCTCAGTTTTTGTCTCATAAAAATGTAATGCATCAGTCTGTGCACCAAAGTGCATGAAATGCATCTCTGGGGTCATTTCATTCTCTCTAAAAGAAGAAAACAGGGTTGGATCAGCAGATTAACTCAAACCTGATGATTAAAAATAATCAAGTTTGATCATTGTTAAGGTAATCAAAGTGTGTGTGCAATCACATGTAAATAAGTAGCTGCGCAAAGGTGAGCCTTGTAAATGCGGAGCTTTGGCTCTGATTGATTCAGAGGGAGTATGTGTTCAGAGATCATATTGATCTGCTGGGAAATGTTGATGATGGTTTATGAGCATTTAGATCAATTCAGACTGGTCATCCTGGAGTTCTGAGCAAAACCTAAAAAAGGAGCCGTGCGGTACCGGTCCAGTTGCAGCCATCAATCAGTCGAGTTGCCACTGCTTTGTGAATGCACCTCATGGACATAAAGCATTCTAATATTTAGAATGAACACATTCCTACTCAAAGGACTCTCTGACTCGTTGTCTGTCTTTAAATCCCACCTGAACGTGCTGCTGTTCTAACACACATTTGCAAGGTCTCTTTATTTAAACATTTTTTTCATTTGGATTTTTTTTTCTTTAAAATGTTTTTTTGTTTTTGTGAGATGACATTATGTGGTACCCTTTTAAATAAAATATATCATTATTATTATTATAAATAGTTGTACTGCTTTGAACAAGGACATTGCCATGGTTACTGCTTCACGTGGTGACAGACTTCCAGGTATTTATACTAATTTACTTCGGTATTTATGGGTGGAGACAAGGGGACCAGCAGCTGGGCTCCATTTCCTGCAAATTAGGATTTATAAAGGAAAGGTGCGCTGCCAGTTTTTTGTTTTGTGCGCTGCACTTTTCTACATACGCCAAGTTTTAGTGTGAAAAATGCAGAGTCTTTTATGCAGGAGGCCCCTGGTCACTCAGTGTGTATATGTGGTATCTGCTGGGCACCAATTTGCACTCCATAAATTAGAGTTTACAAGATACAGTTCTCAGTTGGCTTCATGTGTTATAATATAGAGCAATCATTGGGAAGGGGAGAACCCCTCCCTCTTGGCCCCCCTCCCATTTGACTCAGCAGTAACACAGCACTGAAAGTCAATATCTTTTCACAGGCAAAGATGCTAACAAGAATGTTGTTAGCTGCAATTCTGTAGTAGCTGAGGATGTGAGAAAAAAGGTCAAATCCAATCTTCTTTTTTTTTGTTGCTTTTTTTACTTTCAATCCAGAATCATAACTAGGAGTCACTGGAAAAGAAAAGTTGCGGCTTAAGAACTGGTGTAAAGAAATTACTTCTACATATGAAGAATTATTCATGCTTAATTTGACTATTTTTACCATGTGAGAACCATTCAGAGACATCTTTTTTTGAGAATTTTAGTATGCAAGCATTAGCATTGCAGCACAGATAACTACTATCGGATAGTAAAATAGTAACTACAAATTCACATTAGGTGATTGCTTCAAAGACTGAAGGGACCAGGAGTCGAACCCGTGACGTCCGTGTTGAGGACTGAGGCGTGCTAACCCCTGCTCCACCACAGCATGCCCCACGTTTGGAGGCCTGAGTCCTCAACGCGGACGTCGCGGGTTCGACTCCCAGTCCCAGCGACCTTTGCTGCATGTCTTCCCCCTCTCCTCGCCCTCTTCCCTGTCTGCCAACTGTCAAACATACGAGCCACTAGTGCCACAAAAACTCTTTGGAGAAAAAAAATGATAAGAAAAAAAAAAAAAAAGATTGAAGGGACTTTTAAGTGTAATTTACAGATTTTGGCTCAAATGTGATGGTGAATGAGAATTAGTAGTGATTGTTTCTGTGCATTATAACGTTAGTACTGCAGCACCGCTATCTCCGCTGTTATTTAGCAGTTCCACATTGCCATAAGAATTGTAGGATTGCTTGAGCCAGTTTTTAGATTTTTGTTGTCTGATGACAGTTTTAGGGAGATAATTATGTTATTGAGTGTGTTTCTGAACAAATTGGCGTTAGGGTTGCAGTACATGAGCGGCTGCAGGAAATTTTGAAAGTTGTCAGGATATTTGTAATTAGGTATTTCATTTTGCCATGTGAGAAAAGTTCACATAGATAATAATTGTATTAAGTGTGCTAATGTGCAAAATCAGCTTGCATAAATAATCAAAGGTAGGTGATCTTTGAAATGTAACAGTTCAAAGGTCCAATTATTTTATTACTTGAAAAGGGTAAACATGTCTTATGCTCAGTTTATTAATTTTTGCCATGTGAGACTAATTCAGGAAGATATTTGTCGCTTTGAATTTGTTTACGTAAGAATTATCATCAGCACTGTAGATCCTTTCGCTGCTAAAGGACATCAGAAAGCTAGCAGCTGCAAATGCCTTTGCTCTAAAAGCTATGCAAGGTTTCAGACGCAATTTTAAATTTTTCCTGCTTATTTTCATTTTAGAAAAATTATTATACGCTAAGTGTGTTAATGCACAAGATAGCATTAGTATTACAGCATAGCCAGCAGCTGCAGGACTGTAAGTTAGCAGTTCTGAAGTCCTACTAATAATTTACTTAAAAATGTGCAAGTATGATTGTGCTTATTTGATTCCTGCCATGTGGTAATTTTTTACACTTTTGTAGTAACTGATCTGGAATGCAAGTTTGTGCAAGCAGTAAACCACAGCTAGGGCCTACACAAAGTCAGAAATGTAGCACTTCAAAACTCCATTAATTGCTGTTTTTGCATAGTTCATTGAATTTTAGCATTTAGAAAAATGGAGGCAGAGAATTGTTAAATTGAGTCTTTGTGTGTTGGATAGCGTCATCAGTGCAACATGGTTGCTGGTTTTTATTGAGTTTTACCACATGGCAACACATTATGCACATATTTATTGTAATTATTAATGATATTGTCCTGATAGACGAGTGACCCATCTATGGTGACCCCGCCTCTCACCCTTTTGATCTCTGGAGATAGGCACTAGCAGCATATGATAAAAGATGGATGGATATTAATGATCCAGATGTTACTGAGGTTATTGATTAAATACTGACCATAAATATTGACCTGAAAATGTCAGTATTTATTGACATTTTCATTCCAATTTGTCATCTGCACAGAGAGAAGGTGTGAGTGACGGGGCATTGGGAGAGAGAAAGCACCTTGATGGAGAAGCATTGAGCCGCAGGGAGACGGTATCTGTCTTGCTCTGTTTATCAGCTGCTTTTGTTTCAGCTCTTGATAACTTGATGTCAGAGTCTTTCCGTGGAGGCCCTGATGGAGAACAGCAACAAAGCACTGTTTCTTCCTCCAGTCTCCATCCCTCCTCCCCTTCTCTCTTTTTTTATCTTCGTTGTAGAGAGTCATTCCACAGCTGCATCAGAGATTGTTTCTTTGTCCTTTTTGTGTTGTGTCTATTTAAATCCCATAATGTCATTATCAATCAATCAATCAATCAATCAATCAATCAATCAATCAATCAATCAATCAATCAAATTGTATTTGTATAGCACATTTCAGCAACAAGGCATTTCAAAGTGCTTTACATCATAAACACAAAAACACAAAGTCATGAACATAGAATAAACAATACATTGATCCATATTACATTTCAAATACAATTCTCAACAGCTGTGTTTTTAGTTGAGATTTAAAGGAAGTCAGGGTTTCAGCTGTTTTACAGTTTTCTGGAAGTTTGTTCCAGATTTTTGGTGCATAGATGCTGAAAGCTGCTTCTCCTCTTTTGGTTCTGGTTCTGGGGATGCAGAGCAGAACCAGAACCAGAACCTGAAAGTCTGGCAGGTTGATACAACAACAGCAGATCTTTAATGTATTGTGGTGCTAAACCGTTCAGTGATTCATAAACTAACAACAGTATTTTAAAGTCTATTCTTTGAGCTCCAGGGAGCCAGTGGAGGGACTTTAAACTGGTGTTATGTCTCTATCTTCCTGGTTCTAGTGAGAACATGAGCAGCAGCTTCTGGATCAGCTGCAGCTGGAGGATTGATTTGTTGGACAGGCCTGTGAAGACGCTGTTGCAATAATCAATGCGACTAAAGATAAATGCATGAATGAGTTTCTCTAGATCTGGCTGAGACATTAGTCTATGAAGTTTATGAAGGAGGTTTTTTTCTGACTCCATATGATACGTGTGTACAGCACCAGCCGTGCAACGGCTGGCTGCTGATGGGTTAACTGGGCTTCTGGAGAACCTGATGGGGGTTCTGGTGTAGCAGCAGGTGGTCTTGCTTAATGACTGTGAGCAGACAGAAGAGCGGAATGCTTCCCAGAGTGGGTGGGATGTGGGATGACTGTTTCAGCCGTCCCTCCTCCTACCTCTCCTGCTCCATTGCTTCTCAGTGAATGAGTTGCTGAGAACTTTGAGCTTTTCCCTCCTTACTGTTTGTGGAAGGAGGAGGCCTGGATTCCTAACCTGCCTCCTTTCCTCCTTTACCTTCTTGATATGTGAAGAGATAATGATAGAATGATAACAAGATGTTTAGGGTTAGTTCTCCCTGCAATCTTTCATAGCAAACATGCCAGTTTTTCTGCAGCTTGTTGAATTAAAAACATCCTCAGATTGTAAGAGTCAAACTTGTTTGGGACGTTACTGCAGCACGTCTTCCCCATAGATACAGCTTTATTCCAAACTTTATGATTTCTTTCATTTTATTTCTGCTTCTGCTTTAAAATGCTCTAGGAAAAGCATCCTAATTAAAATATCACCCCATTGTGCCACCTGCTCATAATTTCATCTTACAGGGGAAACTCTGTAGATAGATTAAACTTTTACCGCTGCACCGGGAAACTTGACAACCCCCTAATTTCCCAGGTAGGAAAACACACAGCTTTTCGGGGTAATTCCAGACAGGTAGATGGAATTCATTTTATTGTGCTCTGGAAAGTGTGTGATAACTCTATACGGCCGCGCCCTGTTGACTGAAGTAAAGCACCGGGGTTCTTCTTCCAGTCCGTGTCCACACAAGCAGCCTTTTGTCTTTGGGGAGTCATGGGAAGTCAGACGAGGAACTTTTGAAGGATTGGGATTCTTCTCAGCCTGTTTGAACGGATTAAGGCCGTAGAGTTCATTCGCTTTATATGAAGGCATGTCTGCTATAAATCTGTACATCCTGTTTGGATTATGTCAGGACGTTTTACGCAGTGAAGTGAACAGAACTGATGGAAGGCTTTGATGAAACGAGTAACAGAGGCTTAAAGACAGAAACAAAAACGCTGGATCCATTTGTCAGTGAATCCTTGGAGTTTTCAGCGTTATTGCAGGTTTTCGATTTTAATTAAAAATCTGGAAGTGCTGATCCCCACTTGGCATGGTAATAAAGGACCCTGAAATGAAAAAGCTATGAAAGATGGAAGAGAGTAAGGCAGGAATGGACCACTTAACCGCAGTCTGTTGGGCCTGGCCTCCGTCCCAGCAGGATCAGGATGAATCTCTGCTGGCGATAAGGATCACAGATGGTGGTGATAGAGCAGCACACTGCTAGCATGCTAGCTTCTTGCGTGTCATTATATGCTCCAGCAGTGTGCGTAGTAACAATGACCATGAAATTAAATATGTCCAGAAACAATGCAGAAGCAAGGCTTATTTGCTTATTTTTGCTTATTTTTTAAATTTTTTTTTGCAACAAGAACTGATTGTTGATCTCTAAATTAGATCTGTAATTTGTTTTTTGGCAAGATGCAGTAATAAAAAATAGAACAATTATAAATTATTGTAATGCTCTACCTCTCCAATTTTTATTTTGACTTTCTATAATGAAGCATTGGCATTTGGCTGAAGGAGATTGATCTTTTCACAGATTCCTTGTTTCATAGCAAACAGTCATGACATGGTGACTGCTTTAACAGATGTGGAAAAAACATTTTTATTTAAGTTATATACTACAGCTTGAACAAAATGCTATGTAGTTACTGGATTGCTTCATGTATATTTTGCACAAATCCAAGAAGTGTTAAGGAGGTTCTGAACAAAATTCCAACATTGTCCAAAAAAATGTCTTCCTTAAGCCTTTGAGCCGTCACTTTAGATGTTCTTCATCTCACTCTGTAATTGTCACTTTTCTAGCAGCACAAATCAGAAACAACCCATCTTTCAGAAACTGTTTATGGGGCTTAATCATATTTTTCTTTCCATATCCCATTTCATATTGGCTCCTGAACCAATGTGTAGTTCAAAGGGAAAACTTCAGATAAATACATATAATCCAGTGTGGCCTCAGGGTCCAGGTTACAAACCAGTTCATGCATTCATGTTTCCATGTGCATGAGCTGCAGTTGTTTAACTTGAGGTCATTAGTTAATCTTTATTTATCAAGAGCGGACTTGATTCAGCATGTGAGCTGTGTGCTTCGTAAAAATAAGTCTTCTCTTTTGCTGCATGTCTCAAATATTTGCTTTTGCTTTGTCTCAGATCAACAGAGAGACTGCTGAAATGTTCTCCAAAGTTCAAAAAGGCTCATCTTTGAAGACTGCAGGGGGATTTTATCTACACAGATGTGTGGTGTGTGTATCTGCAGGTGTGTGTGTGTATCTGCAGGTGTGTGTGTGTGTGTACTGACCAGGGAGTATATTTGGATGTTAAGTGCTTCTCTTTTCTTGGGAACTGAGGTTTTTTGTCTTTGGGAAATATTTCAAATCATAATTAACTTTGACACATGAGACAGTTTCTCCCTCCCTGTTGATCAAAATCAGAACTAAATTTCCTCTGGAAATCCTCTGGGTCTTTTTTTTTCCACCTGTTGACTTAAGGCATATGTGTGAGTGTTTGTCCTCCAGAAATCTTGTTAGAAGTGGAGAGCAACAGGTCAAAGACCAGTTAGTGTTCACCTGGGGCCAAAGGGTGTGTGAGTGGATTAGGGTCTGGAGGCATTCACACCTCCCTCAGGAGACACATTCTTCTGACTAATATCTGCAGATTCGATTGCCAAATGTGTATGACTCCCTTTTGAGCGTTTCACAGTTTAAGTAAGTTCTAGTTTCAGAACTGCAGAAGTTTAGTTTAGTTTTTGTGTTTAAAGTCCTTTTTTAAGTAGAGGTCAGAAATGGTTGCTGGTGCTCAATCTCATGATCATTTTCAGACAGCAGAGTTGATTTTCCACCGTAACACAGGTAACACTATTTGTTGTTGACAAGTCCTGCTAATTCACCTCATTTGCTCTTGCTGCTCCTCTTTAAATCTCTGCCTAGCTTCTTGAGTATGCGATCAGGCAGACAAGTTGTTGCTTTGATTTCCTTCTTCTTCTTCTCCTGCTCTGCCTCCATGAAGCCTCTTTTTCAACTCGTCTTAGGGTCATAATTCAGGTGTTGCATTAGCTATTGAGATGCTAATTAGCTGTCTCCCCTTTTAGTATCTATACAATGCTGCTATGGTTACACATCATTACAACTGTCTGAAAGTAAAACAGTAAAAATGCTTTCAACTGCAAAGCTTCCAGAACCGGAGGGAATAGCTGTGAAAGCTTTCAACATGTCAACCAAAAAAATGTTCAAAAGTTTACAAAAACTACATTTCAGAACTACGTAGCTCATTCTGCCACCATAAGCGGTGCAGTTCTGAAGCCAGGAAATAAATAGTTAGAGTTTAGCTTTAGTGTTTTGATGTAGCTTTTCCACTTTTGCTCTCAAGAAAAACATTGTTGAAAATCACGAGCTAGCTGCTTCAGCTAACACTGACGCTAAAATGTTATGGATATGGTGTCAGAGTTATCTGAACATATGAAAATCCTTTGCAGGTAATTTTTCTTTTTCTTTCTAAAAATTGGTTCCAGAGTGAAGAAAATCTTCAACTGGTACGCTTCCATTTTTAGTCTAACGAAATTGTTGACCTGTGCCTTCTTCTCTGTTGTCTGTGTGTTTCACTGGAAGCTCTGTAGCCCCACCTACAGGACTGGCATGGTTGTTGTAGCCTTTTATGCCATTTTTGTGTTTGACTCTTCATAAAATATTTTTGTTCATGTGGACAACATCCAAAATTACATATCAGTGCTTGAAGCTAAATTAGGCTTTTAATAATAGTACATAAAATGGCAGACATTGATTTTAAACAGTGATATTGTCAACAAACATGCAGCTGCTGTACTTTAGATTGAGAAGAAAGCAGTCTGATGGGAACATTACAGAAATGTTTGTGTCTGTTTAATGTGTCTTAGCTGGTCTCTACTCCAATGTCACTGGCTTCTTGCTGCCAACCGGGTTTCCACATGTCTGTCTCCTAATCACAATGTTGCCCTCAGTTCATGTCTCTGTGTTTGGCTGTCCCTCTCCAACTCTTCAGCCTGAGCACATTAAAGTTCTTCTGGTCAGGATGCTGCCAGAATCCTGATCAGCTCAAATTTGCATCTAAACAATGGGACTGAGTTGAGAGGCCATTTCTCTCCTTTCTTTTCTCTTCCTTTAACTCTCTACCACTCCTCTTTTTTCCATCCTCTGCTTTGCTTTGCTGCCTCTGCCAGCAGGACCTATTGCCTCTCCTTTTTATGTTTTCTGAAAATGGAAAGCAAAGAATGAAGAGGCTGCCAGTTTGACAACAGAATGAACTGAATGCTTCTGGATTTCATCTTTGCTCATGGACCTCATGATGATGATAATGCAGTGTATTGTAGGCCTGACGGCCAGCCATGCTTTACTCGCCCCACCGCTAGGCTAAGCCTTTCTTGTTTATGTTTTTAGGAAAATAATAAAAAGTTTTTAAAAATTACATCTTTTTTTTTTTTTTTTTTAAAGCTGGATTGCAAGCGTCTCTGTTGCTCTGAGGGTTTCACTGGCGGAGCAGATTTATTCCTAAAATATATGTTTATAGAAGATAGGTTTATAGTTTATGCATTTAAGCCGGACCGATCACACAGCTGCAGTCTCTGCACGACACCTCGTGGGCTGCAGCAGCTGAATTATGTTTCTTTCCAGAGTTTTTGATCAAGGCAGGAGTTTAAACCCCACCGCGTTACCTGTGATTGCGTAGCTGAACCGCAGGAGTAACTTGTAACTTTCAGAGGTGCATTGAGCGAGAGGTGAGAATGATTTACATTTGTTGACAAAGAATTTGTGCAGCTTTTCCATCTCAACACGCTGCCCAGCGCCCAGCTCTGTCAGCACTGATAAAGTTCATGTATGTGTTCCCGGTTGGCCGATGAGTTAGTGGTTAACGAATCAGCGCTAACCTCATCATGCAGGTTCAGCCTGGTGAGGAGATTTCGCACTCGCCTTGTAGTCACAGATCACGCTGGTTTTATGTTATTTTTAGTATTATGTTTCCAGTTGCCTGCGACAGACTGGCGACCTGTCCAGGGTGACCCCGCCTCTCGCCCGGAACGCAGCTGGAGATAGGCACCAGCAACTCCTGACCCCGTTAGGGAGAAGGGTGATGGAAAATGGATGGATGGATGGATGTTTCCAGTTGCACGATGCATCCAACCATATCAAAAGCATTGTCCACTTAGACGCGGAAATCTGAGGAACTCATCCCTTAGACTGGACCAACCAAAATAGTTTGTGTCCCCTTGTTAAAAGCTCAGACACAAAGTGAAAGAGCCACTAGAGCCACATTAGCAGCATTAAATTAAATCTCCCGTTTGTTCAACACGGGAGATTTGCGCAGTGCAGAGGATTTAACTCATCATGCAGGGCCGGTCCAAGGATGTATGAGGCCTGGAGCAGAATTTGACTTACGGGCCCCTCTTGCTGCTAAAACATCAGCATCAGCTTCTGTGTTAGATTTAGTGAAATCTGGGAGACGGGGAGTAGTTTAATTGGCCAACCTAAAATAAACTATAATTACAGTTTACTAATTTGTATTTGTGAACAAACAGAGCTCAAACTCAAAGATTAAACTCACAGCATCAGATTGTAGCTATGGTAACAAAACAATCTAACTTTAAACTTTTACAAAGTAAACTTGCCAGCTCCTTAAAATCTTCCATATAAATGTTAGACAATTGAAAATATTTTAATTTATTTATGCTGAAACCATTAAATCAAATTCAGCAGCATTGATGATCTCAATAAACAACTGTTACATTTATATATCTGTGGATTATGTTAAAATATTAGCATTTATGGGCTCCTGAAGGCCTGGGGCCTTATGGAGCCACTGATTTCATTTGAATTAAACTGAAGTTCAACTAATTCAACTTCAGTTTAATTATCATTTTAATTGTGTTTTTATTTGTTGTATTTAAGACTAGTTGTGGGTTTAAATACCTTTTCACTGGCAATGATTTCCTGTAACATATAATTACCTAGTTATATTTTTACCTTTCCTGTCTACTTAACATCTTTTAAAGCAAAAACAAAGTGGACTGCCTTGGCGCCCCGACCACCAGACTTAGCAAGTTTTCTGCCCCTTGATGATGTCCACACACATTCCCCAGCCTGGTGCTCTTAAGCAAGCTTACACAACGTGACAGCAAACCTTCTGTGTTTCAGTCTATTCACAAATCCCTGGTGTCTATTAGACAGCCGGCTGCAGATTCCTCATCCAGTATCAGTCATTTTATTCTACTTGGACTGTTATAGGAGCAACATGGGCCCAAAACAATTCAAAATGATACATTAACACGAGACATCATCATTGTAGTTGGTGGCACGAGAACAAACTCAACTCAGTCACTATTGACTCCTGGTTTCACTAAAGTTAATACTAAAGTCTACAAGGTGGAAACAAATCCCTCAACAATCAGTTGATTGTGCATAATGCTCCAGTTTTTAAAGGTGTGTTTTGGATTGGCTCTCTTTTCGCTCCCACCATCACTGTGAAAGGAGCTGAACTGAGATCCACCAGGCAAATAAGGTGGTTGCTTGGAGATGAACAGTGCAGATCCAGGATGATGCCTCCCCAAGCTGCCCTCCTAGTAACTGACAGAGTTTTATTTCAGGCCTCCCCCCGGTAGAGTCCCTTTCCCCGTTTCAGCTTTAGTGATGGAGATACTGCAGGCGGCTCTGGTTCCAGTGTGTGTCCCAGTACGTCTGTAAATGAAGTTTAAATTACTTTGTGTATTTGTATCTACACAAGGATGAAGAATTTCATATTTTTTTTTTTTTTTGTCATTCAGGCAGCGAAGCAGAATAGAAATCCTCTTCAGACCAAGCTTTTTATTTGAACTACTCTCTGATGCCAGTCGGCCAAATGAAAAGAAACTGAAACTGTGAATGCGTTTGGTCTCTGCTATTGAAATGCCGTCTTCACATGTCAGCTAAATGTTTACATACCCTGAACATTCACTTCCCACCTACATAAAGATGTATTCTTACTTTATGGCAGGGGTGTCAAACTCAATTGCACAGGGGGCCAAAATTCAAAACACACCTTAGGTCGCAGGCCAAACAGAATAAACATTTATTGAAAACTGAATGTTGGGGTTTTTTGTTTGTTTTTTTTTTCAATAAATGTGTATAAAAACAGACAGGAATGTTCTGGAATAAATAAACTTTAAATAACTTCAAATATCTTGTGCTCCATAAAAATATATCCTATCAAAATTATACAAGTTAGGAAAATGAACATGATGCAAAAGACCCCTGAAAATATGAATAAAAACAAAACCTGGAAATACAAACAAAATTTGTGCTTTTCAGCAGTAACAAATAACTAATCAAAACATTCAGTTTTCTTTGCTCTTATGCCATTTTGTCAGAGCTGGATGCATGTAATCTATTTTTGGCAACGGTTTGTCTATGTTTGGCGTGAGGTCACGTGTTGTGGAGATCAGGATGGCCTGCCGGTGCTCTTCAGTGACACAACTCCTGTGTGCCGTTTTGTTAGTTTTCATCACTGAAAAACATAAAAAACATCTGCTGAAATGTCAGATTCTTCTCTAACTCTTGTACTTTTTGTGTCTTCTGCTCTACATTCAGGTCTTTCAGGTAATCCTGATGTTTTCTTTCATAGTGCCATCTTAGCACCACAAATGGGTTTCCCGGCAATGTCAGTAAACGTATACTCAGCCTCCCATTGATTTTGAAAGGCTCTGTTTTCAGGATCAACTTTTCTCTTCGGCATCATGAGGGGCTAGCTTCAATAACTTGCAGCAACAGACACTAGACTTTATTGGCACAGAAAGTGCTTGGAGAGGCAGCTGAAGCACTGCATTGTGGGATCTGTAGCTTATTGTGTTACCAGCTTTTCATATCACCGGGCCATGAGTAACAATAGCATAAAATGATCTCACGGGCCGGATGTGGCCCGCGGGCCTTGAGTTTGACACATATGACTGAAAGCATCACCATGTGACTTTTACAGAGAATGTTTTTACATATTTGTAAAATCTGTCACCATGTTGGGACAGTTTATTAAACAGATAATCTGAACAGATCAATTTCCTCCACCTTCTCTCTGAGGAGGGGCTTTGCACTGTCAATCATCCTTGTGTACACCCTGCTAAATGTGCTAAGGATGGGAAAACAACTTGTTCTGGGAAAAAAAAAAAAAACTTTTAAAAAACCTTTATCCACTGTTATCAATGACTATGCTATGTAGCCTTAGCATTCATGGCATGATGTGGTGAACCAGCCTTTGTGTAGCAGGGAGCAAAAGGGAGGGTGTTAGTGGCAAGTACACGAGAGTGATTGACAGCACTAAGACCCTCCTCTTGGTTCTGATTGGTTTCTGACTGAACTGTGTATTTCTGCAGTTTGTACTGGGAGAACTGGGAGAAGGCAGAACATACTTTTTTCTCAACATTCTAGCTATTTTATATCATACATACATAATGATAATTTTAACAAACATGCAAAAAAATAAAATAAAATAATAATTAAAATTAGATTACGAATCTTAAGGGGCTAAAAACCAAATGCATGCCACAATATTCAGATTTTGATTTGTTAGATAATTCAAAATTATTCTGTACTTTGTGTTTGTCCATAACATAAAATCCTAATAAAACCCATTATAGATATCAGGACAACCAGTTCTGAGTCAGGGTGAAATGTTTGTTATTGTTTTGTTTTTTTTAATCAAAATGTATTTCCTTCTTGACTGAGTTCTGTGAGCTAGTTCTTTTAGAAGTCCATTCCTGAACTAAAGCTAATTCTTTCTGTTCTGCTTTGCTTCATTGCCATGCTTGCCAGAGTAACTCGACCCTGGGAAGGACTACTACTCACCTGGGGAGGAAAAAACATTTTAGCAGTTTGACACTTTTTGTAAATGTGTTAATTATTGAAGTGAAGAAGTGTTTTGAAGACCTGGCAAAGAACTAGTAATGGAACAGATTTCCCAAATACTCAACTCTCCTCAGTATTTACATCATCAGCTGAAATTCCTCACTTCGTTAGTTTTCCAAGCCAAGTAGAAAAAATGAGCCTGCAGCTCTTTGAGACCTTGGAGATGCTGGATCGTTCCTTTGATTAAATCTCAGAGGAAAGCAAAAAGCCTCCTGCGGCCGTGCGCTCTGCCCTCTGCAGGCTGCTTCTTGTCTGCTTGGAGCTTGTCAATGCGTCGATGTATTTCTGTGGTCGCTTTGCAGGGTTCAAAATGCTTGTGCGCTCAAACTCCATGTCACTTTGATGTCTGGGCTGCAACTTTATTCAATGTTTTGAAGATTAAGTGTGCGTCTGCATGCACCACCCGAGCCTCTCCACTTCCCCTGCCCTGCTTGTAAGATTCCTTCACAAGTTCTCTCTAGGCCTCAAAGTCATCTGTAAGCATGGTTATCATACCTGATGCGAAGACAGTTATGAGCTTCAGCACACGTCCGCTTATTTAGATTACCTCATCTAAGTGATCTCCAATCCTCCCAGTTGTTTTTTCCATTCCAGATTTATCACGTTGTTGGGGTGTTGGGAGTCTCCTCCTCCCTTCAGCCAGGCCCTTTGTCTCTCTAATGGCTTGGCCGAGTAAGTTAGCTGCTCTGTTCAGGAGGCATTTGGGGTCGATTTACCTGATGATGGCCGTTTCTCTCCTGCTCCAGCCTGGGGGATGGGATGGGATACTCTTTAGATAATCTCTGAACTGAAAACTTGTGGTCACTTTAAAGGAGATCCCATTGTACTATTGGACATTAGAGACATTTATTTCTGCTGCCGTCCGGTCTCTGGTAAAATCAGTTAACCCTGTAGTGTGGCGGTTTATTAAACCCTTTAGGACTTTTCTCTTTAGAGAAAGGTTAGAGGTCAGAGTTCAACTGCAATACTAAAGCAAGGGAAGGACTTATTGTCTTGTTTGAAGACACTTTACCAAAATGCAGGCTCACCGCAGAGGCCTAATTCCACATGAAGTAATTGAGGCCAGCACTGATACAGCATGTCCGGTGCCCTGACTGCTCCCACTTCCCTTTATTACCTCTAAGGTTTGTCTTCTTTGTATTGAAGTATAACATTAGTGCAGCTCTTACTGGTCGCAGAGGCCTGCTTAATAAACCAGTTGTTCCAGGGACTCGGGATATGTCTCAATCAGTCATGCTAAATCAAGTTACACTGACATTTATAGGACAAAGGATCGGGCAGTTCACCATTGGCAGAGGCCCAGAAGGACTATTATTATTTATGGGAACTACTTAGATGTATTGATCCACCCTCTATAAAATGACCAAGATACTTTTTAAAGTTACTCCCTTTGTTTCAAGAACACTGAAAGGACTGCCAGCAGAAGTTTTTCTGGACTTGTAGACATCAGCCATAATTTGATTACCAAACAAGGAGTATTTCTGTTTTATTAAAAATGATTGGTGCAAGTGGAATTCATACTTTTTCTCCTTTGGGTTCAAAAACAACAGCATGGTGCAGAGCAGAAGCTGTATTCATTCATGAGTCTCATAGATTAGGATTCTGGATGATTTGCTTCAACCTTGGTGTGACTATACAACCTGGAACTGGAACAGACTCAATATCAAAAAATACTGGCACAAATGCATAAATACACTCACTCCTAAAAATTAGTGAGCTGTCCCTTTGCAGATAAATTACATGCTGTGTTCTGCGGTACTTTGGTTGAGCCTTCTGAGAATTGGTAAATGGTCACGTGGTTGGTTTCCAGCCACACTCGGCTTTTAAAGTGAAGGCGTATATTTCAGTAGGGTTGAGGTCAGGGCCATCCCAGAAGCTTAATGTTGCTCTGCTTTAGCTATTCCAAAGCCAGTTTTGATGTGGGTTAGGAACCAGTAACCTGCTAGTTCCAACCATCTAGCTGTTTGTTCAAAGCCTCACCTTGACTCGCCGCCACACGTCTCTGTTCATCTGACTGATGATGACACTTTTGTTCTAGAAGGCATCTGGCCTGCCCATATGTGTAGCTGGGAACTTCATTTGAGCTCCAGGGTGCTGGCTTTGGAGCAGGCATTTTGTTTGGTTTCCGTCTCAATGCATGGTGATATTAAACACACTCCAAAGTATACTAATGCTTCCACCAGTTTCCAGCTGGAAGAATCCCAACTGTTTTTATAAGGTCAGTGGTCAAATTTCAAACTAGAATTATACATTGATGTTTTTGGTGCAACAGTAACCAAATGATTTCTCTGAGCTCTTCTAAGGGTGATTTATCCAAACATTATTTGGGATGTGTGGCTGCATTTAAGATCTATGTAATGTTGAACCTTTGTGGACACACAAAGGCCCAGATTAAATTCAGACATCTTTTTATTTCACCCATTAAAGTTGTTTGTTGTGTAATAATTTCACCCAGAAAAGATAATGGTGTAAACTGTTAAAGCCTGGAGCTGACATGACTTTCACCAGTGATGAAAGTCATGTCAGATCATTACACTGTAGATCATTACAAAGCAGAATGGCTATACTGTGACACAAATCAGATGTTTAAGTCATTGTTTGGATTATTCAAGTACCTATTTAGTCCAAAACCAAAGTTCCATCACTTTGACTTGCTCCCATCTAGTGAACAGCTTCTAATATTAAGCATATAGTGAGTAAGGGCACTGGCATCAGCCTTCCTATTTGCATTCAGTTTCCAACGTTCGCTAAAGTGCTCTTGTACCTGCCTGGTTGCCAAGGAATTGGCACTCGCGTAATGAAATGCCCATCGCTGACGGGAGCACTTGATTGTGCTGAGACTGAGAGAGTGGGGCCAAGTGAGAGGGGGAAGGGAGCCGGAGTGAAGCAGAGAGCTGGGATGAGTGAACATATCAGGGATGGGAGAGGAGAAGTGGCAAGAGTGGCTCTGGTGGCAGTCATCCAAAACCAGAGGAAGGGTTCTGACCAGTCTACTTACAGAACATGCTCTTCAAAAGTTGTAAAACTCTCAAGGATAAAAAGAGTACAGTCATGAAAGCTTTGCTGAATATTAATAGGGCTCCTTTTATTTATTTTTCAGCTTGAAATCAAGACAGAAGGACCATAAAGACAGGCACAGCTGAGAGTTTCACCTCAGCAGCTACTTTTCCTTTACAAATGTGTGCAAAACTTTGTCAAGGGTAATGTTGAGAAAACATAATTTCACAATTGTGGTGTTTCAATTAAATAAGAAACACATTTAAAATCACATTCATTGCATGCAGTAAGTTATTAAAGACACTTGCCAACTACTTCCTGCTCTCTTCTTCATGGCTTGCTCAAGTGGCAACATCTAGTTATTGATTATGTGACTTGTGATCAGAAAAGTTTTACAGAATAAACAAACTTCATTAAGGTAACAAAAACCTCATCATAGCGACAAAACATTTTACTTGAATAGTTGTTTCCATTAAGCAAATTAATGACTACTGGAAATGCAAATGAAAGTGAAGCCCTGTTTTACCATCATTTTATAACATTCTCATTATTGATTTGCATAATAGTTTTCAGTTCCTTTTGAACGGTTTCTTCTTGTCTTCACTTTAAAACAATGCTGAAACAGCTCTGAGTTTTCTTCTCTCAGCAACAGCATTCACACCGAAGAGTGTGACTGTGCCATCTGTTTGCTCCTGAGAATGAGGCGTTCACTTATAGGGAGAAGTATGGGATTTTGGAGTTTCTGACGATGTCTAAGTTGATCTCTGTGTCATAGTTGATTTCCAATGTTTTCTTAACTTTTTTGTGAAGAGAAAAATTAATAAAAAAAAATTAAAAACAATTTAAAATTAGATTCTTTTTCTGGAGTTTCCCTTTTTTTTTTGGTAAATAGCTTGTGAAATCATATTTCATGCTTCCTGTTTTTCTCTTTAAATCACATTAAATCACAAACTGTAGCCCAATCAAGCAGCTAATATGTATGACAGGTGGGCCATTGAAACCTCAGCGTGTTGCCGCAGTTACCGTCAGGACTCACATATCGCCAGTCGTTGACCAGGGTTCTGGGTTTGCTCCCGGCAGGTTCTTATCTCTGAATGAGACGTCGGCTACATTAATGCATCAGAAAGCTCATATCATGAGTTGTTTTTATTTGACAGGAGGTTACCTGGCTTCTCGTATTTTATTAACCTCTTTAGTAGTTGGTGGAGGACTGACATGAACAGTTGTAATCTTTGATTACATTCTTTGAATAAGTAACTATAAAACTGACAGAGGTTGCCTCGCTCTGTCAGTTTTGCTGGGTATTTCCCCGTCTTGGTGACTTTTGGACAGTTTCTCCAAACCCTTCAGGGGTTATGAGTAAGACGAACCTCATATTCTTGGGCTTGTTGTTGGCTGGCAATAATGACCTTGTGTCAGGAAATCCCAGACATGCCGTCTGAAATTGAGGCCGACATGTCAAACAGGGAACAGAGGAGAGGGTGGAATAGGTGGAGTATGTATTCCTGGAGAAAACATTTGATTAAGCGTGTGTCATTAATCAGCTAATACAAAATAACTAAACCTTTAAACGGGTAATGATGGGATTAGTTTTTCTTCCCATACGCATTATTTTCTACAGTCATTAAAACATTCACAAATGGAGCTTCTGCTATAATCTGGACTGATTATGTCTCCTGTTTGGTTCTGTTTAATCGGCCCGCTGAGCCGTTCTGAGCTCCTCCAGCTCTTATTCCTCCAAACTTCAAACACGCTGGGGGGAACTGACTGGAGCTGTGTGCTAACTAAATTGCTACCTGTAGCAAGGAGGCCTTAACAGAAACCTGTTTTGTACACACAGGTGTTTTCCATGTAATATTACAGCGGAAGAATGAGGTTCAAGGAAAGATGCATCACTCAGCCAGGATCTGTTCAAGTAGAGCTGCTGCTTTTCGGGGAAACCTTCAACAAAGAGGGAACAGATACAGGCATTTTCCAACAAAGTTTCTACACTCAGAGGCTGATACCTGGAACTTTTTCACATCGACTCATACAACAACCAACCCTACCCTACCTAGTCCTACCCTCATCTGTGATCATGAGCTTTGGGTCATGACTGAAAGAACAAGATCACGGAAACAAGCGGCCGCAATGGGTTTCCTCCGTAGGGTGGCTGGGCTCTCCCTTAGAGATAGGGTGAGAAGCTCAGTCATCCGACAGGGACTCAGAGTGGAGCCGCTGCTCCTCCACATCGAGAGGAACCAGTTGAGGCTCGGGCATCTGGTCAGGATGCCTCCTGGACGCCTCTCTGGTGAGGTGTTCTGGGCACGTCCTACCGGCAGGAGGCCCTGGGGAAGACCCAGGACACGCTGGAGGGACTGGGAACGCCTCGGGATTCCCCTGGAGGAGCTGGAAGAAGTGGCTGGGGAGAGGGAAGTCTGGGCCTCCCTTCTGAAGCTGCTACCCCTACAGACTGACCGTGGATAAACAGGACGGAGAGACGGACGGAAGGAAGGAAGGAATGAACAACCATGTTAGAGATGCACCGATTTGAAATTAATATCGGTGAAAAATAGCAGAAACTTGATTTCAAAGACAGTTACCACTTCCTGGTGAGGACCAGGCCTAAAGAGCTAGCACCTGCTAATTGGCAGCCTTAGCTAGTGCATTGGACTATCCTGTGGTGAGTTCAGGACACCACAGTATCCTGAGCCACACTCAGCTACAGGAACAGAGTTAAAAGAATCTTGTTGCTGATGCGATCTCAACTAATAGCACAATATTTAAACCAAGTTTGTGAATTTGAAACTCCAATAAAATATTTTGGGTATTACGGTTAGAAACTGTTGGTATTTTACCATTTTTTGTCCTGAAATTTACTGACTTTTTTCATAGTGTACAGAAAGGACAATTCTGCTCTTTAATTGCCAAACATTGAATTGCTGTAAACATTTCCTGACATTTCAGAGAACTGACACTGATATATTGCCTGGGTTTAAACCCTTGTGGCTGATTGGTGTGGCAGACCTCTTAAGCATGAGCCATCCTTCATGCAGAAGCTTTAAGCTACTCTCTTCTCTCTGCCAACTCATTTCACAACGGCGCAGATAAGTTGGTGCGATTGAATGTGGGAAATGCAGATGCAGTGAATCAGTGTTTACTCTTTTGGATTCGTCAGTGATAAGAAGAAGGAAGTGCTGGAGCAGATTGACTGGGGCAGAACAACCTGCTCATCAGTGTGGCTGGCTAATGATTTGCAGGAGTTTGTGAAACATATGTAGCAGGAAGCTAAAACATAAAGACAGAATGAGTTTAAAGTAGCAAACTTCAGCCCAGTTAGCTTAACAAGGCTGAATCTAACTTCAGGAGGCCGTTCTCAGCTTTCTGTGCATCCAGTAGATAAAAGACAGATGGTGAGAACCTGGTGCTGCTGTTTCATTCTGAGTTTGACCTCCTGGTTTTTCTTAAGCTGAAGGATTCAGCATGTCCTTACAAAGATGAAGTAATACACAGATAAAATGAGAAATAATAACTCTGCTGTGAGTGTTGTTGCAGGTGTAAATTTAACACCCCCACAGGTGATTTTGTGAATAGCTAAAACAGTGACATCACAGGAAGTAAGACGTTTATGGATGTTTATTATGGTGCTTGATGAATCCACATGCCTCTGTCTCCATACTTCATCTTTTGTGGTATCGTCTGTATGTATATTGTTCGTTATTTACTTATATCTAGTTCTATCACTGTGTTTTACTATATCAGAGAAATTTGTTCTGTAACTTTCATATAGACAACATGAGAGCAATCATGGCTTTTCTTATTTCTAATGTGTATTGCAATGCGAACATACATGTTAAACAGTAGAGAGTGTATGGAAGATTACAATAGTACAGGGGTCACCAACCCGTTGCCGCGGGCACCCGGTCGCCCGCAGGGACCTTTTCAGTCGCCCGCGGAGCTACTCCTAAAAATAGCCATTATTATTAGGGAGCACTACCAAAAAATAATTTAAATGTTTTTTCATTGAAGTAATAACGTTTGACGTTTATATTTAGAGTTCAAACGAGGGAAATGATAAAAACGTTTAAAATAAATTGCTTTATGCATAAAAGCCTTTCCTGCTGTTAAAGTTCAGAACTGCGCAGTAGACAGTAGAGCACCCTGCTGTCCAGTAAGCCCCCTGGGCTGCAAACACAAACACTGCTAAGTGGAACAAAAGACAAAAACAGCCCAACTAAACCTCAAAACCCTTTGCGCTTTCCCTAAGGCTCAGTCATAGTTTCTGTTTTTTCTGAGAGTGAGACATCCTGTCTGTAGTTGATATGATGATATTATGTCAGTGTTTATTGGGAGCAAAGGGAGCTCTGCAACAGTAATCAGGACAAGCTGTTTGTCTTTGGACCCTTTACCATCCGTGTATAAAGTTTCATATTTCAAGCATATCTTACATTTGTTTAGGATCAAAAGCTAAACAGTTCAAGGATTAGAAGATATTTGTTCTTACAGCCTCTATGGAGCTGAAATCCAGAGCAGCGATAATGGAGCTGTGTTTATGCTCTTTTGTATAAGCAGAGCTAGATAAACGGCAAGTTGTACATTTTTTGAAAGCTTCATAAAATATTGTAAAAACAACAAATATGGAACAATCTGCAGATAAATGTTAAAGTTCAAAAGTAAAATATTGTTTTAAATTTCTCTGGATAGCAAGATGTTGGTCGCTTGACGAAATGTTAGCTAGTTATGGTAATTTTGTGGTTATCTAGCTGGCATGCTGCAGGCTCCTTGTTTTAGTGATTCAGACAGTAGCTTCCTTTCAATTGTGCAAATTGGAATTATGAAAATAAATGCACTTAATGGGAAACATTTTGAAAAACCTCAGATTTTGTTAATGAAAAGTTTTAGTACCTGGATGAGGTGTTTTTTGGCTGTATCAAAATGTGATTAACAATCAGATTTTGCTGCTAGTGGAAAAGACAATGACAGGAAGTGGAGGGAGGATGGTGGCGTGGCAGTTTTTTAATGACTTACTACTTGAACAAACTTATTCACTCGTGATTTTAATCGTTTTCTGAATGCAAATGCAAAGTTCTGTTTTTCGAGAGAAGCAGAATATTGACAAAGTTTTTCAGACATTCACAAAGAAAACACAGTTATTAACTATCAATCAATCAAATTGTATTTGTATAGCACATTTCAGCTACAAGGCATTTCAAAGTGCTTTACATCATAAACACAAAACACAAAGTCATGCAACATAGAATAACTAATAACATGGTCCCATATAAGATGTGATATGGCTCTATTCTGGCAGTCAAATTGTGATAGTTTTACGCTTTAGGTGGCTCTTTGGGCTTTGCACAGTTTTAATAACTTTGGCTAAAAATGATAAAGCACAAACTAAGGATTTTAAGTATAGATATAACAAATGGAGACCTAAGCAGTTTTTTATATAATATTTATGGAACAATTGCATTGATTTTCCACAACAGAAAAGACACTAAAGGAACCATCATTATGTTTTTATATCATTTGTGTTTTTATTATCATCATTTTCCAGAAATAATAAAAGCTACATAATGAATAATGATTCTTTAACAGTGACAACTGTTCTGTAGTAGATATTGGACGTAGCTTCTAACTTTGGGATTTATTAGCAGGAACAATGGAAGAAATTGATACAGTTTCTCAACCCTTTACATTTATTTACTTGGTTTATAATTGACAAATGGTGAAATCAGCATTGGTAGGTCAAAGGACAACAAAAGTCAGAGATTAGAAATTAACCAAAAAACTGGAATTGGTGTATTACTGTTCCTGTACTAGATCCAGCCATGTGTAAGCTTAATTGTCTCATCTACTTCTCCAATCATAAACACCTCAGACATTGTCCTGAAAGCCAGGAATTAATTGTTCTGATATGCGGGTCCCTCTGTGCTCCCATCCTGATCTCCTCTATATGGATTCCCTCTCTCTTTTGTCCATCGTAGCTGGAGCCTTACCATGGGAACAATGCTGCCAAGTCTGTCAGGCTCCTTCACACCGCATCGTTTCATCTGACCCAGGAAGTGCTTCTGTTTTCCCATGTAGAGATGACTAACAGTTTAGAAAGCCTCTGCACACCTCCTGCTAATTTCCTCCAAAGCTTTATGACTCCCATCTGCATTGTGCGAATGTTTGGCTACCATGCTTGATCAAACTCGAAAGGAAAACAGTAGAAAGAAGCTCAAGACTGGTGGCAGTCTTCTGGGATAAGTGCATCACCTCATCTGGTGTCAGGCTATATGGCCTCCAGCTTAAACTGGAACCCAAATCCACATGTATGCTGGCAGCTATTACAGCTAACGAGATACAGAACCCCAGAACACGCTCCCACTCGATAAAACCCCCACAGCTTCCAAAGGAAACAATGTTTTAAACGTCTGACTGCAGAAGAGACGCACCTGTTAGCTGGTGGTGTTTTCATCTATTATGTTATTATATTACATGATTTTTCTGTGGGGACAGACAGCTGTCTGGTTTGCACTGTGATCTGTTTACGATTTGTATCTTTTCATTCCTAATCACAGGAAGAGTCAGCACACGTCCAGGAAATTATTTCACACCCAAATGGTGTCAGTGACAGCCAACCCTTGCCAAACTGCTGAGCAGCCACTGGAAATACTCACTCAGAGACACTGCAGGGTCTGAACCTGTGAAGAATATATGCACCCAAAAAAATTATTTAGTTTTAGCGAAAAAAAATCCATTAGGTTGTTAAATCAGGCAACTGCATATGGAGTGGACTTGCTTACTTTTTTCTTTATAAAAGGAAAGTTTCATTAGCTTCCGGTCATTTCAAGTGACCAAGTATTAAAGTGCTTCAGCTTCACAGATCAGCCAATACCAATTTCTCCTTTTAAGATCTTACTTCCCTGTTTGGCTGCTTATTTATTTTCAGTGTGAAATTCAAGTTAATTTTGTAGGGATGCACAAAGTCATCTGAAAATAAAGAAAAAGCTGGTGACCAACCCTGATCAGTATCCATTTAGCTAATTTTACAAAAAAGAAATATTTGAGCCCCATGTTGCATTAAGATTTTTAGATTAGGTTTATCAATGCTATTCTTCAGTATCATCATTTTGAACCCTCATCATCTCCTCTCAACCACAAGTGTTTCTTGCTCTGGCAAAAAACACTTGCAAGAGCAAATGAGCAAATGTTTTCCTCATTTGCATTATTCGTCACTTTCATTTCAGTATGCAGATCCAATTGGGTTCAGACGGAAAGGTTTGCTAATTAGACAGAAAATGAAACGTGGAGCTTGTTCTGCTCCATGGAAACATGTTTTCTCTTTGGCTTTGAGGTGCTGGAGGTTATGCTGGGTTGAGATCAGTAGATCATTGCTATGTAATTAAATGAGCTCCACATTACTCTCCACTGGTCACTTAGAAAATCTTGTTGTCACGTAAAACACTCATTGGCATGACGCTAACTGACATGATGCTAATGATTCTGGAGGCTTTACCGGTGGTATCAGAGTGGAAACGGTGCCAACTGTGAACTTCTCTCTTAACAATTGAGGACTATTTCTTTCTGTGGAGTGATTTTTTTTTTTTTTAACTTTCAGACAGATCTGATTCAGGCTGCAAGCATATCGGTCTTCATATTTTAACAAGAAAGGCTTTACAAACATTTCAGTGACCAGTTCAGTGGTTGACTCGCTGTCCTGCATTGGGAATCCACATCCTGTATGCTCCATAAATCAACAAAGTATTTCTGAATTTACATGTCAATGTTTCCCATTTCAGCCCTAGTTTCTCACCGATTTATGTATCAGTGTATGAATGTGAGTATAAGCAAAATGGGGTGAATGTAGCTCTAGTGTAAAGCACTTCTAGTGTACAACATGGCTATAAGTTTAATCCATTTACTATTTAATTTCAGAAATCCTGCCACCACTGCAGAATCTGAGCTCTGGCTTTAATGTAATAGTGAGACAGAGAGTAAAGGGCTGAACAGAAGACTGAACTTCCTGCAATGATTTTGTCTGTGTAGGAGCTTTGGACCTTGTTGTGGTTCCAGTTTGCAGACGACTGCAGCTTTAGTAGTTTCTCAGCTGCTGTTTAGCTGCTGTGTGGCTGGGCAGTGATGCTTTTTGAAAGTCACACTGTATCCCTATTTAAATGTCTAACCATACTGAAGAAAAACATCTGGGACAGAAACTAATTAACGTTCATTCAGTCAAAAGGTTAAAACTGGAGATGCAGATCATTTCTGTTCTCTAGTTTTGTAAAGTTTGCTATGCCAATTCCATATTTAACTTGTTTATAGATTCGTAATTACCAGGGTGTTTTCTTCATGTTTATGCCAATAGCATAAACATGAACATATTTCTTTTTTTTTATATCTAAGAGCAGAGGTCCAACTGTTCTTTAGAGAGAAGTTACTGTAAAACACAAAACAAAAGAAAAACACCATGGTGTTTACAATTTTAGTTGTTTTTAGGTTCTTATTTTAGCAGTTAGCACATTTAGCATTACTAACTGTCAACAACATTGGTTGTATTGTTTTCACCAGAAAACTCAGTTTCTTTTTCACCCCTTAAATCCTTTGTTCTTCCTCTAATTTTAACACATTTCCTGAAAGTAAATGTGTAGCTTTGAGTAACATCGCTGCTGCAGGATATTAGGTATGGTGTGTTAGCTGGTTGGGATTTGAAGCCTGATAAAAACCTTTTCATGGTTCCACAACACAGTCAGTCAGTTATGTCCAACAGCTTGAAATTCCACTTCAAAACAGCACAGTCAGCGTTAGCTGTTATAAAATTATGCAAAATGTAGAGAGTTATTGTAGACAAGCTCTGTTGACTTTGTTAGCATGGCGCTTATCACAGTGTCTTCTGGGCTCAGAAGTCCTGCAGAAGCTTACAGATTCGTTATGAGTTTGGGGTTTTGAAGAGAAAAATGTGTTACATCTGATAGAAGGATTACAAGTATTTCTGGCTGTTGAAGCTCAGTCATAATCCCCTTCATCTGAATATCTAATGACCGAGGTTCCATCTGGACTTCTCACTGTCTGCTACACAGCATTGTCATCTACTCCATAAACAGTAACTGGACCTGAATATGTCCTACCTCAACACACAGACATTGAACTAGGCAGTCTAAATATGTCAGTGCATTTGTAAGAGTTTATTGAGGATGGTATCCTGAACTTTAAGGTTACCTCCCAGTAGTGAACTCCCAGCATTAAAAATTGTGACCGTTCCTCTGTCCCACTGTTCAGGGCAAAATGGTAACCATGTGAACAATCACAAGGTGTGTGGTCTTGTCCCGGTTGTAAAACAAACAAGACAAAGCAGTTCGTGAGACTCTGCAGACTTTGGCCTCCTCTGGGTGAATGTTTGTGTAGGAATACCACTATGGTCTCTGTGGAGTGTTTGGCAGACGCAGTTAGCCTGGTGACTTACCCATTGACAGATGAGGCATGTTTGACCCCTGGCCGAGACAGACAGAGATCCTGTGCAGTCTACCGCTGGAAGATGTCAATTGGACATCTTGTGGAAGCATGATAATTCTTTTTTCTGAAATCAGGTCAAGAGATGGCCAACATTTAATGGGAGGTCTTTCTGTAGGGCACTTTGTTCCTTTTTTACTTCATTAGGGCAACTTTAGTCTCAGAGATAAGACTGCAGCTCTGCAGTGGCTTTGTTTCTCCAACACTCACTCACTTTCTGGTCTTTAGTTTAAAACCCTCAATGTAGAGGAACTTACTGAATTCCAGAAATGGTCTTCTGCTCTCTTCAGAAGAAGAACAGTCGTGTCAGCTGTGGGTGGGGAGATGGTTTCATTTCCTTGCAGAGAAATGCTCATTGAGCCCACAAGAAATCAGTCAGTCCCACTGCATCTGCACTTGGCCAGTACAGGAGTGAACAGTAAGGAAAAGAGAATTGTTTCATTGAAATGTGAGAGTAACTCAGGTACAGTTTAATTATTTATTATGGGCCCTGCTGTTTTCGTTCATTTTGTTTCTGCCTTGTTGTAAAATATTTAGTGGAACTGTAAAGTAAGTGAATGTAGTCTACAGTCTACAGGTCAATTAGGAAAATTGACCTGTAGCTCTATCTCTGTTTGAGAGTAGTACGTGCTGTACATAGAAACAACTGGCCTTTAGCAAATTTAGCCAGTCAGTGATGCAAGTTTTCATCCAATTTGCACCAATTCAATGGGAACTGTTGGGCAATATGAGATTTTTATTGTGAGGTAGAGATTATTTTTTGAAGGGACAGAAGAGGATGAAGCTTCAGCTTAAGTTTTCACTCTAACATATCCTGGCACTTATTTCTAGAAAGGAGCTCCTCACAGATCATCCGGCATCGGTGGTTTGGCCTTAAGTGTTTACATAATTTCATTTATATGTAATGGACCTGTAGTGTCCAAGTTTCAAACAAACACAGGACCTTCTAGATTAGGTTTTCACAGCAGGAGAGTCCAAAAGCAATGTCCAAGTTCAGTTTACTAACTCAGTTTGTAACATGTAATCCAGACTGCTTAGTCTGTGTTATTTTGAGAAGAGAAATGATTCAGTGGGATGTGGGTATTTAGACTGAACAGTAAAATGATGCTCTGCAGGAACGCTTCTGTGTGATTCCTGCTGAATTACAAAACTACTGAGGTGCTCGAGTGAAGCCAAACCTTCGGGGTTCAGGCAAACCTTTGCACCCTATTAACATGTCAACTGTAAACCCAGCCAACCTTCATTAATCTTCACCAACCTTCGCCGTTTTTCCTTTCAGTCTCACAGACTTCTCCATCGCTCCTCCTCCTTCAACTCTGGACACCAGTGTGGCAGAGTAGGTACTTCTTTTGCTGGGTTGAACTTGCAGGTTGTTGAGTATTTTAAGTACTGCTGCCACCTACTGTCTGGGATGTATATCATGTAAGCATGTAAAAAAGGGCATGCATACTGAAGTCCTCCACCAGAAACTTAAATAAAAGAAGAGTGAAATATTGTGAAATCTAACAAGCTGTTGTTTAGTCTGATCACCAGGTCTGGCCTGATATGCAGCACTTCCAACCCACAACAGGTTTTCAGAAGCCACACTAACGCAACCCAGAATGAAAATGGTTGCATTGTGAGAGTTGCTCCAACTATTGGTCCCATTGTCTTTAAACTGACAAAAGAGCAAAAATGTAAATGAATAGTTCACACAAACGCATCTATCTGAAGGTGAGTTAGTGAAATCTGTACCAAAGTGGGGATCCTTAGTCCCAAATGGGAGGAAGAAAGAAGCGCTTCCTGTCATGTTTGATCCAGCAAAGTGTAATTTCTCTGTACAATGCTGTCCTTATGCAGCATAATACCTGTCAGGGAGCCGAGCAGTTGCACTCTTATTCCTGTGCAACAATGACTTCCCTTTTTCAGACCACTCCTCCCCCTCCTCACTCTGTTTCCTGACACAGGCTCAGCATCCAGACCTTTTTCAGTTTTTCACCCTCAACATATTTGATAAAACCTTGTTGCTTTGTCTTGATTTATTTCTGCAGGTCAGCATCATTTGCAGCATCATAGATCCAGACATGATGCTGTCACCAGGACAAACAGAGCCACCTTAAAAGATAAAAATAAACCTTTGCGATGCATCCCAACCCCCTTATTGATTGATTGCATGTACCGGGAAGTCACACAGGAAAGCTTACTGGCACAGTCACACACACACGCACACACAAATATAGTCAGCAATAACACGTATCAGCTTGATTCATCAGACCGATATGTCAGTAAGCCGACCTGCATCCACTACAAGTTGACTCACATTCCCTGTTTTAGGTCTTATGTTGTTTCTGTGTAAACTCCAGAGTTTAAATCCTGTCCTTCAGGCTAAAGGCTTTCAGCTCTGCATTGTTTAGACTTTTAGAACAGACTGCACAAGGCAGGGCTGGCTGACGAACATGTTCTTTCATGAGTGAAGCAGACTTGGAGATTTTCTCCTTCTATAAGGAAAGTTTTAATTAGTTGTTCCCAACAAATCTGAGGACCTACTGGAAAACATGGCAGTGGCAGGAAAAGGCCTCTGTCAACAACAGCTAATTAAAAGCTTCCTGATGTACTTATCATAAAAAATTACAGGAGATATTTTATAATAATCTGAAGCGCCTGATATCCAGTAATGCCCATAAACACCATCCCTCTGATATAGATTTCACAGATTATACTCAGAACATTAAACGTATTTTTCTCAGAGAGAAAAGAATCGACTCATTGGACTACGCAGGCTTCAAAGTCTGACCTAAATTTGAATATTTTCTCCGTCTGGGAAAATCCTCCTGTCCAGCTTCCCAACTTGGCCTAATTCAGTTTGGTCACATGACAAGATGTTTGGTGATGAGCATAGCTTGGTATGAGATTGTCATGGTGGGTTTATTGAAAATAGCAACGTTTCACATTATTATTATTATTATTATTATTATTATTATTATTATTATTATTATTATTATATTAATTACAGTTACAATCTGTATTTTTAAAAATATGCTAGTCATATGTATAAATATAAAATACTCAGTTAATGTAATGAGCAAATTGCACAGAAAGTCATTGTTGGACTGGAGAAAATGTAAGAACCATTTGGTTTTGTTAGTGAATATCTTTGAAACTCTTGCCATATGCCAACCCATTTGAACATGCAGTTGAAATTAATAGTTTAAACAAAGCCTTTAAAGTCAATGTTTAATTAGTTACAAGAAACTTCAAAATATTTCAGCCTGCCAGATTTCTTAGGTGCTAATAGTGCCCTGCAGAGAAAAACAAATAAAAACAGCACAAGACAGCTGAGGCCAACATTGATGCTGGAAATGCTCACATTCCTAGATTTGCACAAACATCTGCAGTTTAATGTGTAACTAAAAAACAACAAATTAACTAGATGCATGCCAGGAATCTCACCGCTTCTCTTGAAAAACCGCCCTTGAAGTTTTCCCAGGCACAAAACAGTTATGTCACGTGATCTTCCGTAAACTCGCTAACATCTCACGTGATCTATGGATCTTGCTAGACCCTCTTCAGCCGGGAGATCAGTCTGAGTAAATTGAATCACGTTATCTCAACTGGAATGCATTTTATTAATGCTAGGCTGTTGAATTTTATGTTTATTTGGCATGATTTTATCACGTTTGCCTTTGAAACATAAAATTATTTTGTCAAAACATGTTATTTTTTTATAAATGCAATGACCGCCTCCATTACATTTTTTGACACAGGTATGGAACAAGCAGAAAATGGTGCAAATGGTAATGAAACGCTGCTTGCCAGCTAGTCATCACTTCATGTGATATTAGCACATGTTAGCCACTGACTTGAGTACATCAGACGTGACCAAACTTGGCAACATTGTGCATATATTTATGCACAAGAGAAAATTTAGTTTTCTCATAACTGCCGCTGGAGTTTTTCCAGGCATGCAAAATGATGCAAAATGATGGCAAATCGTGTGATTTGCCATCATCTTGCATGATCTCCCATTGCTGGTCGTCTTCAGCACAAGATCAGTCGGACTATAATGAATCATGTTATCGCAACATGATTAAATTTCATAAATGTTAAGTTGTTGAATTTCTCATTTGTCTAACATAATTTTATGACATTTTCGTTTGAAACATGAAATTATTGTGTTAAAGTACATAATATTCATTTGTTAATGTAATAACCCCTGAAGTTCTTTTGTTTTTGGAAAGAAAGAGACCAAATTGTTTCTCCTTTGACCAGACAGACGAAATGTGGTCTGAGCTTGCGGATACAGGAAGATGGGAGGAAACAAGATCACACAGCTGTGAATGTTCTCACTGTGTTAGGTCAAAGGTGAAAGCCTTGAAGTGGATGGAGGGGCACCTCAAGTCAGTCGTTTAGGTTCCAGGTCTGTGGGAATTATGAGCCCACGAGGCAAAGAGATGAATATGAATGTGGCTTTGTGAAGGCATTTGTTGGTTTCATACCATGCCTTCATCACTTCCCTTTATGCTTCAGAAAATCCTTGAATGAGTCCTCAACACCCGCCTCAAAAATTGACAGTTCTAAAAACAGCCAAGATATCCTGAAAATATCCTCTGGAGAAAACGCTGAGCGCAACTTCCTTCTTCACCAGATGGAAGCAGAAATGGAGTGGCAGCAGATTTGAGCAGTTCCTGGATTTTTCTTGTTTTGTCTTTAATAAACGATCATAAGCCATTTCACCCGTTAGCCGTACACTTTAGCTTTTGTTTTCAACTGAGAATCAACTTCTACGAGTTTCAGTGTCAGTTCCTGCGGGTCTAAGAGCAATTGCTGAAGTTCAGTGTATGTGAAGTTCAGAATTCCTTGTGCTATAGTTCACCGTGCTTCTTATGGTTCACTTTCTAGTTTTGTAGCAGTCTGCTTGGCGTTCACACACGCTTTCAAACCGCACCAGAGTTGACTGCAACCAAACCTGAGGTTTGTAGCACCAGAGTTCCCATATTTTATCTGGATCAGAGTTTGATTGATTCACTCCTTGTCAAATAAACCGAACTTTCCAGGTTAACCAACCAGAGTTGATTAATAATAAACTTTAATAATGCTACAGCCTTAAAGTCAAACTACCACAGGCATTCATCTGGACACAGTCACACAGCGGAAGTGATTCTGCTGTGGATTAACATCAGACATAAGATTTCCTCTTATAAATAGTCGTCCACCCCCTGCACTAACAGGACCAGCAGTGAATCTGCTGCTGGAACTCAATCAGCTGCAGTTGCTCTTCAGTAGCTTCTGACAGTCACTGAAACCAACCGGCTCCTAATTAAATGAATACCATCTGGCTTTAACATACAGCTTTGTTGAGCTTTTCTGATCTTATATGGATTGTTCTCTAAGAAGTGAAATGCCACTTTGGAAGAAACAGATAAAGGGCGTTGTTTGTCCCACACTAACTATAGACTAGCCTCGTCTCCACTGTAGGGTTAGTTGTGCTTTAACTTCATTGTTTGTCACTGAATGGCGCAAACAGTTTCATAAGAAGAATGGATGGTATCTTGTTTCTCTCTAAAGTCTTTATTATTATGTAAGAAACTACCTTGGTTCTTTTAATGGTAAATGGACTTAATTTATACAGCTCTTTTCCTATCAATTTGACCACTCAAAGCACTTTACACTAGACTCACATTAACCCATTCACACACACGAACACTCCACACACGAACACTCCACACACAACACTCACACACACGAACACTCACACACACGAACACTCGCACACACGAACACACACACACACAAAACACACACGAACACTCACACACGAACACTCACACACACGAACACTCACACACACACTCACACTCACACACACGAACACGAACACACACTCACACACACCAATTTGGGATTAAGTGCCTTGCCCAGGAGGACATTGATCTAACAATGATCGTTATTCATCCCCACCTTAAGCATTAACAGTGTCATTCATAGAGATACCACTTTTAATGACGAGTTTTCTTTTAATAGATTATAACACATTTGTACCACATAATATTTTGAAGCACGGACTTAAAGTCATTCTAACTGGTGAAGGGCCCACGGTGACGTGACTGTATACAGTCATAACATCAATAACCTAAACAAAACCTGCAATAAGCTGGGAAAGAAGAGGGAAAACCTTCAGTGTGTGTCAAGATGAATGGAGCTGAAACCAGCCCACCACGTCCCTCCATCTTCTCCGCTCACAAGTCTTCAGAGAGTGTCAAGTACAGGTCAATGTGCTCCCGGCAGCCCAATCAAAACCTGATGAATACAAGAGCAGAGAGCGAGAAACGTAGGATACCTAGAACGAGGGCAGAATGAATATTATAACCTTCTTTTGCTTTAATGCAACCTCATCTTTGCTGTATGTGGTCAGTAATCTGTTGAGTGAACTCGATACCATGCCATTTCAAAGCTGCTGACCAAGGAAGCTTCAGCATTAGTTTGGCTTATTTACTGCAGGTCAATCCTTCTAGAAATAAGATCCATACTGACTTCATGCCCATCACTGAAGCTTTGTGCAGCTGGAGCAAAGGATATTTTTTCTCCTTTGCTCCAGCAAAAGGAACAAAGGACAATGTTAAACAAGTTATTAGCATTGTTGAAGTTGCTAATAACTTCAACAATGGTTAAAGTTATTCTCCATGTTTGATTAACCTGCTCCAGTTCCTCTGCTTTTAGATGTTCAGGTTATGATTAAGGAGATATAAATTCAGTGAAACACCTTATTGCTCATACTTCACCTGTTAAGCCTCAGCTTTCTTTTCAGACTTTAACCTCTTTGAATTGTTACAGTTAAACTCTTCACAAACAGCATTATGAGAGGACCAGGACACAATCCTCAAAACTGGGGAATTGCCTTCACTGACAGGATTTCTACACTGTTGCTATCTCAGCCTTGGACTTGGACTGTTCCATTTGAATGGAAAGTCAGAACTCTGATCTAGTGATGAAATCATCCTTTTGTTTGTTTAGTATTGTGCTCTGTCACCAAGCTAACGACTATTAGCAATAGAAGCTAACATAGTTTTGTGTGCTTTTTAAAGCCCATACAACAGGTCTCATTAACTTGATCATCAGACAAGCAATTGATTTATTTAACTCTTTATATCTTCCTCCTGCACAACCAGCATGCATGTTGGATCTAGAGAATTCACATAAAACATACTACATATTCCTTGGTAATTGGAACTAATGTCAAACTATTGTCTTACTATGTGTTTAAAAACAGAAATGCATGCATCAATCATATACATGTGACCAATTTAAGATTTCAGTTTCTGGGACTTGTTTATGCCTAATTTCAGATAATTTCCATTTCTCTTTTAACTGTTTCACTTTGTTCAAAATGTTTACTTTAAGACTTCATTCCATAAGTGGTGATGTCACACCGTGTGAGAGAGACGTAGAGCACTCTCTGTGGAACTGACTTTTGCTCGTTTGAAATAAAGAGAATGTACTGGAGTTCACGTTTGAAATCATCTTTAGCATTTTAAATTAGCGATTAGTGACTTATTGAGTCGCTCTAAACATCAGGAGCCACTACAGTTTCACAACAAACATGGGTACTTTTAAGTGTCTTCTACCACTGCTAACTGCATTTCAGTGATCTGGACGTAGCAAAGCAAAAGTCTTACTCAGGAATATCTTCCACTCTGACAAGGTTGTAGACATGGTGGATAAAAAAAGCCTGGTTCTGGTCACACATTCATGTTTTCATGGAGCTTTGCTCAATACTTTCTAGCCTGGGTCTTTGATAGCACAAATGAAACTGAATTTTACTGAGCACCAGACGCTAATGGCTGGAGAATGGTGAACAGCAAAGAGCCTTATTGAGTCAAAAAGTGACCTACTGTATTTTTTCCTCTCTTGTTCAGCCAGTTTTCTAAATATGTTCAAGTCTCCGGTGTTTCAGCAGTCAGTCTTTGCACAGCTGTTGGAGGCTGAATAGGAGTCAACATGCCTCTGGTGATCGGCGCTCAGTATTTATTGCCCTGACCCCAGTGAGTAGAGGGTCAGCGTAGTTGGTGGAAGTGGGGGCTGGAGGGCAGGAAGACAATTTGATTGAACTGTCAGCGGGGACAGCATGCTGAGTGATCAGGTGACAGGAGAGGAAGGACTGAGCAGCTGGAAAACATGGCTGACTATCAGCGCATCTTCTTCAAAGCTCTTTATTCGTTTTCTCAGCTTGCAGAGAAAACAAACAGAAAACACATGAATTCATTGAAGGAGCTTCAAAACCAACTCCAATAAAACAACACCTGTGTTTGATGAATACATTGGCAGATATTGATTAAACTTAATTAAATTTCTGATATTTGGTTGTCAGTTTTTTTAAGTCAGAGATTCTAGATGAACGTTTTGCTCCTGATTGCACTTTTTCTTTGCATCACCACAGATATAACTCCATCAAGTTTTCTATTTTTTTCCATCAGTTTTTGTATTAAAGTTTACAGTTAAATAACTATAACAATCAGAAATCGTTTGCATGTTCTCCCTGTGCGTGCGTGGGTTCTCTCTGGGTACTCCGGGTTCCTTCCACAGTCCAAAAACATGACTGTCAGGTTAATTGGTTTTTTGAAATTCTCCTTAGGTGTGAGTGTGTGTGTGTGCATGCTTGTTTGTTCTGTCTCTGTGTTGCCCTGCGACAGACTGGCGACCTGTCCAGGGTGACCCCGCCTCTTGCCCAGAACGTTAGCTGGAGAGGCACCAGCAACTCCCGACCCCACTAAGGTCAAGAGTGTTGATTGGGTGGATGGATGGATGGGTGGATCACTCCAGTCCTTCCTGATTCAGTAGGTTGGGTTTAAATACTTGGCCACACGACATATAATTACAAAAAATTTTATATTCACTGCAGAACTAACTCTGAGAATCAGAATCTGGTTTATTTAGTGCTTTTTGTTTAGTTACAGGTTCTATAATTTCTGTGTCCTGTGTATATTTAATTTGTAGCCAATTCCCATCAGTCCCATGTTCAGCTTTTGCTAGTAATCACTCCGTGTAAAAGCTCCCCTGGTTTCTCATCCATTGTCAGAGCCTCCTGATTCATTGTGTTTCTTTCCAACACATCTTCAGCTACTATCAGTTTATTCAACTTTTTCTAAATATATCCCTTCAACAATATTTTTCCTTCATCCTGCTTGTTTGATTCCTATCTAGGTGCCACATTCATAATCCATCCAAAACGAGACTGAAATCATTTTTACATATCAGTGTCCAGAAGTTCAAGTTGAAGCTGAGTTCTTTAGGAGAACTTCACAACCAATGAGCTTGAGACGTCATGAAGACGTTTCCATGACTACAATCTTTTAGCATCAGTTAAGCCTGCTAACCGTGTTTGTTTATTTCCAGGAAGATTAAGATTGGAGTCAATTTTTAGGATTATAGGAGACTAAAATTGCAGATGTACAAAGTGACGCTTAAAACTAAGTAAACAGTGGTCAGGTACAAAATTAGCTTTTATATGGAGCATTTTTTTGACTTTGCAATATTGATTTCTGGGTTTTTTGTTTTGGTTTTACACTATTTTATTGTTTAAATTACCCTTTAGAACTTTAACAACAAAAATTATATCACGTTCAAGTAGAAAAGAGGGCAGTATATTTAGCCACCTATTTTACGACTTGCGATTTTTCTAAATATAAAGTTTATGCTTATTTTCACTACTAGTATAAAGAAGCATTAGTTCCATTCAAATCACTTTCTCAAGAGTCATCAGCTGTAATTGCCACAAATCATGTGGGGAAACCACCAAGGTTGGTTTATTGACAGCTCCTCTTAATTCTTATAATATCCTGCAGTCGCTGCCAGTATCTCTGAACTCTTATCTGCAGCCAAGTGTCGAGAGAAAAAAGAAATCTAATAAAATCATTGCGGTGGATCCTGCATGCTTATTGCAGTAAGTGCAATCAATAAATCCTCCCTGTACGTCCAACACCTCCCGCTCACTGCATCTTAATAAAGCTGAGTGCTCTCTGTAATGAAGATTGCTTGTGAACTTGATTACTCTTTCTGCTGCCGCTGAAATAAACACAGAGTTCTTGGTGATTGTATGAGATTTTCAATGTGTGGATATGGTCCAAAGTGTGTGCATTTGTGTGTGTGTGTGGTTTGTGTGTGTGTGTGTGCGTGACCATTTATCTCATCTTTAAACAGGTACAGTATCTTTCATGAGAAATGGAGTCACAGGATTGTTGACAAACTGTGTTATTTGCATGAAAAAATTCAGTTTGTATTTTCAAGCCAAACTGGTTTATCTTTCATTTTAAGAATCCGCCTGTCGATCTCACGCTCCCTTCTTCCCTCATTCGTAAACAAGATCCTGAGATACTTGAACTCCTCCACTTGGGGCAGGACATTCCCCTCTACCCCGAGAAGCACTCTACCCTTTTCTGGTTCAAGACCATGGCCTTGGACTTGGAGGCACTGATCCTCATCCCGGCTGCTTCACACTCGGCTGCGAACCGCTCCAGCGAGAGCTGCAGATCACGTCCTGACGAAGCCAACAGGATCACATCATCCGCAAAAAGCAGAGATGCAATCCTAAGGCCATCAAATCGGATCCCTTCAACACCTCGACTGCACCTAGAAATTCTGTCCATAAAAGAAATGAACAGAATCGGTGACAAAGGGCAGCCCTGGTGGAGTCCAACCCTCACTGGAAACGAGCCCGACTTACTGCCGGCAATGCGGACCAGACTCTGACACCGGTCATACAGGGACCTGACAGCCAGGATCAAAGGGCCCGGTACCCCATACTCCCAGAGAACCCCCCACAGGGCACCCCGAGGGACACGGTTGGACGCCTTGGGTCAGCTTTTCCAAAGGGAGGATAACCGATATCTGTGTGAGCCACATATTTACAGTGGGGGCAGAAGGTTAAGTCCATTGTCACAAAATACATTTCTTGGCAAGAAATTGAAGAATTGTAAACAAGGATTTAGAATGAGCATCCGGATGGTTAGCAATGGATATCATCCTGCCAGTGATGGAGAGTGGAACCAGAGAAAAAGTTGTTTTGTCTAGAGTTCTTCTTCTCTCTGTCGGCTATCTGCTGATCAAGGCACCAGGACACATGATAAACCACGAGCTTCTCCCTATAATCTTAGCTCTGCTGCTTTCTACCATCATCAGCTGTGGAGTATTTTCAAAAAGATAAAGTTCCTCCTGGCGCAACCAAAGGAACAATCATCATACAAAAATTACAATCTTGGTCATGAGTCGCAGCTTTTAGGTGAAGCACATGATTTGTGAGGCTGAGGTTCCAACGCAGATATATTAGGCTTTGTTAATCCAAGGTCTCAGGTTAAGCTCCAAAGCTTACATTCATAACATTTTTTTCATTATCAGTTTTTTCCCCACCGCTTGCTTTGAAGTGACAGCAGATCTTTGAGCTGCATCTTATTTTTCATTCATATTCTGGGTCACAGAGCTCTGCAGAACCTTTATGGATCATAAAGTGAAGTGGCCACCATAGCGTCTTCAGAATTGTAACAGGAATCTGTTGGTTATCTATATTTCAGTGGTTGGTCACAGATATGACTAACGATAGCAACAGAAATGTAACTACAAAGTTTTTCTAAACAGATGGACAGAATCCAGATGTTCCGATCTAATCTGTGTGTACGTCATTTTGTTTAGCCAAATACATAATAATTACATCTTTCATCTCAGTAAGAGGCACATATCCAGTCAAAAGTAGCAAAATTATACATATCTTTTTAGAATGATAATTTATCCATACTTGTGTTGGTAAAATTCAACAAAAAGGCATCAATCACAATGGAAATGTGGAGCAGACTCCCAAAAGCAATCAGAAATGGACAAAACTCAATTTCCAAAATGGTTAAATATCCTTAAACCACAAGAACATCAACAAAGCAAAGGAACTGACAAATGATCAAATCCACTGGAAGAGGTGATTGAGAGCAGCATCCAGGGTAGAGTCATTAACTTTAAACTCACAAAAGTACATCAGAATAAGATTAGAAAAGGAGTGGAGAGATTGCTTACTGGAACAGAAACAATGAAAAACATACAAGTGTTAATATTAAAGGAAGAAATGGTGGAAAAACCCCAATAGTATGGGTTGGTATGAGATTTTATGATTTTCTAACCTTTTGTTATTCACAGAAATAAATATCAAACATTTCAGCTTCAAAATGTCTGATTTGATCTTCAATCATCATAGAAAAGCAACAATTACTGCTGAAAAACCATGAATAAATAAAATATTGTCATATTAATTATGCCTTTTTATTTCACCAGCCAAATTTATTTGCATGTTGATGGTTTGTGTCATGTGCTTCAGGCTTTGACAGTAAAACACCATTTTCTTTAAGCTTGAGAAACAGTAGACCAAGTGTCTGTTTTTGATTTTGTTGTGTGATATTATATTTCTCAAATGAAGGTAGATAATAATCTCAGTATCATATTTTTTGTTTTGCCACTCTACAGAGCGACATAAATAAACCCTGGTGACATTAGATGAATTAGTCAGACTATCTTTAGCTTGTCAAGCAAAGTTAATACAGCACTAAATGAATAAGTGTCACTCATAGTTAAAATGAATGTTTCTTTTTCTGTGTGACAGTAATGAGATGTGCAGTCGCCAGTAAGAGCTCAACAGTTACTCTGACACTTTACTACCTTATTGAAAGGGCTCCAAACTGAAGGAAATGGGAAGATTTTAAAAGCTTCATGTACTTTGAAGGGAGATCATCCAAAAAGCCTGGAGCACAGTATCATCACCTCAAATGTACATATTTCTTTTATATCTTATATGCTATTTAAGAAAACCATAAACTGCAGTAAAATCTCTTTGGGTCATTTCAGTTCTTTTGAGTATCTTGGAATTCAGGTTAAAGGCTACAAACGAACTTTGACACTAACTTTATACAAAACTCCAACATACGTGGAAAATTTCTTTACTGACTTGAATGATCTATCAATCATATGCATTGATTATGATTGTTTAATAATTGTTGGTGATTTCAACATTCATGTGGACAAACCCCAAGACAGAGGAGCAAAAAAGCTTTTAATATTTTAGAAAACTTTGGTTTAACACAACATGTCAAACAAGCAACACACACTCAAGGACACACACTGGACCTGGTTATCAGTGAGGATGTGAATATTTCCAATGTCTCTGTAACTGATGTCGCCTTGTCGGATCACTTTGCTGTTATCTTTGAAGGTTCTTTATCCTTTAACTCACTTGGACAAACAGCTACTGTCACAAAACGTTCTTTCACAGAAAACACAGCAGAAACATTTCATCCAATCTACTCTTCTTCCTCACCCTTAAGCTGTAATGATGTAGATCAGTTGGTAGATGATTTTCAGTCTAAAGTTTCATATATCATTGATTCCATTGCCCCAATTAAAGTAAATGTTATGACTGGTAGGAAGAAATCTCCATGGAGAAATGCTGCAAGACAACTCTGCTGCAGGGCAGAACCAAAATGGCGTAAAAGTCAACTTCACGTTCAGAATGACATCTATAAAGAAAGACTATGTAACTATCACTCAACACTAAAACATGCAAGGGAGGCTTTCTGTGCAGATGTCATAAACAAAAACATTAACAATGCTGGAGCTTTATTTGCAACAGTCGACAGGCTCACAAACCCTCCTATGACGTTACCACCTGAACTCCAATCTAATGCTGCCTGGAACAAGTTTTCCAGCTTCTTTTCAGAGAAAATCCAAAAAATCAGAGGATTAATCTGCACATCCACTCTACAGCCAGAACCACTGCTGAACCCAAACAAAACTAATACAGGAAAAATGACCCACTTTCAACCACTTAATTATAAAACCCTAGAAGAAATTATAAGTCAATTAAGTTCAAGCTCCTGCTGTCTGGATGTCCTACCCACACATTTCACTCACATCAGGCGTTTTCCCCCAGGCTTTGAAAACAGCAGTTATCAAACCACTGCTAAAAAAGAACAATCTGGATAAATCACTACTGCAGAATTACAGGCCGACCTCTGACCTCTGACCTCCCATTCATCAGTAAAGTTATTGAAAAAACTGTGTAAACAATTAAAATTGTTTCCTCATGATGACCAACTGCTTTGACTCTTTCCAATTTGGTTTTCGTGCTCACCACAGCACGGAGACTGGCCTAGTCAAAGTATTCAATGACATCCATATAAATACGGACTGTGGGAGAACCACGGTGTTGGTTCTGTTGGACCTCAGTGCAGCTTTTGACATATTACTGAATCGACTGGAGAGTTGGGTTGGACTCTCTGTTTCGGTGCTCGACTGGTTTGAATCTTACATAAAGAACAGGGATTTCTTTGTTTCAATTGGAAACTTCTCATCAATGAGGTCAAAGGTCACATGTGGGGTACCCCAAGGTTCAATCCTAGGACCCCTCTTATTCAATATTTATATGCTCCCACTAACTCAGGTTATAACAGGAAATAATATTAGCTACCATAACTATGCAGATGATACTCAGCTCTACATTATGATGTCACCAGGTGACCTTTGACCCCATCCAATCACTGAATAAATGCTTAGAACAGATAAATGTGTGGATGTGCCAAAACTTTCTCCAGCTGAACAAAAACAAAACTGAAGTCATTATTTTTGGACCTAAAGAGGAACGATGTAGAGCTATAGATCTAGAGCTACTGATCTAGAGTCAATGCACAGCTTCAGTTATTACAACTAAAAACTAGAGATCAGCCTGAAGTCTGGGAGTAGTGATGGACTCGGACTTGAACCTCCAGAGCCACATAAAGACAGTAACAAAATCGGCCTTCTATCACCTGAAGAACATCTCCAGGATTAGAGGACTAATGTCTCAGCCAGATCTAGAGAAACTCATTCATGCATTTATCTTTAGTCGCATTGATTATTGCAACAGCGTCTTCACAGGCCTGTCCAACAAATCAATCCTCCAGCTGCAGCTGATCCAGAAGCTGCTGCTCATGTTCTCACTAGAACCAGGAAGATAGAGACATAACACCAGTTTAAAGTCCCTCCACTGGCTCCCTGGAGCTCAAAGAATAGACTTTAAAATACTGTTGTTAGTTTATGAATCACTGAACGGTTTAGCACCACAATACATTAAAGATCTGCTGTTGTTGTATCAACCTGCTAGACTCTCAGGTTCTGGTTCTGGTTCTGCTCTGCATCCCCAGAACCAGAACCAAAAGAGGAGAAGCAGCTTTCAGCATTTATGCACCAAAAATCTGGAACAAACTTCCAGAAAACTGTAAAACAGCTGAAACCCTGACTTCCTTTAAATCTCAACTAAAAACACAGCTGTTGAGAATTGTATTTGAAATGTAATATGGATCAATGTATTGTTTATTCTATGTTCATGACTTTGTGTTTTTGTGTTTATGATGTAAAGCACTTTGAAATGCCTTGTTGCTGAAATGTGCTATACAAATACAATTTGATTGATTGATTGATTGATTGATTGATATATCTGACATTTTAAACAATAACATGTCAGACTTGTAACTCCATGTAAACTTTTCCTGTAGTCTGTGGTGCATTTTTCATAAATAAGACACAAACCTTTGGAGGTTGAACCAATGGGATTAGACAGATCATTGCTTATTGACTCGCAGCACCAGGAGCACCTTGATTCCTATCAAGGCAGCCTAAATGTAAGGACACATCTTTACAGTTAGAGATGAATGTGATGGATGATTGTTGCCCTGTGTCCCGACTCAAAAGTGCTCAGTGCAGTGGAAGATCGTCCGTTATGGAACCAGCAGGAAAGTTGTTGATGTCTCCGTCTCAACAGAGCTGTGTCAGTGCTGATGTTAGCAGAGCCTAACATCGTTTTCTCTCTCTTTCATGTGCTGGCTCGTGATCTGCCAACGCCCTGCCAGGTAAGACCACTCCCTTTGCTTTAATCTCCCTCTCTCTCTGTGTTAATGTCCCCAAACCTCATGTCACCTCCTTCTTCCCCCTTTCCTTTTCATACCTGGAAACTCCATCTGATTTGAGGAATTCATCTGCAGCTCGGGTTTATTTGGAAGTAAACATAAGTCATTTGTTGTCTACCTCACTTAGAACATGTGTTTTACCACTAAAACATTTCATTCATTAATTCTGTTCTTTTGATCCAGTTGCTTCATTCCGATGTGCATATCTGAGTTATATACAAGTTACACACTTTGTCGGTCTGAATAAAGTGAAAAAAGTTTTCAAGACTTTCCCCTCATCTGTCTGTCCATCCATGAATAAACTGGATGTATGATCTCAGTTTAACCTCTGAGTTTCCTTCAGGAAAACAGTTGAAATGTTGTTTTAGGACATAATGTTTAATGAAAGCTCTGCGCCTCAGTCCAGATCCCCAACACTTGAACCCCCTGGCCTTTGATTGAGCTAACTGTGGATGAAGAGGCCTGAATGGGCCATCCAAGAACAAAGATTGAGTCTTTGTGCTTTGTCAGGCTCTTGTCCCGGACTGATGGTAACATCACTGAGATCAGCAGCAAAAACAACCAGAGTCTGCCCCGGGATTTGCTGCTATTCTCATAATACTGTTTGTTTTTCATGTGTATTGAAAGAGCTGTTCAGTCAAAACAAAGGCCACTCAGTCTGTCATTAATGTTCCTACTTGACGAACTTGTTCTTTCATGTGTTACCCAGTTGGGCCCTCCCCTTCCTCTTTCTGCAGTTCCAACCAAACCTCTCCTGCTTTCAGCTCAGTCAGATGCAACACAACCCAGTTTAGTTCAGATTGGAAATTCCTCTTTGACTATGCAGCTGGGCAGATTTAGCTTTCTGGTCTGAGCTAAAATCAGTAACTAAACGCCTCATGATGCATTCAGTTTGTCAGCCTGGGGTCGCATCTGACACACCACTAGGTTGAGTAGTTGCAAGTCAGAAAGGTGGTGAGAACCTCGTGTGTCTAACTCCTACCAGGAGGGTTGCCAACAACCTAGTTGAAGGAACTCTCCTGCTGCAAGACATCCCAAAGGTCTTCCTTTGCATTGAGACCTGGTGACTGTTGGAGTAGATCATTGCTTCAAGAAGTCTTTGTGAGATGATTTGAGTTTTGTGGATTAACCTCTAGAAGTTGGCAGCTGGAAGTAGAGTACTGCGCTCATAAAGGAAGAGACAAATTACAGATAAAGGTGTGAGCCCAACATGTTGCCATCAGCAGCATGAACTGGTGATACAACACAGCATGGAATTGCACTTTTATTTCTCGCTGAAATGGAGACTCAGAAAATGCAATACTTTTACAACCTCTAATTTTCAAATTTGAATAACCCTGAGTTTTGGTCGGTTTCATGGTTGGTGTATTTTGGGATTGTACCTCACATTCATTCTTTGGTTGTAACAAGTTGTGATTTAAACTACAGTTCTCTTTTTTACTGTCCAGCCAGCCCACCCACTTCCTCTGAATATTTCTCTTTTTTGGAGCCAAGACATGTCTTGTGTGGAAGACACAAACATGTCTTCCACACAAGACATGTCTTGTGTGGAAGACACAGACATGTCTTCCACACAAGACATGTCTTGTGTGGAAGACACAGACATGTCTTCCACACAAGACATGTTTGTGCCTTGTGTACCTTGTGTAGCTGGTTGTTGGTACCCAGCCCGGTACCAACAACCAGCTCAACCGGGTTGTTGGTACACCGGTACCAACAACTTGGTTGTGTTGAGGCGCTTACCAAGGGCAAGTACACAGATATGCTTCTACACACATTACACTCTCATACTTTCACACAAAGGCCTTTGTATTTGTAACAGATACAGAAACTGAATCATCAACTCACTCCCAGGTAGAGATTTAGGTGACGCAGGACATCGGATGACCACTGGGCGTGTTCTTAAATTATAGTCAACGAATCTTCCCGTTTTTAATGATATTCTGTTTAGACTCGAGGCCCCTGGTTTTCACTTCTAGTCTGTGATGGTAAGCGTCTCTTTTTTTAGCGCTAAAAAAAGAATAAAAAAAGTAAAGTCTTATTGCTTTGTGTTGGCTGATTTGCTGCTCGTGTGCTTGCACGTTTTTGGTCTATCGGTTCAGAATACATGTTTTTCACAACAGTTGTTGCCTGGTAGCAACAACCAAGTTATGTCCAGAGTCACTGTCAGCATCTCAGCTCCACATCCTGATACTTGAACTTCAGCAAGTTTGCTTGCCACATTTGAAATCTGACTTGCAAGCACAAAGAGAAAGCACCTCTACATGTGCAGCAGCAGAAACAGTGGAGTCCTTGTGCTTCTTAATAGGATTTTAATGCCGACTTTTTGAAGCTCTGAAAAGATTTCTGCAGATTAGATCCCTGACCCTCCTTTTGAATTCAAGCAGCTTTTTGGACTAAAAACACCTGAAACCAACAGGAGTAGAACAACATTGAGATGGAGTTTGTGTGGCTTTGATGTTCTGTGGCTCCGTTCAGAGATCTTTTGTGTCCCTCATTGTTCCAACGACTCACTGATTGATTGATGGGGAGTTATGTTGCTATGCTTGATGTGGAGAGCAGAGCTGCTCATCCTGTTTGGTGTGGGATTTCTTCAGGCCATTCATTGGAAGTGGCCTCTACAAAGGCCACATCTTGGTGCTGTGAGGGGACAAAACAGCTGTCAGGAGCGGCCACGCCTCATCATGGTTCCTGTTAGAGTGGGAGGTCATGTTGTCACTCAGTGAGAAACCCACATCTTCTCCTTCATAACAAGTTCTGGGGGAGGAAACATTCAAAGTGACTCCTTGCTCAGGTTTACACCCATCAAATTTAGATTCTTTCTCTTTGGGACGTGGCACCCGTTTTAGCTACTGGAACCATCAGGTGGAAACGAGGGAGGTCTAGGGGAAGACTTGACAAGACTTCCTCAACCACAAACCCTAACTATTGTAACTTCCTTTATAGCCTCTGTCATTCTAGTAAAGAAATAAATGTCTTCTTTCTTAAGTATCTAGCCTCAGCTTGATCTTTGTACAGTACAAAGTTTGTAGCTAAATGGTTGATGCTAAATAAATCTCACTTTATTCCGTTTCCCTTGTTGAATCTTCGGTTGGTTTTACAGTTGGAGCTGATGACAGTTGTAGTTAGAATGGAAAAACAAACAATGGACAATGTTCACACACAAAGATTTTATTAATGCTTTAAATATGATCCAGCAGTATTTAACATCTCTTTGTATTTATAAACATTCTCTCATTGTACGTTATCAAACCTTTCAAATTTACTATCTGCAGAATATAAGAGACACCATAATATTCTGTCCAGACATGTGGAGATTTACTAAACTGTCGTTGGTCGGAATCCCACACACACGCCTCTCTGGGAACCCACTTATTTTCTGATGTGTGTGTGGGTCTCTGTATGAGGCTGCATATGCAACTTGAGCCCTTCCGTGTGACGGCTCTGGTCCTGTTCTGCCCAGTCTCCCATAATGATTGGTCCTCCTGAGACGCACACACGCACACAGTGGTTCTTAACTTTTTCAAGGTACCGTATCCACCAGTTTCATATGCGCATTCACTGAACCCTTCTTTAATGATGAAGAAGATATGATTTTTTTCCAAAATTCAAGACATAGGTATATGCTTTTTTTTTACTGGTGCACATGATGAGCCATGCATGAGCATCAAAGAACAAAACCAACACAGTGCATGAACTCACAACAAATTATGGTATTACTTTATTCTGGACCCCAAAAAATATTTCAGCACCATAAAAGCATTTCGGCCCCCAAAAATATTTTTTTTGCTATTTTACTAATTAAAAATAAATTTGGATTTAAAAAAAAAATAATTTAAATTTTTTTTTAATAACTTAATTTTTAATTTTCTTTTTTACTTTGTTTTTTGTCGTTTTGGATCCACAAATTATTTTTTACTTTTCCCCATCTCCAGGCAGCTACAAGTGTTCCCTTAGTTTTGCCGGTGCGAGACTAGAGTTGTTCAACTTGGCATTGCATATTATGAAGCCCAGGCGCAAATTCAAACTGGAAGACTCTCAAGCCCCCATCCAATCGGCTTGTCTCGCTCATCGTCATCGACCCATCAACACTGGACCAAGCCACGTTACGACCAATCACTGACCAATCCCCAGTTGATAACTACCTCCATTCATGGTGTCTTCCGCTTTCCAGCGGCGCTCAATCCACCTTAACCCACCTTCACTCTCCAGGCACACATCATCCACCAACCTCCATCACCAGTGTCAGGCCCCGGGGGATGAGATTCCTAACCTACATCAGGAATGCTTATAGCAATTCACAGCTTGATGTCCTCTGCCGGGGCGCGAGCGCCAAAGAACTTTTATTCATGTATGCAGATGGGACGCCGACTCCCATCCCGTTCCATGATACATGTCAATCCATGTTGTACGTATTCGTCCAACCACTTTCTTTTTTTGCTCGACAATTTTAATATGGATTAAAATATTGAGAACCCTAAACCCCAAAACATACAACTATGACTGCCGTTGAATACTGCGTGCACTAAATTCCCCGCAGCACTGATTGGCCAAGCATTGTCACGTGATCCGGCTCTGCCAAGCAGGACGTGTCATCACGACTTTACAGTGTGTCTTTACCTCCACGGCAGAGGCTCCGCCGAACCCCTGAGACCGACTCATTGAATCCCTGGGGTTCGAGCGAACCCAGGTTAAGAACCACTGCTTTAGCAGCTTTGAAGGATTCCTTTGCAGTCCATCATTTAGCTGTGAACCGAGGAGGGGGCTCTGGGAAAATGCCATAGAAACTCCTTGCCGGAAGTCGCTCATGCTGGGAGTATGTTTGTCAGAAGTGTGTGTGTGTGTGTGTGTGTGTGTGTGTGTGTGTGTTGGAGTTACATGAGAAAGGAGAATGTTTGTTCACCTTTGGTTCACCTTTGTTTAAATGTTAAGCAGGAATGATGTGGCTCTTGAGAGGCAGACGCCTATAGAGAAAAGGTGAAACAGGTTGGTACAAGTATCAAGCTGATCTTGTATCAGCCTGCACCTGCATACCTCTCTCTTTCTCATCTCTTTGCTTTAAGCATAAATCTGTAAATACTACACTTGATGAGAAACAGAAAAGTTAGGCATCCAGAAGGAGAGGTCTGATCAGGACATCATTTGGAGGTCAGGAGTTTATGTGTGAGTCGGTTTGCCACATTGTCAGAGGGCATAGATGACATACCGAGTTGAGTACTACTTTTCAGGCAATTGCAGTAGCATCCAACAGTCAGTGAAAACTGTGATTGAAGATTACCAGTCACACATGAGCTGCAATTTCATAATAAATCTGTTCAAAACTTTGTCAGTACTCCACCAATGTCAAAAAACAAGTTTTCTTCTTTGTGTTTACACCAGTGTCAACATCTGGTTGGTGATCATGAGACTTATGTAATGTTTTTCAAAGTAAACTAATTTCAATGCAGATAAAAAAAACCACTTCATCCTAGCGCCAAAACTTTTTATTGAAAAACTAGGCTTTTTAAAAATGCCTTTTTTCCCCTGAGCAAATTTATTTTCAAAATGTTAAATTATATGTCCAATGGAAATGCAGATGTATACGCGTGGTTGAACTACTTCATATATTTTAAGGTCGACTAGAACATAATAAAAGTCGAGTTGACATCGACGAGTCGCGGTGACGTCATTAGTGAAAAAAGCTTCACAACTACTTAGAGCAGTGGTGCCTAAAGTCGGTCCTCGAGGGCCCGCATCCTATTTGTTTAGTTCTCTTCCTGGTTTAACGCTCCTGGATCAAATGATGGCTCATTAGAAAGCCAAAGAAGAACATTGACATGCTGAAAAGGTTGCTATTACCAGCAGGGAAAGAACTAAAACTTACAGAATTCTGGTGTTCGGTTTATCTGTCCTAGCCGTAAAGCCGTCCTATCTTGTGTCATGTGCACATTGATGCTACCTGACATACTGCTTGCTCAGCAGATTTCTTATAAGTATATCCTACCTGTGGAAGTTTTGTTTCATGTGTTTTATTTCATGGCAGATTATGGTAGGCTTTATTTAATTTATTTTAAGCCTGGCTTTCATTAAGCTGCTGTATTGCTTCATATTTTTAGTTTACATGACAGGCAGCTTGTAAATATATTTATAAATGGTTTTAGTTTGTCGTCTGCAATGTCGTTACTGTAAACAAGTCATTGTTTTGTGGTTAATCAGGACAAAATATGTTGTTTTGTGAGCTATTTTGTCCCTATATTTTAAAATATTTTAGTTTAGTAAGACTAGGCCTGTCACGATAACAGATTTTGCTAGGCGATAAATTGTCTCAAAAATTATTGCGATAAACGATAATATTGTTTGAAGACCTTTTTACATTGATTTAATGGAAATCATGTAATAATACATGCGATTTCCTGCCAAAGATAGATACACTTTACTTTCAAAAGACACTTAACACTGGGACTGATACACAAAATAAATAAAACAACCAAAACCAAAAATAAAATAGATTCTTAGTCTCCATTAACAATAAATGTACTTGAATAAAAACTAAACAACATAAAGCCAAAGTGGAAATAAATACTGCATTCAACCAAAAGAGTGCAGATTATGAAGTCTGTATTGTATATTGGCCTTCAGTAATCATTAGATTTAAATAGAGAGACATCCGACTGCCTGATGCAATAGTTCAAACTACAGGATTTTTTACCCCGAACAACAATCTTAGAACGTTCTTCATTCTGAGATCGTCACTAGTGTTGTGTGTTAGGGTAGATCGTTGTGCTGCTCCGATCTAAATCAAGGATTTATCCAGACTGGGAGAGTGACGCAGCCTGTTGAATGTGACCGGTAGCCAATCAGAAAGCGCGGATTCCCCTCCTGCTTTCTGAGGGGAAACACGGAGGGAATCCCGAACAGCTGACACGGTGCAACCCGAAGTCCAGCAGACATCGGAAACAACATGAATGTTTATTCAACAGTTCATGCAAAGAAAATATAAATAACTAGGGGAGGAGTTGGAGCGAAATTTCTACCAGAAAACCCGGCAACTTTTCAGCTGTTCTTCGTTAACGTGACATAAATAGTTATAATGATTTTCATTCAGTCAGACTGACACTAGCTACATGCATTGCAGGTAGATTGTAGTAAGGAACTGATTAATGCCTGGTTTCAAAATTAGTGAACTGGACTTATTATTTTGTGTCCATTGTTGGACACAACACGGTTTCGATGGAACCGTTATACCGAGGATTTCTGTCGGCTAATGTGTCTCTCAGGTTTTGATAATGGACCGACAATCCGCGACATAAGATGGTGCAGCGCGCTGGGCATTACACTAAGGAAATAAGGAAGGGAGGGTTAATGGAGAGCACCGGAGTTTAGCCTTTTTTCATTCAGTGTCATCAACAGTAAGAGAAAAAGGCAGGAAGAAACGATATAGCCGATAATTAAATAGAGGTCGATAGTTTTAATTTTTATCGTTCGATTAATTGACTTATCGTTTATCGCGACAAGTCTAAGTAAAACTCTTTATTATTAAACATTGCTAAATAGATTATTGTAGCGATACTAAGTGAGATTGAAGCTGTGTAATAGCAGTGTGATATTATGAATCATATCCTATCATTTCAGGTGCACAGTGACGTGGACATGTTGTGGCTGGGTTGCATTTAATCAAGAGTAACACGGTGTCTGTATTTGTCTTTAATTTAATTAACATAAAATCCTGTTTCCCCTGTCTGATATTGTTTTATTCTTACAATTCCTCTGTATTTAAAATATTTTTAACGGGTAGGATACTCTAGTAAAAGGATTAGTGCATACATCTATAGCTTTTCATTTCAAATGGGTAGAATATTCAGATGAAGGAAGTGATCTTCTTGTGGTTTCGTCATGTATATAAATTGTTCCAATGCTATGCTAAGCGTAACTCCTAAGCTTCCACTTCAGTCCCATCACTCAAATAATGTTATCCAACATTAACACAACCCGCTGTAGCTTTAGGTTTGTAAACATGACGATAGACTTAGCAATCTATCTGTGCTACAGTTGGAAAATCTGACGAGGTAGCACTGATAGTCAGAACATCAGCCCTCCAGGACCGACTTTGGGCACCACTGATTTAGAGGCTTCATCAGAAATATTCATGTGAAATATTGATAACTCCCCCCATTCTGGAACCGATGCCGACTAAAGGGAAAACTTGTTCTACACCTCCAAACAGAACAAAAAGGACTGCTAAAGTTTTTCACCCCATGCACTGGCTGCCATGAACCAGGTTGGTGTTCATTGGTCTGATCATTGTCAGAGGTTGATGGTAATGTTGGGTTTGTGGTGCAATTCTGAAGAACAAGGATGAATCCAAAAACGTTGCATCAATGGGTTTTTTGCTGGCATCATATGTTAGTAATGTATTGAAAACCCAAGTGTACATATGCTAACTGGTTGCACTGGATGCACTGCCACTACATCCACTATAGTCTAAACTTGTGTATCAGATCCTCAAGCACATTTCCAGAGCAAGTCTGACAAACAGGTGAACAAGTTAAGTGTTCAAACCAGTCAGCTCTGCAGAGCGCATCCCTTCAGGTCAATGTGAGATGATTTAGATCAGCTGCCAGCAGTGAGTAGAAGTGATGGCATGACACTGAAACAGCTTTTCAATATGTTTGCATTGGAAAATATCTCTCCTACTTTTTTTCTCATCCATCTCATCTTGTCATCATGAGTATGCGCAAAGGAAGCACTGAAATGTTTCACACTTACTGGCAGTGAATTATAAATAGATAAAAATTGTTGTTGCAGGTTTGGTTTTTTCTGGCCTTCAGAAGAAAATTGCATGTTGGAAACCCAGACAACATGGAGTATAGATGTAGCTAAAAGCAAGACTAGAAAGACAGGCCTTCAGAACCCTGACACTCCATCAGGGTGCAGGAAACCATCCAATGTGACTACAAGTCACCTCTGGTACTAATCTGGAGTATTCAGATGTTCCTCACTAACATTCTGTACTTTCATGTCCAACTATCTGATGAGAGCAAGATAAAGTCTTCAAGCAAACCTCACACATTCATGTATGGCAATGCTTTCTCAATCTCTTGTGTGTGATGAGCTTGGACTGGAACCCAGCACTGAGCTGAAGGATCTTAAAGGTCCATTACAGAAACTGTTGGTCGACTTGTTGGAAGAGACTCGACACAAGCAACAACCCTGCTGCTGTTAGACCATCAGTGGGCCCAACTCTGTTATCTGCATGATGTGATGATCACTGTGACATTCTGAAAATTCAGGACTTTTCAGAACATGTTTTTTAAATTTCCACAAACCCACATGCTTCTTTCAATAGATTTCTCTTGTGTATGCCTTAAATGTGTGTTTGTGTCTAACTGCCATTCACACAGAATGGGTTTCTAATGTTGCTTTAATAGCCTAATACTGAGGGGGCAATAATCATTTGCCTAATGGGTGTAGCTTACCAATTAATCGTTGGAACATGAATGTTAATTTAAAACTTTTGATTGTTTGTGCTGTTCATTTACTGGCATAAATTTTTCTTAGCTAGCAGTAATGTTATGTTCACAACATCACAAGCAAAATCAAGAAAAACCTCTGGATTAAAATGATCCTTCTGACTGTTTTTCTATGTAATATGTAATGATAACTTTAGAGGAGGGGAAAGGAGAGAAAAGCTTTTCGGGTATGGCAGTTAATGAAAGTACCAGTTTCCTGAGCATTTGTTGTCTCTGTGGTGTGTTTCTGTCGTTCTTCAGTCGCAGCAGCGTGCTCATCGTTCAGCATCATGCTTAAGCGCTGCACTACTTATGTCTCCAATAATCAATTTCAGAAGCTTAGCTGTTGCTAGAAAATGTGCCGATTCCAGGCCATCCTGAAAACATCCCTCATAAGTCTTTTAGAAACGTGAGTTTGACAAATAATTTTTTCTAATTATGATAAAACCTCATACAAGAAGAAAGTGAGTGATCACTGCATAACAGTAGCCAGGAGATGTTTGTCATTGATTTGGTCTGTTTATGTTGTCAGTAGGTTCTGTCTGCACACTGCTGCCTTTTTCACTTTAGAATTAGTGAAAAATGCAAACCTTTTACTCCAGTTTGTTGAGCTGGTAAATAGGAATAAATGCCATAAAACAATCTGGTCTCCTCTTCAGAGAGTTTATTAGTTGAACTATCTTTGAATCTCTTGTATTCAGAGGCATCATGGGTCATTACCATATTTTATCATAAGACATGTAAAAAGGACCTGCCAACTGCAATGTACAAAGAATGGTGGAGAAATGCATGAGCAATTTATAACAACACATTTTTTACTTTCCAGTTTTTCAAAGTTTCTAGTTGCATACGATGGAAAAGAAAAGGTACAAAAACTGGAAAAAAAACAACAAAAAACATAATGCTTGTAAAACTTCCTCAGGTAGTTATCTTTCTGCAACAGTTCCATGTTTCCCCTCTGTGCTGATCATGAGCTCCAGGGTTCTTGTGTTTGGTGGTTTGAATCAAGAGAGCCACTGAGGCCCTGGTTCTTCTGAGCCCACATTTGGTGATGGATTTTTCTGCAGCAACAACATAATCCTGAATAATATACATCGCCCCCTAGGGGTACACTGAGAAATAAAAAAAGAAGACAATTCCAGCACTTTCCATTTTGATGACATGTAGCAAAATTTTACACTGCGTTTTCTTTTACTTTTTCTTTTCTTTGGATCATCAATAATGTAATCTGAGTGACAACACTTTCCATAAGAGTGTTGGTGCAACATTTTGGAAGAAGCCATTAACTGTTTAAAAACTGTCAAAACACATTTATGTTACAGCACACAAAAATACATTTACAGGCTTCAGAATGGAGCTGCTTTATACCCTGCTAACCCTTCTGTCAGGCGTACCTTTGAAATCTGACTCATTTCAAACAGTTTTAGTGCTTACATCAGTTCCACCAAAAATATTAAAGCTTCCAAAAATCATCTTTCTCTTTACTCTGGTTTGACAAGCATCTTTTTTCAGGTGCTTATTGTAATTAGGCTTTTACTGTAAGAATCAGCTAAGGCTCAAATTGCAGTCTGAAGTAATTCTGTGACTTTCAGAAGTAATCAAAACCTGTTGCTCATCAATTTATTGCAGACCAACACAGAGAAGACCATAATTATGAAGAGAACTTTTCAGGTTTACATGTCTATGAGAAAGTTAGAATAACATTTAGTCTTTAGAAACCTGGGTTTCTCTCTCTGTAATCACGGTGAGAAGGACTTCAAATAAGTATGACGGAAACACGTTACTCTAATCCAGTAAGATGATTAGTATTTTCACATCAGTAATCAGAATAAAGTTCATTATTCAAGTCACTGTTTGTTGTTATTTTTGTAAATTTCCTTCCTAAAAAGATAGATTAGTTTTGTCGTTGAATTGCGGTGAGTGGAATCATCTATATGCATCAGCTGATCTCATTATAGGAGCCACTGCTCAGAGACACTTTGGGAAAAACTACATAAAGGGTTAATTGAGAAGCCATTTTGGGATGACTTCCTGGAGGCAGAGCTTCAGAAAGAACATAAGTTTCTTAAAGAAACAGAGGGTCAATTTAAAGCCTTTAAATTAAAGTCAAATTTTTTTTATTCATATTTAATATATTATCCATTTATCCGTACTTATCCATAGTATTTCTGTAACAACTGAAGGTAAGATAGTTATTTGCTGGGAAATGTATAATACTGTCCCATTAAGTTCATCTATGAATGTCAGAACATGGCTTGTCAATGTTAAAACGTTCATCCAACTAAGAATTTTGGTAATCATTTTTTTGTTGGGGCAGCAAGGCAGTGTACTAAAGTAACATTACTTTTGAAAGATCATGGATTAATCGTATTAGATTTTTAAGCTAACTATGAATGGCAACACTGATAATGGCTCATGGAGACCTAATATAAAAGATTAAGATGGTTCCTAACTTTTTAGTTGCTCCAAAATAAGTATAAATCATTTTACAGGACTTGACCTTGGCATTCTTAAAGGTCAAGGAAATTTCTTGGAAGCATCTCTACCATTTTTTATTCTTTTTGAGCCAATGTCTAGACATTTGTAAGTGAGTAGAATGTCGCGCAGAGGTCTCCATCGATGCTTTTCATTGCTTTCTGATCATTGTAAATATTTGACTGGTTGTGTTGAAGTACTTAGTGGTGTGACATCTTGAAAAGATGTTCAGGACTTAAATTTCTTCTGTCAGTTGAAGCTTCATTGAGTGAGATGCCATCGTCCCTGTTGGTCTGTGGCAGGTTCTGACCTCTGACCTCCATTTAGGGTGTTTAAAAACAGATGCTAGAGAATTGCATAGAAGTTCCCCAATGTTCATTCCAGTCATCTTACTGTATGATAGTTTCATTCTGATGCTGGCAGCAGGACAAAGCAGCCTGTCTGTTTTAGCTGATCAATAGGCTGTAATTTCTCTATTGTCCCCCCTGTGAGCTCTTAGCATGAAACATAACCCATTAGGCAGGAAAATGCCTTCACCAGATGGCTGCTGCAGTGCAGGACTGGCCCAAATTTCCCTTCATGTTCTTCTCAGGTTTGTTTTTATGTATTTGAGTCAGAATAGTTTCTGCACTAGAGAACTTTGGGTTCCTAGACCAAACAATGGTGTTGTTGTGTTTGCTCTTCATTGTGGCTAGCCTGTAAAAAGGTCTCACCTCGTGAAAGGCTGAGCGCAGAGGGAGGTCTGGGCGCTACCGACCCCTTCTCTGTTTTTCTCAGTCATTCTTTCTTTTCTTCTTGCCAGTCATATCATATTGGGAGGGTCCACTGCTGGTTGGATAGCTGGTGCATGAACACATGCTAGACAGCAGCGTTCCATGCAGGCCCTGTCAGGTTGGCCAAGCTGCTGAGTGTTGGTGTGTGTCTGGGAACGAGGGCTGCAGCGACGGCATGCCTCTTTCCCTGTGGGAACATAGGCGGCCATTGTTGATCCACAGAGTGTTGGGCAAATGGGGGTGAGTTGCTGACGCCAAATTGGACGGATGCCCAAAAATACTGGGACAGCGGGGCTCGGCTGCTTTGTATGCGGTGTGTGTGAGTGTGCGCAAAGGTCTTCGGGGCATTAGCCTCTCCCATGATGCACACCCACTTCTTTGCTATTCTCCCAAATAAAATTTTCTCTGTAGAAATCAGATTGTAACTGTCAAGCACACATCTCAATGTTAAAGTAAGAGTCAATACATATTTAGTTTGTGAGAAATGATGGTGAAGGATTTATTAGTTTGCACATATTTATAAACTTCTTAAGAAGAAATCTGTTTGAATAATGTTCAGATCAGAGTCTGCTTCGCTGTCCTGTTTCCTTCTTGATGTGTTAGTTTAAGTTAAGTTATGATCGTCAGCCCTGCAGAGCTGACACCTGCTGACATCTTGCATATTTGAGACTCTTATTATGAAATAAGACAGGAAGTAGTTCTTCAGTTGTCTGGTTAAAACTGTTCATTAGTCAGGAGGATTGAATATTTTTAAGAAATTGTGGACTTCAGTCAGACACCTTTCATCACTTCAAAATGTAAAATATTTCTAAATCAAATCTCAGCTGAACATTTCTATGCAGAACTAAGATGGAGAGTTACTAAATCAAACCATTTTTTAATTACCTTTGTCTTAGCAGTGTCACAGTTGGTTTTTGGACAGGAAGCAGGTCTAACGCTATCTGGATTTTAGAGTAAATCACAGGGCAACACAGAGACCAATCAATCAATCAATCAATCAAATTTTATTTGTGTAGCACATTTCAGCTACAAGGCATTTCAAAGTGCTTTACATCATAAACATAAAATACAAAGTCATGCAACATAGAATAAAATGAAATAAAATACCAAGTGTTTTTTTTTTTTTCTTCCTTCCTCCCTTTTCTTTTTGACACGGAATTTTTGACACGGAATTTAAGCGCCTGTTACCGCGGACTCCGCCGTCCGTTTAACCACGGGTATTCTTCGGGCCCGTTGCCCTACAACAGGAAAAAGGTATCAACCTACAACTTACATACATATCCACAAATGCAAATCCAAATCCAAATCCATACATATTACATTTCAAATAAAACTCTAAACAGCTGTGTTTTTAGTTGAGATTTAAAGGAAGTCAGGGTTTCAGCTGTTTTACAGTTTCCTGGTAGTTTGTTCCAGATTTTTGGTCCATAGATGCTGAAAGCTGCTTCTCCTCTTTTGGTTCTGGTTCTGGGGATGCAGAGCAGAACCAGAACCAGAACCTGAGAGTCTAGCAGGTTGATACAACAACAGCAGATCTTTAATGTATTGTGGTGCCAACAACCACACATGTGGGCTATTAGAGGACCAATTAACCCAACAGTAATGTTTTGGGCTGTTTGAAGAAGTTGGAGGCTGAGATTGAGACAGAAGATGTTAATGACTGCATATGTATAAAAAAGACTGCAATATATTCTAAATGAGCCAAACTGGGTTGGGATTATTCTGCTGTAAATACAGTTTTTAATAACCGTTTCCAATTTGAAATCTTTGATCCACTCAGAAAATGTGGCTTGTTGGATTTTGCAAACTTATTGTTAATATCTTGTCTCATTCCAGTGATCCAGATCTTATGCATTATGTTGTCTCATGAGCTGAATGTGTCTGCATGTCTAACCAGTCTACTGCAGACCAGAATAGCCCAGACTTAGTCATGATCAGATCAGTGTTCAAACAATTAAAACAAATAAAATCTGCACATTAAATACAAACAGCTGAAAGGAAACAAAGGGACATCTTTAATGTGAACATAGCAGTAAAGTTGAAGCGATGCTTTTTTAAGGTTATTGAGAGGATTAAAATGAAACAAAGTGTAATATGTAGGTACGTCAGCGTTGTTCCAGGCTGAACCAGTCTGGTTGTGGGAGAACGGTGAACTTAGACAACAGAAAGGCAAAGATTTGACACAAGTTTTCAGCATTTAGAAATGTTTGAACTCTGCTGGAGGATCTCCATTTTGAAATGAAGGAAAACACACATACATCTATTTCTATGTGAAATGGCCAGAATGTGTGGAGACAACTCAGAAATGATTGTCATATTGGCGTAAATTAAGAGCAACTCGGCACCATGTTTTTATCCTCCTGTTCTCGGGACATTAAGGATTCGGTTGGAGCAATTTGAGCTAATCAGGACTGCTTAAACTTTTATGACTCAATTTATTTCAGAGTTTTTGTTTTTGTGTTACTATGTTTAGAGCTGAAATGTGATTGTGATTAATTGATCATTGAAATAATCATCAACTAATTTAGTAATTTATTGAACGTTAATTGGACTATTAAAATAGTCAGTGTTGTTCTGGGCTGAACCAGTCCAGTTGTGGAAGAAGCAAGCAAATTGCATGCTTTTTTCATGCAATTTGCTGAAAAAGCAGAACATATTCAAAGCAGTAATTAAACCAAAACTCTACAAAAAAGTTGATGTACATTTTGCATGTAAGATAAAAACACACGTTTTTCTGTAAATAGGTTTTCAGCAAAACATTTTAGCTTCACCCAGTTCAAATTTATTACAGGAATGTTTTGTTCTTATATTTTAGGCAGAAAAATATTTTACTGTCTTATTTAATCATTTGCTAATCATTTTGTTTCTTGCTAATATTGTATAAAACGTTTAAATTATTAAACAATCAATTTCAATAATCATTGCATAGCTGTATTTACAATTATCTCATATTATATGTTTCTTTAGTGAAAGAAATGTTAGAAACCTAAAAAAAACAGTCTTGACTTAAACCAACACATTTATCAGAGGCTTTCCCTACATTTCATTTGGGATTGTGTTTTTTGCTAATAAAACGAGTGGAACGAGTGGAGCAGCTCATCAGTCCCACAGCAATCAGCATTTGCAGATCAAACAGCACATGTGCACCGGCTCCTCCCCTTCAAGAGTCTGACCCACACACACCACACACACACACGCAGGCATACAGGCGGCACACACACACACACACACACACACTGACCTAAAGAGCCCTGGATGAGAAGCTTGTATGAGGCAGGATGCTGATTCCAGATTTTAGTGATTTATTTGTGTCTCTTCTGTTCTGTGATGATGTTAAATCCAGAGGTTTTTTCAGTGATCATGTTTCTCTCTGCTGCTCTGTTCTTCAGAACTGCCATGTTTTCCAGTGAAGCTGTCTGTTTCCGACTCTGAAGAATTGCACTCATTTATGAGCTTTAGGTTTTCTTACATTAAAAGTCATTATTCATTACATTATTCTTTTTGAGTGTAAAAGAAAACCAAGTTGAGGCTTGAGGGCTGGGAATGTTTCAGATAGTCATTGAGTTTGATTTACAATGAGAAAATTGGCTCTTTGACAAAATGAGCCATGTAATAAATGCTTCAGACTTGTTTTGTTTTTTAAATCGAATGAATTGTGTGCTTAAAAATTATGTAAGTGAATCCATTTTCATTTTACCTGGATATTAAAATTCACTGCAGTTTGATTATAATGATCCGAGTGTCTCTGTAAACAGCAAATTTTGCTGAATTAAACAGACTTTTCTTTTTTTGTCTTTTAGAAAAATTGGTTTGTAGGAGATTGTTCTTTCTTTTACCTCATTTCGATACTATATTTCTTTCTACGTTTGTTCACCTTGAGAAGCACAGTGGTGTAACCTAGTCAAAGCCTTAACCTCACGATGATCCCCACACACCCTGACCTGCAGCCAGCACTGCACCTGCTGCTTACAGGGAGTGAATATTTATGCATGTTACTTATTTTATATTAATCAAATTAAAATATATGTTGAAGAAATCAGTTTTTGACATTAAAGGGTTTTTTTTGTTCAAAACAAAAAAATGTAAAAGTTTTTCTTGGCACTCTTACATGGAATTCAGCTCTTCTGATGTCTGTGGCTTTAGGGTGGTTACTCTTAGTGTAGATTAGATTTAAATAAATTTGCTACTTTCTATATGTGATGGGATTTAATGCAGGGATAATGACTCCTCTTGGTGAAAGAGATGGATTTCCTGACACTCTTGTCTTGTAACTCAATTCATCAAGTTGTAAGTGTAAATCTGTCAAATGTGTCATTAATTTAGAGGGTGTGAACCAAGGTTATCAGAGTGGTTTTTATGATAGATGTTCTGTGGGTTGTGCTCAGACGTGTCTGTGGATGAAGCCTCATCAGAACCTTGCTGTTCAGATGGTTGGATTGAACAGATGGACCAGGATCGCTGGTTCATCACCATCTAATCAAAGCCCCTCTGGTCTGCTGCTGGACCTAGAATCCTTCATAACTCTGGTAAACCAGGTTTAGCTGATAACTAGAAGTTATCGGGTAACTCTGGGCCTAACCTGTCCTGGTGTGTTTCTCTGAAAGGTGTGGGATGATTGTAATAAAGTGCAATATGAAATTATTATTATATGCCCTAACCCTTCAAGTTCTTTCAAAATGTATTGATATCTTCTTGAAAATCAGCTCTAATCCTGAACTTAAGAATTCACTTCTTTTCTTCTTTGTTCCAGTTGGAAATGGAAATAGACTGATGTAAGAATCAAAAGGTATTCTGACATCAGATTTCACATCAACTCCCCAAGTCATCAAATTCCCTTTGTCTTTGATATTTCTTTATTTTAGGTTGAAATTGCAGAATAGACTTTTTCTTGTGCATAATTTAAAGGGCAGCCAGTTACAGAAGAAAAGGAGTGATATCAGATTTCTATGCGTTGTTTGGTTGAAGGCCTTTCCCTCCCCATGCTATTCACATGAAGGTTTCTCATCAGAGAAACACTTAAGACGATTGCTTTCCCAACGACCTGGAATGTGTCATTGAGATGAAAGGAAAAGAGGAAGTGGTGAAGAGAGATGAAATGACCACAAGAGGAGAAAAATACAAAGAAAAGACAATACAGCATGCAGATATCAACCCTTCCCCTTCCGATCCTCAAGTTGTCCACCAATCCCCAATAATATCCGTCCTGACCTTTGAAAAACCAAATGGAAGTGTAGAAACCATTTATGACACTTTGAATCCAAGAAAGCCTCTTGTTTGTCAGCCCAAACATCTGAGGCTTTCCATCTGATTCAACAAAGATCATAAAACTTTACTCAAAGTCAAAGCAGATAATTAAACCAGCCAGTCGATCACACCAGAACCTGGCAGCAGTTTTATTAAACTACAGTATGTGTGTCCATTCGTGTGCGCGTGTTTGTGCATGCATATATTATGAGGACAGAGTTGCACTGAGTCTGAAGGCAGCCTAATGAAGTCACATTCATTTCAAAGAGGAAGAAAGGTGGATGCATTTCATTGACCTTACTAACCACAGCACACTCTCACACTCACAATACAAGCAGGAAGATGCAGGATGAACAGAGGGTGGAAGTGACTGAAACACATGCCAGGTGGGATGAAGATGGATGGCAACCTTTCTTCTGCAAGCTTTAACTAGGCCCTCACAAGACAAAGGCCGCCAGTTTGTGTTCCACTGAGGAACAGAGAGACAGAGTCTAATGACCAAACATTCTGACATTTATGGATATTAATGACACCAAGACTTCTCATAAGGCTGGATTATATTTCTAAAATGTGTGAACAACAGATGCTGTGAATTTACACAGCATCTGTTGATCTGTTAAACTAAGCCTGTAATAAATTTCACACTTTTTGAAGTCAGTCAATGTTCTTAGAAATCATGCACTCTGTGTTAAACATTTATTAAAATTCAGTATGGATTTGTTATGAATAAAAGTAAAAGTTTTGGGATCCTGATTCAGCTAGTTTATGTGATACTTGATCAACAGATTTTATAAATGTTCTGCTGATGACACTGAGCTATTTCCATAGAATGGATGAATTCTGTCAAAATATAGACGGAACAGGCAAGAAGATTTTAATGTTCTGGTTTTAAAGGACAGAGATCTGTGAACTAGAGCTTTGGAAGGACAAACTGTTTTTTGGTCACTCTGGATGTCAATGACTTGGCTCCCATTAGGATTTTGACAAAACTTGGTATATTTTCTTAAAAAAATTAAGCGAACTAGATTAAGTTTCTGCTGCTGTAAACCGTGGATTGCCTTTGGTCAAGGAGACAATTAAATCTGAATATATGTTGGTCTGTAAAGGATGTTTGAGAAATCCTTTACATGGCACCTGTTCAACGCCGGGTTGGATCGAGCTCCACCTTCAAGGCGCTATTCCTTACATTGCATCTGGTGAGCTCATTACGTCACCAGAGGTTGGCTAATCAAAACACTGCTAAAAACGTTATCAAAGGGTTAACACAGCAGCCATGTTTGGATGACTTCCTGGAGGAGGAGCTTGAGACAGAGCAGGAGCTACTGATGGAGACAAAGAGACAATTTTGATACACAGTATTTTTTATAACAACTGAAGATAACGTTGCTGTAAAATGTCACTTTGAGGCTGGTAGATACATAATACTGCCCCTTTAGGATTATTTAAGTTTTAGGTTTGTTAATGCAGTCAGAATCGTCCATGTCTGCATTTTGATGTATTGGAAATCTTTGTTGTTTTTGGTATCCAGAGTTACTGGTGGTGTCTCTGTAAGTCAGTATCTTTTTGCAGAGAGATGGTGCTGGGTTCAGTCTAGCTGATTCCCTGTGTGGCTCTGGGGGCCTTGTGGGGCCTTGTGGAGCCTTGTGGGGCCTTGTGGGGCCTTGTGGGGCCTTGTGGGGCCTTGTGGGGCCTTGTGGGGCCTTGTGGGGCCTGCAGGTTCCAGGACAGAGTCAGCTAGCTCTCTGAATGTCAGGAATGTGGGATCTGTCATCCTCGCTCATCCCTGTGCTGCCATCAGCTGCTAAGTTTCCTTCACAGGCCAACACTTCCTTCCCAACTTGACTTCATCTTCCTGATGACTTGTGAGAGAGCGTCAGATGTTTCAGAACAACCAGAAGAGATTCGGGCATGATCATGTTGTCTGATGGGTGTCTTGGCAGGACTTTTTAGGTGAAGTGTTCATCTGTCAGTCTGTTCTGCTTGCTGTTCGGCTTATGGAGCGATCTTTGGATCATGATGTCCTCCAGGTTTCTAATGTCCAACACCAGATTGACAAAGGCAGGTTCACTCTGCAGCAGCATTTCTGTGCTGTAAAATGATGCTATTGTTAGAAGACTAGCTGAGTGAAAGAGGTCGCCTTTGCATTTTCATCTGCTTGCTATATATAAGCCTGAAACTTAAGTAGTCAGAGTTTAGACAGTAAAGATCCATTAATAACCCATATACTTTTCCACATTTTATCTTATTATACTCACAAATTTTAATGCATTTTACTGGATTTTCATAATGGAGCAACATGGAACCTCTCGCAACAAGAACTTGATTAATGAATCAAATAATAAATTAAAATGTGCTCCATTTCCATTCTGGTGATTTACAAAGGCCAGTTTAGTTTACAGATTTCATTATCCATTTAATTTATGATTTCTGTTATGTGCATTTTTTTATTTATTTCGGTCTCATTTATTGTTTGTCGTATTTCATTTTGAGTATTTAAAAGTTTTCCAGGTCCAGTGGTAAGAGTTCTTTATAAAATTTGTTTATTGGTCTTTGAGAGGACGAACTTATATTATTATTGTATTATTGATATTTTGTGATAATACCTTTGCAAACCACTGGATACAAGCTCACCAAATGCACTTCTTATTTTTACTGAACTTACTTTAATTTTCTATTTCTTTAGCTGTAATGTTTTTTGTCAAGCACTTTGTTGAGCTCAGGCTCTAGTAAATGTGCTTCATAAATAAATTTTGACTTGACTTTAACACTCATGTCTTAAAGGGGCAGTGAGCTTTATATTGTTTGATGTTATTTCATCATCAGCTATTCAAATGATTGCATTGCTTCAGAATAGCCACCAGCAGTTAGCAAACAGCTGGTGGAACTGAGCATCCACATCTGTTAAATCTTATTTGATATTAATTATTATTTTATAGAAACTGAAGGCAGCAGTTTGTTGGCTATAAAATGTCATTTTGTGCCTGGAAAGTCCATAATGCTGCTCCTTTTTAAGATGCTGAAACTTCCTCAGCATGACATCATCAACTCAATCGTTGTTTCCCATCAGCTGAGGCAAACCCAGTAAAGGGAAAATAAGCAGTGCAAGTCCTGCTTATTTTTCTAATCAGTGCTTGTTTGGCAGAGTCGGCCGTGTAAATCAGGGCTTCATGAAGGATGAGTTGCAGGAGGTAAACAGGCGTCGGAGGAACTCTTCCCTTCCCTTAATTCTTCTCCTTCGGCCCATTTCTCAGCTCTATTTATTCAAGTTTGTTGAGAAAAGAAGGAGGCAGTGAAAGGCTATGTACACCTCACAGCTGGATACTGATGGAGCGTTTTTACAACCCACAGCGTCCTGTCTGTGAGAAAAGCCTCAAGTCAGTCCAAGTCCTTCAGCATTCCCCTCACTCCTACTCTCCCTCTTCCTGGTTTTCAGAGACCAGACGCTCTCATGCTCACCATCCAGCTTGAAAGTCCACTGTCAGCTTAGAGTCAGAGCAAATGGATCATGGGAAAAGATGTTAACTCTGTATAGGATGTTGTGTTGTTTAAGCAACAATAGATCTTTTAGCTAGTGTTTGGGAATCAAGATTTGAGAGTAAAAAGACTGACTTGCCAGAAACCATCCAGGATACAGAGAGAAGCCAGAGAGAGGCCCTTGACAACGGAGGAGGGAGGGATGACACATTTTTCTTCCTGCCTGTGAAATGCTTCCTTTTCTTGGGTCGGAGAGTCTACTGAATAGGATGGTACCCTGAAAGTAGGCCTGTCACGATAACAGATTTTGCTGGGCGATAAATTGTCTCAAAAAATTATTGCGATAAACGATAATATTGTTTGAAGACCTTTTTACATTGATTTAATGGAAATTACGTAATAATACATGTGATTTCCTGCCAAAGATAGATACACTTTACTTTCAAAAGACACTTAACACTGGGACTGATACACAAAAAAATAAAACAACCAAAACCAAAATAGATTCTTAGTCTCCATTAACAATAAATGTACTTGAATAAAAACTAAACAACATAAAGCCAAAGTGGAAATAAATACTGCATTCAACCAAAAGAGTGCAGATTATGAAGTCTGTATAGTATATTGGCCTTCAGTAATCATTAGATTTAAATAGAGAGACATCCGACTGCCTGATGCAATAGTTCAAACTACAGGATTTTTTACCCCGAACAACAATCTGAGAACGTTCTTCATTCTGAGATCGTCACTAGTGTTGTGTGTTAGGGTAGATCGTTGTGCTGCTCCGATCTAAATCAAGGATTTATCCAGACTGGGAGAGTGACGCAGCCTGTTGAATGTGACCGGCAGCCAATCAGAAAGCGCGGATTCCCCTCCTGCTTTCTGAGGGGAAACACGGAGGGAATCCCGAACAGCTGACACGGTGCAACCCGAAGTCCAGCAGACATCAGAAACAACATGAATGTTTATTCAACAGTTCGTGCAAAGAAAGCATTGTGTGTGTGTGTGTGCGTGTTAGCGTTTTGGTGTGCGTGTTAGCGTTTTGTGTGTGTGTGTGTGTTAGCGTTTTGTGTGTGTGTGTGTGTGTTAGCGTTTTGTGTGTGTGTGTGTGTGTGTGTGTGTGTGTGTGTGTGTGTGTGTGGCTACTGGCAGAAAGCCATTCAGTTTCCACAACAAGATCTGCTCAGACCCTCTTCAGCCCTGACTGCCTCATGCTGTGTTCAGTTGTTCTTGATCATAGAAACCTTCACCATGTTACAGATTTTTTTTTGAAATTCTGACTTTTTTTTTTTTTTTTACCAAATAACCTTTTGTTCAGAAGTAAATCCTTACATTTTCAATATTGGTTGATAAATGTTTTGGGGTGAAAAAACAAGTATATGATTGAATACTGTTCTGAGATTCATTGCTGCACTTTTAATAAAGAAAAGCCAGTTTTCCTTCAATGCGTAGTAATTACACATAACACTTAAAATGAATTTCTGCAGGTCCAACTCCAGGTTAATGGAACATGAAAGAAAGGCAGGAGAATGTTCTGAGCACATCACATGAGTCACACATTGCTGCGAAAAAATAATAATGACTTAATCCATGCAGCTTCAGTTCAATTTCTGTGCTCTGCTTCTCTTTCATGATGGAGAATTTTGCTAAAAGGTTAGCTTAGGATTAGCATTTTCATGTTTTGATCAAATTTGTTGAGAGCTCTGCCTGTGACATATTTCAGTTCAGTTGCAGGAAATCATGGCCAAACTTAAATAAAGTTCTCTTTCATGAGCTTTTTGCTTTGAACACTATCAAATTTAACTCCTTGTGTTTCGGCTGCTTTCTGCAGAGCTCTTTTCAACATTTTTAAAAGTCAGATTTAATATTGTTCAGTTTGTTGCAGCTACAGTAACAAAGTCTTCTGAACCTTTATGTAAAACAATTACTTTCTCTAGTTTCTCCTTCCTAAAAACAGAATGATCATATTTATGCTCTTTTTCAAACAGTGAAAGTTCAAAACTAAAAATGAATATTTGTAATTCACTTCAGATAAGTTATATTCAGCATTTTTAGAACACTTTAAATGGTGTGTCTGAGAAAAACAAAACGCTAAGTCTCTTTGGTTGTTTTCATGACTTAATTGATAATTAATGAAATTCTATTAACCAATTAACAGGCTAAGTAAATACTTAGCATGTGTGAGAGGGATTCCTGGGTAAATTTGTGTTTTCTTACACCTCTAATCATTAAACATTGTTTGTGCGTGGCACTTTCACAAATTTTGTTTCTAGGCAGTAAATTTGTCTCCCAGCGCTTTTCTCTTTATCCATGTGAGCCTGTGAGGAAGTCCGGTGACCAGACACGTTCCTCTACTTCCCCCCTCATCTTTCTCTGGCATGAATCACTTCAGACCAACACAATCCAAACTAAATGAATTTCCTCACTGGCTGAGCTTTAATCACATTAGCCTAAGTGATATGGGAACGCCAGGCCAGACACACACACTCCCTCCTCTCTCTCTGTCATTCAGTTCGGATAAATAGCCACTCCTCTGGAGCGTTTAGTTGTCCTAAGCTTCATCTTGGGATAATAGACTGCGCACCCCAAAGACCTCAGTGTGGAATGAAGAGGATCAAGACAAGAGCAGAGAAAGCGACAGAAGAGCTTCTCTCACACCGCCCTGGGACCAACAGTCCCAACAGATGTTTAGTCGCCTTGGGAGCTCATTGTGCAGAGAGACGGAGACGGCTTTGAGATTGCTGATTATTTGGGTGATTGAACAAGATTTGATGAAACCGCCTCATGGTTAAATAGTGGCTCAGTTGGTGGTCGCCTGACGTGTGGAAACACCCAGAATGGTAAATGGGGAGGACTGGGACTGAGGGGGATTTTACACTCAATACGTCAAAGACTTGTCTATATAAAATTACAGGCGTGAGCTCATTACCATGTTTAAGGGACATTTATAGAAAAACATCTTCATGAACTTTACATGGCATATTTAAATCTCACAAGAATAAAGAAAACATGAAATTTCATCACACCCACTGTTTACTGCATGATGGGAATAAAAATGATAAACTTTTTGGGGTTTTTTCACAAATGACATTCAGCGTTACAGAAAGCTTTATGCATATCCTGTATTTTGTCTTATAAAATAATGATCTATTTTAGTTTATCCTTCAATTGAATGGAGAGATCTTTGCTTTTCTGATGAAATTTTCTAAAAACTGAAGCACACAGTTAATCAATCAATCAAATTGTATTTGTATAGCACATTTCAGCAACAAGGCATTTCAAAGTGCTTTACATCATAAACACAAAAACACAAAGTCATGAACATAGAATAAACAATACATTGATCCATATTACATTTCAAATACAATTCTCAACAGCTGTGTTTTTAGTTGAGATTTAAAGGAAGTCAGGGTTTCAGCTGTTTTACAGTTTTCTGGAAGTTTGTTCCAGATTTTTGGTGCATAGATGCTCAAAGCTGCTTCTCCTCTTTTGGTTCTGGTTCTGGGGATGCAGAGCAGAACCAGAACCAGAACCTGAGAGTCTGGCAGGTTGATACAACAACAGCAGATCTTTAATGTATTGTGGTGCTAAACCGTTCAGTGATTCATAAACTAACAACAGTATTTTAAAGTCTATTCTTTGAGCTCCAGGGAGCCAGTGGAGGGTGCCAAAACTTTCTCCAGCTGAACAAAAACAAAACTGAAGTCATTATTTTTGGACCTAAAGAGGAACGATGTAGAGCTATAGATCTAGAGCTACTGATCTAGAGTCAATGCACAGCTTCAGTTATTACAACTGAAAACTAGAGATCAGCCCGAAATCTGGGAGTAGTGATGGACTCGGACTTGAACCTCCAGAGCCACATAAAGACAGTAACAAAATCGGCCTTCTATCACCTGAAGAACATCTCCAGGATTAGAGGACTAATGTCTCAGCCAGATCTAGAGAAACTCATTCATGCATTTATCTTTAGTCGCATTGATTATTGCAACAGCGTCTTCACAGGCCTGTCCAACAAATCAATCCTCCAGCGGCAGCTGATCCAGAAGCTGCTGCTCATGTTCTCACTAGAACCAGGAAGATAGAGACATAACACCAGTTTAAAGTCCCTCCACTGGATCTCTGGAGCTCAAAGAATAGACTTTAAAATACTGTTGTTAGTTTATGAATCACTGAACGGTTTAGCACCACAATACATTAAAGATCTGCTGTTGTTGTATCAACCTGCCAGACTCTCAGGTTCTGGTTCTGGTTCTGCTCTGCATCCCCAGAACCAGAACCAAAAGAGGAGAAGCAGCTTTCAGCATCTATGCACCAAAAATCTGGAACAAACTTCCAGAAAACTGTAAAACAGCTGAAACCCTGACTTCCTTTAAATCTCAACTAAAAACACAGCTGTTTAGAGTTTTATTTGAAATGTAATATGTATGGATTTGGATTTGGATTTGCATTTGTGGATATGTATGTAAGTTGTAGGTTGAGACCTTTTCCTGTTGTGGGCAACGGGGCCCGACGAATACCCGTGGTTAAACGGACGGCGGAGTCCGGCGGTAACAGGCGCTTAAATTCCGTGTCAAAAGGTTGTGAGACCTTTTCCTGTTGTGGGCAACAGAAATAGGTGGTATTTTATTCTATGTTGCATGACTTTGTGTTTTTGTTTACTTACTTTACTTTTATTCAACAGACTCATGGTCCACAAAAAAAAATTTGATTAATTGATTGATTAAGGAGAGACGTGCCGAGGCGAACCCGTAGATCAAATCAAATCAAATCAAATTTTATTTGTGTAGCACATTTCAGCTACAAGGCATTTCAAAGTGCTTTACATCATAAACACAAAATACAAAGTCATGCAACATAGAATAAAATGAAATAAAATACCAAGTGTTTTTTTTCTTTTCTTCCTTCCTCCCTTTTCTTTTTGACACGGAATTTAAGCGCCTGTTACCGCCGGACTCCGCCGTCCGTTTAACCACGGGTATTCGCCGGGCCCTGTTGCCCACAACAGGAAAAGGTCTCAACCTACAACTTACATACATATCCACAAATGCAAATCCAAATCCAAATCCATACATATTACATTTCAAATAAAACTCTAAACAGCTGTGTTTTTAGTTGAGATTTAAAGGAAGTCAGGGTTTCAGCTGTTTTACAGTTTTCTGGAAGTTTGTTCCAGATTTTTGGTGCATAAATGCTGAAAGCTGCTTCTCCTCTTTTGGTTCTGGTTCTGGGGATGCAGAGCAGAACCAGAACCAGAACCTGAGAGTCTAGCAGGTTGATACAACAACAGCAGATCTTTAATGTATTGTGGTGCTAAACCGTTCAGTGATTCATAAACTAACAACAGCATTTTAAAGTCTATTCTTTGAGCTCCAGGGAGCCAGTGGAGGGACTTTAAACTGGTGTTATGTCTCTATCTTCCTGGTTCTAGTGAGAACATGAGCAGCAGCTTCTGGATCAGCTGCAGCTGGAGGATTGATTTGTTGGACAGGCCTGTGAAGACGCTGTTGCAATAATCAATGCGACTAAAGATAAATGCATGAATGAGTTTCTCTAGATCTGGCTGAGACATTAGTCCTCTAATCCTGGAGATGTTCTTCAGGTGATAGAAGGCCGATTTTGTTACTGTCTTTATGTGGCTCTGGAGGTTCAAGTCCGAGTCCATCACTACTCCCAGGTTTCGGGCTGATCTCTAGTTTTTCATTGACTCTAGATCAGTAGCTCTAGATCTATAGCTCTACATCGTTCCTCTTTAGGTCCAAAAATAATGACTTCAGTTTTGTTTTTGTTCAGTTGGAGAAAGTTTTGGCACATCCACACATTTATCTGTTCTAAGCATTTATTCAGTGATTGGATGGGGTCAAAGGTCACCTGGTGACATCATAATGTAGAGCTGAGCAATGTTCCCTCTAATTGTTCATGTGTCTGGGCATACACACAAGCTTCCTGAGCACACTGAGGTCCACTGTGGGCATCATCAGTGTGCATGACGTGGCCACGCACAAGTATTACACCTGTTATAAATCTGGGATCATAGAAAGTTGCATGGCTTATTAAAAGAATCAGATTACATCAGCAATTTTCATTTCTTTGCTTTTAATTTCAGTGATTTGCCCAATTAAAATGAAAAAAAAAGAAAAGAAAACATTGCTGTTCATGAGATGCACAGTATAAGTAAGAGTCCTGCTTTAGCCAGGGTGAGAAATGAGGCATTACACCTTTCAGACATAACTTTTTGTTCATATTAAAATATTCACATTTTGCACAATGAAATGTTTTCTGTAGCTTGTGATGCAGTATAAATTCTTGTAAAATATTTGATTACAGTTTTTTCTTCTCACTTCTCCAGTGGTTGTTCACTTGGCCCAGCTTGATGGTCAGTCTGCTTCTTGCTTTATGTACTTGAATTCAGCATATTGACTGTTAATGGCCTCCATAATCTGTGGGTGGAGGAGAATGGCCTCATGCACCAATGTCTGCTCACCCATAGTCAAAAGTCTGAACTCAACGCTTCAATATCAAAGCAGACCTTTCCTTTAATTCATGCTCTGAAAAACGAGCATCAATGTGATCACAGAGCTTCCTAATAAAGAATGATGGCCCCGTTGCCTCCTTGACACGTTCACTCCACTGTACACTGTACTGTTCTTCTAGTTGCACAAACTCTGACAGCTATTTGATCTTAGAAGAAGTGCATTTCTTGTTTTTACTTTGGCTTGGTGACTGGATGTCCCACTTAGACATGATAAGGTGTTAGCGTTCATGTCTCTTAACTCCGGTGCACTATTCTTACCTGCATGGTGCCAGCGCACATGACCAAGACACGTACACAAAAAAGCATGTGATGATTGGCTGCATAGCGAAAGTGAACCGTATCGTATCATTGGATGGATTCCTCTCACTCACAGAGTTCGATGGAAAGTAGTACAGAAAAAAATATCATTGGTCCATAGTCAAAACTGATGTCTGAGCTCAATGTCCAGTTTACGTTGAACTTTATTTTATGTGCTACATAGATTTTCTTGTGCGCTGCGAATAGGCGAGCAGTGCGCGATGCGCAGCTTAGAGGGAACATTGGAGCTGAGTATCATCTGCATAGTTATGGTAGCTAATATTATTTCCTGTTATAACCTGAGCTAGTGGGAGCATATAAATATTGAATAATAGGGGTCCTAGGATTGAACCTCGGGGTACCCCACATGTGAACTTTGACCTCTTTGATGAGAAGTTTCCAATTGAAACAAAGAAATCCCTGTTCTTTATGTAAGATTCAAACCAGTCGAGCACCGAACCGGAGAGTCCAACCCAACTCTCCAGTCGATTCAGTAATATGTCAAAAGCTGCACTGAGGTCCAACAGAACCTTCTGTAAATTGTCGCCCTGTAAATCTGTAAATTTCAGAAACTTTGGTCCGAAAGACATTTCTTCATTGGTATGTGTTGAATCCTGTGAGTGATTGGAGGAGCAGAGAAGATTGAGGAAAGGGAAGCAGTCGCTGCGTCTCCAGTCGATTTATCAGCTTGTTTTGGAATATCTTGCTCCTGATCCTCCTCAGAAGGTGTAGTGAGGTTGATGTAGCTTCACTGAAATTAAATGCTGACAAGTTTGACTTTTCTTCTACAGTTAACATCACAATCATGTTTTTTTATTTCTTTCTGCAAAACATCATGTTGGTCCAATTTTAAAAACTGAAAGCATTGTTCCCTGTATGTGGGGCTATTTGGTTCTGGTGAATGGAATCTGGATCCTACTTGGTTAATAATCAATAGATGTGACTCTGTTGGTTTCCTTGCCACACCCTGGTGTGTTCAGGGTGAGCTGAGTCAGCAGCGCTGGGCCTCGATCTGGATCAGCAGGGCCCACAGAGTCGCTTTGTTCCAGGATGCAGTCTGCTTAATGCAGTGTGAATAGAAGTGGACCAACGCGGGTCAGAACCAGCAGCTCCACAGTGTCTTAGCTCCAAGTCTGCGGGGTTTTACTCATTGTTTTTATTTCTTAATCTATTTTTAAGAAGAAGCACCAGTTAGATGTTGTGTGTCTCAGTTTTGATTTTTTTAAAGAGCAACAAAGTAATGTTTGTAATAGATTCAATTGATACAATGAAAATGAAAAGTGTTACTGTGCATCACTTATACAAATTTTCAGAATTAATACGCATTTTAAACAATATTAGATTTTTTTTGCTCATCTCAAAATGTAAATTTGGCATATTTCAAAATTTTCCATTTCATTTCAAATTAACGAGCCGTTTAGAAAAAGAGAAACAGCTGAGTGCAATTCAGCATACAGAAGGAAAAATCTCTGATTTATGTCAATATTAAAAGAAGTCATTCTTTAATTTCTTTTTCTGCTGTATTGGATCATTATTAATAATTCAAAAAAGAGTGAGCAGTTGATGTTACACAGCTCTGCGTTTAAACATAATTTTACTTGTACATGTTTTTCAGATATTAATGATTGAGTGTTAGTGGGATAACACCAAATCTGATCTGTTCAGAATCAAACTACATTTCACTCATTAACTACAGTAATACTTTTAGTCTATACTAAAAACAGCTAATAAAACTGTCTTCGCTCAATAAACACTTCCACCCTTAAGAGTGTTGCCGCTCAGTAGTGCCACAATTCATCCATGGAAGAAATTGGTATCTCTATTTTTCATGTACTGATTCTATTGATCTAATTTCATGAATCCACAGTCTCATCATATTCAGTCTTCCATTGGTAAATTGAACAATAAAGGAAAGTTTTTTTGCTCTTTAATCTTCTCTAACAAGTTTCTTCCTCTTTCCTCTCTTTGCTCCCCGAAGCTCACAAATACATCATCGCAGGTAAGCACTTGCTTTAACCTGACACTTTCTTTGTCTGCTTCTGCTCAGCTTTGTTGTGTTTTGTTTTAAAGACTAATCTTAATTAGGGATCTGCCACCGCTTTTAAAAAGCTTATCTAATGCAGATTGTGAGGCAGTTTTTCATTATGCAGGCCTTAAACAAATGTCAGTCATTAAGAGCAGCCTGGAGATCAATGCCACACACAGCTGCAAATAAGGACAGCGGCATGTCCAGCGCTGCAGTCCGCCCGCAGGCCCGTTTATTCAGAGCCTCCATTTTCTGGAAGAGTTGTCAGGACTCAGCTGAGCGGTAATTTAAAACCTGGTGAAGCCAGTTGAAGAAGGAAGACTGTGCATGGTTAAGTTCTCGCTGGTTTTTTACGTGCTGCATTAAACAGCGACATGTTTGCAGGTCGCACTGATGTGGTTGAAACAAGGGAAACTCCGATCCACTTTTTCAGTACTGATGGCGATGCATGAGGTTCAGTATCGGCCGATAAAGATCTGATACAGGAAATCAGCTGAACTGACTTAAAAAGTTTGGTTTTTTATTCACAGACATAAATATATTGAACTATACATGTATTTGATAACTGTACCGCAGTACCGCACATTTTAACACACGAACATGGAAGAACAACATGAATTTGATCAGTCAGTGTGATGAGGAGTCTGACAGCCAATGGAAAATAAATAATAAAGAAACTGAAACTGATAAAACAATAGATTTACTAACTTGGTCAAACATCTAAAAAACAAACAAATCTTCTTTCAAGTGGTTCAGAAAGAGCAATAAGAAATTATAAATATAATGTAAAGTAAATAATAAAGCATGATGTCAGCATAGAACTAGACTGAATAGATTTGCCTTTATGGATCAGGTATGTTGTCAGGATCTAGAGTTGTTTTCAGTATCTGGATCATTGCAGATAAATATTGATATCTTATTGGTGCATCTCTAGTGAAAACTTCTGCTAGCCTGATTTAGTTAAAATAATGGTGGTGTAGTTGAAGCACAGGAATTTTTGTGGTTTTCAACATGGAGATAAATTATAGGAACCTATGTTCCTATAGTATGTGAAGCTGCTGTAAGCCGTTCAAATGATGAACCTGTTATTTTTATGAGTGCAGTGGACAGACGGGATCAAGTCAAAAGTCATGCATGGCGGGTGAGGGATCAGTTTGCTTAGTGAAGGTTTCCTCAAGGATCTCATTAAGAACTAATGAACTAATTTAAGAAAACCCTTCAGGTGAACCTGCAGAAAGAACCAACATGATGGATGAAACTGTTTAGGACAGGATGAAGTTAAAACAACATTGTGATTCAACTGTTTTAGGTGACTGATCTGAAAAAAAGAACAAACAGAAAATAGCTGTACAAAACAGAAAATTAAATGTTGTCATTTATGGTATTTTTTTATGGATTTGTTGGATGTGATTTGTAACCAGATTCAGTGTGAACTCAGGAATGTTGAACTGCAGCCAAAATGGGTTTTCATGACCCATTTTATACAAACATGTCATTGCAGGGTTTTGATTTTGGAAGAGTTCTGAAAAAATGGTCATGGTTTCATATTTTCATATCTTAACACATTATAACAACAAAGAAACTCTTTATCCAAACTCTTTGGACAAAGAGTCCAAACTAATATACTGTAGAAATGCTAATATGTCCTCAGTTCTGAATATTCTACCTCCAAGAAGTCAGATGGAGAGAAGTGGTTTAGCCAGTAGTTCTTCAGGCCTCTGGTGGTCTATTAAAGGCTAGAAAGATTGCAGTTCTGTTCTCACTGTCGTCCTCTTGAATGTAGACTTAGCTATACAGACAGCTAAACTCTGTCCGAGTCAAATCTAAGGATCAAACCAGTGTGTTGAGCTGTATGGTTTAATAAGGGCAAAAGATAAACCTTGTCAAAACCAGAAATAAAATGAATTAAAGCTTCAAGCAGCATTGGGCTCCGCCACACCGTCTTCTATACATGATGACTACAGTTGATCCATATTTGAGGCTTTAGGGCTGTTAATCCTTATGAATCAATCATTGAAAAAATCCTAACTGATTAACAGCTCCAAAGCTTTTATTTTGGTTTTGGAGCTGTTTAGACTTCCTGTTGTGTTTTGGTCACAAGTTGACCTTTCACCAGACTTCATGAGTCCATTCATCTGAACAAGTCATCCAGGTCCTGGAGCTGCAAGGCAACACCAGACCATGACAAAGCCACCACCATTCTGGATGATTTCTCCAAATTTGAGTGGGATCAGTTTGTTCTTTTTGGATGAACCAGTTGATTGATATTTCAGCTTCTTCAGAAAATTTGGCCTCCAGTCCATCTTTAGAGTCTCATGCTTTGTTTTACTGCCACACATTTCAGACACCAAAATATTTGAACTCCTCCACTCAAGATAAAGACTGGACCCTGACCTTGACAGAGTATTCCACCATAAGATATTCAAACTTGCACATTCCTTTCCCAGTAAGGATTCAGTTTTGTCTTCTTTGGCGTTCATTCAAGCTGCTTTAGAAGTTCTCATTGTTCTTTTTAAGAGTCGAAAACCAGCAGCCAAATTTTTTTATCACAGACTATTTATCAGCAGCAACTCCCCCTTGTCCCATCGCTCTCACTGCCTCCCCTGCTTGGCTTTCTTTCCACGTTTTTCCATGAGGTCAAAATGCGTCTGCCGGCATCGCTCCGACAACCTGGCCTGAAAGTGGTGGCATATGTGTCTATCCATCAGAAATAACCTCCCTTAACTACAAGGGCACCCTGATTCTGCTGCAGACTTCCTCCTGATGTGTCTTTAATGCTCTCAAGGTGGAGGAAGTGAAGGACACGGTTGGTTTTGGATGTGACCTTATCCGTCAAATTCCCAGAAGGCTTGGAAGCATTTAGCAGGAAGGGTAAACTGCCTTTCTTGGAGTTTTTCTTTCCCCATAACTCTAAGAGATTAATGTCATTTAGTCTTCTACCTTATTAAGCATGTAATTGAGTCCTGGCTGATTTGTTGGTAGAAGAAAGGTTTGGCTGCAGCGTGGTGCAGACAGGTGGTGTTAGGGAAACCAGAGTCGGGTTTATTTCTTCTGTCAGCCTTCTGTTACTGAACATACAGAATCTGAGCAGCCGAGTCTTGGGTTCATTCAAGACTTCACAGTCCTGTCGGGGATTCCTGTCCTCATTAAAGGGAGTATTTTAAATATCTTGATGGTTTATAGAAGATGAGCACTAGACTCTCCTACAGTTTATCTTCGCTCTTAGCGTTTATCCCTGCCAGAAAACATAAACTTTATTAATTAGATCTGCTGTCTTCTGGTGGTGCAGGTTTACAGGTCACTTCTTGCTTGCTGGTATGCCTGAGCATTTATTTGTCTGTTTATTTCCTCAGGAGAGTGAAAACTTAAGAGTGTATCCTCCATCTACCTCTGTGTGTGTTTTACTGAAAAAAGGTATGATGCTCCAAGGCAAGCAGTGTGTGTGTGTGTGTGTGTGTGTGTGTGTGTGTGTGTGTGTGTGTGTGTGTGTGTGTGGTTCTGCCTGTAAGCTGCTGCTTCCAGCTCAACAATGCCTGAAGGCAAAATCACAGCATGGAAATGAGTGTTTAACATAAAAAAGTGCTTCCTGTTAAATCTGCAGTCGGCCAGATTTACCTGCAGGTCAAACACTGAAAAATCTGATCTTATTTTTCCCCATTTATTTAGTGCAAAGAAAAAAAACGAACCTTTTATATCAAAGCAGTTGCATTTATTCTCAGTGTCTCACCACTGTTTCTGTGGAGTTATTTTACCTGACAGGATCAGCTTGTTAAAAGATGATTTTTGCAAATAAAAGTTATTTTTAGCATGTTTGAAAACTTGCAATAAAATAAACTATTGTTTAACTTTTTTAAGTTTGTTTGCCTTAGTGGGATATATTATATTCAATCTAACGTGATTAATTGTTATCTATGAATTTAATTGTGTTTTGTACTTGTGACTCCTCTATATAGAAGAGGATTAACCACCATCTGTCCACTCTGACTGATGAGTTAAAGCTGATGCATTTATAGACTGAACTTGATGAAACATTTTTGGCATATTCTGCAAATTTTTCATTTAAACTGTTATGCAATATTAGAAATGATGGAGATAATAAAAATGACTCAATGAAATAAACATTTGATTGCCTGAAACTCAACAAAATGACACAAACATTAATGTGAAAAACTTTTCTGTTTCACCTCACATCAATGCAGTGTGAGGCTGGTCGGTTTAATTTAGGAAAATGGGACCAATTATATTTATTAATCAATAAATAGCAAAAGGGCTGCACAGTGGCGCAGTGGGTAGCGCTGTTGCCTTGCAGCAAGAAGGTCCTGGGTTCGATTCCCGGCCCGGGGTCTTTCTGCATGGAGTTTGCATGTTCTCCCTGTGCATGCTGGGTTCTCTCCGGGTTCTCCGGCTTCCTCCCACAGTCCAAAAACATGACTGTTAGGTTGATTGGGCTTTCCAGTTTCTCCTTAGGTGTGTGTGTGTGTGTGTGGTTGTTTGTCTTTGTGTTGCCCTGCGACAGACTGGCGTCCTGTCGCAGGCAGGGTGACCCCGCCTCTCGCCCGGAACAGAGGCAGCACCCTTCTCCCCATGAGGGAGAAGGGTGATCAGAAAATGGATGGATGGATGAATAGCAAAAGAATTTGACATAGGATGTATTTTTTCTTTCTTTCTTTTCTTTTGCAGGATCTGAAGGAGGTGAAGCTAAAACTGCCCCTTTAGTTTGGGTAGAATGTGTTTGCAGATAAAGGGATTTGTTTGTACAGTTTTATCTTAGCTACTGTTCTGAGAATGATTTTTCAGCATACAGACTTCTTTTTGTCAAAAAAAAAAAAAAGTCAACATTTTTGACTATACGTATGATACTTGATTAATCACAATTAAATGATTAATTGTTTTAGCCCTGAAGAAAAATGTGATTTTTCAACATTTTAGGGGAAAATAGTCCAATTCCTGTTTTTGGCTGAAACATTTGGTTTCATGGAAGGTCTTAGAAAAAAAAGTTTAATTTGATCCCAAGTTTACTCAGTTTTCAGTTTGATAAATAAAGCTACTGAATGTAAATTCACTATTGCTTGAAGAACTTCGAACGAGGCAGTGATCAATTACCCTTCATTGATTCAACTATGTAATAGTTCTCAGAACAGCCTTAGTTTGTTCTCATTTAACATTTATATTGGTTATGACATTTTACTCAAACTGTCCTTTATTTATCCATTGATTAATCGTCACATTTGCGTTAGATACATCATGATAACGATGCTGCTGGAGATGAGAAGCTTTTTCTCTGCTTCACCAGGCTGATTCTTTGCTTCTTCTGCCCTCTAGAGGCTGCTAACGGCGCAGCACAAAACCTAAGCTCCCCTTTTCTGTCTGCAGCTGCAGCTGCTGGGGAAAGAAGGAGGGAAAATGGAAAAGGTTTCTTTTGTTAGCTCAGTGTCTGCAGAGACCTTCATGTTGTGAAACACAGCCTAGTGGTTCGTTATATGCAGTTCGATAAATAGAAATCTAGCATATCCGTGTTTATATGTTTTCAGAGGAAACAGAGCATGAGGTCTGGAGAAAAGAAGACTCATTAGATGTGTCAAAGAAAGTCATTGTTACCTCCTACACTTAACGCCTAACCCTAACTTCTCATCTGCCAATTTTATGGCTGCTTTAGCAACCGTACCTCTTTTCATCTTAGCTGAAATCAGAATTAGTTTCTTTATTTCGGCTTAAATAAGCATTTAAACGTCGTCTTGCTAATCCGCCGTAACGAGCAGATCCACTAGGGGGCAGAAATGCTCCGATGCTGACTGCTGACTTTCAGCCGAAGTCACTTTTTGCAGCTCTTCTTCGCCCAACATTCGGTCAGGAGGAGAGTTGAACCTCTTCTTCGCTCTCTTCTTCCTGTTTCTCCTTTTCCTCCCACGGAGCAAGAAACCCTGTCGGCAAACCGACCATCAGCGTTCAAACATACACTGTGAATTAAAAACAACAGCCGAGGGAAGAAAGGTATGGGGATCCATTTGTGTCTAAAATAAGTAGAAGTCACGTGTAGATGTTGTTGGTGTTGTTGCTATGTGTCATGGTCTTAGTGCTTTAGAGATATGTTGATGTTGCATGTTGTTTTTGCATATGTCTGTGTTGCATACATCTATGTTGCGAATGTGTTGGCTGCATATGTACATGTTATGTCTCTCGCTGCGTCGTGGTTATTACTCAGTCATCTTGTCAATTCATCTACAGTAAAGCAGTGAGCCCCTTGCAGATGGTTTTTTTATGTTACTCCCCCCTGTTCTTGGTTCAAGTAGTTGTCTGAATGTCTTTAACTTCTGTGATTGGTCAGTTGCTCAAATTTAGAACATTTTGACAAAACTTGCTAAAAAGTTTAGTTACTAAATTTTGACAAAAAAATAGCTAAAAAATGTATTTACTAAATTTTGACTAACTCTCAACATAAAAATGTTAAAATTTTAACAATTTCACGCTGATTTTGTGTCAATAAGTCACCTGACTTGGAGCTATTGAAGAAAACATGATATTTCATATTAAAATTATTTAAAATGTTGAATATGACCTTAAAATTTAATAGAGAATAGTGTGTCTCGTGTAACCCTAATTACCACTTATTTGTGTGTGTTGGTCGCAAGGCAAGGCATTTATTTACATTTGTTTGTCAGGAGTGTTTGGTTCGGACATTTGTTGACGGTCCCTAAGTGAACCTCTGAGTGCTTGAGGAGGAAGCAGTAGATTAATGCCTGAAGAAAACACAAGGTGGAAATCTAAGCATTTTGAAAACACTAATATTGAAAGACCAATATTTTTGTAATATCTAATAAACTCTTTGATCAGACATGACCTACTTCAACACTTATTAATGACGAAGCAAACAGGCAACAGCAACACTGACCAACGACATGAACTAACAACATGGACCAATCACAGAAATTACATCAAAAAACAACTGCGAAGGGTTCACTGCTTTACTGCAGATGAATCGACAAGATGACAGTGAATAATAACCATGACACAGCTAGAGACGTAACATATGCAGCAAACGCATATACAACATAGACATATGCAACATCTAACATATGACCCATAAGGCCGTAGACATCAACCAAAGACACATAGCAACTACATAGAAGAACAACATCTACACATATGACTTATACTTATTTTTGACACAAATGGAACCCCACAGAAACGGGCCGTCACCATTTTATTATTATTATTATTAATTTATTTCTTATGGTGTTTCTGCCCTTTAGAAGAAGAAGAAATCCAGCTATGAATGAGGAAGTGGGAAGGATGTGGCCATGTTATAATATGAGTTCATCATTGACAGCTCGATTGTTAGAGACGGAGGGTGGCGGCTGCTTGTTCATCTTTAATTTATCAGACCAGCTTCATTCTTGACTTGCTTTGAGCATCTGAAGCTAAGCTAAAGCAAAGCAGTGGGCGGAGGGGGTGGGGTTTCTATTGCTAGGAGAGACGCAGCCCACTATACATGGGGGTTAGGATATCTAGGTTATTCTAATATAAGCTCTTTCACCCATGGTTGCACTAACTGTATTGATCAGGGCTTCTCACTAAGTAGCTAGAAGTAGATGGGTGTCCCATCTGGTTTGTGTGCATGCGTGTGTGTAGGGGTGTGTGTGCTTATGTGTGTTGCTTCCCCACCCTGTCCATCTACAGATCCCTGACCCACAACTCCTATCTCTACATGCCCACGCCTCCATAACTTGACCCCTGCTCCTTCAGGAGGCCTCATGAGAAAGGGATGTTTCCATTAGCAGGCCCCCAAGCCCCCATAGAGCCCCCGACAGTCTCCGATGTGAGATTTCAGTGCCAAACTGAGGAGACCCCACTCAAAAACAGAGGGGGTTAAAAGCGCTGGTGTTACCTGTGGATTAATTTTGGGATGGAGTGTGTGTTCTGTGTGTTGGTGTTACTTTATGAATCAAATTCAGATCATCAGTGTCATTCAGATATCAGCTAATATCTTTAGACTTTATGAAGTGTCATGATCCAAAGTGTCTGAAGATCAGATATTAGTTTCTCATGCTGGCTTGCAAAACTATCATGAATCTTAAACCTTTGGTGACGTTACAACTGAAAATCTCAGTGTATTTTATTGGGATTTGATGCAGCAGGTGAACTGAGCCTGTCACAATAAATCTACGAATAACATGATAAATTAAAACGAGTTTGATTATTTCCATTTTGGTTGTTTCTGTCTCTCTTTCTACCAAAAACTGGATGATAAAAGTTTCAGTCTAGTGTTTTGGTCTCGACTAAAAAAAACATTAAAGTTTGCAGCTGCAGCGTTTTAAACACCCCCAGTTCCAACACGGTAGTTCAGATGACATAATTTACACATTAAGCAGTACACAGTAAGCCCAACACAATAAACCGTCATAGAGGAAAATAAGGTGATGAACAAAGACATCTGGAAAGACGTACACAACTGACATGTTTCACACATTCACACCGCCAGGGATGCTCTTTATTTCTTGTAGTGTCACCCATCAAGGGCCCCATTGAGCCATAACCTACATTCATACAGTAACGCCCCCCCCAGGCCTTTAACTCAACCATCCATCTGCTGCATCTTCTCCTCGGCTGTCCAGCCTTCATGTCCCCAATCCAGCCGTCTGTCCACGCAGACATACCTTCTCCTCAGGCTGTGACCTACTGGATTTTGTTTTTGGGGTTTTGTAATAATCCAGGCCACGCCCCACACTGAAAGACCCAGTTTTGTCTGGATTGGTTTGCCGGAGGCCTCCATGAACTTTGCACAAATGCCACTCAACAACACCGACAAAAACCCACTGCGGTGCTTTCCACATGCTGTCCAGCCGCGTTAAAAAGGCATGTAATGGATCTTTTCTGACACCCAAACAATAAATAACAATGTACATTTGAAAGCCGACAAACTGAAAAGAAAAAAAGGAGCTATTGGGAGTCACAGACTTGTGCGTACGCGATGCCTTTAATCAGCCCACAGAGCGTGCTTTTCTCTTCTATTTCAGTCCCAATTACCATCCGTGACAGAGATGGATTTGGAGTTTGACACGTCGGCTTTCATGCGATGTCTCCGCCGTGGCGAGGACGCGTGTTTGTGACAAAGCCGGGAAAATAACAACGCAACATATGGGGCTTTATGACAGAGCATTTTGAATTCAAAATACTTTGACTTTATTGGAAAGCATCTTCCATGAAGATGATTCAGGAGGGCTGCAGAGTCTACAGAGCCCTGCTCTGAGTCCTTCAGAACCTTCAGAAACACTGCAGGAGTGTTTCAAAATGATAGTTGATCAAACTGTGTCCCCTTTTAATGTCTTCCTATAGAAAGCAAAGAGCTCAACAGTGTTTGGAGGAGAGACAGCTGCTTTGTTTTAATAAATTCTCCAACGATTCTCTGGGGTCATTTGGAAACAAATCAGGAAATTTCAAGTTCTCTGTTTTAATTTCCTCAAGTGTCTCCTCCCATTATCGCTGAAATTAAGCTATAATCCATCGTACGGTAAATTGAATAAATTGGTTTGGGGATTTATTTAGCAATTTACCTTATTTATGAGGTGATTGTGCCCTGTGGTAAGACCCGTTTCTCATTTCAAAAATATTATGGTTCCCTAATTGATAAGATAAACGGGCCATTATTTGGTTCCTTTGCTAAACCTTGGCAACCAAATTAATTCCTCCCCACACTACTTTCTGTCATGTAACACTAATCCATGTTCTCATTACTTCATGTAAGGCAACATTTTATCAGATGCTTCCAATTATGATGTGTTCTCAAGGCTAAATAATTACATATGCTGAAGACACACAGACTCACACACTGCCTTGCAAAGCTACTTTCCACAGGCGCAGTTTTCACAGCATAAGCTAGTGCAGAACTGTGTGGTGAAGGAAAATGAAACACAATTTATGATTATTTTGGCAAATCAAAATCAGAGGAATTTATTTGAATTCTGCCCTGTTAAGTGTGGTACACTAAAATAAATACACAATCAATGGCTTTTATAAGATCAATAATTCATCTGGAGTTTATTTGTGTAAAATGTCCTACAGTGACACATTATGAAACCAGAATGAGCATTTTGTCAAATCCAATTAGGCAACTCTGAGCAGGCTAGTCTTTATCTTTGATTTAAAGGAACTCAGTGTCCCAGCAGTTTTGCAGTTTTTTTTTAAGTTTGTCCGTATTAATGGTGCATAGAAATTGATTATTGATTCTCCATACACAGCTGCAACTTTTCAATCCAAAGAACCATTTTTGTTCAGATAATCAGTTCAGATAATTATCCTGTTTTGAGCCACAAATCTTACAACCTTTCAGCAATAGATGTTATATTTTTGAAATAGTAAATTTGCTGTAATATTTTGAAGAATTACATATTTACTTCTATTTTTACTTCAATTCAAATAATAAAAGAAGAAACTTAATTGATCCCAAAGAGAAATTCAATGAATACCTCTATTTAAAACCTAAAATCTAATTTTTGCTCTGTGCAGTAGCTTCTACAATGAGCTCACCAGTTCCACCAGCTGTTTGCTAATTGCTGCTGGCTAGTCTGAAGGAGCTGAGTGGGAGAGGAGCTGCTTTGTGAGGGGTAAGCTTGGAAACCGCAGCTTTTAGGAGGAGCTGTGTTTTGCAGGCGGAGCTAGGTCCATCCAGGCATAGTGCACAGCTGAGTGGTTGCCATGGAGATGAAAGGATTTCTTAAACCTGCATGAAAGAATCAGAGCAACATCCCAGGTTTGTTTTTGATGAGGAAATAATATCATAGCATTATGTCAAGCTAAAACCATTTGATTTTATATAATCCTGGCCTTTTAAGACTTCATCCAACTGACTAAATATGAAGCAAGGTGGTGGCAGGGTCATGCTTTGTGGATGGTTTTATTCCATAAAGACAGATAAGCTGGATTTAGCTAAATGCAGAGACATTCTTGAAGAAACCCTGTTAGACTGAGGCATCCCTGAACATACAGCCAGAGCTGCAGTGGAAGCATTTGAAATGTTTTTCTAAGAATGAAAAAATATGTTTCTGTCTAACGAGGTAAAAATGGTGGATGCAAACCCACAAAACCTGCAGCCATAATTGCAGGTGAGGGTGGTTCTATAAGGGGAAAAAAAAAATGCACACGCTTTTTTCACAACTGCGAATCATTTATTACCCCACTACACCGTTATGCATTACTTTCTGCTGGTCAAGACACCTTTGCAAGGTGTAAAAGGCAGTGCTTGGGAGCAGCATGGAAATCCACTAAGGACTGGTGGGATGGGAGAGTTGGAAGCTGCAGTTGGGAGAAGGACTGGCAAAGCTGGAATAAGGATGGAACCGGGGAATCAAACTACGCTGAGATAAATTGGCCTAATTGGTACTTTCGGCCATCTTGTCTCAAACCTGCTTAACTGGCATGCCGAGAGAGCGCAGAATACATCAGCAGCTACTGGAAGTACTGGGAGTCCACCTTTTCAGAGACAAACTGGAGAGACGGAGCCAACTCATCAGCAAACAGCATTAAACATTTACGCTGACCTACAAATGCTGACAGCTCCTCCTTCAGTCACACCCTCAGCCTCTCGTCTTTATATTACCTGCTCCACTGTCTGCACTGAACGGAGAGCTCAGACTCTGTTTCCTGGGCTGATAATGAGGAAAAACACAGAGGAATTCAAAGTATGGCTGCAAAATGAGGGACATGGGATGATGCTGTTAAAGACAAAGCGGAGCAGTACTCAGAAGTCAGACTGTGCACTTCTGTTAAATAAGTGGGAAGCTCATGTGGTTGTCTTCCATTTGAGAAAACGAAAAGAAAGTGAATCAACCCACATCTGTAGTTCTGCTTCTTTTCTCTTTGCAAAGCTGCAGAAAAAACATCTCATTAGTTTCTTTAGTTTTGTAACTTAAAGATCTTGATGTTTTCCTCTTAATGAGGCTTCCAATTCACTAGAGTGTTGAAATGCTTGTTTGTTGGTTTCGAAAGACAGTTTTTACCCAGAAGCCCTTTTCTTTTTAATGTAAACACCCAGTCTCACTAAAGCGCCAAGTACATACAATAGAGACGATGTATCAATATTTTCTGGCGCCTTGCTAAAGAAATGGAGAAATGGCTCCTGGTCCTTAGCCATAAAAAGAGAGCAATCCTCCAATTGCTGAAGTCTGACAACACTGTTTTTATTTACATTTTATGAAGAAGGATGTTGCGCTCATGTCTTCTTCTTCCGACATTTTCTTGTCGCTAACCCCACAGGCAAGGACGGGAACAGGTTTTTCAATTAGTTTGGATCATTTGACTCAGTGTAGTGTGAAAAAGAACCACACAACACTGAGCAGCAGCTTAAATATAACAGATGTCGCAGTTTTGGTTCCTAATTCAACTGAGTCTACTGGTTCAATTGGTAAGAAAACTCTGGTGTGAAAACTCCCTCCATCTCTCTCCTCAAAATTCTAAAGCCAAATACCATTTTATGACATTGTGGAAAAAACATATTTTGGAAATTTATTACAAATGGAAAACCAAAAAAAATCACATTTATGTAAGTGTTCAGAGCCTTTGTTGATCCACAGTGGTGGAAGTGTGTTAATGGAAGCATGGATGATGCTCTGTCCAACTGAAGCCAAAGCTACACCACATTCGTATTTTCATTTCATAAAAATGTACTAATGTAGTTTTTCCTTTAACTTCCAAATGATGAAGCACTTCATGCTGGTCTGTCACAGTAAAGACTGCACATATATGTGTTTTTATCATTTCTAGGAACTAGATTATTCCAGTACAGTTTCTTTAACCTTTTGTCGGTAGCCTTGGTGTCCAGAGTCATTCTGCTTTTTTTAAGGAAACAAACATGCGAGACACAGACTGTTTATCATGATTGACCACAGATGTCTTTTTGCAGCTGCAGCGCACTCCACCGTGGAATTGGCTTGGTCAGGGATGGAGGGAAAAAAAACAGCAAAAGGATAAACAGGAAATGATGGTCGCTTTCGGTCATCGTCTCCCTCTCTCCCCTTCTGTCTCTTTCTCTCTCTATTGCTGTTCAGTAATAGGTGTGATGGAAATTGATTTCCAGGTGAATTATTTTGTGTTCCCTCAATTTGAGAGAGCTCGTAATTCTTCCTCCTTCTCATTCAGATTGTCCTCTGCTGTTCATCTTCTTGGAAGGACTGCTTTAATCATTTATTTCAATGTTCTAGACAGTTTCAGTGACTCTCTTCACCTCAAGCCTTCCCTGTCCGACTTGAGCACTACCTTACCTGTCGCGTAGCAAACAGCTGATTTTCTGATCGATACGATGGAGTGCAATGAGAGGAATAAACATGGGATTGCTGAGGGGGTGAAAAAAAATCAGCATTTTAAAGCGTTACTCACCAAATCATTTCTCCTTTTTCACCCCGCCAGCAGACTCAACTCTTCTATCATTGCATTGTTAATCTCCAATCAGGTCCTATCCTGGTGAATGAATGTCAATCAGATTTTTGCGAGTCAGAAGGAAAAGTGGCAGGAGAAATTACTCGTTTGCTCGGCCCACTGAGGAGGCTTCATCACCAGAATCACATTCTGTTTTCTTGGGTCTCCATCAGTCCTCAGGGGTCATTTTCTTTGTTTGTCACTTACAAGCCAAAGCAGCAGATAAGAATGCTGGAGTGTGGCTTATCGACAATGGAGGAGGAAGAGGTGATCGACGAGTCCAGATTATTGAGCTGCGGATGTAGGACAGAGCTGAGATAAACTCTGGCGAGTGGATGATCAAGCTCACTCCAAGTTACGTCTTGCATCATCAGCTGTTTGGGTTTGGGAGCTAAATCCAGCTTTGAGCCAAGGTCGGATTTCTGCGCCCTTCAAGCTCTGATAAATTGGAGTTTCATATCACAGATGGCCATTACCCATAATGCTTTGTGTCGCTTTGGAAAAGAAAAGAAAGGTCCTGCTTTTTGGAGAACAAAACCAGTGTTTTTCTGTGGGAACAGCTTATTTTAAGGTCCTGCGTCTTTGGGCATAATGTTCAGTGCTGTCAACAACACAAGCATGGGAAAGATAAGTCCAACTATTACTAGACAAATACCAGCATGGAAACAAATGAGATGTTGTGAAGTGTTTGTGTTCTACCTGCAGTTTCTAAATCTAAAGATAAAACAGGGATAGAAAGGAACGAGCTTGGACCTGACGGTCGGATGAAAATGTCAAGGTGGACCAATAGTTTACTTCCATGTTAAACTTTTTAAATATCAGTTATTCACGGTGCATTGGAGGATCCGGACCAATGTACGTCTGTCTGAACTTCATGAGTCAGCACTCCTGGGCGTCATGGCAACAATGATCCCTCAGGGCTGCTAATTCTATGACTTATGTGTTGAAATTGTACCTCTGCTTAGCAGAGCTGCTGCCAGCATGCTATGTCTCATAGGTCAGATGAGGCCGTTCCAGAATTTATATCAGATGTCGATAATACACTCTAAATTACTGCTGCCATTTTTTAAACATGTCGTGATGCTAAATAACCACCAGGTGGCACTAAGAAGTATTTGATTGATGTTTGAAATGGATTTCCATAATTTCCCATTGTTGAACTTTTAAAGCATGCTACTCTATAAATCTCCAAATACTGTGACTGAAAAATAACCTGGTACATTACTGCCACCTAGAGGTAGAGCTGGACTGCATGGCTGAAAAACATGAGACAAAAAATTTCAATCTATTGATCAGTATTGATTTGTTTTTTTTGTTGTAAATCTCTCCTATGTCCGTCTGGTGATGTGATCTGCCCTTTTTTTCACTTCAGTTTTCTCTCTTGATGTTTTATTTTTAAGCAGTTATGTGGCTCTGTGGTGAAAACCTGAAACTGCTGCTGTGCATGATACTTGTCAGTTTTTTGCTAGTCAACCAAAGAGTGAGTGAGTGAGTGAGTGAGTGAGTGAGTGAGTGAGTGAGTGAGTGAGTGAGTGAGTGAGCATTCCCCTGGAATGCTGTACGGTTCTGCATCAGAGTTCAGTGAGATTACGTCGCACTGCATATTGTCTACTGATGTTGATCGCCTGTGTATTGCGATATATATTATTCACTTATCGGGCTGGCGTGCCTGGAGGTCCACAGTAAACCTCAAAGTTTGTAGGAC